>JBANSL010000013.1:66099687-67349687 GCA_037127255.1 Persicaria tinctoria
GTCCCAAAAGGTAAAAATCAAATACATTATTAAAGAAACTTAAATATAAAAGAACAACCTAATTAGCATTTGTTGTTGTCAAGGATGTTATTACTTGGTAGATGTTGGATACACCAACTGTGAAGGGTTCTTAGCTCCTTATAGAGGTCATCGTTATCATTTAAAAGAGTGGGGTGATCATCAACCAGAAAGTCCCGAGGAATATTTTAACATGAAATATTCAAAAGCTAGAAATGTCATAGAGAGAACGTTTGGGCTACTAAAAGGGAGATGGAGTATTCTTCGGAGTCATTCATTTTTTCCAATATGAATCCAAGGTCGGATTGTCTATGCATGTGCTTTACTACACAACCTTATTCGCAAATACATGCCAACTGATATTGTTGAGGACCTCGACGACGAAGATGAAGAAGAGGTGGATGTGGATGGCAATGACGGAGAGGAGGAGGAGGAGGTTGAGTATGTCACACAAGTTCATATATCAGAAGAGTAGACTGGTTTTAGAAATACCTTAGCCCATGATGGATTTGCTACTTGGATGTCTAGTTCAACTTGATGTACTACTTGTTATTCTCCTTGAACTTCATGTACTCCTTGTTATTCTCTTTGAACTCTATGTACTACTTGTTATTCTCCATGAACTCCATGTACTCCTTGTTATTCTCTTTGACCTCTATGTACTAGTTATTTTCTTTGAACTCTATGTATTACTTGACTTATTTATTGGATTATATGAAATTATGAATATGTTTAGATGAGCAATGCGAATGAAACTGGGCGTGGGAAAAACAAGAGGAAATGGACCTCGACAGAGGAGGAAACGCTCTTAGATTATGTGTTGGAGCTAAAAAAATTATCCTAGATGGAAATGTGAAGGTGGATTCATGAACGGTTTCCATCAACACCTAGAGGAAAAGCTTGAAAACTTTTTTCCAAGAAATGGACTGAAAGCTTCCCAAATTGAATCAAAGTTGAAGTTTCTAAAAGAGAAATATAATGTCATTTATGAAATGAGAAAGTTATATGGATTCACTTAGGATGAAACAACCTCGATGATAAACTGTGAGAAGCAATCCTTTGATGACTTTGTTAAGGTAAGATTTCTGAAGTTAATGTCGAAGATGAAGTTCCAATAGGTCAATTGTCCTTTTTTGATGATTTGCTTATGGTTTTCCTTTATGTTTTCATTGTTTTCAGCTACACCCAAGGGCGAGAGGTTTATGGAAAACTGCATTTCCATTGTATAACAAGTTGGATCTTATCTATGGTCATGATTGAGCAACCAGTGACAACACTGAGGACAGTGAGAAGATGGTTGAGAATATGAATGCTGATGCTGAGTTTATTTATGAGAATGTAGAAGACTACTCCACTAGTGATGCAGGCTCTAGACCACAGCTCAAAAGAGGAGAACCATAGGTGCAAGTCCTCTTGGGGCTACTCAAAGCAATGACCCAGTTGCATCTGCAATATCGGAGATCCTTACTAGATTCGATAAGATGAATGACACCATGACGAGGGCCGACAATCGTGAGGAGTTACATTCAACTCGGGTGGAGATTGTGCTATCTGAGGTAGCTATGTTACCTGGAATTACAGAAGATGATGCGATTGATGCTTGTAGAGTTATTTTGAAGTCTCCAAATGAGCTTGGAACCTTTTTCAGCTGCCTAAATGATGAGTGGAGGTGAGGTATGTGCGAAGGATCCTTTCCCAGCTTCGTGGTCCTGCAAGTGCTACCCGGGGCCGGGTGAAGAAGAGTGATTGTTCCAGCAACCCTATTTTGGATTTACAAGTTCTAGACTACTATCATTTGTGAAGATTATGTTTGCAATTCACAATTGTTTTTGTGTTGGATATTTTAAAGTCCTTATGGTTTTTGTTTTCAAATTGAATGTCGTAGAACATGAGAACTTTAAATTCTTGCACTAGCTATTTTCGAATTGATGAATTTCTTCGATATGAGAATTTTAAATCCTTGTATTAGCTATTTTCGAATTTATGAAAGTCATATAACATTGGTTTCATCCAATTTGAAAATCCTATTCTGATATACTATTATGATATACTCAGCATACCAAACAGGGATATCAGATATCAGATTGATACCCATATCCCTGATATCGATATCTCATACCCATATCTGATATCTGATATACGTATATGGATATCAAACGAGCCCTTAATTTATGTCCATTAACCATTTAAAAATTAATTTAAAAAAATGTTAATCTTATTCATCTCTCTTATTCATCGGTCAACCATTTAACCCCTACCACACCTAACCATTTATGGTAAAAACAACCCTAATTAATTTCTACCCACCCTAACACCAGCTGGATTCCATCTCCTCTTAATCTCTCTTTTCCCTCTTCGGCTCTCTGCCACTCCATTGAAGTTACTCCATCTTCAATTGGCTCTCTCGCCTCCATTCTCTCTTCTACCTTCCTCCCTCCTTTGATCGTTTTTACAGTCTCTCCGGTCGGGCACCATGTCAAAGTTTGAGTTTTACTTTGGCCAACCAATTGAAGTCATTGGAACAGAGGAGATGCTTGGCTCTTTCTATGAAGAGGCGATTTTCGATTTATATGGGGACTTGTACGTGAAGGTGGAATGCAGTGACAAATTAGCACCATCAGGCGGGATTCTCTCGGAGAAGCTGCCTGCATGCAAGGTGAGACCACTTCCGTCGGTGATAGCTCCTCGACGATACCACGTCGGGGAACAGGTCGACGTACGCAGAGACGGTGGGTGGTGGCACAGACGTGTCCGACGCGTGAATGGTGAACTCTATGTTGTTGTCGATTTAATCGGTGGTAGAGAGGATATGTTCTACCATCATCAACTGCGTGTGCACCGCGAGTGGATAGTCAATCGGTGGCAACTTAACCGGTGGCACCTTCCTCAACCACACGGTAAGTGTATGGATGATGTTCTATAAATTTATTTTTCGATTAATTGTTAATCAATTTGTTGTTTGTGTATCATTACATGTAGCGTGTGTGGAGGACATTATGTCACACTATATCGTCGGTGACAGGGTTGAGGTGATGGGTACGTAGGATGGGTTAGTTGGAACTTACCAACCAACACATATTATGTCGTTCATGGGAGAGTACGCTAGGGTGGAGTTTGAAACTTTGTGGGAAGACAGTGGGAGAGCACCATTGTAGGAGGTCGTGCACCACTGCAAGCTACGTCCTGATCCGCCTTACATCCCAGTGGAACCCACATGCGGCTATGCAGAAGTTGATGCTTGGATTGGTGACTTGTGGTGGCACGGAAATGTCAAGCGTTTGAAAACATGAGAAGCCTACCAAGTTCAGTATGACTTGTTCGATAAAAGTTGATGGGTCAACACAACCCTCCTATGTCGTCACAAAGATTGGATGCATCTCGGATGGGTTGATGATTCCGGTATGTAATCGTACTAGATTTTATCGGGATTTATGATCTTTTTGTTTGTTAATTGTCGCTTGTGTATTTCATGCTACTACCGGGACTTATGGTTGTGATCGAACTATGCTACTTGTGATATTTTCATGAATTAATTATATATTGTCTTATGGTTAATTTTGTTAAGTAATGGATGTATATATGTATATGTCATATTTCTTGTTATTCAATTACTTATTAAGTTTTGTTTATTGGAGAAATCATGTTTTCAAAATGTGGTTTATTGTCTAATGTACCACATTTTGAAAACAAAATGGAGCAAAAAAACTGATTACTTATAAGTAATCAGTAGGCTTGAAAGAAAGAATGCAAAATGACGCAAAACAAGAGGCTTTTCACCACTGGAAGGATTCAAACTTGGATTGGTGTGACATAATGATATGAGTGTGATCAAGGGGGCGTCTGATCCCCGTGGAGACTCTTCTAACTAAAATTTATATGACAAAAAAAAGTTCCCCGGACATGCATGTGAGCCAAGTGCGGAATAGCCATACAAAGTTCTCAATCTTCTCTTGAGCAAGTAATGCACACCCTAACAACACGGATTGGCCGTGATTGTTGACTCCTATGAATGGAGCAAAAGGCATCTTGTATGTGTTTGATACGTATGTCGTATCAAAGCATAAGACGTCTTCAAACTCCTCGTAAGCTGCCATACTCCTTCCGTCGGCCCAAAACATGTTCCCCTATCTGTTATCTCCGTCCAGGTCATAAGAGTAAAAGAAGTTGGAGTTGCTTGATCTCATCTCGTCAAAGTGATTACGCATGGTAACAAAGTCACCGTTTTCCATGTGACGTCGTCTAGCCTTGCTAATTAACGCTACTAAAAAAACATGAAATACCTACAGATTTTTAGACACGGATTATAGCCGACCCTGTATTCGTGGCAATTAGCGATGACATTGGCAACGACTATTTCTGACCTTGGCTATATTCGTGGCTGGTACTCATCTTGGAATGTCACGTCATCAAATTTGTGGCTAATAGCAACGAACCTAATGTCTGTAGCTGATTTTGTGGCTCGATAGGTGGTTGGTGTTGATATATAACCACGAAATTAGCTACGAATGGGATATTCGTGGCTATATTCGAAGCAATATAGCCACAACACACTATCCGTAGCTACAGCTGTGGCTATTCAGTATCGAAAATTTGACGATCCATGGAAATACTAAATAGCCACGGTTAGGGCCAAAACTTTTTCGTTGCTAAATCCATCGCTAAACGACCGTCGCCATTAGTCACGAGGCATATGGTTGCGGATGGCCCGCCCGTGGCTATTTCCGTAGCTAAACCGGTTGGTCACGACCATTTGTGGCCAATGCCGTTGCTATTTGCCGTACCTATTTCCTGCATTTTTAGTAGTATAAGTTGCAACAATCTCTGTTGTTGAAAGGAACAACTGCATGACTGGCTGACTGCCATGTTCAACCACAAATGTCCCGAAGTTCTTGGCTATAGGAACTCCATCTCTATCCGAGTTTAGAATCCGGTTCTTGTTTCTTTTGCTAATCACCCTTAGTTCGGAAGGAGTCTCGAATTGTAGGCACACATTCATGGTTGTGGTCTAAATTTATCTCAGCAATCACCCAGCTCTGTCTGCATGAATTGATGCATTTACCTTGAACTTACATCTGGTAACACAAGTGGTCGATCCTATTGCTGGTTGCTTTGCCTTTGGCGCAAATTTTTCAAACTTTGAGCAATCCAACCTCGGCCTCTTGTACTAGGCGTGGCCACGGGTCGGACCCGGCGGGTCGACGGGTTCGACCCGCCGGGTCAAGGGTCGGGGAAGGGCGACCCGAACCCTAACCCGGGAATTCCACGGGTTGGCGGGTTCGGGTCGACCCGTTGACCCGCCGGATTCCCAAATTAAAAAAAAAAAATTATTTTTTTTAATATTTTTGACTAAATAAATTTTAAAAAAAATGATATGTAAAGACTTTTTATACATATCACTTTTTATATCCATTTCATTTTAATATGAAGTGGAAAAAAACATAAGAAATTTTATATTTTTATAAAACTTCCTTTATCCACTACAATATAAATGTAGGAATATAAAACTTCTCAAACTTTACTTCATTTCATTTTAAGAAATAAAGCTTAAAGTGAAGAGTGGGGGTTAAGGGATGATGGAGTACACATATATATACATCCATCCCTTCTCATTCTATCTCTCAACTTTCAATGTGGGACAAGACTCTTGTCCCACATTGAAAGTTGAGAGAATAGGGGATGTCTTCCAAATCTATAAAAAGGGAAGGGTGATAGTGCTTTTGACCCACATTGCACATTGCAAACTAGTTTATGTTTATATATTATGAATTATTCTAAGAATAATATACATAATAATTATTATAAACATAAAAAAAATATTTTTCAAAAAAAAAATTGGGATGGCGGGTTGAAACCCGCCGGGTCGACCCGTCGGGTCATCGGGTTCAAAACCCCTGACCCTAACCCTAACCCGCAACCCGCCCCCACCCGTTGACCCGGACCCGCCGGGTCATTGACCCGTACGACCCGTCGGGTCACGGGTCGACCCGTAACCCGTGGCCACCCCTATCTTGTACTTCTCTGGTCCATTGGGATCAGGATGTTTTTCTGAACTCCTGATCATGTACTGGAATCCTACCGTCTTCCCGTATGCATGCATATACTCAAAAACATCTCTAGAATGTGCAAATGTCATCCCGGGATGCGGAGGAAGGATCTCAGTATAACCTTCAGCATCCTCGTTGTCGACCTCTATTTGGTTGTCTTCGTTGTCTTGATCACCTTCAACCTTGTTGGTATTATCAGTATTACCCTCTTCCTCCATGTTGATAGAATCTCCATCATCGAAATTGTCACCGTATACACCAACAGAATCTGTTACAACACAATCACCCAATTATATATTTGGCTAGACAACCACATTCAAACAACAACAATACAAGGAGATATGTTACAACACAATCACCCAATTGTTCAAATTAAACAGTCATTGTCAATTATATATAACTACCACCCTGATTGCAAAGGAATAGAAGCTTAGTGTATGAATGAAATTACCTTCCTTTTCGGTAGCATACCCAATGTTTCGGTCAAATGAATGATCCATTGCAATTCGATTTAATCACTGAAGAATGAATATGATGATTAGACCCAATTGTTGTTCATATAAACTCAATTCAAATTACTTTGAAGCAATAAAAACTCAATTGACACACATAAACCCTAATTGATTTCGAATTAAGCAAATAAACGAAAAATATACAATTTAATCACAACCTGGCGCAAAATTGACATCAAATCGGATGCTACACTCAAAATTCCTGGATCACAAACTGAAAGTATACAATTTAATCTTGTCTATTCACAATCGGGGAAAATAAACTTAAAGTATACAATCTAATCGACTCTATTTGCAACTAAACCAGACATAAACCCTAATCGATTTTGAATTAAGCAAATAAACGAAAATTATACTCCCTTCGATACAAAAATTATACTCTCATGACAAATTGGGAAAATATGATTTGGTTAATCATGTATTAATACATTAAATGCTAACAAAATCGTTGGAAAGAGTCAAATTGTTTACACTCTATCGGTATATGCAAAACAAATAACATAAATTTTATTATTTCAAAAAGGCATGGAGTTAAATAATGCAAGTTTTTTTTAGACCTTTTTCCTAAGAACATTTGGAAAATGGAGAAAATAGAGGTAGAAAAGGAGAAACATGTTAGTTATATTAAACTATATGTAGTATTATTTATATACTAGCTTTTTTTTTATAATAATCGGGTGGGCTAATGGGTGGTTAAGCGGGTCGGGTGATGGGTCGGGTAATGGGTGGAAAATATATCACCCATCACCCAACCCATCACCCATTTCATCCGACCCATCACCCATCCGTCACCCGGGTTTTCACCCTAATAATCGGGTCGGGTGGGTCGGGTGAATCGGTCACCCACCGGTGATTTCCGGCCCTAATTGCTTCTTCTTCTTTTTTTTTGCAAGAACCGGGCGTGCTTTTACCTCTATGTCTTAGATAAGTTTGCCCGGTGGGTAAACTCAGCGCCCTTCCACAAAACATCAAACTGGGCATAGAAAATCAGCCATCAAGAACGAAAACCGAAAAGCTTACCAATTTGTGTTGCACTCCCCTGATTGATTTAATGGTCAACGGTTGTCCGGTAGCGCCGTTGTTGGCTGTGCTTCCTCCTCCATCTCCAAGCTTGCGGTTTGGCGCTGTGAGTCTCAGCCGGCCTCGATCGAACTCGGGATTCGAAGTGAGTGAATTTCTCCCCGCCCGCCGCAAAGGAATCGCACACGCTTGATCACCGGTGAACACTGTGTCGATGCTAACAATGAGATCGTGGGTCTCATGATCCGTCGGAATTGGGCCATCGGCATCGTTCGAGGGCGCGGAGAGGCGGCAGCCTACGCAGTTGCAAAAACAAGGGTTCCCTCATGGAGATTGGAGAGAGAGAGAGAGAGAGCCAATAGGCGTTGTAGAACTGTGGCGCTCATATCGGCGAGCCGAGGTGCGACCGGAGATGAGGTGTGTGGTGGCCCTGTCATTGTCGACGACAGTGGTGACGGCGCTCGCCAGCCCTAGGTTTCTCGGCATCCCATACACCATCAACTCCTCCAACTCTATAGGCACTTAAATCATGAAGCAGTGCGTTTCTTAAAGATGTTACCATATTGTGAGAGAGAGAACGAGGTGCATCAAAACAGGCCTGATTTGATAACAGTGGTTAGGATTTGGTCAAATTAGTTTCCTAGTTAATAGCTAAGTAATTTGTGTAATTGACTAATTGTTATCTCTTCCTCTCTCTTCCACTAGGTCCATTATATTTACTTTGTATTATTAGTGAAAAATATCAAGTGAGAGTCGAATCTCCTTATAATAAATATGGAGTCGCTTGTGAGTGTGGATCAACCTTTAAATAGGTCATACAGTACCCGATACAGATAGAGCGACTAGGTTGATCGAACTGGACTAAGATAAAAAATAAAAAGCAATAGCAATTTTTTTTTTCTCTCCCACATTTCTTCATTATTTCTTTTCACAGCTCTCTCATCCGCCTCCAATGGCAAACTCAAATACTACTCAGCATCTCCTTGTTGCAGCTGATGCATCAGCTCCAAATCTTCAATATGTGTTTGTATCCACCCACCCACAGTCCATCGTATACTTGCGGATGATCGATGGATTGAGTTGGGTCCGAATGTGCAATGGCTGGGAATGAAGATCCGGTAATTAAATAGCTCCACCCATAAATCACCCGATCCATTTTCATCATCGATAGATTAAGCGTCAATGTTTGGAAATACACCGCTCCCATAAAAAGTTTTTAAAACGAATCGGGTTGGGATAAGAGAAAAAAACATATCCCCCCACATTGATTTCAATGGAAAAAGACTAAAATATAAGACATATATAAGTCTTTAACCTGACTTAAGTTTTTGTATCAGAAGGATGGATTCTAACTTTATAACAATAAATTATAAACTAAATATATATCTGACACGACGTATAAGTAAAAATTTAGGGGAAACCCCCAAATCAGACATCTCATTATAATTAGTACGGTAAGAATTTCCATGAACAGATTGCCGTATAACAAATACAGCACTTTTTTTTTTTAACCTTTCATTCTTCCTAACAACATACAATACAACCAAATCCCCTCTATTGATTTCTTACCACAAACTCTCCTTTATATATATATTTGTTTTGAATGTTGAGGCAACTATACCCATCCCCGCCCAAATCCTGAGTTCAAATCACAACAATTTATCAAAGAATCATGAGCCACCAAAAAAATCCAAATGCCGAACCTGAAACGAATCCCAACGATCTACAAACATCGATCTAGCCCTCTACGAAGACGCCTGTGGTGGCGCGGGAGCTGTCCAGTACTGCTTCACAGCAACCAGCAGCTTCTCCCTGTGGATAGGCCCCTTGTCGTGGTCGAAGATCCTGCTCTCCCACTGCATTCCATCCGTGTGTTTCTTGATCTTCACTATCGTGTCCACGTCGTCCACGAAGATCACGCAGCCCTCTGGCCGCAGGACCCTGTCCATCTCCAACAGGATGTCCTCCATCCCACACCTGCAGCCGCGGAAATAAGGATTCAGCAATAAGGTTTGATCAACTCTCCGAAAAGCCTGAATAGTACCGAACTAACCTGCCCTCGTAGAGGCTGAAAACTGAGTCGGCGTGGATGAAGTCGTAGGTCCTTGGATAGGTAGACATCGCCTCGCACCTACCGAGAGAGAAGGTTAGACATCGCATCAGAATGATATTCATATTATGAGGTGTTACAGAGTGAACAAGAGAGTCGAAAATAGGAAGTTACCAGTTTTGGTAGGTGCCAATCAATCCCCGCTCGAAAATGGCACCAAGGGTGTTGATCTTGGCCTCGACAGGCACGACGTTCATGACCCAGACAGGATCGCCAACCAGGGAGGCTGCAAAGCCGCCCAAGTAGGCGTTCATGTCAAGGAAGTTTCGGTACCTCCCAGGCTGCGCCAGCTCGCTGTTCAAGGCCTTGTAGTAGGAGATCCTCTTCTTCCAGATCTCGACGTCTTGTCTGAACATTTCCGGAGTTACTTCCTTCAGGATTCCAGATGAAATCCTTGGAGGAACTGCTGTTAATCTCTGTGGCCACTTGGTTATTTGCCCACCAGCCATTTCGGTAATGTTTGAGACTTCCGGTAGAGGCGTTAAGCACTCATCCATCTTCGTGTACCTACAAATCGAACAATTATAATCCGAAAATGAAAGGAGTCATAATCCGAAAAGTAGCAAGGGAATCAAACCATGCTTGATCCTGGTTCTGACCCTCGCAAAACCGAGGGGTCTTGAAGACTCTCTTGGTTTGCTTGCAGTGGACATGATTCGTAGGCTTCTGCCAGACGGCAATGTCGCCCACCTGCTTGAGTTTCTTCCAGCACAATCCCCTCGCTACCTCCTCGATCTTGGACTGCTCGGAATTCAAATCCTCTGTAGTCCGGCCCCAGCCCTTCCAGTGTTTCTGCCAGTTGATTGGCGGTCCGGACAGGATCCAGTAGCCTCCAGGACGAAGAATCCGGTCCACTTCAATCAAGTAAAGACCACCTGCCCAAACCAAACACACCGTTAATCAAAGGGCTTTTACTAGCTGTAAGTGATACAATGCGTATGCTGAGGCTCACCGAATTGGCCCCATGGAATGAGACAGCGTGAGCAGTGGGCCATATCAAAGGCTCTGGAAGGATAGGGAAGACGGTTGGAAGCCATGACATCTATCAATGCAGGGATGCCTCGCTCTAGAGCGAACTGCACTTGCGCGTCATGCGTGTCTTTCGGTGCAAAGGAGAGCGGAAGGATGCCTCGCGACAACAAGTACGCTCCCCAGCTTGCAACCTGTGCAATCCAAATACCCAACAATTATGGTACATTGGTATGGTTGAGAAGTCTGATATGAGTGTCTCTCCCACATCGATTATAAAAAAATAAAAATAATGGCTTATAAAACAAGCTGAAGCTCTACACAACCTTACGGGCAAATTATCACCAAATGCACGATCATTTACCGGATTCTGGACTATTTTTGGCCTCAAAAAACTTGTCGACACGGAAAGTCGGTATTGCAAAATTAACCGTCATTTTACCGACACCGGCTTCCCGTGCAAACAAAAAATTTCCAACCCAAAAAAGTTTGACGACATCGGCTTCGCCAGTGATCATACCGTAAGTTTGGCGATTCAGAGTCATACGTATAGCAAGCCGATAATAATAACAATAATCTCATAGACTATCTTACAAGTTATAACTACTATTTGTAGTAAAAACATAGGTGAATTGTGATCCATCCAATGAAAAAGGGGAAGCTACATTTCTTGTTCAAGTTGACAAAGTCATTTTCTCTTTAAAGAATGCAAATCCCTAATTTTGCTAAATTGGGTTTGGCTGATTCCTTCGTATCATCCTAATTTAAGACTGTAAATCCAAAATTAAATACATTTGCAAGATAAGGGAATAAAGTGAGCAACACTTTGACTTCATAGGAGTTTAAATTTTCAAAATTTTGATCCAATTTGAGTAAATGTAAGTCACGTGGATTTGGCTATGCAAGAACACAGACACCATTAAATTAATTGACAAATATAATAATAAAAATGACAGGCTCAAAGACAAATAATGAAAGATAGTCGAACCCTCACACAAAATCCTCCACCGGTTCGAGCCGAAACCAGTGGGGGGGTTCACTCCCATCACGTCAGCACCATCCCTAAAAGTCAATACGAATTAGTATAAAATTCCTAAAGAAAGCGATCCAATCCATACCAAACCAAATTGGTGATGAATCCACCCAATCAGGATACAAACTTCCAAATTTTTATAATTTCTTTTTCAGTCTATCACCTCTTAAATATATTCCCTTAATTAATTCTATGGATACCAAAAATCTTGTTTTCTTCTAATATATTTGGATAAATTAAAAAAAAAAAATATCACCTACTAAATATTGAGTCTTTTACATAACTACCCGCTAAATTTAAAATTATACAAAACCACCCATTAAATAAAATTTGTTAAAAAATCACTACTCCTGAAAATATCCTGACCAGAGTCTATAAAAAAAATGCTAATAATAATTTCTTCTCTCCATATAATAGGTGATTTTTTTTGTAATTTACTCAATATATTTACCTTTTAAGAATTTTGAATATTTTGAATAATCAATTAGATAATTTCCATTTTATAAAAGAAGCCTTTAAATACATTCCTGCGCCCCTTGGTACAAGCAAGTTGCTATTCAAAACCATCGCCAATCTTAAAATCTTTAATTTATTCCCTAACAATTAATACTTACAAATTACCACCCATAAAATCATATTTTTAATATTTCCATTCAGTCGATCACCGTATAATGATACAAGTCAATTAGTCAACACCTTTAAACATTAAAAAAAAGTTTAAATTTTATTATTTTCATTCATGGTTCGAAACAGCACCACTTATGTAAAATAATAATTATCACCTTCTTAGGAAAGTTTGAACAGAAGCAATGTATTTATTGACAGAAAAAAAATAAAAATAAGATTAATTATATGCGAATCAACCTGAAAGGAATATATGTTGAATGAAATTTCACTGAAATTAATTTAATGGAGAGGGCGGAAACAGAGGACTCACCCCGCAACCGGTGTCAATAGCGGTCCGAACCGAACCGTCCCGGAAATTAATAACCCGGCCGATCTCGTCAATGTACGCATCGGCCCCACGGGGGAACATGGTCCCACCGCCTGGAAAAGTGAACCGGTTCCCCTCGAACCGGACCCAGTTCTGACCCGCCTTTTCGACCGTCAACCACTTGTGCGGCACGTTCGCGTACCACACCTTCTCCCGGCTCTCCGGCCACCGGAACGGCGTCTTGTACCCGTGCGGCGCCGGAATCCTGCACTTGAGCACCTCCTCCTTCCCCGGGCAGTGCCTCTCCCTGCAAAATCGCCATCCGATTATCCGATTCGTCGAAATCGGGACCTGGAATATACGATTGAATATGATTAGTTACCGGTAAATGAGGCGGTTGCGGGGGAAGCGGAGGGAGCGAGATTGATCGTGGCAGGGGGTGTACTCGGAGAGCTTGGGGTCGCAGGTGGGGAAGTGAATGACAAGCGCGGAAGCGGAGGAGTCGGAGGAGTTGGTGGTATGGAGATCGTCGTCGGCGGAGTGGTGGGAGGAGAAATCGAGGGGGAAAGAGGTGAAATTGACGGCGGCGGAACAGGCGGAGGAGGAGTTGGAGAAGAGGGAGGAGGCGTTGGGGAGGGGAGATGAGGGCTGGTAGGATCCGAGGATGTAGAAGAAGGAACAGAGGCCGACGACGCCCAACGCGTAGTAGAGGTTGATCCTTCGGTAGAGACTCAGCTTCGATTGGATAAACCCTAACTTCGCCATTGAAATCGAAATCAAAGGAAATCCACGAAGAGAGAGAGATAGAGAGAGAGAGGTGGGGGGAGTTGAAAGGATTTGAAGGCGGTGCGATTCGGGGGGTTGGTTTTGGTCAGAGACAATGGGGGATTTGAGGGGGTGTGTTTCCGTCCACTAATGGAGAGCGTGGAGAATACGCGCTGGGAGTACACGCGCCGGGAGTGTGAAGTAAACGCACATCGAGAAGAGTAAAGTGAGCTGGGGGGCTTTTGGTATTCGTTGCTTGTAGTGTTATGTCTAGAGTTAATGGACAGATAAGTACACAGTACTCAGTTCGGCCGTTTTTGAACTAAAAAGGGAAATAAATAAAATAAATTATATTGTCCCATTTTCGTACTAAACTCTAACATACGGAGTAGTAACATTGTCACACAAGACAGGTGGAAGTGACATGGGAAAAGCCAAACAATGAGTTTTACTCCGATGGTTCTAAAAAAAAAACGTTAGAGCGCGGAAGCTAGGATTGTGTTTATGGGATGCAGTACATGCCTAAGGTCATCCATTGAGGCCGGGATCACCGGTCTCTAAATGAACATGCCTCTGTACCTTTATCTCCCCACCCCCAAGATAAAAAAAAAATTACAGTATTAAATTTTGTAAAAAAAAAAGAAAAAGAATAATGGGTAGCATTTTATAAGGAGGGACAGAGAGATAGGGTGGACTTCGGGACAGTGGATCCGCACTGCATCTATTGTATTTGTTGAAGTATTGGGCCTTCGATGTCGGTTGGGATCCCTATCCCCTCTCTATCCCTTCTCACAATTCAAATACTCTTTAGCCTTTTTCTTGAGTTCATTTAATTTTAATTATTTTTTACTTTTTTATAAAACAAAAGATGTGAGATGGGATATGAAGAAGATTGGAAAAATGGGGATAAGTGATCTCAACTCCTTCGGTGTGGGGTGCTTAAAGTGCGGATATCCGCGCATTCACAATGCATGTGCGCACTTTTTTTTTAATTAAAAACAAGCTCCAATTTTTTCCCTTGTAGAGAAAAAAGACACGCACTCACTCACTCTCTCTGTCTGCACTCCCCCCCCCCCCCCCCTTCTCTTTCAGCGCAAATTCCCTGCAACTCCTCCCTTCATTTCCACCTCTCAATTCAGTGTTACACGTAAAGTCGTCGCTCTTCAAATAGAGTTCAACTGCACTCTAATCGGTCAATTGCGTGGAAATCATCCCGTTCAGATCCACACCGACATGAGATCCACGCCGACATGGTTTTCGTTTGTGTCTTTGAACTCAACGTCCATCAAGGTGTCGAATTCTATCGCAATGAACCCCGAATTCGGTTCTGTAGCCCTAGAACCCCATAGGCAGCACCGACGGATTGGGCGTCGGAAGAGATGAGGATGGCGAGGTCGTTGCCAATCGAGGAGGGATTCGAGATTCGTGGCGGAGAAGGAGAAGAACCTGGAGAAGTTCACCGAGGAAGATGTCACGAGCCTAGATTTGGAGGAAGTGCAACGGAGGAGGAAGGAAGAGATGGAGCAACTGCAAAAGCAACAACTGATTTGGAAACTAGGTGGAAGTACAACGTAGGAGAAGGACGAGATGGAGCAACTGCGAAAGTAACAGCGCACTCGTAGTACGCTTGCACCGTCGGTCGTCACGTCCACAAATCCGGGATGAGCGATCGCCAATTCGATCCATGCAAACGGAGAAAAATTGACCGTGTGAATAGCAATTTCGAAAAAAATATATTTTCAAACCAAAACAAAATGAAAAACAACCCAAAACACAAAAAAAAAACAATATATTTTTCCTTGAGCGGGAAAGTTATTTACAGGAGGGTGATATATGACCAAAAAAAACAGATGTTTTTTTAGCTCAATTCTTTTTTAAAATATACTCTCTCCGTATCATACTTTAAATCATTTTAGGTATTTGCACACTTATTAAGGTGCATTCAAAACATATATTTTTCTTCATTTTTTTTAAAAGAAGTTTGAATTGTTGATTGGGTGATAAGGGATAATAATAATTATTTTTTCATTGAAAGACAAATTATGCATTGGAAATTGAAATATGGCATAGTTAATGTGATAAAAATATTCTATAATTCTAAAATGACATATTTTTATACGAATAAATTAGTCTAAAACGATTTAAATTTTGAGATGGAGGGAGTATATTTTAGTTATATACTGTAATACAATACTCCATCTGTTTCACAATACATAGGCCTTTTAAATGATCATTTTTGTTTCACAATAGATTTTTTTTATGTTTTGTAGGCAGTGTATTTGATTTGTATTGATTTGTGTGTCGTCGACTTTTTAAAATATTGTGATTGATTAAAATGTGTAGTGGGTATTAAAAAAATAATAAAATTTATAAAAAAAAAGTTAGTGGAATGATGATATTTTTTTAAAGTGATGTGTTTTGTTAAAATTTGTGTAAATGTCTAAAAGATAATGTACTGTAACACGGAGTATATAATGACCGACGGGTGTAAATTCTCTGTCCCGGATCCCGTCCTCCTCTTCTGTTTCCTCTCACATAAATCCCTTTATTTTTAATTTAATTTTTATTTTTATTTTAAATTGGGAGTTGTGAGGGAAGGACGTTGTGAGATAGGAAGGGGGACACGGTTGACTACAGGAGATTTGGCTTCATATAATGATGGGGTGAGTTGGGGATTCCTGAAAAGAACTTGTGTGTAATGTCTATAGATCCCCGATTCGAATCCCGGAATGACCACTCTTTATTTACGAATTCAAGAGTTGGGGATCCAAGGGGGGAGTTGGGCGAAACCAATTAAGAATTGGCGCGTCATGCACGAGACTCGGGAGGGAGGAGAATGAGCGTAGTAGATCATGGGATTCACAGCACTACTATGTATGATGACGTCATCATCTGGACCACTCACAACTTTTTTTAGTTGGGAGTTTTTGTTTATATATAGATTCCGGAGATATGTAATGTGTAGATTTTTTTAAAAGGAATTGGTTTTTAAAAAAAAAGTTGAATATTTTTTTGGTGTTTATAAAGTTTAGAAGTGGTTTTTATGATGCAAATATTAAAAGGATGATTTGTATGGATATACCAAAAAAAAATTAGCTTTGCAAAAATAACCATGGGGTGTAGAAATTGCAAGGGGGTAGCAAAATGTCATTTTTGCAAATTATGCCCACCCGGTAGCAGGTCATTTGGCCAAAAAAAATTTTAAAAAAGAAAAGAAAAAGATGCAACGATTTGTGGGAGAGAGGGCTGAGCTGACAGAAATCTGAAAAATGAGGGACATGTGTCAAATTTGGAGAGGAGGGAAGGGGTTTTACTTGGCAAAAAAAAATTGCAGTGGAGAGAGAGGGCTGATCTGACACATTTAATGTCAATTGAACATGTGACATCACATGCATTAAATGCAAAGAGAGCTCAAACCAATTAAAATTCTCGCCCAGACGAAATGGAGGGAAAACAAGTGGGGATACACGTGGAAAAATGGAGGGAAAACAAGTGAAGTTCGAAGAAGAAAACCCAGAAATTTAGTTACTAGCCAGCCAAAGGGAAATCCTAGTCATCAACAGAATATATATAGACATTTGCAGTGGTCGGTGGGAACATGGAGGAGGGGGATGGGTGTATGAATGTCGAAATTCTGACAAGGCAATGCTCATAGAGGAGAGCATGTCGTTTGGGTCCGTTAGGACCAAGATAATGGAGAAGCTCGCGATAGACCCGAGTTGGTACGAGTTGGAGTTGAAATACCTACTCGATGCGAAGAAGGAAGGATGTTATCCAATTCATGTGGATGATGAAAGTGATTGGGATGCTTTCAAGTACTGAAACTCAAGGGGTAGAGATGGGGCATGACATTTTCCTGTGTACGCTTCGGTCAAAGAAAGTGGAAGCCAAAATGGAAGTCGCTTGATGGTTGTGAATTTGTCACAACGCACCAAATCACTAGACGGAGTAGTCAAATGTAGTATTTTATTAATTAGTTTGCTTGTAACTCACAAATACTTTGGGGTTTGGGTGGTTTTGAATTCATATAACTGGCCCTTTAGTTTGTCGACGATGCAAAGGACAAATGTTTGCGAATTTTTTCCTTACTAGCCAGTATATGTTTTTTCCTTGCCAATAAAATCAACGTCTATGCCAATAAGATAATAACCCCTGACATATCTTATCTATCTCAAAAACTTCTCATCCTAAGTATATCAACCATTAAATCTACACGAAATGCGTTATAACGCATAATTCATAACAACCATCCATAACACATATAAATAAGTGTCCGTAACATACCTTATCAGTCATCAAACACAAGTCATCCAAAAGGTGGAAACGATTAAACAATTAAGACCTAAACCAAACACTACGTACGAAGTACTAAAGTTTCTAACCAATACAGTCCTTCCGGATGCAAAACCCGAATATTTGCGATGTATGCTTACTAGCCAGTAAATACGATTATCTAGCCAGTGACAACGATGTCTTAGCCAATGTAGGAGTAACCCCTGCCGGATCTCGTCTACCTCAGGCACTTCGTCGGATTCCTCCTCTCTCGATGCCCCTTCTTTCTTCTTGTAAGATAAAAGCAGTTTTCCTCCTATCAACCTCTAGATGAGCAGTTGATGAGCCGCCACGTCTAACCAAATGAAGGGGCTGGTTAAAGAAGAAAGAAAATGCTCCCATCAATCTCAAATGGCTTTAACTGAACAACCTTGTAGAATAATAGGGAAAGGGATACATGAAAAACCCTAGGCAGAAGATTCGATGAGTAAGGAAATGAAATTTCAACTTGAATCCGAACCAGAGAGAGCGAGAGCAAGAGAGGAACTGATATGAACAAGAAGCCCACAAACGACGATTCGATTGCAGAATTGGGAAAGAAATCAACGGGAAGAAAATGGAACAACAAGAAGAACGCGACTTCGGGGACTCATATCGAGATAGAATCGGCGAAATGCGACTGCTGCGTGCTCACGGGGAGTGCACGCCGGCGTACATATGGCTTCGGTGAGGAGTTCTTGGTGATACAACGAGGGAAGCAAAATCGAGAACCAAAACCGACAATGGGTTCAGTCACCAGATAGCTCAACGGAATCCGCCGCCTCCTCCGCTTCCCTCCTCCTCCTTCGCCGGTCTTCTCTCGCAGTCGCCAGATTGGAGTTTTGATTTTGTGAAGATTTGAACCCTCTCTCTCTCTCTCTCTCTCTCTCTCCTTTTCTAATCCCTTAAATCCCTCCCAAAATCTCCAAATTTTTAAAAGCCCGCCCAAACCCACAATACAAGGTTAGTTTTGCAAAAAAATTTACTTTTTGACATTTACCACATTTTATATGGGGGGGGGGGGACATTTTTGCAAAGAGCTAAATTTTTTGGTATATTGAATACCATTTTCTCTATCTAAAATGCCCACACCTTATTACCTTCCTCTCTTGCCTGTCTGCAGACATTATCGAGCTCGGTAGCCTTCTTTCTCGCAGACCACGTTCTTCTTCCTCCTTTGCCTCATATTGGTGTGAATCGAAATCAGTTGGGTTATCACTTAGTAGATGGTGTTGTTTTGTTAGTATTAAGTTCACTCAAGTTTGCTCATTTTCAATGCCTTTTGATAGAGTACGAAAACTAGCTGCTATGGGCTGACTTTTGCACTTGTACGTGCATCATGTAATTGAGATGAGAGGTTGTTCTCCTATAGGCTTTTGATGCCCAACAGCTTCCCTAAAACAATATATGAAATAGAGAATTATAGAGTTTACCCCAAAATATATAAAGTTTTCTTCAAATTAATTTAGGGAATGATCTCCATATTTTCTTTCCATTCTCTATTTTAGGGAATGTAATGGGGAAACTTTTCGACAAAAAACCATCTCAATATTCTCCAAAAAATCAAGATGAAGAATCTGTTGGGCTTGCTCTGAAAAAGTAAGAATCCGAATTGAAACCTCACAGAACTCCATTAGAGAGCACAACAAAATATGTGGAAGAGGTTTGTTACAACAAACTTGATCACCAACTGCAATTGGCGCCATCTCCTTTTATAAGCAAGGAGCCCTATTATGTTTTCATGAAAGGACGAAACTACCCTTTCTAATGATACAGAATTACAACCATCAAATGTGTGACATGCTAAACCATAGTGTAATCCCATAGGGCTGCTCTCAACTATTTTAGTGCTCCTGAAATGGTAAATATATAGATGTAGTAATTAACCTGATTGCAAAAGACAGAAGACCATACGGAGGGTCCTCTGTAAAAGGGATCGTATATCAAACAAAAAGGATCCCCTAAACCTACCCAAAAGCCCAATATGTCCAACAACCATCTCTAACCCGAGCTCTCCCATGGTTGCTCTAATTAACGCTATCCTATTCCCAGTTGAGTTTTCGTTCCAAGCTTTTCACTAGTGGTTTGCACTTCCACTTAGCTGAAAAGCGTGAACGATAACTCGCAACAATATGTCTAGCACACACAACAGGGTTAAACTGCTCACCACTAAATACTAGCTTGTTTCTGTACATCCAAGTAAAATAAATAAGTGCCTGAAACACCTGCAGTTTAGCCTGGTACAGTTGCGTCCTTTGCACCTTCACCGGTTCATTGCCAAACCATTCAAGTCAATCCGTTACTGTTGGGAGTCTAATCGAAATCCCAACCCATCCAAGTACGAGATTCTGCACTTCCCTTATAATAGGACATCGAAACCACAGATGATCCTCACATTCTTCCTCTGTTGTGCACATCATACAGACGACTGCTTCTTCTCCTTTCCAATGCTTCACCCTCCTGTCCGTGTTGAGTCTTTTGATGGATGCCAGCCACACTACGAATGCCCACCGACGACATTGCAGTCTTCCCCAAATCAGCTCGCCCCAACGACATTCTTCATTTCTTTCTCTGAGAAGATTATAAACCTTAGAGCTGGAAATGTTCCCATTAGCACCAAGGACCATGTCCAAAGACGAAAGAGCATCTCCATCATCTGTATTCAGTACATCAAGCATGTCATCCCGGGTAGCCAGCAGCAACTTCCACAACCAGCTGTCGTTCACCTTCCTCTGTACAGCCCAGATGGCCTCCCCACGGAGATGATTGTGCATACACCAGCTGGTCCAGATACTCGGTTTAGCTTGGGCTAACTCTCCAACTAGCTTGGCTTGGATGCTTCGATTCCATGAGAGTAACTCTTTAATGTCTAACCCCCCTTCCTTGAAGGGTTTAGTAACATCCCTCCATTTCACCATATTTTTCCTCCCCGCATCATGAGCATTCCAAAGGAATCTCCTACACATTCCCTCCACACGATCTATGACTCCCATGGGTAGCGCCACTACCTGGCTCCAAAACGAAGTGACAACACCGCATACAGATTTCAGGAGCTGAAGTCGTCCGGCATATGACAGTTTCCGTGTTGACCAAGATTGAAGAAGTGAGCCGATCTTGTCATAGAGGGATCCATATTCCACCACTTTAACAGTTTTGGAATGAAGAGGGATCCCTAAGTACCTCACAGGCAGCTGCCCAGAAGCGAAACCAAGCTGCTGTGCAACCAGCTCATCAGTGGCGGAACCTGAGATGTCTAGTCGGGAGGGCCAAAAAATATTTTTGGTTTTTTTTATACCAACTACAAAACAATTTTAAAAAATATTGTTTTTAAAAGGAGTTATGGAGTTTGAACCACCGACTTATTCATTAAAGTACCCATCATTTACCAACTAAACAAGAGTAATTAGATGTTACACTACTCGTTTACTATTTACATATCATAAAAATATACTCCCTCCATTCGGCAAAACTGGTCGTTATAGAGTTTTGTTTTTGTTCGGAAAAACTTGTCATTTTAGGTATTTTTGCTTCTACTTTACTAAAATGCCCTTGATTTGATTGATGTGTTGTGAGTTGTAGTTTTTGATAAAGTAAAAAGTAGAGTAATAAATTAGGGTAAATTAGTAAAAAATGAGTATAATTATTAGCTTTATTAAAAGTTGCGTGGAGAGTTAAAATGACAAGTTTTGCCGAACGGAGGGAGTATTACATATAACATTGATTTTTTTCCGTCCGGAGGGGCCATGGTCACCTCCCGCCTCAACCATGTTTCGCCCCTGCAGCTCATGAAGATCAGTCGTCACCCCAGCCATGAATACCATACTTTTATCATTGTTAGCTTTGAGCCCAGAGATATTGAAGAAAGAATCCAGACACTCTTTGATGATTTGTACTGATGTCAAGTCTCCATGACAGAACAATAACAAGTCGTCTGCAAATGCTAGATGGGTGAGCTTCATCCCTTTGCATTTAGGATAGAACTTGAAGAGGGGGTTCTCAACAACCTTCTGAAGCATCCTACTCAGAATTTCCATGCAGAGCACAAACAAGTAAGGGGAGAGAGGATCCCCTCGCCTCAATCCCCTTTTTCCCGGAAAAAACCCCTCTGGGGATTGATGATGACCGAGAAGGATGGTGATGTGACATTATTTTAATTCTCCAGACATATGAATGAAGAAGACTGATATATACGGGGTATTTTATATTTTATATTTTACTATGCAAAGTTTAGAATGTTAATTGTAAACTTCCCAAAGATTGGGGCATTTTATTTAAATTTAAGTTTTTATTCCTTTAATTACGCCAAAATCATGTTCGCTGTTTGGCGTACCAAACGGGATCAATATTTCTTCTACAGCTGGCTTTTATTTCATTTGTTTTTTTCCTTTGATTCAACACATGTGGTCCTGTGGACCGGTGTTCCTCGGCTACGACGGCTAGTACCCTAGCCTTTTTATTTTTTTTTGAACCAAGATAAAGTTTATGTCGGGTCGGTCGCAGTAGAGGCCCTTCCTAGCGCATCCTTCTGGATGAGAACTCGCAGTTCTGGATCATCCTCACAGCAGACGTCGGCAGGGGAGACATGGACACTACGCGCAAGGCTAGTACCCCTTTTAACACTAAGCTTCCGTTTATTTTTTAGATTACAGTACTTAATCTTGTTAATTTAATCTATATAAAATCTAATATCTCAACCATTCTGAGTTGATTCTGTTGGAAAGGATTTGCGGATAATACTCAAAAGTCCCCGGTTCGAATTTCACTCCGGGTGGTTACCACTAAAGTCTTTACCCGATCGTTAACTTTAGGCCCATGAAATTAGTCGGGTGCTAGCAGCCCCGGATACGTACCCATGTAAATTCAAAAAAAAAAATCTCTTTTTTAAATTTAATATAAAATAATCATATTATCATCTATACGTAGTACCTACTAGTAAAAGAAATTTTTTTGCTCATTTAATGTCAATTAAAAATAATTTTTTTTCCATAGTAAAATTAGGATTTTAAGAGCATTAATGCACATTGAAAATGAGAAAATAAATTGATGACAACAAGAAATTATACTTTTTTCTTTTAAAAAAAGTATTTTAGTTTGTATATTTATATATACACAATTTAAAGTCTTAATTCATCACAAATTATAGAATGAGATTAAAAAAAGGCTAATTAAATTTTATCCTATAAATAATTTTTTCAAAAAGTATTAGCAAGAAACATGGTAGTAATGTAAAGGTTTTATATTTACATTCTACATTGATAGCATAAAATATAACGTAAGCTTATTACACTTGCATTCTATATAGTAAAGTAAGATTTTTAGATCATTTATTCAAAAAACTATTTAGCAGAAGAAATAAAGCTTCTTAGAATTACATAAAAATCTAAGTACATAATAGTTTGATTTTATTAATTTTATTTTTGATTGACTTTATTCTTCAAATCGATTTATGAATATATAAATCTCTTCAATAGTAAAAAATTGATAACCCCATGCATAGCACAGACTAGCCCACTAGTATATAATAGTATTTTTTTTCTCTTAACTCACCAAAATAGGATTATGAACATTAATTTCTTACCATTCTATGGATGGGCAAATGTTACTAAATAATCCAGGTTTATACCAGCCGAAGTATTTCATGATAAAAAAAATTGCTTTGTATGAAAAAGCAAAATACCTTTCTTGTTGCATGCATATAGCTAGCTTTAAGACACATGCACGTTAAGTGTAGCTTCTCCATCGCTTTATATCTTTATATCCGAGATGCTTATATGTATCGACTATCGAGTATGATATTATATGCATTTAATTCCAGATTATAAATTTGTTCAATCTTTATCGCGATAGGTGTTCTATAATAATTGCGAAATTTTAAAAAAAAAATCACATAAATTATAAATTTGTTCACTATTGAACGGAGCAATATGACTCATTGGACATGATTATACTTGAGTTGGATATATATAGAGGTACGAGCCTATAGAAAACAAACCAACATATTGGGAGTATAATACAAAACACAAATAAGGGACAAAAATATGAAAGAAATCACAACAAAGATTTTTGCGAAGCTATCTGCAACAC
Organism: Persicaria tinctoria; assembly: GCA_037127255.1. Lineage (NCBI taxonomy): Eukaryota > Viridiplantae > Streptophyta > Magnoliopsida > Caryophyllales > Polygonaceae > Persicaria > Persicaria tinctoria. The sequence continues at coordinate 66,123,488 of JBANSL010000013.1, forward strand.
AAAAAACAAAACTTGTCATTATTTGGTGGAGCTTATGGACAATTAGAAATAAGATTATTTTCGATAATAAGGGGTTTGAAAACCAGTGAGGATCCGGTGGAGTTGAACTCCGTGAAGTTGGTAGGATTACCCAATAGAAATACATCGATCCTAAAAAATAAATTAAAAAATGGCTAAAGACATTTAAATCTAAACCATTTATTTAGAATTAGGTGGTTAGGATTTAACCAACTTTACATGTGGTTATTTTACCAACTCCATGGGATCCAAAGTGTTTGACAACAAACAAAAGAAGGAACAATGCATGAAACATCAATTACTACAATGGAAAAGAATCTAAAAGACAATTCTGAGAAGATATAGACCTAAAGAAAAATGTCACACAACCTACTCAAAGGAGAAGGAAACATTTGAGATGGCAAAAGCCTGTGGCCGGAGGATTCAAATTAAATTTTGATGCTTATGTGCTATCTTCTGGCGAGGCTTCGACGAGGTAGTTATTCGAGATCACCATAGCTCTGTCGTTATCTGCAAGAGTTCCATGTGTTGGGAGATGTCGGCGGTGCAGGCTGAAGCCCTTGCCCTCCATTCTGGGCTTGTGGCTGCTCACCAACTGGGCATTTCTAGGATCGAGGTCGAGGACAATTGTCTTATGGTCATCAACACTATCAATGACCTTTGGAGTTGTCCTGGGAAGATCAAAATGATTATTGCTGATTCCAAGCGACTTCTCCAAAACATCCAATGCTCCTCATGTTTGCATGTATTCAGAGAGCTCAATCAGGTCGCGGACAAGGTGACTCGTCTTCGGCATCAACTCGATGACGACTCGCCCTTGCATCATTCTGAGCTCCAGGCTCTCGTCCAAAAGGACGTACTTGGGTGGTGGATCAGCAAGGTCTGACACCGCCCAAATCCTTTCCTTTTATAAAAAAAAAAGGGATATGATTATACTACTTAATTTTATAATTAAAAAACAAAAAATTACATGATTTCCTTTCATTTTTTTAAAATTAAAAATCATTTGTAACTTCTTCTTTTGATTTTTAATATAATTTGAACCTGCTATAAATATGTCATGTAAAATTGAATTAACCTTGAATCCACTTGTGTTATTTTTCAAAAATATTGCAATGATTCCTAAACACATTTAGGGCTCGTTTGTTTAGCTAACTAAGGAATGGAAAGATAAGGTATTAAATTTTACACATAAAATGTATATCATCATCATTTTTTGTGAGCTTGGAGAAGATGATGGGGAAGATTATTAGCCCATCCTAGATGTATTAGTTATCCTCCTTCAAATTAGGGAATGGAAGGATAACAAATTTGTATGAAAAATGGGAGAAGAAAGGGAATGATTAGAATAGTGATAAATGAATCTTAACTTAAATATGGATTATATTCATTAGGGTAATCATTATCTTTCCCTACCAAAAAACAAACGGGGGTTAGCTCAAGAATTGAGGGAGATCTAAAATCCATACATTTGAATGCATTTAACACTTGCAAATTTGCAATGGATGTATATAACAACATTATTTTTTTTATAAAAAAAAGTAAGAATTTAAAATACTAGACATTACCCTTGTTAGGTAAATTGAGCAGTAGAAAGAAATAACATCAATCATTTATATCTCTACTCCCACATTACACTCCTTTTATTTTATTCATATAAAATTATGATATATAAAAATTATTGTCAAAGTTTTGTAAAGTTATAATAAATATTTTTTTATCAAAAGTGTTTGGAGTTCGTCGAGATATGTTGTGCAGTTACGTAAAGCTTAAGCGAAAAATGCACGAAAAAGGACTAGTGATTTACATGTAGAAATCTTTTAATAACCAATCAGTTATGTGATACCTTGGAAAAACTTTTGAATAAACAAATCGAAATTCCTAAACAACAATTAAATTTCAAAACCCCAAAATCCTAAAAATCACAAATACAAATTAACTTGTTGTATCCACTTTCCTTATATATTCCCTCTCCAACAATAACATTAATGGATGGATGAAGATGCACAATGTCGGACTCGTCGATCCTCTCTCCCCTCTTTGGTTCCTCTAAATTGACGTTCTCCTCAACCGATGATCTCCCCGGGGTGTCCTTTGCCGAGCGAGGGTCTCTAGCGATGCTCCAACCTCTTATAACCCGTGACATCGCTCTCCCTCTCCTCTCCTTGGTTTCTCTGATTTTGATTAAACCGTTGTGTTGAGCCGGCCCATTTGGCCTCCTTCCTATTTTGTTAGAAATTTTACATTTTACATGTTAAGAATATTTTTACATTTGAGTGATTACCTCTCTATATATAAGTAGATGGATAGATGTTGAGAATATAATATGAGCATTGATTAAAAAGATAATCCAAACCTTGTGTATAAACCGGTGAGCTACCCCACCTAACACCAATTGACTTTAGGATAAAACCTCAATCGATTTGTGTGCTCGGCTTGGTTGATGCGTGTGCGCTTTGTGTGCGTGGCCCCCCATAAGATTCCCGTTTTAACAAAAAATATTTTCTTATCTAATTATTTTAGTCAAATTTTAAATTAGATTCTTATGATACACTCATTTTTTATAGGGAATCTTTTTCGAATTGGTTCTTATCCTATTCCCTAAGGAGATAGGAGAGAAAGACGCTTATATATAGTGCTTAAAAATTTATGCAATGAGCTCAATGATACATGTGGATTCGTATCAGACGAAGTTAATAAACTGACTAAAATTAATAAATAGGGTAAAATTTATAAACAGTTGCTAAAAATAGTTAAAAATTTAAACAACAAGATAATCTCCGTATGGGGCAAAAAACAATTTATTTGTAAAATGTGGAGTTTATTTGGTTGTTATTAGGGATATTGTGGTACTTTCAAACCAAATAAAATAAAAGAGAATGGGTAAAACAGCACTTGTACAAAATAAACACCCAAATAACCTCATTTTTATAGCTTTTTTTAAATACGTTTTTGTTTATTTTGATCATCCAAATAACCAAAAAAACTGTTTAAAAAATAAACAGCCACAAATACTTATTTTTTAATTGTTTATTTCATTAGAGCATCCCCAAGAGCTTCCCCATATTTTCTTTAAAATGGAGAATGAAAATCCATCTTTCGTAAAAAAATTTTAACCCGATTCGAACAAATTCTCCATTTTGAAGAATTGTATTTTAATTTCTTAATTGTGAAATAAATTTTAATTCAAATTTAATGTACCTCACTAGCTAGACCTAGATAAAAATTAGGGCTGGCAAATGGTACGAAAATTACCATACCAACCACGTACCAACCACAAACCGATTATGTTGGTAACCACACCTGTGGTAACCATCTTGGTGTAACCACGTGAAGATGGTATGGTAATGGTAGTGAAATCTGAATACCATGGTTACCAAGTATATATATTAATTTTTTCATTTAATGTTTTATTATTATTACCTTTAAGTTTTAAGTTTTATTGTTATTACCTTTAAGTTTTAAGTTTTTAATTTATATTTTGTGTTTTGAGTTGGACCTAATTCAATTGGTCCTTTCTACTTTTTCTACTAGAAACAGTAGGAACATTTTGCATGTTTGAAGACTTTGAACTTGTTTTGTTTTGTTTGAACTTGTAGAAACATTTTGAATGTTTGAACAATTGAACTAGGTTTGTTTCAAGACTTTGAACTTGGTTATTTTGAATTGGTTTGTATTTTAGGATGTGAACTTGATTTATTTGAACTTTTAATAGGTGGTAACCATATTATTTTTGGTAACCATATTTTTTCGTTCGATAACTTTGATGACTACCGGAAGGTAGCCAAGGGGTTTAAAAAAATATAAAGAGAATTACAGTTTAACCATGGTAATGTACCGATGGTAACCACAAGTCGTGGTTACCACATATGCGGTAACCACGACTTGTGGCTGGTACGTGGTATGAAATTTGCGTACCACCAGTTTGTAGTTGGTACGTGGTAATCACCATTTTTTGATGGTTTCCGTACCATGTCAACCCTAATAAAAATAGGAGTGGACACGAATTCTTCAAATCCCGTCACATCCCGCATCCCGATTCCGGTGGGATTTTGAAAAGAAAAAAAATTAATCCCGTCCCGTAAAAAATATGAGGGACGGGACGAGGGAACACAAATTGAGAACAAAGTATTGAATCGTTGATATGGGTATTGATAAGGCAGTTCAATATACCTATCATTTTACTAAAACCTTTGCAGGAAAGCAAAAGTAAACTTCACCACTGACTTGCCAGAAATCAATGCAAGCTCTATAAATGCATTCACCGTAAAAAGACAATGGGTACTAAAGTCATAATACTATGTCAAATATATGGGCGATGTAATGAATTGATTATGCAGTCCGTCGTAATCCACAAACTCATGAAATTGGTACCAAAAACAGCTTTAAAGTTGAAGAACTCGCCTGCACAATCGTTGTAGGTAGAGAAATTGGTTGAATTCCTACTTCAATTGCAGTTTTTTTTCCTGAAGAACATGGAAAAAGTAAGAAAAAAGAGAATTTGGCGTTGTTGCAAATATGGGGTAAACTCTTGTATTTGCTTGGAAGATCTCTATTTTAGAGATTGGATTGGGAAAACTGTAGGGTCAAATATAAATCCAATATTCCTCCAAAACCCAATTTTCTCCAAAATAGAGAACCTCTCGAAAATGCTATACATACCGACAAACTCTACCCAAACTGCCCGTACCACCCGTATGTTTTTTTGGTTGGCCGTGGGATATGTAATAATTGGGCTGCACGGGCCCATTTTATTTGGGATATTCTGCAATTATTTTCTGTTTCTTTCTTTATATTTTTGTGCTTAGTATTAATTGTTTTTGTCAGAATTCATTTAATAATTAATATTGTCTAGGAGTACGCGCGCAGTATTTCTTTATGAACCTTAAATAGTTGATCAAATAGAAAAAAAAATAAAATAAAAAATGAATGGATTCATATTTAGCTAGCCTATATATTTTTTTAATAAGAAAGAAACAAATTAAGGACATTTTCTATCCTACATCTTGATAATTATTTTGATTTGGGAAATATTTTTTCCAAATACATGGAGTCTCGCAATTTTTAAAATAAATTTTAGAGTTCATCCATATTGTTTAAAGAAACCGTTTCTCAATTTAACTTCTTATCCAAAGGATATAGGATAGAAAAATCATTATTATAATAGGAAAACATTTAGACCTATTATAATAGAAAGTGGGAATCAAACTCGAATTTTTACCTAATAAAAAAAAATGGAAATCAAACTCATAACCTATTTAATCACTGCTCCATCCATTCGAAAATATATGTCATTTACTATTTACCTACGATTTTTTAGAATGACAAAAAAAATTATATAAAATATTTATTTTTTTAATAAGTTTTCAACAACTTTGAACTTATCAATAATAGCTATGAAATTGTTGTTTTTTATTTATAAAAGGTAAAGCTTAACCTTGATCATCCCAACTGGTGATGTTATAAAGATTTCGATTCATTAGAAGTGTATTCAAGTTACAAATCATAGTAGATTTTGCTATAAAATCAGTACTACGTACTATATGCTTTTCTGTAATAATGTTTGAATCTTATTTTCTTGAAAATCCTTGTATATAAGTGGATTTCTTCAATCGTTCTAGAGATTTTCCAGAGAACAAAAGAGCCAAACAGAGGAGTATTTAAATAGCGGGTGGAGCATTAGATAGTTCTTGACCTTGTAATAAATAAAGTATTGCAGATAGTGTAGAATTTAGAGAGGGATAAAACCCTAATAGATTGGTGGTGGAAGCTCGTATTGGAGAAGGCAAACCCTTTATATATGGATTATAATGCTTCGAGAATAAGTAATATACAGATACCGATAATCTAAACCTACCAAAGATATATATTTCTAACCTAATATAACAATATCAAAGATTATATTCTAATACAATCATATCTAATATATCATTCCTAATAATATATCTCTAACAAATAGGAAAAGGATATGTGATTCAACATTTGTGCGCCAAGTTACGTAGATTGTTTGAATTTCGTACGTTTGAGTGACAATGGAGGATGAATTAACCAATTCAATGACCGCTTTTTATTTACCAATTCAAGGAGGATGAATTAACCTTTTTGGGGGAAGTGACGTAAGATCCAAGATTGTGTGCCCAACCCACGTTATTACGAATACTACTTTTGTAGGCCTCTATTGGTCCATCCATCATCCATCAACTATTGTAAAATGATAAGCATTAAACTACAATACTAAGGCCATGTTTATCAATAGATACTAGAAATACTAATATATTATTCTTCTCTCTCCGCCACATCATCTTAGCATCTCATTCTCATTTTTCCCATTTTATCAATAGCATCCCTAGTATCCCAAAACCCATCTTTTCATACCCACTCAATTTACAAATATACCCCTCTTCAACAATTATTTCCATTCTCGATTATATTATTATATTCATTTATTATTATTAAAATATTAATATTAAATTAATATTATTTATAATTATGTATATCATTTCTTTCATTATTTATTATTTCAAATTATTCCATATTTATATTTTAATTTTTCGGATTATATTATGCATATTTATAATCAAAGAGAAATTATTTAAAAAAAATTATTGTCAAACATATTCAAAATTGGTGTCTACGTGTAGATAAAAATGAATCTAGTATTGTGGTAATTTTTTATATTTTTTATTTTAACATTTTCTCCCCGAAATTATGATTTAATTGTGTAAAATATATCCCCCCAAGAACAAATCCAGCCGTCCATCAAGAGGCCACGTGTCAAGCTCTGCCGCGCCACCTCTGCTCACCACTCCCACGCCGCCATGTGTCGCACTCTGCCACACCCCTTCTGCTCTCCAATCAAACCACGACACATGTCCCCCCAAAAAATTCTGGCGCGCCAGACCTCCTCCCTCGGTGTGGCCCACATTTCAACCCGTGGTATCGATCCTTTGCTCACATCCCTCTAGCATCCCATATACCACCATTCACATTTTTTTATATTAAAATCCCAAGCATCCCTACTCTTTTTTTGTCCGATAAAAGTGCCCTAAGTACTAACCAATAAGGAAAGGAGTGGAGGGTCCTCCTGGCCGAGTGGGTACTCCTACTTGGCTACTTCCTCCTACTCATTTCAATAATCTTCAATATGTTATCAAATCACCCCTAAAATATACCCATTTGCTTAAAACTACCCTTTCTATTGATATATTTATCGAAAACCACCCTTTATATTAGGTCCGCTATATTAGCATACAACCATTGATATGAGGTTTTCATATGAGCACCTTTTAAGTTTGTACAATCGCCATGTTATCCCTTTATTTTTTGAAAGAAAATTTAATGTAAATGGAACGATTTAAATCATTAATTGTATTAATACAGTGAAAAAGAAAAAGAAAAATAGGGAGTAAGAGGTCAGAGCTTGATCAATCTAAAGATATGGGGTTCATATGAGACGGAGTTAATAAACTAACTAAAATTATAAACAAGGTAAAATTTATAAACTGTTGATAAAAGTAGTTAAAAATTTATGAAAAAATATAAACTCCGTATGAGGCAAAAAACAGTTTATTTGTAAAAAGTGGAGTTTATTTGATTTTTATTAGGGGTATTGTGGTACTTTCAAACCAAATAAGATAAAAGAGAAGGGTAAATTTGTAATTATGGAAAAATAAGCTCCAAAATAAGCTAAATAAGATGCTCAAACCGGCTTATATTTAAACCAATTAATTTAACCTATTTTTTACTTATTTTGCCTCCCATACCCCAATTAAACCGACTTATAATTTCAACAACTAAAAAGTTCTTATTTTTAATCGGTTGAATCTGTCTGCCATACACAGCCATGGTCGATGCAACAAGAAAGGGTGTGACAATTTTCGAAGGGGATAAAGGGGATTCTTGATCCGATCTTGTTTCTGCTTCTTCCTTCTCGTTTTCCAAACCATGAGAATTGAATATGAACACCTAGTTTGTTGATTTTTGTAAATTGATATGCAATATATAATGTTTCATGAATTGAGCTTTTACCAAATCTATATCTACCCTACACACATTGTTTTGTCTGAGCTTTGTCTTCATAGAAATTTCAATTGTATTGTTTTGTGATTTTTAAGTTGGCGTGATTCTTAATTTTATATTGTTATAATCTACCCTGCACACATTACTATCCTCTACCTAGAAAACACAAAATGACATATATTTTGATACAACTAAATCAGTCTAAAACAACATAAATTTCGAGACGGAAAGAGTATATGACAATGAAGAACCTTATAGGGACTTGATCAAAAACCATAACACATGGACAACATGTAAGGAAGAAAGCGATGATGCTCACTAATCCATCGACTATCGAGGATGACAAGAGAGAATATTAATAGTGACAAGGAAAAAACTGATATGTAATAATAGAAATCCAACAATTGACACGTCACTCAACTAAAAATGTCAAACTCTTAACCATTCCGGGTTGGCTCTGCCATAAATGACTTACGGGAAGTACCCAAAGATCTTCGGTTTGAATCTCGCTCCGAATGGCTAGTGGAGATTTACCATATCGTTAATTTCAGGGCACATGAGATTAACCGAGTACTAGTAGCCTCAGATAGCCATATAATTTTTTTTAAAAAAAGAAGCCAAACTCCTAATTGTGAGAGTGCCTTTTTTTGGAAATTTTGGAAGGACCAATTTTATCATTTACGTTTCTCTTGTGGTGTGTGTTTTTGTGTGTCAATTACGTATATGAGCTAGTTTTGTCAAATCACCAAAGGAAAAAAAAACATTTTCGCAAATAATTTTTTGTATCTACTTTTTTACTGTTTGTCAAATATATATATATTTTTTTTGTTCATATATAGGCACTAGACTCATTACAGGGAGGGAGATTCGACTTCATGACCTACTCATCACTCAAACTTCATGACCTACTCATCACTCAATGTCAAACCTCTTTTAATTGCCCGTTTTTCAAACAAGGGTTGGAATGGCCGTTGGGGTGTAAATAAGCAATTGCAAATTCTATGTATTGGGCTAAAAAACTTGGTCCACCTAGGAGCAGCTGCAAGTCGGCCTTACAAAGCCCGGCCCATTACGAACTGGGCCCATCTCGAGGGGACAAACAAATTATACAGTACTTATTTGATCATATAGTTGTTTTAACTTTTAACAAGATTATTAGCTAAGCAATCTTGATAAGGTGTAGTAGCCTAGTAGGTCAATCAAACATTCATGCCGGGCAAGCCTAATTATAAATTTATAACGTACGGTGAAGGCTTGCTTAAAGTTTTTAAACAAATTATACTTATTTGATCATATAAGTTTTGAAAATTTTGTAAGTTGATTTTTTGAGAATTTTTTAAAAATATATTATAATAATCATGTAGAAACTAAATACTCTATTTCTTTTTAAAAAAAATATGTTAATTTTAATGTTTAGTACTCCCTATTAATTTGGTGGTATAGAAAGTTGGGATATGGTTTTAGGGTAGAAAATTTGGAACCAACCTAAATCTCAATAATGTCCAACTTTGAAAGCAAAACAACCCGTTATTGAATCCTGTAGAATTAGGTCCTGGCCAAACGACATAAAGTCAACATGCGTCGACACACGAATAGCATATCTATGCACATAAAATTAAAAGACCTTGATACATTTATACTAGCTAAAATATCAATTTTACACTACCAATAAATTTACAACGATGTACTGTAGTAATTAATAAAGTCGAAAAAAAGGAAAACACACCTTTTCATCTCCCATCTCCCCCTCATCTTTCAATTTACGGAGTAATATTTTTCTGGGGAAAACACAACTTTTCATCCCCAATCTCCCCCATCCTCTTTTAATTTCCTCCCCAAATCTCCATTATACATTACAAAACCCTTAATCAATTCCTAAATCAAACCTCAAAATTTACGATCGCCAATCCGATCAAATCCACCATGACTTTACCCCCCAAAAAATCAACATGATCTCTAGAACTCAATCCTCCATCCCCTCTTCTATCTCCTCTCGCTCTGTTTCATTCTACAGACGAATTCATAATCCCTCCACCCAAATCAATCATCTCCGACTCCTGCGCAATTGCAATCTCCGGCTTCATGCTCCTCGGGGCATAACGGCGATGGCCGGTTCTACCTGCGTTAGGTCTCGCAATTGCTATCTTGACCACTGATTCAGGAGGAGGAGCAACTCTTTAATTTTCTTCTTTCATCCTCTTCGTTGATTTTTTTTTTTTTAAAAAAAAAAAATTGGATTGGGTTGAGATTATATAGGAAGATGAAATAGGGCGGTGAAATGGTGTACTTATTTCAAGTTCTATGATAATTGCAATTTGAAGATTGAGAAAAAAAAATAGTAGTGGAAACTAAAAAGAAATTGGACAGGAGGAAAGAAGATGAACAGTCGGCTTTTATTTTTTTTTCTTTTTCCAAATTTATAATACCACATGCCAAGTTCATATTGGGAATGTAAAATATTAGGTTTACACTAGGCATAAGCATACATTTTTCCAAAATTAAATTATATGTGTAAGATTTAAAATAATGAATACATACATCATCGATTGTCAACCCTTTAAATTTAAAATGGTCTTGACTACCAAATCTGATTTCGAAACTCTCATAAACTAACAAAGAAATTACTATATAAACTAACTAAGAAATTACAATTTACAAGAAGTCAAAAAGAAAAGTAAATCATGGAGCAATGCCACATTTGGAAATATCTTTTGACAAATAACTCAGTTGAAACATAACTACATGAACTACAAGTTAAACTGTGTAACACCTATGACAACAATGTACATAAAAAAAAAAGAAGAAGAAAAGATTAACTATTAAACATGCCTCCCTATTGAACTATCAACAAAAATAGCGGGGGAAAAGAGCGAAACGTAATCACATAAAATCAATAGATGCTAATACTAAGTATTTTCATAGGATAGCCACCGGATGACGAATTACAAATATTATTAAATCAATAAAAACTATAGCAGTGGTGACCCCTAACAATCGAAAAAGAAATAGGAGATATCATTAAACAAGACTTTGTTAACCGATACTCACTAAATCAAAGACAACGAATACCAAGCCATCTTCTCAATAATATTGATCGGGAGGTTTCGACAGATGATGATAACAATTGGTTAACAAGATAGATCTCTAACTCAGAAATTAAAAATGTTGTGTTTAGCCTACCCAATGACAAATCTCCTGGGTCGGATGGATTCTTCAAGAAATACTGGCACATCATTGAACCATCTGTCATTAAAGCAGTTAAGAGTTTTTTTCTTAGTGGAAGAATCTTGAAGCAAGTAAACCACACTTTTATTGCATTAATTACAAAATGCGATAACCTGACGACCACATCACAATACTGTTTCCTTCTCAGTGCTAGTTAACGATAAACCCACTGAGACTTTTCAACCACAAAGAGGACTGAGACAAGGTGACCCGATCTCCCCTACCTCTTCATTATTGGGGTAGAAATATTTGCAAGAAAACTTCAACACCAATGCAACAACACAACAAACTCGATTGGCTTCAAGATGACCCCCAATGGATCTCGAATCCCTTTTCTATCCTTCACAGATGACATCATGAATTTTGCCAAAGCATCTCAGGAATCGTGTGTTAAAGTTAAAAACATTATTGACGAATATTGCCAGATATCGGGACAAAAAGTGAACTTTCATAAGTCAGCGTTCCAAGTAACTTAAGGAGTCTCATCTAGCCAAAATCTTCAAATTCAATGTACTCTTCTTATTATGAACCAAGTTGCGCTAGATAAGTACCTTGGCTGCCCAATCATTAATGGCAGAGTCAACAAAGAAACCTTTGAAGATGTTATAGGAAAAATGAAAAACCAACTAACAAAATGGAAAGCGAACAAGTTGTCACAGCAAGGAAAGACGATCCTCATCAAAGCAAATCTTTTGGCCAAACCAAACTATGTTATGCAAAGCTTCATGCTCCCAAAAAATATACACAATGAGCTAGATAGACTGAACATATGTTTTTTTTGGAACAAGGACCAAAAATACAAACCACTGCTAGGATGGGACAAAATATGTAAATAAAAAAAACATGGAGGCTTGGGAATCTACAAAACAAGGACATGAACAAAGCTCTGCAAATGAAACTTCTATGGAAAATCCTTGCAGAACCCCATAACCAATGAGTTAGAATAATTTGAGAAAAATACTTGAAGGAGGACCAAATCTGGGAGTACAAGAAGAAGAAAAAAACGTCGTGGCAATGGGCCAAACTATCTGAACTAATGGATGAGTTTTGTACTGGACTCATCTGACAAATTGGAAATGGAAAAACGATAAAGTTTTGGAAGGACAAATGGCTAAATGATGATAGAAAACTCGAGGAACACCGCCTATCCCTCCTGATTGATGATCGAGAAAAGATTGCTAACTATATCCTACCAAACGGAACATGGAACATGGACAAGCTTCGAGAAGTACTGCCTCTGGATATTGTCGAAAAAATTACAAATACACTCCTGCCTTCGCATGATTTTGAGGATATACTTTATCGGAAACCAAGCTCTGATGGTTGGTTTTCCACATCGAGTGCTCTAGAATTTATTACGAACTCTGACAATAACAATTTTGACATGTTAAGTGGGATTTGGAAAATCGACTACCCTCCCAAGGTGAGAAATTTCCTGTGGAAAACGGTGTTGGATGGGCTACCGACCAAAGCAAGACTAAGGGTGTGTATGGTTGCAACAAATAAATAGGTAAAAAAATAAGTAGGAGTAGAATTTTTTTTTAAACAAGTTAAAAGAGTGTATGGATGGGAAAAATAGGTAAAAGTAGTTAAAATTTTGAGTTAAAAAAAAAAGCTTGCTTTTGAAGGTTATTTTGGGTTTTGGGGGTTTATTTGGTTTGAAAGTACCACAATACCCCTAATAACAACAAAATAAACTCCACTTTTTACAAATAAACTGTTTTTCACCCCATACGGAGATTATCTTGTTGTTTAAATTTTTAACTACTTTTACCAATGGTTTATAAATTTTACCCTGTTTATAATTTTAGTCAGTTTATTAACCCCGTCCCATACGAACCCTAAGAAACAAAGGAATACACACTCACATGGAGTGCTCCCTCTGTGGGCTAATGGAAGAAGATGATATCCACCTTCTGATGAAATGCCCGACAACCTTAAGAACAATAGGCCTAATGGACAAAGCTACTGAGCGACAAATCGTAAATACAGACAAAAATAGTCTAAATATAAAGGTCATTACTAATGAAATCTTTCGACACCTAAACCCCGAACAAAAAGCTACGTTGGCTTTCACCTGGTGATGCATTTGGACTAAGAGGAAAAAGATCATTTTTGAAAGCCAAAACTTAAGAACATTAGACGAATTGATAGCAGTAATAAAAACCCATAGAAAAAACTGGAAAAAAAATAAAACAAGATGAAATAGATAATGTAATCGAAAAACCAATTATGAACCCAAAGAGCAACCCGCGCCAAAGAAAAATCATTAGAAGGTGAAAACCTCAGGAATGTGTTTTTAAACTCAATTTCGATGGTGCTAAATCTTGCCTTGGTAATGCTTCCGCAGGGTTCGTGATTAGAGATGCTGATGGAAGACTGATCGCTTGTGATGCCAGAAAGTGTGGGACTTTGTTGGCTCTTCAGGCTAAGGTGGTTGGTCTGCAACTCAGACTGCTGGAAGCTAGGAGGAGGGGGGTTCGTAGACTCCCGGTGGAAGGTGATTGTCTTTCAGTCGTGAATGCTATCAATGGGACCTGGAAGCCCCCTGGAAGATTGAGATTCTGATTTTGGACGCTCTGCTTCTTCTCGGTTCTTTTGAGACGACCTTCGTCACTCACATCTTTTGGGAGGCCAACGGGGCGGCGGATCGACCTACGCATCTAGCCTTGGATTCCACCTCGTCCTCTTGGGATTCCGACCTTGAGTTCCAGACTCTCGTCCACAAGGACGCTCTTGGGTGGTGGTACAACCGTGGTTGACACACCCCAAAATCTCACCTTGTATAAAAAAAAGACCAATTAGTATATGCTCGACCACATACAAAATCGTCCCTAAAAGTCTGGCTGCTAGGCTAAAAAGGATAATTCCTAAAATTATTAACCCGCTACAAAGTGATTTTTCATCAGGATGGTCCATTCAGGAAAATATCCTCATAGCGAATGAAATCTTCCATTCATTCTCAAAGAAAAAAGGTAATTCCGGATGGATGGTAGTGAAACTAGACATGGAGAAAGACTTTGATATGGTAGATTGGGACTTCCTGCTAACGGTAATGGAACGTTTTGGTTTCTACCATAGATTTTCGGGTTGGATCAAGGAATGTATCACAACAGTCTCATACTTGGTTCTGGTTAATTACGAACCAACAGAACTATTCAATCCACAACAAGGGCTGAGACAAGGCAACCCATTATCGTCCTATCTTTTTCTCATACTATCTGAAATACTTGCGAGAGGATTGTATAAAGAATCGACCAAACCACATAATCATCTAGGAGTTAAGCTAACACATGGAGGAACTAAAATCCCTTTCTTAGCATTTGCTGATGACATTGTCATATTTGCCTCAGCAACAAAAATGGCTTGCGGCCAAATCAACAAAATTTTATGAGAGTTCTCCTCTCTTTTAGGACAAAAAGTAAACAGGCATAAATCACACTTCCAAACATCTGCAAATGCCACAACAACTCAGAAAAATACTATTCACAACGAGCTTGAAATACCATATACGACTAACTTAGGTAGTTATCTAGGATGCCCTATCATCTGTGTTGGCACTACCATGGCTGATTTCCAGGAACTAGTAACCTCTACGAAAGCCCAACTCCATAGATGGAAGGTTAACTTCTTATCTCAAGCGGGTCGTTGTACACTAATCAAGACTACCCTCTCAGCTAAACCACTACATATTATGCAGTGCTTTCTACTACCTAAAACAGTACATTTGGCTCTAGACAAGATCAATAGGGAATTCCTATGGAATAAAGGTCCTAAGCATAAACCTCTAATAAGCTGGTGATCATGGGGGTCTTGTATTTCGGAAATCAGAGGACATGAACAAATTAAGCCTTACAGTTGAAATTAATTTGGAAGATCCTAGCAAAACCTCTTAATCCTTGGGTTTCCATAATCACAGAAAAGTATCTTAAAGGCCAGAATATACTAAAATATAAAAAGAAATCTAGAACCTCTTGTCAATGGGCCCAACCAACCAAACTAATCCCACTATTTAAAGAAGGTCTTCGATGGTCTATTGGCAATGACGATAATATAAACTTCTGGACTGACCACTGGACTAGTAGTTCTCCACTCATAACTATCGCATCAAACAAACAACACATTGATACAACGATTGTAGTAAACAAGTTTATGAAGGAAGATAAAACATGGGAATCGATCTTGCTAAGCTCCGCAGTACGACACAGCATAACCTTCTGTGCTAGATGTAATTGACTCTATATCATTAACCCCTATACCCAAAAACATACATATGGATAGACTATACTGGAAATGGAGTAGGACTGGATGGTTCTCTACTAAATCGGCCATGGACATGATAAATAACATGAAACGTCTCCAAAAGACAAAAATGAAATGGATCTTGAACCTCGATGTCCCACCAAAGGTTAAAGCACTGCTATGGAAGATCACAAAAAATGGGGTACCCACTAGAGTTAGACTTGCTTCTCGTGGTATGGGTATACCCACCACCTGCCCACAATGCGACTCAAATTACGAAGACCTTGCTCACCTTCTATGGAACTGCCCTATGGCGTGAGATGTGATAACTACGACAGACGCAATAATGTTTATTAAAATAAACAATTGCTTTATACAGGGAACGAATCTAAATACTACCATCTGGGAAATTAAAGATGACTTAGCAATTAATCGTTTTACTAAGCTTGCCTTTATCCGGTGGAGTCTCTGGTACTTCTGGAAGAAGGCTCTCTTCGACAACACAAAATCTAACGCTAGAAGTATCTTATCTTTCATCCAAGATCAAACATACTTATGAAAGTCAACTAAAATTGTTGACAACTTCACGAATTCCTCAGAACATGACAAAAACACCCAAAAAGAGACATCCCGAAAACAAAGGAAAAAGGCGAAATGGAAACTCCTAAAATTTGGAGCCCATAAACTAAATTTTGACAGGGCTCTTTCTTTCTCTTCGAAAGACACCTACAGATTCGTTATCAAAGACTGTACTAGCTCTTCTGTTTTCTTTGGCTGTGGGCCTTGCCCCATCTCTTCTGTTTCGGGCTCGGAGGGTCTGGGGCTTTGGAAGAGCGTTATTGCAACGAGGGAACTTAATATAACTAACCTGGAAATTGAAGGTGATAACCTAACTATCATAAATAGTCTTAAAGGCCTCGGGAAGCCTACAAGGGACTCAGAAATGATTTTCTCAAACAGTCTAGTCTCATTGGGCTTCTTTCACTCTTTCGAGATTCGTCATGTCTTTCGGGAAGCAAACCGTGTTGCGGACCATCTATCGCACTTGGACAAAGCCATATACTCTCTAAAAAAGAGAAAATGCAACCATATCCAGACCTATAAAATAGAACAATACAACAATGCTAAGAGAGAATGAGGAGATAACGTAACACTTGAAGCACAAAATTACACTTGTCCCTAAGGCTCACAACCGACCTAGAAGCCACACCCAACCCATGATACAAGCATGATAGATTGCCTGCAACCCAGGTCAGTTGTGACGTTTGTGCGGGGTCCATAGCTCGAACAAGGTACTCAGGTTGAACTTTGTTGTTCAACTTCTCAATTAAAAAATGTGGTAGAAAACAATATCCTAATGACACCTATAACGATCTTCTGTTAATGTGGATGGGCGACACCTATAAGAACTCTCTACCTCATAGTCGCTTCTGGCACTAACAAATGGGTAACCGACGACCCACCATGATTGTCGTGCAACTCCCTTCGCTAATTCGAGAATCCATACCAAACCCCGACCGTACACCTCTTAGCGCCAAGTGCGACAGAGCACACTAAAAACCATTGATAGGGAGATCCATGACAAAGAAAACATTGGGTAGACTGATGGTGATCTCTACCACGAGAAATGAAACGAGTTTATCTCGGGGTGTCAATATTCAATAAAAGCTAAAATGTGGACATGAGCAACCCTATCGCAAGAAAAATCATGTAACGACCACAATCCACTTAGAAGGACTATTTTGAACCATGTGTCTTGGCCATTGACATCTATAACTCATCCAACTTCTTTTTTATGGTTGCACGAATATGGATCCGTAACACCCTAAGCAACGTGCTTTGATCACCCCTCTAAATAATATCAGCAATGTGTGTTCCATAGTCCCTCAACAGTGATGTGATTCAAGGATCTCCACTAAAAGCACCAACACCCTCGTCCTTTCCAACATCATGAACACCAGAAGAACCAGCACATTCACCAAATTCCTCAATATCGCCCATAAAGTCATGTAAGTGAGGATCAGTAGCACCCTCATCCCCCAGCAAAAATTGTACCATGATCACCACCAGAACCCTCAGTGACACCGAAAAAATCATGTAAGTGAGCAACACCTACATTAGAACCTTCATTTGCAGGGATGTCATATGAATCGGATGTCAGTTTTATCCTAACCCCAAGCAACAAATCTGCCTAATCAATCAGTGGAATATGCTCAAAGAGTTGTGTTATTATGTTAGATGGTCAAGGTTTGAGCATGTTTTTGGTTAGTGTTCTTTTGTGATATGTAATTATCTCGATGAACCTTGATGTTTAAATAAAATTGCATTGCTTTCACCTTTTTTCAAAAAAGTAAATTGAAACACCACCCCTAATTACCCATTAGAATTTAGTTTACAATGACTACGAGGCTTATCACAAAGTAAAAGGAAGATAAAAAAAATACAACTTAGTATGGATTTGAAAAACTAATACATTCCATAAAGCGAATAACTATATACGGTTAAGACAACATAGGATCCCAACAACGATGGTGCAAAAAGGGGTGGTGATGCCTATGGGATGTTGAAGCATGACATCTATTTATTTACTAAATGCACAATGCTCCGACGAATAATTGACCAAAAATCGAATTTGGAAGCTTTTGTAAGAAGTTTACTGCCTCATCCTAGATCCATTTGAGAAATTCTAAACTGTATAGAAAACAAAACAAACATGAAGGAAAGGATAATGTTGGTGAATTTATGGTGGGTTTTCTGGTTCTTTGGAAACATATGTGTTTTTTAGAACCAAGGCCCTCCAAATCCTAATGAGATATATGATTGGTTTTTATTTATAGGCAAGAACAAAAATGGAAATTAGCTCAATTATACCATGAGGAAAAACTCACAACACATGTCACTCAAGCGACCTCAACGTGTGGTGTGGAAAAAATTGTTGAATAATAGCGTCGAGTTTAACTTTGATGGCTCAACATTACAAGATGGACATAGCACGATTCTATATATAATAAGAGATAGTTCGAGCTCCCCATTGACTATAAGGTATGAAAAAATTGGCTAAAAAATGCCACTAAAAGCAAAGACACTAGCAATGCTTAAAGGGATTATCTGGGCAAAGGAACTCAACATAAGACACATTGACATTGAAGACAGCTCACTTATTGTCACTAATACACTTTGTTGTGTTTGGCGATGTACTTGGAAATGATCATGTATTGAGTTATGCCCCAACTCCAATAATTCCAACAATGATAAGTTAATCACACATTCCGAGCGGATAATAGAGTGGTTGAAATGGTTCCACAACTCAAGGAAAACAACTCCTAAATCACTACAACCTTTGGGACCTAATCCTTTTAGATGCAATCATGAAACCCCAGACTAATTTCTGAGGTGACTTGAATCTTTTCCTAATCGAAAAGAAAAAAGAAAAGAGAAAGAAAGTCCAAACCCTTAATTAATATATCCATTAAAAACAGTTTTTAAGAGTATTTATTTTATTTATTTATTGTACTGGAATTTATATGGTCTCATACACTCTCGTATAGGAAAAACGTGAATTTAAACCAAAATTACTTCAAATTGAAAAAAAGTGTATTCTGTAGGGCCTCATCGGTGCATCATCTTCGATTATAATCATTATGAATTTTTCCGTTTAGATTCTCAAACCCAATCTTGATGCGGGACCATCCAAGACACCTTCGGATGATGTTCTTCTCAAGAGGAAGAAGAAGACTCCACCATGGGAGAAGATACTTTGTTTAAATGACGTTTTTTATTCGTTCAGAACATTGATAGCTTTTTGACGTCTCAGTAAAATGAGTCGTACGGATTCAATATTAATCGGATCGAGGTGTGCCATACCTTGTTGAAACGAGGACGAAGAGATCTACAACTTTGCTGTTGAAGGGTTTTCCAGATTCAACCTCGACATTGGCCGAAAATCACCATCTTAGAGCTGTCACTGTTTTTAGACGAATTACCCTATTTTTAGTAACTTTTCTACTTAAGTTATCTTAGGAAACTTTAGAGGTTAAGTTTAATAATTCTTTTATTTCTTTTATTTAGTTAAATCGGCCCATCAGACCTATGTTATGGCTATATAAGCCGAACACCTACCATTGTAATCAGTAGGAACATAATGAATAGAATTAGTCTTCTCAAATTGTGTGAAACACATTGAGTGATTGTTGGATGATTAGAGTTGTGCTCATCATTCACGAATTGGTATCTATCTCAGCTTGGTTTGCTTTGTGTTCATCAACTTCGCAAGACTTTGTGATCCTAGTATCCACAAGCCCCCTCCTTGTGCCTTCAAGTTGTCCGCTTGATTGTGTAGGGTTGTAGAGACGGGTTGTGTAGTCATTGGTATTGGTTCCTACCCTCTGAGGAGGCCTGGGGTCTTTGCTGCGTTCTTGAGATTCTTGATCGATCTTGATTGTTTCTTGGTCGATTTCTTGAAGCTTGCTTGCTGCGTCATTCGTTTCTTGTTCAGTTCTTTGAGTTTCTTGCTTGTTGTCGAAGATCGGACCATCACACGGCTAACCCCGTATCAAATCTCTAAAACTCTCCCCATCTCCATTCTCGACCAACGACTACGAAACGCTAATCCTTTTTTTGGAGATTTTGGAGGGACATTTTTATATCATTTATATTTCTCTTGTGGTGTGTGTTTTTGTGTGTCAATTACCTATTCGAGCTAGTGATGCGGAACCATATCCAAAACACCTCTGGACACAACTATCATACTTAAGATGTTTATTTTTTGCTATTTGTCTCCAGTATTGAAGTTATAGTATTGGGTAGTAAATTATGTTGATTGAAAATAAAAGAAAAAATATTTAGTGGTTAATTTTTGAAATTTATCTATTTAGTTAAAATATAAACAAATATTATTGGGTTAAATTTGTTTACTTTAAATTTATTTCATGCTTGATAATTTAACTTTTCTAATTAATTTAACAGATATCTTGAACTATAAACAAATATTATTGAGTTTTCCTTTATTTTTCAGATTGCATCTTCGAGGGAGTATTGTTACAATGATTTTCTTTATTTTTCTAATTAATTTTGAATTTTCTATCAAACCAGGTTGTTTTAGTCTAGTGGGTATTCGAATCCACATTGACATGAGTGGTATGTTTGGCCTGGATTCATAGAATACACACTGACGCAATGGCATCTTCAGATCTCCCTGTTGAGGGCTCGCTGTTAATTGCATTTTTTTTCTCCCATTCCCAAATTCAATCAGTGTTCTTTCTTATGATCCTCTCTTGTCTCCATTCTACGAGAAACTAGAAAACCCTAACCCTTCTAGTTTCTTGCTTCATCTAGTCAATTCAACGAATCCCTTCTAGTTTCTTGCTTCATCTGATCAATTCAATGAATCATGACGATTGATTTTGTCATCTTGTTCTCTTTCCAAGTTTACAGCCCACAAATTAGAGAAAACGTTCTTCAAACGTTCAGATCATTGGCTATTGTTTCTATCATACTTTTTCTTTGGGTTGAGAAATTTGTGGAGCCACCCTACGACTTCCAATGGAACTTTCGAGATCTGGTTGGCTATACCCATATTCTCCATGCCCATTTTAAAGGACTCCGGCATTATGAGTGATTTCTTAACCATCCACATTATTTGAATGTTTTCAATACTTATATGCAGTAGTTGGATTGTTGCTTCAAACTGGCCTGGAGTGATTTAGTTGAAGCAGAGATACATGACTCTGGCCAGATGGTAAGTGTATTGCTTTTCAATATTTTGGGACATTATTGGATGTAAAGAATTGAAAGGAGAGGAATGACTTGCGATGACCAGGTGGTAAGTGTATCCCTTCTAGTTTCTTGCATCATCTAATCAATTCAACGAATCATGACGGTGAATTTCGTCATCTTGTTCTCTTTCCAAGTTTCCAGCACACAAATTAGAGAAAAGGTTATTCAAGCGTTCAGATCATTGACTATGGTTCCTACCATACATTTTCTATAACCTCCAATGGAACCTTCAAGATCTGACAAGCTATACCCACATTCTCCATGTCTGTTTTAGAGGACTCCAGCATTATGAGCGATTTCTCAGCCACCCACATTATTTGAATATTTTCAATACTTGTATGCAGTAGTTGGATTGTTGCTTCAAACTGGCCTGGAGTGATTATGTTGAAGCATAGAAACATGCCTTTGGCCAGGTGGTAAGTGTATTGCTTTTCAATGTTTTGGGACATTATTGGATGCAAAGAATTGAAAGGAGAGGAATGACTTGCGATGACCAGGCGGTAAGTGTATCCATTCTAGTTTCTTCCTTTAATTGATCAATTCAACGAATCATGACGGTGGATTTCGTTATCTTGTTTTCTTTTCAGGGTTCCAACCCACAAGTTAGAGAAAACGTTCTTCAAGCGTTCAGATCATTGACTATGGTTCCTACCGTACTTTTTCTTTGGGCTGAGGTAGGGCTGGGCAAAAGTTGGACCGGATCGGAATCGGACCGGGACCAGACCGGAAATTACGGTCTTGGATCGAACCGGAATTATTACGGTCTGGTCCACGGTCCAAGAAATATTGGATTCCGGGTTCCGGTCCAAACCCGGGACTAGACCGGAATTTCCGGGTCGGACCGGAACTGGACCGGTTTTTTTTTTTGTTAAAAAAAATGAAGGTGCGTGCCTACTACTGCCTAACCTAATTTTTCAAGCCTCTTTAATTAATTCAATCCTTCATAGAGTACGCAGTCTCCTCTCTCAACCTCTCTGTAATCTCTCAGTACCTCACCTCTCTTTTCAATTCATCGATCTTCAGCCTTGCTCGCCCCTCGCACTCTTGCAGCCGGCCCTCGCCCCTCAGTCTCGCGCCTCCCAGTCACCGCCGTCGACTCTCTCGTTCTTGCCAATCGCACCGGCCACCGCCAGATCCCATCGCCCACAATAGGCCTCTCTCTCTCTGCTCTCTTTTCAGATCTAGGTTTTTACATAATGTCGATTTTAGTCTAGATTTTGAGATAACTTAAACATTCAAGATAAAGATTTAAGAATCTCATCCCAATTTCAAATCTAGGGTTAGAGAAATTTCAATTTGCACTTTAATATTTTCAGATCTAGGTTTTGTGTATATGTTTACGAGGAATTTCAATTTGCGCTTGAAAAAATTAGTAAACCGCAGCATGAGATTCAATTTGGGGTTGTGCAGGAACTATTTTTTCGCATTCAATTTGGGGTTTACTTGATGGGAAAAAAAAAGAAAAAAAATGTTGCAAGACATTCCGGTCCAAATGGTCCAAGCGGTCCGCGGACCGGAAAACCCGGGACCATCTATTCCTGTCCCGGTCCGATCTGCGGTCCAAGTTCCCAGAGTTTCCGGTCCATCGGTCTTGGATTTTCGGTCCGGTCCGGTCCTATCCAGACCGGAAGCCCAGCCCTAGGCTGAGGAAGTTGTGGAGCCACCCTACGACTTCCAATGGAAACTTTAAGATTTGACATGCTATACCCATATTCTCCATACCCGTTTTAAAGGACTCCGACATTATGAGTGATTTCTTAACCACCCACATTATTTGAATGCTTTCAATACTTGTATGCAGTAGTTGGATTGTTGCTTCAAACTGGCCTGGAGTGATTTAGTTGAAGTAGAGATACATTGCTTTTCAATATTTTGAGACATAACTGGATGCAAAGAATTGAAAGGAGAGGAATGACTTGTGATAGGAATTAATTGAAAGGAGAGGAATGACTTGCGATGACCCTTTCAGATATTCGAGAAGTGTGAAACAAAATCATTCACATGTCCAGCAATCGAAATTCAGGACCCTACTACTCCTCGTCTGTTTGCATGGAAAGTAGTGGTTCCGACGTGACCACACCGAGACTCCGACATTGACAATCACAAACTTTCCTCGGGGAGAGGTGCAACCAATTGGTGTTGAGTAGAGTAGCCCACCTACTTATATGCTAGCTTGGAACCCTCTCAACTTCCGATGTGAGATTTCCTTATTTCACATCTGCACACCCAACAATCTCGCCTCCGCTGTTTCCTTCTCATCTTCTTGGCCGCTGTTGTGGGCACATGATTTCTGGCATTGAGGAGGAGGAGGTAAAGAGGAAGATTGATTCTTGGATTTGTAAGTACTTGAGATTGTTTCCTTCTCATCTTCCTAGCCGCTGCAGTGGGTGCAGGAGGAGGAGGTAAAGAGGAAGATTGATTCTTGGATTTGTAAGTACTTGTAAATACTTGGGTAGGAACACGCTTCATTCTTTGATTTGGATTGTATTATGTGCTTGACTGATGAATTCATGCCAAAGTGATATGTGGTTAGCCGTAGGATGGCCCGATCTTCGACAATCAAACAAAGACTCAAAGAAATAAGCAAGACTCGATATCGTCAAGAAAGAAAGAACAAGACTCGATCAAAAGAAACAATAAAGACTCCAAATTTGATAAAGACACGACCGATAAGGACTGACTCGAACTAAAATAGAACGAGATAAAGACCCCAGACCTCCTTAGAGGGTAGGAACCAAATACCAACGACTATAAAGCCCGCCTCTACAACCTTACACAACCAAGCGGACAACTTGGAGGCACAAGGAGGGGACTCGTGGATGCTTGATAGCACTAATCCTATAACGACAATCGACACACACCATGCATGATGGATAACACTAATCCTATGACGAGAATCGACACACACCAAACATGTGGTAGCACAAACCCACCAAAGAGGATCAACACACACAAGACAAACCAAGCTAAGAACAACACACCGAAACCTATCCCACGCAGGGGAACTCGGTTCCTCCCTAGGAGAACTCTCCAAATCTGACTTTTGTCAAAAATTCAATTCTAATATCTGATTTTATTGAATGAATAAAAGCATCTTAAATAGAAAACATAATCCTAGATAAAATCAAACTACTTGGTGGCCAAGGAAATATCTTAAAGATAGATTTTCCCTTTTCCACTTTATTTATCCTAGAAAATAAATATAAAAACTAATTAGATATAATATCAATTAATTGAAAACTCAACTAATAGATATGATTCTAATTTACATTATTTCTAAATAAATATAAGGATAAAATGATAAATTAAATAGGAAAAATAATTATTTTCGTCCAAAAAATGAACAGCTGCAAAGATGTTGATTTTCGGCCATGGTCCTGGTGGATTCTGGAAAACTCTTCAACAACAAAGTTGTATATCTCTTCGTTCTCGTTCCAACAAGGTATGGCACGAACCAATCCGATCAATATTGACTCCGAACAACCCGTTTTACAGAGACGTCGCAAAGCTGTCAAATCTGCTGAACGATTTAAACTTGTTGATAAGCACCACTCGTTTTCCCTTCATCATTCTCCCCTTCTTGAAAAGGATTCGTCCTCGAATCCGAGATGTTATTTGAGCAAGGAGATGCAATTTGTGGTGGTGCAGGCTGACGGATGGTGGTGGCGATGCAACTTGACGACACTATGGGACTCTGTCTTTGGAAGGAAAAAAATTGTTTTTTTTTGTGTTTTTATGATGATCAAAAGAAAAGACTCAACTTTAGATGTCGATAACCTAAGCTTTTTAGCTCGGGCTCGAGTCATTGAACTGTTTGCTAAGATGATTGGTGTGTCTGGAGGTATAGAAGATGGTCCCGCATCAACCTCCCCTTCTTGGAAAGGATTCGACCAAAGACGCCAAGACGTGACTCGATCAAAACAAGAAGAAAGACTCGACAAAACAACAAAGAACAAAAGAAAACAGGGAAAAGAAAAGAAAACTTGGACTTTTACCTCTTGTTGATTCAAACACTTAGTAAGGACATTGTAGTTGCAAGATAGGGCTTAAATTTATTTTTATTTTTTTGTGTTTTGGGAGGTATGTGTTTGAGGCTTTTTCGAGTAGGGCTATGAAATTTTCACCAAAATTGGTCCTTGAAGGTTCTTGCACTAGACTCGACAATCATTTTTTTTTTTAAGCTACTTTTGCCCCTAGTGAATTTTATCCTCCTAGGTCAAAACTTTGAATGTATATATATATATATATATTTGAACTTTTTCGGACTGTTTTTTTTTTACTAATGCAAGAAACTATCAATGACATAAAGGACTCGAAACTATATGTAACAAGGTGAAAGAAATAAAATATGTAGCCCTTATGAAATATATATATTTGAGGTTTGGCTATCTTAGGTAAGTAGATCTATCTAAGGCCTATTATAATCTATGATAGATAAAAGTAATTTAATCTACCAAAAATCAAAATTAAATAAGGCAATCAAATAGGCTAGAACAAGATAGAAGCAAGCAAACAAACTAGGGTTTGTGAAAAAAAAAAACAGTTGCCGAACTCGACAAGGAGTATGTCGTCGACCAAGTGATGCTCGAATAGGTGTAGTCGGCTTGCAAGGGACTCGACTGACTTGTGTTTAGGTCTAGCAACCACAAACAATCACAAACAAGAAGTTAATAATAATCAAAATCAAGAATTCAAGAAGTAAAGACCAAAAACAAAGAAATACTCTATTTTTGTAGGGTTTTGTGTTTATGAATAAGAAAAGACACAATTGATGTCGGAAACCTAAACTCTTATACCAATTTGATAGGGGGTTAGCCGTAGGATGGCCCGATCTTCGACAATCAAACAAAGACTCAAAGAAATAAGCAAGACTCGATATCGTCAAGAAAGAAAGAACAAGACTCGATCAAAAGAAACAATAAAGACTCCAAATTTGATAAAGACACGACCGATAAGGACTGACTCGAACTAAAATAGAACGAGATAAAGACCCCAGACCTCCTTAGAGGGTAGGAACCAAATACCAACGACTATAAAGCCCGCCTCTACAACCTTACACAACCAAGCGGACAACTTGGAGGCACAAGGAGGGGACTCGTGGATGCTTGATAGCACTAATCCTATAACGACAATCGACACACACCATGCATGATGGATAACACTAATCCTATGACGAGAATCGACACACACCAAACATGTGGTAGCACAAACCCACCAAAGAGGATCAACACACACAAGACAAACCAAGCTAAGAACAACACACCGAAACCTATCCCACGCAGGGGAACTCGGTTCCTCCCTAGGAGAACTCTCCAAATCTGACTTTTGTCAAAAATTCAATTCTAATATCTGATTTTATTGAATGAATAAAAGCATCTTAAATAGAAAACATAATCCTAGATAAAATCAAACTACTTGGTGGCCAAGGAAATATCTTAAAGATAGATTTTCCCTTTTCCACTTTATTTATCCTAGAAAATAAATATAAAAACTAATTAGATATAATATCAATTAATTGAAAACTCAACTAATAGATATTATTCTAATTTACATTATTTCTAAATAAATATAAGGATAAAATGATAAATTAAATAGGGAAAGATAATTATTTTCGTCCAAAAAATGTACTGCTGCAAAGATGTTGATTTTCGGCCATGTTCCTGGTGGATTCTGGAAACATCTTCAACAGCAAAGTTGTAGATCTCTTCGTTTTCGTTCCAACAAGGTATGGCACGAACCAATCCGATCAATATTGACTCCGAACAACCCGTTTTACAGAGACGTCGCAAGACTGTCAAATATGCTGAACGATTTAAACTTGTTAATAAGCACCACTTGTTTTCCCTTCATCACAAAGTTAGACATTAGGGCATTTGTGCATAACATTTTCATCCTCGTATTTTGACCTATTCAGTTCATCTTACTATTCCAAACTTTGCTTGATACGTTTCCTGGTTTGCTGGTCGTCTCTCGACTTCTGACAAAATTGGAAAGAGTTCCTTAATGATTCGATTAATTGATAACTTTGAATTCTTGGGGCACAAATCAAATTGGGGGAGACTGTACATCCAGATTAGTTAAGAGTTGGTGCTACTTTTGTATTGCTGAAATTATGTGTTTCTTATGAAACCCACCCCAATTTCTCGTTGCTAACAACAAGCTTCTTCTACTTAGCGATCCCATTCTCATGCCCATAAAATATCCTTCTGATTCTCTTGTTGTCATTTTCTATTTGAATGTCTGACTCTGCTTATTTTCCATTATAACTCTTGATAAAAATGCAAACTCCTTGACAATTGATACCTTTACCAGATTCAGAATCTTCCTGCTAGGTTAATTTCTCGAGACCATCTACGCAAAATCATAGATCCAGCTCTGCAGTAAAGCTATGGTCTCTCCTTCACACACATACCACTTGTGTTAGTTGGCAGAAATTGAAACCCTCCTTTCTTTTCAAGAATAAATGTCTGTTCATATTTGGCAGTATGTAAAACAATCAATAAGAGGTTTGACATATGTGCCTGTTGGGTAAGTTTATATGAGGATATCATTTCCAAATCCGGGTGTTGTTTATACATGTCAGTAAAAGTGATTGTGCTTATCATAATGCTCTTTTTAGAATACAAATTCTTTTCTCCGTTAATTTCATATCTTTGTTCACTATGGTGAACCTGAAAACAAGTCTCCTATCAACGACGAGCCATGGCCCCATGGTGCTTGAAAACTTGAAAGCAGTACTAGATGGCTAAGCTTGACTCTCGTTCTGGAATTATAATGGGCTCTAACTCAAGGGATCATATGTCTAAAGGTTGTTGACGCAAGCTAGCTCAATACCAGACCCAACATTAGTCAAATTGGCCATATGGTTGTATTCTTCGAATTAAGACTAATAAGCTTAGTAATGATGCTAGAATTGCATTTGCCTCCCTGATTTTGATTATATCGGCTAATACTAAGTTTGTTCATTGTGTTTTGTTGTGTTACCAATTAATTAAGTTGATTATTGGATTATGATGTATGAGACTCGAAAAAAATGGTATATTAGTTTTTTCCCCCTTGTTATCATGGTTACCTACTGAATATAATGCAAGCTTGATACTGGGTAACTTTGATTTCCCTTGGTTCTTCCAGAAGATGTAATGCACAACAACATTTGATTACTTGACAACCTAATGAGGTCGTCAAAGAGCAATGGTGTTGGACCAAGTAGAGGCCTGCCCATCTAGAGCGAAGCTTTCCTGGGTGGAGCTTAAGTGTTGAAACATATAATAGCACCTTATCCCTTTAGTGAAATTCCTTTCTCAAAATATGATTATCATGCCAGGCTTTTAACTTGTCTTTGTAGGTCATGGCATTGTCAAAGGCGTCCCAATGAATCTCTTCTAACTCTTGAATTTGAAGCCTCCTGAGTTCTCCTACCTTAGTTGCATCCATGTTTGCTTGCTTCTTCAAAGCCCAGTAGGCTTTGTACTCAAGCTCTATTGGCAAATGGCGTGAGTTTCCATAAACCAAGCGAAAGGGAGACATCCCAATGGGTGTCTTGTAAGCCGTCCGATACGCCCATAGAGCATCTTCTAATCGAAGACTTCAATCCTTGCGATTCGGGGTGACAATCTTTTCTAAAATCCTTTTTACTTCACGATTAGATAACTCAGCCTGCATGTTAGTCTGTGGTTGTTTCCCTCTTTATTCCAGCAGAAGTTTTTATTTATTTTATCTAGTTCCGAGAGGATATTTTTTGGTAGAAAGAAACGTTGCATGATGTATATAGGTTTCGTGCTAAGATTTTGTTTTATTAGTAAGCTTCTTCCCTCTTGAAACAGGGAATTTGCTTTCCATTTTTGTAATTATTTTTTCGAGCTTGTCACAATTTCCTCAAAGGTTTGTTTGTTAACTCTACCATTGACAATCGGGCAACCTAGATATTTATCTAGAGCCATTGTAGAAGTGATCCGCAGATTGTTATAAATCATGTGTTTAGCTTGGTTTGAAATATTTCTTGTGGTTTGAAAAGCTAATTTATTGTAATTTACAGCTTGACTTGATGTTTCACAATAGTCATCTAGGTTTTCCTTGATGCGAGAGCATGCTGATTCATTTGCATTGGCAAAAATGATGACGTTGTCCACGAAGACAAGGAAATGAATGGTACTCCATTGGGCGCAGATTTTGATCCCTACATTGCTGTTGGTGTTAATGCTTTCTTGTTTTAGCATTCTAGCGAGTATTTCAGCTCCTAAGATAAAGAGAAATGGAGAAAGGGGGTCACCCTATCTAAGACCCCTTTGGGAACAAATATTTGTGATGGGCCATCGTTGACTAGTACTGAGTATGAGAACATTGTGATACATTCCTTAATCCACTTAATTAGTGGCGAATTCTCAACTGAAACCATGAGGGGGCTGGCTGCGAAACTTTACTATATTTTTTTTTTATTTTCAGGGTTTGAAACCCGGTCATGTCGGGAGGCTCATCCCCATGCCTATTTTATTAGTTATATATATTATTTTCAGCCTACAAATATTTAAAAAAATGCATAAATTTGAGTTTATGGAACAATTTCAATTGATACAAGCTAAAAAAAAGTTGATGTTCATTGTAAAAAAATATATATCATCTATATTATGCTCTCCTAGATCAATCTACTTTTATTTTCATAATATATAAAAATAATAAAATGATCCCTCCACTCCACAACACGTACACATTATACATATATATTAAATGAACATCAATTTATGCATTTTTTTTAACCACACTATGAATATTCTACACATAATATTCACAAATCACACTTTGAAATTTTCGATTGAAATTGAAACACTGCAAATAAATTGAAAAGACGAGAGGGCTTACTGACTACTGAGTCGGCAGTTCGGCACCCGGCAGCAGCGCCTTCCATTTCGATTCTCCGAGGAAAATCAGGGAAGTGACCCAATTAAGGAGATCTAGAATCCAATTGCGAGGAAGAAGATAACGACTACGATTTCGATTTTAGTCTCTCCACTTCTCTAGTTTAGTCCATGTGGTGCGCAGAAGGCGATTTCGCCCGGTCTATCCGATGTTCGACCGAGAATTTCTGCGAAATTTCAATTTGGTGCCGTTCAAGATCAAGGAGATGCACCGGCTGCCATGGATTTGATTGAGGATACTGATTGATTCAATATGTGATTCTCCTTTAGTCCTTCCTAAAATATAGCAGATTGTTTTTCCTACCTACCCAAATTCCAATTGCAAATTATATACCTAAAAATTTTTTTAATTTTTTTTTGGTGGGGGGGGCAGCTGCCCCAAGGGCCAGTAGGGGCAGCTATTTGCCTCAAGTATTGAAGTTATAGTATTGGGTAGTAAATTATGTTGATCGAAAATAAAAGAAAAAAATATTTAGTGGTTAATTTTTGAAATTTATCTATTTTGTTAAAATATAAACAAATATTATTGGGTTAAATTTATCTATTTTGTTAAAATATAAACAAATATTATTAGGGGGCAGCTGCCCCTACTGGCCCTAAGGGCCATCCGCCTCTGCACTTAATAAATGTGGGTTCGAAACTAAATTTATTTAGGAACTAAAAGATGAAATCCCATTCATCTATATCGTAAGTCTTTTTCATGTCAAGTTTGACTGTCATTAAGCCTTTGGTACCTCTTTTCTTTCTAAATGTGTGAAAAATTTAATGAGCTATCAGAACATTATCATGAATGGACTTGCCAGAGATAAAGGCTCCTTGCATAGGATGTATAAGTTTGGCTATAACATTTTTTAGTCCGTTGATAGGTATTTTAGAGATGATTTTATACATTGTTGAGCATAAGATGATTGGTTTGAAACGGTTAATTGTGTCAGGGTTATCATATTTTGGTAGAAGTGTGATGAATGTGTGGTTTATTTGTTTAATGAGTTTTCCCGTTTTGACAAAGTCCTTAACTGCTTTGATTATTGTTGGACCAATTATATGCCAATATTTTTGATAGAAACCTGCTGGCATGCCATCAGGGCCCGAAGATTTTTTTGGTCCAATCTCAAAGAGAGATTGTTTAATTTCTATATTGGATGCATTTTTGGTAAGGTCCTTGTTGTCCTGATGAGAGACTTCTTTCTTAATCAAATTTAGTTGATATTGAAGCTTTTGTTGATTAATATTTGATGTGGAGAATTTTATTCTCATGTTCTCTTTTTATTTCTTCCCTAATTTGTTTCTCAGAGCAATTTTTTAGTCAATTCTCATTGGTGAAAGATTTGATGATTTTTTTTATTTCTTCCCGTTGCCAAAATAATTAGAGTTAAAATCCATGGATTTAATATGTTTATCTTTTGCTATTTGCCTCAAGTATTGAAGTTATAGTATTGGGTAGTAAATTATGTTGATCGAAAATAAAAGAAAAAAATATTTAGTGGTTAATTTTTGAAATTTATCTATTTTGTTAAAATATAAACAAATATTATTGGGTTAAATTTATTAATACTTTAAATTTATTTAATGCTTGATAATTTAACTTTTCTAATTAATTTAACAAATACCTTGAACTATAAACAACTATTATTGAGTTTGTCTTTATTTTTCAGCTTGCCTGTTCGAGGGAGTATTGTTAGAAGGATTTCCTTTATTTTTCTAATTAATCGGGTATCCGGATCCGCATTGACATGAGTGGTATGTTTGGCTTTGGCTCATAGAACACACACCGACACAATGACATCTTCGGATCTTCCCGTTGAGTGCTCACAGTTAATTGCAATTTTTTTTCCCAAATGCCCAAATTCAATCAGTTTTCTTGCTTCTGCTTCTCTTCTGGTCTCCATTCTACGGGAAACTAGAAAACCCTAACCCTAACACTTATAGTTTCTTGTTTTATCTAATCAATTTAACGAATCATTTCTAGTTTCTTGCTTCGTCTGATCAATTCAACGAATCATGACGATGGATTTCGTCATCTTGTTCACTTTCTAGGTTTCCAGCCCACAAATTAGAGAAAACGTTCTTCAAGCATTCAGATCATTGGCTATGGTTCCTACCGTATTTTTTTCTTTGGGTTGAGGAAGTTGTGGAGCCACCCTACGTCCTCCAATGGAACCTTCGAGATTTGGCAGGCTATTCCCATATTCTACATGCCCGTTTTAGAGGAATTCGGGATTATGAGCGATTTCTCAGTCACCCACATTATTTGAATGTTTTCAATACTGGATGGAAAGAATTGAGAGAGAGGAGTGGATTGCGATGACCCTTTCAGATATTCGGGAAGAGTGCAATGAAATCATTCACATATCCAGAGGTCCTGCAACTCCCAGTCATTATACAGTTTCCTTATTGTTGGAGGTGTAATGGGTATACAAGAAGGAGCCCCGTTCCCACAAGTAGTGGTTCCGTCCGCTGATGTGACTTATTGTCGGAGTGTATTGCTTTTTCGAGTTCAATTTCAGGTACTCTAGTTTCCTTATTGTCCGTTTCCACCCTACGACCTTCAAACTGGATGGAAAGAATATGGAAAGAACTAAGTGCAATGAAATCATTCACATGTCCAGAGGTCCTGTAACTCCCGGTCATGTGACTTATTGTCGTGAGGTCCTGCAACTCCCGGTCATGTGACTTATTGTCGGAGTGTATTAGTTATTAGTGCAACCCTAAATCTAGTCATTAGAGTCAGTAGGGACTTCTACTTATATACCCACATTGGCTCATGAATTCCCAAAGTAGGGGCTTCTACTTATATACCCACATTGGCTCATGAATTCCCGATGTGGGATATATAAGGTGTGCATCACCCTATATTCCTGATACATACTCACTAATTGGCTTTACCACACCCGTCAATTCTGAAACCTTAACACCTAATTCCCTATTTCAATCAATCGGTTTGTTCAATTCAGTCGATCCCTTTGTTCAATTCTAAATCATGAGAGTTTTCTTGTGGATTTTTATCTTCTTGTCAGTTGTGCATAATAGTACATTTACTCAGTTTTTCTAATGCATCTGCTTGATGTTCTTCTGTGTTGGGAAAAAAATCGGATAGCTAACACTCGATTGCATGTATGACTCGGATGGACAAACTCTCCTTACAAACGACACTTTGTACTCAACAAATGAGCACTCTCTCACTTACACCTCACGTCTCACTCTTACAACTCACACACACTTCACACTACGCACTCCCTCCTATTTATACTAGCTATAGTCGGTTACATCACCACCGACCTACACAATTACACACACATCTAGATTTTTCTAGTTTATACATTCACTAATCACAAGGCCTAAATTCCACCAAATTGGAGAGTGTTCCAGCTAGATCTAGGAAGCTTTTGTCTTCAATTTTAATATCATTTTGATAAATTCCGGTGGACCATATAACTGTTGGGGGTTCACACGTCCGAGCGCATATAGAAGGAGTGGCCCACTGACTTATCGGGTTATCGTGTTTTTCGATGTGGGACAATCCCAAGACATCACAACACATTTTGGGCCATATATAACCAACCCATAAATTCAGTCCAATATCTACCCAATGTGAATATTTCAAGTCCACTCAATTCACCACCCTTTAAATACGAATTACCCTAACATTCTCTTATGTGCCCAAAATTGCCTAGTGCTTATAGATTAGCAATTCGATATCCAGCATTGCTCTCGAGAGAAAAAAGATATTCGTTCTTTTGTCCGAAGTTTTGCTACTCCTTTGGATGATTGGTGTTCAAAGGAACGGGGGCTGGGAGTTTTATTTTGTTATATGTATTTTGTCTTGCTTCCATCTAGTTTTTTCCTGTCTCTGGAATCTGGATGATCAAAATCCCAAGGGGAACCAAAGTTGAATAAAATCATTTGTTATGTGTTTTATTTTGTGTCCTATTTTCAATTCATAAGTGTTTATTCCAGAGTCCAGACAGACGAATGATCCTTCCCTTGCCCAATCTTGCTGTTACAATGGTGGCAAAAGCTGAATAATTATCTCAGTATTTACTCTTCATGTGTTGAGTTGCCCAATCTTGTACTATTAT
This sequence comes from Persicaria tinctoria, assembly GCA_037127255.1. NCBI lineage: Eukaryota > Viridiplantae > Streptophyta > Magnoliopsida > Caryophyllales > Polygonaceae > Persicaria > Persicaria tinctoria. Next base: position 66,157,758 of record JBANSL010000013.1, read on the forward strand.
TACTATATAATTAAGCTTGGGTTGGTGATGTTCCAACATTTACTCTCAAGTGTGGAACTGTGTTTGAGCATTAAACATAAGTAGGATAAGTTTAAATCTGCTCCAAATCCTTTAAATTGCAAGATCGTTTTTTATTTGTCTCACGGTAGACGGATGCAAGTTCCAATGGGTCAAGTTTATTTGGACTGAAGCAACTATGAAAGTATTAAATGATGTTTACCTCCAATATCAGTGAAAATACGAGCGTTATGCAAAATTCCAATGGCCACACATGTTCTGATTTCTGAAAGAGTTAGGAAAAAGTTCTGGTTAAAAAGCCCGTCAAAATTCCATGAAGAACAAGTACTACGCTATGAAGAAAGATTATCGGTTATGGATAACTTTGTTGCAGTATGATGTATATTGGCCTTGGCTGGAATGTGAGCACAAAAACTATTCGTGCCGATGATGTCTATTGGGATAAAAATATTAAGGTAAATTATTTTTTTCTGATGTCCTACCTTTTTTGAGTTTAGTGCGATGTTGTGATATGCTGTCATTTTTCGATCAGCTATAGATAATAAAGTGATGAAGCACGTCAAGAACTATTTGTGCTTTTGTTGTGATACGTTGTGCCTAGTATTTTAGGTGGTTTTATATTTTCTTGATGTTTTCATGATACAGTGTACTTCTATTAAATGCCCAACAGCTACTTCAGTAGGCACTCGCTTTGAATCTGAGAACTACTACTTCCATCCAAAGATCACTGTCTTTCCATGGTTAAATATCTGTTGGATATGTATATCATCATACCTGTCTTTTTCCGACAAGGCACTGCTATGGCTGTCAACAATCTAAGTGGGAATCTACATCATTGATCAGTTGTAAGTCACAACTGATCAATTGTGAGTCACAATCTAAGTGGGAATCTACATCAGAAGCCTTCAGATTGCTGAGGTCCGTCCTTACCCCTCTATGGAACTTAACTAACATTTTTCTGATCATTTCAAGCTATCTGATTGAAGGCTTCTGATGCACTTGGCGTGATTGTTACATCCATAAAAATGCTTCTCTCCACATCAAAGCAGGCATTTTCGTTCATTCCATTGGGCATTTGTGCACTTCTGAAAAAAGTTTAAAATTCAGCTTATAACAATTGACAGCATTATATGCAGGCATGCAGCGTGCTGTGAAACAAACAAGTAGAGGCAAAGGAACTACTTGGGCAAGTTCTTTTTACCAACAGCAAGTTTCTTCTACTTAGCTGTCCTATTCACGCCCACAAAATATCCTTCTGATGCTCTTCCTGTCATTTTTCTGTTTGAATGTCCGGCTCTGGTTATTTTCCTTTATAACTCTTGATCAAAATGCAAATTACTTGACAATGACGATACCTTTACCAGGTTCAAAATCTTCCTGCTAGGTTAATTTCTAGACGATCTAAGCAAAGTCAAAGATGCAGCTCTGCAGTAAAGGTCTCTCCTTCACACACATACCACTTCTGTTAGTTGGCAGAAATTGAAAGCCTCCTTTTTTTTCAAGCATAAATGTCTGTTCTACGTCTCAAAAATAATGCATAAGTAAAGCAATCAATGAGAGGTTTGGGTAAGTTTATATCAGCGTATCATTTCCAAAATCCGGGGTTTGTTTGTAAAGGGCGGTAAAAGTGACTGTGCTTATCATAATGCTCTTTTTAGAATTTCAAATTCTTTTATCTGTTAATTTTAGATCTTCGTTAAGTATGGCAAACATGAAAACAGGTCGTCCTATCAACGATGAGCCATGGCCCCATAGTGCTTGAAAACTTGAAAGCAGTACTGGATGGCTAAGCTTGACTCTTGTTCTGGAATTATAATGGGCTCTAACTCAGGGGAGCATATATCTAGAGGTTCTTGACGCAAGCTAGCTCAATAGCAGACGGAACATTAGTCAAATTGCCCATATGGTTGTGTTCTTCGAATTAAGACTAATAAGCTTTGAATGATGCTAGAATTGCATTTGCTCCCTGCTTTTGATTATATCGGCTAATACTAAGTTTGTTCATTGTGTTTTGTTGTGTTACCAATTAATTAAGTTTATTGTTGGATCATGATGTATGAGACTCGAAAAAAATGGTATATTAGTCTTTTTCCCCTTGTTATCCTGGTTACCTACTGAATTGCAAGCTTGATACTGGGCAACTTTGATTTCTGTTTGTTCTCCCGGGAGATGCAATGCACAACAACATTTGATTACTTGGCAGCCTAATGAGGTCGCCGAAGAGCAAGTTCCTAGAAAAATCCATGCTTTAATGACAGTCTTCAATTAATTTAGAAGATTCGTGAAGTAAATGGTTGATACTGCATTTAGTGGATCTGGTGTGAAGTACAGTTTGTCATGTTATTATTCAAAAGATGGTATTTTCTGTTAAAATGCAAACTTCAATTTAATTTTGAAGGAGTGTCACCATATCTTCCAATTCAGCCGTCCTTTTATCTTGTTGTTATGTTAATGACAGACTTCAATTTATTTTCAAGTTTTGTGGACTAAATGGTTGATATTTGGTATTATTAAAAAAATACCAAGAAGGATCAAACTTGAAGTAAAACAAAGAGAACAGATAATAAAAGGTAGAAATTGAAATCCAAAACTGAGAACAACCAGCAAACATGCAAAACTTAGTTTTTGCTTGAAGAGGTAAACCAAACAGAGGGAATCTTTCTAAATCCTACAATCAAAGACGAATTGCATTCATCTTGGCCATAAAAAGGGGATGCCCACGGACACAATGCAATCGGAACAAGTTCTCGCGCAACACCAAAACACTCTGTTTCATCCACATCCAGAGATACATCTTGTGCACTCCTGAGGTCGATAGCTTTCACCCCGGGGCTATCATCAACTAAACAACAAATGAAACCATCATTGCAAGGATCTGGACAAACCATTCTCGTACCGGTCCAGAAGCTGTCTGAGAAATATGGACTAATCGGACACTTTTGCTAGAGACACCACTGGCACTCTCCCATGTCATAGTCCACTAAACGCCACACACGCAGCTCCCTATTCGTATCACTGACACACTCTATGTCAACGTATTTCAGCACGTCCTCGTGTCCAAACTGGATCAAATTCATGAAAGAGTTTCTGAGGATGTTACCTGATGATCCATTGGGAAACTGAAGGAGGCCGAAGCTGTCAGGAATGTCATAGGGATCATAAGTTACTATACTCCTTGAACTCCAATGGGACCAATACAAGACACCCTTGCAAGAGCAAGTACATGATCCACCTGCCGTGATGATCAATTTTGGGGAAGCAATCTGTTCCTTACATGTCCAGTTCCCCTCTTCCGAAGAGAATATCATTACAGTAGAGTTGTCGTTATCACGGGGGCTCTGTCTTAGAATAACCACAACTTTGTAGGTAAGGTAGGTTGGATTGTTGCTTGCAGCACGCGTGGCGAAACCGATAATCCATCTACAAGTTTTAACACAAATATCTAGCGGAGGTAGGAGGACAGACTGCTTGGTGAGCGGGTTGGAGACGCAGAGATCAATGGTCGTGTCTATGGAGGCCGGATGAAGACAACTACTGAGTACCAAACCACTGCTTGAGGCCAGGACCTGATAAACAGGCCAGTTGGGAAAAGCGGGTATGTAGAGGGATGGTGGTGGATCATGATCATAATATTACTATTATCATAGAGAGTAGAAACTCCGCATTTCTCCGGATTTCCCCATGTATTCAACATTGCACAAAGATAATTTTGCCCCAAAGGCGATGACTTTGGGGAAGAACGGAGTCGCTGGAGATAATTTTGCCCGAATTCTGGATCGGATATGATTGAGTTCCACTGCTTTGAGACGAGTTTGAATCTGAAGAGAGGTGTAATGGGTAATCTTATTAGAATATCCGCCACAATCTCTCCTGGAACAAAGATGGAGCTTTGATCGTCGTCCATATGGCTGCAGATTTTGAACTAAACAATAAGATCAAGTGATTCGTAAAGGGGGTGATTTGAGTGAAACCCTAGAAAAAGTAATGCTGAATCAAATTGGGGTTATTAGGTTTGAATGCGAATAACAACATGAGGATTACCTGAAATCGCCTCCCGGCGTCGGCGGGGACGGTAAAATTTACTGCTTGATGGCTCTCTGAGTCTCTGCAGTTCCGAAAATCAGAATCCCTGAATGGAGGTCGACATGAACGTCTGACGAGAAGCACACATCGTTGTCGCCTAAAAGACGGCGATAACGCAAACAGAAGCACACACCATTTCCATAAATAGTTGTTCTAATCTTCACTTTCTTGTATTAAATACAAAGTTTTGTCTATACCATATTTATTATAGATATATCTATCTATATAGCATGTTTTATTTATAGAAAGCTTTGTCTATAGATATATTTATTATAGAAAGTTTTGTCTATATGATATTTATTATCGGTCTTTGATCCTATATATATGTACTAAAGTACTAAGGGTATAAGATAAGAATCTAAATTAAAAAATATTCCCTATGAAAAAAATATCTACTCTAAGAATCTAATTAAAATAAACTAAAGTAATTAAAATTTGAAATATAATTCTAAATTTGGACTCTTATTCGGTGCACTGGGACATATGATAGAAAAATCGATTTACTATAGACATATCTATCTATGACATGTTTTATCTATATGAATGATTTTATCTATTGACATTTATTATAGATGATTTATTTATAATAGGTTTAGGTTTTATCTAGCTTTTTGTGTATATATAGAAGACTATTAGTTTCTCTATTATATAAAACGAACTACTATAGATGAAGAAACCGACGATTTCTGGTACGTATCTTCTGTTAAATTATTCATATCGATCGCTGAATTAAATTCTGTAGAAAAAGTTAAAACAAATAATTGAATCGATTTGAATGAGTTGAAGGTACTTTTGTTTATGCAGGCATGGATAATCTCCCAGATGAGATATTAGCTGAAATTCTACACAGACTGCGCATCAAACCTCTCTTCAGATGCAAGTGCGTCTCAAAACAATGGAATTCCGTCATCTCCGACCCCAAATTCAGCCACCATTATCGACAATCATCGTCGTCTCTGATGAGTCACCTATCGGCATTATTGTATCCGCACGTCCATGATGAATTTGCCAGCGATTTCATGGATTTGATCGATTCAGATTCTACCATCCATCACACTGATGATGATACTCCACCCTCCCTCTACCCCGCCTTTTACCGGTCTGGCCGCGTATACTGCATAGAGGCTTCAAGCAATGGACTCTTACTCAGTTGTTACAATTTTTCAGTCAATCGCTTTGGAATGAGGCATGAAATCTTTGTCTTCAACCCGCTCACCAACCAATCTGTAAACCTGCCACCCTTGTTACTTTCCGAGTATCGGTGGGCATGTGGTCTCGCCACACGTCCCAATCAAGGTTGTGTTACATACAAAGTTGTGTTTATTCAAGTCTTGAGGGCAGGTGGTGGTGCTGATTCCGTCAACTTTGCTACAATTGACGTCTTCTCCTCGGATACTGGGAGATGGACTCGTAAAGAACGAATAAGGTGTTCGAGTCCTATGGTTATGAATCTATGTGTTAGGCCGCGATTATTTAGTTACAAGGGTATCTTGCATTTGTTCGATTGGGACACAAGGACTATAGTGACTTATGATCCCTACGACAAGCCTGACAGATTCGGCTCCATTCAGCTGCCCATTCGATCAGGTAAGGGCGTGAATCTGATTCGTTTGGATCTAGAAGACGAGCTCGAGTTTGGTGAGATAGAAGATTGTGGTGATAGTGGTTGGAGGAGGCTATGTGTGTGGCGGTTAGTGCACTACGACAAGAGAGAGTGGTGCCTAGAGACAAGGTGTCCGATTAGTCCATTGTGGAGGGAAGGGCTGTTGTGCGATTGCAGGCTACTGGTTGCTCCTGATCCACGGAATGATGAGTTGTTTTATAAGTTATCTATGCACGAGGGGACGGTGATGGTTCATGATCTCGCGACCGCTGAAAAGGTATATGTGGACCCTTGTTGTGAGAGAAAATTGGGGTTATGATTTTGTAATGAGAGTTCCAAGAATGGTGCTTCCTATTGCATTGAATCCATGGGCTTCTCCTTCTCACAGGGAAGCTGCAGCCTCCAATTCATCTTCAAATAATGCAGGATTTAGAAGGATAATCATCCCTGCTTGGTTTCCATCTTATTCAAAGTATTAGTGATTAAGGTTGTTCAACTCAACTGTGTTTTTTCATAGATCCAATTTTGTGTAATATTTGGGTTGAAAATGCTTTAATTTGTTTGTCACTATGACCCTGAGATTCTAACAAAAGTTGTGTGAATATACTGCATTAGCTAGAGTACGTGATTGTTTCTGCTTGCCCTGCTGAATATATATTCAAGCGGTACTGTTCCGGTGGAGTTCAAGCCCATTCGTCTCTCAAAAAATAAAATAAAATAAAATAAAAAATTGAGGAGGGGGATGATTTTTCTCTCAACTCTACCCTTAAATAGGTAAATAAAGAGCGCCCATTTCGGGGTTCGGACCGCGGACCTATGGGTACTAGGCACAAGTCCTTTCCGGTTAGCCATTACCCAAACTACAAGTTCAAAACACTTAGCAGGGAAAACAAAGTGTATTAATAATTCCTTAATTTCTTGTTTGACTTAATTTGGTTATGAAATATATATCATGATTTTTGTTTTATGACAAAAATCATCCCTGTACGTGTTTTTCAAATGCATGATTATCTCCTCTGTACGTGTTTTTTCATAGATGTGGTGTCAATTACTTTATCAAATATTTGGGTTGAAAATGTCTTTCTTTATCACTAGATCCTTAAGATAAATCCTTAAGATAAATCATATTAGATTGAAGTTGAATCGAGGGTTGATTCGTGAGATTTCTTCCATTCTACAACTTTGGCTGAGGATCAAGCTGTACTTAGTTTTTAAAATCCCAAACAAATTATAAGAAAAATATTTATGGTACCTTTAGATAAAGGGATATTCGTGCTACTAATCGACTTGTAATCTCTAAAAATTATATGATCTCCTTCCGTTTAGATTAATATAATGCCTTACTAGTGTTATTGGTAGAGATGGTAATCGGGCGAGTTGGGTTGGGTTATTCGGTTTCGGGTTATATCGGACTCGGATTGATATCGGGTGTGATGATAATTCGGGTCTGATCGGGTTCGGGTCGGGTTTATTCAGGCATTAGTTTATCGGATACAATCGGGTTTTCGGGTCCTATTCGGTTCGGGCAAATCGGGTTTCGGTCTAAACGAGTTTGGGTGAATCGGGTGTCGGTCTAAACGGGCTCGGATGAATCGGGTTTCGGTCTAAGCGAGTTCGGGTGAATCGGGTTTTGGTCACAACATTTTTGGTTGAATTGAGTTCAATCAAATCGAACCCGCAAGAATCATATTAGATAAAACAAATCAATTTTTTTACCTATGAGATATTTATCCTTCTATATAGATTAAACTAATGTTTATCAATTCTTAATCAATACTACATTCGTTAAAAAAATGTAAGTCTTCTAACTTTTTATAATATTTTTAAAAAAAGTCAAAATCATATAAAATATTATTTTTATAATATTAATTTCATACTTATTACTCATAACTACGAAATTATAAAAATAACAAAATTTTGATATTTATATAGTTTGGGTGTCTTAAACAATGCTAAAAAGTTACTTTTTTTAATGGATGGAGTACAAAAATATATTTAATTATAAGCTATGCATGATAATATTATCATCCATTATTAAGTAATCAAATACTTAGGTTGTTTTGAGTATTTTAGTGAAAATGCTAAGATTTTTGTTGATTTCGGATATAATCGGGTTTGGGTTATTTCAGGTGTCGGGTATAATCGGGTTCGGGTAATTTCAGGTTTCGGATATGCTCGGGTCGGGCAATTTCGGGTTTCGGGTCGGTCCATTCGGATATAATTGGGTTCGGGTTCTTACTGGGTTCGGATTAGGGATGGAAATCATCCATGGACACCCGCTCCACCCGTTTCACCCGATCCGAAAAAATGGATGAAAACCCGATTTAAATGGATGAATAAATGGGTGGTGGACTAATGGATGATGGATCGAATCGGATTCGGGTGAAGGGGTCTCCGATCCACCATCCGATTCGTCACCCGATCCGCCTCACCCGAATATATTTAGTATTTATTTTTATTATATTTTCCCTTATCTTTTTTTTCCCTTTATCATTTTTTTCCGTATTATCCTTTTTCCTTAATTATATTTATATTTTTCTTATCTAATACAATACTTATCTATTAAGCTAATGTTATACTAATTAAAAACTCTAATTTTCTTCCCACCTATATGGTATAAAATAAAAAAAAAATGTTTATTTTATTAATTTGCTATCACGTATATACTCTCAATCATGAGAGTACTATTTTTTATTTTATGAATTTCAATTGTTTATTTCTAAGTATTAAATTTGAACTTATTGCTATATAAGTTATTTTGTGGTATTTTTTATGATTTAAAGATATTGATATATAAGAAATTCTAGGTTACTAAATCATATTACGTTTTATATGTTATTAAGTCTTACGAGAAGTGGTTTTTATATATGTTTTGCAATTTACGGAAGGAAAATCGCATGAAATTGTTCATCCGCTTATTTCACCCGATCCATCCGATTACCCGTGGATGACGGATGGATCGGATATGGATAATAGATTTAATGGATGATGGATGGATCGGGTGGAGCAAAATAACTAGTGGATCGGGTGATGGACTCCTTCCATCCACCCATTTTCCATCTCTATTCGGATTGATTTCGGGTTCGGGCTTAACTCGAATCGGGTCGGTCAGTCTCGGATCCAAACTTTTTTTTTCAATTATTCGGGTGTCAGACGAGTTTTGATCGGATCAATCGGATCGGTTTTCTTGGGCCGGATCGGGTATTGCCAGCTCTAGTTACTGGTGTTATTATTAGGGTATCTTTAATACTCCACAAGAGAAGCCCAAAATGGAAACAAGGAAAACCCGCGAAGTCAAATACCATGAGTGGTTAGTGTTGGGCCTAGTTAGGGCCCATAGGAGTCCAGCCCAAAGGGAGGCCTTTTGCGGCCTTCTTTGTACAATATAAAAGATATTATATTGCCTTACTTTGTATGCACAAGAGAGAGAGGAGCAAAGGTGAGAGCTTCATGAAGTACCGCCAGCACCAAAGAAGAAAAAAGAGAGAGAAAGAAAAGAGAGTTGGGGGAGAAAAAAGAGGAAAGATAGGAGGTTTGAGCGGATATTTCGTCTCTTGATTTGGTGATCTGTCTTCTTCCTTCAGCAAGTCATTAACGTGTGTTTGTCGATAGTTATTTTCTTTTCCTGGAAATCTAATCTAATTACAAGTGTTTAGCTAGGTTTTGGAGAGGAATCCATTCTAGATCCAGGTTATATTTAGATTGGTGTTTGAGACTCCATGGTTGTTTGTTTCAGTCTGAGACTTGATTTGTTAAACAATTGTATTGGTTTATTGATTAGTGAATTGGTTGGTCTGGTGGGTGAAAGGTGGGTTTTTTATCCTCTGGTTAGAGAGGGTTTTTCCTACATAAATCTTGTGTCAATATTTATGCTTTTATGTGTGTTTGTGGCTGCTTGGTTGTTTTGCTTCTAGATTGTATATTATCGGTTGGTCGTTGTTCTGTTGGTGGATTGTTGTTGATTTTCTTATTACCCGAATTTGCTTCCGGTTGTGGCTGGATAGTGGTTTCTAGCCCAGTAAGTGGTATCAGAGCCTTTGGTTGATCTTTGGATGTGTTTGTTTTTGGGTAATAGGAGTAGAGATGACAAAAAAGACCGATGAATTTACGAGTACAATGGTAAAAGTAACGGCTTTGAATTTCTCTATCTAGAACCATCATAATATGGGTGGATAATAGTGTTTATCACCACATAAGCAACGAGACAGATGCACATGTATTGTGGAAAAAAATTGGAGGACATGTATGAAAGGAAGTCATCCCAGAGTAAAAGCTTTTGTGATAAGAAAGCTAGTGAATCTCAAGTAGAAAGCCTACTTTAGAGCATCTGAGTGAGTTTCAGGAATCGATAAATCAGTTGAACACCATGAAGTTAGTCCTTGATGATGAGCTGGAAGCGTTTTTGCTCTTAAGCTCTTTGTCGGACTAGTGGTGTCGATTGACAACTCTGTCGTGGGTGGGGTTGTGTCCTTATCTGCAGTGAATGATAATCTCTATTCTCTACAACGAGGATACTAGGAGGAATGATATGGGCACGGATTTTTTACATGTTCTCGTGAGTCGTGACAGTTTCATGGAGCAGGTCGATCTAGAGGGAGATCTCAGACGAGGGGGGCTTTGTTTGCTATCATTGTGTCATGAAAGGGCACATGAAGAGGAATTATTGCAATGTGTGGAAAAAGAAAAGGGAGGAAGAGAAAAATCATAAAGGTACAACATTAGTTCTGCAGGACAGTGATGATGAGCATGTTGTTCTTATATGCTTGGAGGATCATGATGGTGAGCTTGATTCTTGTGTAGAGTTGATTGGTAATGAAGCTTCACCCTTCCATGCTACATCAAGGAGGAAAGTGTTTACTTCGTACCGAGTGGGACACATTGTCAAAGCAAAGAAGGGGAACAGATGCTTGTCTGATATTGTTGGTATGGGAGATGTTTGTGTGATGATAAACACGGGTACTCAGGCCAAACTTTGTTGTTCAACTTCTCAATAAAAAAATGTGGTAGAAAACAATATCCTAATGACACCAATAACGATCTTCTGTTAATGTGGCTGGGCGACACCTGTAAGAACTCTCTACCTCATATTTGCTCATGGCACTAACAAATCGGTAACCGATGACCCACCATGATTGTCGTGCAACTCCATTTGCTTATCCAAGAATCCATACCAAACCCCGACCGTACACTTCTCAGCGCCAAGCGCGACAGGGGACACTAAAAACCATCCATAGGGAGACCCATGACAAAGAAATCATTGTGTAGACTGATGGTGATCACTCCCACGAGAAATGAAATGAGTTTATCTCGGGGTGTCAATATTCAATAAAAGCTGAAATGTGGACATGATCAACCCTATCGCAAGAAAAATCATGTAACGACCACAATCCACTTTGAAGGACTATTTGGAACCATGTGTCTTGGCCATCGACATCTATAACTCATCCAACTTCTTTTTTATGGTTGCACGCCTATGGATCTGTAACACACTAAGCAACGTGCTCTGATCACCCCTCTAAATAATATCAACAATGTGTGTCCCATAGTCCCTCAACAATGATGTGATTTGAGGATCTCCACTAAAAGCACCAACACCCTCGTCCTTGACAACATCATGAACACCAGAAGAACCAACACATTCACCCAAATTCCTCAATATCGCCCATAAAGTCATGTAAGCGAGGATCAGTAGCACCCTTATCCCCCAGCAATATTTGTACCATGACCACTGTAACGGCCCAGAATTATGATTTCCGGGTTACGTTTCAAGGGATGAAACCCCTTGTTCGGATCTTGCAATCCAGGTACGGGTCGAGGTTTCAAACTCATTTTAAGATTAGTAGAAAGAGGGATTTCAAACCCTAAAAGACACGAAGGGTCGTTGGGTACCCTTAACCTGTCTGATGACTATGCCGCGAAATTCAATTCGACAGAAAGTAAAGCGGAAGCAAAGTTAAGATACAAAGTATCACGGCAGAGACGAGTCAAAACCAAAACATAAGCGAATGATTACCATTTATACCAAGTCAGAGAATTAGCAGGTTCTTCGATTCGCAAAAAGGGAACCCCGTCATATAGACATCGAGCACTCAAAATCTGCAGAAAATACCTTAAAAAAAAGAACGGGGAAAGGAGTCAGATCGAGCCACTCATGGGGGACCGGCAGTCCTCGCTGAGGCCACATAGTATATGCTATACCTAATAAAGATGCTCTAATGTAGTACGAAAGTTAAACACACTAGAATGCTCCTAGTTCATATACAGAAAGACAATTAAGGCGCCCACAGAATGCCAACTGGCATGTCCCTCTCCTACCTCCACCCACTTTCGATAGGGCGGAGACTGGCCAGCTCGTGAATGCATTCCATAATAATCGGGCGGCACGCATGCCCAACCCGTATCCACAATAAAGCCCGCAAGCAGCTCATAATATAAGGAAGTTCCATGACTCGATTGACTCAGGACGGGACCCGATGAGACTGGGCCATCCTATAACCCTAGCAAAGACTCTAGGACTATCACAGATAACGGCCGTTCTGTTTCAAACGCATAAAGTAAGCAGATGCTCATTCAATTAGTGCAACCTAAACAGGATACTACATGACATGCTTTTATGCATATGCAACACCTAACATAAAATGCAACAACATGCATTAATGTCCAACCTGAGTAAGCCCCCTAGGGAACTTACCTGAAATGCCGAACAACAAAAGATAACGCAAGCGGAGTCCAACAAGCAACAATCACCTAACAAATATACAAATATGCATAAGTCTATCTAAATCACACAAGGCTCCCCTAACTATCACATATAACTTCACATATCTCATTTTCGATCATTCCGTGTCTTATTTAAAATTCACTCAATTCTCAGATGGATTCAACAATAAATTCATCGAGTTAAAACAAGTAAATCATTTTCCCAAAGTTTTCCAAACTCTTAAATATCAAGTTAAGTCAACTCATATTCAAAACAAATTCTCAAATCATACTTGTCCAAATCAAGAGGAAGTATCAAATTTTCTAAGTCAATCCAAAATCTTGTTTTATCAAAATATTCCGGCATTTTGGTTTTCAAGCAATAAAGCCTTGAGAACATTTCCGGACTTGAAAACCCTTTAAATACTTTATCAAACAATATACAACTTAAAATAACGTCAAACGATATTTATATATATATAACAATAAATCATCTCATAATTTCCAAAATCACATGTTTACACATCACAACATACATATTCCCATTATATTATTTTAAAACAATTTAAAATGTATAATAGTAATTCCATAAAATATATATCTCCCAATAAAATCAGAATAATACTATTGATAACTAACTCACACTAATTAAATAAAATCATAACATATATAACAACATAATATAAGTAACCACAACAAGTAAAAGGTGATGGCGGTGGTGGAAATGAGGTGAGTGGTGATGCTCAGCTGACCACAACAAGTAAAAGGTGATGGCGGTGGTCTCGACACCAGAAGGAAGAATAAAGGAGGAGGAAGGAGATGGGTAAGAGAGAGTTCCTTTCTTGTGTTTTGTGATGCTTTGAAATGAATCAAAAAAAATCTGATTAAAGAGATTGAATGTGAAATAAGGGTTGATTTCGAATAGAGCCAAGGGGAAAAGAGATTTGTCTTTTTTTTCCTTTCGAAGGGGTTACGTGTGGAAGGTAGAAAAGTTATTTAGGAGGGAGTGTTGTTCTGCAAATTCAGGTCAAAGGGGAAGAGAAGAAGACAAGGTAATAAGTGGTCCCAATCCATAATACTCAAAGAGAATATACCCAACATTTAAATTCGAAACTCGTTAATCCCGACACTAACGAAACTGGAATCCAATAAACAAACATTTTTTTTTCAACTACCGAAATCAAATTAAATTCCCAACCTGGAGCTCAAAAGCGGACATAGATTCCGTCAAAATTCAAATTCTAAAACGATGTCGGAAGAATTTTAAAATCAAAACTTGGTCCTCGAGGACGAGTTTTCCTTGAAATATCCGATTTAAGTCCATCTTTTCGAGAATTAACTTTTGAAAATCCGGGCCTTTACATCATCCACCTCTAAAAACAAGTCTCGTCCCCGAGACTAAAATCACTTTAAAGTGAGAGGAAGAAGTTTCAAAATGCGAGTCCAAGGACCATGTCTGATGATCTTGCAATCATCTCGGTTGTGTCTTACGAGATTCTCGCAACATCCTAGGCACGATCGGGACACCTCCAATTAGCGTTGACAAGTATGAAATAAGCGCCCCTATCATATTCTCGCTTCGACTTTTCGGAAGTACTACAACTCTAAAGTTCTACAATATCACCACTAGGTCTTAGCAAGCACCCTACAAGCTCCCTCATAAAATGCTTGTATCCACTTTGTGAAGTATCGTAGAGTGGCCCGGGTTTGAAAAGTTTTAAAAGGAATTCCGCAATTGAAAAAAAAAAAATTAACCTCAAAATCGTTGAAATCCTCGGTAACGTTTATTCTTTAAAATTCCAAGTAATTCCTTTTCAAAACGCTCAAAATCTTCAAATAAGACGTTTAACCAAGCAACTTTACATCAAAACAAGTAAAATCCATTCGATCAGAATTTCGTCAAAATCCTCCAAAACCAAATCAGTTTTCCACATAACAATCAATCAAATTCAGAAGCTCGGAGGTGGAATCATCCACCTCTAAGGGCTAATCCCATATTCTCTTCCTAGTTTCCAGATCATGCAACATCATTCACAACTTAACAAGTACCATAACCAAAAGTCTCATCAACTCTTACATAAGCATAATACCATAAGTCATCTCACACATGGAAAGTCCCACATCATATCATAGTCACAAACCATCACATAACCGTCTAACATAAACATAAACATGCCAACAAGTCTCAAGTAACAAAGGAACAACAAGTCTCAACATACTACGAATCATAAGGTATATCTATATCATACTGAAGGCATCACAAGTGCATAATCGAATGCTCATCACTCATCACGTAAGCACACATGTCCAGAAATCAACGGGTTAGATGTTATGGAGTTAGTACGTCATTACACATCAAATCTAACAATCGCATATCGATATCGCAACACAAGTAGAACAGATTCATCACGTTAACATATCAACACAACAGGGTCTTGCTATTAATGTTCAGAAAAAGAAAAAAAATGATCAAGGAGTATATAAATCATCAAAAGGTCAATATGCCCTAAAAGACATCACCTTAACTCGTCACAAAACCATATAACGACCATGCATCATTATCTCATACACACTAATCATTTTCATATTCTAAGTCATATTTATCATTTATCATATTAATAATCATGCTTATCAACCATATAATACAACATCATGTTTACCCCCACATAATATAACATCATGCTTTCACATACTAACACATTATGATCTCATATATCATATCACAACACATCCTAACATGCTTTTAAAACAACATAACAAGATAGAAAAACACCAATATATCATGATAACACTTGTCACTACCAACTAGATTTCATTATGGCATATCAACATGTAATATCATTCGGTATAAGATTCATCATGGTTGTTATCTAACATCAAGCCAGCAGATATAAATAAATCACATAAACAAGAAAATCCTCACATCATACCAGTCAAAATAAAACACAATCCCCACTCGCCCATCTCCACTATCAAGCCAAGACTAACCCTCTTCTATACTCGCCAAGGTCAACTCAGATAAAATTTCCCCAAAGAAATCCCAATTCATTCTGATACTCCAATCTCGCCCCTCATTCTACCAGGCACTACCTCGCACCATCCACCTCTAAGAATGCAACTCCAATCTCTATCTCCACACCTAAGCATCCTATCATGATATGTCCTAAATACTCACAAGAGCCATTCCCCACTCTTCTCATACTACTCAAGACATCACAACATCATACCCTGCCAACCACATCTCTCTCGTCTTACCTTGTAATATCATCGATCATCCAAACCGCCTGCAATTCTTTTACCACTCATCAACCACTCCACAAGAGAACCCTCACCCACATGATCAAGGAAATGTAGTTATGAAAATCATCGCACATAAGGTCTGCAACATATCAACTAGCATTCATAGCATCATGGGCTCATCATCAATTATTGCAACTATGTCAACAAGTCTCAACGTACCGGCATGCTTAATAGTTATTGCAAAACATCATATACGAGCATAGTCAATTCAATCTAGCAAGTTTCATCATAACCTTATCAGATAACAATTCAGGTTCTCAGCAATTGCAGTTCACATTTTATAGGCAAGGAATTTAGATCATGCTTAGCAACTCAGAGTATCAACACATCAAGGCATCATGGCACATTAGAACTATAAAGCATCAAATCATATCACCATAGACAACAGACAATCAGACAACAATCATCACCAAGTCAGCACATCAACACGTGATTCTCATCGCCAGGTCAGTGCAATATCATTAACAAATTCAAAAGGTTTAGCAATTCGAACGGAGGACACTCCTGCCTGCAAGTCATATCGTACTCGATAGCCACAGTCCTCGAAATGTACCTGCCCCACCAACACCGTCGATCCTGAGGCTTGTGGGTTATGGGCCCACATTTCCGCCACATTGCTCTATCGCTATCCAACTTCCTTTCTCTTTCCTGTGCGGCCGCTCGTTCAATGCATCGCGGGGGAGGCCAAGTTAGGGGAGATGAGGGAGTGACAAGAGAAGACAACCCAAATTCCTTTCGGAGACAAACACGGACCACAACTAAAGACGACAACTAGAGACAAAATTTCGACCCGAGAATAGCAACGATGCCCTTATGGAAGTCTATTTAGGCGATAATTTATGACAAGTAGCAAGAGTTCATCACAAGCAAAGCAACCATATCAATCCACACTAACATGTACCTATCTCAAGGAACAACGACATACATGTACATTTCTAAAAACACGATTGAGGCCTACATTGATGCATGCGAAGCAAAATAGCAGTCTATTATTCCATGAAAGCCATAATGCCTAGTTGCCCTAAACGAGATATGCAGGATTTAGCAAACAGAGCAAGTATCACATATGCGGACAATGCATGAGCAAGATATACGCACTAACAAGTGAAGTCAAATATAGCATGGCGAGGTATAACCAGATTACGCGTTGGACGAGAACAAATAGGAACATCATAAAAATTATCACTTATGGAAGCAATGATCATGTGATAGTTCAAGGATGGCATGTAATCATGTGACGAGGTGCATTTAGAAGGCATAGTCCTACATGATATTAACGGCGCATGATGTGATACAAGTAGGGTCATGAGTCATTAAAAGAGGTTCACGTAATATTCACAAACATGAGGCATTATCAAAAGTAACAAGAAGGGCATCATGGGTGACATATTATAATCATGCTAGGAACGAACCATGGTAAGGCATATAAAATGATAACTATCTATGGAACAAGTACAACATGTAATCATTGTGGAAAGCAGAAGCCCTACAAGATACTACTAGCATATATCAAAACGTGACTACAATCAAGGCAATTCGACTAGATTCATTCGAACATTCATGCGTTCTACGTATGTAAAGACATGATATAGTGTGGTGAGTGATCATACGAGGTGCCAAGTCATACATCTATGCAAGCACGAGAGGATATCATAGAGTAATAGGGAACACTACCAAACGATAACATGGTAGCGTACTAGGATTTACCATTATGAAAAGCAAGTTGATCATCAGATTCAACATCAATCTAATCAGGATGAGTGAAACATGTTAAGAGAACAGAAGGGTGGGAGAACCACACTATCAGGGACCTAGCTCAAGAGAGAATCGGCAATAATGTAGACAAGGTATTCACACAAGTCACAACCAAGGGTCCTACATGATACTAATGGCTCAACATAACATATGATACATATAAATATTTAATTGATAATTACAACGGTACGCAAGAAATCAATCACTCATATTCCATGTTATAGAAGCATGAGAAAAGTTAAATGATGCATAATACGAGTCTAAGTAATGGGCAATATGATTAGAATACGGGGCATGAGTGCAGATCAACACATACTGGGATGGAACATGCATTTTTCAAGACTCAATTATACCACATATTCTCCATTCAACACAAGTAACACACAACAATATTATATGCAAAATAATCAACAATAGCTAACCTGGCAATACAAAATAGATGGGCATGATATGGGTTCTTGTCACAAAAAGGATAATAAGCATCGACATGTCGTCATCCAACATGCTAAAGCGATAATCTACAAGCATTCCTGCAAAGAGGAGTTGATCACACTATCATGAACCTAATCCAGGAGGAAATAACGATCATGTAGGTTCATATTATATGGTTCATGCTTCCAATCATTGATACAATCAATAGGCCAAGTAAACATGCTATAACAACATACAGTCATAATAGAAGGCAAGACACAACACGAGACTTGAGCAATGTAACTAACCACAACATGAGCTTAAACAATAAAATCATGACAGAAAGCAAGGCATAACATGAGCAGCTTCTCACTAACGATCATTTACAAGGTACATGCGGCAAATTACAAAATCATGTCATGCAGTTCAGAGAGAGTCACCATTACAACCGGACAGAAATCCCAAAGGGCAACCATTGACTTTCCCCAACCGACTCATCATCCTTGCTTCCCGTGGGACTCTGCTACGACTCCTTGTGTCAAGAAAACACTGATTGACTGTCATAAGAATCAAGAAAGACAGTCCCAGAAACACCTTGCTTTTGACTAAAAAAGGCATCAAGAACTACCTTACAAAACTCACTCAGACAACCTTCATATACACACATGATTTCGACACAATGTATTTATAACCAACCCGATTCCCGTGAAAGATACTGACATCCCGGAGAAAGACTCGATAAGATCCTCAAGGGTTTAGCATAGTGGAACGGGCTATTACACATAACTGGGTTGACCATACAGAAACAAGGGTACTCCCACTATCCCGTTTGCACATATCAGTTAAGATACATTTAATAGTTAAGGCATCCAAATCAGATCTCTAACATAGCAAGCATTCAACACAGAATTAGTTAATAACACTCATAATGATCTCCTTAGAGTCTCCCAACCCATCTGTAAAGAACAAGCTGATACTTTGCCTACCGTTCCTAACTACACCCAATAGGGGTGGTCTAGCGCCTTTACTACCCACTCGCGTCCCCGTTTGGTCGGTTTTCCTCTTTTATAACAAGCCAAGTTCGTTACTTAGTCCGATTTGGGTTAGGCATCTTAAGTTCATTTTGCCCCTTTAAATCCTTTTCAAAAGTCCTTGAAATTTGTGGGCAATTTTCAAAACATACACTCGATCCTTGTGTACCCGAATTGCACAACCTCAGCTCTGATACCATCTTTGTAACGGCCCAGAATTATGATTTCCGGGTTACGTTTCAAGGGATGAAACCCCTTGTTCGGATCTTGCAATTCAGGTACGGGTCAAGGTTTCAAACTCATTTTAAGATTAGTAGAAAGATGGATTTCAAACCCAAAAGCCACGAAGGGTCGTTGGGTACCCTTAACCTGTCTTATGACTATGCCATGAATATCAATTCGAAAGAAAGTAAAGCGGAAGCAAAGTTAAGATACAAAGTATCACGACAGAGACGAGTCAAAACCAAAACATAAGCGAATGATTAACATTTATACCAAGTCAGAGAATTAGCCAGGTTCTTTGATTCGCAAAAAGGGAACCCCGTCATATAGACATCGAGCACTCAAAATTTGCAGAAAATACCTTAAAAAAAAGAACGGGGAAAGGAGTCAGATCGAGCCACTCATGCAGGACCGGCAGTACTCGCTGAGGCCACATAGTATGTGCTATACCTAATAAAGATGCTCTAATGTAGTACGAAAGTTAAACACACTAGCATGCTTCTAGTTCATATACAGAAAGACAATTAAGGCGCCCACAGAATGCCAACTGGCATGTCCCTCTCCTACCTCCACCCCATTTCGATAGGGCAGAGACTGGCCAGCTCGTGAATGCATTCCATACTAATCGGGCGGCACGCATACGCAACCCGTATCCACAATAAAGCCCACAGGCAGCTCATAATATAAGGAAGTTCCATGACTCGATTGACTCAAGACGGGACCCGATGGGACTGGGCCGTCCTATAACCCTAGGAAAGACTCTAGGACTATCACAGATAACGACCGTTCTGTTTCAAACGCATAAAGTAAGCAGATGCTCATTCAATTAGTGCAACCTAAACAGGATACTACATGACATGCTTTTATGCATATGCAACACCTAACATAAAATGCAACAACATGCATGAATGTCCAACCTGAGTAAGCCTCCTAGGGAACTTACCTGAAATGCCGAACATCAAAAGATAACGCAAGCGGAGTCCAACAAGGAACAATCACCTAACAAATATACAGATATGCATAAGTCTATCTAAATCACACAAGGCGCCCCTAACTATCACATATAACTTCACATATCTCATTTTTTTATCATTCCGTATCTTATTTAAAATTCACTCAATTCTCAGATGGATTCAACAATAAATTCATCGAGTTAAAACAAGTAAATCATTTTCCCAAAGTTTTCCAAACTCTTAAATATTGTGTTAAGTCAACTCATATTCAAAACAAATTCTCAAATCATACTTGTCCAAATCAAGAGGAAGTATCAAATTTTCTAAGTCAATCCAAAATCTTGTTTTATCAAAATATTCCGGCATTTTGGTTTTCAAGCAATAAAGCCTTGAGAACATTTTCGGACTTGAAAACCCTTTAAATACTTTATCAAACAATATACAACTTAAAATAACGTCAAACGATATTTATATATATATAACAATAAATCATCTCATAATTTCCAAAATCACATGTTTACACATCACAACATACATATTCCCATTATATTATTTTAAAACAATTTAAAATGTATAATAGTAATTCCATAAAATATATATCTCCCAATAAAATCAGAATAATACTATTGATAACTAACTAACACTAATTAAATAAAATCATAACATATATAACAACATAATATAAGTAACCACTCATATAAACATAACAAATAACAACAACCACCCAAAACATCAGCCCAACACCAAAACCCAACCCGGAAGCCCATCTCACTTCCCAACTGAAGGACCCACAAGAGAATATGATATAACCCGGAAATTGAACCCAGATCCGGCCCAAAGCCCACACACGCTCACCTGTTTACCCAAACAAAAGAAGGAACCCCAGTCTCCTTCAATCACCAAAACAAAAATCAGGCCGCCGACCGGAAAACGAAGAGGAAGAGGAAGACTCAGGACTGCCGACGGCTCCTCTCCGACCCAGGCTCGCCCAAATCTGGTCGACACGATATTCCGACTATGACCCATTCCAAATCGATGAAACGTCGCGAGGAAAAACGAGGGGCAAAGAGGAGAACTTACAGCGTCTCCGAAGTGGGTCTCCGGCTGCGACGGCGGCGGTCCGAATGCGAGGACGCAAGGAAATGCGGATCGAGAGGCTAGGAAGGAATAGAGATAAGTGAGGGGTAGTTCGGAGAGAGAGATGCAAGTCGGACTCGAACTTAAACAATAAACAAACCTCGATCGGAAAACATGGTTGAAAGACTCGTTTGGGGCACCGGCGGCCGACGATGGGCTCCCTCTCCGGCGCTGTGAACTCCTGGGAGGGGGGGGGGGGGGGGAGGGCTCAGTGCTATGGCTCCAGATAGCTCAGCATTGGATGGATGAGGCTCTTCTCTACGCACTGCGAATAGGGGAGGCGAGGTTGCTGTTCGTCACGGTGGCTCCGGTGGCGATGTTGGCGGCGGAAATGGAGGAGAGGTGGTGGAAATGAGGTGTGTGGTGATGCTCAGCTGACCACAACAGGTAAAAGGTGATGGCGGTGGTCTCGACACCAGAAGGAAGAACAAAGGAGGAGGAAGGAGATGGGTAAGAGAGAGTTCCTTTCTTGTGTTTTGTGATGATCTGAAATGAATAAAAAAAAATCTGATTAAAGAGATTGAATGTGAAATAAGGGCTGATTTCGGATAGAGCCAAGGGGAAAATAGATTTGTCTTTTTTTTCCATTCCAAGGGGTTACGTGTGGAAGGTAGAAAAGTTATTTAGGAGGGGGTGTTGTTCTGCAAATTCAGGTCAAAGGGGAAGAGAAGAAGACAAGGTAATAAGTGGTCGCAATCCATAATATTCAAAGAGAATATACCTGACATTTAAATTCGAAACTCGTTAATCACGACTCTAACGAAACTGGAATCCAATAAACAAACATTTTTTTTTCAACTACCGAAATCAAATTAAATTCCTAACCTGGAGCTCAAAAGCGGACATAGATTCCGTCAAAATTCAAATTCTAAAATGATGCCGGAAGAATTTTAAAATCAAAACTTGGTGCTCGAGGACGAGTTTTTCTTGAAATATCCGATTTAAATCCATCTTTTCGAGAATTAACTTGTGAAAATCCGGGCCTTTACAACTACCACCAGAACCCTCAGTGACACACAAAAAATCATTTAAGTGAGCAACACCAACATTAGAACCTTCACATGCAGGGATGTCATATATATGAATCAGATGTCAGTTTTATCCTAACCCCAAGCAACGAATCTACCTCATCAATCGGTGGCATATGCTCAAAGAGTTGTGCTATTCCGTTAGATGGTCAAGGTTTGAGCATGTTTTTTGTTAGTGTTTTTTGTGATATGTAATTATCTCGATGAACCTTGATGTTTAAATAAAATTGCATTGCTTTCACATTTTTTCAAAAAAGTAAATTGAAACACTACCCCTAATTACCCATTAGAATTTAGTTTACAATGACTATGAGGCTTATCACAAAGCAAAGGGAAGATCAAACATACAACTTAGTATGGATTTGAAAAACTGATACATTCCATAAGGCGAATAACTTTATACGGTTAAGACAACATAGGATCCCAACAACGATGGTGCAAAAGGGGGTGGTGATGCCTATGGGGTGTTGAAGCATGACATCTATTTATTTACTAAATGCAAAATGCTCCGACGAATAATTGACCAAAAATCGAATTTGGAAGCTTTTGTAAGAAGTTTACTGCCTCATCCTAGATCCATTTGAGAAATTCTAAACCGTATAGAAAACAAAACAAACATTAAGGAAAGGATAATGTTGGTGAATTTATAGTGGGTTTTCTGGTTCTTTGGAAACAGATGTGTTTTTGAGAACCAAGGCCCTCCAAATCTTTAATGAGATATATGATAGGTTTTTATTTATAGGCAAGAACAAAAATGGAAATTAGTTCAATTATACCATGAGGAAAACCTCACAAGACACGTCACTCAAGTGACCTCAACGTGTGGTGTGGAAAAATTGTTGAATAATAGCGTTGCGCTTAACTTTGATGGCTCAACATTACAAAATGGACATAGCAAGATTGTATATATAATAGGAGATAGTTCAATCTCCCCATTGACTATAAGGTATGAAAAAATTGGCTAACAAATGCCACTAAAAGCAAAGACACTTCCAATGTTTAAAGGGATTATCTAGGCAAATGAACTCATCATAAGACACATTGACATTGAAAACAACTAACTTATTATCACTAATACACTTTGTTGTGTTTGGCGATGTGCTTGGAAATGATCATGTATTGAGTTATGCCCCAACTGCAATAATTTCAACAATCATCGTCAATCACGCGTTCCGAGCGGATAATAGAGTAGCTGAAATGGTTCCACAACTGCGCAATACAACCAAGGAAAGCAACTCCTAAATCACTCCGATCTTTGGAACCTAATCCTTTTAGATGCAATCGGGAAACCTCGGACTAATTTCTGAGGCGACTTAAATCTTTTCCTTATAGAGAAAGAAAATAAAAAAGAAAAGAGAAAGAAAGTCCAAAACCTTAATTAATATACCCATTAAAAATAGTTTTTAAGAGTATTTGTTCATTTATTTATTATATTGGAATTTATATGGTCTCGTACTCTCGTATAGGAAAAAGGTGAATTTAAGCAATAATTACTTCAAATTGAAAAAAAAAATTGTATTCTGCAGGGCCTCATCGGTGCATCATCTTCGATTATAATCATTATGAATTTTTCCGTTTAGATTCTCAAACCCAATCTCTAAAACTCTCCCCATCTCCATTCTCGTCCACCGACTGTGAAACGCTAATCTTTTTTTTTGGAGATTTTGGAGGGACATTTTTTTTTATCATTTACATTTCTCTTGTGGTGTGTGTTTTTGTGTGTCAATTACCTATTTGAGCTAGTGATGCGGGACCATTCAAGAAACCTCCGAACACACCTATCATGCTTAAGATGTTTATTTTTTGCTATTTGCCTCCAGTATTGAAGTTATAGTATTGGGTAGAAAATTATGTTGATCGAAAATAAAAGAAAAAAAATATTTAATGGTTAATTTTTAAAATTTATCTATTTATTTAAAATATAAATAAATATTATTGGGTTAACTAAAAAACCCAAACCCTAAAATATAAACAAATATTATTGACCAGAGGCATGTATTTCTCCAATTCCTAAATTCAATCAGTTTTCTTGCTTATGCTTCTCTTCTTGTCTCCATTCTACGGGAAACTAGAAAACCCAAACCCAAACCCTTCTTCTTTCTTGCTTCATCGGATCATTTCAATGAATCCCTTCTAGTTTCTTGCTTCACCTGATCAATTCAACGAATCCCTTCTAGTTTCTTGCTTTATCTTATCAATTCAATGAATCCCTTCTAGTTTCTTGCTTCATTTTATCAATTTTAACCAATCATGACGGTGGATTTCATCATCTTGTTCTATTTCCAGGTTTCCAGCCCAAAAGTGAGAGAAAACGTTCTTCAAACGTTCAGATAATTGGCTATGGTTCCTACCGTACTTTTTCTTTTGGCTGAGGAAGTTGTGGAGCCACTCTACCACCTCCAATAGAACCTTGGAGATCTAGCAGGCTATACCCATATTCTCCATGCCCGTTTTAGAGGACTCCGACATTATTAGTGATTTCTCAGCCACCCACATGATTTGAATGTTTTCAATACTTGTATGCAGTAGTTGGATTATTGCTTCAAACTGGCCCGGAGTGATTTTGTTGAAGCAGAGATACATGCCTCTAGCCAGGTGGTAAGTGTATTGCTTTTCAATGTTTTGGGGCTTATTGGATGCAAAGAATTAAAAGGAGAGGAATGACTTACGATGACAAGGTGGTAAGTGTATCCATTCTACTTTCTTGCTTTATCTGATAAATTCAACGACTCGTGACGGTGGATTTCACCATCTTGTTCTCTTTCCAGGTTTCCAGCCCACAAATTAGAGAAAACATTCTTCAAGCGTTCAGATAATTGACTATGGTTCCTACCGTACTTTTTCTTTGGGCTGAGGAAGTTGTGAAGCCACCCCACGGCCTCCAATGGAACCTTCGAGATCTAGGAGACTATACTCATATTCTCCATGCTTGTTTTAGAGGACTCTAGCATTATGAGAAAGTTCTCAGCCACCCACATGATTTAAATGTTTTCAATACTTGTATGTAGTAGTTGGATTGTTGCTTCAATGGTTCGGAGTGATTTTGTTGAAGCAGAGATACATGCCTCTAGCCATGTGGTAAGTGTATTGCTTTTCAATGTTTTGGGACTTATTGGATGCAAAGAATTAAAAGGAGAGGAATGACTTACGATGACAAGGTGGTAAGTGTATCCCTTCTAGTTTCTTTCTTCATCTGATCAATTCAATGACTCATCACGGTGGATTTCACCATCTTGTTCTCTTTCCAGGTTTCCAGCCCACAAATTAATGAAAACGTTCTTCAAGCATTTAGATAATTGACTATGGTTCCTTCCGTACTTTTTCTTTGGACTGAGGAAGTTGTGGAGCTACCCCACGGCCTCCAATGGAACCTTTGAGATCTAGCAGACTATACCAATATTCTCCATGCTTATTTTAGAGGACTCCGGCATTATAAGCGATTTCTCAGCCACCCACATGATTTGAATGTTTTCAATACTTGTATGCAGTAGTTGGATTGTTGCTTCAAATTGGTTCGGAGTGATTTTGTTAAAGCAGAGATACATGCCTCTAGCCAGGTGGTAAGTGTATTGCTTTTCAATGTTTTGTGACTTATTGGATGCAAAGAATTAAAAGGAGAGGAATGACTTACGATGACAAGGTTGTAAGTGTATCCCTTCTAGTTTCTTGCTTCATCTGATCAATTCAACGACTAATGAGCGACATTATGAGCGATTTCTCAGCTTCCGATGGAACCTTCGAGATCTATCAGGCTATACACCCATATTCTCCATGCCCGTTTTAGAAGAATCCGGCAATATGAGCGATTTCTCAACCACCCAAATTATTTCAATGTTTTCAATACTTGTATGTAGTAGCTGGATTTTGCTTTAAACTGGTCTGGAGTGATTTTGTTGAATAGGACATTACTGGAGGCAAAGAATTGAAAGAAGAGGAATGACTTGAGATGACCCTTTCAGATATTCGGGAAGAGTGCAATGAAATCATTCACATGTCCAGCAATCGAAATTCAAGACCCTACTACTCATCGTTTTCTTGCATGGGAAGTAGTGGTTCCAACGTGACCACACCGAGACTCTGACACCGACAATCACAAACTTTCCTCGGGGAGAGGTGTAACCAATTGGTGTTGAGTGGAGTAGGCCACCTACTTATATGCTAGCTTGGAACCCTCCCAAACTTCCGATGTGGGATTTCCTTATTTCAAATGTGCACACCCAACAATTTCCGCCTCCGCTGTTTCCTTCTCATCGTCCTGGCCGTTGCTATGGGTGCATGATTTTTGGCATTGAGGAGGAGGAGGTAAAAAGGAAGATTGATTCTTGGATTTGTAAGTACTTGTAAATACTTGGGTAGGAATACGCTTCATTTTTTGATTTGGATTGTATTAGGTGCTTGATTGATGAATTCGAGTCAAAGTCAGACATTAGGGCATTTGTGCATAACATTTTCATCCTCGTGTTTTATGACCTATTCAGTTCATCTTACTATTCCAAACATTGCTTGATACGTTTCCTGGTTTGTTGGTCGTCTCTCGGCTTCTGAAAAAACTGGAAAGAGTTCCTTAATGATTCGGTTAATTGATAACTTGGAATCCTGGGGGCACAAACCAAATTGGGGGAGACTGTACAACCAGATTAGTTAAGAGTTGGTGCTACCTTTGTATTGCTGAAATGATGTGTTTCTTATGAAACCCACCCTAATTTCTTGTTGCTAACAACAAGCTTCTTTTACTTAGCGATCCTATTCTCATGCCCACAAAATATCCTTCTGAATTTGATTCTCTTGTTGTCATTTTCTGTTTGAATGTCCGACTCTGGTTATTTTCCATTATAACTCTTGATCAAAATGTAAAATCCTTGACAATGATGATACCTTTACCAGGTTCAGAATCTTCCTGCTAGGTAAATTTCTAGGGACCATATATCAAAGCAAAATCATAGATGCAGCTCTGTAGTAAAGCTAAGGTCTCTCCTTCACACACATACCATTTGTGTAAGTTGGCAGAAATTGAAATCCTCCTTTCTTTTCAAGCATAAATGTCTCTTCTTATTTTGCAGTTTGTAAAGCAATCAATAAGAGGTTTGGCATATGTGTCTGTTGGGTAAGTTTATATCAGAATATCATTTCCAAATCCGGGTGTTGGTTATACAGGCTAGTAAAAGTGACCATGGTTATCATAATGCTCTATTTAGAATACAAATTCTCTTCTCTGTTAATTTCATATCTTTGTTCAGTATGGTGAACCTGAAAACAAGTCTCCTATCAACGACGAGCCATGGCCCCATGGTGCTTGAAAACTTGAAAGCAGTACTGGATGGCTAAGCTTGACTCTCGTTCTGGAATTATAATGGGCTCTAACTCAAGAGATCATATGTCTAGAGGTTGTTGACGCAAGCTAGCTCAAAATCAGACCCAACATTAGTCAAATTGGCCAAATGGTTGCATGTTTTATTTGAATCAAGACTAATAAGCTTAGTAATGATGCTAGAATTGCATTTGCCTCCCTGGTTTTGATTATATCGGCTAATACTAAGTTTGTTCATTGTGTTTTGTTGTGTTACCAATTAATTAAGTTCATTTTTGGATCATGATGTATGAGACTAAAAAAAATGGTATATTAGTTTTTTTCCCCTTGTTATGCACAACAACATTTGATTACTTGGCAGCCTAATGAGGTTGCCGAAGAGCAAGTTCCTAGAAAAATCGATGCTTCCCTAGAAAAATTTCTAATTCAGATGTCCTTTTATCATGTTTTAATGACACTCTTCAATTAATTTAGAAGGTTTGTGGAGTAAATAGTTGATACTGCATTTAGTGGATCTGGTGTGAAGTACAATTTGTCATGTTGTTATTTAAAAGATGGTATTTTCTGTTAAAATGCAAACTTCAATTTAATTTTGAAGGAGTGTCACCATATATCTTCTAATTCAGTTTTCCTTTTATCTTGTTGTTAATGACAGACTTCAATTTATCTTCAATTTTAGTGGGTTCGTTTCGGGTCGTCGGGCTTCGCTGGAAAGGGTTCGTTTGGCTCGCTACGGCTCCGGTGATGGTGGATCTAGGTTGTCCTTGGCCTAGGACGAGTGAAGAAGGGTGAAAGGTGAGCGTTTTTGGGGTTTCTAATCGGAGGAGGAAGAGGAAGCTTACCCGACTTTGAATCGAAGGAAAGAAATTAGGGCATTGAGGGTCTCGGCTTCGGCGACTCCCGCTGCTCCTGGGTGACTTCTGGGCGCTCGTCGGCGTCAGGGGAGGTGAGGTAGATGCTGCTGCTGCTACTTCTCGTCGAGAAGGAGGGAGGTGGAGTTGTGGTGGTCTCGACCTCGCCTCGCAGAACAGGGCTTGGAGCCCTTGTGCTCTCGACATTCAATGGAGATAAGGAGGACGACGAGGGAGAGGGCGGCACTGCAACAGTGACGAAACTCGCGGTGGTGATTTGGTGGCTGTGATTGGGTTGAATCAAGTGAAAGGGAAGGCTGCATGCTTAAGCGTGGGGTGGGGGTGTTTGAAGAAGGAGGGGATTAGAAGATGGAGCAAAATGCAGGAAAGGTGGGTGTGTGTTTCAGTTCAAAGGGAAAGAATAGGGCTGGGCTTCCGGTCTTGACTGGATCGGACCGGAGGACCAGAATTTTCAATAATGTGGACCATGGATCGGACCGGGACCGAGTAATATGGTCCCGGTCTTTCCGGTCACCGGAAAGACCGTTTGGACCGGATTCATTCCTACATCCCTATTTTCTGTTTTTTTTGTTACATTTTTTTTTAAATTCATCCCTGCAGCCCCAATTTGTTTTTCGATATCCAATATCTGAATATCACACCAAACCCCAATTCCTTCAACCTGCATCCCCAATTTGTTTTTTGATATACAATATCACACCAAGCCAGCAAGCCCCAATTCCTTCAACGAGATGGAGCTACTTAGTTAATTAGCTTCGATATTTTGATCTTCGTCTCCTTCTGTTTCTCCCTCCCAGAAAAAGCTTCTTCGAAGCCTAAATCGCCTCTCATCTCTCTCTTTAGAATCAGCCGGCAAAGTTGGATGCAAGCTTATACATAAAACAAATTAACCTAATCTAAAAGGGAAAAAAGAGGGGAGAAGAATAAGAACGTGAGGGGCGGATGTTGGAACGCTACAAAGCTCGTGTTGTGGTTAATGGTCGATCTCAGCAGGCAGGTATTGATTGTGATGAGACATTCAACCCCGTGGTCAAGCCTTCCACTATCCGCGTGGTGCTGAGCTCAGCGTTATCGTGACATTGGGATATTCATCAGCTGGATGTCAAGAACGCCTTTCTACATGGCCATCTGAATAAGACAGTTTACATGTTTCAACCGCCGGGGTTCGTTGATACTGATCGTCCCAAGCACGTTTGTCTCCTGAAGCGTTCTCTGTATGGTCTAAAACAGGCTCCGTGGGCATGGTTCCAGCGCTTTGCTTCTCATCTGCTACGCTTGGGCTTTGTTGGCAGCCGCTCAGATACGTCTCTATTTATCTATCACAGAGGCACAGACATGGCCTTTCTGTTACTATATGTCGACGACATCATCCTCACCGCCTCTTCTGATGCTCTTCGAACGTCTATTATTTCCCGGTTGAGTGCCGAGTTCGTCATGTCAGATCTAGGTCCGTTGTCTTACTTCTTGGGCGTCGCAGTGCAGTGTCATGCGTCTGGGTTGTTTCTATCTCAGAGTAAGTATGCTGCCGAGATTGTTGCTCGGGCCAAGATGAGTAACTGCAAGCCAGTTGTAACCCCTGTGGATACCTCCAACAAGCCCAGTGCTCACTCTGGTCCTCTGTTTGATGATCCGACGTTTACCGTAGCCTCGTCGGTGCGTTGCAGTATCTTACGTTTACTCGGCCAGACATCAGTTACACCGTTTAGCATATCTGCCTGTTCATGCATGCGCCCAGGGAACCGCACTTTCAGGCCTTGAAGCGGATCATCCGATACATTAGCGGTACCCTTGAGCTGACCACGATCACCCCTTCCTCTCGGCATGATCTCGTCGCTTACACAAATGCAGATTGGGGTGGTTGTCCTAACACACGTCGCTCCACGTCTGGCTACTGTGTCTTACTCAATGACACTTTTGTGTCGTGGTCAGCGAAGCGACAGTCTGTGGTGTCTCGCTCTAGCGCCGAGGCTGGGTACAGGGGCGTCGCCAACGTTGTCTCTGAGTGCTCTTGGCTGCGCAATCTCCTCCTTGAGCTCCGCTGCCCTCTTTAGAAGGCCACCCTGGTCTACACTGACAACATCTCCGCCGTCTATCTGAGTAGCAACCCAGTCCAGCATCAGCGCACAAAGCAGATTGAGCTCGATCTCCACTTCGTTCGGGACAAGGTTTCTCTTGGACATGTTCGTGTTCTACATGTCCCGTCCTCCTATCAGTACGCTGATATATTCGCCAAGGGTTTACCTCGTCAGTTGTTCCTTGATTTTCGGTCCAATCTCACTGTACGGGACCCTCCACTTTCGACTGCGGGGGTTTGATAGATTACATAGTCTTCATATTGTATAGTGGGCCAAAAGGCCCAATCTATTGTAACCTATATATATGATTGATTAATGAATGAAACCATCGAGGAGGACTTTACATCAGTTCTATCATTTTACAAAGGGGGGTATTTATAGGAGGCTAAGTGAGTGCTGACGACCTCGTAGACTGACAAGAGACACGTGTAATGCACGCCCTCATGCCAAAGGGTTGGGGGTTTACACGTGGCATTGTTAGGGGAGAGGTGCTAGGCCATCGAGCTGATTGTCTTTGCTCTAAAGGGCCACAAGGTATTTGTGGGGCCCGACTTATGAAGTTCACGCTTATAAGCACTAGGACTCCGATCGCGAGGTTCGTAGACTGCTATATCCAGGGTTGTGAGCTTGGTTATGGTTTGGCCAAGTGTAACGATTGCGATGTGCTTTATAGCGCACCAGATGTCTTGCGTTGGGTGGTCCATTTATGACCCCGTATCCCTGTTGGTTAATAGAGCTATTTTCTAAAGCATTGTCATAACCCTCACCACGCCTAACTTATTTTTTTGTATAAATATAAAAAAAATTTACAATTGTTGATAAATTACAATGAATTTGCATTGGTATTGAGGAGAATTAAATTTTAGAGTTTTTGCCATCTTCCTCTAAATTTAGAGAATTTTTTTCTCTCTTCTAAAGTTTCTCTATTTTAGAGATGGATATAGAGGAGCTGTCAGACCTAAAAACACTCGTATTTTCTATAAAATCTCGAACTTTCTCTATTTTACAAGAGCGATTGGTGTTGCTCTAAGGTAATATATCGAAAAAACATAAAATTTCTAAGCAAGGTTTTTGTCCTAATTTCTTGATCACTTCTAATCTACAAAAGGAACAACTTGGGGCATTTTGTGCACTGCAACAACTCAATAAACAAGCAAAATAATGAGCTAACCCTGTAATTGTTACAAGAACATTCCTCAATTGCTCTAGATTGACAGATTCAGCAGAACTGGATAAAAAATAAAAAATTCATCCTCTAAATAAACAAAAAAAACTTTGATCTGGGGGAGGCAAGGAGGGTGAACTGTGAGCGATTCGTGAGGACCTTTTGGATATGGGGGCCAATTCCATTTAAACAGCCCAATGACGAGCCTAATACATCCCTTGCGATTTTAAAATTCAGGGTTTGTTCTTTTGGTATTTCGGCAACTACCATCCATCCATCCATCTCAGTAATCTGTAATCATCGATCTCTAAAATCTCAAGCATGGCTCCTCTTCATCTTCCTCAAGAAATAATCATAGAGATTATCCGCCGACTCCCCCTCCCATCGCTCCTCCGATGTAAACTCCTGTCAAAGCAATGGAAGAATCTCATCATTGTAGAGGGCCTCTACAATGATATCTCCCGTACGGCCTTTTTCCAAGGCCGGGACGGCCTCTACTGTGTCTCCATATGTGACGCCGACGCCGACGCCGACGCCGCCGACGACACCAAGGCGCACATCCTTGGTCCGAATGTTCCTCCCTTTACGGTGCACCGGGTCCTATCGCAACTCGATTATTCCTAGCTCCAATTTGATCGGATCCTCCCACGGAATAGCTTGTCTTCAAGAGGTAATTGGATACTTCCTTCTTTACAACTGTTTCACTGGATCTTTGCAAACCGTTGAATATCCCCCGCTACAAGGACTACTTGACTGCTTCGACTACTATGGCTTTGGTTACGATTGTTATGGTGACGACTGACGATTATAAGATTGTCTGCGGTTGCTATATCGATTGTGATCCGTGTTGGGTTTACAGCTATAGAAATAAGGAATGGAATTCAGTCAAAGGTTTTCCTTATCAAGTCTTCAATTTGGCAGGCGGGGTAGCTTACTCCTTTAATGGCGTCCTTCATTGGGCTGCAGTCACAGCTGGAGATGACGAAAAGGAGGCTATTGTTACTTACGATCTGCATACCGAGAGGTTCGGAGAAATACAGGTGCCGCCTTTGCGAGATGGACTATCGTACCCTATTCGTTCGTTCATGTCTGAAGTCGATGGACAACTGTGTTATGTTTGCAAGTTGTTTCACACAGATTGTAACAAAATTAAGACGGCGGTGTGGGTGATGAAAGAGTATGGAGTCGGAGATTCTTGGAAAAGGCTTACGATTTGGTGTAATCCAAAATTGGCGCTTGGGATACATCCGAACAACCTGCTATACAAAGTCGGAGATGGTGGTTGTGGAAGAGTAGTGTTATTTGTTTACGAGGATGGGAATGCGTTTATTTTGCGCAATATTGACAAGAACAAGGTATATGTTGTATCCAGGAAAACATGGCAGAAGAAGACGATGAAGAGCAACAAAAAAGGGGAAATTATAAGACTTTGAATTTAGCAATATTTTCCTATTTATGTTATATGTTTCTTCATAATAATTAGTTAAGTTTTGGCTGTTGCAATACCTGTATGGTGTGCAAAAAATTAAGGTCTTCTTGCTCAACAATTTTTATGGTCTCTCTTTAGTTGTTAGCTAGTTTTTACATATGTCTTAGCTGGACTATATATGTATATATACAATCAACTAACCATACTATGATCAGCTTAGGGTCATCCATGGTTAGCTGAACTTGATATATCCTTGAGCAGGTGTGTACTCATCGATCATCAACAACACACATTGGTCTCTTTGATAACCGAAGAGAGGTTATTGTTACTTACGATATATGCATATATTATAACATTACAGACAGAAAGACACCATCAAGATATATTTGATCTTTTGTGAACTGATACAAACTGGAACAGAGGAGGTTCTTTAAGATCTAGTAGTTGATTTCCCTAACCTTCAAGTTCTCAACCACTTTCTTGATTTTAGGAATTTTGGTCAGTGTGCTAACTGTGCATAACAATGAAACCTTCAGAGTTTGAAAGCATCTCCATTAATTAATTCTTTATGCAAATGAGATTGTGCAGAGCTTTGAGTCGACTATCTGCAGTCTGCACCCTCTTTTGGTTTCCTCGATCCTCAACTGGCAAGCCCGAGGTGAGGTTCTGTAGCACAACGACACCATAGCTTGCATGGTAAATGCATATTCCGTGCAAAAGAAAAAAAAAGATACATATCAGTTTCTAAGAGAACACGTACAATCATACGCGAAATTGATGTCTTGGTTAGATGCTACAATACTAAAATGTAGCACAGATGCATGTTGAATATGTAACACTAATTGTTTTATGCTTACAGGAGCATATACCGTGGCATTAAAGACAATAGAAAAAAAGTGATCTAGGCAGCTATATAATAGAGAAAAGATTTCATAACATAAGATTGAATTTTTTTGTAAACTGATAGTAGCTAATTAAACCTGTAATACTAAATCTTGATAACTTTCCTGATCTAGATGCGGGTCCTGCCTCGAACAACCCTTCAGTTTGGGTCAGATGCAAGGTTATTAGGATCAGGATTCTAGGATCGAATCACAATAGGGTCTGTGGATCGGATTATAAGATTCCATTAGGGGATCGTAAGATCCTCGAAATATAATTAAATAATAAAATAAATATATATATATATATATATATATATATATATATATAACAAAGTTGTTTAATTTAAAGTTCTAGAATGATGGAAAAAATGTTAGTTACACAATATATTTTGATTTTAAGACATCAAAATCTACATTTACGACCTTAGAAATTGTTATATTGGTTAAAAGACTCGAAAACAATTGTCTCTAATCTATTTTTCACGCTCCTTACATGAATGTGTACATTTAAACACCCTAAAATCAACCAAGGAAACAAAACAAATGTTTAAAAAATACATATTGTTAATAAAAATAGGATCGTGTGGGATCATAAGATCCTATCGATCCATTAAGATTCTAAAGATCCTATGCATAGATCCGGATCGGGCCCCTAGGTATGATCGTAGGATCTTAAGATTCTAAAGATCCGGATCGGGATTCTAATAACAATGGTCAGATATCTTTGAAGTTGTGAGAGTTATGTAACATTTTCATAAGTTTGTTCCACATTGTGTAATTTCTATATTTCACTTTCCCGCTTCATGATTTGCTGGCTATGTAAAGCTTAGCTCGGTTGTAACAGAACTCACCAATTCATTCTCTCAATGACTACTTCGATCGTCTACCTTTGTTCTCTTCCATCTTCTTCCTCTCCTCCATTTCTTTTACATCACAAGCATACAAATTCTACATGGTATCAGCAAGATCTTGAATCTGTTTTTTCGTTTTGTCTTCCGCATCTGATCTCTGATTTGAGCTCTTCTTGCTCGATTATTGTTCGTTGCCTTCCTTGAATTGGTAAATAAAGAGCGGCCATTCCGGGGTTCGAACTGGGGACCTATGAGTACTGATGTTGCTAAAACCAACCCCGCAAGAATACGGTGTCAATTGTAGTATTCAAGTATCGTATCACAAGGACTGGTGGAGTGTCAATTATTAGCTTTAAACCAGTTTGACCAAGCCCAAAAGTAGCAAACAATTTAAGAGAAATTATAATTGAAAGTGACAAATAATAATAGAATGATGAGAAATATATATGTGCGAGACATTCCAGGGCTAGGGATTCTGCGAACGATGCATCCTCAATAGAATAAAATGTAGTCTCACCCGAATCATTTCCAATTCTATGTGAAGGTAGGTTATCTAATGTAATTGCAAATCTCCTTTCGGTCTCAATGCAAATGTGTCTGAATTGGATAACAATCTCCTTTCGGTCTCATGCAACCAATTCAGACCCCTTGAGCTCTTAGAATCTAGGTGATAATCATATCAATATCTCCTTTCGGCCTCAATCAATATCAATACAACCTAAGATTTCTACGACAACCTATTGATTCTCAAAAAGCTTAATTCACTTTCACACAATTAAACTTTAGGTTTAATCCTATAGTTCTGATGGATCAGATCAACTTTCGGTCTCAATTCACCATCTAAATTCCAACTTAGGGTTATCTTCTTTCGATCTCAAACCCTAAATCAGGTCTAATCAATCCACATCGATTAGATTAAGTACAATAGGATTAAATCACAATTCAAATGAGAAATCATTCGGGCGATATGAAGAGCAAGTCTATTTCTGCATTGTCGGGATTATCCCTAACCCTAGAACAAGGAGAACTAGCCTAGCATGGAGATTTTCATATTCAATTCAATTAGACTAAGCATAGAAATCAAAGACAAACAAGAGATAAGAGTAAAAGTACCAATTCTGAATTGAAACGATTCGAATCTCCGCTTAGGGTTCTCACAAAGTTCTTCAAAGCACTTAACAATGTCCGATTTTTCGGTCCCCTGGTTCTCTAAAAAACGTCCCTTAAATACCCCCTCAATAAAAATAAATTAAAAACGGAAGAAAAACGGTTCAGGGGATGACACTCGGGCATAACACATCTCGAGTGTCAAAGGCACTCGGCCGAGTGTTTGGTTCTGTAAAGTATTGGAGGCCACTCGAGACCATAACTGCTCGAGTGTATAGGGCACTCGGCCGAGTGTCTACCTTTCCTTGCTTCCTCGAGACCACATCCTTGATTCCGTCCCTCCTAAATCATCTTTGATGCCTTCTAAGTGTACCAAGAAACCTCGAAGCTCGTCATTCTCCTTTAGCTCTCTTATTGGCACCGAAACCGCTCAAAAGCACCTGAAATCACAACAAACGAGCGGTAGACACCGATTCCACCAAACTAAACCAAAAAAGGCCAAAAATATATATAATACTAAACTCAAAGGCCCTAAACCCGATGCAAACATGCCCTATAATCATTGCTAAATAGATACTAACAAGTACTACCCACAAGTCCTTTCCAGTGAGCCATTCCGGAATGGTTTGTTCGTTGTCTTCCTGTTCAACGAATTTCACATTTTCTTTTCTCAATTCTCGTCGTTTTTGTTTCTTACGATATGGATTTCGCAGTTGCAGTTGATGCTACGCATCCTTTCTACTTGCATCCCTCCGAAAACCCGGGGACAATTCTGGTTTCGAAGCTCTTTGATGGAGCTGGATTCGGAGGTTGGCGTCGCGCTATGATGATCGCTTTGTCTGCGAAAAACAAAATTAGTCTAGTTGATGGATCGATTCCAGTGCCGCTTGCTACAGATCCTCAGTTTCGCTAGTGGCAAAGGGCGAATGACATGGTCATTTCTTGGATTCTCAATTCTTTAAGCAAGGACATCGTTGAAAGCGTTCTTTACAGTACAATGGCGTCGAAGATCTGGGCAGAGCTTTGTAGCAGGTATAGTTTATCCAATTTCGCTCAGATCTTTTCTGTTAAGAGAGACAATTGTACCATTACGCAAGGTTCAGACGGGATTGCTACTTATTTTACTCGAAACAAACGTCTCTGGGACGAGTTGTTCAGCTTGCAATCATGTCCGATCTGTAATTGTGGCGCTGCTCCATTCTTGCAAAAATTCGAAGAAGAACAGCTTTTGATTGGCTTCATGATGGGTTTAAAGGATTATTATTCTAAAATTCGAGGCAATATCTTGATGATGACACCTGTGCCTTCTCTTTCTACTGTTTACTCTCTTCTGATTCAAGAAGAGAAGCAAAAGGAGATGTCTTCGATTTCTGGTGTCAATTCTGATTATACTTCCTTCAATGCTAATGGTCATGGTTCTAAGTCTCAGACTGGGAAACAAGATGATAAGAAGACCATGCTTTGTCGATATTGAAAGAAGACAGGCCATGTGATTGAAAAGTGCTTCAAAATGCACGGTTTTCCTCCAGGTTTTAAGCAAGACAAGTCCAAGAAATTTTCTGCTAATGCTGAAGTATCTCAAGAGCATGCCAATGGCTCGTATTCCCACTATTCCAGGCATGACTACAGACCAATGTTCACAGCTTATGGCTCTATTGAATGCACGTTCAATTGTATCAACTTCAAATGACATTGGAATCTACAACATGGTCGGTATCTTCAACTCTAATCTTGTTAAATTTTCTTGTTCAATTTTAGATAAATACATCAAAACTGATAATAATACTTGGATTATTGACACTGGAGCCACCGATCACATGTGCTATGATGATTCTTTGTTCAAGGATAAGTGTTTACTTTCCAAGCCATTTCGAATTGCACTTCCAAACAAATCTGTTATTCCTGTTACTATTTGTGGCACTGTATATACTCCTCCTTCTATTACTTTATAAAATGTTTTGTTTGTTCCCCAATTCAAATACAATTTGTTGTCTATAAGTAAGTTGTGCAGGCAAATGAAATGCTATGCTTTCTTCACTGACAAAGTTTGTGTTCTACAGGACCCTTCAATGAAGAGGCCACTGGTTCTTGGTAAGGAGCTGGATGGATTGTATCTTCTCACCAAGGACCTTGCTCCAAATGTTGATGTCTTAGCTTCAGTTTCAGATTTTCATGTTTTTTCTTCAGCTTCTCATGACAGTAACATTTCAGTTCCATCTTGTAATGATCTTGTTACATCTTTATCTGCCATTTCTGCTTGTAATGTTGATTCACTTGTATCTTGGCATGCTAGACTTGGGCACTTACCTTTTAATAAATTCATGAAACTTTCTTCTTTGCTAAATGTCTCTAAATCTGATATGGAAAATCTGGTTTGTGATGTTTGTCATAGATCAAAGAAACACAAACTACCTTTTCCTAAGAGAATTATTTCATCTTCCAAACCATTTGATCTTATACATGTTGATGTTTGGGGACCTTATAAGACTCCAGCCTATAATGGTTATAAGTACTTTCTGACTATAGTGGATAATTTCTCTAGATCTACTTGGAAACAATTGATGTCTACCAAAAGTAATGCTTTTTCTTTGATAAAAGCATTTATTTTAATGGTAGAAAATCAGTTTCATATTGTGCCTAAGGTAATGAGAACTGATAATGCCTTTGAACTAGGATCTAGTACTGTTGCTTCTGATTTTCTTAAGTGCAAAGGCATTATCCATCATACTTCTTGTCCACATACTCCTCAACAGAATGGAGTTGTTGAGAGGAAACACAAGATCTCTTAGAGACTGCAGGGGCCTTGTTGTTTCAATCTCAGATTCCTTTACCATATTAGGGAGAGTGTGTTCTTACAGCAACCTATTTGATAAACAGATTTCCCTCAAAAGTTTTACATGGGGAAACACCTTTTAGGTTGTTGTTTAAGAAAGATCCTACTTATATTCATTTAAGATCATTTGGATGCATATGTTACACATCCGCAGTGGCTCATGGTCGAGATAAATTTTCTTCTAGGGCTATTCCATGTGTTTTCATAGGATACCCATTTGGGAAGAAAGGTTATAAGGTGATGTCTTTCGATGATTAGAAGATATTTGTATCCAGGCATGTGGTTTTCCATGAGAAATTTTTTCCTTTCAAGTCCTTCAAAAATAATTTACACACAAATGATATTTTTCTACCAAAACCAATCCTGGATACAAATTCAATTGGAGCTGGAAATTTACACCAAACCAACTCTAATATCATTCACCAACATGATATCCCTCAACCTGAAGTTTCTCAAAACACCAGAAGAACAAATAGAGCTCATGTTGCTCCTGGCTATTTAAGAGATTATATTTGCAATTCTGTGGTTTCAAATGATTTTCATGATTCAGTTTGTGCCAATACTCTAACAACAGCTGCTTCTCACGATCCTTTACATTCTATTGCTTTTACTGCTCTAAGCATTGAGGATAAAAATCTTATCCAAACATTACCTACTCTGGTGGAACCTACAACCTATGAAGAAGTTATCTTGCATCCTTCTTGGCAAGAGGCAATGGATAAAGAATTCCAAGCTCTTCATTTGAACAACACTTGAACTCTAAGTGCATTACCAAAAGGAAAGAAGCCAATTTCAAGCAAATGTGTCTATAAAATTAAACTTCGAGCTGATAGAACAATTGAAAGATGCAACGCAAGGTTAGTGATTAAGGGTTGCACTAAAAAAGAAGGTATAGACTACACTGAAACCTTTTCTTCTGTTGTCAAACATACCACTATTAGAGCTCTTATTGTTATTGTTGTCAAAAGGAAATGGAACATCTGTCAACTAGATGTTAACAATCAGTGGCAGATCCAGGAATTTTTGTAAGGGGGGGCTGAAATTTTTTTCCAAAAAATGATGGTTTAAAATGCTCGAGTCTAAAAGTTGTTCCCATATACACCGTTTACACCTTCGATACTGCTTATTTGTTGAATGGCGCTAAAAACGACACTATATTGTTTTGCGGATTCAGGAACCTACATCACCAACAGTAATGTAAGTATACCCGAGCAAACGACAATATGTTGTATCTACTTTGATCCCAAAAAAATAGTTGTTGGGGTAATGAACAAGCTGCTTGATGTTATCCACTTAGAAAAAAAAATGACCTTTGTTGAATTTTAATTAATACTACCTCCGTTCGACAAAACTTGTCGTTTACTATTCACGTACGCTTTTTTTAGAATGATAAAAACTATATAAAATAGGCGAAACTAATTAAAATAACCCAACCTGTAAGGGTGTGTTAAAAATATATCTCAAGCTTTCAAATGTAAGATAAATATCCCGACCTTTAAGGATATGTTAAAAATATATCCCTACCTTTCAAATGTAAGATAAATATATCAATCTTTATAAGTGATGTTCAAATAATATATAAAATAATTCTCTACCAAAAAAAACTAACATGGCATACATTGATACATATGTGGCAAACTAAATTAATATAAAAAAAAAATTAAAAATATATATAAAAAAATAATAGAAGGGTTTAAGAAAACAAGTTTTTTCATTTATTATTTTTAAAAAAAAATTCAAGACACTTTATCAATATTTCAATTTTCCATATTATTCTTCTTTGTTCAATTGTCCCATTTTTTTTATATAATTTATTTACTAAAATTCTAAATATTCTTCTTTCTATTTTAAATTTTCATCAAAAATGCGAAATTAGTTAAATGGTCCATTATACGAATATGGGTGTTATCCCTCAAATATAAAAATAATCTAAATAAAATATTAAACACTTGTAAATATATCATTTTATATATATATTTATATATATATTTTATTTATTTATTTCCCTTGATAAAAGAAAAGAAAAGAAAAGTGGTTTAATAAAACAAGGTTTTTAATATAGAGTTATAAGAAAATAGTTTATATAAAATATAAAAGACGAAAGATATGTAAATCTATAATTTTTTTATATAGATTTTTTAAAGTTTTTTTTATTAATTTTTTTTTTGTCATATATGCATGTCCTGTTAGCTTTTTTTTCTTGTACAATTTTTTTTGAGATATTATTTTAACATCACCTATAAAAGTCGAGATATTTATATTACATTTGAAATGTTGAGATATATTTTTAACACCACTTTAAAGGTCGGGATATTTATCTTACACTTGAAAGGTTGAGATATATTTTTAACACACCCTTAAAGGTTGGGTTATTTTAATTAGTTTCGCCTATAAAATATTCAATTTTTTAAAATTTTTTTTAAACAATTTCGTAGTTATTATTAATAAGTACAAACTTGTTAAAAAAAAG
Source organism: Persicaria tinctoria (assembly GCA_037127255.1). Taxonomy (NCBI): domain Eukaryota; kingdom Viridiplantae; phylum Streptophyta; class Magnoliopsida; order Caryophyllales; family Polygonaceae; genus Persicaria; species Persicaria tinctoria. The sequence continues at coordinate 66,198,992 of JBANSL010000013.1, forward strand.
GTACGAAATTGTTAAAAAAAAATTTAAAAAATGAATATTTTATATAGTTTTTATCATTATAAAAAAGCGTACGTGAATAGTAAACGACAAGTTTTGCCGAACGGAGGTAGTATTAATTAAAATTCAACAAATGTCATTTTTTTTTCTAAGTGGACAACATCAAGCAGCTTGTTCATTACCCCAACAACTATTTTTTTTGGGATCGAAGTAGATACAACATAGTGTCGTTTGCTCGGGTATACTTACATTAAATCTGGTGATGTAGGTTCCTGAATCCGCAAAATAATATAGTGTCGTTTTTAGCGTCATTCAACAAATAAGCAGTATTGAAGGTGTCAACGGTGTATATAGGAACAACTTTTAGACTCGAGCATTTTAAACCTTCATTTCTTGGAAAATAAATTTCATCCCACCCTTACAAAAATTCCTGGATCCGCCACTGATTGTTAACATTTAGTTGAGAGATGTTCCATTTCCTTTTGATAGCAACAACAATAAGAGCTCTAATAGTGGTATGTTTGACAACAGGAGAAAAGGTTTCAGTGTAGTCTATACCTTGTTTTTGAGTGCAACCCTTAATCACTAACCTTGCTTTGCATCTTTCAATTGTTCCATCAGCTCGAAGTTTAATTTTATAGACACATTTGCTTGAAATTGGCTTCTTTTCTTTTGGTAATGCAGTTAGAGTCCAAGTGTTGTTCAAATGAAGAGCTTGGAATTCTTTATCCATTGCCTCTTGCCAAGAAGGATGCAAGACAGCTTCTTCATAGGCTGTAGGTTCCACCAGAGTAGGTAATATTTGGATAAGAGTTTTATCCTCAATGCTTAGAGCAGTAAAAGCAATAGAATGTAAAAGATCATGAGAAGCAGCTGTTGTTAGAGTATTGGCACAAACTGAATCATGAAAATCATTTGAAACCACATAATTGCAAATATAATCTCTTAAATATCCAGGAGCAACATGAGTTCTATTTAATCTTCTGGTGTTTTGAGAAACTTCAGGTTGAGGGATATCATGTTGGTGAATGATATTAGAGTTGGTTTGGGGTAAATTTCCAGCTCCAATTGAATTTGTATCCAGGATTGGTTTTGGTAGAAAAATATCATTTGTGTGTAAATTATTTTTGAAGGACTTGAAAGGAAAAAAAATTCTCATGGAAATCCACACAACTCGGTTCAACCTAAAAACTGTGCTAAAAACTCTAGTTTTAAAACAACACATGACTTTATAGTTCGGTCAAGCCTAGAAATCATAGTAAAAAACTCATGTTTTAAAATTACATAGTGAGTTTATAGCTCGGTTTTATTCAAAACCGTGCTAAAATTTGTGACTTTATAGATCGGTTATATTTAGAAACGGGCTATAAACCAAGTAAATCGGGCTAAAAATCCGGTCCTCATAGGATTTTACCGCAATTTTGGTTTTCACCGGAGCGCACCCCTATATATGTATATATATATGAACAAGGATATAAATCATCTAGGAATGATTATTCCTTGTTCACAAAATGCTCACCAACTTCACAAGTTTTTGCAGCAGTATATGTCGATGACATATTATTAATAGGCAATGATGAAGGAGAAATCAATAGACTAAAGACTATTCTGGATAACAACTTCAAGATCAAGGACTTAGGAGCATTGCACTATTTTTTGGGAATGGAGTTCATTCATACACCAACTGGACTGCTCATGACTCAAAAGGAAATTTCTTATGGAGTTGCTTCAAGAATTTGGTGGTGATGATCTCATTCCTGCAGCAGCACCTATGGATCCACATGTGAAGCTTCAACCTTCAACATCTTCTTCAATTTCTGCAGATGCAAGTGCCTATAGAAAATTGATCTTAGTCAGTATATGCATCAACCTTCAATTGAGCATTATCAAGCTGCAATTCATCTTCTTAGATATCTCAAAGCTGCAATTCAGGCCTACTGTGACTCGGATTAGGCTTCATGTCAACACACAAGACGTTCAGTTTTTGGATACTTTGTATCATTTGGTGGATGTCCTATATCATGGAAGTCAAAGAAACAATATGTGGTCAGTCTATCTTCTGCAGAAGCCGAGTATAGAAGTATGTGCCGTCTTTGTTGAGAATTGACATGGCTATCAAGGTTGTTCCATGAATTAGGAGTGACAGAAATTTTGCCAATTCCTTTGAAGTGTGATAATTTTGCCGCAATACATATAACAAAGAATCCGGTGTTCATGTGTTGAGGGGTAAATTTTTATGATATTTTGTTAAAGAAAAATTCATGATTTCATTGAATTAATTATAAGTTAAGGATATGGTTAATTCATGAAATTAATGTCCAAAATAGAAAGGTTGTGAAAAACATGGAATTGGGCCATCGATGAAAAGATCATTTGGATCCCATGATAGTGTGGGCATGACCCATTTATTACTATTTGTTTTAAATGGGTGCTTCACTTTCCATATTAACTGTGCCAACCTGCCGTTACACTCCTTGCCACCTTAAATTTCCCCACGTTCTGAGGAAATAAATACTTTGTATCATTTGGTGGATGTCATGATAGAAGTCAAAGAAACAATCCGTGGTCAGTTAAATGGGCAGTTTATTTACAAATTAAAAGTAACTGTTGTTCATCTGACTATAAATATGAAAGGTGAGAACTGCCACTCGGTTTTCGCCTGCTCATGTGAGGCTGGCAACTTGGCACGGAACCAGGAATGAAAATCGGGATGTGTTAAAATCGCCTTATATAATGAACAAATTTTGAAGAGTTTTTTTTTTTGTTAAAATTTTTGATGAGTTATTAATATCACATGTATACCACATATATACACACCTAGAAGAAAAAAAACTAATAAAGAGAAAAATTAAATATACAATGAACAAATTTTTAAGAGTTATCACATATATAAACACCTAGATAAAAAAATGATTGAAGGAAAAAATAAAAATCTATGGGTACGTTGTTTGTATAAAATTATTTTATAGGACACTAAACTAGTTTCATTAATATAAGAATTTAACAAACAACTTATTTCTTTTTTAACTCAATTGCAAATACAAAAAAAAAAACAAACAAGCAAAAAACACTAATAATGGGCAGATTCACAACCTAGACTTGCACATGACATATTGAAAAAAAAAAAACTTGGGTAAATGGGTTGGCGCTGGCGCATGACAGATTGGAAAAAAATGGGCAATTGAGAATCGAACCCTGGTTGTTGCTAGTATTTCCATATTGGGATTCCAAAACCAACCAACTGAGCTACCTTTACTTTGTTATATACTATTTTTCTACTAATAATATTAGTTCTAAAATTTTGGGGTGGGCTGCAGCAAAGCCAAGCCCAGCTGATGAGCGGTTTTTAGTCGCGTGAACCGTATCAAAATAATTTCGAACCTACCTAACTAATGTAGCGTGGTAAGTACGAGTCGATCCCACAGAGAATCAAGTATTTCCAAGTTATGTTTATTTACCAATTAATAGGAAAAGGGGGTTTTTGGGTGGTAAAAATAAGAAAGAAAATAAAATAAACTATAAACAAATTAATGCAAAGCAATTTAGAGAAAATCGTTCTACCTACAACTATCCACTTTATTTGGTTGAATTGATATTGTACCCACTGCAGGTGGAATGAGGTACTTCATAAGTTTTATAGATCATTTCTCTCACAAGGTATGGGTAAGTCTCTTAAAAACTAACGACCAAGCTTTTGAAACCTTTAAAAGGTGGAAAGCTATGGTTGAAAGCCAATCTGATCATAAGCTAAAATGTTTTAAAACTGATAATGGATTGGAATTTTGCAACAAAGAATTTAATTATTTTTGCCAACAATTAGGGATAAAAAGACATTTAACTGTCCCTAGCACCCCACAACAAAATGGGACAGATGAAAGAATGAACAAGACCTTATTAGAAACGACTAGATGTATGCTCATCTCCTTTGGGTTGAAAAACATCCTATGGAGAGAAGCTGTCATGACATCTACATACTTAATCAACAGGTCCCCTTAAGCCTTTTGGTTGTGCAGGTTACCTACACATTTCACAGGGTAAGCTCCAACCTCGAGCTGTGAAGGGTATTCTTCTAGGATACCCTGAAGGTGTCAAAGGTTATAGGGTTCTCTTGCTTCAAGCAGGACCCTATAAGGTGAGCACAACTAGGAGTGTTAAATTTAATGAGATTGAGTTTCCCATGAAAGAAAAACTAACTTCACATGTTGAGTTTGCAGTTACAAATGACCAAACAGATGGATGGATTCCACATTCATCCCACACCTCACAAGCTGATGATGATGAATATGAAACTGGTAGGGCATTCAGACCAGCAACAAAGCCTACACACTCTACACTATAAGGGGGAAATAAAGGCAATGAGCCTTTGGAGAGTACTGAAACTAGAGAAGATGATGATGAGACCACTGCAACAGAGGACCCCGACTCCTCCCTCTCACCTAAGGCCGATTCTCCTACTCTCCCCTCTAATATTTCTACTATAAGTAATGGCCTCTCTAATGACTCCTCTGTGGAGCCCTCTGTTTTCTCCTCCCCCCATTCTTCTGATTTGCATGCATCTACTTCTATTGCTCCTGCATTAGCATCTACACCTGATTTACCAAGTTTGCATGACTATCAGTTGACTAGAGATAGAGAACCTAGGACCATCATCCCTAATAGGAAGTATAGTTATATTGTAGAGTATGTTTTCTTAACTGTTGATCATATTAGGCAACCTACTACTCCAAATTCATATGAATTTTCTATAAAATGTGAGCATGCTAGACAATGGTTAGAAGCTATGAAAGATGAGATGGGGTCAATGTATACCAATAAGACTTGGACATTGGTCCCTAGATCTCCTAAAACCCGGCTCATAGATTCCAAGTGGATCTATAAGCTTAAGGAAGGTCTTAAACATCACGATCCCCCTAGGTTTAAAGCTAGGTTAGTAGCCAAAGGGTTCTCTCAAATTGAGGGAATAGACTATAACGACATTTTCCCACTCGTAGTTAAGTACAAGACCATGAGACTTATGCTTTTTATGTGTGCTATCTTTGATTGGGAACTGGAACAGATGGATGTTAAAACTGCTTTCCTGCATGGTACTTTAACCATATACACGAAACAACCCAAAGGCTTCATTGAAAAAAGCCGTCATGATCACGTCTACTTACTAAAAAGGTCCATATATGGGTTAAAACAATCCCTTAAACAATGGAACCTTAAGTTTGACGCAGTGATTAGGAAATTAGGGTTTCATAGGAGCGGTTATGATACATGCCTTTACTTTAAGAATATGTCTTCTAAGACTCCTTTATATGTGCTGTTATATGTTGATGATATTCTGCTTATCAGTAGTTCTATTGTTCTCATTAGCAGTGTCAAAAAGGATCTAAAGAAATATTTTGACATGAAAGATCTAGTTAGTGCCAAGAAGATTCTTGGTGTAAACATTATTTGAGACCGACCTAATAAACAACTATGGTTATCTCAAGATGACTATATGCTTAAAGTTTTGAAGAGATTCAATATGGTCACCTCTAAACCTACCTTCATACCCTTAGGAGGGCATCTAGAGCTTACCAAGAAAAGTTGCCCAACCAAACCCGAAGAAATCAAAGAAATGGCTAGGATCCCCTATGACATAGCTGTAGGATCCGTTATGTATGCCATGCTTTGTATCCTGCTGTGAGCCTAATTTGTCATGTTTTATACTTACTTTTATATCTATTTCTGCATGCATTTCATACATTTGGGTTAGAATAATATAGAATATGTGTAGTTTATGTTTATTTGCAATATATGGAGGTCTACACAAGTTTCTGTTTAATTTCGCAGAAACCGGACGCACTTTGGAGCTTAAAGATAAGTCATGAAGAAGCTAAGGATGGTGCAACTAGAGGAAAGCCCACTTTTCGCCATTCATCATTCTGAATCAAGCTTTGATGTCTTTATGGGAGTTGTAGCCCTCGAAAAGAGCTTTAATTCCAACGCATATTCATATGCGTCAATCGGACGAACGAGGACTCGAGAAAGTGCATTTCAAGACGGAGCGGAATGCTGGAAACTGCAGAAGAGGTTGATATCGACCTGATTTTGGTCGAAATTCTTCCTGGGAGCGAATATCGAGTAACATAAGCCGAATTCGACCAATCCCCAAAAGCCGATTTCGAGGAGTCCGAGTCCGAGTGCTGAGCTGGCTTTCTTCCACATGAAGCAAGAGATATTCTATCAATTCAAGTCATGTTTTATCAAGAGAAGGAAGATCTATCCAAACTAATCCTAGTTTCCTTTTAGATTTATTTCTTTTATTTCCAAATTTAATCTTTAAGCTTTTAGATAGAAAGTTTAGATATAGATAGATATCTCTTTCCTAGATTAGCTAAGGAATGAAGCCTATAAATAAAGCTTTAGGGGGTTTAGTTTTATTCATTCAATCTTATTCAATTTCAATTCAAGTTAGAGAGAGAGAGAAAGAGAGCTTATGGAGAGAGAAAGTGGAGAGTACGTTGAGAGACGATTTGGCTTTGATCGTTTGTAAGCTTTCTTTGATTTCATTAATGCAATTTAGTTCCCTTTTTTTTATTGATGTCTTTCTTGATGATGAAGAGCGAGTACTCACCCAACTTCTAAGGTCGAGGTGAGCCCGACGGTAGCCATGTGAGGTGATGTGGTAAAGGTACAATCTTTGGATGCAATTTGTCTTCTATCCCTATGAGCATGATTCTTTTGCGAAAGTTGAAGGTGATCCTTGTTTGTGTTATTGAAGTGAAAGTGATCTTATTACAACTTGGATTAATTATGTCAAAAATGGTTAGTATAACTTAGGGTTTATGCGAAAGCCTCTATATTTCTATTTGTTAATAACAAAAGTTATTTGATGAAAAACATGATCTTTTATGCCTTTATGCGTTATTTTACATGGTTATCGTTGTGGTGTTGATAATCTGATATTGGAAGCTCTTTAGTTTATTGATTTATTTAATCAGTTTTTAGTTCTGTCTTGCAAAAAGCTTCGAATTTTAGTTTCCGTGTTAGTCGAAATTGAGCATTGTTGGTCGAATTTTGCTGGTCGATATTGAGTACTATAGGTCGATATCGATCGGTTTTCGTTTTTGCTTGTTTATGTGTTTTACAGTTTCTATCGACAGTGTGGTCGATATCGAGTGGTAAGATCGATATCGAGGGCTCTCCTGGTAGATTTCGTGCTGAGATCTGGAACTGAAAAGGCGGACGCTGACACGCTTCCTCGTGGATCGAGCCTGATGTTGTGAGCTGAATTTGCCATATTTTACAGTAACTTTAATATCGTTTTCTGCATACTTTGCATACATTTGGGTTAGCTAGTACAGAATCTATGTAGTTTATGTTTATTTGCCAAATTATGGAATCTACACCAGTTTCTGTTTAAATTCGCAGAATTCGAGACGTTTTACAACAACTCTAAGGAAGGTCAGAAAAGCTCGGAAAACCACTACAGAAGTCCAAGGTCAAGGAAACAGCGGAACCAGTCGAATCAAGACGAGAGCCCAGGCTACTCGATCTCGAGTAGACCTTACTCGATCTAGACGAGCATGTCCGAGCACAGGCCTTGTCGACTAGGAGCAATGTCGAGAGCCAGACCAACCCAGCTCTAGAGCCCTACTCGATCTCGAGGACCACTATTCGAGTTCGACGACACCTCAGCGCCACGCCCGGGGTTGACGAGAAGAAGAGCTGGTCGACAAGCCGAGGACGACCAGGTGGCACTCGCTGCCAGCGACTCGACTCGCTGCCAGCGACTCGACTCGCTGCAGCGGACCGCTCACTGCCGCGGAAAAACTCGCTGCCAGCGGGATGCACCAAGCCGACGGAGAAGCCAACTCGCTCCAGCAGAAGGGGGCTCTCGCACCTGCGGATCGACGACCTCGCTGCAGCGGAAGAGGCAACTGGCGGAAGCGGAAAGGAAGAACCCAACTCGATGTCGATGAGCCTTGTCGAGGTCGACGACGCCCAGGAGCCTTGTCCGAGCCTTGTCGAGCAGAGTCACCCGAGGAGCAGTCGACGACGAATCCTAGTCGACATCGACGAGCCCTTGTCGAAGTCGAGTAGAACAGCTTCTAGAATCGCGTCGACGTGAGCAGTCCGAGTAGAGTTGGGATTCCTTGGAAGCCGAGAAGACTAAAATCTATCCGATTTTATCTATATCTATCATGGAAGAGAGTTTTATCCACTTGAGACAATTTAGATATATTTAGATTTAATTTCTTTATTGCTTTTATTTATCCTTAAGCATTTTAGATATAGTTTTAGATATAGATATAGATATTCTATCCTTGATTAGCAAGGGTTAGAAGGCTATAAATAAAGCCCTAGGGGCTGGTTTTTCATTCATATTCAATTTCAGAGGTAGAGAAGTAGTTCCACAGAGACAGTTTAGGGGTTCTAAGGTTTTTAGGGTTTTGGCTTTCTGCGAAAGTTGATTGCCGGGATTGTAAAGGCTTTTGAATATAGTTTAATGCAAGTTTCTTTTCATCAATCAATGTCTGCGATTGCAATGAGGCGTGAGTAGTCCACCCACTTCTGGGGCTGGGGTGAGCCCCGACGGTGGCCATGTGAGATGACGCAGTAAAGGTCAGATCTTTTTATGCAATTCGTCTTCTATCCCTATGAGCATGATTCTTTTGCGAGAGTTGAAGGTGATCCTTGTTTGTATTATTGAAGCGAAAGTGATCTTAATGCAACTTGGATTAATTATGTGAAAAGGGTTAGTAACAATTAGGGTTTATGCGAAAGCCTCTATATGCCTATTTGTTAACAATGAAAGTTGTTTGATGGAAAGCATGATCTTTTATGCCTTTATGTGTTACTTTGCATGGTTATCGTTGTGGTGTTGATACCCTGGCCTTGGAAGTCTTTTATTATATTGATTTATTTCTGTCAAAAATCTGAGTTCTGTGTTCGAATTTGCAATTTAAAGTTTCTGTCTTTCTTGTCGATACAGAGGAGAGCCTTGTCGATCTCGAGTAGGACCCTAGTCGACATCGAGTAGAGTCTTGTCTAGGTCGAGTTGAGATTTCTTCTGTTGTCGTCGATTTTTAGTTTCTGTTTTCGATTTTTGACTTACTGTTGTCGATTTCGACTAGGCTTGTCGAGATCGAGTAAAGTTGCTGCCTTGCTTTGTTCTTTACTTTCTTTCGTTATTTTCTGTCTTTGCTTTTATTTCTGTCTTTCTGCTGCTTGTCTGTGAGAATCTGTTGCTACCTAAGAACTGCTGACGTGCTTCCTCGTGGATTCGATCTCGACAACCTTCTATTACAACGGGAGGAAGTCTTGTATTTATTTGCTGAGACAGGGAAGTCAGTCTGAACTTTATTTTATATTTATTTCATACTTGACCATCCTCCTGCAACAACAAATTGGCGCCGTTGCCGGGGAAGTAATCATTCGCGCCTTAGGTAGTTAAATCTCACGTCTACTTTGAGTTACTTTTCAGGTGTATGCGCCGTTCTGGTCTACCACCCGAGTTTGACAGCTTAGACGAACCAGAGCGTTACCTACACATCCACTCTAAACTCAAAAGGATCATGGCGGCCGTTGAAACACAAGAACAACTGATTGCCAGGCTTACAAGGGAGCTAGCCGCAAAAGATACCACTATAGCCAATGAAAGGGCAGCGAGGGAACAAGAAGCTGAGCGCGCAAGGCAAGCAGAAGCTGAGCGCGCAAGGCAAGCAGAAGCTGAGCTTGCCCAATATCCAACTACTGCTGAGGATTATATGCATCCAACCCTCGTCGTGCCTGAATCGGCGATTCTTATCCCTGAAAACTCTTTTGAAATTCGCTCTCAATTTCTTATAGAGCTTAAAAATAATGCCTTTTTTGGTAGATTTAATGAGTGTCCTCTTGAACATATTACGAACTTTTCTGACATGTACCGTACTCTTGCTGAAGGTACAACTCTAGAATATGTCAAGATGAAGTCTTTCCGCTGGTCGCTGGCTGGACCTGCACTGAAGTGGCTTGAAGGGCTTAAACCAAGATCACTGACAACATGGGCCCAAGTAGAGCAAGAGTTTCTGAACAAATTCTTCCCACCCGCCAAAACAACACATCTCCGCCAGAAAATCACCGCCTTCAAACAGAAGGAAGGGGAACCACTGGCAAAGGCATGGGAGCGCTACAAGGAACTTCTGCGATCTTGCCCTACTCATGGACAACCACCCTACGTCATTCAGGTGATCTTCTTCAACTCTCTTGATCAAGTCACTAAGGACAGAATCAACCACTACACTCGCTATGAGTATCTGACAATGCCGCCAAGTGACGCATGGGGTGTGCTAGAGAAGCTCACCAACTACGACAACAAGTATGGGTCTACTGCAACTTATGAAGAGAACCCATACGCCAGGCCAGCACCTTCCATGCCCCTCTATGAGCCTCCTAAGGAAATTGATCCGGATGTAAGGGAACAGTACTACAGAGATCAGAACAAGAAGCTCATAAAGCAAATAAAGTATCTTTTTGTCAACCAGCCTTGCATTGAATGCGGATCCCAGCGGCAAACCACTCCTGAGTGCCCACACACAGAGGAAGTCAGGATGGCAGAACACCACGAGGAGGTAGCTTACGCAGGGGGTCCCAATCGCTACATAGGGGACCAAAGGTTTCAGCAACCACAATGGAATCAAGGTGTCCCTAGGAACCCCCCGCCCTATAGAGCTCCAGGACATCCGGAAAGAGACCAGAAAAAGGATGATATACAGACAGTCCTGGAGGAAATACGGAGGAATCACTCAGAAACTAGGCATTCCTTCAACTCCGTCTACACTCAGATGCAAGGGGTCAACTCTAGGCTTGGGGAGATTAATATATGGCGAAAATCAGTTGATACACAGATTGGTCAGCTGGCAACAGGAATCCCCAGACAGTCGGGTGCGCTCCCTGGGTCTTCAGAACCAAATCCTAAGGGAAAGACTGTGCACATCGCTGCTGTAAAACTCAGAAGCGGACATCAACTGCAAAAGCCAGAGGTCGGAAAGCAGCAGAACGACGAAGAATAGCAAGTCGACATCGACAACACTGTAGTCGACATCGAGAAGGGCCTAGTCGACATAGAGGAGAAACTTCAGAAACCTTCGTCTGCACTAAACAGCAACTAGACAATGCCCAATCTAGTCGAGATCGACAAGGACCTAGTCGATGTCGAGGAGCCCCTAGTCGAAGTCGACAAAGCTGCAGCCCCTCCGACGTCTGTTCCAAATCCGAAAAAGAGGCTGCCTTTCCTCACAAAATCTCCAAAGGACCCGGCAGAAAAGAAATTTCAGCGCTTCATCAAGATGCTTCAGAAACTCAACGTCACCATCCCCTTCACAGAAGCTCTCAATGAAATGCCATCCTATGTCAAGTTCCTAAAGAAGATACTGAGCAAAAAGCGATCAATGGCTGAAATTACAGAGGAATGCAGCCATTTGGACATACTGGAGAAGAGGCCGGATCCAGGTAAGTTTGCTATAACCATTGGATTTGGTCCATACAAAATTAATGCTTTATGTGATCTTGGAGCTAGTGTGAGTATAATGCCTTTAACAATTTGGTCCAAGATTAAGATAGGTGCCCTAGAGCCTGTGGATGCTAGACTTTATATGGCCAACAACACGGTGGTCATTCCAACAGGCATGGTGGACAATGTGCCAGTACAAGTAGGTAAATTCTTTGTCCCTGCTGATTTCTTAGTTATTGATATGCAAGAAGATCCTACTTGTCCAATTATTTTAGGGAGACCCTTCTTGGCGACGGTGGATGCCAACATAAGCGTAAGGAAAGGAGTGCTCACCTTCAACATCAGCGATGAGGTAATTGAGTATTCCTTTAATAAAACTGAAAGGCATACAGGTCCAATGGAAGAAGTGAAATCTATCTCAGCTGGCTACGTCACCTGCGGGGAACCCAAGGTCAGAAATATGACCCCTGAGGAGCTGGAAAAGAGGGACATGGAGGCCCAGGTGGAGGAGATCATGGCAATCCTAAAGGAGGACGCAGAAAATCCAATCGACACAAATGAAGGTACGTCGTTATGGATTAATTATTTTTCGGATGCCTTGACAGGAACTAAGTATGGGGTCAAGATCGACCAAGACTCCTCGACATCGAGGACCCTAGTCGATCTCGACAAGACACAGAAGCCTCCACCACCACCAGCGTCATCGAGCAGCAACACAGAAGCTGAGGGCTACTCGACATCGACTAGGCCTGTCGAGATCGACCACCACCAGGCTCCACCAGCTCCTTCTTCCACGACGCTGCAGCCACCAGGAGCAGAACCCTACTCGACATCGAGTAGGCCACTCGATGTCGACAAGCCCTCGACTTCACCAGCTCCTGCATTCTCGAGTAGCCCACCACCAGAACATGCGGACTCATCGAGATCGACTAACCCTAGTCGAGATCGACCAAACACTGTGGTCCCCGATTCCGTCGCTGCAAAGGTAAGCCAAGGTATGGATCTCTCTTCTCTTATTTCCATTAAAGATCTATCTATACATGGGAGAGGTTTGCCTTGGTATGTGTGCTTATGTAGGATATCCAATGATGAGCCCAAGGAGTATGAAGTTGGAGACAAGCTCTATGTCTCTAAATCAAAGGATCATTGGTTCCCTAACAAATTCAACAAGAAGCGGATGGGACCTTTCGTGGTGAACAAGATCCATTCTGGAGGATTACAGCTGATGGACAAGAATGGAGTCTTATTTGAGGCCCAGGCTACATGGGCCCTGCAAATGCCACCTTGAGCTAAATGGAAAGTCGGCCTAGCGACTATAAAATCTAGAGCTTGTACATAGACTTTTTAGGACTTTTTGAGACTTTGTTTTTGGTTTGAAACACTTTTAGTTTTGCTATTATGGGTATATGTCTTCTACACTTTTCAGGTCCATGGATAGAGGCAAGCTATATCAACATTCATACTCGGCCCAGGAGATGCTTCCATTCGAAATATTAAGACGATCTGCACACCTGTCTAGTAAGTTTCTTTCTTTACCCTTGTTTTTATACAGTGAGGACACTGTAATGTTTAATTATGGGGTGGGGGAAGGGCTTACTTTGTGCATGTTTGCTATATTGTGACATTATTTGTGCATATATAGAATTTATTTCTTTGGATTGCTACATGTCTATTTTGGAATGCATTATTTATCTATGTGCTTATATGCATAATTTCCAGAAGTTTGAAAAATGACCCCCATTGAAAATTTTGAATAATGTCATGGAAGCTTATATTGAACTCGACGATGCAAAATTAGATTCATCAGAGATATAGCATGAAATTGCCTAGTAAAGGGAAGTCATAATGAAGTGCATTATTTCTTGAAAACCATAGAAGGAGGTAAAATTTGAAGTTGCTTTTGATATGTTGCATGATAAGATGATGGAGGACTTTATATTTCCATATAATGCTCATTGTTTGAAATCCTAACCATACCTATGCTTATGCATCACAAAAACCATAATATGCCTTATTTCAATTATCGCTCCACATGACCTAAATATTTGCCATTCTTTACCTTATCCGGGGATTATGTTGAGAATGATGTTACATTATGGAGATTATCATATGGTGTTTGTGTTGTATTTGGAGTTTGGAAGGAAATTGTTTGGAATATGGAAAATTTAATGAGTGAAAGAAAATCCAATCACCTCAGGAGATAAAGGTAGATTGACCCTGCTCTCTGAGATAATAGTTTGGAGAGATGGGACACATTGTGAGGAGTCCAAAGCACTAAGTATCCGGGGCCATTCATGACACCCATGTTTGCGACTTGCGAGAAGGCAGTGCTGAGGTCAGAGAGGTAAAAGCATTATTATTGATAAAAGCATTATGAAAGGTGATGAATTTTATGAAAAGGAATGTGGAAATTCAAGTTTGGAAATACTCCATTTCCCCGGATCATTAGCACCACATTGCCAGAAATTGCCCACCTTTTAGCCTTTTACCAAATCTACTCCTTGTTTGAGCTTAAATTAAAGTCTTCTTGATTATCAATGCTTTGTCACTTATGAATGTTTTTTTGCATAACCCTCCTTTTGTGAGTAGATGTTGCTTTGATATAATTGCACATGCATGGATTTGTGATACTAGTACCTTTTCGAGGATGGTAATTGACTGTTGGGTTATATAAGAATGAATATGATATGTTGAGAGTTTTTGATTTCTTCCCCTGAATGACAAATAAAAGTATTGCTTGAGGACAAGCAAGCTTAAGTATGGGGTGTTTATTGTGAGCTGAATTTGCCATATTTTACAGTAACTTTAATATCTTTTTCTGCATACTTTGCATACATTTGGGTTAGCTAGTAAAGAATCTATGTAGTTTATGTTTATTTGCCAAATTATGGAATCTACACCAGTTTCTGTTTAAATTCGCAGAATTCAAGACGTTTTACAGCAACTCTAAGGAAGGTCAGAAAAGCTCGGAAAACCACTACAGAAGTCCAAGGTCAAAGAAACAGCGGAACCAGTCGAATCAAGACGAGAGCCCAGGCTACTCGATCTCGAGTAGACCTTACTCGATCTAGACGAGCATGTCCGAGCACATGCCTTGTCGACTAGAAGCAATGTCGAGAGCTAGACCAACCCAGCTCCGGAGCCCTACTCGATCTCGAGGACCACTAGTCGAGATCGACGACACCTCAGCGCCACGCCCGGGGTTGACGAGAAGAAGAGTTGGTCGACAAGCCGAGGACGACCAGGTGGCACTCGCTGCCAGCGACTCGACTCGCTGCAGCGGACCACTCGCTGCCGCGGAAAAACTCACTGCCAGCGGGATGCACCAAGCCGACGGAGAAGCCAACTCGCTCCAGCGGAAGGGGGCTCTCGCACCTGCGGATCGACGACCTCGCTGCAGCGGTAGAGGCAACTCGCGGAAGCGGAAAGGAAGAACCCAACTCGATGTCGATGAGCCTTGTCGAGGTCGACGACGCCCAGGAGCCTTGTCCGAGCCTTGTCGAGCAGAGTCACCCGAGGAGTCCAGTCGACGACGAATCCTAGTCGAAATCGACGAGCCCTTGTCGAAGTCGAGTAGAACAGCTTCTGGAATCGCGTCGACATGAGCAGTCCGAGTAGAGTTGGGATTCCTTGGAAGCCTAGAAGACCAAAATCTGTCCGATTTTATCTACATCTATCATGGAAGAGAGTTTTATCCACTTGAGACAATTTAGATATATTTAGATTTAATTTCTTTATTGCTTTTATTTATCCTTAAGCATTTTAGATATAGTTTTAGATATAGATATAGATATTCTATCCTTGATTAGCAAGGGTTAGAAGGCTATAAATAAAGCCCTAGGGGCTGGTTTTTCATTCATATTCAATTTCAGAGGTAGAGAAGTAGTTCCACAGAGACAGTTTAGGGGTTCTAAGGTTTTTAGGGTTTTGGCTTTCTGCGAAAGTTGATTGCCGGGATTGTAAAGGCTTTTGAATATAGTTTAATGCAAGTTTCTTTTCATCAATCAATGTCTGCGATTGTAATGAGGCGTGAGTAGTCCACCCACTTCTGGGGCTGGGGTGAGCCCGACGGTAGCCATGTGAGATGACGCAGTAAAGGTCAGATCTTTTTATGCAATTCATCTTCTATCCCTATGAGCATGATTCTTTTGCGAGAGTTGAAGGTGATCCTTGTTTGTATTATTGAAGCGAAAGTGATCTTAATGCAACTTGGATTAATTATGTGAAAAGGGTTAGTAACAATTAGGTTTTATGCGAAAGCCTCTATATGCCTATTTGTTAACAATGAAAGTTGTTTGATGAAAAGCATGATCTTTTATGCCTTTATGTGTTACTTTGCATGGTTATCGTTGTGGTGTTGATACCCTGGCCTTGGAAGTCTTTTATTATATTGATTTATTTCTGTCAAAAATCTGAGTTCTGTGTTTGAATTTGCAATTTAAAGTTTCTGTCTTTCTTGTCGATACAGAGGAGAGCCTTGTCGATCTCGAGTAGGACCCTAGTCGACATCGAGTAGAGTCTTGTCTAGGTCGAGTTGAGATTTCTTCTGTTGTCGTCGATTTTTAGTTTCTGTTTTCGATTTTTGACTTACTGTTGTCGATTTCGACTAGGCTTGTCGAGATCGATTAAAGTTATTGCCTTGCTTTGTTCTTTACTTTCATTCGTTATTTTCTGTCTTTGCTTTTATTTCTGTCTTTCTGCTGCTTGTCTGTGAGAATCTGTTGCTACCTAAGAACTGCTGACGTGCTTCCTCGTGGATTCGATCCTGACAACCTTCTACTACAACGGGAGGAAGTCTTGTATTTATTTGCTGAGACAGGGAAGTCAGTATGAACTTTATTTTATATTTATTTCATACTTGACCATCCTCCTGCAACAACACCTGACTACCTTCTACTACATCAGGAGGAAGTCTTGTAATTAATTTGTGGAGAACAGGGAGTCGAATTTGGAATTTATATTTCATACTTGATTTTTCTCCTAACATACCCGCCCTGACCTTGCTTTCGCTATCAATGCTTTAACTCGTTTTATGTCTAATCCTGGGATTGACCACTGGACTGCTATGAAATACTTGCTTCGATATCTCTATGGCACCCAAAATCTGTGTTTGCATTATGGTTTACATAGCTCTATACATCAGTTGCATGGATTTGTGGATTTTGATTATGCCAGTAACAAAGATAATCGAAAGTCTACTACTACCTATTATTACACGTGGGCTAGGAATTGTATTTCATGGAAGTCGCAGCAGCAGTCAGCTGTAGCTCTATCTTCAACGGAATCTGAGTATATGGCTTCTACAGAAGCAGCTAAGGAGGCTATCTGGTTAAAGGGGATTGTAAAGGACTTTCTGCAGAGAACTCTAAAACATGTTCTGCACATGGACATTCAGAGTGCTTTAGACCTCTGCAAAGATCCGATGTACCACGAACGCACTAAACACATTGATGTGCGATTCCATTTTGTGAGGAACATGGTTGCTGCAAATGAGATTGATGTCAAGAAGATCAAAGGAGATATAAATCTAGCTGACTCTGGAACAAAAGCTCATCTAGCATGCGAAAACATTCATCCCACACATCAGACATACAAGAGGGTTGACCACACTATCATGGACCTAATTCATAGGGAGACAATAATCATGGAAGTTCCATTCATATGTCAACATACATCTCTTCATAAGAGCAATCATACAAGATATCAGACAAGTCATGCTGAAATACATCAATGTACTATGTTATGTAATAAAAAGAATGACTACTACTATAACCGACATAATTCTCCAAGGGCATTCACCGACTCATCACCCCGTTTCCCAATGGGACGCTAGCATGACTCGCTGGTTAGGAAACAAGGACATTCACACTGTTTCCGAGAGGT
Source organism: Persicaria tinctoria (assembly GCA_037127255.1). Lineage (NCBI taxonomy): Eukaryota > Viridiplantae > Streptophyta > Magnoliopsida > Caryophyllales > Polygonaceae > Persicaria > Persicaria tinctoria. The sequence continues at coordinate 66,216,336 of JBANSL010000013.1, forward strand.
GAGGGTAGAACTCGATCTTAGACTCTTGCAAAAAGAAGACATGGCTGACCATTACGAGGATCAAAAGGGATGACTCCATGAGGCAACTCACTCCTAACTCGAAGCTATCACAACCATCACCCCCACTAACATAATCAGGTAACCCTCACATCCGACACGATTTCCGAAGGTAATTAGTTGATCAACCCAAATTTCTCGTGGAAGATACCAATCTCAGGCGCAAGACTCGATAGAAGCGTAGATAGTGGGGTACCAAAAAGACTCAAAGTAGGAGCAGACGCTTCCCGGCCATTGCTAACATGCCTAGATGCTTAGATGGCGAAATAAGAATCATCAAGGGGATCGAGTTATGGAAGGGCTATTCTAACAAAACTGGTATTCCGATTACACAAGGTCAAGGTTTCCTCCCGTTATCCCGTTTACACATTCAATACGTGATTCAAGTTAAGGCATACCGATTAGTTCGCTATCCTAATCACAATAACACTCAGCATGGAAGCAATCAACGAGATTAATATGATCATCTTCGAAGAGGATCGCCCTCGAGCCCAATTGGATATAATGCATACAATCACATAGACGATCTATGCCGTCCTTCAAAGGACGGTCGACTGGAGGGGCAAATACCTCACGATCTCATAACCCAAGCTACTCCAACCCTCGGGCTCCTTGGAGTCTTCAAAATGCGCATGTGAAAGAAAGCTAGTATTTTGGCTACCTTCCCTGAATTCTACATCCATAAGGTATGTCTACCACTTGGGTCTCTACCCACGAGTTTGATCCTAAAGGTCATTCAGCCTAGGGTAAGTCCAATTAAATTCATTTTGCCCTTTTGGAAAAACTTCAAACCTATTTGAAACCATTGGGCCACCTTTTAAAACCACTTTAACCTATCATACTCAGTTTGAAAAACCTGGATCTGATACCACCTTTGTAATGGCTCGGGATTATGATTCTCGGGTTACGTTTTGAGGGATGAAACCCCTCGTTGGGATCTTGTGTAACGGCCCGGGATTATGATTCCCGAGTTACGTTTCAAGGGATAAAACCCCTCGTTAGGATCTTGCGCTCCGAGTACAGGTTGAAGGTTTGAAAACAAAGATTTGTAGTTTAAAGCGGGATTTCGCACCCAAATTCGAAAGGTCCATTGTAGATCCCGGGGTAAACCCCTGTACCTCTCCTAAGTCTACAACGCGGAAAACCGTTTATTAGGGCTGATCATCGGACAAAAACCTATCTGAACCTGGCCAAACCGAACCGAAAACCAAAATTCCAAAAAAAGAAAACCGAAAACCGAACCGAAACAAATAGGTTTGGTTCGGTTTTTAACAGGTTCGGCTTCGGTTAGGTTCGGTTTTTAACCTAAATGAACCGATTTCGAATATCAATAAATAAATAAATATATACAAATAAATTAATTATACTCCATATATATTTGTATATATATGATACCTTGAAATTAAGCACTTCCTCTCATATTAGAAAAAAAATAACGTTAAATGTTGGAGTTGTAGGGATCTGTGGCCTTTATTAGGTGTTGGGGGAATCAATTCAATCCCGATTCAAGGTAATCAATTCAATGAATGAATGAGATTTGTCATTTGTGGCCTTTAATTAGGTGTTGAAGTTGCTGCAATTAAGTTGATCGTAAATCACGATTCTAGCTCCCCGACCCATTGCCTTTGAAGTCGCCACTCGCCTACAGAAACTTAAAATTCAGGTTTTCTCGGTTTTAACCGAACCGAACCGAAAACCGAAATTGAAAATTTCCTGAACCGAAAACCTAAACCGAAACACCTTGGTTCGGTTTGGTTCCGGTTTGATCGGTTCTGTTCGGTTGAAAAATTCGGTTTGAACCGAATTTTGAGCAGCTCTAGCGCTGAGGAAATATAATACGCTTATACCTAGAATAAAAGATGGTCTAATGCAGTGCTGGAATTTAACTCACACAAGCATGCTGACAGTTATATATATGCAGAAAACGATTAAATGGATCCACATATCATGCCAAGTGGCATATCCCCAATCTCCAACTACATCATACATGTTCGTACCACAGCCGAGGTAGGACGCACGGTCATGCCGAACCAGGTATAAATAACCATTCATGCCCTTACCACAGCCAAGGTAGGACGCTCGGTCGTGCCGCACCATAAATATATAATCAAACAGACTCTAACAGGAAAACCCGATGATGTTGGGTTGTCCTATGACCCTAGCAAAGACTCTACGACTCACAGATAAGGGTCGTTCTGTATTCAAAAGCATACAGAATAAGAATGCTCATTCGTAAGTGCAAGTCCTAAGCATGATACTACATGACATGCTTTTATGTATATGCAACACCTACATACTATATGACACATCATGCAGGAGGTACTGGCTAGTAGATCGGCAACAGAAAAATCTAGCACATAGTAGTCACAATCACATAGTATCACCTAGTACATAATGGAGTATACATAAGTCTACATCCAACTATTAAGCACTCAAGCACACCTCAATGAATATAACAAGTAACACATTATGAAAGTAATTTCATCGCATCATCCGCTCCACAAGATCACATCGTTCTCCATAATTCTAACCAATTCAGCATGTTCATACTCATCATATCCGCATATACACCAGCAGTTCATCAATATCATAAGTTATAATTTGTGTGATATAAAATCCTACTACCTTGTCATAAATATCCAATATTTAATCTCTTATAATAAATCACTGAAATTCATGCTATTAGTCACGCATATCAGAACACCATGCTAGTCAGCCACAGAACAAGTCAGATTCTCAAGTTTAGATCCAAATCTGTTTCAAATCCAAGTTATAGTCCTGACCCTTGAAAATACTCGCTAAGTTCCTTTTTCAATTTATTATCTTAAATCACTTTCCAACTTTGAAATTCTTTTCCAAATTCCTTTTTTAAATCTTCAAGTCCAAATAATATTATATGATATTTTAAATACCATTTATTAAACCCCTTTATAAAATATTTCCAAATCCCCTAAATCCAAACCATTTTTATTTAGTAAAACCAACCCTTTACGAATCTCTCCAGAATAATATTTTATCTTTTAAATCCGCAATTAATATTATAGTATATTTTAATTACCGTTATAATACTTAAATAAATTAACGGATAAATCCGAACCGAACCAAACCCATTTAAATCGAACCGAACCGAACCGAACCGAACCGAACCGAACCCGTTTAAATAATCCAAACCGGTTAAATAACAATTATCTATAGGGCTATTTGCATAAGTAGACCACTTTTGAAAATTGTTTGCATAAATAGACCATATTTTGGAAAAATAAAAAAGTGGTCTATGGTGTTATTTGTGCAAATAGAAAATGTGACCCAAAGGGCCGGTAGCAGGTGAACCAAAAGGGAGGGAAAATGTGAGAGGGAAGAAAGAGGAAGGGTTTGGCACCAAATTGGAAGAGAGAGGGTGATGTGATCTTGATGTGATTTTGTGGAACCCCTTTTGCATTTTGTATGGTATAAAGGGCATGTTTTTCATTTTCTTCTTCCCCCACAATTTATGAAGTAGAAACTCATGGAGAGAGAGATGGGAGAGAAGGAGAATGTTCCACCATGGAAGACAAGCTCCCGACTTGCCGTTCCAGTTCCAGAGCACGTGTCGGCTTCAATCTGTGCACTTGTCAGTGATCAAAATCTCTGTGTCAATTTGATGCCCCAGAAACCTTTGTTGGTAGATGAATGGGGTAAGTGATTTATGCGAAGTAATCTTCATCTATAGCGTTAGATACCCCATCAATCTCTCTTCTGAACTTTGTTTTTGTTTTTCAGGTGGAAACACCTTGATATGCGTCACTCTCATTCTCCATGGTTCTTGGGTGGTCGAGAAAGGTACATGGGTGTCTGTGGGTTCGAAGGCACTGAGATTGTGAATGCTGGGGCACACGGTAAGGCATAACAAAATCCTGTGTCTCTAGATGTTGTGTTATAATGTTGGGGGAGAGGTGACCACGGTCTTAGGGAAGAGCAAGGAGGTGGCTGCGATGGACACTACTAACACGGGTAAACAATCAAGTGACACGAGTATATTTTCAGGTGACAAGGTATAGGATCTGGATGTGATTGAATTGGGTGACACAGATACCTCTTCAGGTGATATGGGTGAGATAGGTCAGGGGTTGGAGGTGATATCCATTAGCAGCGATGAGGAGGATGACGATGGGCCAACCCCCACAATCGACTTTGGGGTCTCGGATGAGGACGAAGGTTTTGAAGTGAAGCTCGAAGAAGACTAGGAAGATTTGGAGTTGTACAGTGTCACATGACATATTTCACATGTCACTTGTTTGAATTTGTTGATTTAAATTTCTGACTGTGTCTGCCATTTTCATAAGGAAATCACCCCTGTCACCTCTTTATATGCCTTTGTCACATGACGGATTTCACATGTCAGTATTATTTCGACCCAAACATTATAAAAACAAGTATGTGGATAAAGAAACCCCAACTACATATGATGTTCATAGAAGACTAACATCTACTAACTAACCAATGTTATAAAATACTACAACTTATGACCAACAGATATCACAACATCCTACAAGCTTTGAGCAATGAAGTTCATAAAGTACAATCACAACAATGTTCATAACCATCTAGTGAAAAAAAAAACAAGCTCTAACATAAGGTGGTCAGGTGTACCCTCCGTCTCCCCGCCCTTGTGTTTTTTGTCCTCAATCTCCCCATCTTTGTTCCTTGTTAAATCCCAGTCACTTCAATATCCATGTCCGGGTCCTCTCTACCCTCCCCCCCCCCCCCTTCCTTGACAAGCACCTCCGCATCATCTTCCTTGCTAATATCTTCGACACCATCCTTTCGACGGACCATAAGAGTTTGGCTTATCACCTTGTTCTTGTAGGGGATTCTCCCCGACTTCAGGTGCAATCGTTGTAACCACATCGACATAAACGACCTGAAAAACAAATTCAAACTTTAAAATAGATCCCCAATTTCCCATGTCACACAACATAAAACATCATGCCACCCAAAAAAAACTTGCCTCCTCATCTTTTCGTGCCCCCTCCCCCATCTCCTTCCTTTTCATTGACAAGTTTATCTTCAGCTCCATCTTTCCCAACATCACTCTCCTTCCCTTTAGAGGCCCGCGGTTTCTTCGCCGGTGGGCCCACATCCACTGTTTCATCCTTCTTCGTATTCTTTGATGCCTTTCTTTGAAATACCTGGTCGACGAACAACCTCTGAATTACCAAAAAAAATTCCCATGTCACCGAACATAATAACCCTTGTCACCTACCTAACATCCCCATGCCACAATTGAAAACATAAAGGATGAATGGCACGGGCCACAAGTAGCATACCTTAGCAACTTGTGGAGGCTTCTCCACAACTTCAGTATGAGTCCCCTTTGGTACAACATCACCAGGTTCCACCTGGAAAAGAAAAAAGGGTTCAATAAGTGTTTTCAATAAAGTAGCGTCAACTGAATAAAAGTTCAGAAGTCAAATTTAATGTCCGAGTTGGTTACCTTATCCCTGTCTGCTTGTTCAGGCTCCCCACCGGCTGCTTTTGAGCTCTCTATTACCCCTTGGACATGTTCGGCCTAACCAAAAAATTCAACCCTTTCATTTAATGCACATCTATCTTGTCAAACAACATAAAACGCCATGTCACTCTACATAATAATCCATGTCATCATCATTTCATAACAACATTGCCAACTTCCACATCAACATAAGACAAGACCTTACCTTATCACCTTCTTGCTGACTCGGCTCTTTCTGGAGCTCAGTACCAGTCCCTTGTGGTACATCAACATCAACATCAACAACCTGCAAAACTGATCTACAAGTTAAATGGATTCCAATATGACTACCTTTTTTCTATGAAGTGACACAGTCCACTGGACATGACCTTTGCAACTTGTTCTTTATCAGCATTCCCACCATCTTCTGTTTTAGTATGGGTAACGTCATGCACCTGAACATGGAAAATGAAAACATTCTTGCAAGTGAACCCCCTGAATCCCGTGTCACACAACAGAGCACCACATGCCATCCAAAAATAAACTTACCTCCTCATTCTCCTTTCGTTCTCCCGATACTTTGTCCTCAGCATCGCTTTTTTCAACTTTCTCACCAACGATGTCCTCCGCGTACGTCTCACCCAAAAGTCCGTCTCCAGATCCATCTTCCTCTTTATCGACATCTCCAACCTCGTTTTCACTATCCCTTACTCTTTGTTCCTTGCCTCTTCCCATCCATTTACTATCCCGCAGTTCATGGATCGTCTCCTCCAACACTTTTACCAGCACACAATGAGTTGTTACAATCAATCCTACATACTAAGTTCAACAAACCAGATCGCAAAACCACCATCTCCTCCAACACTTTTATTTCCCGTGTCACCTAGTGTATGTCCCATGTCATTAGTCAATGCGAAAGAATGAAGTACCTACTCATCCATCTTCTCCAAGGTATCCATAATCTTGTCGAGTGTCTTCACCACGCTATCCCTAGCACCGTCCGTCTCCTCAGCTCGTGCACTGGTTTTTTACCGGGGGGGGGGGGGGGGGGGTGTTGTCAACAGGAACATCATAATGGTGCACCACCGGCCGCACAATTTCGTCAAAAGGGCGGTCAGGCTCCTCATCCAGATGGTTTCACCCACCCAACAATGACAGCTCGCCTTTCTCCGACAGTAGCAATGGGTTCTAAGTAACCGTAATGACTTCCTCCCCGTCCGGGTCCATGCGTTTGACAATGCTGTCATAGAAAAGGTTGTCTTCGTTGGCAAACCACCTCGTGCACCGAGGGATCGACTTCTGGGATAGCTTGTTCGCAAACACGGCGCCGAAGTCCGGAATGGATTCATATAACCAAATCTGCAAGCCAACCGCAATCCATTTACAAACCTACACCACATAATGGAGTAAAGTAGCATGAGGGTGGTGGATAACGTTACCTGGAAGGCAATCTGATAGCCCATTAGCCTGTATCAAAAGCAGTCTTTGCTCTTAGGATCGAGCTTTAAGTCGGCCAACCGCCGCTCAACGGCATCGGAGAGCGAGTTGTGTGTGGTCTCGTAAACAAGCCTCCCCCATGGATATGCGAGGAAGTGTTCGACATTCTCCACGAGCCTGACTATCCACCCCCACAAAGGCTTCCTCCCCCCCCCCCAACAGCCTGACTATCCACCCCCACAAAGGCTTCCTCTCCCCCCCCCCCCCCCCAAAAACACTGCCTCCACGATGAAGAGGAGAACGAGCTTGAATCTCTTCCTTGCACTCGGCTTCTTTAGCAGACAGCTCTTCAAGGCGAACTCAAGCTCGCCCACCTTCACGCTCTCCGTTTCGAAGAAGTCCTTCACAGCTTTGTTGTCCTCCTCCATTACCATACACTTCACTCGGCCACACTGGAGCCCCGTGACAATGTTAAACTCCTTCATCGAGAAACGCCGCAGCTTCCCCTGAATCATATACCATGTCTCCCACTTCTTCTTGGTCACCACTTGCCGTTGTAGTGCGTAATGCACTAATTGGGACAAGAATTGGCACCGGTTCGCCAGCTGGATGATCCCGCAAAATTGGTTGTCCAACAACTTATCCCAATCGTACGGGTCAACGTAGTTGTCGATGTTGGCAAGCATCGCCAACCTCGACCCTTGGTTTACCCGTCACCGGAAGTGCTTTTCTTCCGGGACAGAGTAACGGGGCACCCACTGCTTGTCACTCTTTGCATTTTTTTGTTTGAACCATTTGTCTCCTGCAGTTTAAGAGAAAAAATAAGTTTTCCATATATTTTTTATTCCATGTCACTCAGTTTCTAAACCCATGTCAATCAATTTCTAAACTCATGTCACCAATGTCAGACAGTTTCTAACCCAATAACGCCATACATTCCACATCAACTCCCGAAATCTCAATTTCAAACTAATGGAAATGTGTTTACCATACCTAATACCAATCGAACTCCACACCCAATGTCAAACACCCAATTCTAGTTTCAGATTCTAAGCCCTTGTCACCCAGATTTCCCACCCATGTCACCTTCTTTCTCTTTACCACACCAGATTTCGATATTAAACACATGTAAAACCTTCATCCTTCTTCTTCAATCAAACCCCTAATCTCCCCTATTTCCAATTTCGACTCCCACCATAGCCATCCTCTTCGGCCTTCCTAAACCCTAACCGCCGGTTTGCCCTATCCATTCCCCAAAACCGCCCTTCTCTTTTTTCAACCACCATTGTCACCCCTCCACAACCCATCCATGAACCCACCTTTGACGTTCAATCCCTTACCACCATAGTCGGTTCCTTCAACCTCCCATCCTAAACCCCATATTCGAAGAAAACGGTAACAGAGAAAGGGGGCATACCTTGTGGTCGACGGCGTTCTTCTCCACTCCGACAGTTCCCGGCGTCTCTTCTTCGAACGGGTTTTGGTGGTCGCCGGCGTCGTCTCTTCTTCCTCTCCCTTTAAACGGTTTGGAGTTTTGGAATTTGGAGAGATGGAAAACCGATTGAGAGAGATGGAGTGTGGTGATGTGAGGCATTAACTGCCCTGTCAACTCACCCTTTTTTTTTTATGTTTTATTTTTTTATTTTCCCGCCCAAAACCGGCTACAATGGGTGAGGGTACGGGCAAATTTGTGCAAAAAAAAACAAAAAGGGTCTATTTGTGCAAATTTTTCCCCATTGGTCTATTTGTGCAAGTTTGGCAATAAAATGGTCTATCCATGACCATTTTGCCATATATATATAATGCTAGTAAAGAAGGGGGGCCCACTAGGCCACCTCACTTCTTCTTCCTCTTCAAAATTCAAATAGAAGATCCCGTCTGCCTGTGCTTCCTCGCTCGCGCCCGGAGATGCCATGGCCATCGCCCGTCCTCGTCAGAGTTTGAGCTCGTCGGAGCTCTCTCTTGCTCGCACTCATGCAACGCTCGCCCCTCGCTCACCTCGCCTTGGCTCACCCGCGCTCTGCCCATCGCTCTCGTTTCTCGACTACGCCGGAGCTCTCGTCGGGGCTCACGAGCCGACACCACGTCCCGCACTCAGCTCACAAACACTTACACTTGCCCACAACCCGACCAAAAACAGAATTGAATTAAAACAGAGGAGGGAAAGGCGGAATCTCACCGAGGGGGTTCACGACTTCGGAGCTCTCGATTGGAGTTCTGGGCATCGTCGAAGGCTCTCGATGGCTCATCAGACCTACTGTGAGATCACGAGATTGATTGTAATGTCCTCCTTTAGGGTTTCCATTCATTGATAAACATAAATATAGGTTACAAAGGTATTGGGCCTTTTGGGCCTTTGGCCCCACTATACAATATAAGACCTATGTAATCTATCAAACCCCCGCAGTCATAACTAGAGGGGCCTGTACAGTGAGGCTAGATCGAAAATCAATGAACAACTATCGAGGTAAACCCTTGGTGAATATATCAGCGTACTGATATGAGGACGGGACATGTAGAACGCGAACATATCAAATGGCAACCTTGTCCCGGACGAACCGGAGATCGAGCTCAATGTCCTTCGTGCGTTGATGCTGGACTGGGTTGCTAGCCAGATAGACGGCGAAGACGTTTTCAGTGTAGACCAGAGTGGCCTTCTGAAGAGGGCAACAGAGCTCAAGAAGGAGATAGCGGAGCCAACAGCACTCGGAAACAACGTTGGCAACACCCCTGTATTTTGCCTCAGCGCTAGAGCGAGACACGACAGACTGACGATTTGTTGACCACGACAAAAGGGTGTCGTTGAGGAAGACACATTAACCAGATGTGGAGCGACGTGTGTCAGGACAACCACCCCAATCCGCATCAGTGTAAGCAACAAGGTCAAGCTTAGAGGAAGGAGTGATTGTGGTGCCTAGCTCGAGGGTGCCGCTGATATACCGAATGATATACTTCAAGGCCTGAAAGTGGGGTTCTTTGGGTGAATGCAGGAACAAACAGATCTGCTGAATGGCGTAACTAATATCAGGCCTGGTGAAGGTCAGATACCGAAGAGCACCAGCAAGGCTCCTGTACAACGTCGGAAAATCAACCAGAGGACCAAAATGAGCATTGAGCTTGTTGGATGTATCGACTGGGGTGGCAACAGGATTACAGTTACCCATCTTGGCCCGAGCAACAATCTCAGCAGCATACTTACTCTGAGAGAGAAACATACCAGATGCACAACTGCGACATTATGGATATCTGAAGAGCATCAAAAGAGGCGATGAGAATGATGTCGTCGACATATAGTAGCAGGAAGGCCTTGTCTGAGCCTCTGCGATAGATAAACAGAGACGTATCCGAACGGCTGCCAACGAAACCCAAGCGTAGCAGATGCGAAGCAAAGCGCTGGAACCAAGCCCACTGAGCCTGTTTCAGACCATACAAAGAGCGCTTCAGGAGACAGACGTACTTGGGACGATCAGCATCAGCAAACCCCAGCGGCTGAAACATGTAGACTATCTCATTCAGATGGTCATGCAGAAAAGCGTTCTTGACATCTAACTGATGAATGGCTTAGTTGCGCAACAATGCTAAACTCAAAACCACTCGGATAGTGGCTGTTGTATAGAGGAAATCGAGATTCCAAATAGAATGTAAATAAAATAAGCAAACTGATTTAGTTCTCAGCAAATAATGTTCAAGACTTCCTCCCGATGCAGCAAACGGAAGTCAGGATCGATCCTTGAGGAAGCGTGTCAACGGATCTCAGGCAGCAGAAGAAACGTCGATTTTGACTCAGGGGACCACTCGATATCAACCTAAAGGAGTCGATATCGACATGTTCTAGTCGATTCCGGGGTTCTGCAGACGTAAGGCGAAAGTCGACAAGGCTGACTCGATATCGAATTGGGGTACTCGATATCGACCTGTTCACTGCAGAAACACAAACAAGCAGTAATCTTTCGGGATCGAAAATCAGAAGTCGATATCGACTAGTAGGTGGTCAATATCGAGTAGGAGCAGTCGAAATAAAAGAACAAAGCTTTGGAAATTGCGGAATAAACTTATGTAAAAGAAAATTTCCAAGATCGGGGTTTGCAACAAGATTACCAAACATGCATAAGGCAAGATAAATAACGATAATCATGCAATCACATCAAAGGATCAAGCTTTCGCCTTTTCCAACAATTAGACAACTCTTTCAAGAAACCCTAATTTTATCTATCGATTTTCTGTTTATAGTCCAAGTTGTTAACATGGATCTCTATTAAATAGGTAATAAACATATAAAAGGTAGTGGATGATCAAAGCATAATAAAGGTCGAATATTTACCTCAAGCACGCTTGGCTATCGTCGGGCTCACCCCGATCCTAGAAGAGGGTGGACTACTCGCTCTTTATCGCAAGGAAAGACATCAATAATAAAAGAAAACTAAATTGCATTAATAATAAAATAAAGCTTACAACCGATCAAAGCCAACTTGCTCTCGCTCCTTAACTCTTCTCGGCGCCTCTCTCTCTCTCTCTCTCTCTCTCTCTCTCTCTCTCTCTACCTCTTCTCCTCCTCTCGAATTGAATGAATAAAAACTAGCCACATGGGCTTTATTTATAGGCCTTAATCCTTGCTAATCAAGGTAAGAAATATCTATCTATTTCAAAAGATAAAACACTAATTGGAAATAAATAAATCTAACTAGATAAAACAAGATAAATCCTTAGGGTAATTAAATGTCCCACCCTAAGGATAAATAAAAAGATTAAAAAAATCTCTCAACTCTTCATGTGCTAGGAATCTTCTCTCGAAAATATCTCCATCGGATTTAGGATAAAACTTTAAGTAGGGCCTGAAATCGAGTTGATGACGTCACTGGATATAGGTCGATATCGACCAAGGTGGGTCGATATCGAGTTGACTTTTCTCGGCTTCAACCCTGCTGCTCGATTTCGGCTTCTATGAGGAAAATCGACTTGCATGTAGGTCGATATCGACCACTATAGGTCGATATCGAGTTGCACCCTTATCTGCTGGTAGATTCTGGTCGATTCTAGAATTTTTGACCAGGATTTGGTAGATATCGAGTAGCCTTGGTCGATATCGACTAGTCTTCTCAGCATCCTGCCCTGTTCTTTAAACGCACTTTCCCGAGTCCTCGTTTGTCGGATTGACGCATATGAGCATGCGTTGGAAAACTCTTTTCGAGGGATACCACTCTGATCAAGACATCAAAACTTGACTCAGAATGATGAATGCTGAAAAATGGCCTTTTCTCTAGCTGCACCATCCTTAGCTTCTTCATGAGTTTTCCTTTAAGCTCCAAAGAGCGTCCGATTTCTGCGAAATTAATTAAAAACTAGTGTAGACTCTATAATTTGGCAAATAAGCATAAACTACATAGATTCTGTATTAATCTAACCCAAATGCATGAAATGCATGCAGAAATCGATATAAAAGTAGATATAAAACATGGCACAAAACATGGACGTCAAATCACCCCATACTTAAGCTTGCTTGTCCCCAAGCAATAACTTGGATGGTCATTCAGAGGAAGAATTCAAAACTCTCAACATCATAGATTGATTTTTATATATCTCTGCAATCAATTACCATCCTTGAAAAGGTAGTAATGTCACAAATTCATACATGTGCAATCAAAATCAACATCTACTCACAAAAGGAAGGTTATGCAAAAACAATTCATGTGCAAAGCATTAATAATCAAGAGGACTTTAATTAAGCTCAATAAGGAGTAGATTGGTAAAAGGCTAAAGATGGGCAAACTTTTGGCAATGTGGTGCTAATGATCCGGGGAAATGGAGTGTTTCCAATTTGAATTTCCACATTCCTTCTTCCTTGATATTTCTCACCTTTCACTAATTCACTCAATGCTTTTTTCAATATAATGCTTTTACCTCTCTAACCTCATCACTGCCTTCTCACGAGTCGCAAACATGGGTGTCATGAATGGCCCCGGATACTTTGTGCTTTGGACTCCTCAGTTGTGTGTCCCATCTCGCCAAACTATTATCTTGGCGAGCAGGGTCGATCTACCTTTATCTCCTGAGGTGATCAGATTTTTTCTCACTTATTAAATTTTCCATATATTTCAAACAATTTCCTACCAAACTCCAATAATGATAAGAACAACACAAATATCATATAACCTCTCCATAATGTAACATCATTCTCAACATAATCCCCGGATAAGGTAAAGAATGAAAATATTTAGAACATGTGGAGCAATTATGAAATAAGGTCCAATATGGCTTTTGTGATGCATAAGCATAGGTAAGGCTAGGAATATCAATAATGAGCATTATATGAAAATATAAAGTCCTCCATCCTCTTATCATGCTACATGTCAAAAGCAACATCAAATTTTACATCCTTTCATGGTTTTCAAGAAAATAATGCACTTCATTGTGACTTCCTTTACTAGGCAATTTCATGCTATATCTTTGATGAATCCAATTTTGCATCGTCGAGTTCAATATAACTTCCATGACACTATTTATTTGAACAATTCACAAGCTTTTGGGAGATGTCTCATAAAGTAAACTAAACAAACTTTGAGTTTAGCAATTAAGCACAAAAATTAAAATTAAAAATTTACTCCAAATTCACCATGTAAAACACAAATAAAATATAAGATAATGATAATGAGCTTTTCCCCCACCCCATACTTAGAATATACAGTGTCCCCGCTATATGAAAATCAAACAAAACAAGGGTAAATGAAGGAACTCACCGAATAAAACGTTGTAGGGTCGAGATAGGCTGCAGTAGATTGCTAGAAGTCGATATCGACTAGGTGTAGGTCGATACCGACCGCAGTTCTCGTCCGATTCCAAGTGTTCAGCTTGGTCGAAATCGGGGCTTGGGTCGATATCGACCAACTCACTCGATATCGAGTGCATATACTCGATATCGACCATGTTCATCTCCTTTGCTGCTGGTTGAAATCTACCTCAGAGGTCGATATCGACTAGGTATGGTGGACATCGACCAATTTGTTCCGACAGTTCCTGCTCATTCTCATATTTTCGACCTGTAAAATGTTAGTTTTCGCACGCAGACAAGATTTCCCACATGAAGTATTCAAAACAAAAATAAAAACCAAAATCCAAAACCAAAAGTTTCAAAGTCCTAAAATTTAAACGTTTTATGTACATTCTCTAGATTTTAGAGTCGCTTGGCCGACTTCTTCTCTTGCGCTTAAGAACCCTTAAAGTAGGGCCCTCCTGTGCTTGGCCCTTCTCCTGGATCATCTAGGTCCTGATTGTAGTATGCAAGCTCCGCTGATAGGTGGTTGCTTGCATAGAGTCCTCTGCATTCATTCTTCTTTCTTCCAGTCCTTCTCCTGCGCAGGTTAGCTTGCCACGGGGCCTTGTCTCCTCCAAAATTCTTGGTAAATTTATTAATGGATGGAGGAGAAGTAGGAATCATACCTGACTTTACCTTTTCGTGCCCAAAACAGAAATCTTCGGGGTGGGAGTCAGTCGATGTCGAGTACAAGTGGTCGACGTCGAGTACAGGGACCCCATACTTAGGCTCTTGGCAAGTTTGTAGCTCACCCCCGTGGTCGTTTATGCTTTTCACCTCTAGCCATGGAATTTCCTCCTTTGTAGGACCAAAAGAGAAATCTAAAACCTCATGGCCTATCGTGAAGGTGAGCAATCGCTTCCTGACACTGATCTTGGCATCTGCAGTAGCTAGAAAAGGTGTACCAAGAATAATAGGACAAGTAGGATCTTCTGCATAATCTATAACAAGGAAATCTCCGGGAATATAGAACTTACCAACCTGGGCAGGGACATTATCAACCATACCTGTAGTAATAACCACTGTATTGTTTGCCATGTATAGTTTGGCATCCACATGCTCTATTGATCCTATCTTTACCTTTTGCCAGATTGATAGGGGCATGATGCTCACGCTTTCACCTAGATCACACAATGCCTCATATTTAAATTGTCCAAATCCCATAGTAATAGAAAACTTACCAGGGTCAAGTCTCTTCTAAGGGAAGTCCATCCTTTTGCAGTCGCCGACGATTTCTGTGATTGAGCGCTTCATGCTGAGGATCTCCTTGAGGAACTTGACATATGCAGGCATCTCCTGAAGAGGTTCTGTAAAAGGAATTGAGACATTTAGTTCCTGAAGCATGTTAACGAATTGTTTAAACCTACTTGTAGTGGGATCTTTCAGCGCCTTGGAAGGGAAATAAAGCGTCTTCTTCTGCTTCGGAGCGGAATCAGCTATCAAAGGCGATGCAGAGTGGCCAATATCGACTGGAGGGGACACGATATCGACCTCATGTTGGTCGATATCGACCTGGTTTTGGTCGATTTTGACTTCCTGGGCCGGGATCGAGTTTGTTGGTGCTGTAGGGTCAATATCGACCTGGGGGTGGTCGATATCGACCATGTGTTGGTCGATATGGACCTGTTCTGCAATTCCGTCTTTTTCTTCTTCGACCTCTGGTTCGTGTAGGTTGCGTCCGCTCTTGAGCTTTACAACAGCGACATGTCCGTGCTGCCCCTTGGGATTTGGTTCTGTATGCCCAGGGAGCTACTCGGTCGGTCGTGGAATTTGTGCCGCGAATTGACCCATCTGGGTCTCAATGTTCCTCTTCTAGATGTCCAGTTCTCCAAAACTTTTATTGATGTTTTGGAGCTGATTGTTGATGGCGCCATTGGCTTGCTTGCTTTCTGCTTGATTCCGACGCATCTCATCAAGGATCATCTGTAGATCATCCTTCCACTAATCCCTTTCTGGATGTCCTAGAGCTTTGTATGGTGTGGGGTTCCTAGGGGCACCTTGGTTCCATTGTGGTTGCTGGAACCGCTGATCCCTCATATAGCGATTGGGACCCCCTACGTAAGCGACCTCCTCGTGAGTTTCTATCATCCTGACTTGCTCTGTATGTGGGAACTCTGGAGTGGTGTGCTGCTGTGAGCCACATTCAATGCAGGGTTGGTTGACAGAAAGAAACTTGACTTGCTTGAGGAGCTTGCGATTCTGATCTCTGTAGAACTGCTCCTTAACATCAGGATAAATCTCCCTGGAGGGCTCATAGAGGGGCATGGATGGGGCTGTCTTGGCATAATTGTTGTTGTCTTCATCGTAATTTGCAGCAGCCCCATAAGTATTGTCGAAGTTAGTCAGCCTTTCGATTGTAGCCCATGCCTCTGCTGGTGTCTGTGTGAGGTACTCATATTGCGTGAATTGGTTGATCCTATCCTTAGAGACCATATCAAGAGAATTGTTGAAGATCTCTTGAACAACATAGGGTGTCTGCCCATGTGTAGGGCATGATCGCAGCAGGTCCTTGTATCGATCTCATGCTCGTGCTAGCGGTTCCCTAGACTTTTGTTTGAAAGCAGTGATCTTTTGCCCGAGGAGTGTTGTCTTGGCGGGAGGAAATTTTTTGTTAAGAAACGTATTCCTAACCTCTTCCCATGTTGTGAGGGATCGCGCAGGGAGACCTTCAAACCACTTTAATGCTGGACCGGCAAGAGACCAACGAAAAACCTTCATCTTGACATATTCCAGAGTTGTACCTTCAACAAGAGTATGGCACATGTCAGAAAAAGTGGTAATATTTTGAGAGCGCATTCATTAAATCTTCCATAAAATGCATTATTTTTAATCTCAATAAGGAAGGCAGTGCGAATTTAAAAGTTGTTTTCAGGGATTATAATAGCCGAGTCAGGCACGACAAGAGTCGGGTGCATGTAATCCTCAACAGTGGTAGGGTATTGGGCAAGCTCAGCTTCTGACTGCCTCCTACGTTCAGCGTCCTGCTCAGTGTGAGCTTTCTCAGTGGCGAGAGCAGCATTTTTGGCTTCTAACTCCCTTTGAAGCTTCTCTATTGTCTAGGCTTGTGTTTCAGCAGTCGCCATGATCCTTTTTAGTCTAGAATGGATGTGTATAAGATGTCCCGGGTCGTCTAACGCGTCAAATTCAGGTGGTTGACCAGAACGGCGCATACACTGCAAAATCAAAACTTAAAGTAAAACGTGAGATCTAACTACCTAAGACGCGAATGATTGCCTCCCCGGCAACGGCGCCAATTTGTTGTACAGAGGAAATTGAGATTCCAAATAGAATGTAAATAAAATAAGCAAACCGATTTAGTTCTCAGCAAATAATGTTCAAGACTTCCTCCCAATGTAGCAAAAGGAAGTCAGGATCGATCCTCGAGGAAGCGTGTCAGCAGATCTCATGCAGCAAAAGATTCTCACGTCGATTTCGACTCAGGGGACCACTCGATATCGACCTAAGGAAGTCGATATCGACCTGTTCTAGTCGGTTCCGGGGTTCTGCAGACGTAAAGCAAAAGTCGACTAGGCTGACTCGATATCGACTTGGGGTACTCGATATCGACCTGTTCACTGCAGAAACACAAACAAGCAGCGATCTTTCGGGATCGAAAATCAGAAGTCGATATCGACTAGTAGGTGGTCAATATCGAGTAGGAGCAGTCGAAATAAAAGAACAAAGCTTTGTAAATTGCGGAATAAACTTATGTAAAAGAAAATTTCCAAGATCGGGGTTTGCAACAACGATAACCAAACATGCATAAGGCAAGATAAATAACGATAATCATGCAATCACATCAAATAACTAAGCTTTCGCCTTTTTCAACAATTAGACAACTCTTTCAAGAAACCCTAATTTTATCTACCGATTGTATGTTTATAATTCAAGTTGTTAACATGGATGTCTATTAAATAGGTAATAAACATATAAAAGGTAGTGGATAATCAAAGCATAATAAAGGTCGAATCTTTACCTCAAGCATGCTTGGCTATCGTCGGGCTCACCTCGACCCTAGAAGTGGGTGGACCACTTGCTCTTCATCGCAAGGAAAGACATCAATAATAAAAGAAAACTAAATTGCATTAATAATAAAATAAAGCTTACAACCGATCAAAGCCAACTTGCTCTCGCTCCTTAACTCTTCTCGGCCTCCACTCTCTCTCTCTCTCTCTCTCTCTATCTATCTATCTCTCTCTCTCTTCTCCTCCTCTCGAATTGAATGAATAAAAACTAGCCCCATGGGCTTTATTTATAGGCATTAATCCTTGCTAATCAAGGTAAGGAATATCTATCTATTTCTAAAGATAAAACTCTACTTGGAAATAAATAAATCTAACTAGATAAAACAAGATAAATCCTTAGGGTAATTAAATGTTCCACCCTTAGGATAAATAAAAAGATAAAAAAGATAAAATTTCTCAACTCTTCATTTGCTAGGAATTTTCTCTCGAAAATATCTCCATCAGATTTAGGATAGAACTTTAAGTAGAGCCCGAAATCGAGTTGATGACGTCCCTAGATGTAGGTCGATATCGACCAAGGTGGGTCGATATCGATTTGATTTTCAGCATACTGCTCTGCTCGGCTCTTTAAACGCATTTAGGTCGATATCGAGTTGCGCCCTTGCATGCTGGTCGATTCTGGAATTTCCGACCAAGATTTGGTCGATATCGAGTAGCCTTGGTGGATATCGACTAGTCTTCTCAACATCTTGCTCTGCTCTTTAAACACATTTTCCTGAGTCCCCGTTCATCGGATTGACGCATACGAGCATGCGTTGGAAAGCTCTTTTCGAGGGATACAACTCTCATGAAGATATCAGAACTTGACTCAGAACGATGAATGCCGAAAAATGGCCTTTTCTCCGGCTGCACCATCCTTAGCTTCTTCATGAGTTTTCCTTTAAGCTCCAAAGTGCCTCCGATTTCTGCGAAATTAAATAAAAACTAGTGTAGACTCTATATTTTGGAAAATAAGCATAAACTACATAGATTCTGTATTAATCTAACCCAATGCATGAAATGCATGCAGAAACCGATATAAAAGTAGATATAAAACATGGCACAAAACATGGACATCAGTGGCAGGCTTGACCACAGGGCTGAACGTCTCATCACAATATCAATGCCTGCCTGCTGAGATCGACTGTTGACCACAAGACGGGCTTTGTAGCGCTCCAACGTCCCATCAGAGCGGAACTTATGACGGAAGAGCCACATACATCGGATGACATTCGCCTCAATAGGGCGAGGGACAAGAACCCAAGTGCCATTCTTCGTAAGGGCCCTGTATTCGTCGAGCATAGCCGTATGCTAATTCGGGTCGAGGAGGGCTGTTTTGTGGGAGGTGGGAATGGGGGAAAGGGAGATCGGGGTGGGGGCATGGGGGTTGGGAGTCGGGAAGGACGGATGCAGGGGGTGGAAGCTATAGGGAATGCTGCGGGCGCAGCAAGCCCGCAACTCATTGATTGGCCTCGACCGCGACATGTTGTTGCGGCCGCCGCCAGTAGCTTGAGGAAAGGCTGGTTGACGGGTTTTTGGTAGGCTGCGGCCTCCACATCGTGCTGCGGCCGAGACATCTCATATTGGGGAGGGGATGGCAGGGTGTATGGAGGGTAAAGGAAGGCGGGGCAATGTGTGGTGTTCATGGAGACGGTCTGACGAGGTCGAAAGATACCGGAGACGCTGCAGGTGTGTGGTCTGGTGGGAGGGGGTGGTGGTGGTGGTGGAGGGGGAGAGGTAGGAGTACCGGGAGAGCTCCGGGGAACAAAAAAATGAGGGAATGATGACTCTGACTCTGATTGAGACACATGAGGTGTAAGAGATGCAAAGGGGAATCGCGATTCATCAAAGGTGACATGATGAGATAGAATGATTTTGTGGGTCTTGATATCGAGGCAAAGGTAACCACGATGATCAGACGGATAGCCAAGAAAGACACAAGGAGTGGAGCATGGGTGAAGTTTGTGTGGGGCGGTGGATGACTTGTTTGGGAAGCACAAGCACCCAAAGGTACGAAGGTGATCATACTTTGGCAACATGCAATAAAGTACCTAAGCTGGTGAGCGATGGTGGAGGGTGGTGGATGGGAGAATATTTAGGAGGTAGCAAGTGGTGGCTAAGGCATAAGGCAAATAGAGAAGGGGAATGGATGCGTGGAAGAGGAGAGAACGCATCATATTGGTGATGGTTCTGATGATTGGTTCGGCCTTGCCATTCTATTGGGAGGTATAGGGACAAGACAAGCGATAGGAGATCCCATTAGTGTTGAAGAAAGTGTGAAAGTCTTTGTTGTCAAATTCGCGACCATTGTCATATTGGAAACACTTGATAGAGGTGTGAAATTGTGTTTTGATGTAAGCATGGAATTTGGCAAAGATAGGAAACACTTGAGATTTAAAGTGCAAAGGGAAAACCCATAAGAAATGTGTGTAATCATCCAGAAACAAAAGGTAATACTTATGACCCTCCTTGCTAGGCACAAGAGATGTCCAAATATCACTACGAATAATATCAAATGGGGCAAAAGTAGTGGTTAAAGACCGCTGAAAAGGAAGTCTGGCATGCTTGCCTAACTGACAAGAAGAACATAAATTAGAGCGAAGCTCTTTATTACAATTGACTAGACTCTTAGAACGAAGCAAATCTAAAATTGCAAGACTGGGATGACCAAGGCGTGCATGCCAAAGACTGGATGATGATGCCAAGAGGGCGACTAGACTTGATGGGTTGGATGGTGAGGGCGACGACACAGGATAGAGCTCCCCGGTGGTATTACATCTCAGGCGAGTAACCCCCGTAGTAATATCCTTCACAGAGAAACCAAACAGATCAAACACAAGAGAAACATTATTGTCAGTGGTGAACCGACTGACAGAGATAAGATTTTTGACAAGTTTGGGGGAAATGAGTGTAATGGGTTGGTTGGGGTTGGTAATGTGGCGTGGCCAATGCTCGAAGTAGCAAGGCGACCACGGTTGCCGACGATAATAGAATGGGCAGGACCCTTAAAAGAAAGAGAAGAGAGAGTACTTGAGGAGTTCGTCATATGAGAAGTGGCGCCAGTGTCCATGTACCAAGCGGAGTCTGGAGGTGTCAGCTGCATGAAAGAGAAGGTGTGATGCATATCATTCGGAGTGTATACCGGATCAGACGACGACGGGTAGGCCTGATGACCTGAAGGTCGAGGAGCAGGACCCAACAAGCCCACTCCCTGCTGATGGTTGGGATACGGGGCTGGTGGGCGGTACGTCGCAAGTGGGTAGCCAAAGGGAATCCAAGGCGGATAACTAGGGTTGGGGTACCAAGAGGGGCGAGTGGAATCGTTCTGCCGCGGCCGCGGCCTCTCGGGGCTGTTTGGTCGTTGTTGTGGCTATGTTGTGGGGCATAGGTCTCGTCAATGTCGCTTGACGAGACCAACGCCATCTTGTCCTTGGCGTCGGAGAGAGGTGAGCATGACGGTGAAGTCCGAGGGCGATTCTGATCGAAAACGATTGAGGACGGCTTACTAGAAGATTGGTTCGCCATCAAACAGGGGAGATGGTGCCTCGGTGGCTTGTCGGCGCCGCTGGTAGCTCTTGGGCGGCTCCTGGGTGGCGTTGGGTGGCTTCGGATGTAGATCTCCGCGAGGAGAGGATGTGGTGGTGCTAGGCGACTCGAGAATGCTCTCGGCAAATACAGAGGAGATGGACGCGGCTATTCCGGTGTTGGGAGGCTAGTGGCGGTGACGGTGATGTTTCTGGTGGATATGGTGGAGCGCAGAAGTGATGGTGGTGATGCGTGGGAATGGGTATGGCGTCGATGGAAAGCCCAACGGGAAGGATAGTGGTGATGAGGACGTTGAGTGAAGAGGAGGGAGTCAGGTAGGGTGATGGTGAATGAGGTGATCATGAAGGTAAAAAATGACAGGGTAAGGAGTGGGTTTAAGGGGTATGGTGAGTGATGGGAGTAGGTGGTGATTGAGTGTAGGATTGGTTAACCAATACACGGTAATAAATCTCGAATACGTGAATTTCGAATCTCGAAATTAGTTCCCGACTTTTAGTTTTCCCGAATCCCGCTTTCTCAATCAATTAGATTTTTAAAATCGACAAGGATATCTCCATCCGATAATTATTTTGAATTTTCGAGGTAAAATAAAGGAAATTATTCGGCAAATTTTATATTCCGATCGGAATCCGCTAAACGAGTTTTAAAAACGATTTAATTTCATTTTTAATTCTCTTTTTCCGAAAAATTAGGATTTGAAAATCCGAGGCTTTACATCTTGCGCCCCGAGTACAGATTGAAGGTTTGATATTCTAATCTAATGTTCAAATTGGGATTTCATACCCAAATTCGAAGGGATCGTTGGAATCCCCGGGGGTAGTCCCCCGTACATGTCTTAATTCTAAGCGTGGAAAAACGGTAATCATGCAAATAGCGAAAATAAGTTTAATACAAAGGGTGTCACGTCAGAGCCGGGTCAAAAAATTGAATTCCAACCGTTATGGATTTACCATATTTAGAGTATCAACCCTCTCTCTCTCTCTCCACCAAGTCAGAACCCCGCAGTCATGGAGCCAAACCAACATCAATAGGACGAAACATAATAATTCCTAAAAACATTAATGGTGATCGGGATCAGATGATGTCCACCTGCTCTTTCTGCTGCCCAATGAACACACATACGCTATACCTAATAAATATGCTTCTAGATGCAAGGTGGAACATTAACACACTAACATGCTCCTAAGATCAAGTGCATAATAATAAGAATAAGGCCTTAACACAGAATACCAAGTAGTATATCCCGCTACCTAACCATCGTCCCCTTCTCGATACAGCGGAGACTGGCTAGCTCGCGAATGCATTCCAATTTATAAATAGGGCGAGGCCCGTTGTGTTACCCGACCCCATGTTTGCATGCTTTTATCAAATCATGAATGTGGACTTAAAAGAGAAAATAAATAATATAATGCGAAAAATAAAATAAATTAGATAAGAAGGAAAA
This sequence comes from Persicaria tinctoria, assembly GCA_037127255.1. NCBI lineage: Eukaryota > Viridiplantae > Streptophyta > Magnoliopsida > Caryophyllales > Polygonaceae > Persicaria > Persicaria tinctoria. Next base: position 66,239,102 of record JBANSL010000013.1, read on the forward strand.
TGGTAATTAAGACTCGAACGACCCAGGACAACCTGATGAGACGGGGCAATCCTATGACCCTAGCAAATACTCTAGATACTTCACAGGTAACTATCGTTATGTTTACAAACACATAAAGAAATAGAATGCTCAATGGTCAATGCAACATAACATGGTATTATATGACATGCTAGTATATGATGCACATAAGACAAATAAGTCTCTCTGCCGATCTGAGTAAGCTCCGAAGAGACTTACCTGGCAATGCAGAACAACATAATAGAAGATCCGACATACATCATTCATAATCTCATCAGAACACACACACACACACACACAAGTCTACATCTAATCATCCAAGAACTCAAAGCATATCATTCAACGAGAATAGCAACCATATGGAAATCATCATTCCGTCCGGTTCAACCATTTATCATATTGCCATATTTCACCAGACCATATCATTCTCATCATTCCATTCAACCACATTCATGTATTCGCAATAATATATCCACAATAATAATCTGCATATCACATACAAAAAGTTCATCATATTCATCATATCTCGAAATCATAAGTTAACGATACATAGGTCTAACATTTCATTAGGCTATTAGTCAATCAATCATGCCATTAGTACACACCAATCATGATATTAGTCAATTAATCATATCAATATGATAGTTAGTCACCGATCACATAATTCCCAAGTTAGTCCCGAAAATCAATTAAAAAACCAAGCAATTGATTAAAACGTTTGGCCTTAAAAGCTCATGAAATTCGTTTCCAAAACTCCCATGTCAGACCCTGTAAATCAGTCATTGAAATTCCCCGAAAGCGTTGAAAATACGTCGCGAAAATGATCATCGAAAAAGTCGAGAAACATACTAAAAAACTAACGGACAGGGAGTCAGTCGCGTCCACGAGAGAGGCTCTCGCACCCGCGAGACTCGACGCATTAGAGGACTTCACGGCCACGAGCATCTCGCGCCTGCGAGATCTTGAGTCACGGCCGCGAGTCTGGCATCCCCTCATAGCATATCCAAGATATCCAACTCGCCGTCGTGAAACATCCCTATTGCGGTTCGCAATCAAGAACATTGTGCAAGTTGTTCTTCCTCGCGGCTGCGAGAACTTGGAGGGTTGAAAAGTGAAAGGAAGAGAAATGGAAACATCTTACCCTTCCTAGGCTCAAAACCGAACGAATGGACTCCGGGGGCTTCGATCTCGGATCTCCGAGCTGTTGGGGCATATTCTTCCACTTGGATGACTTAAAGGGGTTGCTTGGGGAGGCTGTTGTTATTGAACATGAAGGAGGGAAGAGAAAGGGGCTTGCATTGAGCTCGAGAGGGGGAGATGGAGCTCCTTTGTCATGGAATGGAGAAGGGAGTTGAGAGAGGTAATGAAGTAGGGATGTTGTGGGGGGATTTGAGCACGAAATGGATGAGCCTAGGGCTGCTGAAATCTCTCATCAAAGGAGGAAAGATAGGGTTTCTTTGAGAGCTTCTGGATAAGATCTTGGGAGATGAGTTTTAGGATTTGTGTGTGCTTTGTGTGGTGAGCCAATGATCCTCCAAAATATGATTTTATAGTGTCAAAGAGGAGCCTTTTTGGGAGACACAGTCAGATGGACAAAGAAAGGATTGAATGTTGTTTTGTCCCTTTGCCACAATTGTGATGGGCAAGGAAAAAGGGAAGGTAAAACATGTGTAAGTGTTTAGCCATTTAGGGAAGTGAGGAAAGTGATGAGGAAGCTTTCTCAAATTCAACTTTGGCTCCATGGGGACCATCTTGGGGCTGAGATTTTCGGATAGGGTTGGGAGAGTGAGGGTGGGAATCTTCGTTCCGAGGTTGCGAGCTCGAATCCCGAGGGGCGTCTCGAAATTAGTTTTCGACGTTATCTTCCCAAATCATGCTCTCACTTTCACGAAATTAGAATTTGAAATCCGAGAATCAAGGTTGTCATGTTAGTTCTTAAAGTTTAAGTTAGGTCCGAAATCCGCTTTACGAAATCAAAGCCCGAGCTAGGGAGTTTTTTCGCTAAATTCCGCTTTAAAATTCATTTTGATTTTCTTTTCCCGAGAAATTAGGATTTAAAAAATCCGAGCCTTTACACAATTAATCAGTAGTATCTATCTATCTATATATATATATATATATATAGGGAATGGTTCAAATGTAAAATATCCTTAGGGTGTAAAATTTGCTTAAGGTGTAAAATTCTCTAATGGGCCTAATTTTTGTAAGTAAATTGCTAATGAGCCTAATTTAATTACTAATGGACCTAATTTAATTACTAATGAGCCTAATTTAATTAGTAGAATGTCTGCCCCCTTGCCCATGCGTGTGCCCCCCACTGTGCCCCCTTCTCGGGCCAGTTTTTTTTTCCTTTTGTCCTAGAATTTTTTTTTCGCGCTAACACTTTCTGCTGTGCAAGTATAACTTGATTTTGTGCATATATAGTATCATGTTGTGCAAATATAACTTTATTTTGTGCAGAAGTAATAATTCATTATGGGGGTAAATAGGTAAATGTGTCTATTTCAATTATAAAAATTTATAATTGAAATATGTTTAATTTATGGGTAAATAGGTAAATATGTCTAATTTTATGGGTAAATGCACTTTTCCCCATTTTCGACACCTTTTTTTGTGCAAATATAAAGTGTATAAATAACCAGTTCATCCTATTTTATAGGTAAATAGGATGAATTTGTTTGAGTGTTTAAGTGATCTAAAGTGGAGCATTCTGCTTGTTTGTCTTTTGTGCTTAGGATGGATTTGCTACTTCCACTCAAGTATATTTAATAGGTCCAAGAGAAGAAGTTAAAGAAGATTTCTGAAATGATTGTGGATCTGTCAAAAGCTAAATCAAATGATTGCATAACCAGTTCAAGCATCACAAATAGTCCCAAGCCACATCTTGCAAACGGGGGAAATCCAGACACATCATACAGTTATTTGATGCATGATATTTTGATTTTGCTTCAATAGTCGCAACTTGGCTTTGTTTGAGGGGATTAAGAGGGCTGAGATGCCCAACTCCTGTTCACATGAGCGTGTTTCTTGTTATTTTATCTTCATTTTTTGCTACTTACATCTATTTCCCCCGCTTCCAATGTGTCATATGTGTCATTAAAAGCCTATTAGCTCAAAATGGGAGAGCAATGTGCCTACGCACAAAGATGCGGGTTCAGACCCCGTATAGGCTCTCTATGTGGTATCTCTTATTATGTTTCTCTTCGTGAATAGTATAAGGTGCAAAAATAAAATTATAATGTGCATTTGTGCAACTGTGAAGTGCATTTTTACAACTTTAAAGTGCATTTGTGCAACTTTAAAGTGCGAATATAAGAACATAAAGTGCAAAAATAAAATTGTAATGTGCACATTTAGAATACAAGTGTGCAAAAGTAGGACACAATTGTGCAAATTTAAACTACAATTGTGTAAAAGTAAGATACAATTGTGCAGATTTAGAATACAATTGTGCAAAAGTAAGATCATAATGAGCATGAATAAGACAAAAGATGTGCTTTTGAAATCGATGTTTTAATTTTGTTTTTTTTTACTGTTGAGAGTTTGAGTTCTCCTCTCGCATAATTTAGGTTGATAGTTTTGAGTTTGAAATCGATTTTTTTACGTATAAGCTTTTAAAATTAAAGTGAATAAATAAGATTAAAATGTGCATAATTAAGGTTAAAAAGTGCATAACTAAGATTATAATGTGTATGATTAACAATTTGCGATCCCCGGTCCCCGCCCCACCCCCGTTGAGGAACCCCGCGGGGATCCCCGATGAGGAGTATGAAATCTCCATTTTTGCTTAGATCTTACATACGTTTAAATAATTTTTCTTTTATTTTTTAACATCTATCGTACAATTTACATTTATAAGATATTATATGTAATATTCATATCATATTTTCTTACATAACTTTAATAATATCTTATAGTTTTTTATTTAATGGAGGGAAACCATGAGTTTTAAATGGGGAACCCAACGGGGAAACCAGCGAGGAATGCAAATGGGAAAAATTAAGCGGGGACGGGGATTCCCCGATGGGGAAGGAGACCCGGCGGGGATAGGGACGGGGGACATTTTTTATCCCAGGACGGGGACGGGGACGGGGGGACTTTTTAAAAATGGGGACAGGGACGGGGAGGGTACTCCCCAACCCGAACCCGCTTCGTTGCCATCCCTAGCTAATGGGCTAAATTATGATTTTCATGCTAAAATAGAAGAACCTAATCGACCTAAATCGTATCGCAATAAAATTCTAAAATCCAATTAGCTCATGATTCACAAACAATTTGACAACGCTATGAACATGAAATTAGCTCCAAATCAACCCAACATCACAACCATATCATCAATTTCAATCAATTTGGATGTTGGCAAAAAAACCACAAATTATAAAATATATCGCAATAAAATTCTAAAATCTAATTAGATCATGATATACATAAACAATTTGACAATGCTATGAACATGAAATTAGCTCCAAATCAACCCAGCAACACAACCATATCATCAATTTCAGTCAATTTGGCTTTTGGCAAAAAAAAAAACCCAAATTCTAAAACATATCGCAATATAAAATTCTAAAATTCAATTAGCTCACGATCGATAAATAATTTGACAATGATATGAATATGAAATTAGCTCAAAATCAACCCAACAACACAACCATATCATCAATTTCAATCAATTTGGCTTTTGGCAAAAAACCCCAAATTCCGCTCCTAAATCAAACCCTAGGTTTTCAATCTTAATCTAAATCATTCAAACACTATTTTGTGCAAATATAATTTTAAGTTGTGCAAATATAATATTTTGTTGTGCATTTATAAATTACGGAATAATTTTATAATTTATTAAATTTAGATAAGGGCATATTTGTGAAGAAAGAGAAAATATGGGTCAAAATTGTAATTTCATCATCATCATCCTCACATCGCCTATAAACCTCCGATTAGAAATGGCAGTTACACCGGTGGACTTCAGCAAGCTCCCGGTGCCAGGCTAGGGCACGGTGGCACAAGAGGGGGAGGGGGGGAGGGGGGGGGGGACAGATACGGGACCGTGGGGGCGTGACGAGTCCGTTGGTGGCAATCGTTGGTGGCTTCGGTGGTGGAAAGGAAGTGGTCGAAGGTGGCGAAGGGAGCTCCGGTGTTGTTGGGTAAGGAGAAAATTGTTGGCGATTCCGACGACTCCGATGAGGATTCCGGTGATTGCGATAGGAGAAGCCGGATCCACAACCGCCTTGTCGAATTGACCAATGCTCGATGCTCGATTCCGGTGATTGCAATGATTCTGACGATTTCGATGGAGGAGTTCGATTCTGATGATTTCGAGGATTTCGACGAGGAATATTTCGGCGATTGACACCGCCCAGTCCAATGCTCGATGACCTGCCTCCTGCCACGCCCGGCGATTGAGACTTTGCCTAGGCCATGCCCGCTTCTTAATTTTTGCGCAGAGGGAGGAATGGGATGACCATTTCGTTTTTTTTTAAAGGGCACGGGTCCGGTTTTCCAAAATTTTACATCTTAAGCAATTTTGCACCCTAAGGATATTTATATGTATAAATAAATAAAATACATGAAAAGTTGTGTTCACCTACATGAAGTTTTAAGTTCAAATCCCATTAGGTCCACACTAACCACGTTTTGCAAAAAAATTATTTCCTCTTAAATTTTCATGTTTGTTATGTGTAATTTTATAAAATCATGTTTGTTACGTGTAATTTTTTTTAAAATTGAATATAATAATAAATTTTCATCTTTGTTACGGATAATTTTTGAAAATGGAATATAATCTATAATCTATTAAATTATCATTTTTTGGTTGATGATTCTTTACGCATAAGGTTTTAGTTTCAAATCACATTTGCTACTTTGTCAATATTTTACAATCTTATTTTGTCTTAAATTATCATAGAATCCAAACACACTTAAAATACCTTAATCTAATTGGAATCAAGACACACTGCAGTTGCATCTTATATTATTATTTGTACATTATACTATATTAAAGAGGCATATAACTTAATGCATCTTATATTTAGTTTAAATAATAAATAAATATAAAAATTAGTTTAAGATTAATAATAGGGCACCCTCTACGTACTCTTTTAGCTCTTTGTCTTATAACATTTCCTATTCTACAAATTAATATTATTATTTGTACATTATACTACCTTTTTGTTATATGCACGGCTGCATATCGCCATCGGCACGGTGCCGGTGCCGAGCTCCCAAGTCGGCAGGTCATGTTGCCGGTGCCGAGCTCCCAAGTCGGCAGGACATGTTGCCATTCTCGAGCTCCCAAGTCGGCATCCAATACCTGAGGTAGTTTCGAAAGCCTATAAAAGAAGCAACGTCGGAGTGATTTGAATGTATTCGATTCAAAATCCCTATTCTTACATCAGAGGGAAATGCCTTTACCGGAGAAAGATAGAGGAGGCGATTTACCGTTCGACATTTTTAGCTATAGTGATCTGGAGGAGCTCGTGAAGAATCTCGAGGTAAGTTATTATTATTGTAACAGCGGATCGTTTATATATAGCGGAACCTTTATATAATTATGTTTGAATAGAATCATATTATAGGGGAAATATATATAGCGGAAATATTTTATATAATTAAGTTTGAATTGAAACATATTATAGTGGAATGTTTATATAGAGGGAACCTTTATATAATTATGTTTGAATTGATATGTTGTTTGAATTGAAACATAATAAAGCATAGTTTTGTAAAATTCCATATAGTAAGATTGTGTGCGAAAAAAGTTCTAAGTACATAAGTGACATTATGGAGGAACAAAATCAACATCTAGATGTGTGTATAGAATATGGTTCGATGTTTACAGTCGATGGTTATTGGGTTGATCAAGTAAACATGAAGGCATGGGCTAGATACGTAGGGAAGATTATAAACATGGTACTTGTGATCACTCGGTCATGGAAGAACAAAATGAGTGGATTGGGTACCTTTCGTTTAGTGTATGATATGTACGGAGGAGGTAGAGATATTCTAGATGTCGACTTGGATTTTCCTCCCGCAGTGAGTAGGCGAGGGAGAACGACGAAGCTTGGATGCTTGTTTGAGCTGGAGGGTCGTCAAAATGATGCTGACAATTGGACCATGAAGGTTATATGCGGTGTGCATAACCCCAAGCTAAACGATGTGATGTTAGGACATCCCTATGCCGGTAGATTAACCCCAGATAAACATCGGCAGGTTCGTCGTGATACAGTGATTGGGATAAGATCGTGGGATATGCTACGCGGGATGAAGTATTATGATCATGACTGTGTGACGGACATTCGTCAAGTGTACAATGCACCAGCCCAGTTGCGGAGAAGCGTTGCAGAAGGACGGAGGACCTGCCTCAAGCGCTTCACAAACTCAACCAAAAGGGATACTTTATCGCCACACGGAAGTCCTCTAAAGCAGAAGTAGATGAGGTTACTGAAGTGCTTTTGTCAGATCCGAACTCGCGACATCTTCTGATGTTGTTTCTGTATGTTATCGTGATGGACTCGACCTACAAGACGAACGAGTAAGAGGAATCACATTTCTGTCGACTACTTTTATATTTATCATATGTTGTAGCATTTTGTTTGACTAATTCATGTTCATGTGGTAGGTACGAAATGTCGTTGCTAGAGATCGTTGGGATTACTATCACGAAGAACACATTTGTAATTGCGTTTGTATTCATGGCAGGGGAGAGCACAGATCACTATAGTCGGGCACTACGGCGACTACGCCATTTGTGCGGTCAACGACTCCCTAAATTAATTCTTACAGACAAAGAGTTGGGTCTTATCAAGGCTCTTCGGGGGGAGTTTCCCACGGTAAAGCATATGTTGTGCTTCTATCATATTATGTGCAACATAGAAATGAAGGGTAGGATCACGAAATCGAGCGAAAAGCGAACCGCCTTCTACAATGAATGCAAGGCCTTATTTGAATCAAAGACTGAACAAAGTTATGAAGTGCGTCTACAAGCGATGAAGTCGAAATGGGAGAAACGATGGGGGCTTATGAAGTACCTTGAAGACACCTGGCTCATAGAATTCAAGGAGGCGATTGTTCGTGCATGGGTTGATAAGTTTCTACATCTTGGGCTGCGAACTACGAATAAGTAAGTGACATTGAATTATAAACATTTGTAATTATTATAATATATAAGTATCCTATATAAGTCAAACTAATAGATGTTTTATGCTATAGTGCCAAGTCAGCACATGCAAAATTAAAGTCCATGCTAGGGACGGCTGCTGGTGGGTTCGTTGACGTAACAGAATGCATTGACAACATGGTCAATGAACAGGTAGACCAACTCAGAGGGTTCCTTGAGAACTCACGGTTGATAATCAAACGGTGTGTCATGAGTGAACCAATTTTCACCCCGCTATTGATGTTGGTGACTAATGACTGCTTCGATCTTCTGCTGGCCAACTACAACAAGGCGAAGGCACTTCTGACTAGTGATAATGGTGTTTGCAGGGATCGCCATTGGAGGGACGCTTACGGTGTTCCATGTGTACATGAGTTCTTAGACGTGATCGCAAACCGACAACCTATTATGCCCTCGCAAATTCATCCCTTCTGGAAGCAAGTAATGTGGAATCCACTAATTCCTCCCCAAGAATCTAGTGGCGACAACGATGACGCAACTCCAAACAGTTAGGAATTTTTTAGCTTTCGAAGGGAGATTGATGGCAACAACCTCACGCCTGATCAGTAGGATTTGATGGGGGAGACATACTTCAACATGAACAACCCTGGGTTGTCTACCATGAGAGACCCAACGGGGATCCATCGAAAAGGTCGTCCCACAGGAAGACGATCATTGCAGCATGACCCATCTGGCTTTGAGCACGGGAGACGAGAGGGTGTCGCTCGGGCGCGTGGTAGAGGCCGATCAAGAGGTAGAGGTCGGCAGACAGATTAGAAAGTAGATCCTTCGGTATTGTTGACTACTCACATCCATAACTTCATGCTCAACTTTGTTGATCGTAGTAGCCCGATTTCTGCTGATGGTCATTGCAGTTATCGTGCCTTAGCGGCTGTTCTTGGGTATGGAGAAGACTAGTATATGCGAGTCAGAAGGGAGGTCGCTCAAGAGCTTCGAGGGAATAGGTGGTTGTACCAACCAGCAACCCTATTACACTCGATTGATGATCTCATCGAGAATGATGATCTGCAAGACCCTGCTCCTTGTTTACATCGTCATCAAAACTGGATGGAGGCACCTATGGTCCCACTTGCTGTAGCAACCTTGTACAACAAGGTCGTTGTTGTCCTAAGTGTCGACCATCCACACACCTGCTTTCCTATTGTCGCGAATGGGTCGAACCAAACTCCACCAACTGAGGTTATTACAGTTTCATGGCTGGCAAAAGTCCATTGGAGCCCCGTGTGGCTAAAGCAAGGGTCACCACGTCCTCTTACTGTACAAGAATGGTCTCATTTCCACCACCCAAGTGTGAATGGTTGGGATACCCCATACAACGAGCGCATTCAACAATACATCAACTACCATCAAATTGAAAGGGTGGCCCAGTAGTTGTGATGATTTTATTTTCTCAGATCGTACTTAATGTATTTGAATTGATGCAGGTATGCATTTTGTAATCTCATGCAATATTAAAGATGTAGCAATCCTCAAGACGTACAAGGTTTTTTTAAGTTGCAATGTCCATACCAAAAAAGAGTACAGGAATAACAAGAACAACTGTTTGCAACGACAATACAAAAACAACTACCAAGAAAGACAATACAGATACAACAACTAGGCGCAAGGAATATTCCATTTCCATGCCACTCATCAGGCGTCTGGCATAAATTGGAAGAAATGAGATGCCCAAACCTGAGTAGGCGCCATAGGCAACGCTCCATCCCGCGCTTCGTCAATGTATTCCCGAATCTCATCACTGGAAATCCAAGGGTCACCCCGAGCAAGCATAACATCCAGACGAGAAAGCAACACCCCAATACGCTGCATGTCAAACAATATGATGGTGATAACTAACATTGTATTAAACAAACCAACGAAAACGAAAGATCATTGGTATTATTCACACGTACCCGCTGGTCGTACACGGCAATTGGCGGAGCAATGGCTTCTGAAACCTGATGGCTTGAGCTTTTGAAAATAAATGGCTGGTCGTGCTCACCGTACCACCCCATGTACTCCGCTGAAACAGCGTGTGGCTCAAGCGCTGCTCTATATATGTGCGTTGAATGATATGTAAATTGTTGGAACAATTAAATGGTCATCCCAACGCTCGTCCACTGGGTGCCACCACAGCTTCAGGTCCTTGGGCTGGAGGGGGGGGGGGGTCTCTTCTTGAAGGGGGAGGATTCTCTCCATCGGGATCGTCTGCACATACCCAAATTGTCGCATAACTCTGTCCAGCATGTAGGCTTCCAAGACTTCAGAAAATTATATTAAGCCTCTATACCAAGAAAGTTTGTAATACCCATCAAAGTCAAGGGGACCGTAGGGCATGAATTTGACGTCCTCTGCCTGCATCGTTTCAAGGTTTTTGATAAACTGTAAAGTCCTCCTAACGTTGATAATTGGTGTGGGTCGACTAGCGTACCGCTTTGCCCAGCGTGCGTCTCCATGATCCGCGGGGTCCTCACAAACGCCGGGGGCGAACATTGGAAAGTGAGCGAAGATCTAATACTGAAATATCCCGACATATCTAAGTCATTGAGTTATATTAAATAACAACACACAAAAAATTTAGGGGATCGAGACATACCTGTAGCATAGAAATACAGCCCCCAAGTTAGCCATCCCCCACCTTGACGAGATCCCCAACTGTCGATACAGATAAGCTAGGACTCCCGCACCCCAAGCATACTCTGATGTGATTCTGTGATCAGTCACGAAGTCCAATGCAGCTACGGATATGGATGTGGTGGTCCTGTCATTGAGCACCAAGCCGCCAAGAACCTCCAACAGATATCCTGTTGCGATGACCCCAGGGGGTGTCTGCGGGTTGAGAACTAGATTCAACACGTGAAAATCCAGGCTGTTGTGAAAAAAAGCATTCCCACTTCGTACGAAGTCCTGCGAGCCAAAGCCGAATTTTTCCATCATCTACTGCTGTCGTAGAGGGTTTGTATTGTTAGGGACCAATGTGCGTCCATCGATTGCCAGACCAAACAACTTGTGCACATCGTGTTGGGTAATTGTCATCTCCCCATAGGGGGAGATGAAAGCTGTTGGTCTTCGGATGCCAACGGTAGAAGAAGACTTGGATTAGACAGTGATCAACTGTATCCATTCTGATGTCGTCCAGGTGATGTAACCCACTATGACTTGCTAGATACCACCAGTTCCACTGCCCAGGTACACGAGGCCAGCTGCGCGCTGTATGCCACCGATCTCCACGCCTGATGCTCTTGACTGTCATCTCCACCGTCTACAGGACATATAATAAGATTATCAGCTGCACATATACCACCAGATACCACAGTTGCACATAATATACCCGTAAATGTGATCAAATCCTTTATACATGTACACCCACCTCATTTATCCACAGGCAGCGACACCTGTGAGTCGTGTAGTGTTGAAGTGGCTCGACAACATCCCATATCGGCAGTTGGGGTTATGCCCATGGTCTGTACTGGATATACCCCCAAATGTGTCACCTACCCCGAAGGTGTTAGACGCTGGTGCCGATGTACCAGCAGCTGGGTTTGATGAGGATGCACCATCGTCACGGATGGGCCGATGAGTCGTTCCCGGCCAGATCGACCACTGTCCAGATCCCACCACAGGCGTATAAACGGGGGTTTGGTGGATTTCGGGTTCCCACGCAGTCGAATGATGCATGAAGCCGGTGTCGGGTATGTGCGGGGTCTCTGGCACTTGTGATGTGTCGACCTCGTCGACGGTGTAATCTTCCAAAAAATCCTCGTCGTCGCGGCCAAGAAACGACGTGCTAGCCCGCGCGGGCTCCTGCTCCTGCTCCCATGTCTAAAGGAGATACCTTTATTCACTATGTGATATATATTTATCTAAATTCCATTTAAATGTATATTTTATCTCAAATTCATGTCTACATTCAATATCTCAATTCCATATCTACATTTCACATACGTCAACCTACATTTCTCTACATTCCATGTAAATCATGATTTTATCTACATTCCACATAAATCAACATTATCTAGTTTTATAATTGCATTAAAATTTCCATATCTACATTTTCATTCATTAAAAATTGCATATGTATTTTTCATGCATTAAGAATTCCATATCTAATTTTCATGAAATAAAAAATCTATATCTAATTTTCATGCATTAAGAATTCCATATCTATTTTTCATGAATTAAAAAATCTATATCTAATTTTCATGCATTAAGAATTCCATATCTATTTTTCATGAATTAAAAATTCTATATCTCATTTTCATGCATTAAAAATTCCATATCTAATTTTATCTAAATTCCATATCTAATTTCCTTTTATAATTTCATTAAAAATTCCATAAAATCTCGACAATACCCTACATTTTATCTTTATTTCAATTAAATGTTGACCAATAATAACATAAAATTAACATAAAATCTCTACATACCTTGGCGGCAGCTTGCGCTCGAGGATCATTTGGCGGGGGTTGTGGTGAAGGCTCACGCGGATCGCTCGACAGGGTAAGAGGTGAAGGGGATCGCGAAGATCGCGTAAACCGCTCTAACAAGCTTCGCAACTTCGTCATATTTCCTTAGAAGATCTCCGGGCTACCGACCGACTTGGTGTGTGTGAGTGTGGCGGGCTTACAAATTAGCGAAAATGTATGTGGGTGAGTGGTGTGTGTAGTGCAAAGTGAGGCCAGGGCAGCCTCAATTTATAATCCGTCTCCACCCTCCTTACCGACCTGGGAGCTCGGTAGCGGCACAACGCGAGAATGGGACGCAAAGTTGCAGATTCCCTGCAAAGCTGTAGAGCTGACTCGATGTGACCCTGCCGAATTCGGAGCTCAGCATCGACGTCAGGTGAGGTGACTCGATGTGACTTGTCATTGACTGTCCAATCCTGTGCTCCTTCCATCAGTCTGTGTCTGCGGAATTGGGAGCTCGGCTTCGACAATAGACTTGCCGACCTGGGAGTCCGGCTTCGACCGTTTTTGTGCCGACTTGGGAGCTCGGCGTCGGCACCGTGCGTCTGGCGATAAATTCGCCGTGCAAATAACAAAATCGTTATACAATATTAGATTAGGTTAATATCAATGTACAGTACACGTACTTCAAAATTATGAAAGTTACATAATTATTTAATTTTATTAAGTTACGATTAATCATTTAAATTGGATAATAAATTAATCAAGTTATTTTAATTGTAAAAATAAGTTGTCGATTTAAATCCATTAGAAAACACCAAATCAAACTATTTTTATTTAATGTAAAAATAATTAAGTTTACATTCAAGCTATTTGTCTTTACCATGCAATTAAAAACCATTACCTACATTCAAGCACTAGAAAATGAATATTCAAACGTACCGTTACCTACAACCAGTGGCGGATCCTGAAGCGTTTAGTTGAGGGGGCGGAAAATTGATGTCTGATTTTTTTTTTCAAAAAAATCATAATATTTGAAGTTTTCGGGTTTAATTATAGTATTAAGTTATGAAGTTTAACAAATGATGAGTATGATAGAAGTGTATTGATTTGGTAAATGATGTGAAAAATAATTTGTATCGCTCCAGTCTTGAAACGTTTATATCTTTTTACTCAGTTATCGGATTTGAGCTTATAATATATCAAATCGAAGCTATCAATGAGAAGAATATTTATATTAAATTTCATTTTTGATTTGGGGGGCGACTGACACCCCCGATCCTTTAAAGGATCCGCCCCTGCCTACAACCCTTTGCCTACATTCAAGCACTAGAAGATGAACAGTTTAGAGATTGGTAACTCCAAATCTTCTTCTATTCTATACTTTAAAAGCTAATTAATTAGTGAACTAATAAAAAAGTTAATTTTTAATAGCCTTTTCAACTTCTTTGCATACCTTATATATACACATTTGTTATTTCATATATTTATGGTGGTGGGATGGGGTTTGTGTTTTCTGTCTTCTAAAAGTTGTGTACATGAGATATTTAGACATCCATTGCTACAAAATCAATCCAAATGGTTGATGCACATTCGAAGCAACACATTCATCAATTGTCTTAACGGTACGTGTAGTTATATATTGTCTTCTTTCTTCAAATAGTCCATAAGTATATTCCATCTAGTTTACTATTAAAATTGTATCCAAATTAATTTGGATACAATTGAATATTATAATATTTTTTAATAACTTTGTTATCATTTTCTTATATTCTAAATCATTCTATAAGATATTCTCTTTATAAGACAAAATATCAATTAAAGGATATAAATTGTCTCTTTGTCTTGCAACATTTTTTTTGTTCATCAACGGTTTGGATGGGTTCAGCTCCAGTCATACGTACCATTAGGATGAACGGATGTTTCCAGGGCCATCAACATATTAAGGTACTTACATATCGTCTACCAATCACCGCCTTTGTAAACAAATAGTACACTAGATAATTTCATCGATGGAATTAGCAAAACAAACTATTTGCGTCTCATATGTTCACATATACAAAGATTTATGGTTACCCTAAATAATAAAAATAATCCATCTTTTATTTCGCAACACGATATTCCTTTTCACTTACTCATGTCCATTATTATATATAAAAAAATGTGCATTTTGTGTGAATTTTAATTAGCGGTGTGAAAATTGATTTTCATCTTAAGTTTTTTTTTTATAGATAATCCAACATAAACTTCATTAACGCATGAGTTTTACCCCTCGTTTGTTTTTTGGTAGGGAAAAGTAATAATTACCCTTATGAATGTAGTACATATTTAAGTTAAGATACATTGATCACTATTCTAATCATTCTCATTCTTCTCCCATTTTTCATACAAATGTGTTACCCTTCTATTCCCTAATTTGAATGAGGGTAACTAATACCTCTAGGATGGGCTAATAATCCCCCTCATCCTCTCCTCTACGCTCACAAAAAATGATAATCATATACATTTTATGCCTAAAATTTAATGTCTTACCTTTCCATTCCCTAGTTATCTACACAAACGAGCCCTTAATTAGCGGTGATCGGCCGATCAGTCGTGTAAGCTTA
The DNA here is from genome assembly GCA_037127255.1 of Persicaria tinctoria. Taxonomy (NCBI): domain Eukaryota; kingdom Viridiplantae; phylum Streptophyta; class Magnoliopsida; order Caryophyllales; family Polygonaceae; genus Persicaria; species Persicaria tinctoria. The sequence continues at coordinate 66,254,287 of JBANSL010000013.1, forward strand.
ATGCAAAAGTGATTTGTTCCATTTTGTAAGTTTTATTGATCGTATTATTTTAGATCTTTTATATTGAACATGTATTTTGAGTAGTTAAAGGGACTAATTAAAATCATTCTTATTTATTTTCATTCCTTAAAGTATACTGTATAATATAGATTAGAGACTAAAACATGGTCAACCACAATTTTACATCTTTGGTGTGTGGATAACTAAGGGTATCTTGGCAAAAATGGATCGAAACCACGTACATTTTGTAACATCCAAATTTAAGTTATGGCAAATGATAAATGGGCATTGGAATTTACCTTTATTACAATAGTATGTATCATTTACTATTGATAGCCGCTTCAGTTTTTTTAACATTTTGCAAATAAAGGTGTGTTTGATATTAGGTGTGAAGAGGTTTCGGAGGTTAAAAAAAATGGAAGCTCTAGAGCATGGTGTTTGACTGCGTCTTTGTGTGGAGGTTTGGGAGGTTAATGTGGAGTTTATTTTTGTTGAAAATGGAAGTTGCCCCCCTAGCTTTGGGAAGTTAAGGTGGAGTTTATTTTTTTGTGGGGGTTTGAAATGTCACTTTTGCCCTCCACTTTCTTTGGGAGATTAAAGTGGAGTTTATTTATGAAGGGCATTTTGAACCTTTTCACTACAATAACCATTTATAAACCTTACAGCTACAAAACACCCTTCGTCTTTTTTACAAGGTTATTTTCAAAATAAAACATTCAACTCCCACACCTCCATAATAAACAAAATAAAGTCCAACTCCTAAAAAATAAACAATCCCTAAAAAAAATCTTCAATTTGCCACCACGCACTAATACTATTTAATCTAGAAATATTAACTACCTATCCATCTATCTCTCTATATATTATACTTTTTTTGAAATAAGAAACAAAATAATTAATAAATTAAAAAAAGAAACAAGATAAGGGCTTATAAGAAATGGTTGAGTTTCATAGGATACGATGGAATATGTAAATGTATTTCTCATGCGGATAATATTGAATGAAATTGTTTTCCTGAATATTTAATGTATCTTTTCAATTCAAAGGCAATTATAAGTCATTGAACAATGGAGAATATCAAATTAATGACCATTTTATATAATATAATCCAACTCCATTAAAAAAAACTACAAAGACAAGTTGTTAAAAAAAAACTTATTATATACAATTCCTTTTAAAAAAACGTCAGTTAAATAAAGGCATTTCCATTATAGATTAAAAAATATCACTGAAAACTTGAAATTTTAGTTGTAAAATAAAAGTTGGTGCTTCAATTGATCGAATACCTTACATTATATAAGGTGTTTTTTGTTTTTAAAATTTTAAAAGGTGTTTTTTTATTAAAAACATTATTTTACAAGGTGTCTTCTTGAAGAAAAACCCCATAAAAATATAAAAATTTAATAAATAACTTAAACTAAATTATCAAGTACATAAAATTAACCAAGATTTACCATGTGTACATACACATATCTTAAACCTTATAATAGCATGAAGTTGTAAATGAATAGTAACTCCCACTTACAATTTTTTAATTGTTTTTATGGTTGAAATGTCTATTTTGCCCTTACAAATTGTATTCCCATCTTCTATATGTTATACCCTTTTAGGTAATTTCCTTATTTGTTTGTAAAATGTCTTTTTTAACCTAAAAAGTTTGAATTTAAAAATATTAATTTTTTTATTTCAATGTCCTTTTATGTCTTTTAAAAATTATAAATTTTCATATTTCATCAATTTCACCCAACTTTATGTTTTTTCTTAAAATACCAAAATTACAACTTTAAAGTTTTCTCAAATAAATCATACTTTATGTTTTAAAAATTAAACCACCCAAATTGTAACTTTTAGGTTCTATTAATTATAATTTATCATATTTCATCAATTTCACCCAATTTTATGTTTTTTTTTCTTAAAATATCCAAACTGCAACATTAAAGTTTTCTTAAATCAACCATATTTTATGGTTTTAATTAACTACCCATATTATAACTTTTAGGTTTTCTTAATCAACCCGACTTATATACATTAAATGATAAAAAGTTATCCTACCAATTAATTTATAACTCTAAATTAATATATGAAATAATAATATTGAAACGGACATTTTCTAGGAACTATGAATTCTTAAAAAAATATTTAGTGCGTTTTGGGTTTCTTTTTTGTTTTGATTAATAAAATTTTTAAAAGACTACCTTTCTTTATATTTTTTTAATTGAAATATATCATTCTTATTACCTTAAAAAATTTCAAAATAATATACTTACAGTTTCTTATAATGATGCAATTGTTATTTTTACTATATATATTATAGAATTGTATAAGGAAAATAACTCAGTTAGAACTATTTGTACATGTGAATATTTACACGCATATAAAAAGTAACGTGTACAACATTTGTAAGGAAAACAATCAAGTTACAACTATTTGCATATATAAATATTTACCCACATATAAAAAGTAATTTGTACAATCCAAATACGATTAGACCGCGCGCATGCGCGCGGCGCCAGACCTAGTATTGTTTAAATTAGTCAATGAGATGATATAAAATAAGCTCTTACATAGGCTTATAAAATAGAAAAACTTATATTTACATCCCGTGCATAGCACGGGACGTAAGGGTAAGGTCTCAGGTTCGAATCTCACTTGGTGCATTTAGGCCATATTAATTCCCACAAGCGCGTACATCCAAGCGATGTATACTAATCCGTAGGGCCAAGACGAAGTGGTAAAGTGGTCCGTGTGCAGGTAGGTGAGGTTACGACCGTTGATCGCACTTTGCATAAGTGGTACTGAACCTGCTAAAAAAATCCCGCAAGGGGCTTCTGGGGTATGGGGCCGCGAAGCAGTGCGGCCAGTCACTATAAAAAGTTTAGAGAGGTCTTAGCCCTAGGTTTCCATTCATTCCTTAGGTTAGGATTCAAGACGATTTTAGTTGGAGATTGAGAGCCGTGTTCGTCATGAGCGGCTAAACTCTCTTCGTTCTACTTGCAATTTGAAGCTTTGTTTGAATTGAGTTATGAGTTTCTGAATCTTGTTCCTTAATTCCTATATTTGAATGTTTCAACTTCTTTACGCTTATTGATTGATTGTTTTGTTCTATCTTGTCTGATCAACTTGGTAGAATCAATTCAATTGCTAGGGTTTTGTAGATTCCAGATTGCGAACCTTAACTCAAGTGGCAAACTTATCCCTTTAGGGCTGATTGAACTAATTGGATGGGTAGAAAGTTAAATGTGTTGTTAAATCCCTCTTTAGGGACTGTAAATACCTTGGTTAATCTCTGAACTTACAGTTATCAATTGGGTTAAATCCTTCTTTAGGGACTGTTCCATTGATAAGGGTTTCTAGGACTGATTGGACTAATAACTATATTAGGTCGGGACAAGGGCATTCATAGGAAACCTAAAAGGACAAGATGAAGTTACAATATCAATTCAACAAAATAAAGTGGATAGTTGTAGGTAGAGCGATCTTCTCTAAATTGTTTTGCATCAACTTATTCATAGTTTATTTTGTTTCCTTTATATTTCAATCACCCAAAACCCCCCATTTTCTACTAATTGGTAAATACACATTGCAAATGAATATTTGATTCTCCGTGGGATCGACCTCTTACTTACTTGTTATACTAGTTTGTAGGTTTGAGTTTTATTTTGACACAATTTACGCGACTAAAAACCGTTCATCAAATTGGCGCCATTGCCGGGAAATCAAGTTTATTTTTTTGTTTTGTGTATTTATTGATTTTTGTGCATATATTTAAGACGTTATGAACCTATCTTATGGTTCACGACACCCTTGCTACTAACTTTTTAAGATGTTGAGATTAGCGCAGTTTAAAGGTGAGAACTTTCACCAATACTTCAGTAGATTGCATGAGTATGTTGACGACCTTGGTTCATGGGGTTATCAATTCAGCATCCAAGATATGATTATGTGCATAATTGATGGGATGACTGTTGATACACGAGTGCTTGTTGAGCACCTGAGTAACAGAGGCCTGAAGCGGTTAGGAGGATTGTCGGGGTTGTGGGATTTTTTCTGTTATATGGATTACCATGTTGCACAAGAAGAATTGCTCACCACGTCTCCTCCGCCAATGGAGAACTCTGTCACATACCTGGAGGATCCATTCCATAGCCTTACACAAGGGTTGCTAGAGCACGCTGAGAGCAATAAGAACTTGGAGAATCAGATGAACAAACTCATTCAAATTTTAAGTGCAAAAGGTGAGAAGGAAAGGGGCTTAGAAGAAGGAGTTGAATTCGTAACGGAGGTTGAAAATTCTGAGGAGCGGCAACCGCCGCAGGAGGGTGGCGATTGCCATACTGCTACTAATGAGCCCCCATCGACGTCTTCTTCTCTTGATTTTGAGAAACCCACCCCACCACCCCTTGAGGCTTTAAAGGATGCAAGAATGGAAGATCCTATCGAAGTCATTACACTTAGTTCATTCCCTTCTATGTGGTTTCAACATGACAATGACATGCCGAATGAGGAGGAATAGGTTGCAAACAACGATAGTTTCTTAGATGATAGAGGAGATGGTCTAGTGCTTCTTGACTTGGAATCTCATGAGTCGACGCATGAGGTTACATGTGATGGGTCTCCTACTCCATCTGCAACATCCATTATGAGCTCGCCCATTGATGAACTAGGTCTAGATCCATCAGCTGAGGCTCAAGAGGTAATAAAGGTAAAATTTTGCAATTTTGAAGGTAATGGTGATTATTTTGAACCTTTTGATTGTTATTTTTAATAGCCACCAACGAAACTGTGCTGGTGGTATCATATTCCTTCTGCAGAGAGTCAAGCTAGACTCTTTGATAGATTGAAAGGGTTTTTGAATTTCATATTTTATACTTTCAATTTATTGTGCTACGATGTTCTTTGTAAGATGTGTGCACAAGAATATGATAGGCTACTGAGGGTCTTGACGATGTCTAAGAGATAAGGTCTTGAGATTGAGAATAAGTCAAGCCAATGATATTAAAGAAAGGCGTTTCTCGGGTGGCAACCCGAGGTAAGTTTTAGTTATTTCAATTCCTAGTTAGCTAGTTTTCTTTTCAATAAATTAGGTTTTCCATTAGGCATTAGATAGTAGTTGTTTTTAGTTTTTGGATAGACTAACCTTTCAGGAAAGGTCGCTGCCTTTAATTCGCCGCAATGCTCATATCCGACCTATAGAGACCCATCCACCACATTGTGAGTATTTTATTCATCTCTTCCTCTATTTTTGTGTGTTTTTGTTGTCTTTTATGTTTCATTGAGGACAATGAAAGGTTTAAGTGTGGGGGGAGGGATTGCATTGCATATAGATAGACTTTGCATATCATGTTTATGTATGTTATCATGTTTATTTATGTCTTTATATTTATTTTTACTCATATATCACATTTGAAAAAAAAATCACAAAAATACCATGCATTGTATTTAGGTGTTATTAACGATACTCATCTTGGTTTAGTTTGCCTCTAACTTATTTTTATGATCTTATTGCATAAATCCCATGATTTCATTGAATTGCTTGAAAATGATTTTTGGAGCATGATTTGAGAATATAATTGAGCAAGTATGGTTCATAGTTGAGGCTAAATTGAAATCTAGCAAAAAACATAACCCTTTGTGAGTTTGTTTTGGCCTTATAGGGACTTTACATATTATTCCCTTTTGCTTTTATTGTGTGATTATACTATTCATATGTTTGTTTTTCATGACCGTATTGCACATGTTTGTTGCTTGTGAATTTCAAATGATTGAGGCATGTTTTCTTTAGCCATATTATACCTTATCTACCCTTTGCATTATCCTTTGCTTGAAGCCCATCTGAGCCGTAAAGCCTATTCTTTTTTATAGCTCCACAAAAAAAGTATCCGGGAATTAGGAGGAGAATTGGTGAAAAATCTTTATGTTGAGTTGCTTTGAGTGGAGATGATGTATGTATGGTAGTGCATTGTGAGAGGCATAGCCGAAATAAGGTAACCCTTCTTGCATAATAGAGATGACTTATTACTAGGGGCCTAAAGAGGATAAAATTCACTTAGGAGTAAAAGTCTAGTAAGCTTGGACCTAGGGAGGATAAAATTCAGTTGGGGCAAAAGTAAGCATAAAAGAAAATAAAAGAAGTCGTCATCCAAATGGAAAAATTGCATAAGTTGTGTGGCTATTGAAATCGAAGAGTGCTTATTGATGTGTATTAGAGTTTATATTATTGGAATGGTTTGCGAACTATGGAAGTTATAGTGTTGTTTTGGTTGGTTGTTGTTCCCTTTTCTCGGATTTTTAGCACCACAAGCCTAAATATTTCTCATGCCTTATGTTCCTACCAAAGCCCCATTACAACCCTATAAAAGTCCTCATGATGTTGTTTGCAAGTGATAACTTTCACGGTGTATAGAGCATTTTGGATTGAGTTGAGAGTTGGACTTTAAAGCCTAAACACATGAGAGCTAGAGTGAAACACATTATCCCGATGAGGTTGGATTAAATTTGCCTTTACTATTGGATCACTCATATATTTTCTAGGATATTTGTTCTCTTATTCATGTCTCCTATTGCTTGATGTTTCTTTTCTAAAACTATAGCATGAAGATCTTATTTGTGGGGTGATTAATTCTACATTTGTTTTTGATTGATTGAGGACAAGCAAAAGCTTAAGTATGGGAGAGTTTGATGGCATGCATTTAGATGGTCATAATAGGTTGCATTTAGTTTAGTTATGATGCATATCATGCATGGTTTAAGTACAATTTGCATATTTGCTCTCTATGTTGTTGGAGTCGGAATCTACACGCTTTTATTAATTATTTCAGGTAATGGTGGATCTGAGGAGGAGACATGAGTTTATAACGCATTGGATGAGACAGTCTAGTTGATCGAAGAAGCTTACATAGAGACCTCAAGAGGTCCTGAGAAGAAGAAGCGAGCCTAAACGAATAACAAGTTTGTAGAAGTTATCGACAGACATGCTGAACTTGTTTTGCACTTTCTGGAGGCCTCGGTTATCCGATTGACTATTATGACAATGCGTTGGAAAGCTCTTTCATAGAGATACAACTTTCTTTTTGACGTCAAGAGCTGATTCAAAGTAGATTTTTCGTAAAAGACCATTGCAGCGGGCGCAGCACATATGCCGCGACCACAACACATCAATGAGGCAGCGGCCGCCGCATTTGCTCAAAGCGACGCGTTTTGCGTTTGGCGACAATTTTTTCTATCCAAAACCCTATTTATTCTATCTTTGTCTTTTTGGCCGACCTTGGACACGTAATTGGAGGAGATTAGAGAGGGCTTAGCCCTAGGTTTCCATTCATTCCTTATGTTAGGATTCAAAACGATTTTAGTTGGAGATTGAGAGCCATGTTCGTCATGGGCGGCTAAACTCTCTTCGTTCTACTTGCAATTTGAAGCTTTGTTTGGATTGAGTTGTGAGTTTCTGAATCTTGTTCCTTAATTCCTATATTTGAATGTTTCAACTTCTTTGCGCTTATTGATTTATTGTTGTGTTCTATCTTGTCAGATCAACTTGGTATAATCAATTCAATTTCTAGGGTTTTGTAGATTCCTGATTGCGAACCTTAACCCAAGTGGAAAACTTATCCCTTTAGGGCTTATTGAACTAATTGAATGGGTAGGAAGTTGAATGTGTTGTTAAATCCCTCTTTAGGGACTGCAAATACCTTGGTTAATCTCTGAACTTAAAGCTATCAATTGGGTTAAATCCTTCTTTATGGATTGTTCGGTTGATAAGGGTTTCTAGGACTGATAGGACTAGTAACTATATTAGGTTGGGACAAGGGCATTCATAGGAAACCTAAAAGGACAAGAGGAAGTTACAATATCAATTCAACCAAATAAAGTGGATAGTTGTAGTTAGAGCGATCTTCTCTAAATTGTTTTGCATCAACTTGTTCATAGTTTATTTTGTTTCCTTTCTATTTCAATCCCCCAAAAACCTCCCTTTTCTACTAATTGGTAAATACACATTGCAAAGAAATACTCCCTCCGTTCAACAAAACTTGACGTTTTACTATTCATGCACGCTTTTTTAGGAGCTAAAAACTATATAAAATATCGACTTTTTAAATAATATTTTTTAACAATTTCGTAGTTATTATTAATAAGTACAAGCTTGTTAAAATTTTTTTTTAAAAAAATGAATATTTTATATAGTTTTTATCATTCTAAAAAAGCGTGCGTGAATAGTAAACGACAAGTTTTGTTGAACGGAGGGAGTACTTGATTCTCTGTGTGGGATCGACCTCTTACTTACTTGCTATACTAGTTTGTAGTTTTGAGTTTTATTTTGATACGGTTTACGCGACTAAAAACCGTTCATCATTACCCTGCCAAAGTGTTAACCATTCCGGAATGACTCACTGGAAAGGACTTGCGGGTAGTACCCAAAGGTCCCCAGTTCGAACCCCGGATATGACTGCTCTTTATTTAAAAATTCAAGGTATGCCTTGACTAGTATGGTAATAAAAATGTCTTTCTTTTTAATCTTTTGATAATCCTATTGACATTCATTTGTTATTAAATTTATGACAGATTATTAAAACTCGTATCTTAATTATTTACAAAACGTATCTTTTTTTTTGGCATAATCAAGATTTTTTTACCTTGAGTTATTTTATCCAATAATAATAATAATACTCCATTTGATCCAAAATACACGTCGTTTGACTTTCTTACACGTATTTTAAGAAGCTAAAAACTATATAAAATATCAATTTTTTTAAATTATTTTTTTAGAAATTAATATTTGTTGGTAATAAGTATTAACTTGTAAAAAAATAATTATAAAAAAGTTAACATTTTATATAGTTTTTAGCTCCTTAAAATACGTGTTAAAAAGTCAAACGACGTGTATTTTGGATCGGAGGTAGTAATAACAACAACAACAACAACAACAACAACAACAACAACAACAACAACAACAACAATAATAATAATAGAGTTAGCTTTGTTATCGCTAAGGGAGTGGACGCCTAGATAATATCTTCGTTGGCCACTAATTTCTTGTAAATACTTTTTATAATAATAGTAATAATAATAATAATAATAATAATAATAATAATAATAATAATAATAATAATAATAATAATAATAATAATAGTGTTGTGATATTGATGAATTATTCACCTCCTACTACTGTACCTGTTGCGGCTCCTTTGTATTACATCCCTTACAACCTTCAATTAGTTTTGATCATATTAGGTCAATCTTGCCTATAAAATGCGATGTACCCACTCATTAACTAGATACACTTGAGAATATACAATTAATACAATCAGAGCATTTCATACATAAACTATAACGGCCCGAGATTATGATTCCCGATTTACGTTTCGAGGGATAAAACCCCTCGTTAGGATCTTGCGCTCCGAGTACAGGTTGAAGGTTTGAAACAAAAGATTTGTACTTTAAAGCGGGATTTCGCACCCAAATCCTGAAGGTCCGTTGGAGACCCCGGGGTAAACCCCTGTACCTGTCATAAGTCTACAACGCAGAAAACCGTTTATTATGCAAAGGACTTAAGTTTTGAAAACGATACAACCAGTGCCACGGCAAGGCCGGGTCAACAGAGTATAAGTAGGAAGAAATCCCAAAAAGTGTAAATCTGGTGAAGTCAGAGTTCAACACTCACTCTCCGCCATATGAATGGACCCCGTCATAACAGCACGAAATCAAGGAGCGAAACGGGTACCTGAATCTAAAAAAAAAAGGGGGATCTGGGTCAATCATCAGGTCACTCATGCGCGTGTGTAAACACACTCTAAGAGGCATATAATAAGCATCATATCCCTAAGATGAAATGTGTAATGCAATGCGGAAATTAAATCACATATACATATATACTGACAGTTTAATATAATGCAGGAAGCGATAAATGGATCCAAACCGAACGCCAAGTGGCATGTCCCTTTCCTACCTCCACCCCCCCCCCCCTTCCGATAGGGCGGAGACTGGCCAGTTCGGTGCTATAGCATAGCAATTTCCTCGTGGTGGTGCACAAACCATGGCATCATCATATCATATCATCTCATCGCTTGCCCGATGGTGTTGGGCTATCATATCATGCTCATATAGACTCGATTGACTCAGGGTACCCGATGAGGCTGGGCTACCCTATGACCCTAGCAAAGACTCTAGGATTATCACAGATAACGGCCGTTCTCTTGCAAGGACATATAGCAATCATATGATTTTCATTTTAGCTCCTAAGCGTGATTCTAAGTCGTATGGTGCATGGTAACTAGCCTACTATATAACACCCAGTGCATAGAGCGCCCATCATGAGTAAGTTCAAAGAACTTACCTGGAGAGCGCAGAATCCAAACAATGATCAGCAATGGCAAGCAATCCAACATATCAGAGATCACCTAGTAATCCCATAAATAGCATAATAAGTCTAAGTCTAATTTACACAAAGCACACAAGTCACATATGAAACATATAAGATACACACACATATGATAACTCAACCATCTTGTCATTATTAACATTATCATCTCATCTTCAATTCTCATCTTGTCTCATCATATCTCATAAATTAACATCTTTCTCAATTCGATCATAACATCATCCTCATCAGCTCATGACAACCTCCATATCATACTTAGCCAATTTCACATATTACCGGTTCATATTTACACTTGGCATACATATATATATATATCATCAAACATCATAATATCTAACATTTAATCTCATATAGTAAATCACCGCAAGTCATGCTATTAGTCACACATATCATGTCGTTAGTCAAACACTCATATTATCATGCTAGTTAATCATCGAATAAGTCTTATTCCCAAGTTAGTTCCAAAACCATTTCAAATCCGAAGTAAACAGTTAAGAGTTCCGACCCTTGAAAACACTCGCTAAATCCCTTTTTTAATTTATTTATTAAATCACTTTTCAACCTTTTATAAAATCTCTAAAATAATATTTTATACCTTTAAATCCTAATATAATATTATATAATAATTTAAATACCGCTAATTAGTTAAATAAATAAACGGATAACCCGAACCGAACCAAACCGAAACCGCCACATCTAAACCCAACCGGTTAAATAATAATCATATTTATATATAATGTTGGTAAAAGGAGGGGCCCCACACGAGCCATGTCATCTTCTTCTTCCTCCTTCAGAAAACAAAAGGAAGCCCGCCCGCGCTTGGTCGATGGAGCTCGACCCCGCCGGCGACGTCTTGGCCGCGCACCCAGCCGTGGCTCATCCGGACTTGCCCAGCTCGGACCCTCGCACCTCTCTCCTCGTGTTCGCTGCTCGCCCTCTCGCACACGCTCAGTCAGCCTCGCCTCTCACGCTCACGGCCTCGCTCTCGAGATCGCCGGAGCTCTCGAGCTCGCCCGACTGCCCACACTCAGCTCTCGCTCACCCCCCAACTATTCTAAGCATCGAAAGGAGGAACGAAATCGAACGAGAAATGAAATGAGGCTTGGAAGCTCACCGACATGTTCGCGACTTCGGAGCGCTCGATCGGAGTTCTGGGCTTTGTCGGTGGCTCTCGATGGCTCGTCGGACCTGCTTCGGACATGGGTGAGTGTGATGGAGGAGCTCTGGCGTGATTTCGATCGAAAACGGAAGAGAATCGCTTAGCAGAACGTGGCTTATGCTAAACAGGGAAACGACGGTTCGGTGGCTCGTCGGCAGCGCTGGGCAGCTTCTGGATGGCTCCGGTGGTTCCTGGGAACTCGTGGACGTCGAAGGAGGTGCGGAATGGTGCTGATGTCGCTGCCCTACAAGAGGCAAAGAGGGACGTGGTGGGAATGACGGTTCAGGGCTCGGGAAAGAAAACAGAGGAGCGAAAGTGAGGAGAGCTCGGGGATGCTGGTGGCGCCTCGGTGGTGGTGATCGGTAACGGGGGTGAAGGTGACGATGGTGGCGGACCCGTGGAGGAGAGCAGGTGGTGGTGAAGGTGATGCGTGATGAAGATGGCGAAGTCGGCGAGGGTGATGTCGAAGGCGCGAGGAGCAGGTGAAGGTATGGTGATGATTGAATGAATGAATGACCGGGGGAGGGGTGGATTGAATTTGAAGGGTAAGGTGAGTGATGGGAGTGGGTGAGGGATAGAGTGTGGGAATGCTTAAAACCAATACCCGAAAATAAATCACGAATACGCAAATTTCAAATCCCGAAATTAGTTCTTGACTGTTATTTTTTTTTTGAATCCCGCTTTCTCAACCAATTAGATTTTTAAAATCGACAAGGATATCGCCATCCGATAATTATTTTGAATTTTTTTGAGGTAAAATGATGGAAATTATTCGTCAAATTTTAGATTCCGGTCGGAATCCGCTAAACGAGTTTTAAAACCGATTAAATTTCATTTTTAATTCTCTTTTTCCGAAAAATTAGGATTTGAAAAATCCGAGCCTTTACATCATCCACCTCTAAAAACAAGTCTCGTCCCCGAGACTAAAATCATTTTAACACAGGGGAGGAAGTTTGAAATCGGTGAGTCCAAGGATCATGCCCTTGATCCCGTGAACACCTCATAAGTGCCCTATGAGATCCTCACAGTACCGTTGCCGTGATCATAATATTCCCAATAGACCGTAGTAAGAATGTAATATGGGCCCCTACCACATCCTTACGCCGACTCTTTGGCCATATCATAACTCAAATACTTGTATCCACTTCGTGGGGCGTTAAAATGAAAACTAGAGTCACATTAGTTTCTTAAAATCCAAGTTAGTCTCTTTTAAAACACCATTCAAAATTCCTTAAACCGATGTTAATCAAGCAATCTTCAAATTTCAGGAGGTGGAAACATCCACCTCTAAGGCTAATCCCAATTTTCTTCCTAGGTTCCAAGTCTGAATCAAATTCATCAATTCTGTTCTATCATACTAGCAATTCCAATTCAAGGCATCATATATCATAGCAATCGTTCAACATAGCAATCATATCACACATTCATAATAAGGTCATAATCATGTCACCTATAGTCACATACCATAACATATCTAGCATAGTATCATTCGGAGTAGGATTCGTCACATCATATCAATCAGGTAAGCACATCATATCAATCAAGTAAGCACATCATACTCATGCTACTGCCAAACGTCATTAATTAGAGGCAAACAAGTACTTCCGTACACTAGCATTCCATCGAGTTCAGGGGATAACTATGTTAGTACTAACAGTTCACTATTGTCAACCACAATACATCATAGAATCAACATCGTCTATAGCATAGAATTCGCCCCACATTCAGCCCCAAGTAAAGAATACGTTATATCACATCCTCAAGAGAACCTGCTTATAACTACCAATCATGACAAGACACGACCACTACCCATCAACTCTTGCATTAAGATCAACTTCACCGAGGTCTACCAACTCAAATCCGATACTAATTCTAAATACCATTGCATTCTGCTTAGCTTACAACTCTCTAGCTTTATAACTATCCGCAATTTCAAGGCTTACATCACAACCAATTACTAGGTACCCTAACTCTTATGCCATCAATCCATCTAGAGATCAATCTACTTCAATATCCAAAGCCCAAGTCCTAACCTTTCACTCAACCATCTAAAATCCACATCCCGGAGCTCACAATTTCCCAATTCCCTATTCTGTCAAGTTCAACACCTCGTCCATCTACCAAGACTCCCTATCAAGCACACCCTCATCATAGGGGTTTCCTACTAGTCTCATCATTACCCTTAAGGAGAAATCTCAAGTCGCCTTAGTACTCAAATCTTACCTTACTAACTTAAACTCAAGCCCTCAACTGGATCTCTAATACGATCCATCTAGGGTTCCTTAACAATCTTGCTTATCCTACCCAAGCTCTCAAGAATCCATCTACCTATCATCCCTCGAAGAGTTATCTAGAATCACCTTGCCACACGGATTACTTTCCCCGCACTGCTAAGCACCCTCACTAGTCATCCACCTCTAAGAACCCAACTCCTACTGACCATCTCACACATGACATTCTCATCCTTATATCCTTGACATTACCCACGTATATACTCAAGGACTAACCACAGATTCTACCTACTTATCCCATTTCCAATCCCATGAAACCTGAACCAATCACGACTCCTCAAGTTGGCCTACTCTAGGTCCTCATCCCTTCACTTCCCAACTCGCCTCAAGCTATACCACTACTTCACCATGAAGCCTTAGGCCTAAAGCCTCTATCCATCAGTCACTAATCCCAAGGGAAATTTATGCCTTTCTAAACCGAGTTACCCACGTCACTGAAATGTTACCAATCTCACACAATTCTCCAACCGATAGAATTCCCAACATCCTCTAGTTAGATTAGCTTCCACAATTCCACACGTTCCCAAATCCATACTCAGAATCTCCCTATCTTGAACCTAAAGCAATTAGTTCTACAAGCAACCTCAACAACATTCTCGCCTAGTTGCCAACCTTTTCTCGAAGGTTCACTCACAACTTCGCCACACATTACCAAACTCACCTAAACGACCCCAATTACACATCTCACCTATATTCCTCATATGAACGACCTAGTCCCAATGATCGATGATTTCCCATGAACCCCATACTTCTCCTCCTTAGCAACTCTCCAACTCTATCCTTTACCAAAATTTCTCCCAATCATAGCACATACATCCTAGTCCCAAATTCTACGATTCCTCACACCTTTCTTAGTCGATCAACCTTACGCTGCCCAAACTTTGCTTCTAGGCTACCTAGACACTACCCTTAGCACACCAACCCGCCTAATAGCACTTCCACTATCAGAACTCCTTGACCACTCCTAGCCTATCTAGCCACCTCTAGAACTATCCAACTGCCTATACTCACACCCACTCTTAAGGTCACCCTCATGGAACTAGTCTAGACTTCAACCTTTACTCTCCTATCCTAAACGCTCACACCACGCATCCACTACCTACCGACACTTCTAGCAAGGACATCTCCCTCAAAATCTCAACATACTAGCCTCACTCCCTACCTAAGACCTACCTGGAAGCTCATCTATACTCACGGACCACTATCTTCAACACATCCCAACTCACTCGGCTCTACTCAAACTAACGCATCATTTCTGCACCCCATCTCACAAAACCAAAGACCCAATCCGAAGACCTCAATCCACCTGCCACTTTTCGACCCGTCTCACCGAAGAATCTCACGACTCAAGCTCAAGAAGAAAGCACTAC
This sequence comes from Persicaria tinctoria, assembly GCA_037127255.1. Taxonomy (NCBI): domain Eukaryota; kingdom Viridiplantae; phylum Streptophyta; class Magnoliopsida; order Caryophyllales; family Polygonaceae; genus Persicaria; species Persicaria tinctoria. The sequence goes on from JBANSL010000013.1 coordinate 66,269,479, forward strand.
CATATATATAACCCATAATCTATTTACCAGGAAATCGGTACATCAAGCATCGAGGCACAACATCAGAGAAACAAGTTAGTTAGACAATCACTTGCCACCAGTTTAGCATATTAGTCATCGCACGCCCATTTATGTCAACTCCAGGCCTACTGCACTACGCCCATTCCAATTGGTATAGAAGAATTCACGATTTGAATGAAGAACGCCCTTCCTTGAGTCATCTAAGAGAATCACGTCCGCGACTACCATCTTCGAGATGCGTCCGTCCTTTGTATACCTTTGGCGACGTCTGTCTTGTGGCTTATGGGTCATGGACCCATCACACTTCCGTTGCGCCGCTCCGGTGCCACTTGGTCGTCGGTCCTTTCTTGCATATCGGCGTTCATCGAATGATCATAAGGGTTAGAAGTTACGGAGATAGGGGAGAGACAAGGGCAGACAACACAACTTCCTTAGGAGTTCAGACATGGACCAGAACTAGGGACAACGAGACCAAGGAGAAGACCCAAACCCGAGAGTTACAACGATGCCCTTATAATTGTGGCACGCAAACACATAAAAATCAAGAGATATCATCACATTATTTCACACTAGTATGCACCTATCTCAAGGAATATCGATTTATGCATTCATAACATGTTCATATAATCATCTTTATATGTGCGCAGAACAAGCAAGCAACCTATCATTTCATTCACCAATCACGCTTGACAGACTAAGAACATGCATGCACAGACTGACATGAGACATATATGACATAAGTTATGCAAGATCTAGCAACATCACAGGATATCATATGCACGACTTATCACTCATTTAGATACACAATTAAGCAAGTCATAATATTATGGAAAGCATGCTAAGATGTACCCTAAAAATCATGCTAAGGGTATGGTCAGTTCATGCAGGGTTGGTATAGCAACTATCTCATCACATACATTCATATTCGCATAGTAAGACTAGGACGTCACACAATCATACGAGGGCCTATAACTGGGAGGTATATGTTTTACGTGATACTAGCAATACTCAATAAACATGTACACAATCAATGAGGTCCAATTAGGTTAATCTGGCATGCTAAGTCATCTGATTCACGTGTTAAACATGCAACGAGAGTTGGCCACACTATCATGGACCTAGTTCATAGGGAGACAGTAATCATGGGAATTCAATACATACAACACATGCATCCACTCACAAGCGCAACCATGCAAGGTACCAGGCAAGTCATGTTGAAATACATCAATATACTATGGCATGCGACCACAAGAATGATTACTACTATAACCGATAGAATTCTCCGAGGCCATTCACCGATTCATCACCCCATTGCCCCGTGGGGCGCTAGTATGACTCGTTGGGTAGGACACAAGAGCACTCGTACTATTTCCGAAAGGCAAGGGTAGAACTTATGCTTAGACTCGTGGGGCAAGAAGACATGGTTGACCATGACGAGGATCGAAAGGGATGACTCCATGAGGTAACTCATTTCTAACTCGAAACTACTTCAATCATCACCCCCACTAACATACTCAAGTAACCCTCACATCTGACACAATTTTTGAAGGTATTTAGTTGACCAACCCGAATTTCCCGTGGAAGACACCAACCTCAGGTACGAGACTCGATAGCAGCATAGATAGTGGGATACCAAATAGGACTCGAAACAGGGAAAGCAGACGCTTCTCGACCCTTGCTAACATGCCTAGATATTTTGGTAGGGCAGATGACATAGTCAGAACCATCAGGGGGTTTGAATTATGTAAGGGCTATTCCAACAAGACAAGAATTCTGATTACATAAGAATAAGGCTTTCTCCCGCTATCCCGTTTGCACGATTATTCAACACATGATTCAAGTCAAGGCATACGGATTAGTTCGTTATCCTAAGCACAATAGCACTCATCACGGAAGCAATCAACAAGATTAATATGATCCTCTTCGAGGAGGATCGCCCTCGGGCCCAATTGCATATATGTATATATAAACGTAAGCATAGAGACGATCTATGCCGTCCTTCGAGGGACGGCTGGCCGGAGGGGAAAAAACCTCACGGCCTCCTAACTCAACACTCCAACCTCCGTGGTGTTCCTTGGAGTCTTCTAGGCCCATCTGTAAATAAAAGCTAGTATTTTGCCTACCGTTCCCCGAGTTCTACATCCATAGAGGATGTCTATCGCTTTGGTCTCTACCCCCGATATTGTTTCCCTTTATTCAATTATGTTTAATTCCAATTAAATTCATTTTGCCCTTTCAAAAATATTTTCCAAAACCATTTGAAAACATTGGGCGATTTTCAAAACCTCCTCAATCTATTGTACTCAGATTGCAAAACCTTGCTCTGATGCCACCTTTATAACGGCCCGAGATTATGATTCCCGAGTTATGTTTCGAGGGATAAAACCCCTCGTTAGGATCTTGCGCTCCGAGTACAGGTTGAAGGTTTGAAACCGAAGATTTGTAGTTTAAAGCGGGATTTCGCACCCAAATCCTGAAGGTCCGTTGGAGACCCCGGGGTAAACCCCTGTACCTGTCATAAGTCTACAACGCAGAAAACCTTTTATCATGCAAAGGACTTAAGTTTTGAAAACGATACAACCAGTGCCACGGCAAGGCCGGGTCAACAGAGTATAAGTAGGAAGAAATCCCAAAAAGTGTAAATCTGGTGAAGTCAGAGTTCAACACTCACTCTCCGCCATATGAATGGACCCCGTCATAACAGCACGAAATCAAGGAGCGAAACGGGTACCTGAATCTAAAAAAAAAAGGGGGATCTGGGTCAATCATCAGGTCACTCATGCGCGTGTGTAAACACACTCTAAGAGGCATATAATAAGCATCCTATCCCTAAGATGAAATGTGTAATGCAATGCGGAAATTAAATCACATATACATATATACTAACAGTTTAATATAATGCAGGAAGCGATAAATGGATCCAAACCGAATGCCAAGTGGCATGTCCCTTTCCTACCTCCACCCCCCCCCCCCTTCCGATAGGGCGGAGACTAGCCATTTCGGTGCTATAGCATAGCAATTTCCTCGTGGTGGTGCACAAACCATGGCATCATCATATCATATCATCTCATCGCTTGCCCGATAGTGGTGGGCTATCATATCATGCTCATATAGACTCGATTGACTCAGGGTACCCGATGAGGCGGGGCTACCCTATGACCCTAGCAAAGACTCTAGGATTATCACAGATAAAGACCGTTCTCTTGCAAGGACATATAGCAATCATATGATTTTCATTTTAGCTCCTAAGCGTGATTCTAAGTCGTATGGTGCATGGAAACTAGCCTACTATATAACACCCAGTGCATAGAGCACCCATCATGAGTAAGTTCAAAGAACTTACCTGGAGAAGCGCAGAATCCAAACAATGACCAGCAATGGCAAGCAATCCAACATATCAGAGATCACCTAGTAATCCCATAAATAGCATAATAAGTCTAAGTCTAATTTACACAAAGCACACAAGTCACATATGAAACATATAAGATACACACAAATATGATAACTCGACCATCTTGTCATTATTAACATTATCATCTCATCTTCAATTCTCATCTTGTCTCATCATATCTCATAAATTAACATCTTTCTCAATTCGATCATAACATCATCCTCATCAGCTCATGACAACCTCCATATCATACTTAGCCAATTTCACATATTACCGGTTCATATTTACACTTGGCATACATATATATATATATCATCAAACATCATAATATCTAACATTTAATCTCATATAGTAAATCACCGCAAGTCATGCTATTAGTCACACATATCATGTCGTTAGTCAAACACTCATATTATCATGCTAGTTAATCATCGAATAAGTCTTATTCCCAAGTTAGTTCCAAAACCATTTCAAATCCGAAGTAAAGAGTTAAGAGTTCCGACCCTTGAAAACACTCGCTAAATCACTTTTTCAATTTATTTATTAAATCACTTTTCAACCTTTTATAAAATCTCCAAAATAATATTTTATACCTTTAAATCCTCATATAATATTATATAATAATTTAAATACCGCTAATTAGTTAAATAAATAAACGGATAACCCGAACCGAACCAAACCGAAACCGCCACATATAAACCCAACCGGTTAAATAATAATCATATTTATATATAATGTTAGTAAAAGGAGGGGCCCCACACAAGCCATGTCATCTTCTTCTTCCTCCTTCAGAAAACAAAAGGAAGCCCGCCCGCGCTTGGTCCGGACTCGCCCAGCTCGGACCCTCGCACCTCTCTCCTCGTGTTCGCTGCTCGCCCTCTCGCACACGCTCAAGCCGACCCTCGCAGCTCAGTCAGCCTCGCCTCTCACGCTCACGGCCTCGCTCTCGAGATCGTCGGAGCTCTCGAGCTTGCCCGACTGCCCACACTCAGCTCTCGCTCACCCCCCCAACTATTCTAAGCATCGAAAGGAGGAACGAAATCGAACGAGAAATGAAATGAGGCTTGGAAGCTCACCGACATGTTCGCGACTTCGGAGCGCTCGATCGGAGTTCTGGGCTTTGTCGGTGGCTCTCGATGGCTCGTCGGACCTGCTTCGGACAGGGGTGAGTGTGATGGAGGAGCTCTGGGGTGATTTCGATCAAAAATGGAAGAGAATCGCTTACCAGAACGTGGCTTATGCTAAACAGGGAAACGATGGTTCGGTGGCTCGTCGGCGGCGCTGGGCAGCTTTTGGATGGCTCCGGTGGTTCCTGGGCACTCATGGACGTCGAAGGAGGTTCGGAATGGTGCTGATGTCGCTGCCCTACAAGAGGCAAAGAGGGACGTGGTGGGAACGACGGTTCAGGGCTCGGGAAAGAAAACAGAGGAGCGAAAGTGAGGAGAGCTCGGGGATGCTGGTGGCGCCTCGGTGGTGGTGATCGGTAACGGGGGTGAAGGTGACGATGGTGGCGGACCCGTGGAGGAGAGCAGGTGGTGGTGAAGGTGATGCGTGATGAAGATGGCGAAGTCGGCGAGGGTGATGGTGAAGGCGCGAGGAGCAGGTGAAGGTATGGTGATGATTGAATGAATGAATGACCGGGGGAGGGGTGGATTGAATTTGAAGGGTAAGGTGAGTGATGGTAGTGGGTGAGGGATAGAGTGTGGGAATGGTTAAAACCAATACCCGGAAATAAATCACGAATACGCAAATTTTGAATCCCGAAATTAGTTCTTGACTGTTATTTTTTTTTTTCGAATCCCGGTTTCTCAATCAATTAGATTTTTAAAATCGACAAGGATATCGCCATCCGATAATTATTTTGAATTTTTTTGAGGTAAAATGATGGAAATTATTCGTCAAATTTTAGATTCCGGTCGGAATCCGCTAAACGAGTTTTAAAACCGATTAAATTTCATTTTTAATTCTCTTTTTCCGAAAAATTAGAATTTGAAAAATCCGAGCCTTTACATAAACCTGGTATTTTATTAGATCCAACCGGATTTACAATCTAATCAGTTCAAACTTTAAAACTAATACAAGTTTTAAACTACAAAATCGACTTCTTCTTACCTCTCCGTCAGATCTTCACCAAAATCATCATATTTGATTTCTTCTTATATCCCAATAAACCTCCACCAAAATAACAGAAAGAATATAATCGCATAGATTATTACCATGCTAATAAGTATCTCAAGATCGAATCGGTCGGAGGAGTTCATGGTGGTTTGTAGGAGGCCGGAGGAGATGAGGTTGATGATGATGAAGATGAGGATGGTGATGGAGATGAGATAGTTGTAAAAGTAAAATGTGTGATGGGGTGTTGTTAGATACACCGCAAATCCCCCATTAAAAGTGCACTTCGGAATTAACGTGCAGATATTTCCAATTAATTAGCACGCTAAAAAAATTAATTAACCCACTTCAACCCAGCACGTCAATTCCGACGTGCAGGATTTGAGGGTTATTTAGTTTACACGTAATAATGGAAGGAATGGTGGTAATTTAAAGAAGAAAAAGTGAGAAGGGAAATATGAGAATGGGGTAGAAAAAGGTGAAAGATGTAAAAATTTGAAGATGTTTTTCCACCCATAATTACCTCTTGAACTTGGAAATCCACACTTGATATACCCTTGTTCTTCACTTCTTTGATGATCTTCAAATACCTCATATTTGAGGATGGAGAAATTTTTCTACTGAAAATTTTGATGTCTTAGTTGTTTTTTCTAAAGAGAGTTTTTTATTTGGCGGTTGGTACTATGAGAAAATGAGAGTGATTTGAAGAAAGCTTGAACATAACCTATTAATGTATTCAAAGCATGTATCATGTATATATATTATGTTAAGAGATAACATGCATGCATATATCACATAGATATATTTATACGTACTGTGTGAACACATACATATATAAAAAATATATAAGCCATGTATGTATGTATATATACAGTTATTATATTTGTTTATAGCATCTACATATATAGTAATGAGATATAATATTTGTAGTTAATTCAATATTAATTTATATGATTTCATTTGTAGTTAATTCAATGGCAAATCTTACAAAGCGGGAATTTGATATTCTCGACTTATCGGACCAGAGATATCTTGAATGGGGGGTTGATTCACTGTCTCGCCTTCAAGCTCATAGCCTACTGGAAATTATCTCTGAAAATAATGATACTTCTCCTCAAGAGAAGGCAAAGGCGATTGTATTTTTGCGTCATCATGTGAATGAAAGCCTTAAGTCTGAATACTTGTTGGTGAAAGATCCTAAAGAGTTATGGGAGAACTTAAGTCACAGATATGGGCATCAGGAGAAAGTTTTATTCCCAAAAGCCACATATGACTGGAGCACTTTGAGGTTCCAGGATTTTAAGTATGTCAGTGATTTTAATTCTGCCTTATTCAGGATCACGTCTCAGTTACATTTATGTGGGCACAAAATCTCTGAAGAAAATATGCTCGATAAAACCTTCTCTACAATGCACGCATCAAATGCGTTATTGCAACAACAATACAGAGAGAGGGGTTTTACAAAGTATTCTGATTTGATATCAGTATTACTCGTGGCTGAGAAAAATAATGAAATTTTGATGAAGAAGCACAACCTAAGGCCTACTGGTGCTGCTCCATATAATGAGACGAATGCAACACATGGAATGTTTCCAGGCCGATATACATCTCATGGAGATGGTGGCTGGAATACAACTAATCGTGGAGATGGAAATAATCGCGATAGAGGTCGAGGTCAGGGAAGAGGTCGTGGTCGTGGTAGAAGCTTTGCTACTAATCAGTGGCATAAAGCTTACGGGGCATCCTCTTTAAAGGGGAATGATAAGCTGATGGTCCGGAAAGATCCATCGGGATCTACTCAAAAATCCAAATCTCCATGTTACAGATGTGGTATCACAGGCCACTAGGCGAAGGTATAACACAGAACTAAACATTTGTTTGAGCTGTATCAGACATCCAAGAACAAAGGAAAGAAGGTGGGGAGTAATTTTGTCAATAACACTCAACTTGAGCCCGATCTGGACATCTCTGGTTTCTTTGCAAATACTCCTGATGGAGATGGAGATTTTGGACTTAGTGATACGGTGAAATATTAAATATTGGTACTTTTATTTCCATGCAGTTTACTTTGTAACATATTGTTGTGAGCCTAATTTGTCATGTTTTACACTTACTTTTATATCAATTTCTGCATGCATTTTATATTTCTGGGCTAAAATTATGCAGAATATGTGTAGTTTATGCTTATTTGCCAATTATGGAGGTCTACACTAGTTTCTGTTTAATTTTGTAAAAACCGAAGTCAATTGACAACAATTTAGAGAAAGGATGAAAGGCTTGAAGACAACTACAAAAAGTCCGAGGTTAAGGAGCAGCCGAACCAAGACAAATTGAGAAAGAAACAAGGAAGGAAGCACTCGACACAGCTAGTCGATCTCGACCAACTATAGTCAATATCGAGTGCCACCCAGTCGGATTTACACGAAGTCAAGCAAAGATCCACTCGAGGAGGCCAGAGCTACTCGACATCGAGTAACCCTACTCGATGTCGACTACATGTCGATCGTCCAGAGGGTAGCCGAGCTCGAGTGCAACACACAGACACACGAGCTAGTCGACGTCGACTACACTTAGTCGATGTCGAGTACCCACATGCGTCAGTCCGAGTCCGAGATCGAGTGTTTGCAGAGAAGATAGAATACTTGCAAGTGAAGATATGTGGAATTCTATCTATTCACATGAAGATCTATCAATTTCAAGAGGGATTTATCCACAATAGTCTTATTTCCTTATGGATTTATTTCCTTTATTCATTAAGTTTTATCTTATGTTTTTAGATAGAAAGTTTTAGATATAGATAGATTGTTCTTTCCTATATTATCTAGGGTTGAACACTATAAATAAGGCATTAGGGGCTGGTTTTTAGGATCATCCAAGCCACAAGAAATTGTTTTTCATAGAGTTTTCAAGAGCTTTTAGAGAGAGAGGGGGATCGAGTGGAGCAAGAATGCGAAAGTGATCTGGCTTTCTTCGGTTTGTACTTTCTTCAGTTTTATTTAATGCAAGTTAGTTTCCTTTTATTATTGATTAGTTTCTTGATAATGAAGAGTGAGTAGTCACCCAACTTCTAGGGTCGGGGTGAGCCCGACGGTAGCCATGTAAGGTAAATGCGATAAAGGTACAATCTTTTGATGCGTTTTCATCTTCTATCCTTATGAGCCTGATTCTTTTGCGAAAGTTGAAGGTGATCCTTATTTGTGTTATTGAAGCGAAAGTGATCTTAATGCAACTTGGATTAATTATGTGAAATGGGTTAGTAACAATTAGGGTTTATGCGAAAGCCTCTATTTTCCTACTTGTTAATAACGAAGGTTATTTGATGAAAAGAATTATCTTTTATACCTTATGCATTATTTTATATGGTTATCGTTGTGGCATTGAAACCACGATCTTGGAAGTCTTTTAGTTTATTGAATTTATTCCCAAAACTTCGTGTTTATTTCTGTCTTTCGTTGCGATTTTTGATTCTGCACTACTCGATATCGACGACACTGGTCGACGTCGAGTACCTCTACTCGAGATCGACTAGTTTTTGTTCATTTTTGCATTTCTTTGCTTCTGTTTTGCAGTTTTTACTCGACTGAGTGGTCGACGTCGAGGACTCTGGTCGACGTCGAGTACTTCTTTAGTCGATTTTGAGAGTTTTCTGGACTGAAAAGGCGGGCGCTGACATGCTTCCTCGTGGATCGATCCTAGCTGTCTTCTACTATAGCGGGAGGAAGTCTTATATTTATTTGCGTGGTTCAGGGAGTCTATTTGGAATTTATATTTTATATTAATTTTATACATGACATTCTTTCTATCACCAAATTGGCGCCGTTGCCCGGGAAGCAATCAATTGCGCCCTTTTTAGTTCATTTTTACTCTTTCTTTTTTGTTTTTGTTTTTAAGGTGCATGCAAAGAACTGATCGCACACCTATCGACCCAATTCTCGAACCAGAACGCTTCTTCCACCTTCGATAAAGATTCAAGAGGATGTCACAAACACACAATGAGAACGAGGTCCAGCTCACACCAGCATATGTGCTTGAGCAACTCGACTTACGAATCGAAGAGTTCACCACCACATAAGCAGAATACGCTCGACGATAGGCGGAGTATACACAGAATTAGGAAAGGTGTGAAGCAAGGGTAGATCACGAGGTCAACGCCAGAAGGAAACTTGAGGAGCAGATTGGGCATGTCCCAGCCAATGCAAAGAAGTATCTGCATCTTACTCTAGAAGTTCCAGAATCACCGATCGTTCTTCCCCCGGTTAATTATGAAATTCGTCCTTCTTTTATTACTGAAATTAGGAGGAATCAATTTAGGGGAAAACCTAATGAATGTCCTTTAGAGCATGTCACTACTTTTCTAGATTTATGCGAAGCTATTGTTGATAATGATAATCTAGAATATTTAAAACTAAAGGCCTTTCGTTGGTCCCTTGTAGGAATAGCTTCACAGTGGCTAGAGGGATTGCCAGCAAGATCAATTCGCACATGGAATAAGCTAAGGGATTTGTTTCTCAACAAGTTCTTTCCTCCTGCCAAGATAGCTGTGCTCAAACAACAAATCACGGCTTTCAGACAGAAGCCAGGAGAACCGCTTGCACAAGTCTGGGAGCGCTACAAAAGTCTTTTAAAATCCCGTCCTACGCACGGACAGCCACCCTACGTCATCCAGTAGATCATCTTCAACTGCCTGGATGCACCTACTAAGGATCGGATCAACAAGTACATCGCTTATAGGTATCTCGAGTACACCTCACGGTGTGTTTGGGAAACCTTTGAGACGCTGGCAAACTATGACAATACTTATGGGACTTCTGCGGCCTCTGGAGACGAAAGGTATGAAAGGCATGCCCCATCTATGCCTCTATATGTGCCACCTAAGGATGTTGATCCAGACGTTATGGACCAATTCCATAACGGTTAGGTACGTCGTCTTACCAAACAAGTCAAATTACGTTCTAAAGATAAACCTTGTTTGGAGTGTGGGTCTGTGAGGCACAACACTACTACGTCCCCACACGCCGATCATATATTAGTAGTTGAGACCCACGAGTTATGTGGGGGGAACTACTCAGGGCAGCATCAACAACAGCAGAACTGGAGCCACTATCGCCATCCACAACATCAAAGAGACCCCCCACCCTACAAAGCTCCTGGTCACCCTGACAGGGAAGGTAAGAAGGATGACATGCAGGTTATTCTTGAAGAGATGCGAAGGAACCATTCAGACAGCAAGCAATCAATCAACTCCATCCACTCTCAACTACATGGCATCAACTCTAGACTTGGGGAGATTGATATCTAGCGGAAATCAATAGAGACCCAAATGGGTCAATTGGCTTCATCAATCCGTAAGCAATCAGGTACGCTCTCTGGATCCTCTAAACCTAATCCAAAACTAAATCTACAAGACAAGTAGCTGTTATGAATCTAAGTAGTGGGTGTCCGATGCAAACACATGAGCACAATACAGAAGAAGAAGCTGCAGAGGAGTCCTCGACGTCGAGTAAACCAGTCATCATCGACCAACATCTACTCGATGTCGAGGACCCCCTAGTCGACGTCGACCACCCCTCTACACCCACACAGAAATCGACTATTGTACTCAATGTCGAGAACTCTCCAGTCGACGTCGACCAACCTTCTGACCATGTCAACAACACTCATGCACCTCTGAAAAAGAAAACACTGCCATTCCCAACGAAATTTTTGAAGGATCAAGCGGAAAAGAAGTTTCAGCGGTTCGTGAAAATGCTTCAGAGGCTGAATGTCACCATTCCCTTCACAAAAGCACTTCATGAGATGCCGTCATATATGAAGTTCCTCAAAGAAATCCTAAGCAAGAAGCGATCAATGACTGAGATCGCAGAAGAGTGCAGCCAGATGGACGTTCTAGAGAAAAGGCCAGATCCAGGTAAGTTTGCTATAAGTCTATAACCATTGGAGTTGGTCAATATAAATTTAATGCTTAATGTGACTTAGGAGCCATTGTAAGTATTATGCCTCTATCAATCTGGTCCAAAGTCAAGATAGGTGCTTTAGAGCCCGTAGATGCAAAGTTATACATGGCAAACAACAATGTGGTCATCCTAACAGGTATGGTGGACAATGTACTGGTGCAAGTAGTTAAGTTCTTTGTCCCTGTTGATTTTCTAGTTATTGATATGGCAGAGGACCCTGCTTATCTAATTATATTAGGAAGGCCCTTCTTAGCGACGGTGGATGCCAACATAAGCGTAAGGAAGGGAGTGCTCATTTTTAACATCAGCGATTAGGTAATTGCATGCTCTTTTAATAAAACTGAATGGCATATAAATCCCATGGAAGAGGTCAAATCAATTTCGGCTAGGTACAACACTTGCGAGGAGCCAAAGGTAAGAAATATGACTCCCGAGGAACTGGAAAAGAGGGACATGGAAGCCCAGGTGGAGGAAACCAAGGTAAGCCGATATCGACTCATTTTTATTCAGAATCATTTCCAGGTCTTAAGTATGGGGTCGATGTCAACCAGAAGTACTCGAGGTCAAGTACTCTAGTCGACGTCAACTAGATCCAGAAGCCCCCATCGAGCACACCATCGTCGAGCAAACCACCCTAGGCCAAGAAATAATCGACGTCGATTAGTTCACTCGACGTCGACCATATCCTAGGGAACTCGACTCCTCCTTCCTCAACGAGCAAGCCACCAAACGACGAAAAGCAGTCGATGTCGAGTACCACTACTCGATGTCAACTAGATCAGGAGGTCCTGAACGCTGATTCTGCGAAGGTAAGCCAAGGTAAAGACATCTCTTCACCTATTTCCATTAAAGAATTATCTATACATGGGAGAGGTTTGCCTTGGTATGTGCAATTTTGCAGGGTTTCCAATGATGAGCCTAAGGATTACGAAGTCGGAGACAAGGTCTATGTCTCCAAATCAAATTATCATTAGTTTCCCAACAAATTCAAGGAGAAAAAGATGGGACCTTTCACGGTGCACAAGATCCATTCAGGAGGATTGCAGCTAATGGACAAGAATGGAGTCCTATTCGAGGCCCAGAATACATGGGCGATGTAGATACCACCTTGAGCTTAAACGGAAGAAGTCGGCCTAGCGACTATAAAGTCTAGAGCTTGTAATAAAATACTTAGTTTTAATGGTTTTTAGACATCTTTGCTTTTGGTTTTTGGTTTTGAAACATTGTTTTTGGGTTTTGCTATTGTGGATATATTTGTCTAACAAAACTTGCAGGTACGGAAGACCTACAGAAGTATTCGACGTCAAGTAACCTACTCGACGTCGACCACCCATCACGAGCAAAGAACCCGTGGCCGAGGAGAATGGTCATCCTGAGGTTCAACGTTACTCGACACCGAGTAGACCTAATCGATGTCGACTAGTCTGCTCGATGTCGACCACTTCTACAACAACATTTTCACTCGACTTCGACGATCTGCAGAAACATGTCTAGTGAGTTTTTTTCATTACCCTTGTTTTATACAGTGATGACACTATAATATTTAAGTATGGGGTGGGGGAAGGGCTTACTTTGTGCATATTTGACTATATTTAACCATATATGTGCATATTTGAAGTTTATTTCTTGAATTGCTTATGCCTAGCAATTTTGGAATTCATTATCAATCTATGTGCTTATATGCATGTTTTCCAAAGTTTATGAAAATCACCCCCATTAAAATTTTTATTAGTGTCATGGAAGTTATATTGAACTCGAAGATGCAAAAATGGATTCATTAGAGATATAGCATGAAATTGCCTAAGTAAAGGGAAGTCACAATGAAGTGCATATTTTTCTTAAAAACCATGAAAGGAGGTAAAATTGAAATTGCTTTTGACATGTTGCACAATAAGAGGATGGATGACTTTATACTTTCCATATAATGCTCATATTTTGATATCCTAGCCATACCTATGCTTATGCATCACAAAAGCCATAATATGCCTTATTTTATATGCTCCACATAATCTAAATATTGCACATTCTTTACCTTATTTCCATTCGGGAATTATGTTGAGAATGATGTCACATTATGGAGATTATTATATGGTGTTTGTGTTGTTGTTATATATCATATTTGGAGTTTGGAAGAAATATTTCAAAGATATGGAAAATAAAATGAGTGAAAGAAAATCTGGTCACCTCAGGAGATAAAGTTAGATCGACCCTGCCTGCGCTGAGATAAAAGTTCCGCGGGATGGGACACCAAGGTGAGGAGTTCGAAAAACTAAGTATCCGGGGCCATTCATGACACCCATGTTTGCGACTCGCGAGAAGGCAATGCTAAGGTTAGAGAGGTAAAAGCATAATATTGAAAAAAACATTGAGCGAATGAGCGAAAGGTGAGAAATCAAAGGAAGAAGGAATGTGGTATGAAAGTTTGGAAAGTAGTCCATTTCCCCGGATCATTAGCACCACATGGCAAAAAATTGCCCACCTTTAGCCTTTTACCAATCTACTCCTTATTGAGCTTAAATTAAAGTCATCTTGATTATTATTGCTTTGTCACTTATGAATTGTTTTGCACAACCCTCTTTTTATGTGCAAAATTGCTTTTATTGCACAAGCATGAATTTGTGACACAAGTACCTATTCGATGATGGTAATTGATTGCATGGTTATATGACAATGGATCTAATATGTTGAGAGTTTTTGATTTCTTCCCCTCTATGACCATTAAAATTATTGCTTGAGGACAAGCAAGCTTAAGTATGGGGTGTTTGTTGTGAGCCTAATTTGCCATGTTTTACACTTACTTTTATATCGATTTCTGCATCCATTTTATATTTCTGGGCTAGAATTAAGCAGAATATGTGTAGTTTATGCTTATTTGCCAATTATGGAGGTCTACGCTAGTTTCTGTTTAATTTTACAGAAATCGAAGCAATTGACAACAATTCATAGAAAGGATGAAAAGCTTGAAGACAACTACAGAAAGTCCGAGTTCAAGGAGCAGCTGAACCAGGACAAATCAAGCAAGAAACAAGGAAAGAAGCACTCGACATAGCTAGTCGATATCGAGTGCCACCCATTCGGATTTACATGAAGTCGAGCAGAGATCCACTCGAGGAGCCCAGAGCTACTCGACGTCGAGTAACCCTACTCGATGTCGACTACATGTCGATCATCCAGAGGGTAGCCAAGCTCGAGTGCAACACACGGAGACACGAGCTAGTCGACGTCGACTACACCTAGTCGATGTCGAGTACCCACCTGCGTCAATCGAAGTCCGATATCGAGTGTGTGCCTTGAAGATAGAATACTTGCAAGTGAAGATATGTGGAATTTTATCCATCCACATGAAGATCTATCAAGTTCAAGAGGGATTTATCCACATTAGTCTTATTTCCTTATGGATTTATTTCCTTTATTCATTAAGTTTTATCTTATGTTTTTAGATAGAAAGTTTTAGATATAGATAGATTGTTCCTTCCTAGTGACGCGGGACCATCTTCTACACCTCCAGACACGCCTATCATACTTAGAGAGGGACCAATAACTCGAGCCCGGGCTAAGAAGCTTCAAGGAGACTCATTCATGTTTATGAGTCATGCCTTGTTCTCGAGCATGAAGAGCATGCTAATGAAGATGATCAAAACCTTAACTTACTTGCTTATGATGATGAAGATTGTACTGAATATGAACATGGTGATTCCTTGATTGTTAGGAGAGTCTTAAGTGTTCAACATGCACCTTGTGATGACAATCAAAAGGAAAACGTATTTCATACTAGATGCTTAGTCAAGGGTAAGGTTTGTAATGTAATCATTGATGGTGGGAGTTTTTGTAATTTAGCTAGTTGGGAAATGATTGATAAACTACAATTTCCAACAATTCAGCATCCTAGACCTTATAGATTGCATTGGAGGAATGGCTGTGGAAATTTGAAAGTGAATAGGCAAGTTAAAGTTCATATCAAACTAGGACATTATGAAGATGATGTTTTTTGTGATGTTGTGTCGATGCAAGCTTGTCATATATTATTAGGTCGTCCTTGGCAATTTGATTGTAAGGTCTTACACAATGGTTTTACTAACCACTACTCCTTTACTTTTCATGGAAAGAACATCGTTCTCAAGCCTATGACGCCAACACAAGTGGCTGATGAGACTGAGAAACGGAAGGTAAGTAAAGGTGAGTTAGCTAAGGAGGCTCAGTCAAGCCATGTGTCTACCCCTACTCGGCCTAAAGAAGTGTTTTTGGCTTCTAAGAGTGCGTTTGTAGACGAGTTTGTGGATGGGGAAACAACCCTCATGCTCCTATGCAAAGGGTTGAATATGTTGAGTGAGGAGCTTAGATCTAACCTCCCTCCTCGCATCCTATCTCTTCTTGAAGAATATAAGGATGTATTCCCCGAAGACATACCACCAGGCCTACCCCCTATTCGTGTCATTGATCATCAAATTGATCTCATTCCGGGGGCTGCATTGCCTAATAGGCCTTCTTATAGAATGAAACCCACTGAAACCCAAGAGATTCAATCCCAAGTCCAAGAGTTGTTGGATAAGGGATACATTAGGGAAAGCTTGAGTCCTTGTGTTGTGCCTGTGTTATTAGTCCCTAAGAAAGATGGTTCATGGAGAATGTGTGTAGACTGTAGGGCTATTAACAATATAACTGTCAAATATCGTCATCCTATTCCACGCTTAGATGATATGCTAGATGAATTACATGGTTCTTCAATTTTTTTGAAAATATACCTTAAGAGTGGCTATCATCGTATTAGAATGAAGGAAGGCGATGAATGGAAAACAACATTTAAGACTAAATTTGGACTCTATGAATGATTGGTTATGCCTTTTGGTTTAACTAATGCACCTAGTACTTTCATGCGCTTAATGAATCATGTTCTTAGAAATTTCATATGGAAATTTGTTGTTATTTATTTTGATGATATACTTGTTTATAGCAAATCTCCTAAAGAACATGAAGCACATCTCATGGAAGTACTCTCTACTATAAGATTAGAACACTTGTATCCAAATCTTAAGAAATGTGAATTATGTAATGATCAAGTGTCTTTTCTTGGTTTTGTAGTGAGCTCAAATGGACTTCGAGTGGACGAAGCCAAGATCAAAGAAATCTAGGATTGGCCGACACCCATCTCCATTGGACATGTACGCAACTTCCATGGATTGGCGAGTTTCTATGGACGTTTTGTGCACGACTTCAGCTCCATCCCAACCCCTCTCACGGAGATCACGAAGAAGAGGAGCGAGTTCAAGTGGGGAGCAGCTCAGGAGGAGGCGTTATGCACCTTAAAGAGAAGCTGACGCAGGCGTCTTTGCTTACCCGACTTCACTCGACCCTTTGAGGTGGAGTGCGACGCTAGCGGAGTTGGAATTGGCAGAGTTCTCATGCAAGAAGGTAAGCCTATTGCCTTCTTTTCTGAAAAATTGAAAGGTGCATGTCTTAATTACTCTAGTTATGATAAAGAGTTGCATGCGTTGTTTAGAGCTCTTAAGACATGGTCCCATTACCTATGGCCTAGAGAGTTTATTCTTAAGACTGATCATGAATCTCTAAGACATTTTAAGAGCAAAAATAAACTTGATAGGAGACATGGTAGATGGATGGAATTCATAGAAACATTTCATTATGTAATAAAGTATAAGAAAGGCCAAGAAAATGTGGTTGCAGATGCACTATCTAGAAGACATGTTTTATTAACCACTTTGTATTCTAGAGTCTTAGGCTTTGTTTACATTAAGGAATTGTATGCAAATGATGAAGATTTTGGGGATAGTTTTCGAAAATGCCTTGATAAGGGTCCTACCGACAATTTTTATATCTTTGATGGATTCTTGTTTAGGAAAGATCAAGTGTGTATACCCAGGTGTTCTCTTTGACTATTACTGGTAAATGAAGCCTATAGTGGAGGTTTAATGGGTCATTTTGGGAGAGATAAGACTTACCACACACTTAAGACACATTTTTATTGGCCACATATGCTTAGGGATGTAGAACATTGCCTTAAGAGATGTATTGATTGTTTAAATGCCAAATCTAAGCTTATACCCCATGGACTCTACACGCCACTACCTACCCCCTCAGCCCCTTGGGAAGACATTTCTATGGACTTTATAGTTGGATTGCCTAGAACTAAGAAGGGGAGGGATTCTATATTTGTCTTAGTGGATCTATTTTCTAAGATGGCTCACTTTATTGCATGTCATAAAACTGATGATGCTACTAATGTTGCAAACTTGTTCTTTAGAGAAGTAGTTAGGTTGCATGGTGTGCCTAAAACAATTGTAAGTGATAGAGATGTTAAGTTTCTTAGTCATTTTTGGTAAACTTTATGGAGTAAATTGAGAACTAGATTGCTATTATCTACCTCTAGTCACCCCCAAACTGATGGCCACACTGAGGTGATCAATAGGACCTTAACAACCGTCCTTAGAGCCATAATTAGGAAAAACTTGAAGCTTTGGGAAGAAGCCTTACCTCATGTGGAGTTTGCTTATAATAGGACCATGCATTCCTCAACCAAAATATCTCCATTTGAATGTGTCTATGGTGTTAATCACCTAACCCCTTTTGATCTTACTCCATATCCTATGAGAGAGAAAGAATCTTTTGAAGTAGGTAAGCATGTTGAGTTCGTTAAGGAGCTGCATGAACGGACGCGTCAGAAGCTTGTGGAGAATGCTGAATACAACGCCAACAAGGCCAACAAAGGTCGACGCTTGGTGGTATTCCAACCAGGGGATCTCGTGTGGGTACACCTAAGAAAGGAGCGCTTCTCGAAGCAACGGAAGAGCAAGCTAGCACCGCGAGGAGATGGACCATTCAAAGTTCTTCAACGAGTTGGAGAAAATGCTTACAAGCTGGAGCTTCCTGGAGACTATGGTGTGAGTGAAATGTTCAACGTCGCGGATCTCATTCCCTGCTTTGTTGTGGACGAGGCTTTGGATTCGTGGTCGAATCCTTTCCAAGAAGGGGAGGTTGATTCGGAACCATCTTCTACACCTCTAGACACGCCTATCATACTTGCAGAATGACCAATGACTCGAGCCCGATCTAAGAAGCTTTAACGAGACTCATTCAAGTTTGTGAGTCGAGCCTTGTTTTCGAGGATGGTTCCACTCCCGGAGCCACCATATCCTACTTAGGCACATGTTAGGCTGGATTTTACTAAGTGTTGAACTCTGTTGTAGGGAGGAAAAATCGAGACTTGCAATTAAAATATAAATAAAGCAAAGCAAACCAGATTCCGTCCCGTGCAGATAATTACAAGACTCCCTCCCAATGTAGCAAGAGAAAGTCAGGATTGATCCACGAGGAAGCGTGTAAGCGGATCCTAGGCAGCGGTTGAATCTCACGGCAGTAGTCGACAACAGATGCTCGATCTCAAGTAAGCTTACTCGACAGAAGATCGGACAAGTCAAACCAAGCACGCAACAGCTCCCGGCGGTTGGTCGATATCGAGGAGAATTTACTCGATATCGAGTAAAACTCTTGTCGACGTCGAGTACCTGCAGAGAATAGAAGCTACATCGATCTAGGATCGAATGTCAGAAGTCGATATCGACCAGATTTGGTCGAGATCGAGTAAAAACAGTAACTTTTAAACGAAAGAAAATAAAGAACAAGGCTTTGCGAAAATAACTTTGTATGAAAGAAAACTTCTAAGATCGGGGTTTGCAACGACAATAACCAAGCATGCATAAGGCAAGATAAATAACGATAATCATGCAAATTGCATCGAAGGATCAAGCTTTCGCCTTTTCCAACAATTAGACAAAACTTTCAAGAAACCCTAATTGTATCTACCGACTTTAGGTTTACAATCCAAGTTGTTAGCATGGATCTCCATTATATGGGTAATAAACACATAAAAGGTAGTAGCTGCTCAAAACATAATAAAGGTCGGATATTTACCTCAAACACGCATGGATATCGTCGGGCTCACCCCAACCCTAGAAGTAGGTGGACTACTCGCGCTTCATCGCAATCACAGATATTGATATAAAAGAAATAACTTGCATAAACTATATTCGAAGTCTTTACAATCCCGGCACTCCAACTTTCATTGAACACCAAAACCCTAAAACCTTTGAACTCCTAAAACTCTATGTGTAATTGTATCTCTGAAATTGAATGATTAAAACTCAGCCCCATGGGCTTTATTTATAGGCTTCCAATCCTTGCTAATCAAGGAAAGAAATATCTATCTAATATCTAAGGATAAAACTTTAATAAAAGGAACATTTATCGTAATAGGAAATATATCTAAATATCTAAATATCTTCATGTGTGGATAAATCCTCTCTCCGTGGATAAACCTTGATAGACTTGATAGAACTCAGACTCCTTCGCTCCCAAACAAGCCCAAACAATCCAGCTCGACTCGGATAGGCCCAACAACGTCACGGCCAAAGAGAGTTTTCCTCGATATCGAGTAATTTACTCGATATCGATTAACTTTATCGTCGACTAAGCTTCTCGAGTAACTCTTCCTTGGAACTGGCTCGGACATGTGGTCTGGGTCTTGTCAATATCGAGCAGTTTACTCGATATCGAGCATAAAGTTGTCGTTCTCGGCTTGTCTGGCCAACTCGAGCAACTCCTCCTCGGATCCTCGATCAGGTGTTGCTGCTGGCTTAGCCGATATCGATGAATCTTGTCGGTATCGAGTAAAAACTCCTCGAGTTGTCTTGCTCTTCGGCTTCTCGATCAGGTGCTGCTTCCTCGAGATCACTTTGGTTCACAGCCCTTGTCGATATCGAGTAATTTACTCGATATTGAGTAACATGGTGAACTCGAGTTAGCTTTGTCTTCTCAGCTGCTCGATCAGGCTCTCCTCGACCAGGCTTGGGTGCACACTTTTGTCGATATCGAGTAAAACTTCTCGATACCGAGTAAAAATCAGCTTTCGTCTCCTTTCCTTGGTTTTGTCCCAAAATGGCTCCAAATTCTGTAATATTAAACCAAAACTTATGTAGACCTCTATTTTTTTGGAAATAAGCACATGTTACATAAATTTAACATATTCCCAGCCCGAAATATGCAAAATATATAGAATATATAGCTAAAATGTGCATTTCAACATGGCTATCTTATTGGAAATCAAATCACCCCATACTTAAGCTTGCTTGTCCCCAAGCAATAACTTGGATGGTCATTCAGGGGAAGAATTTAAAACTCTCAACATCATAGATTCATTTTTATATAACCTTGCAATCAATTACCATCATCGAAAAGGTACTTGTGCCACAATTCCATGCATGTGCAAATAAAAAGCAACATCTACTCATAAAAGGAGGGTTATGTAAACCATTCATATGTGACAAAACATTAATAATCAAGAGGACTTTAATTTAAGCTCAAATAAGAGTAGATTGGTAAAAGGCTAAAGGTGGGAAATTTTTGGTAATGTGGTGCTAATGATCCGGGGAAATGCATTATTTCCAAACTTTCATACCACATCCCTTTTTCATAAGATTCATCACCTTTCATAATGCTTTTGTCAATAATAATTTTTTTACCTCTCTAACCTCAGCACTGCCTTCTCGCGAGTCGCAAACATGGGTGTCATGAATGGCT
Source organism: Persicaria tinctoria (assembly GCA_037127255.1). Lineage (NCBI taxonomy): Eukaryota > Viridiplantae > Streptophyta > Magnoliopsida > Caryophyllales > Polygonaceae > Persicaria > Persicaria tinctoria. Next base: position 66,290,551 of record JBANSL010000013.1, read on the forward strand.
CCGGATACTTAGTGCTTTGGACTCCTCACATTGTGTGTCCCATCTCACTGAACTATTATCTCAACAAGCAGGGTCGATCTACATTTATCTCCTGAGGTGATCGGATTTTCTTTCACTCATTAAATTTTCCATATATTTCAAACAATTTCCTACCAAAACTCCAATAATAATCACAACAAAAACACCATATGACAATCTCCATCATGTAACTTCATTCTCAACATAATCCCCGGATAGGAAATAAGGTAAAGAATGGCAATATTTAGATCATGTGGAACAATAATTGAAATTAAGGCATAATATGGCTTTTGTGATGCATAAGCATAGGTATGGCTAGGATATAACAATATGAGCATTATATGGAAATATAAAGTCCTCCATCCTCTTATCATGCAACAAGTCAAAAGCAATATCAAAATTTACCTCCTTTCATGGTTTTCAAGAAAATATGCACTTCATTGTGACTTCCCTTTACTAGGCAATTCCATGCTATATCTCTAATGAATCCAATTTTGCATCGTCGAGTTCAATTAAAGCTTCCATGACACTATTTCTTTGAACAATTTACAAGCAATGGGAGATGTCTCCTAGAATTTTGAGTTTTAGCCTTATGCATAAAAATTTAAAATTTTACTCAAAATTCACCATGTAAAATAAAAAACAAGAACAAAACATGAAATAATGATAATGAGCTCGTCCCCCACCCCATACTTAAAATATACAGTGTCCCCACTATATGAAATCAATATAAAAACAAGGGTAAAGGAAGGAACTCACCGAATAATGCGTCGCGGAAGGCAAAACAGGGCCTGTCAAAGAAACTGCACTGGTCCATGTCGGGGAATTTTTGGTCGATATCGACCAACTTACTCGATATTGAGTAAATGTTGGCTGATATCGGGTAACTGCTTCTCCTCCTTCCCTGGTCGGTTTCCACCTCAGGAGCCCATATCGACTTAAGGTTAGTCGTTATCGACCAGGTTTGGTCGATGTCGGGTAGACTGGCATCGTCGATTGGAATGCTAAAGTCGAGGAGCTTTCTGACTTGGTCGATGTCGAGTTGGCCTACTCGATATCGAGTAAAACTGGGCTGCTCCGCTTGGTCGTTCTCGACTGGCCTAGTCGATTTCGAATATTTTTCAGGGACTTTTTATTCCACCTTTCGCGATCCTTTTATGCTTGCCGACCTAAAAGTGTTAGATTTTATACGAAGACAAGACTTTTCATATGAAGTATTCTAAACTAAAGAACAAAAACCAAAACCAAAAAGTTTCAAAGTCCCAAAACTGAAAAGGTTTTATATACATGCTCTAGATTTTAGAGTCGCTAGGCCGACTTCTCCGCTTGTGCTTTAAGTGTAGTCAATGTGGGCCCCTTTTGTGCTTGGCCCTTCTCCTGGATCATCTAGGTCCTGATTGTAGTATGCAAGCTCAGCTGATAGGTGGTTGCTTGCATAGTCTCCCTTTTCTTCCTTCCTTTTCTTTCTAGCTTTCATTTTCCGCAGATTCTCTCGCCACGGGGCCTTACCTCCCCTTAAATTATTTATAAATTTCTTAATGAACTGAGGAGGAGTAGAATTCATACCTGAACTTACCTTTCCGGGCCCAAAATAGAAATCTTCGGGCTTAGGTTTGGTCGACGTCGAGCAAGACTGGTCGATATCGAGTACATGGACCCCATACTTAGGCTCTTGGCAAGTCGATGTCGAGGAAGGTGGGTCGACATCGAGTAACACTTTGGTCGACATCAAGGAAGTCTTGTCGATGTCGAGCAGAATTTTGGTGCCTTCCTCCGTTGTTTGCTTGATCCCGTGGTTGCTGATGCTCTTCACCTCCAACCATGAAATTTCCTCTTTTGCAGGGACAAAAGAGAAATCTAAGACCTCATCGCCTATTGTGAAGGTGAGCAATCGTTGTTTGACACTAATCTTGGCATCTACAGTAGCTAAAAATGGTCTACTAAGAATAATAGGGCTAGTAGAATCTTCAGCACAATCTATAATAAGGAAATCAGCTGGAATAAAGAATTTACCAACCTGGACAGGGACAACCACTGTATTGTTTACCATACCTATAGGGATGACCACTGTATTGTTTGCCATGTATAGCTTGGCATCCACATGCTCTATGGACCCTATCTTCACCTTTCGCCAGATTGATAAGGGCATGATGCTCACACTTGCTCCTAAATCACAAAAGGACTCATATTTATATTGTCCAAATCCCACAGTAACAGAAAACTTACCAGGGTCAAGTCTCTTCTCAGGAAAATGGAGCACTTTGCATTCGCCGACTATTTCTGAGATAGATCGTTTGTTGCTAAGGATTTCCTTAAGGAATTTGACATAAGAAGGCATCTCTTGCAGAGCTTCTGTAAAAAGGAATAGAGACATTCAGTTCTCGAAGCATATTAACAAAACGTTTAAACTTACCTGCAGTGGGATCTTTTAGCGCCTTGGAAGGGAAAGGCAATGTCTTTTTTTGCTTCGGAGCCAGAACAAATGTCGGAGGTGTTGCAGAGTCCTCGACATCGACAAGGGTTTGCTCGATATCGATAACGGTTTGCTTGATATCAACAACAGTTGTCGATTTTGAGTTGCTGTGTTGCGCAGTCGAGTCCGGGCTTGGCTTTTCCTCTGTGTCGAGTAGATTGTTGTCGAAATCGACCAAGTTTTCGTCGACATCGAGTTGTTGCTGCTCGTTGTCGAGTTGCTGCTCTGCTTTGTCTTGCTGCTTTCTAACCTCTGGCTCGCGTAATTGGTACCCGCTCCTGAGCTTTACAGCTGCGACGTGTCCGGTCTTCTCCTTAGGATTTGGTTCTGTTTGCCCAGGGAGTTGCCCGGTCGGTCGTGGAATTTGTGCTGCGAATTGACCCATCTAAGTCTCTATGCTTCTCTTCCAGATATTCAGCTCTCCAAATCTTGTGTTGAAATTCTGGAGTTGATTATTGATGGCGCTTATAGACTGTTGCTGTTGTGCATGATTTTGGCGCATCTCATCAAGGATCATCTATAGATCATCTATAGATCATTTGTAGATCATCCTTCTGTTGATCTCTTTCTGGATGTCCTGGAGCTCTGTATGGTAGGGGGTTTCTAGGGGCACCTTGGTTCCATTGTGGTTGCTGAAACCGTTGGTTCCCCATATAGTGATTGGGACCCCCTGCATAGGCTACCTCTTCGTGGCTCTCTGCCATCCTGACTTGCTCTGTGTGTGGGCACTCAATAGTGGTGTGTCGCTGTGATCTGCATTTGATGCAGGGCTGGTTGACATAAAGATATATATTTGACTTGTTTGAGGAGCTTGCGATTCTGATCTCTATAGTACTCCTCCCTAACATCTGGATCAATCTCCTTGGAAGGCTCATAGAGGGGCATGGATGGGGTTGGTCTGGCATAAAAGCTCTCATCATAGTTTGTAGTAGCCCCATATTTGTTATCGTAGTTGGTGAGCTTGTCGAGTACACCTCATGCGTTAGCTGGTGGCATCGTCAGATACTCATATCGAGTATACTGATTGATCATGTCCTTAGTGGTCTGGTCAAGAGAATTGAAGAAGATCTCTTAAATGACATAGGGTGGCTATCCATGAGTAGGGAAAGATCGCAGTAGTTCCTTTTATCGTTCCCATGCTTTTGCCAGCGGTTCCCCACACTTCTGTTTGAAAGTTGTAATCTTCTAGCGGAGAAGTGCTGTCTTGGCAGGAGGGAAGAATTTGTTGAGAAACTCCTACTCTACTTGAGCCCATGTTGTGAGGGATCGTGACTTTAGTCCTTCAAGCCACTTCAATACAGGACCGGCGAGAGACCAACGAAAGTCCTTCATCTTGACATATTCCAGAGTAGTACCTTCAGCAAGAGTACGACACATGTCAGTAAAATTGGTAATATGTTCAAGAGGGCATTCATTAAATCTTCTATGAAAAGCATTATTTTTAAGTTCAATAAGGAAGTGAGTGCGAATTTCAAAATTATTCTCAGGGATTAGAATAGCCGATTCAGGCACGATGAGAGTCGGGTGCATGTAATCCTCTGTAGTGGTAGGGTATTGGGCAAGCTCATCTTCCAATTGCCTCCATCGCGCAACTCAGGTAGTTGACCAGAACGGCGCATACATCTGCAAAATAAAAATTTAAAGGCAAACATGAGATCTAACTATCTAAGGCGCGAATGATTGCTTCCCCGGCAGCGGCGCCAATTTGTTGTAGGGAGGAAAAATCGAGACTTGCAATTAAAATGTAAATAAAGCAAAGCAAACCAGATTCCATCCCATGCAAATAATTACAAGACTCCCTCCCGATGTAGCAAGAGAAAGTCAGGATCGATCCACGAGGAAGCGTGTCAGCGGATCCTAGGTAGCGGTTGAATCTCACGGCAGTATTCGACAATAGATGCTCGACCTCGAGTAAGCTTACTCGACAGAAGTTCGAACAAGTCGAACCAAGCACGCAACAGCTCCCGGCGGTTGGTCGATATCGAGGAGAATTTACTCGATATTGAGTAAAACCCTTGTCGACGTCGAGTACCTGCAGAGAACAGAAGCTACAGCGATCTAGGATCGAATGTCCGAAGTCGATATCGACCAAATTTGGTCGAGATCGAGTAAAAACAATAACTTGTAAACGAAAAAAAATAAAGAACAAGGCTTTGCGAAAATAACTTTGTATGAAAGAAAATTTCCAAGATCGGCGTTTGCAACGACAATAACCAAGCATGCATAAGGCAAGATAAATAACGATAATCATGCAAATTGCATTGAAGGATCAAGCTTTCACCTTTTCCAACAATTAGACAACTCTTTCAGGAAACCCTAATTGTTTCTACCGATTTTAGGTTTACAATCCAAGTTGTTAGCATGGATCTCCACTAGATGGGTAATAAACACATAAAAGGTAGTAGATGCTCAAAACATAATAAAGGTCGGATCTTTACCTCAAACACGCATGGATATAGTCGGGCTCACCCCAACCCTAAAAGTAGGTGGACTACTCGCGCTTCATCGCAATCGCAGACATTGATATAAAAGAAATAACTTGCATAAACTATATTCGAAGTCTGTACAATCCCGGCACTCCATTTTTCGTTGAACGCCAAAACCCTAAAACCTTTGACCTCCTAAAACTCTATGTGTAATTGTATCTCTGAAATTGAATGATTAAAACTCAGCCCCATGGGCTTTATTTATAGGCTTCCAATCCTTGTTAATTAAGGAAGGAAATATCCATCTAATTTCTAAAGATAAAACTTTAATAAAAGGAACATTTATCTTAAAAGAAAATATATCTAAATATCTAAATATCTTCATGTGTGGATAAACCCTCTCTCGATGGATAAACCTTGATAGACTTGATAGAACTCAGACTCCTTCGCTCCCAAGCAAGCCCAAACAATCCAGCTCGACTCGGATAGGCCCAACAACTTCGCGGCCCCGGAGAGTTTTCCTCGATATCGAGTAACTTTGTCGTCGACTGAGCTTCTCGAGTAACTCTTCCTCGGAACTGGCTCGGACATCTGGTTTGGGTCTTGTTTATATCGAACAGTTTACTCGATATCGAGCAGAAAGTTGTCGATCTCGGCTTGTCTGGCTAAATCGAGCAGCTCCTCCTCGGATCCTCGATCAGGTGTTGCTGCTGGCTTAGTCGATATCAATGAATCTTGTCGATATCGAGTAAAAAGTCCTCGAGTTGTCTTGCTCTTCGGCTTCTCGATCAGGTGTTGCTTCCTCGATATCACTTTGGTTCACAACCCTTGTTGATATCGAGTAATTTACTCGATATCGAGTAATTTACTCGATATCGAGTAACATGGTGAACTCGAGTTGGCTTTTTCTTCTCAGCTGCTCGATCAAGCTCTCCTCGACCAGGCATGGGTGCACACTTTTGTCGATATCGAATAAAAATCAGCTTTCGTCTCCTTTCCTTGGTTTTGTTCCGAAATGGCTCCAAATTCTATAATATTAAACCAAAACTTATGTAGACCTCTATTTCTTGCAAATAAGCACATATTACATAAATTCGACATATTCCCAGCCCGAAATATGCAAAGTATATAGAATATGGAGCTAAAATATGCATTTCAACATGGCTGTCTTAGTGGACATCAAACTTCTTGTTCTATTTCCATTTTTAGTAACTTTCTTACTTAAGTTATTTTAGGAAACTTTAGGGGTTATTTTAATTATTTCTTTTATTCCTTATTTTTATTAAAATCGGCCCATGTTAGGTTATTTAAGTCGATTCCTTTCATTGTAAATATTCACGTCTCTTTTATCAAAAATTTTGTTTTTGTGTGAAAACACATTGAGTGCAAAGTCAATCGATTCGAAGCGTGGCTCATTGATTGCAAATTGGTATAGATCTCAGCTTGGTTTGCCTTGTGTTCATTAACCTCGCGAGAGCTTGGTGATCCTGGTAACCACGAGCCCCCTTCTCGTGCCTCCAAGTTGTCAGCTTGGTTGTGTAGGGTTGTAGAGACGGGTTGTCTAGTCGTTGGTGCTTGGTTTCTACCCTCTACGGAGGCATGTGGTCTTTATCTCGTTCTACATAGATCGACTCAGTCCTTATCGGTCGTGTCTTTGGTTTGATCGAGTCTTTCTTTCAATTCCCAATCGAGTCTTGCTTCTTCTTGTTAGTTGACGTCGAGTCTTGGAAGATCTTGATCACCTTGGTTGAGTTCTTGCTTCTTCTTTGTTGTTTTTTGCTGCGTTTCTTGCATTCTTGTTGAGTTCTTTCTTGTTTCTTTGAGTTCTTGTTTGATTGTCGAAGATCGAGCCATCCTACCACTTACCCTGTATCATCTAGATTAGCTAGGGTTGAAAACTATAAATAAGGCCTTAGAGGCTAGTTTTTAGGATCATCCAAGCCACAAGAAATTGTGTTTCATAGAGTTTTCAACAGCTTTTAGAGAGAGAGGGGTCGAGTGGAGCAAGAGAGCAGAAGTGATTTGGCTTTGTTCGGTTTGTACTTTCTTCAGTTTTATTTAATGCAAGTTAGTTTCCTTTTATTATTGATGAGTTTCTTGATAATGAAGAGCGAGTAGTCACCTAACTTCTAGGGTCGGGGTGAGCCCGACGATAGTCACGTAAGGTAAATGCGATAAAGGTACAATCTTTTGATGTGTTTCATCTTCTATCCCTATGAGCCTGATTCTTTTGCGAAAGTTGAAGGTGATCCTTATTTGTGTTATTGAAGCGAAAGTGATCTTAATACAACTTATATTAATTATATGAAAAGGGTTAGTAACAATTCGGGTTTAAGCGAAAGCCTTTATTTTCCTACTTGTTAATAACGAAGGTTATTTGATGAAAAGCATGATCTTTTATACCTTATGCATTATTTTATATGGTTATCATTGTGGCATTGAAACCCCGATCTTGGAAGTCTTTTAGTTTATTGAATTTATTCCCAAAACTTCGTGTTTATTTCTATCCTTCGTTCTGTCTTTCGTTGTGATTTTTGATTCTGCACTACTCGATATCGACGACAATGGTCGACGTCGAGTGCTACAATGGTCGACATTGAGTACCTCTACTCGAGATCGACTAGCTTTCGTTCGTTTTTTCGTTTCGTTGCTTCTGTTTTGCAGTTTTTACTCAACAGAGTGGTCAATGTCGAGGACTCTAGTCGATGTCGAGTACTTCTTGGGTCGATTTCAAGAGTTTTCTGGACTAAAAAGATGGGCGCTGACACGCTTCCTCGTGGATCGATCGTGACTGGCTTCTACTACAATGGGAGGAAGTCTTGTATTTATTTGCGTGGTTCAGGGAGTCTATTTGGAATTTATATTTTATATTTATTTCATACTTGACATTCATCTTATCAACACATATTGCAGTGTGTTTATTTCCTGTAACATATCGCATTGTGTTTATTTTCTGCATTACTTTTAATGTACTTGTTATATATTATTAATGAATAAAAATGTATTAAAGTTTTAATTATATCTCTTTTTATACTTAAGATATGGATATAAGTGAAGTTAGATCAAGTGGAAAATATCAATGTTTGGTAAACAACGCTACTACCCACACCATCTTGAGAAGCATATAATACTTCACACAATTGACATTAATTGAGGCAAATGTCAGAACAATATCCGATGTGGAAAAGATGATAGAAGGCTCTGAATGAGCTTGTATTTTGCTCCTTGAAGGGACAAAACTGATTATAAATGACGCATTATATTCAAGTAAATCTCGAAGAAACTTGTTGAGTTTCAGAGATTTGCATCTGAATGGGTTTCGTATGGAAACCATGAACCAAGGTTGAAAAGAATATCTATGTATCACTGGATATAGAAATGGCAAGAAGAACATCCTAGAAAAGCTGCTAACTTATTCTTTTGGTCTATATTATACATATATATAAGTCCGATAGAAGTAAATGTGACATATGAAAAGTCAGATGATAAAAGGATGTTCAAATTATGGCATGACCGTTTGGGTCATCCGGGAAATCTGATGATGCATAGAATTATTGAAAGTTCAAATGGACATTCACTGAAGAATGTGAAAATTCTTAGATCTAATGATTTCAATTGTACTGGTTGTTCACTCGGTAAATTAATAATTTGGCCTTCCTAGAGTAAACTTGAGAATGAGTCTCCAGTGTTCTTAGAAAGAATACAAGGAGATATATGTGGACCAATAGTTCCACCGTGTGGACCATTTTGATATTTTATGGTGCTAATAGAGGCATCAACAAGATGGTCACATGTGAGTCTCTTATCGACAAGAAATACAACTTTTGCTAAACTCCTTGCACAGATTATCGGGTTACGAGTTCAATTTTCGGATTATACAATCAAGAAAATAAGAATTGATAATGCAGGAGAATTTACATCCCAAACATTTAGTGACTATTGTATGTCAATTGGGATTGAAATAGGCGTGACCACAGGTCGGACCCGCTAGGTCGACGAGTTCGACCCGCCGGGTCAAGGGTCAAGGTTGCTCCACCCGAACCCTAACCCGAAAATTCACAGGTTGACGGGTTCGGGTCGACCCGTTGACCCACCGACCCGCCGGGTCGACTCGTTGACCGAATGGGTTCCCATATTAAAAAAAAATTATTTTTACTAATAAAATTTTTTAAAAAATGATATGTAAAAATCACTTTCTATATCCATTTCATTTTAATATGAAGTGGAAAAAAAACATGAGAAATTTTATATCTCTATATAACTTCCGTAATTCACTACAATATAAATGTAGGATAAAGACTTCTTAAGCTTTACTTTATTTCAATATAGGAAACAAAACTTAAAGTGAAGTGGGAGGTAAGGGAAGATGGGGTACATATATATATATATATATATATATATATATATATATATATATATATATATATATATATATATATATATATATATATATATATATATCCCTTCTCTTTCTAACTCTCAACTTTCAATGTGGGATAAAGCTCTTGTCCTACATTGGAAATGAGAGAATAGAGGAAGCCTTCCAAAGCTATAAAAAAGGAAGGGTGAGAGTGACTTTGAGTCACATTGCACATTGCAAAATAGTTTATGTTTATATACTATGAATTATTCTAAGAGTAATATACATAATAATAATTATAAACTTAAAAAATATTTTTTTCAAAAAAAAAAACTTTGGAATGGTGGGTTGTCCTAGCGGGTCGGCCCGTCGAGTTTGACCCCCCGGGTCAGCGGGTTCAGAGTCCCCCGACCCTAACCCTAACCCGCAACCCGCCCTTACCCGTTGACCCGAGAACTCGGATACGTCGGGTCGTTGACCCACCGGGTCATTGACCCGTACGACCCGTCGGGTCACGGGTCGACCCGTGAGGCCGTGACCCATGGCCATGCCTAGATTGAAATTGAGCATTCATTGGCTCATGTTCACACATAAAATGGTCTTGCTGAATCTTTGATAAAGCGATTACAAATAATCGCTAGACCATTATTAATGAAGTCTAAACTGCCATCATCTGTCTAGGGACATGCTATTTTACAAGCAGCGGCGTTGGTTAGGTTAAGACCGACCGCTTATCATAAACAATCCCCATTACAACTTGTGATTGGTAAAGAGCCAAATATCTCTCATTTGAGAATTTTTGTATGTGCAGTTTATGTACCCATTGCTCCACCACAACGTACAAAAATGGGTCCACAAAGGAGATTGGGAATTTATGTTGGTTTTGAATCTGCATCGATAATTAAGTACTTTGAACCAACAATGGGAGGTTTATTTATAGCAAAGTTTGCTAATTGTCATTTTGATGAAAATATATTCCCAACTTTAGGTGGAGAAAAGAGCAAAGAAATTACGTGGAATGCTTCATTATTATCTAATATGGATCCACGTACTAAAGTGTATGAACAAGAAGTGGAGAAAATTATACATTTAAAGAGTATAACGAATCAATTTAGAAGGCTTCCGGACTTCGTTCGCAGTGGGATAGAACAATCGGAGGCTACGGGTCGGCTTTGTTGATCAACTCAATTGTCAAGAGGATGAACAATATTTTGAAGTCGGCTAAGAAAAGTTGAGGTACGAAGAAAATGGCTCGATGGCGAGGTGGTGGTGCAAGCAACAAGCGTGTGGTTGTCGTGGCAGTGACGAAGTTAAAGGCAGTCGAGAAGATCATAATGAAGAGATGAGAGGAGTTTGGAATGCCAAGGGTTGTGGAAGGTTGGAATGGCAACGGTCGGTAATAAGAGAATAATTAAGTATCCGATATGTAAACCTGAACCTTTAGACTTCTAACATTGGGATCCGTTTTACTTGATTTAAGGACCTTCGGAATCATATTTCAGGCTTGTGGTTCCTTTGATACATTTGCCTCTCACTAACGTATCTCCTTCAACCTGTCATCAAAGGTTTTGTCTCCAGCTTCTCACCAAAGAACATGATTCTTAACCTTAATCAAAAGAAGCTAAAATGCTCACATTTTTAATCAATTTCAACTTACCTTCAAAATACTTACCCTCAAAATGAAAGTGATACGGGGTTAGCCGTAGGATGGCCCGATCTTCGAAAATCAAACAAGAAACTCAAGAACGGAAGCAAAAACGAATAAAGACTCAACAAGAACTTTAAGAAACGAAACAAGAAGAAAGAAGACGCAGCAAAAACTAACAAGAATCAACCAAGATGTTCAAGATCGACCAAGAAACAAAGCAAGAAACAAGCACAAGAGTCAAAAATAATGAAAGACTTGAAATTGATATAAAGACACGACCGATAAGGACTGAGTCGATCTATATAGAACAAGATAAAGACCTCAGGCCTCCTTAGAGGGTGGGAACCAATACCAATGACTATATAACCCGCCTCTACAACCCTGCACAACCAAGCAGACAACTTGGAGGCACAAGGAGGGGGCTCGTGGATACCAGGATCACCAAGTTTTGCGAAGTTGATGAGCACAAAGCAAACCAAGCTAAAACAATACCAATAGTTGAAATCGATGAGCTCCGCTGCGAATCGATTGACTTTCACTCATGTGTTTCAATACAAACTGAGATTTCATTCATAATAGAAGACGTAACAAGGCTGAATTGGACCGAATTGAAATAAAATAAATAAATAAATTTAACCTGATACGGGGTTAGCCGTAGGATGGCCCGATCTTCGACAATCAAGACTCAAAGACAAGAATGGAAGCAAACGACTCAAGAATACCAAACAGTGACTCGATTTCGACTAGAAGAAACCAAACGCAGCAACTTTGACTCGAACAACTAAGCTTGATATCGACCAACAATGCAGAAATTGAACTCGATCTAAACTAGAATAAAAGACTCGACAAAACAATGAAATAGAGACCAATAGAAGGGTGATTCGAACTAAGGTAGAACAAGATAAAGACCCCTGGCCACCTAAGAGGGTAGGAACCAAGTATCAACGACTACAAAGCCCGCCTCTACAACCTTACACAACCAAGCGGGCAACTTGGAGGCACAAGAAGGGGACTTGTGATTACCAGGATCACCAAGCTCTTGTGAGGTTGATGAACTCAAAGCAAACCAAGCAAGATCAAGAACCAATTTGCAATCGATGAGCAACGCTTCGAATCGATTGACTTTCTCACAGATGTGTTTCACACAAAAACTATAATTCTCAATTATGAAAGACGTGAAGATGTTCTGCCAGGGGTCGGCCAAATGTAAACCCTAGGAAAAGCTTTTTGGCCGAAAATAATTAATTAAAATAATAAAAATACTAACTTAAAGGAATTAATAAAATAACCCTAAAAGTTTCCTACAATAACTTAAGTATAAAAGTTACTAAATTAGGAAATAAATTCATGGGAATTTCGGCCTATACATGTGTCTAAGGTGATTCGAGGATCTTGATCCCAATACACATGTAGGTCTTCAATCTAGGCTCGTGGAGTTGAACCGTGCTCGAGAATAAGGCATGACTCACAAACATGAATGAGTCGCGTTGAAGCTTCTTGGCTCGCGCTCGAGTCATAGGTCTGTCTCCTAAGATGATTGGCGTGTCTGGAGGTGTAGAAGATGGTCCCGCATCAACCTCCCCTTCTTGGAAAGGATTCGACCACGAATCCAAGTCTTCGTCCACGGCTAAGTATGTAATAAGGTCCGGGACGTTGAAGGTAGCACTCACGCCATATGTTCCAGGAAGCTCCATCTTGTAGGCATTGTCACCCACCTTCTGTAGAACCTTCAAAGGTCTATCTCCCGGGGTGCAAGCTTGCTCTTCCTCTCATTAGGAAACTGCTCCTTCCTCAGGTGCACCTACACCAGATCCCCAGGCTGGAACGTCACCAATATGCGCCCCTTGTCGGCCTTGTTGGTGTTGTACTCAGCCTTCCGCATGAGCTGTTGACGCGTCCATTCATGTAGCTCCTTGATGAACTCAACATGCTTACCTGCATCAAATGACTCATTCTCTCTCATAGGATATGGAGTAAGATCAAAAGGGCTTAGTGGATTAACACTATATACACATTGAAATGGAGTGATTTTAGTTGAGGAATGCAATGTCCTATTGTAAGCAAACTCCACATGAGGTAAGGCTTCTTCTCAAAGCTTCAAGTTCTTCCTTAAAATGGCTCTAAGGATAGTGGTTAAGGTTCTATTTGTCACCTCAGTTTGGCCATCAATTTGGGGTGACTAGAGGTGGAGAATAACAATTTAGTTCCCACTTTATTCCACAAAGTACGCCAAAAATGACTAAGAAACTTAACATCCCTATCACTCACAATGGTCTTAGGCACTCCATGCAACCTAACTACATCTCTCAAGAACAAGTTTGCGACATTGGTAGCATCATCAGTCTTATGGCATGCTATGAAGTGAGCCATCTTAGAAAATCTATCCACCACCACAAAGATAGAATCCCTCCCCTTCTTAGTTCTAGGCAATCCCACAATAAAGTCCATAGAGATATCTTCCCAATGGGCTGAAGGGATCGACAGGGGTGTATATAAACCATGTGGCATAAGCTTAGACTTGGCCTTTAAACATTCAATACATCTCTTAAGCCAATGTTCTACATCCCTAAGCATATGTGGCCAAAAAAAATGCGACATAAGTGTATGATAGGTCTTATCTCTCCCAAAATGACCCATTAAACCTCCACTATGGGCTTCATTCACCAATAATAACCGAAGAGAACACCTAGGTATACACACTTGGTCTTTCCTAAACAAGAATCCATCAAAGATATAAAATTGGTCGGCATGACCCTTATCTAGGCACTTTTGAAAAACTTCGATCCCCAAAATCAGCATCAGTCGCATACAATTCCTTAATGTATACAAAACCTAAGACTCTAGAATCCAAAGTGGTCAATAGGACATGTCGCCTAGATAAAGCATCAACAACCACATTGTCTTTCCCTTTCTTATACTTTATAACATAAGGAAATGTTTCTATGAATTTCATCCATCTACCATGTCTCATATCAAGTTTATCTTGGCTCTTAAAATGTTTTAGAGATTCATGATCAGTCCTAAGTATAAATTCTCTAGGACAAAGGTAATGGGACCATGTCTTAAGGACTCCAAACAATGCATATAGTTCTTTGTCATACGTAGAGTAATTGAGACATGCACCTTTTAATTTCTCAGAAAAGAAGGCTTAGGCTTACCTTCTTGCATGAGGACTCCGCCTATGCCAACTTCAATAGCATCACACTCAACCTCGAAAGGTCGAGTGAAATCAAGCAGAGCAAGCAATGGAGCTTGTGTCAACTTCTCTTTAAGTTGCCGAAAGGCATCCTCCTGAGCTGGAACCCACTTGAACTCGCACCTCTTCTTCGTGAGTTCCGTGAGAGGGGATGTGATGGAGCTGGAGTCGCGCACAAATCTTCGATAGAAGCTCGCCAAGCCTTGGAAACTCCTCACATGGCCGATGTTGGTAGGAGTCGATCAGTCTTGGATTGCTTTAATCTTCGCTTCGTCGACCCGCAATCCACTTGAGCTCACTACAAAACCCAAAAAAGACACTTGATTATTACATAATTCACATTTCTTAAGATTGGCATACAAGTCTTCTAATCTAAGTGTAGAAAGTACTTCCCTCAAATGTGCTTCATGTTCCTTAGGTGATTTACTATAGATAAGAATGTCATCAAAATATACAACAACAAATTTACCTATGAAATTCCTAAGCACATGATTCATTAGTCTCATGAAAGGACTAGGTGCGTTAGTCAAGTCAAAAGGCATAACCAACCATTCATAGAGTCCAAATTTAGTTTTGAAGGTTGTTTTCCATTCATCGCCTTTCTTCATCCTAATCTGATGGTAACCGCTTTTAAAATCGATTTTATAAACGATGGAAGAACCATGTAACTCATCTAACATGTCATCTAAGCGGGGTATATGATGACGATATTTTACAGTTATGTTGTTAATGGCCCTACAGTCTACACACATTCTCCAAGAACCATCTTTCTTAGGGACTAACAACACAGGCACAACACATGGACTCAAACTTTCACTAATGTATCCCTTGTCCAACAGTTCCTGACCTTGGGATTGAACCTCTTGGGTTTCAGTGGGATTCATTCCGTAAGCATGCCTATTAGGCAAAGAAACCCCTGGAATGAGATCAATTTGATGCTCAATTCCTCTAACAGGGGGTAGACCTGCTGGTATGTCCTCTGGAAATACATCCTTATACTCTTCAATAAGAGATAGGATGTGAGGAGGGAGGTTAGCTATAAGCTCCTCACTCAACATGTTCAACCCTTTGCATAGAAGCATGAGGGTTGTTTCCCCATCCGCAAACTCGTCTAAAAACGTACTCTTGGAAGCCAAGAATACCTCTCTAGGCCGAGTATGGGTAGACACATGGCTCGACTGAGCCTCCTTATCTAACTCACCTTTACTTACCTTCCGCTTCTCAATCTCATCAGCCACCTGGCTTAGCGTCATAGGCTTGAGAACAACATTCTTGCCCTGAAAAGTAAAGGAATATCTGTTAGTAAAGCCAGCATGCAAGACCTTATGATCAAATTGCCAAGGACGACCTAATAAGATATGACAGGCTTGCATGTGTAGTATATCACATAACACATCATCTTCATAATGTCCTAATTTGATATGCACTTTGACTTGCCTATTCACATTCAAATTACCACAGTCATTAATTCATCAAATGCAATCTATAAGGCCTATGATGTTGAATAGTAGGAAGTTGTAATTTATCAATCATTTCCTGACTAGCTAAGTTACAACAAATTCCCCCAATAATGATCACATTAACCACCTTACCCTTAACTAAGCATCTAGTATGAAACAAATTTTCACGTTGATTGTCATCACATGGGGCAGGAACAACACTTAAGACTCTCCTAACAATCAATGATTATCCATGTTCATAAGCAATGCCATCATCATCTTCATCATAAGTAAGCAGGTTAAGGTTTTGATCATCATCATTAGCATACTCTTCATTTTCATCACAAAAATTGTTAGACACATATTCACCCAAGTGATTAATCATGAGTTTTCTTATTGGGACAATCCTTCATAACATGACCTCTACCCTGACATTTAAAGCACACAATGTCCCTAGATCTAGTAGTAGAGGGGCTAGGATTACTCCCTTTGGGGCCAATAGATGCCACAGACGACTCCCGTCCTGTCCAAGGCGCCTTACCCTTCTCGACTGACTGCTGGGTGGTTCGGCCAACACCTCTCCCTTGTGGCTGGCTCGACCGAGAGATGTACCCACTGTCAAACCGGCCCTGGGACTATTGTGGCCTGTTTTGGCGCCAAGGTTGGGGCTGCCCACTCGACATTCATCCGCCTTGGTTCCTGTATCTAGCTCCACGTTAAACTTTAATATCCAAATGCAATAATTTGGTAGGAGTAGAGTAAGGAAAACAATTAATGTCTTGAGCTAAGGAGGGATGCAAAATACGAAGAAACCTAGCATTTGTATCCTCATGATGTTTAACAACATTAGCTCGATCCATGATTTCTTGCATAATATTAAAGGTTTCCTCAACAGATTTATTACCTTGTTTAAGGTTTTCCAAGCGTTGTCTAAGCTCTCTAGCATAATGTTGAGGGACAAAACTACTTCTCATTAAAGCTTTCAATTGGTTCCAAGACGTGATAGGCACATCAAGGGCTCTTCTTCTTTCCTTATTCAAATTATCCCACCAAATAAGAGCAAACCCTTGAAATTCTAAAGAAGCCAATTATACTTTCTTAGGTTCAGAGAAATTGTGACAGTTCCAAATTTGATCCATTTTTGTCTCCCAATCAATATATGCATCTGGATCTGTCTTACCATCAAAGGAAGGAATCTTTACCTTTACCTTGCCTATGCCGTCCTGATCACGATCTTTAGGCTCACGGTATTGGTAATGTCCTCCTTTGTCATTCCGCCTTGGGCGCTGCTCCCAATAGTCCTTGTCTTGGAAGTCATCGTCATGCTCCGAATAGTAGAACTCCTCCTGGAAGCCACGGCCTCTTCGTCTTCCCCGTCCTTGCCCCTCCACATTAGCAAATCCGTTATTTCTACCATATCTCTCCCATCGTGGAGAGTTGTTCTCTTCAAAAATAGGATTATTGAAATTAGGGTTAGGATTAGGATTTCGGACTTCCCTTTCATCATTAGGAGCTTTGTCACGCCTTTGCTCACCCCGACCACCCATGGTATTAGAACCACTTGGTCTAGACTCCAATGTCGCCACGTTTGTCACCAATGTAGCCAAGGTTTCAGTGACTGTAGCCATGTTGGCCATCATAGCGTCGAATTGCGCAGAAGTCACGGTGGTGCTGGAATTGGTGTCGTTATTGCCATTGTTGGCATTGTTCTCGTTGTTCACCTGATTTTTATACATTGCAAATAATGACAAACACGTAACTATGTCAAGATTAGCAAAATAAAAACAATCTCACAATGTGTTTCTCTCACACACTTCTCTCTAATTGGTATGACAAGCTTGTTGGGGCAATCCGCTTTGGGCAAATCAACACTCAATCAAGGACTTAACAATCAAAGGAGATAATCAAGAGAAAGAACAAAGAACAAGCAACAAACTCGACATAAGTTGGACAATCAAGGTCGAAATCTACCAAAAGAGCTCGAAATCGACCAACACGGAACACACAGACATAGTAACGAGGGGGTAGGGGTCGGTATGGGGACACTAGAAAACGACGAGGTTGAAATCGACCAGGGGGCTCGAAATCGACCAAAAGAAGATCCCACAAACACAGTAATGAGGCTGTAGGGGGTCAGTATGGGGACACTAGAAAACGACGAGGTTGAAATCGACCAGAGGGCTCGAAATCGACCAAATGCAGATCCCACAGACACAGTAACGAGGCTGTAGAGGGTCAGTAGGGGGTCGGTATGGGGGGAAAGTGATCGACACACAAAATAACAATGAAAATGAAGGAAAAGAAAAAAAAACTTGGACTTTTACCTTTTTTTTTTATTCAAACCTTTATCAAGAGCGTTGTAGTTGCAAGGTAGGGCTTAAAAAAAATTGTGTTTAGGGAGGTATGTGTTTGAAGGTTGTCAACTAGGGCTATAACAAATTCACCAAATTTTAGTTCAAAGCTTGAATGTATATATATATATATATATATATATATATATATATATATATATATATATATATATATATATATATATATATATATATATATATATATATATATATATATATATATATATATATATATATTTTTATTTTATTTTTTTTTTTAAATTTTCGGACTGTTTTTTTTTTTACTAATGCAAGAAACTATCTATGAAATAAAAGGAATCTTGAAAATTTAAACTATGGTGAAAGAAAATAAAATATCTAGCCCTTATGTAATATATATATATATATGGAACTTTGGCTAAATATGGTAAATAAATCTATCTATGCCTTTTATAATCTATGATAGAAAATATAAGATATATCTACCACAAATTTCAACAAATTAAATAAGGCAACAACGTAGATAGATCTAGGATAGATAACATTAGGCCAAAGCTAGAAAGCAACTAGGGTTAGGAAACCACTTTGCGTTTGGCTTGAAGGCTGCCGACTAGGAGATTCTTTCAACAAAATTATCGGCTGCACAAAGGTGCTAATTGTTTGGCTTGGATTGGAAGTTGCCGCCAGCTAGGAGCCCCCTTGTCAACCACTGGTGTCGGCTGAACAAGGCACACTCGGCTTCAATAAGGCTTATGTGGACACGGCTTAATACGTGCTTAGACTAAGTGCAACCACAATCATCACATACAAAGGTTAATGCAATCAAATTCAAAAATTCAAGAAGTAAAAACCAAGAACAAGAAAGACTCTATTTTTGTAGGTTTTGTGTTTAGGGAAACAAAAGACACGGCTTTGATGTCGGAAACCAAAGCTCTGATGCCAATTTGATACGGGGTTAGCCGTAGGATGGCTCGATCTTTGACAATCAAGACTCAAAGACAAGAACGGAAGCAAACGACTCAAGAATACTATAGAATGACTCAATTTCGAATAGAAGAAAACAAACGTAGCAGCTTTGACTCGAACAACTATGCTCGAAATCGACCAACAATGCAAAAATTGAACTCGATCTAAACTAGAATAAAAGACTCAACAAAACAATGAAATAGAGACCGATAGAAGGTTGATTCGAACTAAGGTAGAACAAGATAAAGACCTCAGGCCTCCTAAGAGGGTAGGAACCAAGTATCAACGACTACAAAGCCCGCCTCTACAACATTACACAACCAAGCGGAGAACTTGGAGGCACAAGTAGGGGACTTGTGATTACCAGGATCACCAAGCTCTCGCGAGGTTGATGATCTCAAATCAAACCAAGCAAGATCAAGAACCAATTTGCAATCGATGAGCAACGCTTCGAATCGATTGACTTTCTCACAGATGTGTTTCACACAAAAACTGTAATTCTCAATTATGAAAGACATGAAGATGTTCTACTAGGGGTCGGCCAAATATAAACCCTAGGAAAAGTTTTTTGGCCGACAATAATTAATTAATATAATAAAAATACTAACTTAAAGGAATTAATAAAATAACCCTAAACGTTTCCTAAAATAACTTAAGTATAAAAGTTACTAAATTAGGAAATAAATTCATGGGAATTTCGGCCTATACATGTGTCTAAGGTGGTTCGAGAATCTTGATCCCAATGCACATGTAGGTCTTCAATGTAGGCTCGGGGAGTTGAACTGTGCTCGAGAATAAGGCGTGACTCACAAACATGAATGAGTGGCGTTTGAGCTTCTTGGCTCACGCTCGAGTCATAGGTCCGTCTCCTAAGATGATTGACGTGTCCGGAGGTGTAGAAGATGGTCTAGCATCATAACCTCTAAAGTTTCCTAAAATAACTTAAGGAAAAGAAATACTAAAAATATGGTAAATTCGTCTAAACATATGACAACCTCAAAGATGGTGATTTTCGGCCAAGCTCTATGTCGAATCTGGAAAAACCTTCAAGAGCAAAGTTTTATATCTCTTCATCCTCGTTTCGACAAGGTATGGCACGACTCAATCTGATAAATACAGACTCCGAACGACCCTTTTTACTGAAACGTCAAAAAGCTGTCAAACTGCTGAACGAATCTAAAAAAACGTCAAGCTTCCACCTTTGGACCTTCTCCCATGGTGGAGCCTTCTTCTTCCTCTTGAGGATGACATCATTCTCACGAGCTCAAATCGTAGGTCCATCCCCAAGTGTTATAAGTGTGTCCTCTTGAGGATGATGTCGAAAAGCTGTCAAACTTCTGAACGAATCTAAAAAAACGGCAAGCTTCCACCTTTGCAACTTCTCCCATGTTGGAGCCTTCTTCTTCCTCTTGAGTATGACATCATTCTCACAAGCTCGAATTATAAGTGTGTCAGGAGGTGTCTTGGATGGTCCCACATCAATATCCCTTTCTTGAAAAGGATTCGACCTCGAATCCAAGGTCGCATAAGATTCAGCAAATGCATCCCCACGAGCTCCTGGATCGAATACCTGATGAGCGGTTTTTAGTCGCGTAAACCGTATCAAAATAAAACTCAAACCTACAAACTAGAGCTAGTATAACAAGTAAGTAAGAGGTCGATCCCACAGAGAATCAAATATTTCTCAGCAATGTGTATTTACCAATTAGTAGAAAGGGGGGTTTTGGTTGATTGAGATTGAAAAGAAAAAAAAGAAGCAAATAATGCAAAACAATTTAGAGAAGATCGCTACAACTATCCACTTTATTTGGTTGAATTGATATTGTAACTTCTTCTTGTCTTTTTAGGTTTTCTATGAATGCCCTTGTACCGACCTAATATAGTTACTAGTCCAATCAGTCCTAGAAACTCTTATCAATGGAACAGTCCCTAAAAAGGGATTTAACCCAATTGATAGCTTTAAGTTCAGAGATTAACCAAGGTATTTGCAATCCCTAAAGAGTAATTTAGAAACACATCCAACTTTCTACCTATTCAATTAGTTCAATCAGCCCTAAAGGGACAAGTTTGCTACTTGGGTTAAGGTTCGCAATCAGGAATCTACAAAACCCTAGCAATTGAATTGATCTAACTAGTTGAACAGACAAGATAGAACAAAACAATAAACAATCAAGCACAAAGAAGTTGAAACATTCAATATAGGAAATAATGAACAAGATTTAGAAAGTCACAATCGATCCAAATAAAGCTTCAAATTGCAAGTAGAACGAAGAGAGTTTAGTCGCCCATGGCGAACATCCCTCTCTCTCTAATTGTCCGATAGAACGTGGAATAGAATAGAAGTGACTAAAAAACTAACAAAAATTGGCCATATAATGAGTCCAAGTCAGCCATGGAACAAAACAATAACAACTAGGGTGTTTATTAAATGAAACGTAGCATCTAATCGCTGACGACCAATGCTGCGGCCGCGGCATATATGCTGCGGCCGCGGCATCAACATCCTTTTCCAACCCGTGGCATCCATACTGGTTGCGGCCGCGGCATATATGCTGCAGCTACTGCATTGGTCTTTCACAGAAAATCAGTCTCGAATTTGCTCTTGTTGTCACCAAAAAGGTTGTAGCCCTCTGAAAGATCTTTCCAACGCATGGTCATAATAGTTAATCAAACAAACGAGGCCTTCCAGAAAGTACAAAACAAGTTCAGCATGTCTGACGACAACTTCTGCAGACTTGTTCTTCGTTTAGGTTCGCCTCTTCTTCTCAGGACCTCTTGAGATCTTCATGAAAGCTTCTTCGATCAACTAGACATTCTCATCTAATGCGTTATCAACCCATGTCTCCTCCTCGGATCCACAGTTACATGGAATAATCAATAAAAGTGTGTAGATTCCGACTCCATTAACATAGAGAGCAAATATGCAAATTGTACTTAAAACCATGCATGATATACATCTTAACTAAGCTAAATGCAACCTATTATTACCCTCTAAATGCATTCTATCAATACCACATGTCCATGGAAACTCCTCTCAAGGCCGATTGATGTAGGGGTTGACCACTTCTGGATGGATTTGATCTTGGCTTCGTCAAGGTGTATACCACTAGAGCTCACTACAAAACCAAGAAAAGAAACTTGATTAGTGCACAATTCAGATTTCATATCAACGTCATGATGTTCTGACGTAATATGCACTTTAGCTTGTTCATTGATCTCTAAGTTTTCATCCAATGCTAGCAAGTTTTCATCCTTTTTCAAGGCTGGATTTTCAATCATTTCAAGGCTAGCACTATTAGAACAATTTTCACCATCAATGATCATATTAGAAACTTGGCCCTTTTTTAAGCATTTAATATGAAACAAATCTTCTCTTTGATTATTATCACAAGGTGTAAGTTGAACAATCAAAACCTTATTAGCAATCAAAGAATCATCATGCTCATATTCAACACAAACATTATCATCACATGCAAGTAAATTAAGATATTGATCATTATTAACATGCTCATCATTTTCATCACTAGAATTTTCATACTCATTTTCGCCTAGGTGATTACTCATGAAAGTCTTCTTATTTGGGAAATCCTTCATAACATGTCCTCTATCTTGGCATATAAAGCAAGGAATGTACATAGATCTAAGAGTAGAAGGGTTAGGATTATTCCCTTTAGGGCCAGTATATACCCCAGACGAATGTCGTCCGTTCCAAGGCGCTTTACCCTTGTCGATGGCATGTTGGGGTGTTCGACTTTCACCTCTTCCTTGAAGTTGGCTTGTTCGCTCCCTAAAGCCCATGTCCAACCTTCCTTGGGGCTGCTGTGGTCAATTTTGACGCCACCCCTGCTGTTGGCCACTCAACATTCTTCTTTGGCTCCTATATCGCGCTCCTCTTTCTACCTTTATCGCTAAATGCAAAAGCTCAATAGGCGTAGAATAAAGAAAATAATCAATTTCATGAGCTAAGGCGGGATGCAATATTCTAAGAAACCTAGCATTTGTATCTTCATCAAGTTCAACTACATTAGCTCTAGTCATGGTTTCTTGCATTGCATTAAATGTTTCCTCAACACTTTTATTGCCTTGCCTAAGGTTTTTTAGTCGTTGTCTAAGCTCTCTAGAGTGGTGTTGGGGAACAAACCTTCTCCGCATAAGCGCTTTCATTTGCTTCCATGAAGCAATTGGCGCATCTAAAACTTTTCTCCTTTCTTTGACTAAGTGATCCCACCAAATCAAAGCAAAACCTTGAAATTCAAGAGAAGCAAGTCGTACCTTTTTAGGGTCGGAGAAGTTATGACAATTCCATATTTGATCCATTTTAGTTTCCCAATCAATATATGCATCTGGATCGGTGTTACCATCAAATTGAGGTATCTTTACCTTTACCTTACCTATGCCATCTTGCTCAGGCTCTCTAGGTGGTCGATAGTGGTATCGACCTCTTCTATCATTTCGTCTAGGACGTTGCTCCCAATGATCATCCTCTTGGAAGTCGTCGTCGTCCTCTGAGAAGTAGTACTCTTCTTGTTGTCTTCGTCCTTTCCCTCGTCCCTGCATATTAGCAAACGCATTATTCCTATCGTGTCTCTCCCTTCGTGGAGAGGTGTTCTTATCAAATAAAGGTTTAGCTAAATGAGGATTAAAAACATGGTGCTGATTTGCATTAGGATTAGGAAGGGGATTAGGATTAGTAACTTCCCTTTCATCGTGAGGCACTTCATTAGGCCGGGGATTACCTTTCCCAGCCATGTTGTTAGATCCGGATGGTCGAGCCTCTAATGTCGCCAACCCTTAATTACCTTGACCAATTTCTCATTCATGGCTTGCAACCTTTTGATCATCTCAGCATAAGTAATCGTGTTGTTGCCCTAGTAAGACATGTCAAATAAAGACAAACAAAAAACTATGTGAAGGTTAGTAAAATATATACAAACTCACTAGTGTTTCGCTCACACTCCCTCTCTAATTGGTATGTCACGCTTGTTGTTTCAATCCGCCTTGGGAAAGTTAACGCTCAAGCAAAAACCTAGCAATTCAAGTAAGAGATCAAGATAATGAATGAAACAAGGACAAAGAGCACTCGACAAAGCAAGAGAGCACTCAACACAAGCAACTAGAGTACTCGATAGGGGTCTGCAACACTCGACAGTAGAGGCAACGACACTCGACGTGGGAGAAGAGCACTCGAAAGAACCAATAAACACGCAAGGAGTACTCGATCAAAGGAATAAGCACTGGACAACGACAAAATAAAGAAAATAAAAGACTGATTTTTTTGGGAAGTAAAAGAAAGCTTGGAAATATACCTCTTTTGATTCGAAACCTTTAGTTAGGATGATGTAGTTGCAAGGGTAGGGTTTCAAGGTTGTGTTTAGGAGGTAATGTGGATTGGTCTAGGGCTGATTTGAACACCAATGTAGTCCCTTGATGATTCCTTGCAAAAGATGAACAAGAGCTCCAAAGAACACAAATCAAACAACTTTTTTTCTTTTTCCTTTGAATTTTTTTTTTTCAAATCTGATTTGTTTTTCGTAGCTTACTTTTACCCCTAGGTGAATTTTATCCTCCCTAGGTTCAAGCCCTTTGAATTTTCGTACTCTTTTCTCTATTTTTTTTCTCGACTCTCTACAGTCCTAATGCAAGAAATTTGAAAAAAAAAAAAAAGTGAAGGAAAAAACGAAAATTAAAAACAATGGTGAAAGAACTAAAATTCAACCTTAGAATGATAGATATAGGTGAGGTTTTGGCTAAATTTGGTAAATGGATCTATCTAAAGCCTTTATGATATATGATAGATGTAATTGAATTATATCTACAAATAAAAATCTGAATTTTAATAAGGCAAGTAGGAGATAGAACAAGATAGATCAAAATTATGCCAAAGATAGAACAACAAACTAGGGTTTGTGATGAAGGTCGAATCGGCCAAGGCTTGACTATGGGGACAAAGGATGTCGTCGGCTATGGGTGTACACAAGGGTTGTGCGCACCACTTTGGTTGACTCCACGGTCTCGGCTACGCTTGTGTTTGGGCTAACGCAAAGGTAAAAGGTTGGGTGTTAGAATGAGAAACCTTGAGAGAGAAACTCTCTTTTGAGGGTTTCTCTTCTCTTGGCTTTCTCATCTCGCCCTGGCCCTCTGACAAGAGGAAAACCTGTCGTTGTTCTTGCCAAATAATACTCAAACTCACAACTAGTATAGTGTGCAAGCAAGAGGTCGATCCACAGGGAAATCTATTCAATTCGAGTGTCAATTCTAATCGCTAGTAAGAATATGGGGGGTTTTTGGTGTGAAAAAAGATCCGCCTTTTATCAAAGCGGAAGCAAGTAAACAAATTAAATTGATTGTAGAATGCAGTGGAGAGTAATAGGTTCACCTACAATTTATCACTTCGATTGATGAATTCGATCCTTGTTTCAGCCTCTAGTTCTTGTCTTTTCCTATCAATGTCCTTTTCCAGATCTTAAGTAAATTACTAGTCATACGAGTCCTAGCAACCCTTATCTCTAAATAACCCTAACACAGTTAAGATTCAACCTAGAGATAGCATTAAGATTATGAATTAACAAAGGTACACATAATATCAAGCTACGAGTCGATATTCAACATGTATTCAACTTCCTACACATCCAATTAGTCCTACGAGTCCTAAACGGATATGATTGCCACTTGGGTTAAGGTTTGCTACGAGGAATCTGCAAAACCCTAGCAATTGAATGAATCTACTCTAACTAGTTGATCAGGCCAGAGAGAATAAAACTCATTCAAGCAATTAATCACAAGGAAGTCAAAACATTGGAATAGGAATAAGAACTAGATTAAGAAACTCACAATTCAACAATCAAAGATACAAACTGTAGGCGAAACCTTGAGAGTTTAGTTGCTCATGCTCAACGGCGCTCTCAACAATGGAATAAAGTGCATAAGGTTCATGAAATAATAAACTAGAAAAGTCTTATAAAGTGTTTAGAAAGTCGGCCCAACAACTCAACCAAAACCCTAATTAAAAACCCACATCGAATGTTGCGTTTCTGCACGGGCCGCGGGCGGCCGGCAATCAGCGAAGTCCTCCGTTTCTGCCTTCGAACCACGGGGCGGCCAGGCATGTTGCGGGGCGGCCAGCGATTATTCCGAACTTCTTCTTCCTTGTCTTCGCAGCTCATATGCATCTTCCTTAGCTTGTTTTCGCTCTTTTCCAATTCATTTCACCTTCAATCTACTATACCTAAAATAAAACATAAAATCATGTAGATTCCGCCTCTTCTAATTCAACAAATGATTATGTAAATTCAACTAAATATATGCAATATTCACAACTAAACTATGCTAAATGCAATCTATTATGTCACACTAAATATGCTCTATCAAATTCCCTCACACTTGAACCTTTGTTTGTCCTCAAGCAATAGAAAACTCAACTCTGCAGCCCCACAGAATAGCAATTCATGTATCCACGCCTCAATATTATTTAAGTGCATGAAAAACTAGCAAACACAATAGATTAACAACATCATATCCCATAATTGGAGTAATCACTGAAATCAGGCAACCATGTCCATTCTAGACCTCACAAAGGATATGTGTTTCACTCTCGCTCAAGTGTTTAGGTTTAAATGTTCACGCTCAAAACTCAATCTTCAAAAACTTAGCTACAAGAGTCTTGCACCAGTGTTCTAATTCTCTACCGCTGGTGACTCTACACACAACAAAAATCATGAGGTCTTTTAATTGGGTTGTAATGGGGCCAAGGTAGAACATATAAGTTATGGAACAATTTTGGTCATGTGGTACTCAAAATCCGGGAACTAAGGAAGCTACCAAATCATAAAACCACTCATAAACTTCTCATACCATATCTCTATAATGCCAAACAACACCAATCACAAGCATAAAACTTTACAAATCATACTCAACTCATTCCTTTATTATTTTCTTCTTCTTTTTTTCTTTCTTTTCTTTTTCTTCCATTCATGCTATATCAAATGATTTTCCTTGACTTTTGCCCCTAAGTGAATTTTATCCTCCTTATGTCCCAAGTAATAGATGTACTAGAAAGAATCAAACATCTCATAAATGTACCTCATACATACAATCCACCACTAAAAACCATCATCCACGATATAAATACTCACCAACTATTCCTAATTCCTGGATGGGGTCAGGCTATCATTGGCTATGGAAAAATCTTGTGGAGCTACAAAAGAATAGGCAATTAGGCTCAAATTGGCTTCAAGAAGAGGATAATATGTAAGGTGGGAATAGAGTCAAATAGGGCTAATAAAGGTGCCTCAATCATGTTTAAGTCATGTGTAGAAATCATAATATGAAGCCTTGAAAAAGATATCTCAATGTAAGCCAAAGAGGAAGCAAATGAAGAGAGTACACTCAACAAGCAAGAGGACTAAATAAAGTGCAGTCCTGAATAGGCTAAAATAAGCTCACCAGGTCATGTCTAGAACTTCAACATCACCCAAAATTCCAAGATTTTATGTGCTCAATCATTAATCAATCATGCTCACCAAATAGTATAGAAAACATATATTGAAGGCTTCAACAATCCAAGCACCTCATGGGGCATACATCTCAATAAATAAAATAGAGGACAAACGACATCTATATGGGAAAATAAGACCTACTCCTAATAATGCAAGAACTAAAACTCTTTTTTTTCATTTTTTCGCATTTTTTTTAATAGGAATAACAATGGTAGAAACTAAACATGCATACAACTCATAAAAATAAACATGCAAACTTAATAGTCAAAATGGAGTGCAACTTAGAAATAGAATACAAACGTGACATGTAATTCTTCTCCCCCACACTTAGTTCTGACATTGTCCTCAATGCAGAAAAGAGAACAAAAACATCAAAATAAAAAGAAAAGGGAAAAGAAAATAAACAACTGACATGCTCACTGATGAGGTGGTGGCGGCGGCGGGTAAGGTGGAAACTGGGGATATGCAAATCGATAAAAGTCCTCCTGCCTCTGCCAAATCTACTCCTACATCCGTCGGATCGTTGCCTGGCTCTCAGAGACATCCTCCAGGTGAGAAGTCAAGCCACGGACATCCCGACGAATGTCGCCAACATCCACATAGAGATATTGCTGCTGGTCCCACATCACATCCTGGCGCTGGGACATCTGCTGTTGGTGCTCCCAGATGGCGTCCTGACGACGGGACATCATCTGCTGATGCTCCCACATGGTGTCCTGACGGAGATACATATCTGTCATCTTCTACTCCGGCGCGTAGTAGTTCGGACCAGCACCTCCAGCTGTGCCAGAAGGTCCAGCACCACTACCTCCTAGACCCGTCTGAACTCCATGAAAATCATCAGGACCTTCCTGTTCAGCATCAGGAGCACCCTCCTCATCATCATCATCATCAGAATCATCCTCCATCTCATCAACCATGTAGAAATGAGCTGCAGTAGGGCCAAAAGGGAGATGTTGGGGAAATCTCAGGTGAATCCTCCCAAGATGGCGTGTCCTCCAGACCCACATCGGCGACATGCCCTCCAAGTGGTCGGCATTTCTCAGCTGGGCTTCATCATATAGAAATGAGTCATGCAGAACATTAGGGACAGCGCTCACATCGATGCACGCTCGAGCTATAAGGGTGATAAGACCCCCAAAGCTAATCGTCGTCTTGTTGCGCTTGTCGAGTATGTCCTTGCAGCTAATCAGAAACAAATCCACCCAACCTGGAATCACTGGGCTCTCTGGCGTGAGACACCACAAAAATGAAATATCCTTAAGCGAGATCTTGTTGACCTCAGCTTGTGCAAAGAATCTGTTCTCCAGAAACTTGTGAATCAACCGTAATGCAGTATGGCGAATGCTTGAATTGTACTGGCCCTTCTTGGCCTCAAAAGGCACCCTAGTAGACCCTATCCAAAAAGCTAAAGGGACCTCTCCCTTTCACACATCAAGCCAACCAGCAGTAGGCGCAGCAGTAACACCAAAAATCTGTCCCAATCTCTCCTTCGATATCGTGAAATCCCTCCCAAGAAATCGAAAATCAATAGATGTACGCCCCACACTCAAAGTTGCTAAAAAATCCTTACATAAACTCGAATATGTGAGAGCATTATTCCCTAAAAACTGTCCTAAGCCCCCATGTTCTAACAATTGCCTAGTACATACATCCATTTCTAACAATCGAAGCGTAGGCTAATGAAAAAAATTTGTGATAACTCCACTCCCTTGATGAAAATCAGAATAAGTTTCAAAGGCTTTGACAGTCTGTTTTTCGTCAAAGGTCTTGAAGCTTCAGCAGTGTTGATGAAATACAAACCTGTTCTCCATGATATTGTTCGAATATTATTATATACTATTATATGCTTCCAGATATTATTATATATATATTCACTAACCTTTCAGGAAGCTTTTTGAATTTTATATCCTTCCTTAAGCGTTCAAACCTGAAGAATCAAATCGTGATCATGGCTTCCTAAGTTTCCAAAGATAGAAGATTGTGAAGAATCTCTCTTAGGCCATGATCTGCTATAACCGTTGGTAGAGATCCTTGGCGTCGATTTGGCTTCTATAAAGAAAAGGAAGAAGAAGAAGAAAGTGACGTTGGTTGAACACAAGCATTCATACACTCAAGCCCTCAAGCGAGAACTGTCTTCTTCGTGTGCTCTCCGCTAGTTCTTAAGAGTCTGTTATTTCATTTCAAAGCATTTGAGAGTTACACAGTGAGCTTATAGGATATATTTCGTGATAGTGTTATACTCGAGAGTTTGTAACTCAGGAAGTGGACACTAGGCGATTGATTCACTAAGTGTAAAAGGATTGTACTAGATAGCATAGAGAGGTGTGGCTCTTCTAGATTGGTCTAGGACTCCAAGGGAACGTGAGCTGACTAGATTGCAATTATATAGGAGAGAGGCTTCTCGGTGAGCTGTTAGGATCCTAAGTCTTGTGAATCAATAAAAGCCGGTTGAATCCTAGGGTTGTGGAAGAACCCTAGGCGGAGACGTAGGCCAAGTTCGTGCCGAACCTCGTAAACAATTCTTCGAGTCCTTTATTTACTGCTTTACCTTATTTCCGCACTTGGTTCGCATTGTTTAACTTTGTGATTCAGGTTTTCAGAGAAAAGACTAAGTCTAATCTCAAAGGGTTTTGCACGAGCTTTAAAAGTCTTGAGACTATCTGTGAAAAACCGGCATACTCTATTCAACCCTCCCTTCTAGAGTATCTTTACATTACTTTGTTTTACATTATCGAACCTTCAATTGGTATTAGAGCTTTACTCACTGCTTTTGATCTAACAATCTTGTGAGTTTTTTATCATGTCTGGTGAAGCAAGCGGAGGATTTGCACAGGGAAGGTCTACAAGTAGACCACCACTCTTTGTGGGAAACAACTTTGTCCACTGGAGATCATTGATGAAGATGTTCATTATAGATCAAGATCCAGAACTTTGGAACATTATAGAGAATGGTCCGATGATTCCAGAGAAAGACGGACCAAATGGAACCAAAATTTCAAAGAAGGAGTCTTAATACATCCAAGTAGATCTTCAACTCATCTCCAAAAACTACAGATCTATCAACTTACTTTATTGCGGTCTTAGCACTGATGAGTTTAACCGTATTTCATCTTGTAGGTCAGCTAAAGAGATTTGGGACAAGCTGGTCGTCACCTATGAGGGAACCAGCCAAGTGAAAGACACCAAGATCAATATCTTCCTTCGAAAGTATGAGCTTTTACAAATGAAGTCTGATGAGTCTATCAAGGCCATGTTCACACGATTCACGAAAATCACTAACAACCTTGACTCTCTTGGCAAGAGCTTTACGAACGTTGAGAAAGTAAGGAAGAGATTGAGGTGCCTCCCAAAAGAAAAGTGGGGTCCTAAAGTAACAGCCATAGAGGAAGCCCAAGACCTCACCACTCTGCCCCTTGATGACTTGCTTGGGAAGTTGATCACTCATGAGATGATCCTTAATGAAGACGATGGAGAACTTCCAACAAGCACTAAGAACTTGGCGCTCAAGTCTAAGAAGGATGAGCACAAAGATGGATCTGATTCCGAAGATGAAGATGACGATGAGGATGATCCTTTTGCTCTTATCACAAGAGGCCTTGCTCGAATCCTCAAAATGAAGAAACAATTCAACAACAAGGATGGATCAGAGTCTTCTAAATTTCGAGGTAAGTCTCAATACTACAAATATGAAAAGAAGACTAAACCTTTGTCTTGTTTTGAATGTGGTGAAACAGATCATCTTGTGAAATATAGCCCTCAAAAGACGAAGAGCCAGTCCAAGAATGGTGATAGATGGAAAAAGAAAGCCATGGTGGCAACTTGGAGCGATTCTGACTCTGACTCCGATGATGAGAAGGCAAATGTCTGCCTTATGGCCTCAGGAGATGAATCCCACGATGAGAAGTTTGAGGTAACCGTAAGAGAACTTATGGCAAGCCCAAAAGAGGTATTATCGAAATTCCTTTCTAATATGATTGCCAATGAAGAGAAACTTATTGCCCAGACTAACACTCTTATTAAGAACCCACATCGAATGTTGTGTTTCTGCACGGGCCGCGGGGCGGGCGGCGATCAGCGAAGTCCTCCATTTCTGCCTTTGAACCGCGGGGCGGCCAGGCATGCTGCGGGGCGGCCAGCGATTATTCCGAACTTCTACTTCCTTGTCTTCCCAGCTCCTATGCATCTTCCTTAGCTTGTTTTCGCTCTTTTCCAATTCATTTCACCTTCAATCTTTTATACCTGAAATAAACCATAAAATCATGTAGATTCCGCCTCTTCTAACTCAACAAATGATTATGTAAATTCAACTAAATATATGCAATATTCACAACTAAACTATGCTAAATGTAATCTATTATGTCACACTAAATATGCTCTATCACCCTTCCTCATTGTTAACCCACGATACTTCAAATCTCAATGGGTTGTTTAGAGCATATTTATCGGCATGAATACTAGTAGAGATACTAGATATTTTAATGTTAAAATATTCAAATAGTGGTATATGTGATACTAGAGGGATGCCATTAAAGGATCGATACTTGGACATCTCAATTTAATTGTGTCAGGGTTGCAGCATAGGATAGCATGCCCTCTTGCAATTTCATAAATAAAGTGGGACACATGTCTCCTCATGATTGGGTTGTAGGCAAGGCTGTCAGATGGAAGACACGTGTCTTCCGATGGACGGCAACGATTGGAGCTGAAATGAATATGTTTTTACCTATCAAAATCAATATTTTGGTAATAAAAATTACAAATTAAAAATTAAAAAAATTATCACAGTACTAGATTCATTTTTATCTACATATAGACATCAATTTCGAATATATTTGATGATATTTTTTAAAAAATATTTCTATTCGATTATAAATATGCTAAAAAGGATCCGAAAAATTAACTTATAATTATGGAACATTTTAGAAGAATAATTAATGTAAGAACATGTAATATTTTAATAATAAGAAATGAATATAATAATATAATCGAGAATGGAAATAATTATTAGAGAGGGGTATATTTGTAAATTGAGTTGGTATGAAATGATGAGTTTTGGGATACTAAGGGTGTTATTAATAAAGTGAGAAAAATAGAATGTTATTAATAAAGTGAGAAAAATGAGAATGAGATTTAAGATGATGTGGCGGAAAGAGAATAATAAAATATTAGTATTTCTAGTGTAGCCATTGATAAACATAGTCTTACAATCTCAGACTATTGGGTGGGTTGTGTTGTATTTTATGATATTTATTGTGTTTTGAGAATTATCTTTGTTTGGGCACTGTTTGAGTTTCTTCGATGCAATGGGTGGATTTGATGTGCTCGATGTGTTTGGTGGTTTTTCTGGCGGTGCCTGGGCGGATCTGGCTCCTCTCCGGTAGCTTGGTGGACCATGGGTGGTTGGAGGCTCAGATCTATCCCTAATCGGTCGGATCTAGTCCCTCTTTCCTCGGCTCCACTTCTTCTTCTCTCTTCGTTCTTGTTGAGGGTTGGGCTCCCGTTCGTCCTCAGATCCGGGGTTTTCAGTGGCCTGGTGGGTTGTAGCCTGAGGGTGGTCCGGAGACTGTTAGAAGAGAGGAGCGTTCTCTCAATTCAACTTCTCAATTCAATTAATCCGATAACCACAAATTACAATTTATAACAAACCTAAATCTAAAACTGCCGTCCACTACTTGGAGCGCTTTCTACTAATTAACTACATCCTAAAATATCTCTAACTCCTCGTAGAAATCACGCAGCAACACAACTGCCTAATTAATTAATTCTAATAAACCTAATTTTGAATCATATATTCTAACAGAGACGTGAACTAGTGGCGACGGAACCCGTGAAACACCTTTGGGTTCCCCTGGTTTGGCCGGACTGCAGCTGTCGACTGCTGGTGGCCGCTGCTACTTGTGGGTTTGTTGGTGTCGTGGGTTCTTCTTGCGCTGAGTGAAGGGAGTGTGTGTTGCGGGGTGGTGCTGCTCGATCTGGGTTAGTTTCGTTCTCACCGGAGTCGTTGATGATTAATGTTTGCCCTTGTCCGTGGATCTGGGTTCCCGGTGCTGGGTTTCGTCTGTGTGTGCTGATGGGGGCTCGCCGCGTGTGGTCTGGCGCCGACCGAGAAGTCGAGGGCTGGTGATGCTGCAGATTGGCGGTGGTGTGTTCGTCGGCGTCGCCGGAAACTCTTTTTGCCTGGTGTTCAGATCTGTTCTTGGGGTCGTCTCTTGTTACTTGATGGTGGGTTCGCTCTCCTCGCTGGGCTGGTCTTGTGGGGGTTTGATGTGGCTTGGTGTTTGCTCACCCCGAAAGGGGTGCTAGGTTGTGCTCGGGCTCCTCCGAGTTGCTCCGTCCGTGGTCCCCTCCCATTTGAGATCTGAGCTGAACGATTGGGGGCTATGGAGGAGTGCTCGGTTGTGCTTGGGCTCCGGCAACACTGGTGGTGCGCTTATGTGGGCTAGTTGGTGGTCCGTTGATGGTCTCCTTGTTTGCGGGCTCGTGCACAGGGCTCGTCCCTCATCCACTGGGTTACGGCGCGTATTTTTTGAAGCTGGGATGAACGGGTGCCGGCTCACCGGTGGGTCGATGGCTGCGCTGTGCGTGGGTCTCCAAAGGTTGAGGTTGGTGCGCGTGGTGGGCCCTGGTGAAACAGGCGTGTGGGTCCTCTTTTGTCACATGTGGTTGAGTGTGGAATTGGGCTATGTTGCTTTTTAAAAAGCAGTATTTCTTACTCTTTTTATTAAGCTTGTAGCTTGTAGGTGTTGACCGAGATTGGATATGTGTTGACCGAGATTGGCATGTGGAGTAGTATGTTTGGTGGTTTAAAATTGTGGGTAGAATTATGTTGTAGGTTAACACTCTTTTTAGGTAAGACTATTAGTATAGTTTTACTTATGGTTACTCTTTAGCTTTATGTCTTATCTATATATTTATCGTTTGAGGACTAACGCAACCACAACAATCACAAACAAATAAGGTTAGTGCAATAATCAATTCATGAACAAGAAGTAAAAGATCAAAACAAGAAAAAACTCTATTTTTGTGGTTTTTGTGTTTTACAAAAACCACAAACAAGAAACTGAAAGACACAACTTTGATGTCAGAAACCAAATCTCTGATACTAATTTGATACGGGGTTAACCGTAAGATGGCCCGATCTTCGACAATCAAACAAGAAACTCAAGAACGGAAGCAAGAACAAATAAAGACTCAACAAGAACTTAAAGAGACGAAAGAAGAAGAAAGAAGATGCAGCAAAAACTAACAAGAATCGACCAAGATGTTCAAGATCGACCAAGAAACAAAGCATGAAACAAGAACAAGACTCGAAAATAATGAAAGACTTGAAATTGATATAAAGACACGACCGATAAGGACTGAGTCGATCTATATAGAACAATATAAAGACCACATGCCTCTTTAGAGGGTAGGAATCAATACCAATGACTATATAACCCGCCTTTATAACCCTACACAACTAAGCGGACAACTTGGAGGCACAAGGAGGGGGCTCGTGTGTACCAAGATCACTAAGTCTTGTGAAGTTGATGAACACAAAGCAAATCAAGATAAAACAATACCAATATTTGCAATCAATGAGCTCCGCTATGAATCGATTAACTTTCACTCATGTGTTTCAACACAAACTGAGATTTCATTCATAATGGAAGACGTCTTATGTTTACAATGATCGAACTCGGCTTAAATAGACCTAACAAGGCTGAATTGGGCCGAATTGAAATAAAAGAAATAAATAAAATTAACCTCTAATGTTTCATAAAATAACTTAAGTAAAAGAAATACTAAAAATAAGGTAAATTCGTCTAAACATATGACAGCCTCAAAGATGGTGATTTTCGGCCAAGCTCTAGGTCGAATATGGAAATACCTTAAACAGCAAAGTTGTAGATCTCTTCGTCCTCGTTCCGACAGGGTATGGCACGACTCAATCCGATTAATACGGACTCCGAACGAACCATTTTACTGAGACATCGAAACTCTGTCAAACTGCTGAACGAATCTAAAAAAACATCAAGCTTCCACCTTTGGACCTTCTCCCATGGTGGAGCCTTATTCTTCCTCTTGAGGATGACATCATTCTCACGAGCTCGAATCATAGGTCCATCCCTAAGTGTTATAAGTGTGTCTGGAGGTGTCTTGGATGGTCACGCATCAGAAAGTGTCTGCCAATATATATTATATGGCAACATAAAAAACAGCAACTTAATTGAACATTAACCAAGGAAATGGACATAAACTAGCTTAGTTTAGTTTTGGAAGTTTCTTGGGCCGGCCCACCAAGCACCTTCGTTGGCCACAATGCATGATACATTCATAAAATATCACATAACAAAATAATACGTATAAAGTAGCATATACGTTGGCATTGGCATTTACGTGGACACTTCAACCCATCTCCTTCTTCATTTGAGCCTTGATCAGCACTAATTTTGTCTTGATTTGCAACATATTGACCATGGGAAATATTGACTTATTTGCAACAAGAACCGAATGTCCTAGTTGGCGAGCTCTCGCTCTTGTCAAAGGTGGAGTAGCTCAAGGTAAAATTGACTCCTCTCCAGTGTTCTCCTCATCAACATCCTCAACATCATCCAATCCATCAGAGCTCTATCCATATCATCTAGATCTCTATTTCGATCATCATGTCGGCTAACTCAGTCAAGGAGTTGAATCGGAGTTCAAACCAATTTTTAGCAATGAGGATCAATTGAAATCCTCTAGAGAAGAATTTCAAATCATATTTCATTGTTTTTCAATTGGAGAATTGAAACTCAAGGCCCTTCGACTGCTAGGGTCTTTTTTGGACGGGAAAAATATCAGTTTTTCACTCTCTCTTGGAAGAGACAAACCATGTGAAGCGCATTCTCTCGAACAAGAATGCATTTTTCTCTTGTGTGTATAGTTCGCATTGTGCTTACTGTGTGACTACGCTTTGTCACGAACAAGAGACAAAGGATGTGATGTTTGAGTTTGTTATTAGAGATCACCTTAAGATCCTTACAAAAATTCAAGGTGGGTTGAAAATTTGAACGTAATTTGTTCTTATATTCTCTCTAAAGTTCTTATTTGATCAGATAATAGTCATTCATATGAAGCCTATCAACCATCGCTAGAGATTTGATGATCTTTCTATTTCTTTTTCTTGTGACAACTTTATAAAAATATCCAAAATTGGTATTTGAAAGTTTCAAATGCTTAATTTTAGCACGCCGATTCTAATGACGACAATAGAAATTCAACAAATATTCCCTTTAGTTGAGCATTCATTTTTGCATAGAAATATTACTTTCACTCTAACTAGTCAGTAATCGAGTTCGAATCTAGAGTAGATTATTGTAAGAAACTTGGATCTTGTTGATAACATTCCTAAACATACTCTTGTTCCATTTTTTTAGTGAAGTTTTTGAGCAAAATTACTTTCAAGATAATAAACCGTGTGAATATCAAATCGGTATTTCTATGAATTTCCATCATTGATCTATTTAATATATTAATCGTCCCTTATAGTTTGAGTTAGCTTTACTATAAACACAACGATTTTGACAATGTTTTCGGACAAGCATGGAAAGTAAAGAGCTAGTATGGTTTGACAAATTTGACCAAGACAGAGAATTGTCTTGGTTATTTTATGGGTGATCAATTTCCTTTATAAGAGATGACTTGTTAACTTTTTCAAAACAAATACTCGTAAAATTGTGTTGACGTCAGATTTACAAGAAAATTGAAGGTCAACACAATTTGATGTTGATGTTGAATTGAAAATATACAACAATGTGTGGTTTTTGTTTGTGGTTTTTGTAAAAACAAAATAAAAGAAAGGGTGATTTTATTGAAAATTAATAGAATAAGGGGGTGGTTTTACGGAGAACAAAAAGGGCTTGTTTTACGTAAACCAATACATAATCAATAATCAAATATTCAATCAATCCATCATTACCAAATAAATCAATATTCAATCTAATAAAACGTTTTCTCAAGGGAAAGAGTTGAAGGCTCACGCTTATCTTCTTCTTTTTCCGTATTCTTCAAACGCTCGGATGTGACATCTATAATAGAAGCAGAATCAGCTTCAAATCTTCTCTTCGATTGCTTTCTTCTTCTGTATTCTCTCAGCAACTTCTTCCTTTTCCGTGCCATCTCCTTCTTCTTTCCCCTTTCCCTAAACCTAAATCAAAAATCCGATTTCCATATCTTTCGTCATGTCACGGTTCCGTCCGAAAGAGTTTCCATTTCGACTCCAACTGACGAATAGGTTTGTCTTTCGCTCATCCGTCTTTTTCATCAATTTGTTTGTTATATCAATGTAATTGCAATGATAGGGCTTGAGAATTTTTCCTTCTGTTTTACTATTTAGAAATTTTGCATATTTTGTCCAATTAATATGGATTCAGCTAGTTTGATTCAGTCATTGAATCGAACAGTTGAGACATGATCAGATCACTCTGTATGACACAGTTATGATTATATGGGGATAATATGATTGTATGGAACCAAATTTTCGACCTGATATTTTTCTTCAAACGGAGTTATGCATTGAGAATAATCACTGGAATTTGGTGATATAGTCATGAATGATTTTGCTTGATGCAGGTACAATGTAGGATCAATTGAAATCCTCTATAGAAGAATTTCAAATCATATTTCATTGTTTTTTACTTGGAGGATTGAATCTCGAGGCCCTTTGATAGCATGCATTTAGGTAGGCATATTAGGATGCATTTAGCATGATTTAGATGTGCATAACGTATAGTTTAAGCTAGATTTGCATTTATACTTGTGTTGTTGGTGGAGTCGGAATCTACACGCTTTTATGGATTATTTCAGGTATATGTGGATCCGACGAGGAATAAGGAAGCTCGTGGATGAAGGAAGAGTGAAAAGGGGGATGAAAAGTGAAGAGTCCGGGAGCGGAATCGAAGTTAGAGAGCCTAAGTAAAGAACAAGTCAGCAGAAGTTGTCGCCAGACATGCTGAACTTGTTTCGCACTTTCTGGAGGCCTCGGTTGTCCGATTGACTATTATGACCATGCTTTGGAAAGCTCTTTCCGAGATATACAACTTTCGTGTAGACATCAGGACCAAATTCGTAGAGGAAAAATCGATGTGAATAGTAAAGGCCGCTCCGCGGCCAAGGAAACCGCCCCGCGGCCCGAAGCTCTGACGAAGTATTTCGCTGATCGCCTGACCACCCCGCGGCCTGGGTTGGCTGCCCCGCGGCCTCTGCAGAAACGCCGAATCTGCGAAATGGGCTTTTTATCTCTTTAATTAGGTTTTTTGAATTATTATTTGGCCGACTCTTTTGAGGCTTTTTAAGGACGTTTTAGGGTTTGTTTTAAGGATCTAATTCATTAGTTTATGCACTTGGAGATTATCAATTGAGAAAACCCTAGAGGGGAGCCTCCATGTCCATGGAGTGCTAAACTCTTTCGTTTCATCTATGAATTGAAGCTTTGGTTTGATAAAGTTGTGAGATTTTTATTCTTGTTCTATTCCTATTGATTCGTATTGATTCTTTTGCAAATATTGTTGATTTCTTCTAGTCCGTGCAACTAGTTGAGATTATTGCTAGGATTTTTTAGATTCCTCATAGCGAACCTTAATCCATAGTAGCAATCTTGCCTTTTTAGGACTCGTAGGACTAAACTAGTGTGTAGAGAATCAATTACATGTTGAATGCTGACTCGTAGCTTGGTGTTGCTTGTATCCTGGTTAATCCTTAATCTTAATGCTATTATTAGGTTGAATCTTAATCGTGTTAGGGTTATCTAATCAGTAAGGGTTACTAGGACTCGTAAGACTAGTAATTTACACAAGATCAGGACAGAAACAATAATAGGATGAAAAGAGAACTTGAAGAAGAATCGATGATCAATCAACCAAACTAAAGTTGATGTTTGTAGATGGAACTATTTTCTCAATTGTTAACTCTACTAACTTGTTTATAGTTTCTTTTCTCATCTTCAATCACCAAAACCCCCCATTTTTTACTAATTGGTAAATATACATTGCTTAGGAATACTTGATTCTCTGTGGGATCGACCTCTTACTTGCTTACTATACTAGTTTGTAGGTTTGAGTTTTACTTTTGATAGGAACAACGACAGTTTCCTCCTGTCAAATTTTGGCGCCGTTGCCGGGGAATCAAAGTTTATTTCTTTGTTTTGTGTGTTTATCAATTTTTGTATATATCTAATTTTTTGTGAACCTATTTTACGGTTCATAACACCCTTGCTACTAACTTTTAGGATGTTGAGGTTATTGAAGCTTGAAGGTGAGAACTTTCACCAATATCTTACCAGATTGCAGAGATATGTTGACATTCGTAATTCATGGGGTTATCAAGACAGCATCCGAGATATGATTATTTGCATAATGGACGGGATGACTGCTGAGACACGAGCGCTTGTTGAGTACATGAGTAACGGAGGCCTAGCACGATTAGGTTTGTCGGGGTTGTGGGATTTTTTCTGTTACATGGGTTACCATGTTGAACGGGAAGAGTTGCTCACCACGTCTTATCCACCAATGGAGGACTCTGTCACACACTTGGATGATGAAATACAAGCCCTTACTCAAGCAATACAGGAGAATGCTGAGAGGATCAAAAACTTGGGGGAACAATTGAGCCAGCTTATTCAAACATCGAGCGAGATAATAGCAGATCGAATGGCCGCCCCTCAAGTTGATAAAGAAAGCAAACCCATTCCGCCACCCCCTGAGACATTAAAGGATGCAAGAATGGAAGATCATGTCGAAGTCATTGTTCTTAATTCATTCCATCCTAGTTGGTTTCATAATGAGGAGGAATTGTTCACAGACAACGATAGTGTCTTTGACAATGGAGAAGAAGGTCTGGTGCTTCCTGACATGAAATCTCATGAGTCGACGCATAAGGTTTCATGTGTTGTGTCTACTACTTCATCCGATACATTAATTCTGAGCTACCCCGTTGATGAACCATGTCTAGAGTCACCTGCTGAGGCTCAAGAGGTAATAAAGGTAAACTTTTGCAACTTGGAAGGTAATAGTGATTATGTTGATCCTTTTTACTGCTATTTTGATAAGCCACCAGTGGAACTGTGTTGGTGGTATCATATTCCTCCAGAAGAGAGTCATGCTAGACTCTTTGATAGATTGAAAGGGTTTTTGAATTCCATATTTTATACTTTCAATTTATTGTGCTATGATGTCTTTTGTAAGATGTGTGCAGAAGAATATGATAGGCTATTGAGGGCCTTGACAATGTCTGATAGGAAAGGAATTGAGATTGAGAATAAGTCATGCCAATGACATAAAAGAAAGGCGTTGCTTGGGAGGCAACCCAAGATAGGTAATAATCTTTTTCATCTTGAGTTTAGTTATTGTTTGACATTTTTATTTAGTTCTAGGTTAGGTTGTGTTTGGCATTTTCAGTATAGGCACCTAACACTGCAGATCGAGATGAAGCCACGGGCTACGGATGTTGCTAGTTACTCTTTTTTCATCCATGAAGGTTCATAAATCCACCTTTCCCCCACATTGTAAGTATTCCATTTATCTCTTCCTTTGTGGTTTTATAATTTTGTTGTCTTTAATTTTCATTGAGGACAATGAAAAATTTAAGTGTGGGGGAGGGATTGCATTGCATATAGATAGATTTTGCATATCATGTTTATTTATGTTTTCATATTTATTTTTACTCATATATTGCATTTGCTAAAAAAAATTCCAAAAATATCATGCATTTCATACACTTTAGGTCTTATTTTCCCATCTATGCTACTTGTCCTCTATATTTATCTTATCATGTGCCCCATGACTTGCTTGAGGTGTTTGAAGCTTTGAATTGTTTTTATAGAATTTTTTGGAACAAGATTAATGAGATAATTGAGCATGTATAGTCTTTAGAATTTAAGTGGTATTGAAGTTATAACAATTTGACCATGTGAGTTATTTTGGCCTTATTAGGACTACACATATATGTCCTCTAGTTTTTTTTTGTGTGTGAATACTCTCCTTGATTACTTCCTCTCTAAATTGCGTTTAGATATCTTTATTGAGGCTGCATTTACATGATTTTTGCATGTAACCTTAAAGTGATTGAGGCATGATTTTCTTTTAGCCATATTATACTCTATCCACCCGTATACATTATTCTTTGCCTGGAGCCAATTTGAGCCTTATAAACTTATTTTGTTAGCTCCACAAAATCTTCCTAGCCAATTATTAGCCTGACCCATCCGGGAATTAGGAGAAGAATTGGTGAATATCTTGATGTGTTGATGGAGTTGCTTTGAGTTGAGAAATTGTATTGGGTAATTCATTTGCACTATGTAGAGATGGTTTTTATGTGCTTATCACTTGGGACCTAAGGAGGATAAAATTCACTTAGGGGTAAAAGTCAAGAAAAAAAAAAGAAAAAAAATCATAACAAAAAGAAAAAATGAATGAGTTTGTGTGGATATTGGAAAATTGTGTGCGAATTTATATTGTGAAGGAGTACATGTTATTGGAGTGGTATACGAAGTGTTTTGATGTTGGTGTTTTTCTAGTTGTTTACTAACCCTTTTTCCCGGATTTTTAGCACCACATAACCTAAATAATTTCCATACCCTATGTTCCTATTATGACCCCATTACAACCCATACAAAGACCTCATGATTTTGGTTGCATGTGAAATCACTAGCGGTGGAGATTTAGACCACTGACGCAATTTTGTTGTAGCTAAGTTTTCAAGAGTTGAGTTTGAGCGCGAATGTTTAACCCTAAACACATGAGCGAGAGTCAAAACACATTTTCCTAGTGATGTTGAATGAATATGCTTGCTTTATTCCTTGGATTGCACCTATACATGTTATGATGTTAATTGCTGATCTTCGTTTCCTTATTTTGAGCTTTTAAATGTTTTACCAAAGTTATTACATGTATTGCTTATTTGTGGGGAGTTGATTTGATTTAGGTTTTAATTGCTTGAGGACAAGCAAAGGCTTAAGTGTGGGGGAATTTGATAGCATGCATTTAGGTAGGCATATTAGGATGCATTTAGCATGATTTAGATGTGCATAACGTATAGTTTAAGTTAGATTTGCATTTATACTTGTGTTGTTGGTGGAGTCGGAATCTACACGCTTTTATGGATTATTTCAGGTATATCTAGATCCGACGAGGAATGAGGAAGCTCATGGATGAAGAAAGAGTGAAAAGAAGGATGAAAAGTGAAGAGCCCGAGAGCGGAATCGAAGTTAGAGAGCCTAAGTAAAGAACAAGTCAGCAGAAGTTGTCGCCAGACATACTGAACTTGTTTCGCACTTTCTGAAGGTCTCGGTTGTCCGATTGACTATTATGACCATGCGTTGGAAATCTCTTTCCGAGATCTACAACTTTTGTGTTGACATCGGGACCAAATTCGAAGAGAAAAAATCGATGTGAACAGTAAAATCTGCTCCGCGACCCGAAGCTCTGACTAAGTATTTCGCTGATCGCCTGGCCGCCCCGCGGCCTCTGCAGAAACGCCGAATCTGCTGAATGGGTTTTTATCTCTTTAATTATGTTTTTAGAATTATTATTTGGCCGACTCTTTTGAGGCTTTTTAAGGACATTTTAGGGTTTGTTATAAGGATCTAATTCATTAGTTTATGCACTTGGAGATTATCAACTGAGAAAACCCTAGAGGGGAGCCTCCATGGCCATGGAGTGCTAAACTCTTTTGTTTCATCTATGGATTGAAGCTTTGGTTTGATAAAGTTGTGAGATTTCTATTCTTGTTCTATTCCTATTGATTAATTCGTATTGATTCTTTTGCGAATATTGTTGATTTCTTCTAGTCCGTGCAACTAGTTGAGATTATTGCTAGGATTTTGTAGATTCCTCGTAGCGAACATTAATCCATAGTAGTAATCATGCCTTTTTAGGACTCTTAGGACTAAACTGGTGTGTAGAGAATCAATTACATGTTGAATGCTGACTCGTAGCTTGGTGTTGCCTGTATCTTGGTTAATCCTTAATCTTAATGCTACTATTAGGTTGAATCTTAACTGTGTTAGGGTTATCTAATCAGTAAGGGTTACTAGGACTCGTAGGACTAGTAATTTATACAAGATCAGGACAAGAACAATAATAGGATGAAAAGAGAACTTGAAGAAGAATCGATGATCAATCAACCAAACTAAAGTGGATGTTTGTAGATGGAACTATTTTCTCAATTGTTATCTCTACTAACTTGTTTATAGTTTCTTTTCTCATCTTCAATCACCAAAACCCCCATTTTCTACTAATTGGTAAATATACATTGCTTAGGAATACTTGATTCTCTGTTGGATCGACCTCTTACTTGCTTACTATACTAGTTTGTAGGTTTGAGTTTTACTTTTGATAGGAACAACGACAGTATCCTCCTGTCACCCTTCGACTGCTAGGTTTTTTTTTTGGACAGGAAAAATATAAGTTTTTCACTCTCTATTGGAAGAGACAAAGCGTGTGAGGCGCATTCTCTCGAACAAGAATGCATTTTCCTATTGTGTGTATAGTTCGCTTTATGCTTACTGTGTGACTACATGCGATTTATCCTATTTTGGAGACAGATTAACGAATATCTGATTAATTTATTTAACAATCCTACTCAAAATAAAGAAACTTTTAACAACTTCAATAATCGATGAGCTTACCATATTCTAATACTTTTGGTAAAAATCTATTACCATCTCATCTAGACCATATGTTTTATCTGATGCAATATATACTTAAAGTCACACTTTTGATCTTTGAGTTTGTTATTAAAGAACACCTTAAACCCTTACAAAAATTCAAGGTGGGTTGAAAATTTGAACGTAATTTGTTCTTATATTCTCTCTAAAGTTCTTATTTGATCAGATAATAGTCATTCATATGAACCCTATCAACCATCGCTAGAGATTTGATGATCTTTCTATTTCTTTTTCTTGTGACAACTTTATAAAAATATCCAAAATTGGTATTTGAAAGTTGAAAATGCTTAATTTTAGCACGCCGATTCTAATGATGACAATAGAAATTCAACAAATATTCCCTTTAGTTGAGCAATCATTTTTTGACAACAATATTACTTTCACTCTAACTAGCCAGTAATCGAGTTTGAATCTAGAGTAGATTATTGTTAGAAACTAAGATCTTGTTGATAACATTCTTAAACAAACTCTTGTGCCATTTTTTAGTGATGTTTTTTAGCAAAATTACTTTCAAGATAATAAACCGTGTGAATATCAAATTGGTATTTCTATGAATTTCCATCATTGATCTATTTAATATATTAATCGTCCCTTATAGTTTGAGTTAGCTTTACTATAAACACAACGATTTTGACAATGTTTTCGGACAAGCATGGAAAGTAAAGAGCTAGTATGGTCTGACAAATTTGACAAAGACAGAGAATTGTCTTGGTTATTTGATAGGTGATCAATTTCCTTTATGAGATATGACTTGTTAACTTTTTCAAAACAAATACTCGTAAAATTGTGTTGACGTCAGATTTACAAGAAAATTGAAGGTCAACACAATTTGATATTGGTGTAGAATTGAAAATGTACAACAATATGTGGTTTTTTTAAAAACAAAATAAAAGAAAGGG
This sequence comes from Persicaria tinctoria, assembly GCA_037127255.1. Taxonomy (NCBI): domain Eukaryota; kingdom Viridiplantae; phylum Streptophyta; class Magnoliopsida; order Caryophyllales; family Polygonaceae; genus Persicaria; species Persicaria tinctoria. The sequence continues at coordinate 66,335,488 of JBANSL010000013.1, forward strand.
TGATTTTATTGAAAATTTATAGAATATGGTTGTGGTTTTAAGGAGAACAAAAAGGGCTTGTTTTTCGTAAATCAATACATAATCAATAATCAAATATTCAATCAATCCATCATTACCAAAAAAATCCATATTCAATCTACTAAAACGTTTTGTGAGGGGAAAAAGCTGAAGGCTCACACGTATCTTCCTCTTTTTCCGTATTCTTCAGACGCTCGGATTAAACATCTACAATCGAAACAGAATCAGCTTCAAATCTTCTCTTCGATTGCTTTGTTCTTCTGTATTCTCTCAGCAACTTCTTCCTTTTCCCTCCCATCTCCTTCTTCTTTCCCCTTCCCCTAAACCTAAATCAAAAATCAGATTTCCATATCTTTCATCACGTAACGGTTCCGGCCGAAAGAGTTTCCATTTCGACTCCAACTGACGAATAGGTTTGTCTTTCGCTCATCCGCCTTTTTCATCAAGTTGTTTGTTATATCAATGTAATTGCAATGTTAGGGCTTGAGAATTTTTCCTTCTATTTTACTAGTTAGAAATTTTGCATATTTTTTCCAATTAATATGGATTCAGCTAGTTTCATTCGGTCATTGAATCGAACAGTTCAGACACGACCAGGTCACTTTGAATGACACAATTATGATTATATGGGGATAATATGAGTGTATGGCACCAAGTTTTCGACCTGATATTTTTTTTTAGATGGAGTTATGCACTGAAAATAATCATTGGAATTTGGTGATATAGTCATGAATGATTTTTCTTGATGCAGGTACAATATAAGATCTATTGAAATACTCTAGAGAAGAATTTCAAATCATATTTCATTGTTTTTTACTTGGAGGATTGAAACTCGAGGTCCTTCGATTGCTAGGTTTTTTTTTGGACGGGAAAAATATAAGTTTTTCACTCTCTCTTGGAGGAGACAAAGCGTGTGAGGCGCATTCTCTCGAACAAGAATGCATTTTTCTCTTGTGTGTATAGTTCGCTTTGTGCTTACTGTGTGACTACATGCGAGTTATCCTACTCAAAATAAAGAAACTTTTAACAACTTCAATAATAGATGAGCTTACCATATTCTAATAATCTTGGTAAAAATCTATTACCATCTCATCTAGACCATATGTTTTATCCCATGCAATATATACTTAAAGTCACACTTTTGATCTTTGAGTTTGTTATTAAAGATCACATTAAGATCCTTACAAAAATTTAAGGTAGGTTGAAAATAAGAACGTAATTTGTTCTTATATTCTCTCTCAAGTTCTTATTTGATCAGATAATAGTCATTCATACGAACCTTATCAACCATCGCTAGAGATTTGATGATCTTTCTATTTCTTTTTCTTGTGACAACTTTATAAAAATATCCAAAATTGGTATTTGAAAGTTTCAAATGCTTAATTTTAGCACGCCGATTCTAATGACGACAATAGAAATTCAACAGATATTCCCTTTAGTTGAGCAATTATTTTTGCATAGCAATATTACTTTCACTCTAACTAGTCAGTAATCGAGTTCGAATCTAGAGTAGATTATTGTTAGAAACTTGGATCTTGTTGATAACATTCCTAAACATACTCTTGTGCCATTTTTTAGTGATGTTTTTGAGCAAAATTACTTTCAAGATAATAAACCGTGTGAATATCAAATCGGTATTTCTATGAATTTCCATCATTGATCTATTTAATATATTAATCGTCTCTTATAGTTTGAGTTAGCTTTACTTTGAACACAACGATTTTGACAATGTTTTCGGACAAGCATGGAAAGTAAAGAGCTAGTATGGTCTGACAAATTTGACTAAGACAGAGAATTGTATTGGTTATTTGATGGGTGATCAATTTCCTTTATAATGGATGACTTGTTAACTTTTTCAAAACAAATACTGGTAAAATTGTGTTGACGTCAGATTTACAAGAAAATTGAAGGTCAACACAAATTGATGTTAGTGTTGAATTGAAAATGTACAACAACCTGTGGTTTTTGTAAAAACAAAATAAAAGAAAGGGTGATTTTATTGAAAATTAATAGAATAAAGGGGTGGTTTTATGGAGAACAAAAAGGCCTTGTTTTGCGTAAATCAATACATAATTAATAATCAAATATTCAATCAATCCATCATTACCAAAAAAATCAATATTCAATCTAATAAAACGTTTTCTGAGGGAAAAAAGCTGAAGGCTCACGCGTATCTTTTTTTTTTCCCTTATTCTTCAGACGCTCGGATGTGACATCTATAAGAGAAGCAGAATCAACTTCAAATATTCTCTTCGATTGCTTTCTTCTTTTGTATTCTCTCAGCAACACCTTCCTTTTTCCTGCCATGCATCTCCTTCTTCTTTTCCCTTCCCCTAAATCTGAATCAAAAATCCGATTTCCATATCTTTCGTCACGTCACGGTTCCGACCGAAAGAGTTTCCATTTGGACTCCAACTGACGAATAGGTTTGTCTTTCGCTCATCCGCCTTTTTCATAAAGTTGTTTGTTATATCAATGTAATTGCAATGTTAGGGCTTGAGAATTTTTCCTTCTATTTTACTATTTAGAAATTTTGCATATTTTGTCCAATTAATATGGATTCAGCTAGTTTGATTCGGTCATTGAATCGAACAGTTGAGACACAATTAGATCACTCTCTATGACACAATTATGATTATATGAAGATAATATGACTATATGGCACCAAGTTTTCGACCTGATATTTTTCTTCAGACATAGTTATGCACTGGGAATAATCATTGGAATTTGGTGATATAGTCATGAATGATTTTGTTTGATGCAGGTACAATGTAGGATCAATTAAAATCCTCTAGAGAAGAATTGCAAATCATATTTCATTGTTTTTTACTTGGAAGATTAAAACTCGAGGCCCTTCGACTGCTAGGTGTTTTTTTGGACAGGAAAAATATTAGATTTTCACTCTCTCTTGGAAGAGAAAAAGCGAGTGAGGCGCATTCTCTTGAATAAGAATGCATTTTTCTCAAGTGTGTATAGTTCGCTTTGTCCTTATTGTGTGACTACATGCGAGTTATCCTATTTTGGAGACAGATTAACGAATATTTGATTAATTTGTTTAACAATCCTATTCAATATGAAGAAACTTTTAACAACTTCAATAATCGATAAGCTTACCATATTCTAATACTTTTGGTAAAAATCTATTACCATCTCATTTAGACCAGATGTTTTATCGCATGCAATATATACTTAAAGTCACACTTTTGATCTTTGAGTTTGTTATTAAAGATCACCTTAAGATTCTTACGAAAATTCAAGTTGGGTTGAAAATTTGGACGTAATTTGTTCTTATATTCTCTCTCAAGTTCTTATTTGATCATATAATAGTCATTCATATGAAGCCTATCAATCATCGCTAGAGATTTGATGATCTTTTTTATTTCTTCTTCTTGTTACAATACGAATTCAACATATATTCCCTTTAGTTGAGCAATCATTTTTGCAGAGCAATATTACTTTAACTCTAACTAGCAAGTCATCGAGTTTGAATCTAGAGTAGATTATTGTTAGAAACATGGATCTTGTTGTTAACATTCCTAAACATACTCTCGTGCCATTTTTTAGTGAAGTTTTTGAGCAAAATTACTCTCACGATAATTAATAGTGTGAATATCAAATCGGTATTTCTATGAATTTCCATCATTGATCTATTTAATATATTAATCCTCCCTTATAGTTTGAGTTAGCTTTACTATAAACACAACGATTTTGACAATGTTTTCGGACAAGCATGGAAAGTAAAGAGCTAGTATGGTCTGAAAAATTTGAAAAAGACAGAGAATTGTCTTGGTTATTTGATAGGTGATCAATTTCCTTTATAAGGGATGACTTGTTAACTTTTTCAAAACAAATACTCGTATAATTGTGTTGACGAAAGATTTACAAAAAAATTGAAGGTCAACACAATTTGATGTTGGGGTTGAATTGAAAATGTACAACAATGTGTGGTTTTTGTAAAAACAAAATAAAAGAAAGGGTGATTTTATTGAAAATTAATAGAATAAGGGGGTGGTTTTATGGAGAACAAAAAGGACTTGTTTTGCGTAAATCAATATATATTTAATAATTAAATATTCAATCAATCCATCATTACCAAAAAAATCAATATTCAATCTAATAAAACGTTTTGTGAGGGGAAAAAGTTGAAGGCTCACGCGTATCTTCCTCTTTTTCCGTATTCTTCAGACGCTCATATGAGACATCTACAATAGAAGCAGAATCAGCTTCAAATCTTCTTTTCGATTGCTTTCTTCTTCTGTGTTCTCTCAACAACTCCTTCATTTTCCCTACCATCTCCTTCTTCTTTCCCCTTCCCCTAAACCTAAATCAAAAATCCGATTTCCATATCTTTCATCACGTCACGGTTCCTGTCGAAAGAGTTTCCATTTCAACTCCAACTGACGGATAGGTTTGTCTTTCGCTCATCCGCCTTTTTCATCAAGTTGTTTGTTATATCAATGTAATTGCAATGTTAGGGCTTGAGAATTTTTCCTTCTGTTTTACTATTTAGAAATTTTGCATATTTTGTCCTATTAATATGGATTTAGTTAGTTTGATTCGGTCATTGAATCGAACAGTTGAGACACGATCAGATCACTCTGTATGACACAATTATGATTATATGGGGATAATATGATTGTATGACACCAAGTTTTCGACATGATATTTTTCTTCAGACGGAGTTATGCACTGAGAATAATCATTGGAATTTGGTGATATGGTCATGAATGATTTTGCTTGATGCAGGTACAATGTAGGATCAATTGAAATCCTCTAAAGAAGAATTTCAAATCATATTTCATTGTTTTTTACTTGGAGGATTGAAACTCAAGGCCCTTCGACTGCTAGGTTTTTTTTTTAGACGGGTAAAATATCAGTTTTTCACTCTCTCTTGGAAGTGACAAAGCGTGTGACGCGCATTCTCTCAAAAAAGAATGCATTTTTCTCTGGTGTGTATAGTTCGCTTTGTGCTTACTCTGTGACTACATGCGAGTTATCCTATTTTGGAGACAGATTATCGAATATTTGATTAATTTGTTTAACAATCCTACTCAATATAAAGAAACTTTTAACAACTTCAATAATCGACGAGCTTACCATATTCTAATACTCTTGGTAAAAATCTATTACCATCTCATCTAGACCAGATGTTTTATCCCATGCAATATATACTTAAAGTCATTCTTTTGATCTTTGAGTTTGTTATTAAATATCACCTTAAGATCCTTACAAAAATTCAAGGTGGGTTGAAAATTTGAACGTAATTTGTTATTATATTCTCTCTCAAGTTCTTATTTGATTAGATAATAGTCATTCATATGAAGCCTATCAACCATCGCTAGAGATTTGATGATCTTTCTATTTCTTTTTCTTGTGACAACATTATAAAAATATCCAAAATTGGTATTTGAAAGTTTCAAATGCTTAATTTTAGCACGCCGATTCGAATGACGACAATAGAAATTCAACAAATATTCCCTTTAGCTGAGCAATTATTTTTGCAGAGCAATATTACTTTCATTCTAACTAGCCAGTAGTTAAGGTTCGAATCTAGAGTGGATTATTGTTAGAAACTTGGATCTTGTTGATAACATTCCTAAACATACTCCTGTGCCATTTTTTTGTGAAGTTTTTGATCAAAATTACTTTCACGATAATAAACCGTGTAAATATCAAATCAGTATTTTTATGAATTTCCATCATTGATATCTATTTAATATATTAATCGTCCCTTATAGTTTGAGTTAGCTTTACTATAAACACAACGATTTTGACAATGTTTACGGACAAGCATGGAAAGTAAAGAGCTAGTATGGTCTGACAAATTTGACCAAGATAGAGAATTGTCTTGGTTGTTTGATGGGTGATCAATTTCCTTTATAAGGGATGCTTGTTAACTTTTTCAAAATAAATACTCGTAAAATTGTGTTGACGTCAAATTTATAAGAAAATTGAAGGTCATCACAAATTGATGTTGGTGTTGAATTGAAAATGTACAACAACGTGTGGTTTTTGTAAAAACAAAATAAAAGAAATGGTGATTTTATTGAAAATTAATAGAATAAGGGGGTGGTTTTATGGAGAACAAAAAAGGGCTTGTTTTGCGTAAATCAATAGATAATCAATAATCAAATATTCAATCAATCCATCATTACCAAAAAAATCAATATTCAATCTAATAATACGTTTTGTGGGGGGAAAACGCTGAAGGCTCACGCGCATCTTCCTCTTTTTCCGTATTTTTCAAACGCTCGGATGAGACATCTATAATAGAAGCAGAATCAGCTTCAAATCTTTTCTTCGATTGCTATCTTCTTCTGTATTCTCTCAGCAACTCCTTCATTTTCCCTGCCATCTCCTTCTTCTTTCCCCTTCCCCTAAACCTAAATCAAAAATCCGATTTCCAAATCTTTCGTCACGTCACGGTTCCGGCCGAAAGAGTTTCTATATTTCGACTCCAACTGACTAATAGGTTTGTCTTTCGCTCATCCGCCTTTTTCATCAAGGTATTTGTTATATCACTGTAATTGCAATATTAGGGCTTGAGAATTTTTCCTTCTATTTTACTATTTAGAAATTTTGCATATTTTGTCCAACTAATATGGATTCAGCTAGTTTCATTCGGTCATTGAATCGAACAGTTGAGACACGATCAAATCACTCTTTATGAAACAATTATGATTATTTGGGGATAATATGACTATATTGCACCATGTTTTCGACCTCATATTTTTCTTCAGACGGAGTTATGCACTGATAATATTCATTGGAATTTTGTAATATAGTCATGAATTATTTTGCTTGATGTAGGTACAATGTAGGATCAATTGAAATCATCTAGAGAAGAATTTCAAATCATATTTCATTTTTTTTTACTTGGAAGATTGAAATTTGAGGCCCATCGACTGCTAGGTTTTTTTTTGACGGGAAAAATATCAGTTTTTCACTATCTCATGTAAGAGACAAAGCGTGTGAGGCGCATTCTCTTGAACGAGAATGCATTTTTCTCTGGTGTGTATAGTTCGTTTTGTGCTTATTGTGTGACTATATGCGAGTTATCCTATTTTGGAGACAAATTAACGAATATCTGATTAATTTGTTTAACAATCCTACTCAATATAAAAAACTTTTAACAACTTCAATAATCGATGAGCTTACGATATCTAATAATTTTGGTAAAAATCTATTACCATCTCATCTAGACCAGTTATTTTATCCCATGCAATATATACTTAAAGTCACACTTTTGATCTTTGAGTTTTTTTTATTAAAGATCACATTAAGATCCTTACGAAAATTCAAGGTGGGTTGAAAATTTGAACGTAATTTGTTCTTATATTCTCTCTCAAGTTCTTAACTGATCAGATAATAGTCATTCATATGAAGCCTATCAACCATCACTGGAGATTTGATGATATTTCTATTTCTTTTTCTTGTGACAACTTTATAAAAATATCCAAAATTGGTATTTGAAAGTTTCAAATGTTTAATTTTAGCACGCCGATTCTAATGACGATAATAGGAATTCAACATATACTCCCTTTAGTTGAGCAAACATTTTTGCAGAGCCATATTACTTTCACTCTAACTAGCCAGTAATCGAGTTCGAATCTAGAGTAGATTATTGTTAGAAACTTGGATCTTGTTGATAACATTCCTAAACATACTCTTGTGCCATTTTTTAGTGAAGTTTTTGAGCAAAATTACTTTCATGATAATAAACAGTGTGAATATCAAATCGGTATATCTATGAATTTCCATTATTGATATATTTAATATATTTATCGTCCCTTATCGTTTGAGTTAGCTTTACTATAAACACAACGATTTTGACAATGTTTTCGGACAAGCATGGAAAGTAAAGAGCTAGTATAGTCTGACAAATTTGACCAAGACAAAAAATTGTCTTGGTTATTTGACGAGTGATCAATTTCCTTTATAAGGGATTACTTGTTAACTTTTTCAAAACAAATACTCGTAAAATTGTTATGATGTCAGATTTACAAGAAAATTGAAGGTCAACACAATTTGACGTTGGTGCTGAATTGAAAATGTACAACAATGTGTGGTTTTTGTAAAAACAAAATAAAAGAAAGGGTGATTTTATTGAAAACTAATAGAATAAGGGGGTGGTTTTATGGAGAACAAAAATGGCTTATTTTGCAGAAATCAATACATAATAAATAATCAAATGTTCAATCAATTCATCATTACCAAAAAAATCAATATTCAATCTAATAAAACGTTTTGTGAGGGAAAAAAGCTAAAGGCTCACGTGTATCTTCCTCTTTTTCCGTATTCTTCAAACGCTCGAATGAGACATCTATAATAGAAGCAACATCAGCTTCAAATCTTCTCTCCGATTGCTTTCTTCTTCTGTATTCTCTCAGCACCTCCTTCCTTTTCCCTTCCATCTCCTTCTTCTTTCCCCTTCCCTTAAACCGAAATCACAAATCCGATTTCCATATCTTTTGTCACGTCATTGTTCCGGCCGAAAGAGTTTCCATTTCGACTCCAACTGACAGATAGGTTTGTCTTTCACTCATCTGCCTTTTTCATCAAGTGATTTGTTATACCATTGTAATTGCAATGTTAGGGCTTGAGAATTGCTCCTTCTGTTTTACTATTTAGAAATTTTGCATATTTTGTCCAATTAATATGAATTCAGCTACTTTGATTCGGTAATTGAATCGAACAGTTGAGACACGATCAAATCACTCCGTATGACACAATTATGATTATATGGGGATAATATGACTGTATGTCACAAAAATTTCGACCTGATATTTTTCTTCAGAGAGAGTTATGCGCTGAGAATAATCATCGGACTTTGGTGATATAGTCATAAATGATTTTGCTGGATGTAGATGCAATGTAGGGATCAATTAAAATCTTCTAGACCAGAATTTCAAATCATATTTCATTGTTTTTTACTTGGAGGATTGAAACTCGAGGCCATTCGACTGGTAGGGTTTTTTTTGGATGGGAAAAATATCAGTTTTTCACTCTTTCTTGGAAGAGAAAAAGCGTGTGAGGCACATTCTCTCAAACAAGAATGCATTTTTCTCTGGTGTGTATAGTTCACTTTGTGCTTACCGTGTGACTACATGCGAGTTATCCTATTTTGGAGACAGATTAACGAATATCTGATTAATTTGTTTAACAATCCTACTCAATATAAATAAACTTTTAACAACTTCAATAATCGATGAGCTTACCATATTCTAATACATTTGTTAAAAATCTATTACCATCTCATCTAGACCTGATGTTTTATCCCATGCAATATATACTTAAAGTCACACTTTTGATCTTTGAGTTTGTTATTAAAGATCACCTTAAGATCCTTGCAAAAATTCAAGGTGGGTTGAAAATTTGAACGTAATTTGTTCTTATATTCTCTCCCAAGTTCTTATTTGATCAGATAATAGTCATTCATATGAAGCCTATCAACCATCGCTAGAGATTTGATGATCTTTATATTTCTTTTTCTTATGAAAACTTTATAAAAATATCCAAAATTAGTATTTGAAAGTTTCAAATGCTTAATTTTAACACGCCGATTCTAATGACGACAATAGAAATTCAATAAATATTCCCTTTAGTTGAGCAATCATTTTTTGCAGAGCAATATTACTTTCACTTTAACTAGCCAGTAATCCAGTTCGAATCTAGAGTAGATTATTGTTAGAAACTTGGATCTTTTTTATAACATTCCTAAACATACTCTTGTGCCATTTTTTAGTGAAGTTTTTGAGCAAAATTACTTTCACGATAACAAACCGTGTGAATATCAAGTCGGTATTTCTATGAATTTCCATCATTGATCTATTTAATATATTCATCGTCCCTTATAGTTTGAGTTAGCTTTACTATAAACACAACGATTTTGACAATGTTTTCGGACAAGCATGGAATGTAAAGAGCTAGTATGTTTTTACAAATTTGACCAAGACAGAGAATTGTCTTGGTTATTTGATAGGTGAGCAATTTCCTTTATAAGGGATGACTTGTTAACTTTTTTCAAAAAAATTACTCGTAAAATTATGTTGACGTCATATTTACAAGAAAATTGAAGGTCAAAACAATGTGTGGTTTTTGTAAAAATAAATTAAAAGAAAGGGTGATTTTATAGAAATATAATAGAATAAGGGGGTGGTTTTATGGAGAATAAAAAAGGCTTGTTTTGCGTAAATCAATACATAATCAATAATCAAATATTCAATCAATAATCAAATATTCAAACAATCCATCATTACCAAAAAAATCAATATTCAATCTAATCAAACGTTTTGTGAGGGGAAAAAGTTAAAGGCTCACGTGTATCTTCCTCTTTTTCCATCTTCTTCATACGCTCGGAGGAGACAGCTACAATAGAAGCAGCATCAGCTTCAAATCTTCTCTCTGATTGCTTTTTCTTCTGTATTCTCTCAGCAACTCCTTCCTTTTCCCTGCCATCTTCTTCTTCTTTCACCTTCCCCTAAACCTAAATTACAAATTCGATTTCCATATCTTTCGTCACGTCACGGTTCCGGCCGAAAGAGTTTCCATTTCGACTCCAACTGACGGATAGGTTTGTCTTTCACTCATCCACCTTTTTCATCAAGTGATTTGTTATACCAATATAATTGCAATGTTAGGGCTTGAGAATTGCTCCTTCTGTTTTACTATTTAGAAATTTTGCATATTTTGTCCAATTAATATGGATTCAACTAGTTTGATTTGGTCATTGAATCGAACGGTATAGATACGATAAAATCACTCTGTATGACACAATTATGATTATATAAGGATAATATGACTGTATGTCACCATTTTTCGACCTGATATATTTCTTCAGACGGAGTTATGCACTGAGAATAATCATTGAAATTTGGTGATATAGTCATGAATGATTTTGCTTGATGCAGGTACAATTTAGGATGAATTGAATTCCTCTGGAGAAGAATTTCAAATCATATTTCATTTTTTTTACTTGGAGGATTGAAACTCGAGGCCCTTCGACTGCTAGGTTTTTTTTTGGACAGGAAAGATATCAATTTTTCACTCTCTCTTGGAAGAGACAAAGCGTGTGAGGCGCATTCTCTCGAACAAGAATGCATTTTTCTCTGGTGTGTATAGTTCGATTTGTGCTTACTGTGTGACTACATGCGAGTTATCCTATTTTGGAGACAGATTAACGAATATCTGATTATTGTTAGAAACTTGGATCTTGTTGGTAACATTCCTAAACATACTCTTGTGCCATTTTTTAGTGAAGTTATTGAGCAAAATTACTATTCAGAAATTTTACATATTTTATCCAATTAATATGGATTCAGCTTGTTTGATTCGGTTATTGAATCGAACGGTTGAGACACGATCAGATCACTCCGTATGACACAATTATGATTATATGGGGATAATATGACTGTATGGCACCAAGTTTTCGACTTGATATTTGTATTAAACGGAGTTATGCATTGAGAATAATCATTGGAATTTGGTGATATAGTCATGAGTGATTTTGCTTGATGCAGGTAAATGTGCCATCGAAACTCTTGTGTATTTGTTTCTGTTGAAGAGGTTGGTTCAGCTGATGAATGCCTCTTATTTTATTGCAAACCTGTTGATCTCTATAATATTCTTCTACGTCGTGCTCAACATAATGTAAGTTCTTGAATTTTAGTTAAGAAGTAATTCTTCTGTATTCCTTTCTCTTGATGACCAATTGACCATATAATGGAAAATTCATATCACATTTAGATTTTGGGTATTCAGTGTAGTTTCACTCCCCCCTTTGGACGTAAATGAAGATATACTCTTTTACAGGAAAATTTTAAAAAAATGGGACAAAGTATATAAAACTACTAAACATTTCTAAATCACCCCCCTTTCATAAAAAATTAATTGCCTTGTCAGGAAAACATTACTGTATTTTAACAAGATTAGCATACCATTTTCTTTTTCTACACTTGTACATATTTTTTCCCTATTACTTTTATTTTAACGAGTGCATTTTTTTATTTTTTTATAGACATCGTATTTATCGAGATCTTTGAAGTACAAAGTACAAGCCAGGAAGAAGAGAAGGTAAGCGCTTTATGTTTATGTTCTTGGGCTTGCTATACTTATTTTTTTCCCTTTTTACGTGGAATATTTTCATCCTTTTTACATTAGAAGAAATGGGAGAAAATGGACATAAAGTCGTATCAAGTTCTTAACCATAAACTATTTCAACAAAAGGGGCGATGTATGGTTTGGCCTATCTCAATAAGATATTATAAAAGTTAGCTGCATTTTGTTTCTTCTTTTATTTTGTGGTAAAGGAAAATTGAAATTGGAACGTGGAGAGACCGTGTGAATGGGAGAAATAGTGAGATCTGACTTAAAAAAATGGCAAAAGTTACAAGGGCTTGCATACAGATTTTGATAAATCAGGGCATGTTGAGGAGGCAAGTCTTCACTGTGAAAAAATGCAAGTAGCTATAAATGGGTAAATGGAGAGGAAGCATAAGAGAAGGTATTGGAAGAAGAAAAAGGGATCTACTAGAAAACACTGTTCTAAAAATTGCGCCTAGGAGCTAGGCAACCCAACAAATACAATTCTTGTTTCACACTCCCTTTGAATAAAATTACTCTTCTATTCTACCTAAAGGGAAACCTTTCCAAACAATTACTTAAATAGGGACCAGTTGAAAGGGGAGGAACTCATTCAGGAGTTGGAAAGGTTTCCCTTCTGTTCTACCTAAACGGACTTTTTTTTTTCGCTATCAAACCCCCTTACACTGCATCCCTGCTTGGTTTAGTGAGCATTTACAATGATGACAAAAATTCTTCAAATTTCTAAATTATTTGTGGAGATTAATCTCCATCACATTCCATCGAGGTCCTTCAAGGAAAAAAAAATCAAACATCTTATACCTCTTCTATACCTCTTACAGAGTCTGACTTTGGGACGATTGTTGAAGTGGAAAATACATCAAGACTTTCCAAACATCAACGTAATAACAAGTCTAACTAGCATATATTTTAAAAAGATTTTCCTGGATTGCTTTTGTTGCAATTGACCAACTCTGAATTGTAGTGCTGGTTAAATGCATGGGAACACAAGCAAAACTAAGTTGACTAAAAATTTCTAAACCTACCATCCCGATGGTCTAAAAAATTAAGATTTAGGAAATTTGTCCCTCAAGTACATTTACAACCGCCAAATCTTCCATACCTTGGGGGATTAGCAAGTAATAACCATGTTGAACTCAGTTCAAGCAACAAAAAATTTCCCGATTCTTAGCTATATGCTCCTAATGTTAGAGCTTATTTGGATGAATAAAATGTATTCCATAGAAAGGCATATTGATCACTTATCAACAACACTTAACTTACAACGGCATTTTATGTTAGTTAAGTCACTAATAATGCCTTGTATTCAGCAAGTGCTTTATAAGCATGGCATCCAAGTGATTCAACATACACTTATTTAGATAATCCAAGCCTTTGCGGTATGCACCCTTTCTTGTCAGGGATGTAGTTTTGATAAACTCCAAAGTTATGAATTTCCACCACGTGAGCAAGATAGCCCGGTTGTTAGATATAAAACTGAGATTAGGTTTAACTAGCAAACACACACGAATGCAGGGTATTGAACACAAAGAGGCAAATTTCCCCCTTACACTGCATCCCCGCTTGGTTTAGTGAGCATTTACAATGATGACAAAAACTCTTCAAATTTTTAAATTATTTATGGATATTAATCTCCATCACATTCCATCGAGGTCCTTCAAGGAAAAAAAAATCAAACATCTTATGCCTCTTCTATACATCTTACAGAGTCTGACTTTGGGACGGTTGTCGAAGTGGAAAATACGTCAAGACTTTCCAAGCAATTGACCAACTCTGAATTGTAGCGCTGGTTAAATGCATGGGAACACAAGCAAAACTAAGTTGACTAAAAATTTCTAAACCTACCATCCCGATGGTCTAAAAAATTGAGATTTAGGAACTTGTCCCTCAAGTACATTTACAACCGCCAAGTTGAACTCAGTTCAAGCAACAAAAAATTTCCAAATTCTTGGCTATTTGCTCCTAATGGTAGGGCTTATTTGGATGAATAAAATGTATTCCATAGAAAGGCATATTGATCACTTATCAATAACACTTAACTTACAATGGCATTTTAAGTTAGTTAAGTCACTAATAATACCTTATATACAGAAAGTGCTTTGCATGACATCCAAGTGATCCAACATGCACTTATTTAGATGATCCGAGCCTTTGAGGTATGCACCCTTTTCTGTCAGGGATGTAGTTTTGATAAACTCCAAAGTTAAGAATTTCCACCACGTGAACAAGATAGCCATGTTGTTAGATATAAAACTGAGATTAGATTTAACTAGTAAACACAGACGAATGTAGGGAATTGAACACAAAGCGGCAAATTTCCTCAGCGATCCTTATCATTCCCCAAGAGAGCATCCATGCCTTGCAACTCTAGCCAAACTTAATGACTTTATGCGTTGGCCAAACCTTACATCTTCTGCTGCATTCTGGATTAAGCTAGTTTCTTCACTTGAATCCTTTCTCAGATTATTCTTTGTTTTTTGTATCAAATATTTGTCTCAGTGTTTGAGTTCCCAACAACTACACCAATAATCTTGCTCATTCTGTAAAATAATTTCATATTGTCCAAACCTGAACATGTTTTATCCTTTTTTTCCCTAGTGTATAAGTATTTCTTTCAATACAATTTCCCACACAGTGACGTACATTTGCATTCTTCTGGCCATTATACCCCTCGTTATTACTACTTTTTTACTTATTTGAAAATTACAACTAACATCTACCTAAACATTACAAGGGCAATTTTGTAAAGTAGGTGGCAAAATACCTAAAATGAGAACTTAGATATAGACTAAATTTATGAAGGTAAATCATTACCTTTCCCTACCAAAAACAAATGGGAGCTTTGTTCTTACTAGCCATGCCAAGCATCCGGATATCCTTGTATCTTACTTTTCTAAATTCACCTCAATCATCAACCATTCTTTGGATTTTACAATTCTCCTCGACCACTGCCCAATTATATCAATCAAACTATAGGTTAAGTATATAAATTGGTCCTAGTTAATTTCTTATTCTTTTTTTTATATATAAATACGATATAACCTACCTTTTAGTGGTAAACCTCATACATTTAATCAAGTTGTGAAGAACTATAAACTAAACAAACTGGGCTTGTGATGGTAGACTTAATTTTTGTTTGCATCTAAGTGAAGGAGTCGAGACATGGATTAAACCCGAGACTCCCTTCAACATCCCATACTATGATGACCAATCTAACTTGAGTACTTTTACAAATATTTTTTTTATCAAACAACCAGGAGTGATTGGTTGTAGTTTACTTGAAATAAAGTACACAATTACTTTGATCATAATAGCAACTACATAACAAAACCATTCACATTTGAAAAACTATGGATGACCCTACAGGACTATACGAATGTTGTTAAACAAGCGTGGAAATCAACTATAACAGAATCTCATATGTTTAGATTAACTAAAAAAACAAAAGTACTAAAACAACTCTTTAAAGAAGGGAACAAGAAGAATTTTGAGAATATTTTAGATAATTGAAACAAGTAGATTAACAACTTATCCATCTTCAACAACAAAATGCAAATGAATATAGATAACCAAACAAGGCTATTCCAAATAAGGCTATTAAAGAAAAATGATAAATTACTAGAATACCATAAATTATATTGGAATCTTAGAACAAAGACAAAACACCTTCAAGAAGTGGATATAAACTCAGGATACTTCCATAAGAATACAACTAGAAGAAGAAACAGGAAAATAATTAAGGAAATTCGAACAATCGAAGGCACGAGCATAGTAGGGGAGGAAAATATAGCGAAATAAATACAATATGACTTCGAAAAAAGATTCAAAAGGGAGGCCATTAATATAAGACGGCTAGACGAGTATCTTGATCTAGTAAAAACAGAGATCATCAGAGAAGATAATGAAAACCTAACTAAACTAGTCACAAATAGCAAAATTAAGCAAGCGACATTCTCCATAGGAAAAAATAAATCACATGATCACCCGGAACGGGCGGAATGATACTTGAATTCTACCGGATATTTTTGAGATATTGTAGGACTTGATGTCATACGAGCAATCAAAGGTTTCTTTGAATCTAAAAAAATGCTAAAACAGATAAACCCCACATTTATATCATTAATACCAAAATGTGAAAAGCCAAGTACTAAAAACCAATACAGACCAATTAGCCTATGTTCAACAATATACAAGATAATTGTTAAAATTATAGTTGATAGACTAAAAGAAGTTTTGGGCAAAACTATTCATCCACTCCAAGGAGATTTTGTATCTGATAGAGTGATCCAGATAATGTACTCATTGCACATGATATTTTTCATTCCTTGAGAGCAAAAACAAGGAAAGATGAGTGGATAACAATAAAACTTGATATGGAAAAAGTATACATGGATTGGGAGTTTCTTTTTCGAGTACTAGAGAAATTTGGGTTTAGTACTAGATTCATCAAGTGGATTGAAGAATGTATGAAAACTGTCTCATTTTCGGTTTTGGTTAATGATGACCCAACGAAAATTTTTACACTAGGACGAGGACTTCAACAAGGGAACTCCATCTCACTCCATATATTCATCATAGGTGTAGAAATTGTAGCATGAAAATTACAACGGATATGTGAGGAATCGAGAAAAAACATAGGTTTTGACCCTATAAGATCAAAAACTAGAATCTCATTGTTGCGAATTGTGAGTGAAACTATATTTTTTTTCTATCGCTTTCAGTGAATCACCATTGCTCTCGTTACTTTGATATTATTTTCATAATCTCTATTATTGATTTCTCTACTTCTCTCTTTTCTCTCATTGTTGAGAAAGATTTCATAAATCGCACGCACTCTCTATGAGATCGACCTCTACTTTACTGTTATACTAGTTATTGAGTTGAGATTGTCTTTGGAGGGAATCAACGATCGTTTCACGCCCTACCAATAGGCCTAACATTGTGATTTATTCCCGATGAATTCTTCTAGATGTCCCGTGGAAAATCTCTGAGGTCCTGGGGGAACCAAGCCAACACGTCTCGCGGTCTCTCAAGGATGCACTTGATCCGATTGGGAGCAACACCTTGCAAACTTTGCCCCAAATACAACGTTTCTGCAACATTTGGGTAGGGACAAAATGTTATTCTGTCCTATGCGACTCTATCTGTTACCTTCTTAGGTCGAACTTCCAAGACGGCCTCTAGATTCACGGAGTTAGTGTCTTGGTTGTAGTTCTGTGTAGCATCTGTTTTAGCAACCCTTGATCTTGCCAATGAAATGTGCAAATCTGGTCTTGACCCTTCTTAAGCAATTGCAGGTAACACACTATACTCTCAGGTTGGTGTTTGCGAACCACACCAGCCTTACCGTCCATGGTTGTGAATTTGAGGCCAAAGTGATAGACATAACAAACTACTTGAAATTGAAACAGGCTTACTCGTCCTATGATCACGTTGTAGACAAAGGGTAACCGGAGCACCGTGATATTCACCATGTCAGCTCGATGGTTGGGAGGCTCTCCTAGTGTTAGGGGTGTGCAGAAAAACCCGACACGATTGATACGACACGAAAACATGACATGAAAAACACGAAACCGAAAAGACACGACACGAAAATAACACGAACTGCTAAAACACGACATTAAACGATTCGTGTTCGGATCGGGCATATCCCCTTGTCGGATACCCGACACGAACCGTTTATTTTTTTAAAATTTATAGGTAAGGCGATATATTACTAATATGAATACAATCTCCAAAGAATCAATAGTCATCTAGCCCGGTTGGTTTTGGCCCAAGTCAAGTGTATCCGTGCGTTGTTCACCTCTAACCCAGGTTCGAATCCAAATGGCTTTTTTTTTTTTTTAACTCTTCCTTCCTTTATTTTAGTATATAAAAACCTTCCAAAAAAAACCCTAGCCGCACTAGACAAGTGGTTGACCAAAAACCATCTAGCTACGCCTCCCCAACCCACAAAATTTAAGAGATGTCAAACTCAAACCTAATCTTTCTTATTGCTCAAATCTCTACTGGTACAATCTCAAAAACCTATTTTCATGGCTAATTGATGGCTTGAAGATCTGGACCTGGGGCTTCTTGTTTCAATCCTCTTCTCCTCGTCTATCTCAAATCAACTCATAGAAAAGGGCTTTTTTCTTCGATTTTATCTTTGGCCGTACCATCTTGATCCTCGATGTCCTAGGCTCATCTTTGGCCTTGTAGCCTGGAATTGGTACCACTTTCTCCTCTATCTTACTGTCTCATATCCTCTCCTAATCTCGGATTCATTCTTTACTCTATCTCTCTCCCTCAAATTTCTCAAGTCTCGATATATGTTTGATTGTTATTGTTCACTTTTTGATAAAATAAGGTCTCACATCTATCATGCTCCTTGTCAAATTTGATTTGAACAATAATGGCTAATTCTACCAATTTATTGTTCGTAAACTTCAATCTATGGCAAGAAATTGATTTTGGACTTTATTCTTGGACAAATTTGTGCAGCCATCTGCTCAACAGACAGCGACACAACCTGGAAAAAAAAAGAGGCTAATGGTTCGTGCCGGATAACACGGGTATCCGACATGGATCCGAATAACTTTATCGTGACGGATACCCGGTTTATAACGGTTCGTGTACGGTTCGGTCTTTTTGTGCTAAACGGTTTCGGGTATCCGACACGATTATTTGGTTCGTGTCAGATACCCGGTAACGTCCACCCCTACCTAGTGTGAGAGCAAGCTCGATGGTCTCAGCTACTTCTACTTCATCTTCTGAGAAAGAAATGAGTTTACGAGAATACTGAAATACCTAAAAGTATTTTTGGGATTTCATTTTAAGTAAATACCGTAGTATATTTTTAATAAAAGTGCTTTTATTTTGAAATTAATAAAGATTTTTCAAATTAAATATATATAAAGTTTTATAACTATTTTTGATGTATTTCATTTTTATTCCTACTTATTTATGTGCACTTATCATAAAGATTAGTTTTAAAGTTATACTCTCTTCGTTAAAAAAAACATGTCGTTTTAGGATGTAAATATTGTTAAGAAAAATATGCCATTTTAGGTATTTTGTCATCCACTTTATAAAATTGTCCCTCTAATGATTAGATAGATGTTAGTTGTAGTTTTTAAAAAAACTAAAAAAGTAGAGTAGTAATTCACTTTGGATCCCATGGTGTTGCTAAAATAACTCCATGTGAAGTTGGTTAAATCCTAACTACTTATTTCTAAATAAATGGTTTAGATTTAAATGCATTTAGCCATTTTTTACTTAATTTTTTAGGGTCGATGCATTCCTATTGGGTAATCCTACCAACTTCACGGAGTTCAACTCCACGGGATCCTGAAGGGGTATAACTGTATTATCGTTTGTTTTATTAAAAAGTGTGCAGATTTCTAAAATGATAAGTTTTAATTAATAGAGTGAGTATTATTTTAAGACAAAGTTGTAAGTTTTCCTCGACAATAAAGATGGATTTATAATTTCTTTTAAGACTATTTTGCAAGGATATACAAAAAATAATGGGGGTAGACAAAAATGGCAGTGCCATGGGATATTTTGCAATGGGGGAGAAAAATGTCAAGTTTTGCAATTTTTTGGGTAACCACTTCACCCGGTTAAAGGTTAGCAAGAAAAATAAAAGATTGTGTACGGGAGAGACAAAAAATCAGGGAGACAAACATGGGTAATCTGACTTGCATTAAATGCAAGGCATGGAGGGAATAACGTGAGGTTCTCGCGCAAAAAAAAGGAAGGGGGGAGAGAGGGGAATTGGAGGAGTTTGGGAGGGCTTATAAAGGTAATTAAGTCAGATCGCAAATACAACATAACTCAATGGGGAAGGAAGCTTGTTACGAGCCACCATTGCAGGTTGATTGACAGACAACCCGATACCTCTGTTGCATGCTTGTAAAAAAGGAATACGAGACAACAACCGAGTATTTCGTGCCAGGTGGAGGGAAACATGTAAAGATCGGATTTTAATTAATTTCTCAGATTGCCAAAAATAGAAAGTTTTCGGAAAACCCGTCCTCGAGCGTTTGTTATTTTTGGAATGTCTTTTGAAAATATCCCGACTCTCACTAAAATTCCAATTTGGCGGGTCCTAAGCCCTTATGAATCAGATTTCAATTATAGAATCCTCAAGAGTCGTTGAAACGAATTTAAACTTTGAGTCGAATTTTGGGATAGGATGTCGGGACTCGGGGTCGGATGAGCGGAATCATCTCTCTCTCCTCATGCCTCTCTCTCTCCCCTTCCCAAACTCACTCTTAATGATCTCATATTTTTCCCCATTATAACCCTAATGAGCCATTACCCTCTGCTATATGATATGAGCTCCAATCCCTAAGATGCTCTTCACACCTCAAATTCTAAGCCATTTCAAAAACCTAGCCCCCACTCTCCCATCTCAAAGAAGAACAAAAACCCTAGAAAGATAAAACCTCCACATTTCCCCTCTTTTGATCCATCTCTCTCACTCACCATGCCTCATTTCTTATTTTTCAAGCTACAAAGAACCTCAAAACATCCTCCTAAAGACTTCCTCTCAAGAATCTAACCTAAAAATCTGAACTAGAAGGTCGTTTCCATCGAAAAACCAAATTCTACCCAGAGTCGCCGCCGCGACACTCATCCTCGCCGCTGCGAAGACAAACCCAGAAGAAGGAAACCCATCCTCGCGGCCGCGAGTTTATCTTCGTCGTCACGAGTGGGAACCCAATTCCGTCTTTGGCTTGGTAAATCGCCTCGTTCTCCCTCGTTTTGAATCCTTTCTCATTTCCGATTGTTTCTGCTTGTTCCTCACCCTTTCCTCTACCTTCCAATGTTAAGAAGAATCAGATCTAACTTCTTTTGAAGCGGATTTGAGCCCTTTCTTTCCTCCTCCTTTGTTTTTTAGCAAGGTAAAGTTTTCACTATTCAATCCTCTCGTTTTGGATCTAAAACTCCGTAAAGGTCTCCTTTTAACCAAGATCTATCCCTCCTAGGCCTTGTCGTAGCAGAACCTCGTTATCGGAGCCCAAGGATCACCCTTTTTCAAGATTTTCGAAGAGGCCTCAAGGAGGCTAGGTAATCTCTCTTTTGCTCTCCCCTCTAGTCCCCGTTGGAGTCATTGGTGTCCTTTTAGTGTCGGTTTTGTGCTAGAAATGGTTTAAAATAAGTTTGAATTGAAACGGAATTGAATCGAGTAAAAAACGAGCAAAAACGAACAAAAAGGTTTCGAATCTCGCCGCGACGAAACCATGGTCGCCGCGGCAAGTTAGAACACTGACCTGAGGTAGATGACGGGTCTCACGGTCGCGACCGCGGGTTTCACCGTTGCAAAAACCTTGCTTCACGACCAGCAAGGGTTACCTTCCTGCGAGAGAAATTTGGAGAAATCCTCTCGCCGCTGTGAAATCCACCCAATAGCTTGGCCGAGCTACTCCTTGATCCTTTGGACTTATTTGTTGGTTTTTGATTCCGATCCTTTTCAATCGAGCTTTAGTTTGAGGATGATTTCGGAAAACGAGATTTTAGAATATTATTTTAATATTAATATTTAAAATGGGATTTTGACAGAATTCGAACTATCAGATTTTATGCTTAGAAAATATATTGAAGGATTTCATTTCAAGAGCCGGGATTCCTTGATTTGGCTAAATGATCAATGCTTGTTTTGGAAATAAGATTTGGCTTGAGTATTTATTTCCGCATATTATATCCTGATAAGCATGACTTGCATGTTTAAATTTTATTATGCATTATAAGCATCTTTATCATAGGTATAGCGTATGTGTATGCCTGCTTGTGAGACCCAGAATGCGATAGGGCATCGGTCTGACTCCGCCCCGTATATTTTTTTTTAGGTCTGTTTTGCTGTTATGATTGCTCTATGCTTCTATATATGGCGTGGGAAACATCCTGGGCGATTGCAAAAAGGTCTAACCCCGTTAATTCGGCTTAATAATTTTCGATAATATGTTTTATGGTTTGCTTTTGACTCGAGCTCGCCGTGGAAAGTTGTACTTTAAACTTCCGCTCTCGAACTTTCTTTCCAATAGAATTTTCACAACCTAGTCTCTAGGACAGGTTAAGGGTACCCAACGACCCTTCGCTTGTTTTGGGGTTCGAAATCTCCACTTTAAAATTTTGATCCTTTGAGGTTTGAAACTACGACCCGTACCTGAATTGCTAGATTCGAATGAAAGTATCCAACATTCGAAACGTTACCTAGATATTTATATTCGGGTCATTACAAAACACGTGCCAATTTCAGACAGTACATATATAGTAACAAATATGGGTAAGTATGCTTATGGTATTAATTTTACAACCATGAGAACCCCCTATTGTTTTCATATCCCGCAACGATAGTAATAAGACCATCTTTGTAACGGCCCGAGTTATACAACCACGTGTCATTCAAGTAAGGACACGTGGGAGGGGGCCATGTTGGACACCTTGTCTTTATTTCTCGTGGTATTTGTCCGTTGACCTCTGTGGTTACTTAGTCCGTGGTTGTTTTCTCAATTTTTCCTTCTTTGGGCCTTTTCCATTTTCTGATATTTTGAGGGCATCATCGGTACTGAAATCTTAAACACTCAAGCATGCTAGCAGTTTATATAAGTGCATAAAAATATAAATGGGTACCCGCAAAGAATGCAGGTGGGATGTTCATCTCCTACCTCTGCACCCTTTCTCGTTAGTGCAGACACCAGCCACGCTCGTAGTTACAACATTTCTGATCATATCATATGTCATATATCATTCATGTCTTATGTCTCATTTCTCACATATCATTTTCATATCACATTCTCATATTCTCATGTCATATCAAGTTCTCATGCTCATCTCATATTCTCATGTTCAACTCATATTCTCTATAGCTTTATCGTGACAAGACCATACAACTCGATTAGAAATAAACTCGATGACACTGGGTCGTACTATGAAGCAAAAGACTCTACGACTCACAAGTTAGCAGTTGTTTTGCCAATCACATAGAGAATCCAAGTGCTCAGACATTTGTGCAAGTCGTAAGCATGCTACTACATGATCATGTTGGATGCAAATGCAACACCTAGCATACTACATGACAACATGCATGAGAGTCCAACTTGAGTAAGCCCCGAAGGAACTTACTTGGAGGTGCAGAACAACAAAAGTAAAGCAGTAAGATAGGTCATAGATCACCTAGCATGCATAATAAACATATAAATCTATATCCAAGACAACACAAAGCATAAATAACCTCACATAAGTTCACATAATCAAAGGAATCAACATCGCATCTTATCCATATCATCATCATCATCTCAATTCATCTCATAACTCATCGCATCATCTCATCATATACCAACCTGTCTCAACATATCATATCTCATAATTATCTCCATATTTATGATATATCATCATCATATAATACTCATATATCATACATCATGCTTAAATTAATCAATTTAAGATCTCAACATAAATCATGCTTCAAAATATATTCATATCCTAATATTCTTTACATAATTCTCAAGTAAGATTCAACAAGTTAAATCAAATAAGTCAATTTTCCCAAGTTTTCCTCAAAACCCTTAAATCTCAAGTTATGCCACTCAATATTCAAAATAAATTTCTCAAATCATGATTGACAAAAGAAAAGGATAAAAAACATTAAACCTTTTAAACCAAACTCATAATCTCATTTTATCAAAACTTCCCAGCATAGTTAGAAACTTAGAATGTTCCAAAGCCTTTACTCTAGTATTTTAAACAAATTCCGACACTCGATAAATATTTCCAAATATCTTTTAATTTCTCTAACCACTTTAAATATCAACAAATAGTCAACCAGTTAATTAAATAATTACACAAATAATTAATCAGAAATAATTAATAATAATTAAATTGAAAATAATAATAATAAATAAATGAATAAATAAGCAAAACTCACCCTAAAACCGCACCGAACCCCATTTTGATTTTCTGGAAAAAAAAATAAAAACAAGGCCAAATGGAATCCTAGCCCACAACTCTCTGAAGACCCGATCCACATTCCCAGGGTCGCAGCCCATATTTCTTCCCAAACCCGGTTCAACTGAAAAGAAAGGAACCAACCCGCCCCAAAATGTTAAAAAAATAACCAGCCCGCAGGCCCCACAAATCAGTCTTCTTCCTCCCTTCACCCGCTACCCTGCTTTCCTCTGGTCGGAACTGCTCCCGGTTCATCCCTCCCTCCGAACTTGCCTCTCTGACTCTCGCACGTCTGCTCACATGCTCTCTCCCTCTCACCGACTCACTCTCTCTCGCTCGCCCTCTGGCATTCAGGCTCGAATTCGCTCCTCGCTCTCTCGTTCACTCTCTCTCTCTCGCTCTCTCGTTCACTCTCTCTCTCGCTCTCCGACTCGTTCTCCGGCCAGCTCGCTCTCGATCTCCGGGGATCTCTCTATCTCCCTCTCTCCTGCCAGCTTGATCACAAAGAGGACGAAGGGACACAAGAATCTGGACAAATAGGAGTCGGGGGTAGGGTGCTCATCGAGCGATTTTGAGCGAATCTGATAGAGGTTGCTACTGCAATTGCAAGGTTTGTATGTGTGGTTTCCATTGTTTCAGATTTTGTACTTTTTTCTTTCAGATTTTAATGTTGACAGATTTGGAGGTAGGGTTGAAGTGCTGAACTTTTGAGCGAATCTAACAGAGGTTGAGGGTTGAACTGTTGTATCTATGAGTGAAATTTCAGATTTACTTGTGAGCCTTCTGTTAAGATGCCCCTGCTTTATCGTCGGTGATTATCAATTCTTCTATTCACATATCAGATTTACTTTGCTGAACTTGTGAGCTCTTGAGCCCGGTGATTATCAATTCTTCTATTCACATATCAGATTTTGGATGTATGAGTGAAATTTCAGATTTACTTGTGCTGAACTTGTGAGCTCTTGAGCCCAATTCACTTTGATATCATCTCATACCAAACGGAGATATTAGATATCGGATATCAGACTTGATACTCATATCCCTGATATCGATAACTCATACCCATATCTGATATCGGGATATTGTGAGCTCTTGAGCCCAATTCACTTTGATATCATCTCAATTCTTCTATTGCTCCTTCTGGTTTACTATTTAGAAATTTTGCATATTTTGTCCAATTGATATGGATTCAGCTAGTTTGATTCAGTCATTGAATCGAACAGTTGAGACACGATCAAATCACTCTGTATGACACAATTATGATTATATGGGGATAATATGACTGCATGGCAACAAGTTTTCGACTTGATATTTGTCCTCAGACAGAGTTATGCATTGAGAATAATCATTGGAATTTTGTGAAATAGTCATGAATGATTTTGCTTGATGCAGGTACAATGTGTCATCAAAACTCTTGTGTATCTGTTTCCGTTGAAGAGGCTGGTTCAGCTCAAGAATGCCTCTTAATTTACTGCAAGCCTGTTGAGCTCTATAATATTCTTCTACGCCGTGCTCAACATAATGTAAGTTCTTGAATTTTAGTTAAGAAGTACTTCCTCTGTATTCCTTTCTCTTGATCACCAATTGACCATATAATGGAAAATTCATATCACTTTTAGATTTTGGGTATTCAGTGCAGTTTCCCTCCACCTTTGGACGTAAATGAAGATATACTCTTTTACATAAATTTTTTTAAAATGGGACAAAGTATATAAAACTACTAAACATTTCTAAATCACCCCCTTTCATAAAAAAATCAATTGCCTTGTCAGGAAAACATTATTGTATTTAACAAGATTAGCATACCATTTTCTTTTGCTACACTTGTACATATTTTTTCCCTATTACTTTCTTTTAACGTGCGCATTTTCTTTTTTATTTATAGCCATCGTATTTATCGAGATCTTTGAAGTACAAAGTACAAGCAAGGAAGAAGAGAAGGTAATCGTTTTATGTTTCTGTTGTTAGGCTTGCTATACTTTTTTTTTTCCCCTTATCACGTGGAATCTTTTCATCCTTTTTACATTAGAAGAAATGGGAGAAAATGGACATAAAACCGTATCAAGTTCTTAACCATAAACTATTTCAGCAAAAGGGAAACCTTTCCAACCAATTACTTAAATAGGGACCAGTTGAAAGGGGAGGAACTCATTCAGGAGTTGGAAAGGTTTCCCTTTTGTTCTAACTAAACGGACTTTTTTTTTTCGCTATCAAACCCCCTTACATTGCATCCCTGCTTGGTTTAGTGAGCATTTACAATGATGACAAAAACTCTTCAAATTTCTAAATTATTTGTGGAGATTAATCTCCATCACATTCCATCGAGGTCCTTCAAGGAAAAAAAAAAAATCAAACATCTTATACCTCTTCTATACCTCTTACAGAGTCTGACTTTGGGACGATTGTTGAAGTGGAAAATACATCAAGACTTTCCAAACATCAACGTAATAACAAGTCTAACTAGCATATATTTTAAAAAGATTTTCCTCGATTGCTTTTGTTGCAATTGACCAACTCTGAATTGTAGTGCTGGTTAAATGCATGGGAACACAAGCAAAACTAAGTTGACTAAAAATTTCTAAACCTACCATCCCGATGGTCTAAAAAATTAAGATTTAGGAAATTTGTCCCTCAAGTACATTTACAACCGCCAAATCTTCCATACCTTGGGGGATTAGCAAGTAATAACCATGTTGAACTCAGTTCAAGCAACAAAAAATTTCCCGATTCTTAGCTATATGCTCCTAATGTTAGGGCTTATTTGGATGAATAAAATGTATTCCATAGAAAGGCATATTGATCACTTATCAACAACACTTAACTTACAACGGCATTTTAAGTTAGTTAAGTCACTAATAATGCCTTGTATTCAGCAAGTGCTTTATAAGCATGGCATCCAAGTGATCCAACATACACTTATTTAGATAATCCAAGCCTTTGCGGTATGCACCCTTTCTTGTCAGGGATGTAGTTTTGATAAACTCCAAAGTTATGAATTTCCACCACGTGAGCAAGATAGCCCGGTTGTTAGATATAAAACTGAGATTAGGTTTAACTAGCAAACACACACGAATGCAGGGTATTGAACACAGAGGCAAATTTCCTCAGCACTACTAATCATTCCCCAAGAGAGCATCCATGCCTTGCAGCCATGGCCAAACTTAATGCCTTTATGCATTGCAGCCATGGCCAAACTTAATGCCTTTATGCACTGGCCAAACCTTATATCTTCTGTTGCATTCCGAAATACGCTAGTTTCTTCACTTGAATTCTTTCTCAGATTATTCTTTGTTTTTTTTTGTAGCAAATATCCGTCTCAGTGTTTGAGTGCCCAATAACTACACCAATAATCTTGCTCATCCTGTAAAAAGTTTTCATATTGTCCAGACCTGAACATGTCTTTATCCTTTTTTTTTCCTAGTATATAAATATTTATTTCAATACAATTTCCCACACAGTGACATACATTTGCATTCTTCTAGCCATCGTATATATTTATACACCCTCCATTAATTAAAACATATCACTTTAGAGTTTTGCACAATTTTTAAGAAAACAAACAAAAATTACCCTTGTAATGATTAGGGATTTGTTAGTTGTAGTTCTCAATAAAGTGAAAAAGTAAAGTAATAATTAGGGGTATAAGGGTATTTTTGTTTGCTTTGATTTGCTTTCTTAAAAAATGTGCAAATATGTATAAAACAACATGTTTTAATTAACGGAGGGAGTACTACTTTTTTACTTTTTTGAAAATTACAACTAACATCTACCTAATCTTTACAAGGACAATTTTGTAAAGTAGGTGGCAAAATACCTAAAATGACATACTTTTCTTTACAAGATTTACTTTATAAAACATGTTTTAATTAACAAAGGGAGTATTTCTTAAAAAAATTATATTAGTTTTGTGTAATTCCTCCACTGTATTATGTTTAGGTTGACGAATGGAAATGTAATCTTCAACTATAAAGACGGAGATAGCTTATTCCGAAGGTCTGAAGGTATGGTGGTCCGTCTAAAATTCCCCTTTTTTTTAAAACTTTGTTGTCATTGTTTTGGACAAGTTTAACAGCCACTAATAGAGTAATAGATTAGTGCTATTTAGTTTTTTATTACCTTTTTTTGCACATACCTTTTCTAAACATACATGTTGGTTTCTTTTGTTTTATAGTCATTATTATAATTTTTTTTTGTGATGAAACTAATTAAAATATCCCATGCTTTTGGGGAGGTGTTACCAAAGTACCACGACTCTTTTATCCCACCTAAAGTTAGGCAAAAAAGGCCGACATGACATGAAATATACGAAATTAAGATCTTGATGTATTTCGGATGACATTAAGTTGTTTTCATGACAATGATGCCTTTTTGTCGATTCCATGTCAGCCTTGTTGGTCGGATTTTTTTTATTTTTGGAGAAAAGAACCGTGGTACTTTGTTACTAGTTCCCCCAAAGATTAGGGCATTTTTGTTACACTTGAAGGCGGGGATATGTTTTTACTACTTCCCCAAAAGTGAGGATATTTTAATTAGTTTCACCCTTTTTGTTTTGGATTTGAAAATGGTTTTCTTTGCTTTATTGCTATATGCTGTAGCTATAGCCAGGGACTTTCCATGCCCCTTTTGTTTTATGGGATGTATGAATTTCTATTTTAGTTACTTTTTTATTGGCTCCGAAAATGACTTCATTTACTTAATTGATACATGCAGTGACTAGAGAGTTTTCATGCCCCTTTTGCTTGACGAGATGTGCGAGCTTCAAGGTAGGGAGCTTTACTGGTTTCATACACATCATCTTATGATTAACGTGGGATTTTTGCTTTCATCAAAGATTGGTAATAAACTATAGGATTTGTGAAGAGGTATATTAGTTCCATGCGGTCTAGAAAGTTGATCTTATATTGATCCACTTGCACCAAAGTGAACTCTCTATGTCATCGAAATCATTAATAAATTAAAAGAAACCAAATATGTCTATTCTTTACTAAAAGTATGAGTGCAGACTTTCAAGGTTACACCATGTATCTATCAATAAAATTCACAAAAAAGGCAGAAACCAGAATATACTGTATCTGCATTTGTGCTTCTGCAAGATAGATTATGCTGTGTAAAAACAGGAGGCTCTCTCTTTAAATACACCATCAGGTTACCAATGTTCCACATAGCAGTAATACAACCCTTTCTTCAGCTTATTACACCTCCAAGGACATTCATAGTCCATCCCATTTCTTGTTTTGAGTCTGAAGGAGAATGAACAGATCAGCGTTTAAAAAAGCACTAGGCGACTCTAGGCAATGGACCTCCCATCTGCCTAGGTGCTCCCTGATGCTTTTCATGCAAACATAGAAAGAAGTTTGAAGGTAGAGGAAGAAAAAGAAGGGAGAAGGAAGATTTTTTGATTTGTTTTGAATGTAAGAAGAGAAGGGAAGAAGGGTTGAGGAAGATGTTGCATTGAGAGTTTTTGATATCTATAATACATCTCAGTATATTTTGCTACCTGGGGGTCAAGGTGTACACATCCATTCCCAGAACAAACTGGGGGGATTTTGTGTTTTTTTTTTTTATACCATTAACAATAAAAAATTGAAAGGAATACTAAAAGAACATTTTAATTATAGGAATGAAAGGATTTTAAAATTCTATCCATTTTGGAAAGAGTTCTGATATCTATAATACTAAAAGAGTTTTTGATATCTATAATACATCTCAGTATATCTTGCCACCTGGAGGTCAAGGTGTATGCATCCATTCGCAGAACAAGCTGGGAGGATTTTGTAGTTTTTTTTATATCTTTAATAATAAACAAATTGAAGGGAATACTAAAAGAACCTATTTTAATTATAGGTATGAAAGGATTTTATTTTAAAATTCTATTCATTTTGGAAAGGAATACTGAAAGGAAAGAGATTTTAATCATACGTATGACAAGAAAGGAAAGAGATTCTTTCAAAACACTACCATTTTTGGAAATATGTGGAAAGTGGGTAAGGCGAGGGTCTTTGGCTGCCTGGCCTCCTAGCAAACGCATGATCGCAAGCCCCTTGCCTAAGGCTAGGCAGGCGCTGGCTATGCTTAGGCGCCTAGGTCTATGCACCCGTGCCTCACCTTTTCACTCATTGTAACAGACAATGATAAGATTCTAATGATGGGGTATGGAAGTTACTCCACGGCCTTCATTGTCACTATAATCTGCAGTCCTATTGCATGTTTTTATAGGTTTTTTTTTTCTGGATAAATTTTTTAACTTTCAACTTTGTTACTGTCTTTTATTTGCAGGGCCTTCGTTATCACTTGACATCAACACATGACCTTTTCCAATTTGAATTCTGGGTTGGGCACCTAAATTCTGAATTGAAATATTGTTATTGAACTTTTAAGCTTACAGCTAACCGACTTCCGAATATAGGCATCAGAAGAGTATCAAGCTATCAATGTCTCTGTTAAAGTTGGTGACTTGCAATCAGAGGTAATAAATGCTAAATGGTCATATGCTTAACATATATACACAAAGGAGTGAAGTGTGAATGTGCAACTTGTCAAAGCTCTAAAATCCAATTTTTGAAGCACTAAGGTTGTATTTAGCTATCAGTGCAAATGTATGAATAGCTATCTTTACCCGTCCAAACATACTAAGTGGATCAACAAACAAAATCTCTTTAAGTGAGTAAGTATCCTCTGTCCAAACCCGATAACAGTCATTAGCTTACCGTCATTAGTCATAATCTCTCCAACATCAATGCTCCTAGGATCATGAGCCATGGCTAGCAATCACTTACAAGCCAGTAGATTTATATCTGTATTCGTTCCAGCTAGTCGGACTCCTTATTTCAGAAATAGGTCCAACTTGTTCAAAACGTATCCAATACCTTAAATAAACTCATAGTTACGCTTAGCGGGTCATCATCTCAGGAGAATATCTTACCTTCCTTGATAAATTGGGGGCCTGAGCCTAATGAGATTCGTAACCATATGAAAGAGAAATGAGCTTACACATCCACTCTATACAGTCACACCTCTCTCAGCTCGTGGCATTTTTATAGAAGTTAAAACTCATGCTGAGTTTGATCCTTTCTGCTAGTTACTCTTCATAATATCTTCCTTCCATTTACTTAAAAGTGGTGGGAAATTTTTTATTTATTTATGGAAAAATAACTCAAAATAATACGAATTGTCAACTTTCAACTGAAAAAATATGAACTTTAGTTTTAACTAATCCATGTATAAACTACGCTTATATTAAACCAAAACAATATGGTTCTCAATTCCGGCTATTTTTTCGCCAAAAATTGTTGGAATTGAGAACCCTTTTCTTTTGGGTTAATTTGAAGAAGGTGTTTTGGCGGGCGAAATCATATCCTAAGGAGAAGGTATTTTGGATGGCAAAATCGTCGGAAAAATAGACACAATTGAGAAGCATATTGTTTTGGGTTAATATGGGCATACTTCGTACATGGGTTGGTTAAAAATAAAGTTCGTATATTTTTGGTTAAAAGTTGATACTTCATACTCCATCCGTTAATTAAAACTTGTCGTTTTAGAAAGTAAATCTTGTTAAGAAAAACTTGTAATTTTAGATATTTTGTCATCTACTTTACGAAATTGCCCTTGTAATGATTAGATAGTTGTTAGTTGTAGTTTTTGATAAAGTAAAAAAGTAGAGTAATAATTAGGGGTATAAGTGTATTTTGTTTGTTTTCTTAATAAGTGTATAAATTTCTAAAATGACAAGTTTTAATTAACAGAGGGAGTATTATTTTGAGTTATTTTTCCTTTATTTATCTTACCTATATTTTGCAGATACTAGGACTAGTGAAATTCATTGATCTGCGGAATAGGGTATAGTCATGTTTGTGTTGATTGTTGGAACTTCAAGATCAAATATTTCTTGTGTTCAAACGTCACTCCAGCCGTTGTCTTATCACATATTGGTTTGCCCTGTTCTGCAGGTTAATACAAATGGGGTTGAATCCCGACTGCAGTCGTATTGCTTTTTGTAAGTTTATTCATTGAAAACTGCATATATTATTTTTGAGTCTAAATTATAATAATAAATGAAGGGTTTAAAGACAGCAATTTTGTGAACAGGTCAAAGCCTCGCAAACGAAGAAGAGAAGAGAATCCACTTGACAATGTCAAGAATGTGCATCTATTTGTTGTAGAGCCTGACTGGGTTCTTAATAATAGTGAAAACACACGCAAATGCCCCATCAAAAGTGATGAAGGTGCCAATTCTCTCTTTCTGATCTAATACCAGTTCTGAAATATTTTGAAACATAGTTCGCTAGGTTAGTTTTCCATCATGAACTTAAAGTTTTGTCCAAAGATGGCCGACTTTTTATTTGCATGGCTAGTAGAGGAATTTTTAAGGCATGTATCAATTTTACACGTGGAAAAGCATAAGCCAACTTGTAGACTACATATAGCATATATGATCAAGTATACATATCAGTGCTTGATGCAAGAATCATTGGGAGATTGTTGCTCTTTTAAGATTTTCAATATTCCCCTACAAGATGAGACTCCCCTGGAATAATATATAAGCATATGCTCGATGCTTGCATACTTAGCTTTGAAGGGAGCTTAATGGAGTTTCATGTGGGAGTGCAGATATTGCCCATACACTTAATTATAGATGCTTTGGCTATATTGATGTTTATGTGCAATAAGAAAAGAATTTTTTATAATTTTCCAACCAAAAATGATAAGTTGGTTACTAAAAAAAACCTCTTCGGACAGATTGATATTCAAAAGCTCTGGCAACATTAGGATATTAAAAGCTCCGGTACACAAATAACCCCCTTTCCTTGTTGAATTTGGCCTAACCGTGTTTATGGTTCACAACTAGTTTTAACGCAATTTACCAAATAATATTGATTTGCACGCTATTCCCCACCTTTACATTCCCAACATGAAGAAACTAATGTCTTAGGTGAATTTCTGTGGCAAAATTGAATTGAAGGATCAAATGAATTTCCGTGGCAAAATTGAATCATGGATCACTGCATGTATAACAAATCAAGCTTAACCAGACTATAAACAACACATACACAAACCCAAACTTCTGTGGGAAAATGGGTAGAGTATTTTTTAATACCAAAAAAATCAGGTTTATGCATATTTTTGCGATATATCTTGTCTAGAAGTTGTTGGACTGCTAATAATTAGTTAGCGTATTGCTGCATGTTTGTGTTGATAAGAGGTACTCTTGATTTTGTTATTGGTTCATGTTTTAGTTGAAGAGGCACATGGATCATCACATAATGAGTTAGAATTACCAGATTCAATGTCTGGGGGACAGAACCTGCTTGAGACACGTGGTGCAAAGTGTGCAGAACCTGCTTTGGACAACCTTGATCCTGTTGGTATGCCAGTTGCACGAGCTCAGACCTATGAAGACACAGAATGTTCTCAGATTGCATGTACAGACCAAGCTTCACTACTTCAGAATGCAAAGTCAAGAAAGGTTTCCCTGGAGCGGGCAGATTCTAAAAAGTATGGATCATTTTATCAAATTTGTCTTTGAGGTTTTGTCTCACCATTATGTTATTTATAGCTCTTAATATGAGGAAGCTTTAGCTTTTGGTATGCTTTGTTGCCTCCACATGATTTGAATGAAACAACCCTCCACTTTGTGCTGATTACCTTCCTAAGATTCCTTTCTTGTTTGTTTTTTTTTTTTTTTTTTTTGGGGGGGGGGAGGGTGGGGTGGGGGTGTTGGGTTGAATGAGAGAGTAGGGAGAGCAGAGGGCTTATATGCATCTTATCATCTTCGAGGCTGCTTGAATTTTAGATAAAGAGGTGGTATTTTAAATGAATATTTGCAACCATAATGGTAGATAAAGAGGTGGTATTGGTAGCAAGTACTGGCTGCTTGCTTTGAGAAAATTTGACCCTTATAAAGAGGGAGTATTTCTTTTGGTTTATCCTATCTTTATATTGTTTATGTGCATCTAAGTATTTGTTATTCTTCTAGCACCCCTGTCCAGTGTTTGCCATTTTGAATCACATTTGTATTTTATCTTATTTTTAATGCCAGTGGTGCACTCCTCCAGAAGCGACAGTTCTACCACTCTCATAGAGCTCAAGTAATCATTTACTTTCTTAAAAGCTGCTCTTCCATTTCATTTTGTTTCGGTTTATTTTTTAATCCTGATGTGTATTTCGTCATAGTATTTTGGGGAAGGTGATTGTCGTATCTTCTTTGCTATTTAAGACTCTAAATTATGAATCTCCCAGTCCTGGATACTGATTTCTATATTGTTCACTTGTTCAGTAGCTGTTATATCACCATTGGGTTGATAATAACATTACCCTTGAAATAAGTGTTTTCTGTCAGTAGAGAGCTTAATCTGCTTACATTTTCTGATTTGAAAATGCTGCTTTATCTTATAACAGATCAAAATGTTTGAATCGATTGTTTGGTAGACTGGATGCCAATTTCTTATGATCAATTAAGTCCTGAAATTCTGAATACTGCTGATTCTTTTCTTTCTGATATTTGGTTGGCGTTGGAAGCCGATGGCTATGGAACAAGTTTTGGCTGATAGAGATAGCGAGGATGAAATTGACTATGCCATTGCCGATCTTGAAGATAGAAGGGTATGTATTAACCCAGAATCTCTAATAATGGTTCAAGTTTTGTTTAATCCATATAGATTTTGTAGATTGCAATGCGATCTTTTTACTTAATTATAGATTTTACCATTCACTCTATGCTTTTGACACTATGGAGGAAGAAACATAGTTTTTTTGGGGGATTATTTTTATCCATGATTAAAAAAAAACTGTTAAAAAGTATATAGTAGCAGCATTTCTATGCCATTTGATTATTTTTAGTGTCTTAGTTTATCATGATCCATCTTTATTCATTTCAACATCTGAAACATTTTTAGCAATAGAAGAATGCAAAATTAGAAACTATCCCTCGTGAGTCTTGACCTATTATGTTTACTGGAATCAATTGTTTGATGTCACGGTTGAGAACCTTTTGATCTGCAGTGGAAAAGTACCTAGTCTTTCAATTACTTGAAGCGCAAGGTTTTATCCCCCAAATCAAACTTTCAAATGATTGATAGGTTTACTTACCATTGTAATCAGTTTTCATTTATAGGTTCTTGTGGGTGCTTTCTTTGGGTATGTTGATCTCTTGACATGTTCTTTGGTGAAGATTAACTGAACTATAATGTGGTTTTCAGATGCTTGATGATTTTGTGGATGTGACCAAGGATGAGAAACATCTAATGCACCTGTGGAACTCTTTTGTCAGAAAGCAAAAGTAAGTTGTTTCAAGTGACCTCCTTATTGTCTTATTTTTTTTCCTTTTTATCTTGTATAAATTTGTTTCGTGCATTCTTAATTATTACCAATCCTTTTACATTTCCAGAAGTGTCACAAATGGCTTTTTCTAATAAACTTTTTAACACTCTGTACGTCCAGGGTCTTGGCAGATGGTCACATTTCCTGGGCCTGTGAGGCATTTCTACAACTTCATGGGCAAGAGCTAGTTCAAAACTCAGCTCTTTTCTGGTAATGCTGCTATTATGTTCTGTACCATCTGTCCAAGATCTTTTCCGTGATTTCTGATTGTCCAGCAAAGAAAGGATAATGCTTTGAAATTATTACTTCGATTGTTGATAATCGTTGTGGATTTTATATTATCAACAGAAGAGTTACTGCTTGGTTTGATATTTTTTCTTTCTCAGTTGATCTTATTGAATGCTTGGTGACCTTAGGTGCTGGAAGTTGTTTATGATCAAACTGTGGAACCATGGCCTTATAGATGCCAATATAATGAACACCTGCAGCCTGATTCTTCAGAAGTATCAGGACGAGGCTGTAGAGACTAAAAATAGCCCGAAACAAGGGCTCCCACATCATGGAGTTTGATGATCTTCTATTGTGAAATAAGACGACGGGTTTCCAATCTGTAATTCTTCCCTGGTGTTCATTTTCTGATGCAGTTGCCAAAATTTGGACGCATCAAACATTCATTTGGTTCAGAAAGCTGAGGGTAATCCCGACATTATTTGTTCCATTTGATGTAGTTATTGTAATACAATACATTGCATCAAACTAATCGATTGTGTTGTGCACAAATCACACCCATTCTGATACCAAATGTGTACATCACATCCATATTTAAGTTGATGATTGGGTTAGAAAGTGGGATAAGACAAAGGATCTTCACTAGTGCATTTGAAGAGTTTAGTCTTAATTCCTGCCCATCTATTAATGTTGTTTGTTTACCCCTGATTTTTAAGTAACTGTTGTTTTCTAATTATGTATTATGTGGTACTTCTTAGGGCGCATTTGTTAGGAGACGAAAGAATGAAAAGGAAAGGAATTAAATTTTACACATAACATGTCTATGATTGTCATTTTTTGTGAGCTAGAGACGGGGGTGAGGAAAATTATTCGAACATTATAGGGAAATAGTTACACTCTGAAATTAGAGAAAGAAATGTGGGAAAATGTATAAAATTTTGTATGAAAAATGGGAGAATGAGTATAATGGTTATAATAGTGACTAATGAATCTTAACTTAAATATAGACTAGATTTATGAAGGTAAATCATTACCTTTCTTTACCAAAAACAAATGGGAGGTTAGTTCTTACTAGCCATGCCAAACATCTGGATATCCTTGTATCCTACTTTCCTAAATTCACCTCGGTCATTAACAATTCTTTGAATTTTACAATTCTTCTCAACCACTGCCCAATTATACCAATCAAACTATAGGTTAACTATATATAAATAGGTCCTAGTTTATTTTTTATTCTAATTTTTTATAAATACGATATAACGTAACTTTTGGTAGTAAACCTCGTACACATAATCGAGTTGTGAAGAACCATAAACTAGGCAAACCTGGCTTGTGATGGTAGACTTACTTTTTGTTTGCATCAAACTAAAGGGATCGAGACATGAATTAAACCCGAAACCCCTTCCAACATCCCACACTATGCTCACCAACCTAACTAGAGTACCTTTTTTTTAATCAAGCAACCAGGAGTGATGGATTCTAGTTTACTCGAAATAAAGTATAAAGTATATAATTGCTTTGATCATAATAGCAGCAACTACCGAACGAAACCATTCAAATTTCAAAAAGTATGGATGACCTGGTATGACTATACGAGTGTTGTTAAACAAGCCTGGAGACCAACTATAATTGGATCTAATATGTTTAGATTAACTAAAAAAAACAAAAGCACTCAAACAACTCTTTACAGAATGGAACAAGAAGACTTTTTAGAATATTTTAGACAATTAAAACAAGTAGATTAACAACTTCTCCATCTCCAACAACAAAATGCAAAGGAATATAGATAACCAGGCAAGGCTTCTCCAAATAAGGCTATTAAAGAAAAATGACAAATTATTAGAATACCATAAATTGTACTAAAGCCATAGAACAAAGATAAAACACATTCAACTAGCGGATACAAATTCAGGATACTTCCATAAGATTGCAATTGGAAGAAGAAACAGGAAAAGAATCAAGGAAATTTGAACAACCGAAGACACAAGCGTAGTAGGGGAGGAAAACATAACAAAAAAAATACAAGATGACTTCGAAAAAAGATTCAAAAGGGAGGCCATTAATATGAGACGGCTAGACGAGTACCTTAATCTAATAAAAACAGAGATCATCGGAGAAGATAATGAAAATCTAACTAGATCAGTCACAAATAGCAAAATTAAGCAAGCAACATTCTCCATAGGAAAAAATAAATCACCCGGCCGGCCGGAATGATGCATGAATTCTACAAGATATTTTTCGGATATTGTAGGACCGGATGCCATATGAGCAATCAAATGTTTCTTTGAATATGAAAAAAAATGCTGAAACAGATAAACCACACCTTTATATCATTAATACCAAAATGTGAAAACCTAAGTACTAGAAACAAATATAAACCAATTAGCCTATGTTCGACAATATACAAGGTAATCGCTAAAATTATAGCTGATAGACTAAAAGGAGTTTTAGGAAAAATTATTCATCCTTGAATTGGTAAATAAAGAGCGGTCATTCCGGGGTTCGAACCGGGGACCTATGGGTATTATCCACAAGTCCTTTCCGGTGAGCCATTCCGGAATGGTTGAAAAATTATTCATCCACACCAAGGAGCTTTGCATCTGATAGAGCGATCCAAGATAATGTACTCATTGCACGTGAGAGTTTTCATTCCCTGAGAGCAAGAACATGGAAAGAAGAGTGGATGACAATAAAAGTTTATACGGAAAAAACATACGACATAGTGGATTGGGAGCTTCTTTTCCAAGTACTAGTGAAATTTGGGTTTAGTACTAGATTCATCAAGTGGATTGAAGAATGTGTGAAAATTGTCTCATTTTCGATTTTGGTTAGTGATGGCCCAACGGAAATTTTTACACTAGGACGAGGACCTCGACAAGGGAACCTCATCTATTCGTCATAGGTGCAAAAATTCTAGCACGAAAATTACAGCTGACATGTGAGGAATCGAGAAAACGATAAGTTTTGACCCTATAAGATCGAGAACTAGAATCTCATTTCTATCATTAGCCGAT
Source organism: Persicaria tinctoria (assembly GCA_037127255.1). Lineage (NCBI taxonomy): Eukaryota > Viridiplantae > Streptophyta > Magnoliopsida > Caryophyllales > Polygonaceae > Persicaria > Persicaria tinctoria. The sequence continues at coordinate 66,374,100 of JBANSL010000013.1, forward strand.
GATATCACAATCTTTACAAAAACGAACACAGAATCATGCTTGAAAGTGAAACAAATTATTGATGAATATTGTAGTATTTTGGGACAAAAAGTGAATTTCAAAAAATCGGCTTTCGAAGTAACTGCACGAGTGTTAACCCTCCAAAGGCAACAAATAAAAAGCATATTACACATCGCCAACAATCTTACCCTTGATAAATAGATGAGATGTCCAATTATAAATAGTCGGATAAACAAAAATACATTTGGAGACATAATTCATGAAACAAGGAACCAATTGACCAAATGGAAGGCAAACTCTTTATCCCAACATGGATGAACCATTCTCATCAAATCCAACCTAACAATGAAACCAACCTATGTGATGCAAAGTTTCATTCTACCAATAGAAACTCATAAAGAATTAGATAAAATAAATAGATTCTTTTTCTGGACCAATGGTAACTCATATAAACAACTGATTTAGACCTGTCAAAACACAACCCGACCCGGTCGACCCGACCTGAACGCCCGAAAAAAATTCGACCCGAACCTGGGAATTTCGACCCGAAATTTTTTTTCGACCCGAACCCGAAATACCCGAAAATTTTCAGGGTAATCTGGGTTTCGACCCGGTGACCCGATTTACCCATTTGACCCGGTGACCCGATTGACCCGATTGATTTATAATTATATATGATTAATTTTTTTATGGAGATTCCAATTTGTTACATTGTATAATTACAATCACTTGATCTTTTATTTTTAAATCAACTTTTATATTTATTTGTATTGTGTAATACTCCGTCAGATCGATAGTATTTGATTTTTTATTTTTCAACAGACTTTTTTAAGAAGATAAAAATTCTAAAAAATATTAAAACAATTCTATGCTTATTACTAATTGCATGAAATTATTTTAAAAAAATTATTTGAAAATTTGATATTTTATATATTATTACATTTTATTAAAAATTACGAGAAATAATAAAAATCAAATATTTTAGATCAAATATAGTATATGCTCCGTAATTACAAGCACCAGAACTTATGAACAACGTCTTTAACTTTAGAATTTTAAATTTATCGCAAAATTATCAAATCGTGATTTTTTTTAATTTAAAAAAGAAAAAAAATTGACCAATCCGAAATGACCCGAAAACCCGGTCAAACCCGTATTACCCGGGACCCGAAAATATCCGAAACCCGTATTACCCGGGACCCGAAGTGACCCGACCCGAACCCGACCCGAATGACCCGTTTGACAGGTCTACACTGATTGGATGGGACAAAATATGTAAAACGCAAAAGAATGGAGGTCTAGGCCTACATAAATCGAAAGACATTAATAAAGCACTTCAAATGAAACTACTTTAGAAGATCTTTGCGGAACCAAAGAACATTTGGGTAAAAGGATAAAGAAATCAATTATTGTTGCGAATCGTGAGTGAAACTATATATCTTTCTATTTCTTTCAATCAATCACCATTGCTCTCATTACTTTGCTATTGTTTTCATCATCTCTATTATTGTTTTCTCTACTTCTCTCTTTTCTCTCACTTTGGGTTCGACTCTTACTCTACCTCTATACTAAATATTGAGTTGAGATTATCTTTGGAGGAAATCAATGATCGTTTCATGCTTTGCTAGTAGACTTAATGTTGTGATTTATTCATAAGGAATTCTCCTGGATGTCTCGTGGCAAACCTTTGAGGTCTTGGGGGACCAAGCCAACGTGTCTCGCGATCTCTCAAGGATGCCCTTGACCCAACTGGGAGCAACACCTTGCAAAATTATCCCTAAATACAGCGTCTCTGTCACATTTGGGTAGGGGGGAAATGTTGTTCTGTCCTATGCGAATCTATCTGTTACCTTCTTAGGTCGAACTTCCAACTCAACCTCTAGACTCGCGGAGTTAGTGTCTTGGTTGTAGTTCTCACCAATGTCAGGTAACACACTTTGCTCTCAGGTTAGGGTTCGCGAACCTCACCAGCCTTACCGTCCATGGTTAGGAATTCAATGCTAAAGTGACAAACAGAGAAAACTACTTGACATTGAAACATGCTTACTCGTCCTATGATCGTGTTGTAGACCGAGGGTAACCGGACCACTATGATGCTCACCATGCCGGTTCGATGGTTGGGAGGCGCTCGTAGTGTGAGAGCAAGCTCGATGGTCCCGGCTACTTCTACTTAATCTCTTAAAAAAGAAATGAATTTACTAGAATACCGACATACTCAAAAGTATTTTTGGGGATTTCGTTTTAAGTAAATATATTTTTAATAAAAGTTCTTTTATTTTGAACTTAGTAAAGATTTTTTCAAATTAAATATATATAAAGTTTATAACTATTTTTGATCTATTTCATTTTTATTCCTATTTATTTATGTGCACTTATCATAAATAAATTAGATTTTAAGATATATCATTTTAAGACAAAGTTGTAAGTTTTCCTAGACAATAGAGATGAATTTATAATTTCTTTTTAAGGCTATTTTACAAGGATATACCAAAAATAATGGGGGTTGGCAAAAATGGCACTGTCATGGGCTATTTTGCAATAGAAGAGCAAAATGTCAGTTTTGAAAAAAAATTGGGTAACCACTTCACCGGGTTAAAGGTTAACAAGAAAAAAAAAAAAGGATTTAGAATTCAAAATTATTACAGTCCTAAAATAAGATTAATAATTGTGGATAGAATTTACAATCAAACAAATTTGAGAAATTATCATTTAATTGAATAGATTATACTCCGTAGATGGTATATATTAAGAATACAAGTACAGAGACAGAATCCAGAATACATCAATTCAAGGCCATAAAAAGACGAACAACAATCTGATTTTTTTTACAAATTACAAATCAAACACTTGAAATTGGTTGGTAATTAAAAAAAACTAAATAACCATCAGATCTGGAAAGGTGGAGGCATGCGAGGCCTGATTCCTATAGTCCACACCCCGGCGTCGGCACTCAGCGGGAGAAGGTGGAGTGGAGGCGTTGACGCTCGACCGACAACAGGTGTAGGTGCGAAGGGGAGGAGGAAGGCACTTGGTCGCGCACTCGTGCCCAACCACTATGTCTGCGAGAAGGAGTGTGAGGAAGAAACCAGATCTGGATGTGAGAAATTAGGAGACCAGGATGGAGACAGATAAAAGAGAGGAGCAGATCCATCGGGTCAAACAACCTATCCCAACCGTTAGATTAAAATTATCAACGGTTGTAAGATAGTTTGGCTATAAAAAACACAGCACACGGATCAAGCTTTTTTTTTTTTTTTTGTCATATGAAAAAAATTTAAATGATACTCCGTAAGTTAAAAAAAATACAGTATATGGTAACAAATTGGGAAAATTAAATAAAAAAAATTATTATGATAGGTTCTAGACTTATCATAATAATATAAAAAATTAATATTATAAAATTTTAAAAAATATTAATAAAAGTTAGTGTAAGATATTAATAAAAGTTACCTCATCAAAATTGGGGTCTCATTTTAAAAATATTAATAAAAGTTAGTATAAATATAGATATTTTAAAATGGTTATTCTTATTATGAAAGATTATAGACTTATTATTACGATTTATATTATTAATTTTAAAATGGTTTATTTAAATATATATATTTAATGGTTGAAACTTTAATCGACTTCTTTTACATATATTGTTATTATTGTTGATCTAACACTTTTTTTTTTCTAATTGTTGAGGAATATTTGGTTAAGTCAATTATTGGGCAAAAAAATATCTTTTATATTGGAATTTTTGGGATTCAAATAAATGCAAATGTGAAGTTAAAAAGATTTACTTGTGGTATTACTTTTTCTATATGAAAAAACTTTTGGTATTATTTGGCACAGTAAATTTTAAGAATTAATTAGAGATAGAGTTAACACATTAAGTGAGAAAAACCCCTCTTATATATACAATAGTTATTATTATTAGTGGGCTACCCCGTCCTATGCACGAAATTATCAATTTTGACTATTGAAGAGTTTTATATATTCATAAATCGTATACGAGATATTCCTATAAAATATATTCGTAACCTACAATATTTAATATTTGAGGGAAAAAAACAAATTTTAAATATTGAAAGGGTAAGAAAAAATATTTTTTGGTTAGTAAATTTGTGTATATATAATAGTAAAGGTAGAGATACAAATATGAATATATATATACTTCCTTCAACTTTAGTCAAATATGAGTATTTAACATTTTTAGTCACATTCATTTATTTAATCCCCCTTTTTTTATTACTAATGTTGTAGTATTTGGTTGATAATAGGAATATATCATAATATTATTTACTTATTTCATTCTTAGAAAATAATACAAATTTTAGTTAGATCGGTTCTAGCGATCTTAGAAAAGAATATAAATATTATTTATTTTATCCCCCTTACTTTTTTTTATTGATATTGTTTCATTATTTGGTTGATACTCCCTCCGGTTAAAAATATAAGAAGTTTGACTTTTCAGCAAATACTTTAGGAGCTAAAAACTATATCATTTTAAAAAAAAAAACCTAAAAGCTTATTAGTAATAAATATTAAGTTTATTTTAAAAAATTTAATAAAAAAATAATATCTTATATTGTTTTTATCTCCTTAAAATACATGTCGAATAGTAAAAAAATCTTACATTTTAGATAGGACTATAGGAGAGAGTAATAGTTATATATCATATTATTATTTATTTATTTTATTACCAGATATATAGTTTGTTTGAAGAAACATGTACTTTTAAATTTTTAATAGACAATATACTAGTATATAATTGAATTAGTTGGATAGATTCTTATAAAAGAACGTGCTCGCTATATACACCTCAAATAATGCACGTCTTTATCGACGTGCATGGTTAAAAGGGTTTTTTTTTTTTTAAATGTTAATTAGTCACAAGGCATGCACGTCCTTAACGACGTGCATTTTTTGACATTGGATTTGTGGTGTACATAACAACACCCTAAAAGAATACATATTTTAGTTATATCTATTCTAAGAAAAGAATACAAATATTATTTATTTTATCCCCCTCACTTATTTTTATTGATATTGTTGCATTATTTGGTTGATAATAGTTATATATATATCATAATATTATTTATTGATATTGTTGCATTAGTGGCGTTAAGTAACCCTAGATTTACTTATTCCCACAGACTTGCCCTCGAATAATTGAATAATTTTGTGGCTATATTGTGGCCAAATTTGAAAATCCCGCTCAATTTTTTTATCTTTCCGGGCTCCTAAAATTGAATAACCTCGAAATATTTTGAGGCTAAATTAGTTGCTAAATAGCTTTAAAACAAATCGACGGTACTTTTATTGTTAATTAATCATAGTAATTTATTTTATTGTAGTAGATCCAAGGTTAATTAGGACCAAATTTGATCCGAAGCTAAGTTTTGTGGGCAAAAAACTTGTCTTGAATTTAGCCTTGAAAATAAATTCAAAGCTAATTAGGATCGACATTCGCCACATATACACCCTCCGAATTATTTCATGGGTAATTAGCCACAAAATTAGTCTCATACATTCCCTTGAAAGGTTATGGATCCTATGTTGCCTCAAATTTACCCTCAAATATATTTTCATTGCGATATGGCCACGAATTGTAACCATGAAGTTATTTTCAGAGCACATTAGCCTCAAATTGTTTGTTCGTGGGTATATGAGTGTTAGACACAATAATAGCCTCAAAATATTTCATAGCTAATTGTCTGTGGCTATGACAGCGTTTTCTAGTAGTGATTGGTGATAGAGGCGAGCATGCAGTTTGGGGCGTTGAGGACCATGATCATGGAGAAGTTGGGGGACCCTTCCTTATAAGATTTGGAGTTGACATACCTTCACGAAACAAAGAAGGAGGGATGCCATCTATTTCAACTAGATGATGACACTAATTGGGATGCTTTCAAGTTTTTGAACTCCAGGGCTGGAGAACGGCCTTGGCCCTTGCCGTTGTACAATTCGGTAAAAGAAATTGAAACCCAAGTTGGGCCCCAATCTATGGTGGTGGATTGGTCTCCAACATAAAACTCACTCTAAGGAGACCTATTAGTTGAGTTGGTGGGCGACTTAAGGGAGGTTATGGTGGTCGATGCATCGACGTCGCCGGTTGATTTGAATAACGATTATGTCTCGGAAAAGGCCATGTCTGACATCGAAAACAATGCTCCTGGAATGGATATGGACACAACTGGCATGGAGAGTCCATCCCCTGAAACCTAGATCGCCACAAAAACCACAAAAACCATTGCAACAGAGACAACAACAAAAATACTTGACAAGGATGGTGGGAAATATGTAATATGTCTCAGTAACGATGACGAGGAAACTATCTCTACGATTGGTCATCGGGCACATGGTGGTTTCTTTCCACTTGGGTAGCTCTTCGGATGAAGATCATGATACCCCCACGCAATCAAATTGGATGTTAGAGACGCAACGTCATCCGAGGGTTGCTGTCAAATCTCATCTGACGATGAGATGCAGAAGGCCGAAGGGCTGGTTTTGAGGCCAAAAGGTGCACAAATGTCCACCGAGGCAGTCGAGGCGATGATGGTGAAGCTCTTCTGTAGCTAGGTGCACAAATGTCATGGTAGTGGCCAAAGCTAGAGGGACAGATGTGTACATCCTCATATATGATTTCTATAAGGTTGACACGCGAAAACCTTGTTTGGAGGAGGTGTCGTAACTCGTACTCCCCCCCCCCCCCCAACCCCGCAAGTACGTGGACTATTCCCGCCCATATTGGTCAGCTGCAACTGCTGCCTCCGCCTGTCAAGAGAATGTCTGGACGACTGAAGAAGTCAAGGTACCCGTCTCGTAGAGAGTATCTTCGCCGCAAGCGTCGGAGGATGTGAACAAAAGCGAACATTCGAATGGGACTTGTTAGGTGACGCCTCATTGTTTTGCTCTTTTGACCTAACCATTTTGGGCCTTATTTTGCAGTTACGTATGTACGACCCTTTTGAAAAGCAAACTCCCTCGACTATAGGGAACTAGGGTGAATGTGTAAGTATTATATGTAGTGTTTACCTATGTGGTTGGTTGTGTAAAAACCGAACAATCATTTTGCTTTGAATATGCATATATGGGATAAAATTAGATCACAAATGGATGGCGGGAAGACATTTCTCAATTAATAACATTGGAAGTTAATGACACTATATTACATGCCAGTCATTATGTTACTACAATTTATTTTTGTGTCATTAAAGGTATATCTCGTGCCAAATATAACGAATCCGATGATAAACCCAAATCCGAATACAATAAAAAACCAACATAATCATGACAGTTGGTTACATGCCACCCAATATGGGAACCCTTCCACTAACGTTAAATTTTGTGCCAATATTGGTATATCACATGCCAACCCAAAAAAATCCGACCGAGATACCTACATCCAAATAGACTAAAACCAACATAATCCTGAAATCAACTAAAACCAAGAAAACCCAGCATTAATAAAAACAATAATATGGAGTTTCTTACGAGTCCTAAATCCATCAAAAGCGAGCAAATGTACGAGTCTTACAACAACCAAAACATGCAGTCATAAAACAAACAACAAACAAGCACATCACTTCTAACTCTTCGAAGTCAAGCCTGAGGTGTCTGCACTTCATGCCCGTCACCAGGGCAAATTCCATCATCAAGAAGTGGAGCAGTCGCTCCTGGATCTGGTACCACGTCTCACACTTCTTCCTTGTCTTTAGCTGATGCTCGAGGAAGTAGTGAACAAGGGTGGTGGAGAATGTGACATATATGGATATTCTTACAACCCCCCCCCCCCCCCCCCCCCACACACACACACAAGGGGGCTCTCTAGGAGCCTCTTCCAATCTGCAGCAGCAAGGCAGTTGTCCATGTAGTGTAAGAGCCCCATGTTCGAGTAATTGTTGGTCCTCCCTCTAAAGTACTACTTAAGGGAAAGAGCATACGTGGGTTGCAAATACATCCTAAGTGAACGATTAGCATCACCAATACGAAGAGGCCGGGGAAGAGCATATGGCGGTTTACCTTCTTGCTTGATGGTATCGGCAGGGCATTCCCTCCTTTAGTGCTATCCATGACTCACTTTTTTTCCACCAAAGATACAAGTGTACACACTAAAAGTTACAACTTCCTCAAACAAGTGCTAGTAATTACAAATTGCACGTTAGTACAGACATAATTCGTGCCACTAAAGAAAAAATGTGTATTATTTAATGATTTTCAAGCCATTTCTAGATGTGTATCTGGCACCCAATTCGTTTTTTCCCTCAATTTTAACTTCTTAAGCAACATCCAATAAGCAAGATATTTCATTATGCAACATACTAATATGTAAGATGGAAGTTCTATAAGCAAGATATTCCATTTTACATGTTCATATTCATCATATCCTCTCATTTTCTTGGCTTTTTGACTCATGCTTTCTTTGCCTAATGTTTCATTCAAACCCAAACCCTGTCATTCTTTCTTCACACACCCAAACCCTTAATAATATCTCATGCCCCACAAACCCTATTATGACCTTCAATTTCAACCTCAAGTTTCCATTAATGCTGATTGCCCAATTATATCCCTATACCGCCCAAACCCTACACACTTAGGGTTTCAAAATGCAAATTACTTGACAATGACGATACCTTTACCAGGTTCAAAATCTTGATCAAAATGCAAATTACTTGACAATGACGATACCTTTACCAGGTTCAAAATCTTCCTGCTAGGTTAATTTCTAGAGACCATCTAAGCAAAGTCAAAGATGCGGCTCTGCAGTAAAGGTCTGTCCTTCACACACATACCACTTCTGTTAGTTGGCAGAAATTGAAAGCCTCCCTTTTTTTTCAAGCATAAATGTCTGTTCTACGTCTCAAACATAATGCATAAGTAAAGGAATCAATGAGAGATTTGGGTAAGTTTATATCAGCATATCATTTCCAAAATCCGGGGTTTGTTTGTAAAGGGCGGTAAAAGTGACTTTACTAATCATAATGCTCTTTTTAGAATACAAATTCTTTTATCTGTTAATTTTATATCTTTGTTTAGCATGGCGAACCTGAAAACAGGTCGCCCTATCAATGATGAGCCATGGCCCATGGTGCCTGAAATCTTGAAAGCAGTACTGGATGGCTAACTCAGAGAGCATATGTTGGTTCTTTAATTAGGAGAAGTAATGCACAACAACATTTGATTACTTGCAGCCTAATGATAACGCAAACAGAAGCACACACCATTTCCTTAAATCGTTATTCTAATCTTCACTTTCTTGTTTTAAACAGAAAGTTTTTTTGTCTATACGATATTTATTATAGATCTATTTATCTATCTATATAGCATGTTTTATTTATAGAAAGTTTTGTCTATAGATATTTATTATAGAAAGTTTTGTCTATATGATATTTATTATCCGTCTTTCTATCATATATATATGCTCTGAGAATATAGGATAAGAACCTAAATTGAAAAATATTCCTTAATAAAAAAAAATTATCTACCATAAGATTCTAATTAAAACAACTAAAGTAATTAAAATTTGAAATATAATTCTAAATTTGGAATCTTATCCTATGCCCCAATGGTATAGGATAGAAAAATCGATTTACTATAGATATATCTATAGCATGTTTTATTTATATGGATGATTTTATCTTTTGACATTTATTATAGATGATTTATTTATAATAGGTTTAGGTTATATCTAGCTTTATATTATATATATAGAATGAAAATCCTATATAGAACAATATTCACTCGGAATTCACCGTTTTTATTTTAGTAACACACAAACGAACTCCTATAGATGAAGAAACCAACGATTTCTGGTACGTATCTTCTGTTAAATTATTCATATCGATCGCTTAATTAAATTCTGTAGAAAAAGTCAACAAATAATTGATTTGAAGGTACTTTTGTTTATGCAGGCATGGATAATCTCCCAGATGAGATATTAGCTGAAATTCTATACAGATTGCGCATCAAACCTCTCTTCAGATGCAAGTGCGTCTCAAAACAATGGAATTCCGTCATCTCCGACCCCAAATTCAGCCACAATTATCGACAATCTTCGTCGTCTCTGAATCACCTATCGACATTCTTGTATCCGCACGTCCATGATGACTTTGCCAGCGATTTCATAGATCTCATCGATTCAGATCCTACCATCCATCACACTGATGATGATACTCCACACTCCCTCTACCCCGCTTTTTACCGACCTGGCCGCGTATACCGCATAGAGGATTCAAGAAATGGACTCTTACTCGGTTCTTACCATTTTTCAATCAATCGCTATAGAATGTGGCACGAAATTTTTGTCTTCAACCCGCTCACCAACCAATCTGTAAACCTTCCACCCTTGTTACTTTCCGAGTATCAATGGGCTTGTGGTCTCGCCACACGTCTTTTTGGGGAGAATCAAGGCTGCGTTACATACAAAGTTGTGTTTATTCAAGTCTTGAGGGCAGGTGATGGTGCTGATTCCATCAACTTTGCTACAGTTGACGTCTTCTCTTCGGATACTAGGAGATGGACTCGTAAAGAACGAATAATTTGTCCGAGTTCTATGGTTATGAATCTATGTGTTATGCCGCGATTATTTAGTTACAAGGGTATCTTGCATTTCTTCAATTGGAATACAAGGACTATAGTGACTTATGATCCCTACGACAGCTCTAACAGATTCGACTCCATTCAACTGCCCATTGGAACAAGCAGTGGCGGAGGGAGAAAAAAATCCAGGGGGGGGGGGCTTGCTTTTGGAATGAAGTTACAAGGGTATCTTGCATTTCTTCAATTGGAATACAAGGACTATAGTGACTTATGATCCCTACGACAGCCCTAACAGATTCGACTCCATTCAGCTGCCCATTGGAACCAGCAGTGGCGGAGGGAGAAAAAAAATCCGGGGGGGGGGGGGGCTTGCTTTTGGAATGAAGGAAAGAGCTTTTAAAAAAATGAAAAAAAGAAAGAAAGGGGAATCGAACTGCATACCTTCCCACATCTTACAAGGGGCTTCAACCATCTATGCCACCAGTTACATGTATTTCATATCCCCTTCTTAAGTATATATACAGAAGTTTAATTTTCCGAGAGGGGGGGGGGGGGGGCTGAAGCCACCGCATGACCCCCCCTGGGAACAATTAAGGGCGTGAATCTGATTCGTTTGGGTCTAGAAGAGGAGCTCGAGTTTGGTGAGATAGAAGATTGTGGTGATGGTGGTTGGAGGAGGCTATGTGTGTGGCGGTTAGTGGACTAAGACAAGAGAGAGTGGTGCCTAGAGAAAAGGTGTCCGATTAGTCCATTGTGGAGCGAAGGGGTGTTGTGCGATTGCAGGCTGTTGGTTGTTCCTGATCCACGGAATGCTGAGTTGTTTTATCGGTTATCTATACACGAGGGGACGGTGATGGTTCATGATCTCGCTACTGCTGAAAAGGTATATGTGGACCCTTTTGTTATGAGAGAAAATTGCAGCACTTAACTTCAATCCTCATTTGTCAACAAATTACATTAAAAGCAGTTACCAAGTTGTTATCGGACCCTCTCGAACTCAATAGGGTTGAGTTTTCTGATTTTAAAGTCTTCGATCTTGGATTGCTCTTGGTGAAAGAGGGGAATTCCTTTGTTTAGATTTCATGCACCAGGGAGAAGCAGAAGTTTGGGGTGGTAAAATGGGACGCAATGGTGAATGTTGAATCTAGAACAGGCTTTCTAGTATCCTTGAGAAACTTTCAAGTGTGGCATGACCTATACATCCTGCAAAGAATAACTAAATTAAGGATAATCAACTTTAACCAAATTGAGATCATAAAAACAATCAAGAAAGTCGCAAAGAAGTAAGAAGTATCTTACTTCTTGCACTACTCGCACAAGGACAATCAAAATATATTTGAGATCATAAACACAACAATATAAACATGATAAGACAACCATCCCATTAATGAGAACATTTTGACAATAAACCGATACTTAAGATTCTTTAAAGAGTTTTAGCGCGCTGTGCAAGGTCTTGGCTCACAAGTGAAGCCTTTCACCTTGCCATTGTACTTGGATTTTTTTATACTTACCTCCAATGAATCGTTCTTGTAGCCTTTGAAGTCTTCTATTGATAAGAGTTGCAAATTGGATTGAGAATTCAGCACACTAAGTGCTTAGAATTGTTTGGTTTTGGTTTGATCAAAATAAAGGGAACATTCACTGTTCCATTGAAGAACACAGCAAAGGATGAAAATGAGGTGTGGCCGCCTCTTTTTTTCTGTGAGGAGCAGATCCCCAAAACCCTACTAATCCGGAAAGGATTACATGGGATGCTTATATACCCTGAACAAGGTCACTCACGTGACAAGGGTGTGCAATACAGCACAGCTGGCCAATGCCTCTTACCACTACAGCTGTCTAAGCTGCTAGAAGACAAAATGCAGGAAAAAATAAAGGTTTAGCAGTAGCTTATTACGTGACCAAAATGTAGCATAGGAAATAGATAGAATGTAGAGAAATGTGATGACTAACAGCATCACATACTCTTCATATCCCCTCCTCAAGTTGGGAGTGATGGAAGACCAATCAATCCCAACTTGGATGCAAGGAAGAAGTGATGTTTTTCACCCAAGGGCTTGGTTAGAAGATAAGCTATTTGAACACCAGTTCTGATGTGTTGAGGAAGAACAAATCCTGCTTGCAATCTTTCTCTCACAAAATGACAGTCAATTTTGAGATGCTTGGTTCTCTCATGGAAAACAGGGTTCTCAACTATGTGAATAGCAACCTTGTTGTCATAGTATAAAGGAATGGGTAGAGGAATTTGAGCATTTAGGATTTGCAACATCCCTTCAATCCATACCAGCTCACTAGTGGTATTGGACATGCTTATGTATTCTGCCTCGACTGAAGACTTTGAAACTGTCTTTTGCTTCTTTGTTTTCCATGAAATTAGGGAATTACCCAAGAAAACACAGAACCCTGTTAATGATCTAGCACTGAACTGACAACTACCCCAGTCTGCATCATAGTATGCAGTGATGTCTATGGGTGTGGAAGCTGGATAAAACAAACCCACTGAGACAGTGCCTCTAAGATACTTGACAACATGCAAAGCAACTTGATAGTGAGTATCTCTTGGATCAGTCATGAACTGACTGAGGTGTTGGACAGCATAGGAGATGTCAGGTCTTGTCAAATTCAAGAACAATAATCTTCCCATTAATCTTCTATATATTTCTGGATCACTTAGAGGTGTCCCACTGTCTGTAGACAATTTCAAACCTCTTGGTAAAGGAAATGGAGATGGTTTGCATTCTAGCATAGAGCAATCCTTCAATATGTCATGGACATATTTCTTTTGATGCAGATAGATCCCTGTGAGGTTCCTTTCTATTTCCAATCCTAGGAAATATCTAGCCTCTCCTAGATCTTTGATTGTAAATGCTTGATGTAAGGCTTTCTTAGTGTCTGCAATGACAGCTAAATCATCTCCTGTGAGCAATAGATCATCTACATAGGCAAGAGCCACCACAATGCCATTTGGAACCTTTTTTACAAACATGGAGTAATCCTCCATGGATTGCTTATAACCCAAGTTTGTAAAAAAAACCACAAAGTTCGAGATTCCACTGTCTGGAGGCCTGTTTCAGACCATAGATTGAATTCTTTAGCCTGCAAACCTGACCCAACTTAGCCTGATCAAAGCCTTCTGGTGGTTGCATATAAACTTCTTCTTCTAGATGTCCATGCAAGAATGCATTGTTCACATCTAATTGATGGATTGGCCATCCATTTGCTGCTGCCACTGCAATGACAATTCTGACTGAGGTGAATTTAGCTACTGGAGAAAACGTGTGTTTGTAGTCTTTCCCTTTGACTTGATTGTATCCCTTTGCCACCAATCTAGCCTTGAATCTCTCAACAGATCCATCCGGCTTGTACTTCACCTTGTACACCCATTTACTGCCTATGGCCTTTTTTCCAGGAGGCAATTCTGTCAGTTCCCAAGTGCCATTTCTCTCAAGGGCTTGAATCTCAGTTTGCATAGCTTGGATCCAGTTAGGATCTCTACAAGCTTGTTTATAGTGGGAAGGCTCATAAACATTTGTCATACAAGCAAAGGTGTGGGAATAGTGCGGGTCTTGATCATGAATCTCTGATAAACAAATGGCAAGGAAGGAATTGGACATGGAAGGATTTTGGTTGATGGTTTGATCCACATAGTCTTGATACCTCCTAGGTCTCACAATCTCACGTGTGGACCTTCTGAGAGGTGGAAAATGGTCATGATCATCAAGGAAGTTTGGTTGATTTTGAGGAGGAAGTGGCTCTTGGTTTTGGGTGCTTTCAGAGGTTGGTAAATTGGATGAGGTACTTTCTGAAGTGGAGTTTGGAACATGATCATTGAAAATTGGGAGATTGATTTGTGGAGATGGTGTATTTTGTGGTGTTTGAAAAGGTGCAGGATGATACATTGTATCATCTGCAGGGTTGACAAGGGGTAGTGGTTTGTGAGAAGGAGATTGTTCAGGTGGTAGGGAAGGTGGTTCAATCTCCTTGAAAGGGAAAATATTCTCTTGAAAGATGACATCCCTACTGGTGTAGGTGCATCTGGTCTCTAGATCCCACACTTTGTAAGCCTTTTGGCCATGTGGATAGCCAAGGAAAACACACTTTCTGGCTTTAGCTTTCAACTTATCCTGCATGTCATGAGGAACATTGGCATAGCATAAGCAACCAAAAACTTTTATCTCTTCATAACTCACTCATTTCTGAAACAATCTCTCATATGGAGTTTCCCAATCTATCACACTGGAAGGCAACTTGTTGATTATATGAGTGGCTGTCAGGATGCAATCCCCCCAAAATTTGAGAGGTAAACCAGCATGTAGCCTTAAGGCTCTGGCCATTTCAACAAGATGTCTATGTTTTCTTTCCACTCTCCCATTCTGTTGTGGAGTGTATGGAACACTTTTCTGATGAACTATCCCTTCTGAAGCACAAAACTCAGTGCATTGCTTAGAGACAAACTCAGTCCCATTGTCTGTTCTTAAACACTTCACACTACTGTTGAACTGTGTTCTAACATAAGCAACAAATTGACAGATAAGCTTGAATACCTGAGTTTTGTCTTTTTATCAAAAAGGTCCAGGTTGTTCTAGTGTTATCATCAAGAACAGTAAGGAAATAGTGGAACCCATTGTAGGTAGCCACCTTATAGGGACCCCATAGGTCCATGTGAACTAGATCAAAAGGCCTATCTGCTATGCTGTTACTTCTTTCAAAAGGGAGCCTGTGATGCTTGGATAGAGAACAAATTTCACAATTAAAATCTGAAAGATTCAACTGCTTAGTAATCTGCATATGTTTCATCTTGGACAAAGAGCTATGACCCAGTATAGCATGCATAACATTCAAGTCTGTGCTAGCTTTATTACAACTGCTAAGGCAGTAATCAAAACATTTCTTAATGTTTTTGTCAACTAGTTTCAACTGCTCCCATTCTTGAACTTGATCATCAGACAACACTCTATATAGCCCATGCTTCCTGATCCCTTTGAGCACAATTCTTTCAGTTCTAGGGTCCTAAATCAAACAAGACAATCGAGTGAAGTGAGCTATCAGATCATTCTCATCAAGAAGCTTTCCCACAGACAACAACTTATGTTGGAAATCAGGAACTAGCAAAATATGATTGAGAACTAAGTTCTCTGTCAACTGTAAGCTTCCCATTTCTGTAACAACTTTGATAGATCCATCAGAGAGGCCTATATGCACTAGCCTTGCAAGTCTAGATTTCTCAAAAAATTTGTCACACATTGGCATCATATGATCACTGGCACCAGTGTCTATGATCCAGTCTTTCACATAATTACTTGCTACAACTATGTTAGCTGAATATGGTAAAATCTTACCTGCAAAATTTGCAAAGGAACTCTCAGATTTTCCTTTCATCTTCCTCATGATCTCTTGATACACAGCATTCACCATGCTTGTGTCTAGATTCCCTGCATCATAGCCATCAAGATCATCCATAGGACTGTTTTGAGTACTGTTGTGAGCTAAATCTGCCATATTTTACAATAACTTTAATATCGATTTCTGCATACTTTGCATACATTTGGCTTAGATAGTACAGAACCTATGTAGTTTATGTTTATTTGCCAAATTATGGAATCTACACCAGTTTCTGTTTAATTCACAGAAATCGAGGCATTTTACAACAATTCTACAGAAGGTCAGAAAAGCTCGGAAAACCACTACAGAAGTCCAAGGTCAAAGAAGCAGCGGAACCAGTCGAATCGAGCCGAGAACCCAGGCTACTCGATCTCGAGTAGGTCTTACTCGACCTAGACGAGCATGTCCGAGCAGCCTTGGTCGACAGAGCCTGATCGAGAAAGCCAGACCAACCCGACTTCCGGAGTCTACTCGATCTCGACAAGCCCTAGTCGAGATCGACGAAGCCCAGCGCCACACCCGGAGTCGACGAAGAGAGAAGCTGCCCGAGAAGCCGAGGACGACCAGGCAGCACTCGCTGCCAGCGATTCCACTTGCTGCAGCGGACCGCTCGCTGCCGCGGAAAATCTCGCTGCCAGCGGGATGCATCAAGCCGCGGAAGGGGCAACTCACGTAAGCGGAAGGGAAGACCCAACTCGATGTCGACGAGCACTTGTCGAGGTCGACGAGACCCGTGAGCCAAGTCTGAGCCACATCGAGCACCAACTAACCAAGACGACGAACCCGAGGAGCCAGTCGATGACTTTCCTAGTCGAGATCGACCACGCCTTGTCGAGATCGACGAAGATTTCCCGAAGCCGCGTGACGCGTTGATTGCAGTTCTACTCGATGTAGAGTCCTTGGAGCCGAGGAGAAGCAAAGTCTATCCGATTTATCCACATCTATCATGGAGAAGAGAGTTTTATCCACTTTAAGACATTTAGATATATTTAGATTTAATTTCTTTATCGCTTTTATTTATCGTTAAGCATTTTAGATATAGTTTTAGATATAGATATAGATATTCTATCCTTGAGTAGCAAGGGTTAGAAGGCTATAAATAAAGCCCTAGGGGCTGGTTTTTGAGATATTCAATTTCAGGGAGACAGTGATACATAGAGATTTAGGAGTTCAGAGGTTTTAAGGTTTTGGCAGTTTACGAGAGTTGATTGCTAGGATTGTAAAGTCTTGGAATTTAGTTTAATGCAAGTTGTTTTCTTTCAATCGATGATGTTTGAGTTTGCAATGAAGAGCGAGTAGTCCACCCACTTCTAGGGTTGGGGCGAGCCCGACGATAGCCATGCATAATTGAGGTAAAGATCCAACCTTTATCATGTTTTGAGTATTTTCCTACTTGTTGATGTGTTTATTGCCCATCTAATGGAGATCCATGCTAACAACTTGGATTATAAACATAAAATTGGTAGAGACAATTAGGGTTTCTTGAGAGAGTTGTCTAATTGTTGGAAAAGGCGAAAGCTTAGTCCTTTAATGCAATTCACATGATTATCTGTTTGATTTCTACCTTATGCATGTTTGGTTATCGTTGTTGCAAACCCCAATCTTAGAAGTTCTTTTACATACAGTTTATTTCAAGAGTCCCAAAGCATTTGCCTTTACTTTATTTCTTTATTTCGTTTTAATTTTTGCCCTTGTCGATCTCGAATTGACTTGGTCGAGATCGAGTTGCCCTTGCCGGGTTTGCCTGTCTGCTGTGATTTCCGATTTTCTGTTGTCGACTGCTGTGGTCGATCTCGAGTAGCTGTTTGTCGAGATCGACGAGCCCTTTGCTTTGCTTTTAGTTTCTGCTTTGCTTTGTCTTTCCTGTTTTGCTTTGTTCTTTGCTTCTGCTTTTATTTTTGTTTCTTTCGTTGTTTCTGTGTTTCTGTCTTTTCTGCTGCTCTGTCTGTGAGAATTTACAGCTACCTGAGAACTGCTGACGTGCTTCCTCGTGGATTCGATCCTGACAACCTTCTACTACAACGGGAGGAAGTCTTGTAATTATTTGCTGAGACAGGGAAGTCAGTCTGATCTTGATTTTATATTTATTTCATACTTGACCATCCTCCTGCAACAACAAATTGGCGCCGTTGCCGGGGAAGCTATCATTCGCGCCTTAGGTAGTTAAGTCTCACGTTTCTTTTGAGTTAATTCGCAGGTGTATGCGTTGTTCTGGTCTACCACCTGAGTTTGACGCCTTAGACGAACCGGAGCGCCTCCTACACATCCGAGCTAGACTACAAAGAGCCATGGCGGCCGCTGAAACACAAGAACAACCTTGCATTGAATGTGGATCACAGAGGCACACCACTACTGAGTGCCCACACACCGAGGAAGTCAGGATGGCAGAAACACATGAGCAGGCAGCCTACGCTGGGGGTCCAAATCGCTACATGGGAGACCAACGATCTTACCAACCACAGTGGAACCAAGGTCCTCCTAGGAATCCCCCACCCTACAGAGCTCCAGGACATCCAGAAAGGGATCAAAAGAAGGATGATCTGCAGCTGATCCTAGAGGAGATGCGTCGGAATCAGGGCACCATCAACAACCAATTCCAGAATATCACTACAAAGTTTGGGGAATTGGACATCTGGAAAAGGGGAATAGAGACGCAGATGGGTCAGATCGCTGCACAGGTCCCACGACCGTCCGGACAACTCCCTGGGCAAACTGAACCAAATCCTAAAGGGAAAACCGGACACGTCGCAGCTATCAAACTAAGGAGTGGACATCAATTACACGAGCCAGAGGTCGGAAAACAGCAAAGCCAGGCAGAGCAGCAACTCGACGTAGAGCACGGACAACTCGATCTCGAGGAAGGTGTACTCGACATCGACGAGACTCTACTCGACAAAGACCAGAAGCTGAGCTCAGACTCCGCTGCGCAGACCAGCAACTCCAGGTCGACCACTGTACTCGATGTCGACGAGCCCGTTGTCGAGATCGACGAGCAGCGTCAAGCCGACGTCGACGACTCTGCAGCACCTCCGCTGGATGATCAGGCTCCGAAACTGAAAAAGCCATTGCCTTTCCCTTCAAAGGCACAGAAAGATCCCACTGCAGGTAGGTTTACCAGATTTGTTAATATGCTGCAAGAACTGAATGTTTCTATTCCTTTTTACAGAAGCCCTGCAAGAGATGCCTGGATATGTAAAATTTATCAAGGAAATCCTAAGCAAGAAGCGATCCATCTCAGAGATCGCAGGCGAATGCAAAGTACTCCACTTCCCTGAAAAGAGACCTGACCCTAGTAAGTTTTCTGTTACTGTGGGTTTTGGTCAATATAAATATGATTCTCTATGCGATTTAGGGGCAAGTGTGAGCATCATGCCTTTATCAATCTAGCGGAAAGTAAAGATAGGATGCATAGAACCTGTGGATGCTAAGCTATACATGGCAAACAATACAGTAGTCATCCCTACAGGTATAGTTGAGAACGTCCCTATCCAGGTTGGTAAATTCTTTGTTCCAGCTGATTTCCTTATCATTGACTGTGCTGAAGATCCTACTAGCCCTATTATTCTTGGTAGACCATTCTTAGCTACTGCAGATGCCCGAATTAGCGTCAAGAATAGATCGCTCACCTTCACCATAGGCGATGAGGTTTTGGATTTCTCTTTTGGCCCTGCAAAAGAGGAAATTGCATGGCTGGAGGTGAAAAGCATCAGCGACCACGGGACCAAGCAAACGGCAGGGGAGGGTGCTGACGCTGTACTCGAGATCGACAAGCCCAACTCGATCTCGACAAGGGACCTACTCGACTTCGACAAGCCTTCGTCGATATCGACAAACACTACAGAGCCAGAAACTTGCCAGGAGCCTAAGTATGGGGTCCCTGTACTCGAAGTCGACAAGCCTTCATCGATGTCGACTAGCCCCAAGCCTAAAGATTCCTGTTTTGGGTCCGAAGAGGCAGGTTCAGGTATGAATCCTACTCCCCCTCAGTCCATAAAGAAAATTTTAAATGATTTAAGGGGAGATAAGACGCCGTGGCAAGAGAATCTGCGAAAACTGAGAGCTGGAAGGAAAAGGGAGAAGGCAAAAGGAGATGATGCAAGCAACAACCTATCAGCTGAGCTTGCATACTACCATCAGGACCTAGATGATCCAGGAGAGGGGCCAAGCATGAGCGGGCCCCACAATAAGGGTCCTTGAGCGCAAAAGGAGAAGTCGGCCTAGCGACTCTAAAATCTAGAGCATGTATATAAAACTTTATGATTTTGGGACTTTTGAACTTTTTGTTTTGTTTTTGGTTTTTGGTTTTAGGGTTTTAAGTCTCTTAGAATGTTTTATGTGGATAGTCTTGTTTTGTGTGCAATCTAACACTTTTAGGTCGGCAAGCATATAAAGGATCGCGAAAAGTGGAATAATGAAGTCCCTGAAAGCAGTCAGAATCGACGAAGGCCAAGTCGACGACGACAATGAGGAGAAGCCCAGAAGTTACTCGACCTCGAGTAGACGTACTCGACATGGACCAGCCAGACGCTCCTCGACTTCAGATTCCACCAGACGCAGACGAAGCTCCTCGAGATCGACTACCCTGTACTCGATGTCGACAAGCCTATCTCTACTCGACATGCACTGATCTGCCTTCCTCGATGTTTTATCCTGTGAGTTCCTTCCTTTACTCTTGTTTCTATTTGATTTTATACAGTGAGGACACTGTAAATTTTAAGTATGGGGTGGGGGAAGGGCTTACTTTGTGCACATTTGCTATATTTGACATATATGTGCATTATTTCTTTGAATTGCTGCTGTGCTTATTTTGGGAATGCATTATTGATTTATGTGCTTATATGCATAATTTCCAAAAGTTTGAAAAATGACCCCAATTGAAAATTTTTGAATAATGTCATGGAAGTTAATTGAACTCGACGATGCAAAATTGGATTCATTAGAGATATAGCATGAAATTGCCTAGTAAAGGGAAGTCATAATGAAGTGCATTATTTCTTGAAAACCATAGAAGGAGGTAAAATTTGAAGTTGCTTTTGACATGTGCATGATAAGATGATGGAGGACTTTATATTTCCATATAATGCTCATTGTTTGAAATCCTAGCCATACCTATGCTTATGCATCACAAAAACCATAATATGCCTTATTTCAATTATCGCTCCACATAATCTAAAATATTACCATTCTTTACCCTATCCGGGGATTATGTTGAGAATGATATTACATTATGGAGATTATCATATGGTGTTTGTGTTGTGATTATTATCATTATTGGAGTTTGGAAGGAAATTATTTGAAATATATGGAAAATTTAATGAGTGAAAGAAAATCCAATCACCTCAGGAGATAAAGGTAGATTGACCCTGCTCTCTGAGATAATAGTTTGGAGAGATGGGACACATTGTGAGGAGTCCAAAGCACTAAGTATCCGGGGCCATTCATGACACCCATGTTTGCGACTCGCGAGAAGGCAGTGCTGAGGTCAGAGAGGTAAAAGCATTATTGTTGATAAAAGCATTATGAAAGGTGATGAATTTTATGAAAAAGAATGTGGAAATTCAAGTTTGAAAATACTCCCTTTCCCCGGATCATTAGCACCACATTGCCAAAAATTGCCCACCTTTTAGCCTTTTACCAAATCTACTCCCTATTTGAGCTTAAATTGAAGTCTTCTTGATTATCAATGCTTTGTCACTTATGAATGTTTTTGCATAACCCTCCTTTTATGAGTAGATGTTGCTTTAATATAATTGCACATGCATGGATTTGTGACACTAGTACCTTTTCGAGGATGGTAATTGACTGCTGGGTTATATAAGAATGAATCTGATATGTTGAGAGTTTTTGATTTCTTCCCCTGAATGACAAATAAAAGTATTACTTGAGGACAAGCAAGCTTAAGTATGGGGTGTTTGTTGTGAGCTAAATCTGCCATATTTTACAATAACTTTAATATCGATTTCTGCATACTTTGCATACATTTGGCTTAGATAGTACATAACCTATGTAGTTTATGTTTATTTGCCAAATTATGGAATCTACACCAGTTTCTGTTTAATTCACAAAAATCGAGGCATTTTACAGTAATTCTACAGAAGGTCAGAAAAGCTCGGAAAACCACTACAGAAGTCCAAGGTCAAAGAAGCAGCGGAACCAGTCGAATCGAGCCGAGAACCCAGGCTACTCGATCTCGAGTAGCTCTTACTCGACCTAGACGAGCATGTCCGAGCAGCCTTGGTCGATAGAGCCTGATCGAGAAAGCCAGACCAACCCGACTTCCGGAGTCTACTCGATCTCGACAAGCCCTAGTCGAGATCGACGAAGCCCAGCGCCACACCCGGAGTCGACGAAGAGAGAAGCTGCCCGAGAAGCCGAGGACGACCAGGCAGCACTCGCTGCCAGCGATTCCACTCGCTGCAGCGGACCGCTCGCTGCCGCGGAAAATCTCGCTGCCAGCGGGATGCACCAAGCCGCGGAAGGGGCAACTCGCGGAAGCGGAAGGGAAGACCCAACTCGATGTCGACGAGCACTTGTCGAGGTCGACGAGACCCGTGAGCCAAGTCCGAGCCACATCGAGCACCAGCTAACCAAGACGACGAACCCGAGGAGCTAGTCGATGACTTTCCTAGTCGAGATCGACCACGCCTTGTCGAGATCGACGAAGATTTCCCGAAGCCGCGTGACGCGTTGATTGCAGTTCTACTCGATGTAGAGTCCTTGGAGCCGAGGAGAAGCAAAGTCTATCCGATTTATCCACATCTATCATGGAGAAGAGAGTTTTATCCACTTTAAGACATTTAGATATATTTAGATTTAATTTCTTTATCGCTTTTATTTATCGTTAAGCATTTTAGATATAGTTTTAGATATAGATATAGATATTCTATCCTTGAGTATCAAGGGTTAGAAGGCTATAAATAAAGCCCTAGGGGCTGGTTTTTGAGATATTCAATTTCAGGGAGACAGTGATACATAGAGATTTAGGAGTTTAGAGGTTTTAAGGTTTTGGCAGTTTACGAGAGTTGATTGCCAGGATTGTAAAGTCTTGGAATTTAGTTTAATGCAAGTTGTTTTCTTTCAATCGATGATGTCTGAGTTTGCAATGAAGAGCGAGTAGTCCACCCACTTCTAGGGTTGAGGCGAGCCCGACGATAGCCATGCATAATTGAGGTAAAGATCCAACCTTTATCATGTTTTGAGTATTTTCCTACTTGTTGATGTGTTTATTGCCCATCTAATGGAGATCCATGCTAACAACTTGGATTATAAACATAAAATTGGTAGAGACAATTAGGGTTTCTTGAGAGAGTTGTCTAATTGTTGGAAAAGGCGAAAGCTTAGTCCTTTAATGCAATTCACATGATTATCTGTTTGATTTCTACCTTATGCATGTTTGGTTATCGTTGTTGCAAACCCCAATCTTGGAAGTTCTTTTACATACAGTTTATTTCAAGAGTCCCAAAGCATTTGCCTTTACTTTATTTCTTTATTTCGTTTTAATTTTTGCCCTTGTCGATCTCGAGTTGACTTGGTCGAGATCGAGTTGCCCTTGCCGGGTTTGCCTGTCTGTTGTGATTTCCGATTTTCTGTTGTCGACTGCTGTGGTCGATCTCGAGTAGCTGTTTGTCGAGATCGACGAGCCCTTTGCTTTGCTTTTAGTTTCTGCTTTGCTTTGTCTTTCCTGTTTTGCTTTGTTCTTTGCTTCTGCTTTTATTTCTGTTTCTTTCGTTGTTTCTGTGTTTCTGTCTTTTCTGCTGCTCTGTCTGTGAGAATTTATAGCTACCTGAGAACTGCTGACGTGCTTCCTCGTGGATTCGATCCTGACAACCTTCTACTACAACGGGAGGAAGTCTTGTAATTATTTGCTGAGACAGGGAAGTCAGTCTGATCTTGATTTTATATTTATTTCATACTTGACCATCCTCTTGCAACAACAAGTACTCACATTCATGGAGTCTGCAGCATTGACTGAACCCTTGTGTGTACTGACAGTCTTCTCTCTTTCCTTAGTCCCTTTGAACCAATCTGGATACCCATGTATCTTGAAGCACTCCTCAACTGTATTCCCATTCATGTTGCAAGGAGTGCATTTCTTCTGAAGCTTCAACTGCTTTCTGATCTCTCTCTAGTCTTTTCCTACACTTTACTTCCCAGCTGATCCATTTGAGGACTGATTAGATTTTTGACTCCCACTGTAAGACCTGTTTCCCTGCTGTCCCGATCTTCCTCTCATAGCAACAAAAGCACTGGTCTCTGAGGATCCAGATTGACTCCCATTGGAGGGATCATTGCCTGTCTCCACCTGTTGCAGAATATAATAAGCCTTCCCTACAGAGAGAAGTGGATCTGTAGCCAGAATCTGATTCTTTGCTGCATCAAAATTATCATTTAGACTCATAAGCAATTGTATAAGACTGTTTCTCTGCTCCATCTCCTCAAACTTCTTAGTCAAGTTACACTTGCAAGTGACTATGACACCACAACTGCACACAGGGACTCTCTCCAATACTTGGAGTTCATCCCAATACTTCTTCAGTTTGTTATACAGGTCTGAAACAGACATGTTTCCTTGTGACATATTAGCAAGTTTCCTCTTGATTTGATAAATCAAGGGAGCATTAGTATGACTGTACCTCTCATTGAGCTCATCCCAAAGCTGCTTGGTGGAGCTATTAAACACCAGCCCTTCTGCTATGTTCTTTGTCATGGAATTTATGATCCAACAACGGACCATAAAGTCAGATCTAATCCATTTCTGCAAGTCTGCAGACTCTGCAGCAGGTCTCACACAGGTTCCTTCAATGAACCCAAGTTTGCATTTGACTCCTAGAGCCATGATCACACCTCTACTCCATGTCATGAAGTTGGTGCCATCAAATGGAACCCCAACAAGTTGGGCTCCTGGATGATCAGAATTTGATAAAAATAGAGGATCATTTGGATGACCTTGACCTGCCATGTCTCCTTCAATGTTGTTGATCTCAGTGTTGTGTCTTGGTGGAGTGAACATCAATTTCTGCGCTCAACTAGAAGCTATGATTGATCGAGCTAACCATCAAGCTCTGATACCATGATAAGAGTTGCAAATTGGATTGAGAATTCAGCACACTAAGTGCTTAGAATTGTTTGGTTTTGGTTTGATCAAAATAAAGGGAACATTCACTGTTCCATTGAAGAACACATCAAAGGATGAAAATGAGGTGTGGCTAGGGCTGGGCAGAAATTGGATCGGACCGAAATCGGACCGGGACCAGACCGGAAATTATGGTCTTTGGATCGGACCGGAAGTACCCTCCCGAAAACGATGGCTTCTTTCTTTCTTCTGTTCAGACTTCGTCTTCAATCACCCATTCCGGTTCCGGGAGGCGGGAGTCTCGTTCTCGTCTCTAACTCAGTCCCCTCTCTCTCTCTCTCCAGTTACTACCTGCTAGTTTGCCCTCCTCCTTTGTGCTCGCCAATCGGTCGCCCCTCACCAGTCGCCACCCGCGGCGTTCCCGTGCTCGCCGCCAGTCACACCGCCCCCCACAGTCGCACCCGCCAGGACTTTCAGGCTGCTGTATACATGTATAGTTTGTACACTGTACAAAAATTGGGTTGCCGTAATCGAGATGCCAATCAGTTGGAATGTTGAATCAAAATCGAAAGATATTATTAATTATTGGATTATTAATTATATATATATAAGATCGAAAAGGCAATTGTAAGCATACTTGGAGAGTGGAGATGCTAATGATGGATGGATTGATCTACTAGAAAGCTTGAGGCGGTTTGTTGTTAAGGCTTTCTTAATCTCAGAAGGCAACGTTTATGCTAGTAACCCAAAAAAGAAGAAGAAGAGAACCATGGCTGCAGACTCCGGTCCCTAACGGTCCGCGGACCGGAAAATCCGGGACCATATATCTCGGTCCCGGTCCGGTCCGCGGTCCGAGTTTCTGAAAATTCTGGTCCATCGGATCGGACCGGGACCGGAATGTTCGGTCCGGCCCGATCCGGTCCAGACCGGATGCCCAGCCCTAGGTGTGGCCGCCTCTTTCTTTCTATGAGGAGCAGATCCCCAAAACCCTACTAATCTGGAAAGGATTACATGGGATGCTTATATACCCTGAACAAGGTCACACACGTGACAAGGGTGTGCAATACAGCACAGCTGGCCAAGGCCTCTTACCACTACAGCTGTCTAAGCTGCTAGAAGACAAAATGCAGAAAAAAATAAAGGTTCAAAATGTAGCATAGGAAATAGATAGAATGTAGAGAAATGTGATGACTAACAGCATCACATACTCTTCATATCTATCCTGAATTAATATATCGCAACAAGTTGGGTTATTCTTATTTTGAAGGCAATCCTATTTCCTATAACAAAAAAAAAAAGATGTAATTGAATACTTGGTATTATAAATGTAATTTATGGAAACCATTCGATCCATATAAACTAAATAGTGTCATTCCATACCTCCATATAAACCAAATAAATTTGGAATATTAGTTAGGCTGGAAGAATTAAATTATCCTAATGGGTGGTGTTTCTCGAAACTTGAGAATGTAAGGATTGTTCTCTAAGTGAGCAGCTTACCGAATTATATCCCTGACTTTTAAATTGCACACCAAGAGAAAGGCAAAGAGAATGAAATTATCAATAAAAAGGGACAGTAGTGGAGGTATAAGCCACCAGCATGCCTCAATTATTTATCCCTCACAAGTTCATGTAAGTGATGTAACCAATTTGGGATTTTGAAGATTTTGAGCACTAATTGTAATCACATTATTATTGTAAGTTTGATAAAAAAAAAATATTTATATAAAAAATTATTTGGTAAAATAATTTTTTTTTCTAAAGTAGTTCCACTAGATGATGTTTTCGAGGAAAAACTTTGGCCTTTCACCTTGCCATTGCATATAACATACATATACTTTCTATGCAAGTGTAACATGAGATATAACAACTGGTACCGGCCTAGCTATGTAACGTTATTGTCACCGACATTCTATATTGCACATAACATACATATAGAATACATGAAAACATTTGTGTGCAATTGATTTCAAAACGAATCTCTTTGCACTTGAAAACAAATCAGAAGGACCCAAATTATCGTCATGAATTCCCCAGATCATCAAATCATCATGACTAAATATGGAAGGAGCAATCTTAGGGAATATATTTTGATATGCATCAGGATTTGATGCAAATCTTTTGAACTCTTCAATCTAAAATAAATATTGAAACCAAAGATTGAGTGATGCATCATACAATAGACAATTTATGGATAAAAGTAAAATAAATTAATGAACTGATCGGAATAACATGATGTAATGGGTCAATGACACCCCACACATTGTTTGGATCTTTATAATTTATATGAACAAGGCATCTTGTATCCAAAGATATTTACGTTGATAAAATGATCGGCTACATCAGCAAGCAATCTGAAGCTTCAAAATCCCACAAAACTACACATGCAAATAAAACCTTCCTGATGTGCTTTTGTAAGAATTCTGAACTCGTGTTACCGTATTCTGAAATGGGGCAAGATAACCACATTCAAATCCAAACTATTTCTGAACCTTTGATCTCTACACCACTGAATCACTAATCATTCCAAGAAACAAGCTAAGACTCACCGATGAGCGTCACTCAACATAATTAAAAGTCTGAATACCAAAAGGATCCAACACAATCTTCGAATCACTCAATGCTATATTGAATGAATACAAGAGGACAAAGAACCAGTGACATCTGAATATTCTAACAGTAATGAAAATGAACTCTACACTACTCCCTACTAAATAAGCTACATATTTCAAGTTTCCCCCACAAAACCTAACTCATATTCGAACACTATACTCGCAAAACAATCCACCTGTAAACATAAACCGAGCAAAATCCAAGATATTACTCCAAGATCAATGCTCATGCTATTACTAAAATCTCACATCCAAATCAAAATTTAAGTTGAAGAAGTGAACAAACAAACAATAATTTCTCAAAGCTACAAGAACGTTAACTTTGAAAGATGAAGAATACGATCAAAATCTCTTTAAAAACATGAATCAGTAGACCACAAACCCTAACAAATAAAACAGCGGGGAGAAAAAGAATGATACAAAACTGATTCCCTAACCTTAATGAGAACAGACCGCTCCTGAAACCCTAACCATTAATTTCTGCATATTTGTTGCCCAACTGAACGGAAGTAAGGGACGGCCTGAACTTCGTTTTGAATAACAGTGGCATTGGACGCCGAAATGGAGCAAGGTGAAGAAGAAGAATCCAACAAGAAGACGGAAATCAACCGCTGATTTTGCTCACTCAGCCTCGCCACCGCCCTAATCAGGGGCGGAGCCAGAAAATAATCGATGGGGGGCTCGGGTTTTTATTTTTTTTGAATATATATAAGATATAATTTTTTTGTAAAGAATATAGTATAAAACACATTAAATGTATGATTTTAATAGCTATTTTAAGTTTAAAAAATGAAAAGGGAGAAAAATCCATAAAATAAAGCTATGGGGAATCGAACTCAAGACCAAATCATTCAAATTCGCACCTCTTACCAACTGAGCTAACCACATTACTTGGTTTTTCTTTCAAATTAACTTGTTTTTACCCTTAAATTATCAAAAATTACCCAAAAAATACATATTTTTAATTTTTTTTTTACGTTTTTCCTCTGACTCGGGGGGGGGGGGGGGGGGGGGCTCGAGCCACCTCATGCCCCCCCTCCCTCCGGCACTGGCCCTAATCCCCTCCTACTGTTCAACCATCTCCGTCCTCCTCTGTCTCAATTCGTGCTGGCTATGGTTAGGGTTTCGCAGCTCCATTGTCTCCTCCCTTGTGTTTAAGTTAGGGTTAGGGTTCGGTCGCGCTGGGTGTCTCTGTCAAAGAAATCGGGAGCACCTGCCCCACCGGAAAGACTGGGAGAGGCGGAGAGAAGAAGATAAATATGGACACAGGAGAAGCAAAGAAAGAGACGATGAAGAAAGAGAATGAAAAACAAGCTTACTAGCGGTCGAGAGGAGAGGCTGCACAGACACAAAGAGAAAAAGACCGAAAGAGACTCTAAAAGAAAAAAATAAATAATTTCAAATTCAAACTATGAGGGGCAAATAAGAGTACATACCTTGGAAAATCTAAGCCATTGCTGAACTCTTCTATCCAACAATCAACGGCTAATGTAACAAATAATTATATGAACAGTAATTCTAAAAGTGCTGCCTTAAGGGGAGTAAGGATGTGCTGTCAATTACTTTTATCAAATATTTGGGTTGAAAATGTCTTTCTTTATCACTATATCCTATTGTAGATCTATCTAATTATCTATCTATCTATATAATAAATGGATAATTAGGTTAATATATCATTTTCAATTTTTTAATGGGTAATTATACCAATGGAACTTTGTTTTTGGTAATCGTACCTTTTTGATTTTTGATGACTGATTTGCCCCTAGATATAATTTTCTTAAATCACTCCTAACTGACTCCTTCCTAAATTGATTACAAATAGTGCTAATCGCTCAATATGTTCTTCTCAACAATCAATTTATTTTGGTGCTTCAAGATTGAAGGTACGTGGTTATGTTTTTGTGCTATAATTATTGCCGTATAGTTCATAGTTATTTGAGATTATTACTAAAATGCTATCCGTAATATTATACCGGGTGAAATTTAATTGGACAATTAATCGATTAGCCGTAATCGATAGAAGACCTAGTACGTATATAGCCGTAATCGATAGAAGTCCAGTACGTATATTCCGTAATCGATACAAGTCTTAATAGCTATATAGCCATTGCCCATTGATATTTTTTTTTTATTAGGAAATAATTCGGGTGGGCTGGCCCTACCCGACAGCATCCTTACAGATGAGGTCAAGAAGACCTGGGTCATTATTAATATCGACTCCTCGGGCAGAGTGGCTAAGGTGTGCAACCTTATTCGCCACTCTGTTGCTCATACAAGGAACATGAAAGAAGACTACTTCTTTCAAAGCCGATAACAGAATTTGTTCATCAGAAAGGATTAGTTCGATTTCCCACGGACAGTTGGACTTCCTGTTTAAGTGATCAATGATTATCTTACAATCTCCTTCAATTTGGATTCTGTCTATATTGAGTTGACATACGTGCTGGATTCCCAATTTGAGAGCTAGGGCTTCCGCCGTGAGTGGTTTTTGTTTACCTAGCTTCTGGTGACAAACAGAAATAGGGCGGCCTTCTCAATCCTTGATAATGACGCCTGCAGAGCTCTCGTTGTTTGTTAGCGTTGACCCATCAAAATTTAGTTTTAGCATACCCCGTGGTGGCTTGCGCCAAGAAATAATTTTTTGTTTCTTATTCTGTGTTGGAGGATTGGGCCGAAGAGGGCGAACCTCTTCCTCTAAATCAGCCTCTATTACCATGAATATTACTCGAGACTTGCAATAGCTCCTAACAACCTCCTCTCCTTCCAATTTTGAATAAGATAAAAGAAGGGTAAATTAGCTCATATCTTAAATTACAAACCATATCATTTAAAAAATAAGCTAAGTTTATACATATCATTTGACAAATTAGTCGAACATGAATAATTTTATTATAATTTATCCTTTTTAAAAGGGTAACCGGATTATTTAACAAATGAGAAATATTTTGAAAATAAATCATTGCATTAAATACAAATAAGCTTAAATTAAGGGTATTCTAGTCTTTTTAAACAAAATAAATAGAGGCCTAATGAGTGGGTGGTCTTATGAAAAGATAACTAATTTATGGGTGGTGTAATGTAAATTAAGTTTTTATGGGTGGTTATGTGAAAAGTATCATAATTTATGGGTGGTTATGTGCAATTTACCCTTTTAAAAATAATAAAAATGTGGGTCCTATAATTTTTTACTCCCTCCGTTCACAAATATAAGATTGTTGACTTTTTGCACGTATTTTAACGAGTGAAAAACTACATAAAATATTAATTTTTTTTCAAAAAAAAATTTCGTAATATAATATTTATTAAGAATACATACTATATTGTGAAAAAAATTAATTAAAAAATTAATATTTTATATATTTTTTACTTCTTAAAATACGTGCAAAAGTAAAGTGATCTTATATTTATGAACGGAGGGAGTATTAGGTAGATGTGATAATAGAGAGACTGAGAGGAGGAGAAGAGAATGAACTGATGTATTATTGGGGGTCTTCATGACCCTTTATATAAGAGTTTACATAGGGAACTAGGGTTTACTAGTGTTTATCCATCCCTAATATAATAATATTATAACACTCCCCCTTGGATAAACATCCTTAAATACGACCTCATTACAAATATCGCCTAGAAAACCCAATGGGACAAAACTAGGATCCAGAGAACAAATACATATGACATTTGATACGCTTTGGTGATCTGCCTCGTTAAAAACCTTGTCAGGAAAACCCAGTGGGACAAAACCTGATCGAAGGAAAAAAGAGTGCAGTCCGTGTATACTCCCCCTGAAGTCAACATCCTTCTCGAAGTCTTCTCATTCATCTTGATGGCGTTGTCTTCATGAGCTTATTGTCGAATCTCAACATTGTCTTTGACCTGGAATTTCTTCATGATTGACTTGATGTGCTTGACTTCCATGTATTGGTGTTGGGCTGCTTTGAATGCACAAGCATAAGGTACTTAAGGACCTTGTATGCTTTTCACTATTGATTAGGGGGATCTGTTGTATTAAATGGTGGATAAGTTACCTCGCTAAAAATCTTAACTTGGAAAAACCCAATGGGAGAAAAACCAAGATCAAGGAAAAGAGTACAACATTGTATGGTACTTCGGGACCTAATGCAATGTCACAATTTTCTCAATTATAAGTACTTCAGGTACTCTTATCAGGATCTTTAACCAATTGCATGTGTCGGGACTTTGATATTAATGCTTCATGCATTTTTAATCGATCTTTTTAATTTATATGTGTATCCAAGTAACATGTCCGTCATTTACATTTAGATTCAAAATTATATTCACTTCTGGTGAATACATTCTCCATATAACCTTTGATAGGTCGGCTTTTGTGCAATCAAGTTGGCTTTATATTTTATTTTGTATGAACACCCACTTAAAAACCAATTGATGTTGCACTTTGCAGTGTTGGAACTACTGGTCCAATCTCATCATGTTTAATGAATCCATCTTTGCATGAATTGCTCCATTCTAGCTCTTTTACTATGATTTCGATGTCGACATCAATTTTTTTGATGATCATCATATTCTCATAGGCTCTTTCCACTTCTGAGGAATCGTATACCAAGAGCCTAGTGATCTTCAACACTTCCGGTGTACTTGAGAACCACTTGATATTCATTGAGTTGGAGTTACTTCTGGAACTTCCAAATGAGCTAGTATATGTGACTTTGTCACTTTCTTGGCCTTTAGTAAATGCTTTCAATTGCAGATTTGCTAAACCTTATAATCATTTTATTTATTGAACTTCTGGTTCCCTTGTATTTATCCGCGGATATGAAATGATAGAGAAGTTGCTTCCGTGCAATCTCTTTCTTAATATTTAGTCTCATTTTCTCTCCCCCTAAATACCGAGCATTTGATCACCATTATAAAGCTCTAGGTATTTGATATCAATAGGGACTCAAACCCCATGTATCATCCAACTTCTTTGTGGTCTCATTGTAGTTCATTTGGAGGAGGTATATCTCAGAACATATGCTGCTTATTCAAAACCTTTGAATGACATGCTCTCTTCTGGAGATAATTAGGGAGATGTTATTGTGTCAAATTCGAAATGCAAACTTGCATGGGCCCATTTGACCAATGACTCTTTTGGGTCGTCGTGAGCTACCGTATGCTCAACAATGTTTTTGATAACATTCTCTACCTTATGTTTTCATATGACCAAAGTGTTGAGGCATTTGTAATTTTGGAATTACACTGGTCTATATGATAGTGTTCCGTAGTTGTCTCATTGAATCCATTCAAGAGATATTAGAGACTTTGCATTTACTTTGAATTTAGATGGTCTTGTTGTTGATTTGCCAAGATGACAGACCATATATGTTCGGTCACCCTTATAGAGGATTTTCGGGTCCTAGGATCTTCTGGTCCCTTTTAGTGGGTGTGTATGTGAATGTCAATGATCCCGCCCATCATTGTTTCACATGAATGACCGAATGCCACAAAGAAAAACATTTTATCATTAACTAACTTCTGGTTAGTGATAAGTTTCAATGGGATAAATGAGTGTAAAATAAACCATATATATACATTCTCACTCTGTAAGACTTGCTTCTGGCTAGTCATATGAGATATTGGTGTTCAATACCATGTCAATTCATACATATGTGTTATTGTTACTTTCGTTGGTGTCATACTTCAGGTATGAGTCATTTATAATGTTCTTCAAGACATTTAGAATTAACCGTATAACAGACCTAGCTATAAGCCACAACAATAACTTTGGTCAAGCGCTTAACCATAACCTCTTTCACACCCTCTACCGGAGGGGCATGCTTCAGGCAATGCTTAGAGGATAGTCAGGAAGTGGCCTTCTTAACCGGATCGTGTTATGTGGTTACTTCTATTGGTTGTATCAACCAGACAAAAATAGTTTTGAATATGATAAAACCCACCTTCCATGTACTTCTTTAGAAGTACAAATGATAAAATTAGGATCATATACTCTTCTAGAGTTTGGGAAATCATTTACTCTTCTAGAGTTTATAAAATATTCTTTACTCTTTAGGAGTTAATAAAAATTCAGCAGTAGAGTCTTCAAGCTCTTAGGCTCGTAGATTGTGGTAAACCTTTCTCCCAAATGTTCATTTGCCAAACAAAACTCCGCATTAGACACTCATGATAAGTAGTTTCTTCGGGAAACACTTTGAGCTTTGAATTACAATAAGTAAAATCACAATAATTTTATTCAATATAAAGCAAAGAATAAAAAAACAAATAAACAAATAAAATAAAATTGTATTTGTCCACTTCAGGTGGAGCCATGAGAAAAAACTTGTCAATTTATCATTTTCTTCAAGAAATGATTTTATTCATAAAATGATTCATTTGTCAATTTCGATTGACAATTAGTCTCTATTATGTATATTTCGATCATATACTTCAAAAGATGATAAGTTGCAATTCAAAAATATAGTAAGTTGTCATATAAACATTGACCATATTCTTCAATGTTTGATTATTACTCACTTCAGGGAGAAGACAACTTGTATACATTCATTTTAATTTCTACACTTCTGGATATTTGTGCAACTTTAAAATAAAAATCCATACACTTAGGGCATGCTTTCATCATGAAGAGAATATACAATATTTCTCATATCACTCATTTACTTCAGGAAATGAAAATTGTCACTTCAGAGACAAATTTGTGTTGATGAGAGAGAGACATTTTATGAATTTTCTTTTCATATATCTCTTCAGGAGATTATTATCGTTACTGCAGGAACGATTTAGTTATGAGCATAATGTGTTCATCCTCTTCAGGGGATGAATTTATTTATTTCGAAGGATAATGATAAATAAATACACAATTGATATAATTAATAAAATTATAACATCATAAATAAATAAAATCAAATTGGCATATTGTCAACTTCTAGTGACAAACAAATGAACATATGCAAATACATGTTCGTACACTTTTGGAGACTTTCGGAGATCGAAACCATCTACTATAGGAGATAAATTTCATCATGATATATAAGCTAAAATATTTTATCTTCTTCTGGAGATAAATAAGAGTCTCATCTTCTTCAAGAGATGTGATACATAAATTGTGTTTACTTTATCTACTTTAGGAGATAAACTGCCACTTTTGGGATGATATGCAAATTTAACAATTTATATCTACTTCGAGAGATAATGTTTGTCTACTTCTGAAGACAAAAAAAAAATATAAATTGAAATGAATAATAAAATTGAAAATAAAAAAAATCATCACTACGGGGATGATCTTCAATCGTTCACATCTACTTTAGGAGATGTTCCATTCATCTACTTCGGGAGATGGGGATTAAACAAATATAATTTAAATAAAATAAAATAAATAACATACATATAAAATAAATAAACATAAATAATAAATACAGTTTCATCACTATAGGGATTAAATTTATCGGCTTGACCATCTCTGCGGGGATGAGATTTATCGTTTCATCGCTTCGGGGATGAGATCAACTTATCATTCATCTACTTCGGGAGATGATTTCGTTCATACACTTCGGGAGATGCGCTCGTTCATCTACTTCGGGAGATGCGCTCGTTTATCTACTTCGGGAGATGATTTTGTTCATCTACTTCTGGAGATGATATATAAATTTAACAATTTTATCTACTTCAGGAGATAATTCATCTACTTCAGAAGATGAAAAATAATTAAAAAATAACATAAAATAAGATAAATTGTGTTTACTTTATCTACTTCAGGAGATAAACTGCCACTTTTGGGATGATATGCAAATTTAACAATTTATATCTACTTCGGGAGATAATGTCTGTCTACTTCTGAAGACAAAAAAATATATATAAATTGAAATGAATAATAAAACTGAAAATAAAAAAAAATCATCATTACGGGGATGATCTTCAATCGTTCACATCTACTTCAGGAGATGTTCCATTCATCTACTTCGGGAGATGAGGATTAAACAAATATAATTTAAATAAAATAAAATAAAATAAATAACATACATATAAAATAAATAAACATAAATAATAAATACAGTTTCATCACTAAAGGGATGAAATTTATCGGCTTGATCATCTCTGTGGGGATGAGATTTATCGTTTCATCGCTTCACGCATGAGATCAACTTATCATTCATCTACTTTGGGAGATGCGCTCATTCATTTACTTCGGGAGATGATTTCGTTCATACACTTCGGGAGATGCGCTCGTTCATCTACTTCGGGAGATGATTTTGTTCATCTACTTCTGGAGATGATATATAAATTTAACAATTTTATCTACTTTAGGAGATAATTTATTTACTTCAGGAGATGAAAAATAATTAAAAAATAACATAAAATAAGATAAAATAAATAAATAAATATATAATTCATCACTACAGGGATGATATTCGATCGTTTATCACTTCACGATCGATGGATCCAATCGCTTCAGGGATTGAGATTAAATTAATTTATCCGCTTCAGGGGATACGATCGATTGATCGTAGCGATTGAGATTAAATTACTTTATCCGCTTCAGGGGATATTACAACTTCGATTTATTCAATCACTTTAGGGATTTAAATTTATTCAAGTAATTCAACCACTTCAGGGTTGATATAATATTATAATAGTAGATTAAATTTTGATTGGTTAAAAATACGTAGTGAGGTATAAATAAAGTTAAAAAAATAGTAATGGGGTAAACTTATGGGTGTGGGTTAAAAGTTAGAAATTCTTTAGGGATGTGGTAGAGTTAGTGGAAAATGAGATGTCAAAATATTAGGAGGAGAGAGAGTGACGAGGTTACCCCGTGAGTGCTGATCCTCTTACACATCTATTTGAGGGGTGGGGTTGGAATGAGGCTCTTCCATACCAATGCTCCGCATCCTCCTCTCTCATCTGCACTTTATCAAAGTATCATCTCTAACCTCTCTCTTGTTTTTCCACTCATGGCTTTTACTTCAAAACTCAAAGGGAAACCACCCCCCCCCCCCAAGGGTCAATCTCATGTTCAATTGGGAGAAATCCCCCCAACGACGGAAAACTCTAAGGCTGATGCAACGAGTGGAAGCAAATCGAGGAAGGTGAAAAAGCCCAAGGCTTACAAGGTGAACATGGGGAAGCTTAAGGCCATCATGTGTAAGGCTGATCTGATCGAAGGTAATAGTGGCTTTAGCCTAATCATAATATATATCAGTTTGTCTTTTGTGGTGTCGAATCCCTTAAGAAGTTCATAAACTCCCTCAGATCTATTGATCTTATTAATTTCTTTCCCATGTGCACAACACCCTCCTGTGCTAATTTGTTATTTGGTGTATTGCTCTTGGTCGTTCTGATTAAAAAAAAAACCCGCCAAGATTAAAGGCAATAAATCCATAGGGCTCGGCTCTTCCGAGTTCCTATTGAATACCTCCTGAAAGGGCCCAAAACATCTCTATGAGAAAAAACTCACGTGGGTTCTCTTGGCCCCGGTGATGGCGGAACCAAAAATAGGAAACCATTGGACGGAATCAAGGCCAAAAATCTGGCTTTCAAGTCGGAGAAATTGGTGCCTCCCATGACAAATCTAACTGTTTTGTTGAGCAATGCAGGGGCTGTGGCCTTCCGGGTAACAATCTCTTTTAATTACAATTGTTTCTTAGTTCAAATGTTTTCGATCTGTGTCTACATTATCTGGAAGGGTTATTGCTCTTGTGCAAGGTGCCATTGTGGATTCTCTGTTGACCTGTCACTCGAACCGAACAAGCAAATGAAGATATGTAGTACTGTGTATGATATTAATCTCCCTATAGATGAAGCTTTGGGTAAGTTTACTGCATTAAACTGGGTTATGGTAACAATGATTGAAATTGAATTGGGTATGGTTTTTTTCTCCCAATTCGTTGCATACAGGCCTGCTGGAAGAAACCTGCAATTGATATATTTTCTTATTTTGCCAAGTATCTTCTCCTTGTGTCCAATTCCTTCAATAAATCTGGCATGAGTAAGGGGCAGCAGGGATTAAGAAACTATGCGCTGCGTATTTGCTACCTTGATCTGTGTTCTAGGTGGCTTGTGGATGTGATCTGTCCACACTGGTCTACTAAAATTCACCAGCAGCTG
Source organism: Persicaria tinctoria (assembly GCA_037127255.1). Classification (NCBI taxonomy): domain Eukaryota; kingdom Viridiplantae; phylum Streptophyta; class Magnoliopsida; order Caryophyllales; family Polygonaceae; genus Persicaria; species Persicaria tinctoria. The sequence goes on from JBANSL010000013.1 coordinate 66,411,774, forward strand.
CCTTTTAACAAATCATGCTGGTTGTTTTGGTAGTTCTGGAAGCAACCCCCGTGGTATAAAAACAAGACAACTGATTTTCTTCTCTCCGGGTGGATGTCGGTTCTCTTCAAACAAAGCATGTTTATTTGCCTGAGAACCCATTACATATTGTATGCACAAAGTTTGAGTTGTAAATTATGATCTTACTGTGTTGACTACCTTTCGGTTTTTTTCGAAGGATATCCAAGAAATAGATTTAGATAATAAATATGGTCTAAATGCTTTGGCTAAACCACTAAGCCTACCTTATGATTCTGATCATTACGCTGCAAATTCGGTTGTCAAGAGGAAGCCTCTTGTTGTAATTGGCAACATTCGGTTCCTTGCCGAGCTTTGCTTTCCAACCGGTTGGAAGATATTATTTGTATAAAGCAATTTTTCATTCAACCTCCCCCCCCCCCCCCCCACCCCCCACCCCATATATAATATTTCCTTTCAACCTATATTGGCCTAGAAATGACTATCACCTCTCCTATGTGTTGATGGTCTTCCATCCAAGGCTTGTTTGCCTTTGTAGTTGGAGGAGTTTTATTCTTCACGTGTACACTCCTTTCTACATAGATATATATGTATATCCTCCTTTTTCACGTGTTTCAGGTTCTTGAGTATACATTGTATGGAAAGGTTTGTGGGGCAATGATGGCTGAACATTATTTTATTCTAGTGTAAGCACATATCTTAGATCAAGACGATCTCCCCTTTAATTCATCTCAGATTACTAAATTTAGTGGTTGAACTCCTCTTTGGGTGGGCGATAATTGATTGTCATTTATCTTTTATGAAAACAAATTACAGGCTAACCATCCCATTGGGATGCAATTGTACATCCCTTCATGGTTGACTTGCCAATCTGGCCGTAGAATCCACAAGAATCTTGAACAGATTCACAATCCGAAAATCCTAAGTGACACTAAACAAGGGGCAAGACGTTGGTATGGGAGAGCGTACATTCTGCTCGACCGTGTTAAAGAAATATATCCATCATTATACGATACTGGAACTGTAGGGAAATAGGAAAGAGAACAATCATGACTAATATCAATGGATGGCGTACACTGGATCATATACAAATGCTTATTTTAGCAGAAACTAAGATTGAGACGGAACCGGAAGCGGCCCTATGGAAAACCGCTGGATTCAAAAATATGTGTTGGGCTCTGTTCATAAGAGGAAATTGAGTTCAAAATATAAGAATATAAATCAAACCGGATTATGCCCACGCAAATGATTAAAAGACCTCCTCCTGATGTTGCAGCGGGAAGTCAGGATCGATCCTCGAGGAAGCGTGTCAGCGGATCTCAGGTAGCTGCAAATCTCACAGACAGAAAATCAAACAGACAGACAGAAATAACAGAGAAAAGCATAAAAGAAAGCAAAGCACAGAAAACTGGTCGATATCGACCACTCTTACTCGATATCGACTAAGGAAATTGACCAACAGTGCCCGAAATCGAATGACAGAAACCAAAACTCAGCAAAGTAACTCGATTTCGACAAGACTTAACTCGACATCGACAAAAGTCCTCGATGTCGACCAAATTTCCCCGAGATCGAGTAACTCAGAAACTAAAATTGCATCTTTTCGCAACACAGAACACGATTTTCGATGAAATAAATCAATAAACTAAGGACTTCCAAGATCAGGGTTTCAACACCACTACGATAACCCTGCAAAATAACACATAAAGGCATAAAAGATCATGCTTTTCATCAAATAACTTCCGTTATTAACAAATAGGAAGATAGAGGCTTTCGCATAAACCCTAATTGTTACTAACCCTTTTCACATAATCAACCCAAGTTGCATTAAGATCACTTTCGCTTCAATAACACGAAAAAGGATCACCTTCAACTTTCGCAAAAGAAGCATGCTCGTAGGGATAGAAGACGAATTGCATAAAAAGATCAAACCTTTACCGCATCACCTCACATGGCCACCGCCGGGCTCACCCCGACCCTAGAAGTGGGTGGACTACTCGCTCTTCATCATGAAGAAACTCATCAAAGATTTCAGGAAAATAAATTGCATTAAAAATAACCAAAACTTACAACCGATCGAAGCCAAAACCGCTTTCGCAAACTCCAACTCTTCTCGGCTACAAGCTCTCTCTCTCTCTACTTCTCTATGTGACTAATTGTGTGTTGAATTGAATGAATAGAAATCAGCCCCTGAGGCTTTATTTGTAGCCTTCATTCCCTCTCTAATTAGGAAAGAAAACTATATCTAAATCTAAATCTATCTATCTTTTATCTAAAGATTAAAAAATGGAAATAAACAAATAAATCTCTAAAGGAAATATATCCAAAGTAGGTAAATACCTTCTCCTCTTGATAGCACTTGATAGATCTTGATGGAATTTGATCTCGAAAATATCTCCATTGGATTCGGGATAAAAACTTAACAAGACTCGATCTATCTCGACGTCGGCTTCGGGAATCAACTCGATATTGAGTAGTTTCCTCGATATCGACCAAAGTTTGGTCCGTCTTCAGCTACTTCATCGATCTTGGCTCCAGGATGCATGTCGACTTTGATTTTTCCTCGATATCGAGTTAACTTCCTCGACATCGACTTCTGTCTTCCAGCTCCAAGCTTCTTGAGTCGACTCTTGGGTATTCATTCGATATGGCTTGCTCGATATCGAGTAAAATAACTCGATATCGACTAACTTCCTCAGCTCTGCTCGATTCTTGTCAACTTTGGTGAAAATCGACTTCTTGTACTCGATATCGACTAATGTTGCTCGATATCGACCAAGTGGTGTCGAGTCGATTTTTCCTTACTTCCAGCTCGATTTGTCTTGGTCCCGCTGCTTCTTGACCTCGGACTTCTGTTGTTGACTTCGAGCTTTTCCTCCTTTCTCATAACTACTGTAAATTGCTTCGATTTCTGCGAATTTAAACAGAAACTAGTGTAGATTCCATAATTTGGCAAATAAGCATAAACTACATAGATTTTGTACTATTCTAGCCCAAATGCATGAAATGCATGCAGAAAATGATATAAGAGTAACTATAAAACATGGCGAATTAGGCTCACAACAGTCTCCAGGTTCTGGTCGTGTCGGTGGGATTGCTCTATTTTGGAATGACACATCATTCATAGATGAATCCATCGCAGTTATCATCCACCACCCGCGTATAATCATCAATCAATATATAAACAGAGGCGTGGAAATCCTATGTGGCGGGCTCTGGTGCGATTTGCTTACGTGTCTTTTTCTGATGCATTTTGACCGAGTTTTTTTGACACGTCAATTAATGAATGTCCAATAAATTTAAGTCACGTCAATTAAGGATTTCACATCTTTAGCCACATCCTTTGAGTTATCGTTATTTAACAATCACAATTAATTTAAATAACAAAATATTATCATATTTTGATTAGTTACATTTTGATAATTTTTTTGACTTATTTAAATGTATCTAATGAATTTTGATAAACTAAACATCTTATAAATATATCATAGAAAAGCACTAATTTTTTTTAAAACTTCCGCACTATGCACTAACAATATCTTTTATATTATATGTATATTAAATTAATTATATATATGTATATATAATATCCTAACAAGTATGTATTTATTTAATATAAAAGAGATTTTTAATCTCTCTATTAATGATTTAATCTGATCTATTAAAATAAATGGAACTTCCTAGCAGCTAAGTATTTATTAGATATAAGAAAGATTTATCATATATCAATTACTGGTTTAAGACATTCCCTAATTAATAGTATAAAATACATAAAGTTTAATTAAACTTTTCTATCATATGTCTTATGTACATTTGTTTTCATAGTTATATTGATCATATATGATAAAGTTTGACTGTATTTTACTACTAAATCAAACAATGGACAACTCTAAAATTTATGAGTTAATTTATACTACCTCCGATCCAAAATATATGTCGTTTGACTTTTCAACACGTATTTTAAGAAGGTAAAAACTATATAAAATATTAAAAAAATTTAAATTATTTTTTTACAACTTAATATTTGTTGGCAATAAGTATTCAATTGTAAAAAAAATAAAATAAAAAAGTTAATATATTATATAGTTTTTAGCTCCTTAAAATATGTGTTAAAAAGTCAAACGACGTGTATTTTGGATCGGAGGGAGGATTTAGTAAATGATTTTTTGCATTTCAAAATCAAATTTTATAATAATATAAATATTTACCCATATCTTTAAAAAAATATTTATTTTTAATGTAAATTTATTAGTGGGGTCATAGACTAAACTTTAATTATTAAATAAAAATATAATATGATAGATTGTTTTATTTTATCAAGCTTTATACATTTTAATTATTTGCAACACAATTTTGTTTATTTTTATCTTTAAATTTGTTAATAATGTTATTTATTTAATTAAGATATTTTAATGGATTGTATATTGATTTCCTTTAAAGTTTTTAATCAATTTATTTTTAATCTTCATAATTTAATTAAAAATAAAGTAAAGATAACATATATAATAAAAAATATTTATTAAAATACCGCGTAACACGCGGGTAATAAGACTAGTTGGAGTAAAATATGAAAACATAAGGGAAAACTTTGTTTGTCTAATGCTATTTGTATATGCCCCCCCCCCCCCCCCCCAAATACTTCGGAAAAAGATGAATTTTGGAGAACCCTGTATAGCATAATTGCCCAAAGTAACCTTCCATGCTTAGTTATGGGCGATCTGAATGAAATTGCGATGCCCTCGGATAAAAGGGGAGGTGCAAAAACAGTATTGGGAAGATTCCAAAGACTAATAGAATTTAAAGATGTGTGCTCTCTTATGGAGATTCCATCATTTGGCAACTCGTTCACATGGAGAAAGAAAAAGTTCGGGCCTGATAATATCCTAGAAAAACTAGATAGGGTACTAGTTCACCAGGAGATAATTGATCACTTCCCGGACCTAGTAACAAAGAATGGAGTATTCTCAAACTTGGATCACTGCCCCATAACAATAGACATATCCAAAACCACCAACTTCAAACCACCCCCTTTTAAATTCGAAAACATGTGGTTGCAGCGGAAAGACTTTCGGAACATTGTCAAACAAGCTTGTCGATCATCATGTATGGGATCGAGTATGTTCAAAATCACCCATAAATAAAAAAATTCTTAAACAAAAAGCCAAATCATGGAACAGAAAAACTTTTGGAAACATTTTTCACCAAATTCAAGAGGTGGATGAGGCGTTTATTGAACTACAATCAAATCAGCAAACTTCTCATAACCAAAGTCTTTACTCAAAAGAGAAAAAATCTATTATCAAAAAGAGAAAGTCTACTTCTCCTTCACAAGACTTACTGGAGCTAAAGAGCTAAATCAAGACATCTAAAATTAATTAGCATATTCCAACTCAGCCTATTTCCATAGAGTGGCCACATGCAGGAGAAACCGAAAGATAATTAAATCAATCACCTCGATGGAAGGAACACAAATAATGGGAGACGAAAACGTCAAAAGGGAATTCCAAAGAGATTTTGAAAAAAGATTCAGGCGGGAACAAAATTACGCAAGGCCCCATCTAGAAAACTATCTGTCAGTTATAAACCCAATAATCACCGAAGAAGAAAACATGCTTCTTATAGAAAAACCAACCAATAGCGAAATAAAAAAAGTTGTCTTCTCAATGGGCTATAACAAATCTCTAGGACCGGACGGTATGACAACATAATTCTATAAAAAATATTGGGATATTGTTGGATTTGACATTATCAAAGCCGTTAAAGCCTTCTTCCATTCAAGAAACCTTCTTAAACAAATAAACCGCACTTTTATATCATTAATCCCAAAAAAATGACAATCCTACGATGACCATGCATTATCGACCGATTAGCCTGTGCTCTACCATAGTACCATATACAAAATTATTTCCAAAATATTAACAGAACAACTAAAGTCGATAATAGGTAAAATCATTCACCCGCTTCAAGGGGTGTTTGTCTCTGACAGAGCAATACAGGATAATATACTAATAGCACATTAAATCTTTCACTCCTTCTGATCCGAAAAGGGCTCCGAAGAATGGACAACAATAAAACTTGATATGGAAAAAGCTTACGATAGAGTAGATTGCCAATTCATGAAATCAGTTCTCCAGAAATTTGGATTCCATCAGAAATTTGTGGATATCATTATGGAGTGCGTAACCACAGTTTCCTTCTATGTTTTAGTAAACAACGGCCCCACAGAATTGTTTAAACCTTCGAGGGGATTAAGAGAAAGGGACCCCCTCTCCCCTTTTCTCTTTCTTCTCGGAGCAGAAGTGCTTGCCCAAAAACTCTTGCTAGAGACCGAATCTAACAAAAAAAGCATTGGCTTCAAATTTGGTCACTCAGGCCCTTGTATACCCTTTTTAGCCTTTGCAGACGACATTGTTATATTTACAAAAGGAAGTAACTCCGCATGTACAAAATTCAAAGAAATAATTGAAGATTACTGCAAATTCTCAGGACAAAAAGTTAATTATCACAACTCTTCCTTTCAAACCACACTAGGCATACCCAGAAATAGAGCACGTGATCTAGAAGGTATTCTTAACATTCCACTAGAACGAAATCTAGAGAAATATTTGGGCTGCCCAATTATAAATGGAAGGGTTAGCAAGGAAAGCTTTGGCGAAATAATATGCAAATCAAAAGACCAGCTGAGCAGATTGCGAGCTAACACTCTTTCACAACAGGGAAGGGCGACCTTAATTGCCTCAAACCTAGCTTCAAAACCGCTATATTCAATGCAGAGCTTCATGCTCCCCTCAACGGTCCACAATCAACTAGACCAAATCAACATAACTTTCTTTTGGAACAAAGATGCTCAGCATAACCCACTCATAGGATGGGATAAAATTTGTAAGCCTAAATCAAAGGGGGACTGGGAATACGAAAAACCAAACATATGAACGAAGCTCTCTGTTGTAGGAGGAAATTGAGACTTGCAATATAAATAAATAAAGCAAACCAGATTTCGTCCCTTGCAAATAATTACAAGACTCCTTCCCTATGCAGTAGTGGGAAGTCAGGATCGATCCACGAGGAAGTGTGTCAGCGGATCATAGGCAGCGGAGAAATCTCACGAACAAAAGTCGACCACAGGTTGTCGATTTCGACTAAGGTTAGTCGACAGAAGATCGGACGAGTCGAACAGCGCAGCAGCAGTCACAGGCGAGTTAGTCGATATCGACTAGGGTCTACTCGATATCGAGTAAACAAGTCGATGTCGAGGATGGTCTTTGTCGAACACCTGCACAGGAGAAGCTACGACGATCTGGATCGGGGATCAGTAACTCGAGATCGACCAAATTTGGTCGAGATCGAGGAGAGCAAAAACTAAAACGAAAATAAATAAAAACAAATGCTTTTGGGGACTCGAAAACTATGTATGAAAGACTTCCAAGATTGGGGTTTGCGACAACGATAACCAAGCATGCATAGGGCAAGAATAAAAAATAATCACGTAATCACATTGAAGGACAAGCTTTCGCCTTTTCCAACAATTAGACAACTCTTTCAAGAAACCCTAATTGTATCTACATATTTTATGTTTACAATCCAAGTTGTTAGTATGGACCTCCATTAGATGGGTAATAAACACATAAAGGGGTAGTAGATGCTCAAAACATGACAAAGATCTAACCTTTACCTCAAACACGCAGGGCTATCGTTGGGCTCGCCCTAACCCTAGAAGTGGGTGGACTACTCGCGCTTCATTGCAACCTCAGACATCATCGATTGAAAAGAAATAACTTACTTGCATTAAACTAAATTCAAAGACTTTACAATCCCGGCCTTCCAACTTTCGTTGAAAGCCAAAACCCTAAAACCTTCGAACTCCTGATAGAATCGGACTAAAATAGCCAAAACCCCAATTATATCTAAAGGACTAAAATATCTTCAAGTGGATAAATCTTCTCTTCCATGATGGATCTTGATAGAATCGGATAGAACTCGGCAATCTTCGGCCCCAAGGAATCCCAATCAGAGTAGGACAACTCAAACCGCGTAACGCGCTCCCGGACGGCTTTCCTCGATCTCGAGTAAATTTACTCGATCTCGAGTAACTCGGACATCGACTTCGGCTTGGCTCGGCGTCTCGGGTAGCTGGTGCTCGATATGCTCGGACAGGTGCTCTAGGCTTGTCGATATCGAGGAGAGTGGCTTCGTTGAGTTGGCTTTCTGGTGTTGTCGAGTAGCTCTTCCTCGGACTAGCTCGGATCTGTGATCTGGCGTTTGTCGATATCGAGTATATAACTCGATATCGAGTAGAGTGTTGCTCCGCATCGGCTTGTCTGGTCAGGTCGATCAGTGCTCCTCGATCAGGTTCTTCTCCTCGACTCCGGGCTGACTCTCCACTCTCGTCGATCTCGAGGAACTTACTCGATCTCGAGTAAAGCTTCAGAGTCGGGTTGTCTCGTCCTCAGTTTCTCGATCCGCTGCTCCTCGATCAGTGATGTGCCCGGACATTTGTTGTCGATATCGAGTACAACTCATCGATATCGAGTAGACTTAAGCCTCCATCTTTGCTTCTTGGTTTTCTCTCTAAATGGCTCCATATTCTGCAATATTAAACAGAAACTCATGTAGATCTCCATTTCTGGCAAATAAGCATATACTACATAAATTCGACATATTCCCAACCCTAAATATGCAAAGTGTATAGAATATGGAACTAAACTGTGCATTTCAACATGGCCTATTTTAGAGACATCACTCTCCAACTAAAATTGATATGGAAAATGTTGTCGAAACTTGACAATTACTGGGTCAAAATCATTCAGTATAAATACCTAAAGGAAAAACATGTTCTAAATTACTCCAAAAAAGGTAACGCCTCTTGGAAATGGTCAAAAGTAAGCTCGCTAATCCCCAAATTCAAATCAGGTCTCATCGATCTGGTTGGTGGGGGATGGGAAATCAATCAAGTTTTGGACAGATAACTGGGTAACAACGCTGCCCCTTATTGACATAATTGAATTTCAACAGAATCTTAACCTTCTAGCCACTGGAATCAGTACTTCCTATCCATTTAGTAGAGGAAATCATCATAATCCCCCAGCCAACTACACCATTTACAGATAGACTCTACTGGTGGCCTAACAAAAAGGGATGGTTCACGACGTAAAGTGCGTATAATCTTGTATCAACGATACCCCAAGAATCATCGGAGGAATACTCGTGCATTTGGGGACTAGACGCCCCGCCGAAAGTCAAAAATTTTATATGGAAAATAAAACAAAAAGGACTAGCCACGGCTACTCGACTAGCCCAAAAAGGGGTGTCGATACCACAAACATGCATATTCTGTAACCAGAATGAGGAAGACGATATCCATCTATTCATCGAATGCCCAATCAACAACTTCCAATAGCAATTCACTCGAGAAATATCCCGAAAGATCCACACATTGCTACAAGATAATAGAAACATGGATAAAATTCTATAAATTGTGGGGACCAGCTTCCCACGTGACATGAGGCAAAACATAGATATCAGATGGTGGACCATATGGTTAATTAGAAACCAAATCATATTTAAGGGAAAGAACATTCCATCCATGGAGGACTTCAGAAAAATGATCATGGACAACATTGAAAATTGGAGAAGAGCGCACGAATGGAAGGACACAGATAAGATAGGGGCAGTACTTCAGGAAAAGAAAATACAAAACCAAACAAAGAATAAAGCAAACCATCGATGGAAGAAGCCCCCGATAGGCAAATACAAACTAAACTTCGATGGATCCTTTATATCAACGACAAAATCCTCAATTGGGTTCATCATTAGTAGAGACTGGTATGGGAAGATGATTAGCATTGGAGGAAGAGTCATAAATGGACAATCTCCGCTCATGACGGAAGCTCTGGCTCTCCGCTATGGGATTGAAAAAGAAAGGGAACTAGGAATAACAGATCTAATAATACAAGAAGACTCGAAAATTGTTACGGACTCACTAAATTCACATATCACCTGCTCATGGGAAATAGAGATGATGATTTCCGACATCCAGACCGACCTCTCTCCGAACAATCAAGATGATTAAAATATCTCATATTCCCCGCATTGGTAACAGGGTATCGGATAAGGTCCAACATCTTTGCTACTCTACCAGGGGGCCAGATTTATATCTTGACTCAGGCCTAGCCTTCTTGGCCTCATCCGACATGATTATTTCAGATAGGGTTTTTCCCATCTAAATTTTTACCTAATAAAAAAATGATAATTACGATAGAAGTATATCAATCTAATTGGTAAATTATATGGAAAATTATTTATATCAGTTCAGTCTTGAACCGTTTATAATTTTTTAATTAGGTGTTGGATTTGGGTTTATAATATATAAATTGAAGCTTCGGCCAGATAAATATGTAAATTAAATTTTGTTTTGTTTACAGGTCTGCCACTCATGGTCCCAAAGAGGATTCGTCCCTGGTTAATGGAGAAAATTAGCATAAATTTCCCAGAGAATAGTGGTGAGTTTGCTAAGGTGATCTTCACGAACTCTGTTTTTCAAATTAGATTCAAGTTTTGATTCAAGCTAGGGTTGATTCGTGAGATCTCTTCGCGTTTGTGTGAACACAAATTTCCTCCATATATTCTACAACTTTGGCTGAGAATCAACCTGTTTTCCATTTTTCAAATCATGCAGTGTTTAAAATCCCAAACAAATTATAAGAAAAACACGGTACCATTAATTAAGGACATGATCACATAACTTGGTACGCACACATGTACACATACATGGAGATTGGAGAAGATCGAAAAAACAACAAGAAGGTGGCCGGTCACATCCCTTATTGAATCAGTTACATATTACCGATTCGGAACGCGTGAGGTTGGTAGGCCTGATGTAATGACATGATTCAATTCAACTGATTAGATATTCTGATGAGGACCCGGGAAAGGGGCCATATGGTGAAGAGATCCCTCAGTGTCAAAGGACCCACCACATCCGGTGGTCCGCTCCAAAACAGCTGAGCGTACTGACCGTTGGCCTTCTCAGTAGGGTGGCCTGAGTCGAACCATGCGTACTCGTTTGGGTCGCTACACAAGTTGTACGCCGAGCTCTGCGATGCACAGTTGCCTAGTCCATTGTATTTCCCAATGCCGCAGCACGCATCCTTTGTATCCGTGAATCCTATTCGATCAATTCGCACAATTAATAATAATAATATAACGGATTGGATCATCGATTACATCGCACCTACAATCCTATAAAGGACACATATATGCGTACCATAAAGGGTGTCGTTAAGGACTCGGTTTTTGGCTTGAGTGAAATAGTCGAAGATGGAGTACTTGAAGCCAGGAAGGCGCGATTGGAGGTTCCTCGCAGCTGGCGAGAAGAGATTGTTATGGTAGTTAGCGACGTATAGGGCCTCTGGGATACATGCCTGGGCGGCGTGACCTGCATTCTCGTACGCTAGCCTCACTCCAGGCATGCATCCCAATGGCGCCACGCTCTGGAATGCAAACCTCCTCCCTCCTTGATTGTATATCGTCTTCAATCATATCAATCAGTCAATAAAACAGATCGAAGTATATCAATTAGGGTTATATATATATAAGAGGAGTTGTCTTGTACGTGGAGTGGAAGCGTACTTGGATGTGGGAAGTGATGTTGCCGATGACCATGGTAGTTAACTGGGAGAGAGCAGCCTGGGTGTAAGGGGTGCTTGTGTGGCTTGAACAGAAGTCAACGTAGTCAACGCCTCCGACGCTGAAAAGAAACACTGCCCTCTCCAACAGAAGCTCCGTCTCTATTGCTCCCATCTGTGATTTCAACTTCCCTACCACTGCTACAAAGTTGTCCACTTGCAACTTCATGTTTATCTGCCATTTAAGGTCACCCATCCGGGACAACCCCATCATATATCTAGTGTTAGTCTCGTCACGTACGTACACAGAAATATATTAATACAATATTTGATATAAGTAAGAGATGCGTACGTACAGTGCCAGGACGGTCATCGACAAGAACCGGAGCTCCAGCATAGGCGAAGTTAACCCCTTTGGTGTAGTCAGTTAGGTTTGGCTGCAAGTACGCTGGTGCAAAGGGTAGGCCTGCAAATTGAGCTGCACCACCCAGTACCTCCAAAATTAAAGATTAAATAAACATATATGTACATAATATAAATTAAACATAATCAAGTCAGTAAAATGAATATATGAAATGATTGGTATATAGATGGATGGATATACCGATCCAATCAGGGACGACGCGGCCATCAGAGTATCTGCCCGCAGCCTTCTTGAAATAGGTCTCTCCGTAGGGGAGGTAGTTCCTGAGCGCATCTTTGCTGGAGTAGGCATTATTCCCCGCGTCATAGAGGGAGTCTCCGAACACGAACAGCGCCCCACTCGGTATGATTGGTGGCTGTGGCTGCGGATGCGGCTCCGGTTCTGGCTGCGGATGCGGCTGCGGCCGGGCTGCGCTGCAGTTAGCTCCCGCCATTATTATTACCATTAATACAATCCAAACTGATGCCGGTAACTCTCCATTTTTCATGTTGCCTGCCCACATGACTAAATCCAACAAGCTATATATGTATTATATATAAATACATTGATCTCGATGTTAATCGATGATGGTAGGTGTGTGTTTTGCATGTCACACTCTCTACGTATTTATAGGGCTCTTCTTGTTCATCCTTTGTGTTAATTAATGTACGAGCTGAGGATATAGTTAATTATTATTGGCAACTAGTTCTAAATTAATTGACATAACAACAAAAGTCTTTATTTATCTATATCTCCATTCAATTATTGTTTGTTATTTCATGTGTTCGTCCATTATTATTATTTTTTTTTTAAAAATGAAAACATTTGAGATACCAACCAGTTTATTGACTAGTAAGTCGAGAGACCAACAACCCAGTCGTGGTGGCTCACTAGTGGGGAGCAAAGGGATGTCAGGAGGTCTTGGATTCGATCCCTACTTCCGCTCTTTCTTGGATTAAAAACCCAAGGTTTGTCTTGCTCCTTTCTAGTGGGTTAAGCCAATCGGCGCAAGCCGGTTTACCTGGTACGTGGCTCTTGCCGGTTGGGTCACGTGCCTGAAGTTTGCCACCGAAGGTAGGTTCCTCGTCATTAAAAAAAAATCCAGTGGGTTGAGCCGGTCGGCGCAAACCAGTTTACCTGGTACGTGGCTCTTGCCGGTTGGGTCACGTACGTGCCTGGAGTTTACCACCGAAGGTGGGTTCCTCGTCATTAAAAAAAAAATGTCGAGAGACCAACAGATTAATAGAGATTAATAGACAGACTAATTATGGTTGGAGTCTCACGATCATCTTCACCCCTATCACTCCTTATAACTTCCTATTGGTTAAATACATGACTCACAGACTCGGGTAAATTACACAATGTTGTTGATGAAATAAAATTTTACAGTCACAACCTTTGCTATCGGTAAGTTTGTTATCATTGTTTCGTCATATACTAGAGTCATTAATTTCAATTGTAATAACCGTACGTGCTGTGTGAAAATGATCGAATTAAAGAAACTTGCATTCAGCCAGTTTGACACAATGTGGCCGGAATGTGTTGGATAAAGAGGCTGAGTAGAACCAAAAGACGAGGAAGACCTTTATGGATTAAACAAGATGAGTATATATGAAGTTAGAAGAAGAGGCAAAGTTTGATTCTAGGCCTACATATATATATATATATGGGCTTGTAATTTTGGTTGGACCCAACTAATAGGGAGAGTTTTATTCTGGAAACGATATCTACACCGCTAATTTTTACTATTTCCACCGCTAATTATCGCATATCTATGCGGTGAGTTAATGACGGTCAACGCACCCACCGCATATACATGCGGTGACCTACCGCATGTATATGCGGTACTGCCAACCGTATGGGTCCTCACCGCATGAAGATGCGGTGAATACCCCCGTTCCGTTTCAACCCCACCGCATACCCATGCGGTGGGTATCGGATAACCGGATTTGCGGGTAACTATTTGGAGGAGCTGAACGGACCGATACGGAACGATGCACACCGCTTGGGTATGCGGTATACGCTGACACTACGAATTCATCGTATAATACAGACACATCTCCGATGGTATATCCTACTACAGTGGAATTAACTTGTAATAAAAGCCGTGATCTGAAAAAACTCATATGTTGAATTCAAAAGAAAGATGATATTGCATCGACATTGATTAAAACAAAAGTGCGATAAATATCCTCGTTGAAGAAAATATGGAGTTCGAAAATTAATTTGTGAAATGAAATAGACAAAGATACGGAACCGGATTTGCGGGTAACTATTTGGAGGAGCTGAACGGACCGATACGGACCGATGCACACCGCTTGGGTATGCGGTATACGCCGACACTACGAATTCATCGTATAATACAGGCACATCTCCGGTGGTATATCCTACTACAGTGGAATTAACTTGTAATAAAAGTCGTGATCTGAAAAAACTCATATGTTGAATTCAAAAGAAAAATGATATTGCATCAACATTGATTAAAACGAAAGTGCGATAAATATCCTTGATGACGAAAATATGGAGTTCGAAAATTAATTTGTGAAATGGAATAGACAAAGATACAACTCAATTGAACATATGAAGTTCGAAAAATGACACTAGAAAGTGGAAAGTGCTAATACGATAGGGGACGGCCACCATCACGACGGCGATAAGCTCTATATCGTGCAATCCTCGCTGCAAACTGCTCTTCCCAACCGTCGACCGTGCGATCGTGATGTCGTGTCCATGTGACGTAGACTGGATGAAGAGGTGAACCAGGCAACAACCAAATCTGTGAATACAAGGTGAATATTGACATCAGAAAAGAGAAACAAAACATTAACAAATTAATGAATATGAAATATGAAACGTACCGGAACGAAATGGTTGTTGTTGCCGACTAAAGCTATTCTATATAGCTCCTCATAGGCCGGTACTGACGGGCCACCGGTGGCGTACAGAGGTAGGCACAACATAGGCATCATCTGTGACAAAATCACCAAAGGACGCTGGTGAAGCATGGCAAACACCTCGCCCATGATCGGAATCTCCATCCAATACGTAGCATCATGACACGTGCCGAAATAGTTGACCCTCATGATGAGCTCATGTAAGGTAGGATAGTAATGGTACCGATCTGAATACAGCTGCAACTCAACGGCCAGCTCTCGTCGAACTCGAGGCCATGCGTCTTGTCCCAAGTTCAGAAGACAAGCAAAAGACCTATACCCACAGTGACCATCACCTGCAACATTTGTGATAGCTCGTACGAAAGTAATCATGAATTCGTCGTTGTTGCCAGTGCCCCAAATGAAATCTATTTGAGGTAGATTCTGTGGTGGAAGCGTCGTAGGTGCTGGTGTTGGAATGTCACCTACAATATCCGGAGCTGGCTCCGACGCTGATCGACCTCGTCCACGACCTCGTCCTCGTCCTCTGCCTACTCCTCGGCCCCTAGGAGGGTCGTCGATGGCAATGTCATTGGACCCAGTGGCCTCCTCAGTACCTTCCACGTCATCTGTTTCGTTTGATGCCGGTTGACCCCAACCTCGGCCTCGCCCTCGTGCGGATCCAGTGGTCACCTGTCTATCTGCCCGACGTTGAGCCCGAGCACGCTCACGTTCCCAAGGTAGAGGGTTCGTCTGACAGGGGTGGCGAGTCCTCGGTCTCCCGGGCAGTACGTTTACGGTCCTCCGGGTCAGGGATGGTCAACGGTGTATGGGAGGGACGATCCCCGTCGTTGAATGCCGACGCGATTCTCCAACGAGTATCCTCGTCCATAGCTCCGCTCTGGAACAAACTGATCATGCGCGACATGTCCACATAGCTCTGCTGAGGGGAATGTTATCCTGGACGTTGTCAACATGAGGCCTCTTGAAATCCAATTGCTTCCAAAAAATGTGTATCTGGGATGGTCTGATGGGTATCTGCGTGTCTCGACAAGCTTGCATGTCATGTGTGCATAGAAGACCGTAGACGTCCCTCCAGTATGCATCTCTGCATGGTTGCAAAGGTGGCTCGGCTTCCATCTTTGTGTAGATTTCGAACAACAGGTTGAAACATTCCTTCGACACAATATTCCGAATTCGATCGAAAATCCATAGGCTGTGGGAGTCTGTAGGCCAGGTGTTGTTCGCTCTCCCCAATGTATTCTTCACCTCCCTTATTTGATCCGCCATCATCAGTTCGATTGTGTTTATCACGTGAGTGAAATCACTGACTGCAGAGTTTAAGGTCTTTTTCAACACAGAATGAGCAGCCTCAACCCTAAAAGATAAGTGAGACTCGTAGGTGAAGATCGTTATATGTAAACAAATTACGTGTATAATGAATTTTATAATGAAAACGTAGGTGCACCTGTTCGTCGTGGTCGTACCAAAATGCTGGATTGCGTCTGTCCATGCACGAACTATCTGTTCCGAGTAATCTCGTAACCACGTCGCCTCCAAATACGGCATAAGCCCTTCGATATGCCCCCACTCTGCATGCATACCCCTCCTTCTAGCGGTGAAAGTTTCAACCGATCTGGATTGGAACAGGCCAACACATGCGTTCTTGAAACGCCTAGCAACATCAAGATTCTTTGACTTCTGGAAAGCAGCTTCTTCGCATCGTCGGAGGACGTGCACTGTGCACAACATATGTCTGACATTGGGAAGAACTTATCGTAGCGCCGCAATCAACCCCAACTCTCGATCAGTGACAACAACGTTAGGAAGATTACCTCGCATGAGGTAAACAAGCTGCCCCAACGCCCAAATGTACGTATCTGTGTTCTCGTGCGACATGAAGCAGAACCCGATGACGAAGTTCTTCTTTGTGCAAGTAAATCCAATGAACTCACACAAAGGGATCCCGTACCTGCACAATGAAATATTTGAGTTCGCATACTCTGGTGGGAAGGGGTAAAAGAATAAGTGTATATAGAAACGTACGCATTCGTCCGGTATGTACTATCGACGAGGACAACGTATGGAAACATGGCTAGAAGATGGCGAGCGTCTGTATGGGCGATGAATAGATCTTGAAGCCTGTTGGGATCGTCAGGGGATCTCCTCGTAGAGTAGAAGTAACCCTTCTCCCGCAAAATGCGGAGTGCTTCATGGGAGACTGTTCGATCTCCTCTCGCTTCAGCTTTAAACTTTGCTCTCGCATTGTACACTTGGCGCCGCGATGTGAAGTTCAACTTCTGTCGTGCGTCAGCTGTCATCTTCAATGTAGGTAAAATCGGTTTTGGTGGGGTACCAGCGACGGTAAGGGCCAACGTAGTGTCTCTTTCCTCTGTATCCATTCGTCCGACGTACGGGTGACCGTCCAATGCACCGGGGAGTAGATGGTTGTGCTTGCCATGAATAACGTCCAGGCCCCATTCGCCCCGTTTAACTCCACGCCAGACAATGCAAACGGACACCCCTATATCTTCGAAACAGCTCTGTGCGTGTTCCCGCTTGCATCATCTCCGGCTACTCGCGGTCTCTTACGGGGAGTGTACTGGCCGTACTTCTCACATGCGAGCAATAGACTCCCACGCCTTGTAGGAGTGCTCCCCCAAGAACGCTTGATTGTCAAAACCATATTAAGCTTTAATGCCGTGCCACGACAGTGTTGTAGGAGATCATCGCGATTGGTCCATGTTTGGGATGTAGCAAATTCGGGAGTGTAATCGCGGTACTCCTGGTTATGGCCCTGATCGTCCTGACCGTCTTCCGGCATCGGATCAACCTGCTCCTCCAGTGGTAGCTGCCAGCATGCAAACAGTACATATATATTACGTGACCCATTCATGGTTTTCGTCTGCTCTAATTCAGAACCTAATTTATTCCCCTACATTTAAAAACCAGTACCTATATCTTGGTTTTCATTCGATATGATTCCACTACCTATATTCTGGTTATTCCACTACCTATATTCTACCTATAACGACATTCCAAATGATAAACATTAATCACATACCGAAAGACGAGGGGGTGGTGAGTTATCGGCCATTGGTGTAGTTGTAGGTGCTTCCTCCCTTGGGCTTGAAGATCGTCGATTGGTGTCGTCGTTAACCATATTAGAAAATGACCGTCGATGAGGTGTGAGGGGATTGGATGCATTCCAACGGAGAGCGGAAGACTTCTTATACAGTAACACCGCATAGCTATGCGGTGGTTCCAGATGACCGTTGGTGTTGAATTATTTGAATTTGTGGGCCCACCGCACAGGTATACGGTGATCGGGATATCGTATAGGTCTACGGTGTAAACACCGCATAGGTATAAGGTGCACCACCGTATACCTTTGCGGTGGATTCATACCGCATGGGCATGTGGTATGTATCTATATATACCCCATGGCCGGTTTTTGACATTTGCCGTGGCGAAAAAGCGATGATAATCTGTGCGAACTAGTCATGGCCAAAGATTTGTGTCTTTAGATCGAAAATTTTGACCATTGACTAGTTTGCACGGGTTATATCGCTTCGTCTCATAAATTAAATAAAATCCGTCTGTATGCTTTTTTCATGGCTCAATAGCGATGATAGCCTAGGCAACATGCCACGGCCGACGATTTGTGTCTTTTGATTGAAATCGCAGGCCGCTGGCATGTTTCTCGGGTTATATCGCTTCGATATAGTGTTATGTAGATTCGATCTAATAAAATGCAATAGGTATCTGCAGGATAATGTGAAAGACGTTGTGATAGTACATATGTACGCCCATAACGTCTTTGACATTATCCTGCGGATGACTGTTGCTCATCCAACCAAAACTGTAAATGCTTCGGAAACGTACTGGTACGGGTACACCGTCATCTTCATCCGTCATCGTAGTGGGCGTCCAAATTACATCTATCGAGGGAGAATGAACCTCTTACAAGAGGACGAAGCTGGGAACTTTCGTCGGAACGCACGACGGAATTTCTCATCTTCGCATTTTTATAAGAGGCTACCTCTCCTCCGTCCGATGGAATTTGGACGACCAACTCCGATGACGAAAGAAGATGATGATGTCCCCGTGCCGGTATGTTTCCGCTTTTTTTTTTACCACCGCATCCACATGCGGTATCTCATACCGCATAGATATGCGATTATGTGGTGGCAAGCCTCGCATATAACTTGACATGATCTCCCGCTATAAATTACCGCCGTGCGATGTCGAAATTACAACATCTCGTTTGATGGAGAAGGAGATTGCGGCTGGTAACACACCAAGACCTTTCTTCTCGGTCTCAGGGAGCGGCCCGAGGGATTTTTTCTGATGGGTAGAAGACGTCTCGCTGACACAAATATTGGTAAGCCCCATTCTGTCGTCTGACATATAATTCACAATGGTCCGAACTCAATAAGTACATCTTGAAAGCTGCAGCCTATGCCTTCCAACTTCGAAGAAGAATACGGGCTGGCCGGTGTCGAAAGAATAACGCTGATTAATGGGGTAGGGAGGAGAGGCACCAGCATCCGGGTAGAGCGCAACAGATCTGGGGCACTCTGGCTCGCACAAGGATGGAATACTTTCGCGAGATCGCGTGGCGTGCGGGTAGGCGCGGGGTTGATGTTTAGCTACTTAGGCAACTCTCGGTTTCGGGTAGTCGTAGTGCCGCCGGAGAATGTTTCACCATCAGAGGAAGAGAACAACAATGATTTCCTCTGATGTGTGACATGACGACGACCCGACAAAACTTTGTAACTAAGATATTTTTGCTGTAATCTTATATCATTAATTAATATGAAAAATGAGGCACTCTATCCGTTTTCATGTAACATGTTATTCCCTGAAATAACCAAAAATCATATCATGAAACGGTGCCGCCATGCTGGTACGTTGCTCCATGTCTTCGTTTAGAGTCCCTAATCCACGTGTTGGTACGCTGTTGTCATGTAACGGTGTCACCGTGATGTAACTGTATCACCGTATGGGCATGCGGTGGTACACACCGCATGAAGATGCGGTGTGTATATACCGCATGGATATGCAGTATATACACACCGTATGGGCATGCGGTAGTGTTGAAAGGAAACTATAAAAGGGGTTGGTTTAGACTTACAATAAACCATAAACACTATGACCACTACCAAAGTGTATGAAGCGGAGACAAGATCGGGCAGTAGGTTTAGACTTACATTCGAAACTTTTCGTACGCCACCGCATGTCCATACGGTAGTGTTGTATTTTCTTTTATAAGCAGTTAAACCGTTTAATGAAATTCTCTATCGAATCCCGATCGGTGATTTCCATGACATATTATTTCAGATAGCGTACGAACCGACTTATTATTCAAACAACATTGTTACAACTAGACGACAAACAAACTACTAGACAACTAACAATAACAACAACTTCATCATACTGCCACAAACGAACGACTACACAACCAACAATATCAACTTCATCACACTAACACATACAAACGACTACAGATAAGTCGGATAAACACATAAATCCTAGATCTCGTCGGCTTGCTTGTTGTTGATGTGCCTCTTAAGATGGTCGTGCTGCAGGTTGTTGGTCACGGTGTAGCGATGGCCGCAGTGACGGCACGTTGCAGTAAAAGCGATGCCTCCAAGCGCCTCTCTTTTGTAGTGTTTGGTGAACATGTCTTCACGTGGAATTGGTCTTGGTTCGGACGACATTGTCGGCGGTGAAGTGTGTTTCCGGCGGCGAGGTGTGTTTCCGGCGGCGGTTTAGGTCCGCTTATATAGACATACATACCGCATGCATATGCGGTTAGTACACACCGCATGTCCATACGGTGTTCACTACCGCATGAACATGTGGTTAGGAAGTACCGCATAGGCATGCGGTACGTAATAACCGCATGTCGATGCGGTAGTAAACACCGTATGGACATGCGGTTTCTGAAACCTATATATGCTTGGAGTCTCTGACCAAGTTACCACACATCAACATGTCGGACAACAGCGGGGAAAGCTCAAGCAACGACATAATACGTCAAGGCACGATGGAAGAGTTTGAGGCGGTTCTCTACACTGGTAGTCCACGCTTAAAGACGGTAGAGGCGATGATAAAGAGACTACGTGATGAAAATCGGGCGCTCCTGGTCGAAAACCAACAAGCCCGTTGGCGGATTGATATCCTGGAAAGTCAAGTTGCAGTTCTGGAAGAGGAAAAACAGGCTCTCGTCATGAAGATAGATGAAGCTACTGTGCGTAACCCTTGACTATATTAGGGCCGGTTGTATTTGGTCAATTGTAATTTATAAAGTTCGTTTCGAATCATGATATTGAAAGTTCTGTATGGACATACTATTCAAATTTGAAAACGATCCGCAATGGTAACAAACCATCAAATCCACACCAAAACACAAAAAACGTACTCCGAAATCGAATCATCAACTACTGCACAAAAAACAATCCAAACTACTGCACAAAAAAAGAATCCAAACTACCAACTACTACACAAAAAGTCATCTACCCGCAAACAGAACAACCACATACATCAGCCCAGATCGCACCGTCACGGTGGAGAAGGACCCCAAAATTGCTCATAGATGCGATCCAGATGTGCAACTGTCAACTCAACTCCAAGGTCCCTAAGTTGATGAATCTCCAACCCAGCCGCATGATGGCGCTGCTCGATGATGGTTGGCGGGGGTGGCGACAACGGGGGTGGCAGCGGCGGGATGATGGGCTGGTGTCGAGGAGTGTCAAGAATTAGGTATGGATGACTATGGCGGTGTAACCACTCCAGATAGTCATCGGCCATGCCATATGGGTACTCTTCAGAGGTCCGTGGCAACTCCTCCATGGGGAAAAGATGATCGAACCTATGCGCACAGTGGTTGTCAGCTGGGTGGAACGACGCCTCCTTCTTGCACTTGGCGGACTTCGTTCTGTGCACTATGGTAGGTCTGATTGGATCAGCGGGAATGTGCTGAACCCGACCAAACTGTCGCAGCACACGGTCCGGCATATACGACTCCTCCTCGAACAACCACTGGTTGGTGCCCCTATATCTCGACAGATGTAGATCTCCATCAAAATCCAAGTGTCTACCAAATGGCATGAACTCGATCTGCAATGGAATATAAATTGTTATTACGAATAAAATCTAGTTTATAGTAATGACAAATGTAAGTGCGGATATAAAATGTGTTCGTACCTCGTCGACAGTCATCTCATCCAGCCTTCGCCGCAGAACATCCAGTCGCTCGATGCGAGGCTTATCATCCCGGGTCACCGTAGTGGAAAATGGCGTCGCCCCCAGGACGTACCTCACCCCGCGTCGCGGATCCCGGGCTAGCCTCCGATCGAGCGTCATGCCGGGCTTGAACACCGGAAAATGCAACCATATCCACACCTACAAAGGAACAATACTATCAGCAACATAGTCATTATAACTTAGTTACAAAACTGCTAAAATAAATATTCACAGAACTAATGACTTACCTCCAATAGTTTTGTACAACCGTCCATGTCTTTGGCCAACTCCCGGGTCGCCTCGCCCAATCCCCGGTACAAGCACGTCAAGACCCCTGTAGCTATAGAAAGATGCGACACCTGCGCTGCATCCATAAACCTACGGATCATCTCCGGACGCAATCTTCCGTCCGACTTGTCGATGAACAAAGTCGCAGTCGCAATAATCCCCATCACAACACCCATGATGCACTCCATATCATGCACTAGTGGGGCGCCATCTCGAACCCGCTGTCGCATCGGTGCTATCTTCTCAAGGAGGAGCTGAACAGTAGGGCCTCCATGGGCCCATGCGCTCGTCCGCTCGTTCTGAGTCAAGCCGTAATACTCCCCAACTGTGTCCCTCCAGGCGCCCACGTCATCCAAGTGAATACACTCCTCTCCATCCAAATCAAGGCCAAGTATGAAGAACACATCGTGCAGTGTGATGGTGATCTCTCCCCATGCGAAGTGAAAACTGTTCGTCTCGGAGTGCCAGTGCTCAACAAACGCACTGATCAGAGTGTGATCCACATGATCCCACTCAAAATCTCTCAGGTCCCAGAACCCAGTCTCACGCACTACGGGAAACCAGGACTCCCGTCCATCAACCTCCAACAACGCCTCTACCTGGCCTAGCGACTGCCCTCGTCTCTGCACACGTACACCCCTCCGCAAGGCTGCGTCCTCCCATCTCCAAACAGCCTGTGCAATGTGGGTCTCGTAGTCTCTCAGAAAGGAAACGGTATGTGGCCCCCTGGCCATTCGGGCAGAACAGCCCGAATGACCCCTGTCCTGATAGACTCGCCATGCTGCCTATCACCTCCTGTACTACTCCCCTCGCCATGCTGCCCAGCACCACCTGACCGACTGCTCTCGCCACGTTGTCTCCGCCTCCTCTGCACTACACGGACAGGGGGCTGTGCCGTCTGGTCTCCTCCCCTGTCCTGACGAACATCGTCAGATGCCCATACATCGGATCATGGCTCGGGCCGAGGGGGGCCAACGACACATGCCTCGAAAGTGCAGCCGACTCAATAGGTGGGGCTGAAGAACTTCTCTGTCCACGTACATCCCTCTCATGACCCTCGGCAATCGACACACCCTCCAAGTTCCTAGGTGTCGCTGATGGCGCCGCCTGCTGACTCCCGGTAATCGGCTCAGGCGCGGCGCTCCTCGGCGTCGACGATGGCGCCGCATGCTGACTCCCAGACGTCCTCCCTACACCCGTAGATCCTACTGGGGTGAACGACGCAAAATCTATCTGCCCAACGGCCCATGGCTCCTGGTCGCCCGCTCGAGCATGACTCGTCCCAACACCCACATCTCCGAGCAGAGGTGCCGTGTTGTCTTACGAGTTCAATTGTTCGCTCGCAAACGCAGTCCCAAAGTACTCCTGATAACTGTCATGATGAGTCTGCAACTGCTCATCCACTCTCTCAGTTCCAGTCTACAACTGCTCATCCGTCTGCCGTGCTCGGTCCCCTCGTAGGTACTCCTCCATCATCTCAATACCCTGGTCGCCTTGAGTAGACTCTTCGGTCGACTGCACCACTGGGTCATCCGTGTGGTCAGACATCAACGCCAGCTCAATCTGCACTAGACTCTCATATGTCTCTATAGACGGTTGTGACGTGTGCCCCAAACCGTCACTCTGGTCAACACGTGACCGAGAAGATGGCCCTCTCTGGAGGATCCATAACATCCTCCAACGTCTGGCTCTCCCTGACGGCAGCCTCGGTATCATCATCTACCGTGTCACTATCCGTCTCCATAGAAATTGATACATCCTCTAACGTCTGTCTCTCCCTAATGGCAGCTCTCCTAGCAGATTGCAAAACCACCATCTCTCCTAAATTTCTCGATAACGCGGACTGTGTAAATTAAAATATATTTATCAGAATCCTATTGCTCAATTACAATACTATATCGTATGACTGTCTAAATGTGGCAAGATTTTCGTAAGGTTTATTACTGATTTCATCTTAATACTAACAATTCCTAAGAAAACATAAATATATACTTATTCGATTTCAATTTCCCTACACCTAGTATTTGACATAATCCTATGGCTCGTATACGATACTATATCGCGTGACTGACTAAATGTTGCAAGATTTTCCAAAGGTTTATTAATGATTTCAACCTAATAATATCAATTCCAAAGAAAACAGAAATATATACTTATTCGATTTCAATTTCCCTACACCTAATAACGATTTTAACATACCTTAGGTTGAGGCTGTGTCTGAGTCTGCGGTTGTTGCTCGGTCTGTGTCTCAAGCTGTGGCGGTACATCTGTCATCCTCCTCCTCTGTATAGTGGGTTCCGGCTACATTATATATAACAATTAAATGTTAACACTATTTCCTTCAGGTTAAAAAATAAAGCAAATTGATTTTTATAAACATTAAATGTTACATGTAACGGATGTCTCCGAAAGGGACCGACATAATCAGCCGCGGCTTTTTCACGATTGTCTTTCAGCATCTCAAAACTCGGGTACAAAGTGGTGGTAGAAATAGGGACGGGGAATCGACGGAACCAAAAGTCGGGCTCGGAAAGAAAGGAATCGGAGAAGATTCGGATGGTGTGTCGGAGAACTGGGCCCCCAACGGTAAAAAACATACCGCATCTCCATGCGGTATTTTGTTACCGTTTTGGCAACGGTAAAAAACATACCGCATGGAGATGCGGTAGATTCTTACCCAAAATTTAAATATTTTAAAAAACCACCGCATACCCATGCGGTGGGTTTCGGATAACTTCGACCCAACCGGTTTCTCGTATTACGGACTCTGTTTTAGCCTAACCCACCGCATGTACATGCGGTGTATTTGGACGGTCAACGGACATACCGCATGTACATGCGGTATGTCGGGCAAAAATTTGATTAAATCACCGCATAGGGATGCGGTGGATTTGCGGTGTAAATAGTAAAAATTAGCGGTGTAGATATAACGCCCCGTTTTATTCTTATAGGGAGAGTTTAAAAAATGTCGATTGTTTGGCCCGACCCAACTAATGATGTAGGTAGAAGGCGAGCATTTATCCTCGAATTATATGGATCATTTGCAATCCTTCATTGTGCATGAGCGGCTAGATTTGCTAAAGGTCACGGTGAAGACGACTTGATGAAGGAGCTCATGAGCCATGCCTGACCGAAAAAATAATCGAGATGAAGAGAACATTGGGACATTTCATTACATAGCCGAAGTGCATGGTCTCATTTTTATCGATATGGTGATGACAAAATGAAATATGTACAAAGTTGTTCGGACCATATATCACTACTACAATTAAGGCCTAATGTGGCGGATCAAAACCGCCACATTAGGTCTAGTGTGGCGGTTTTTACCCGTCTCTGTTGCTCGCGTTGCATTAGGTCTAGTGTGGCGGTTTTTGCATCTATTGTGGCGGTTTATTATGGAAGCTAAAAACTGCCACAATAGGCCAGTAAACCACCACAATAGACCTATCTAGTGCGGCGGTTAGTTAATATCTATTGTGGCGGTTTCCTTATCTAATGCGGCGGTTTTCTTATCTAATGTGGCGGTTTTTCCTATTGCATGTGATAAGGAAGTTGTTGCCTAAAAGCCTCATATGTTTTCTATGATAGAAAACTCAAGAATGGGACAAAGGAAACAGAACTGTAGCACCTGATTGATCATGCAGTTCTAGGCCTCTCTAGCCCATCCGATCAACCTTTTCCTCCTGGATTCATAACATGGAACACTACATAAAATATAAATCATCATATAAAGCCTGTCCACTGATTGTCTCACATGCTCCATTAGGAGTTTCATAATAAAAGAAAATTAACAACAGGATTACAAAAATCAATTTTATGAGAGAAACATTAATAAATATAAAGCATAGTATCAACTCTGAACCAAGCAAAGAAAGAGAGATGATCACCTTTTCTAAGCGCTGGAAAAGTCCTGTCTTAAACTGTCAGACTCCACGAACGATAGAGGTTGGATCTAACCTAGATAGAATTCAATCCACAAATCAACATTTCTTCCAGTTCAAGTGTAGGAGCAAGATCTGTATGTAACAATAAAGAAATCTCCACTGTTGACAAGACAGAGTTTCAAGATTGTTCAACGAAAGCAGTAACTGTGCAGTACTCGAATTCAGGAATCAAAATAAGAGAGAATCGACTAAATTATTGACGATCGCAGTAGCTTATTGCTGAAATATAGTTGAGCTGATGTAGTGTCATGAAAACAGATAAAGCAGGGATTTCTCAAAAAACACTGCACTTATCCTGTAATCTTTCAACCAGAAATGAGCTGATGCAGTGTCATGAAAATAAAAGAACATGATCAGCAAATGACTTTGGGGGAAGAAAGCAAAAGAATTCGGTATCACAACACCATGAACAACAATCGACAAGAGTTGAGCCAGAGCTCAGAGGTTATACTGAGTTGATCAAGAGCCCATCAGCTGTTGGCTGGAACAAAAATATCAAACACATTGTTTAAGAACTCTCTAGCACTATAACTTTTGCAATTTTCCAACAATATTTAGAGATTACTAACATGGTAGAAACATAAAAATTCATCTGCAGCAAGCATTTGTGTAAACACAAACCCAAAGTTACATGGGGAAGTCTACAGTTCAAACCGTATGCTAAGATACTTCACATTTCATTAGTAATTAAAGTTATTAAACACAAATTAAAATAGAATCTAGAAAATATGAATTATATATCAAGTTTACAAATAGAGAAAATTGAAATATCAACTAACTGACAAAATAATTAGACATTTTAAGAGAAAATTAACTCTTGCCAAATCACCGAATTGAAGATTATGGAAAAAAAATAAAATTAATGAATGCAGAGAAAGAGATTGAAATATGAAATTGGATTTTCTAGTCAAAAGGGAATGGAGCAATAGAAGAAGATTTAAAAAGGAAAAAAAAAACATGCATCAGTATGTATTTATATTTATACATACACAGACACTTCCAGTAGTTCACGCCAAAAGAGTGGCTTCGTATAGGCTGTAGAATGGCCATATACTCTCCTCTCTTTGGGCCCTTTCATTTCTAGTGAATTTGGCATACATGGATCAGGTGCTTGATTTATTGGGTGTCCTGAAAAAGCTCTAAAGTAAATCTGAAATTTCCACAGCCTTTTTTTCTTTACTTCTTTTTGTAATGCCTCATGGAAAAAATTGGTTTTATTCTCCCACCATAGAGCTAGAGACAGCCAAAGAGAGGAACTGAGTTCTAGTTCTCAGACCTTAAGATTATAAAATTATACCGGTATATATAATAGCCCCCCCCCCCCCCCCCCCCAATCAAAATAGCAAGAAATACATGAATAGTTGAACACTCTTAGACACATAAACCCAGTTAACCGGCTATAAAATGCAGATTGTCAAGCAATTGTATAACTTATACCTAACACAGGATTAGGAATATAAATGTCATTCAACTAACAACTTTAGATACTAAATGAAAAACAAAATACAACTGCAAGGAAAACTGAAATGGAATAATAATTCGGTTTTGAGCATATAGGATAAGCAACCTTAAGAGAGTCAGCTCTTCTACTATTATTGAAACTTGATACCTTGTTTAAATTCAAACAAGGATGGGAAATGACATTAGCTACCTTGTTTGAATTTACTTCTACTATTATTTTTATTTCAATGTCACATTTCTGTTCTTGGATAAGAAGCTTAGAGATAAAAAAAAAAAGGAAATTCTTCATCTATGTGAAAAACAAGATAAGAACTGCCCAACAAGTCAACAACTATGACAAGGCTAATAACAAGATAAGAACTTCTCCCTAAACCCCCTACAGTTGATCCCATCCTCTACAGAAGTGGATTCATTAAACCCATCAAATGAACTAAAACAAGATAGATTAGAATTGGAACCCTCCATATGATTCTCATACTTCACCATTCCATCAACTTTTTCGGGATATCTACATGCTCGGTTGTAAACATTTTTAGCTTCTTCCCTTCTATCCAAACTAAATAGCCCATAGCAATGCCAAGTTAATCTGATTATTGAGACAGAGCATATCAAGAAAAACAAATCTAAGAAAACTAGAAAGACATAATCCACTATATTCACCATCAAACCACCAAATCTCAAATTAAAGCACAAATTCAGTCTGCTACCACCAAATTGAATATATTGAACATCAAAACACCATCACTCATCCGAGGCACAACAAACTCTCAAAGTAGATGTTCAATTCAAAGCTAAAGGTGGACAGACCAACCTGTACTTACCTGGTCAGAATTGAGGTCAAGGACGATTTGAAGTCTTCAATAACCTTCACCAAGACAGAAGCAACATCCATGAAAATCTTAGGAAATCAATTTCAGTGACAAGAGGCGAACGGACAAACGAAGAGACATCAAAGTCGGTGATGGAAAGAGAGTAGAGGCGGCTGATGGACGCGCTGGTGGTCGGGTGTGGAAGCGCTGGTGGTCGGAATTAGGCAAAAAGGTGAATTGGTGGTGCGAGGGTGGTGACAACAATGGTGGACTGCGACTTTGAGCAGCGACGTCAAAGAAAGAGAGTCGCGGCGAGGCGGGAGGGAGCACGAAGATGGCCAGTGTTTGGCCGGTGAGAGGGAGAGGAACAATGGCCTGAGTGTTTAGGGTTTGGTATCCCTTTTCACTTTAAGAAGTGAGACCGTATAAAATATAAACTAAAATATAGAAACCGCTTCTAAGGGGAGAAAAATGTGTTCGGACAAAAACCGCTTCAATAGGTAAAAAAATCGCCACAATAGGGTATTAAAACCGCTACAATAGATACTATAGAGGTAGATGATCAAAACCGCAACATGAACCGCCACAATAGATTAAACCGTTGCAAAAACCGCTTCAATAGACCAACCACTACAAGAAAGTGTAACAATAGGTCTTAATTGTAGTAGTGATAGACGATTGACAAGGCTATCCCTTGGGTGGTCTTTGTGTGAGTAAGGCTCACATCCTAAGCTTCTAACATTTAGGGTGGGGGACCTAGTCCTTGTATGGATCCTATCTCTTCAAGCCAAAGCTATCGGAAGTCGAACACACACCTCGAAGGTGTTAAGATGAAACCTCCCCTTTGACTCGGCCATCAAGGAGGTTCCATCATAACACTTCGAGCACCCTATAATCCAACCATTCACAAGCCTATTCTGCACTTACATACATGCCATCAATTTTAATCATTCATACCCTATACAATTGTGAAGCAAACTAGACGAAACAAAATGTTGCCTACACATAGATATCCGCTGGGGTCTTGGTCCGATTTGGGGAAGGGCCTTCATTTATGAACATAGCATTTGAGCAAAAAGGAATTGCTATGCTTCATCTCCATTCAGCTTTGAGTTTCCTCCTCCAAGTTTTCCATTATTAGGCCATCCTGAAGAAAGGGAGCAATGCTGAAATGCAGGGAGAAACGTTGAGCTAACACTTTGTAGACGTGGAGCTTTATGATGTACATAATCTCATCCGGGCTCTTAGTGACTTCCTCGAACTCCTTTTCATTCCCGACCTTCCAGATGTGATATACTGTGGTTGCTAAGCCTATCATTTTCACCTTCGATTGCCATCTCCTGCCTTTTGCCTCCTTTTTCAGCCATTTTAGGGAACCTCCGATTGTGTTCATTCCTCTCCAGATTCCCAACCACTGCTTTACCGACATCCATATTTGGTAAGAGAAATTACAAGAGAAAAATATATGATCATGTTATTCAAGCTCTTGATTACAAAACGTACAACCTAGTTGAACTTCCCTTGTCCTGATCTTATCTTTTGTGCGCAATCTCCCCTTAGCTGTGAGCCATAGAATAAATGAGTGCTTGGGGAGATTAATATTGTCCCATACAACCGTACTCCAAGGAGGATTAATAGCTTTCCTTCTGAAGAAATCATAAGCTGCACTGATTTTGTATTTCCCTCCACTGCACCAACAAGATAAGAGAGTAGTTGCTTGCTCCTCAGAACCTACAGTGTTTAGAAGTTCATTTTTTATAGCTTGGATTTTCTTGATTAAGGGTGAATCATTTACTTTGTGGGGCTCCCAATTCCATATACTCCCCTCTTGTAAATACTGGTGGTGTAGCCATCTAATCCATAAGCTATCTTTTTTCTGCACAATATCCCATAGCACTCTTGACAGAAATGCAATGTTCCAAGTTTTCAAGTCCTTCAGCCCTAAACCACCTTCTTCCTTGGGTAGACAAACATCCTTCCACTTTACCCTGTGAGACTTCCATAAGAATTTAGCACATAAAGCATTTACTTTATCAATTAACGTGGATGGGGAAGGGAGTACAAAGAACCAGAAAGCCTCTATCCCTTGTAAACTAGCCCTTATGAGTTCCACCTTTCCTGCATAAGTTAGTGTCTTTGAATTCCAATAGCTAATATTAGTTAGCATCTTGTCTAGAAAAGGAGAGAACTGTGAAACAGTTAGTCTGCCCGAGGAGATGGGTATTCCTAAGTATTTGAAGGGGAATTCACCTTGAGGAAAACCTGTTCTATTAACTAGATATGATTTAACCTCAGGTTTAGCCTCTGCCAAATAAAAAGAGGATTTTAAGGAACTTACCTCTAGGCCGGATACTTTGGAGAAGTGTTCTAGTGCATCAAGAATGATCATTATAGAGCTCTTATCTCCTCTGGATAGAAAAAGGATATTGTCTGCATACGGTAGATGAGAAATTTGTAGCAAGGAGCATTTTGGATGAAAGCTAAAAGACGAGAACCTTGTCCTGCATTTTAAAACTCTAGAGAGGTGGTCTACACAGAGCACAAATATGGGGGGGGGGGGGGGGGGAGATAGGGTCCCCTGCCTAAGACCTCTTTTCCCTCTAAAAAGTCCATTAATGCAACCATTTATATTTATAGAGAAGGACGTGGTGCATATACATTCCATCAACCAGTTTATAAACCTTGAAGGGAAATTAAGAGCAATCAACATTTGTTTGATAAAATCCCAAGAAATAGTGTTGTATGCTTTCCTTAAATCCATATTCAAAATGCATCTAGGACTAATACGTTTCCTAGCATATTTTCTGATTAGTTCATGGAGTAGCATTATATTTTCTGTCATCAATCTCCCTTCTATAAAACCTATTTGAGCAGGGGAAACAAGTTTCTTCAAAACTGGTTTTAATCTACTTGCTAAAATCTTTGTGATTACTTTGTATGTCACATTGCAACAAGAAATAGGTCTAAATTCACTCACCTTATTTGCATTTGTAGTTTTGGCTATAAGAGCAATGCTGGTGTGATTAATCTGTTTGAGGAGCCTTCCTGTCTCAAAAAATTCTTTGATAGCTCTGCAGAATTGATCCCCTGTCGTCTCCCAACAATCCTTAAAGAATTTTGAGGTGAAGCCATCTGGTCCCGAGGACTTATCATCTCCAATCCCCCAAAGAGCCCCTTTTATCTATTCTGAGTCAACTGGCTTTATTAGCTCTTCATGTGATTCTGATTCCAAGAGATCTCCCCCATAAATAACAAACCTAGCATGTTTTTGATGGACTCCACATCTGTATGACATTTGTGTTGTGTTATAGGAGGATTTCCATGATTTAATTTAGAAAAGAAAATTATTTTTATAAATTAAATAATAGTTTGATGAGTTTAATTCTCCAATCTGCAGAAACATTAAAGAATTGAGTACTTAAAGTAATTAACAGTAATAGACAAATACTGTAGAAGGGGGGTTGAATAGAGTATAGACGCTTTTCGCAAAGTCGTGTAGAGCAAGCAACTTCAAGGGCTGGATAGTGAGTTTCAAGGCCTTGAACTCGATCTCAAGATCTTGAACAAAACTTTTCATCCCTTGCTAGTTCTGCAATGTAATCAAGCGTAAGAAAAATAACAGAGAAATAAATAACACAGGACTTGTTAACGAGGTTCGGCTCTTAACCAGCCTACGTCCCCGCCTAGGGTTATCCAACCCGTAGGATTCAACAACTTTTATTCCTCTTTCTTTATGAGTCCTAGATACAACCTAGAAGAAATTCCTCTCTTCTATAACCCGAAGCCTACCTCGCTTCTATCTAGTCAACCCAAGATACAGAGAAATAAAAGTCCCCTTTGCCACACCGAAGTGTGATACATTTGAGTATATGATACTCTTAGTATAACATGGATGAAATCTTCTGGCCTCTCCATGCTCTTTTTCTTTTTGAATTACTGCTGTTAAAACCTTCTGGCCGAGATCTCCTAATTCCTTAATTGGTGAGATATAGTTGTTGAACATAGGTTGCCGAGATCCTGCTAGAAGATATGGGCCGAGATTCTGGTCTATCTTGAATTCAGATTCATCTTGTAATATATATTTCTAGACCAACACAATATTTTTAACCAAAAAAATCTTAACCGAAAATTGAAAGATATACAATAAAATATAAACCAATTAATCCAAATAAATCATTATAAACTATGTAAGTCCGAAAATACATATGGATAGGATAAACTATGTAATCTATATAAGTCCGAAAATATATAATCTACAAGGCAATAATATATCCAATGTGTAT
Source organism: Persicaria tinctoria (assembly GCA_037127255.1). Classification (NCBI taxonomy): domain Eukaryota; kingdom Viridiplantae; phylum Streptophyta; class Magnoliopsida; order Caryophyllales; family Polygonaceae; genus Persicaria; species Persicaria tinctoria. The sequence continues at coordinate 66,444,728 of JBANSL010000013.1, forward strand.
AAACTATAATACCTTATACTTTTTGTCTTTTATCAATCCTGCACAAATTAGTGATATAGCATATGTATTTCATCAAGGGAAAGTAAGGGAGCTATCAATCTCCCCCTTGATGAAAGACAAAACATATTGGATTATAAGTTCCTGCAGATTAGTCAAACAAAACATAATCGGACACATATATGAGCAATATGATCTACTGAGCAAGTTCTAACTATGTTGGATCCCATAGTTTTGAAAACATTTGAAAATAGCAAAATAACAGTAGCAAAATAGCAAAAGATCATTGATCTCCCCCTTTTTGTCTTTCGACAAGTAAGGATCACAAACAGGTCTAAGACCAAGTTCAAGACAACAGAAAATCCTGAATTTAAGACTAAGTTCAAGACAGCATAAAATCAAACCTAAGAACAGAAATTTAAGATTCAAAAACAGCATAAAATCTAGAATTTTAAGGTTCATAGAGCATCAGAATCGGTAGACCAGGGTAGAACAGCTACTCTTCACGCCACTCTCCATAACCATCATCGCCACCATCCTTCTTACGCTTCTTGGCCGCAATGTCTGCTTCAGCCTTTTTCTTGTAGCGCTTTTGAGCTTGATTAACTTTTTGAGCCTTCTTCATTTCATCGACCACTCGCTCCTGTGGTGCCTCCTTGCGGTAGCGCTTGACCACTCGCTCATGTGGGATATGCAGTCGGCTTTTTGGGGGTGACTATCAGTGGAAACTTCCTTTAGGAGGCCAAAAATAGTAGCTATGACACTTGGGGTTAACTCGATATGTTCATTGCAAACAATGGTATTGAGTTTTTGGTGACCCCGATCCCTTGAATAAGTGAGATTAATAAAGAACAGACGAGTGAGACGGGGGTAATAAGCGTCACCTAGGTTCAGAAGTGGCCAAAGGCCTGAGACTTTGAGATTAGTAATGCGGAGGGGGGGGGGGGGTCAAGGGACTCTAGAAATGCTGGATCAATGGAATCACACAGGCAAAGCTTACGAGAACTGAAAATATCGAGCTACTTACCTGCAATTTCGAAGTTTCGAAACCATGAAGCGGGGAGGGTAGGCATTGCTGATTGCGCTTCAGTCTGGGGAGGGGAATCGTCGGAGGTGCAAGTGTGGATGTTGATGGAGTCGTCGACGGTGATCTCCTTTCCTTTCCGAGAAGTCGACCGCTTGCCCTTGCCTGGATTGCCGATAGAGGTCTTGGGAGCCATGGATGTGATGATGAAAATTCTGGGAAAGGAGGAGCGAGGGAGAGAGATGGGTGCAGGCTTCGAAGTGACGGGGAGGAGTTAATAGGGGAAGGAGAATCGGGGCAAGATCTTTCCAAGGAGGGTGGGTAAATCAAAACTAGGTAAAAAAATCTTGGAAAGGGATAACATTTCACCTTGAAAACTTATCCAAAAATCACAGCTTTTACTTAAACCAAATCTCAACAACTTTTTAAATTTTAAGGTTTTTTTTTTCAGAAGCAACATAAAAAAATACTTAACAAAGATATCAAATCTTTTATTTTTGAAAATTTTTGGAAATAATAAAAAACCTTTGACAAATCGAATTAAAACCGAAAAAAAATTCCCTGGCCAATACTAATAAAATAAAAGCCACAAAATATGATCCAATAATTTATGTATACGATATGAACGGTCAAGGTCTTGAAATTTATTTCCGAGACTTTGAAAGTCAATTCGTTTATGCTCCCCCTAAACGAATGCATCCTTAAATAAAATACCAAGCTCTAATATGATAAAATCAAATTTATCCTCAAGTAATGGTTTAGTAAAAATATGAGCAAGTTGTAAATCAGTAGAGATAAAGGATATAGAAACGTCACCTTTTTCGACATGATCCCGAATAAAATGACGTCTCACATCAATGTGTTTAGTTCGAGAATGCTGCACATGATTTTTAGTGATAGATATAGCACTTGTATTATCACATTTAATTGGGATACCTTTGAAGTCGAAGCCAAGATCTTGTAACTGTTGAGCTATCCATAAAACTTGTGAACAACAAGCTCCAGCAGCTATGTATTCGGCCTCAGCAGTTGAGAGACCCACATAATTTTGTTTCTTGGAGTGCCAACTGATTAGAGAAGATCCCAATAGTTGACAACAACCAGAAGTACTTTTTCTATTAACCTTATAACCTGCAAAATCTGCATTTGAATAAACATAATATCGGGTCTACTTGCTGTGAGATAAAGGAGTGAACCAATCATACCTCGATATTCCTTTTGGTTCACACTCTTACCGTTTTTGTCTTGATCCAAACACTACAAAAAATAATGAAATTCGCCACGCCAGCTAGCTTCGGCAGGTGTTTGTCGTGGAAAATGGTATTCTTTTGCCACGGCATTAGCCACGGCAAGCGTTGTATCCGAAAAATTACACAAATTAGCGATGCCTAATAGCTTCGGCAAGTATTTACCGTGGCCATTGGGTAGAAAAAAAACCTCTATTAACCATTCGCCTCTCTCCTCCCGACGTCCCCGTTCCTCCACTTCCGCCTCCCAAAGAACGCAGATGTCCATCATCTCCTTCCTTTGCTCTCTTAAATTCTCAATCTCCCTCTCCCAGTTCTCGTTCTCCCTTCTTTATCCTTATGTCTCTCCTCTTTATCTCGAGATCTCTCTCTTAATCTCCTCTTCATCTCGGAATTAGGGTTTCACTGCACCTTCAATCGAATCGGAGAAGACGGCGTCGAAGACCACCATCGCCGTCCCCCATCGCCATACCCAACCAGATGCCAATCCCGCCTTGAGAAAGCCTTCTTTCATCACTGTCAACCAGATCTAGCTTAATTGGCTCATTAGGGGCAAATTGGTAACACAGCTTTTGACATGCTTCCTTGAAAGCCTCCCTTTTGTATATATAAGATGTAGTTGTTCTGATAGCTCTTGCTTTTCATTGGACCTAACCTTTCAGCGCTTAGATTTTCCCTTGTCATTCATTCTGCCTCTACTCACCATTCTCTTTGTCTTTATCTTTTGTTTTAAACCTTCCTCTTTAATTGCCTAAATCTGCTTGTTGTTCTTTAGTTGAATTTAAAGGTGGTTGATTGCGGAATTATTTTGTGTTGGTATGGTGCTTTTGCTTGCTCCCTTTTACATCTCCTTCCTTCTTTTCCACCGTCTCTCTAAAGGGCTTGTGCTATCAAGGCCTTTCAAATCGTTCCCCCTTAGCCTTCCCACTCTGCTCTCTTCCTCTTTACTCAAGTTGTGACAAGGAGCCAAATCAATTTCAAGCCTAAGAAAAAGCAAAACCACTGGGTTAAGATCCCATTTTACTAATATAGTTCAGAAAAGAAAAAGCTCAGTACTGATTTTGGTAGGGCTATGATTAAACTACTTGTCTTGTGCTCTACGTGGTTCAATTGTCTGTTCAAACTTCAAATTCATGTTTCTAAATGCTATTCTGATATTCTTTTAGAATTTCATATATTGTCTTGTGCTCTATCTGGTTCAGTTTGTTCATATATTGTTTCTAAATTCATGTAGACTATAAGCTCTTCTTGATTCATATATTGCTTCTAAATGCTATTCTGATATTCTTTTAGAATTTCATTGAGTTATGGTGTTTTTTTTATTTGCTTCCAATTCTTCTTCTTCTTCTGTTCTTTCGGAACTAATTTGCTTTGTTATGTCTAATGGTTATTTGTTATACATTGTTCAAACTACAGCTACTGGCTCTAGATCGAGGGTCTTCAGAGTTGGCTTGACTTTGTCATGGGTTTCTTTCTTACAAGTTGAGGTGTTTTGCTTGGAAATGTAACCCGAATGTAATCAGGTTTAGCTAATCTCAGCTTCTTAGAATGTTTATTGACACCAAGCACTAAATGTAACCTGAATTTTCTCTGAAAAGATGTTTTCCTTGGAAATTGCAGCTTCGGTCCCCTGATGCTAGTCCTACTATGAAAGTTCCTGCACTCCGTACCTTGGCATATATTTTGAAAACATCGAGGTAAAGCATTTATATTGCATCTGGTGTGATTTATGGTTGTGTTAGTTGAATCCTCTCTTGGTCTGAAAAAACTATTTATAATACATAATTTGTTAAAGAAATTCTTAAAGAAACTAAATGAGAACTCTAATTCATTTTACCCTAAGTAGCTTGTGAAATTTGTTGTTTTGAATAGGAAAAAAAATAATCTTGTTAGGTGCCAGGTTTTGGAGAACCGCCATTTTAATGTGTTTCACGCTTTATTTTTCACTTTTATATCATCTATGCCATCATTCTCAAACTTGTTGTAATTGCTTAATTCCATTGTGTTATTTGTAGAAACCCCATAATATGTAAGGATCTGGAATCCATGAACAAGGGATATCATTTTAAAGGTTGATGTTTTCCATGTGCAAAGGTATCCTTTTTGACAAGTAGCTAATATTGATTGAACTCCAATGGCATCTTTTGACAAGAGATATAGAATGCACGGTTATCTTTCTTTACGTTTCATGGTTGGTGTGAAGGAGAAGCATGTTATTGTATCTTCTGAACTGATTTAGCTCTTCTTTTTTGGTTTGAATTTAGCTCTTCTTTAGTTCTCACAATTTGTCCTAATAGCTTATTTGATGCAGCTGCAAAAACAGGTGATCCCGATAAGAGATTAGAGAAAGTTGCGGTCTTTATTTTTCTTCTCAGAAATTAGGGAAACAAGTAATTATTTTTCTTCCCTTTTTTAGTGTTATCTTCTGTTACATAGCTCTAGTGTTTTACCAATTCTAATCTGAGATATTTCTTGTTCCCTGCAGGCACACTGAGGACTTGGCTCCTGTTAGATACTCTACCGGTTGATGCTTAAGGAAAACTGGTGGGCTTTCCGGCTGCTGTGCATTTCTGCTTTTTATTATGAGATTGATTTCTTTCTTTCTTTATTAGCTTGTCCAATTTGATGTAAATTATGTAGTTTTAGATAATTTTTTGGGTTAAAATATAGTTTTGCACATTTTATTGTATATGTAAATTTTATAATTATGTATATAAATTTTGTATAATTAATGAAAATTTATTATATGTAAATTGTGTATTTTTTTTTATTAAAAATATTGGACTTTTTAGCCCGGGTATTAAGAAACTGGGCTAAAAAGCATTAGCTACGGCAACTTGCCGTAGCAAATATGTAGGGTTTTTCATAGGGTCGCTTAGCCGTAGCTTAGCCGTCGCTAATTTTTTTTGCTACGGCTAATTGCCGAAGCTACCAAATTTCGTCACCCCAAAATTCGCCACCCCCCCCCCATTCTCCGTAGCTAAGCCGAAGCTAAACCCCTTTTGCCACCCTTTGAACCCCTTTTGCCACGGTTTTTTGTCGAAGCGAATTTCTTTTTTTTTTTGTAGTGAAAGACAATGTCGAGCTCATGGGAGTCTTGGCGACCTTTGATTGATCCATGTTGTATTTCTTGAGTAGATCTCTAGTATACTTACCTTGATTCAAGAATATTCCTTTCTTTGATTGATGAACTTGTAGTCCGAGAAAGAAAGTTAATTTTCCCATAACGCTCATCTCAAATTCTCTACACATGATATTAGAAAATTCCTTGCAAAGAGAATCATTAGTAGCACCGAATAAAATATCATCAACATATATTTGCACAACTAATAAATCTTTACCTCGTGTTTTGATAAAAAGAGTTTTATCGATCAAACCACGTTTAAAACCATTTTCAAGAAGATATTTCGATAATCTCTCATACCATGCCCGAGGGGCTTGTTTGAGACCATAAAGTGCTTTATTTAATTTAAAAACATGACTTTGAAATTCTTCATTTTCAAAACCAGGAGGTTGTGCAACATATACTTCCTCTTCTATATATAATACCATTTAAAAAGGCGCTTTTAACATCCATTTGAAAAAGCTTAATACCCATGTATGATGCAAATGCAAGTAAGATACGAATAGCCTCTAACCTCGCTACAGGAGAAAAATTCTCCTCATAGTCAATACCTTCTTCTTGATTATACCCTTGAGCCACGAGTCTAACCTTGTTGCGAGTAATCGTTCCATCTTCATCCAACTTATTTCGAAAGACCTATCTAGTACCGATGACGGATTGATGCTTGGGCCTTGGAGTGAGCGTCCAAACTTTATTCCTTTCAAACTCATTGAGCTCACTTTGCATTGCTATAATCTAGTCCAGATCTTGAAGTGCTTCGGTAGGAGATTTTGGTTCTACAAGAGACACAAACGCATAAAAAGCACACAAATTTCTTAACTTAGAGCGAGTTTGGATACCGGAATTCAGATCTAATATGATATTTTTGACTCGATGAAATGCAACGTGTTTGAAACTTCTTCGCTTAGGCTCTTGTGATGTTGAGGCTTCTCCAAGGCCTTGACTCTCAGGTTCAACAAGTGTTGTTGGTTCTGTATTTCCCAAGTCAAGGTCTTGAAACCGTTGTTCAAGATCGTGAACCTGTATGTCAAGGTCTTGGGCTTGCTCGGATGTATCTAGTATTGGTTTCTGCATGTTCCGACGTTGTGTTTTCTTCTTCTCTTCTTCAATGTCGGATCCTTGTTCCTCATGCTGATTTAGATTTAGATCTGCAAAGCTATCACTCAACACACCATCATTGCTTTCATAAAAAATAACATGAATGCTTTCTTTTACTATACTAGTGCGTTTGTTAAAAACCCTATATATATACTTTGCTATGTAAGGAATAACCAAGAAAGATACCTTCATCGCTACGAGCATCAAATTTTCCCAAATTATCTTTGCCATTGTTGTGAACAAAACATTTACATCCAAAAGGTTTGAAATAAGAAACAGTGGGCTTTCTTCCATGAAAAAGTTCATTGGGAGTTTTCTTTAAAATAGGACGAATTAAGCACCGGTTTAAAATATAGTTTGCCGTATTTAATTCTTCGGCCCAAAGAGATTTTGCTAAACCAATGTGTAAAAGCATAGTTCTAGACATATCCTCCAAGGTGCGGTTCTTTCGTTCCACAACCCCGTTTTGTTGAGGAGTTCTAGGTGCTGAAAAATTATGTGACATACCATATTTTGAACAAAATAAATCAAATTTAAGTTGATCAAACTCACGCCCATGATCACTACGGATAGCAACAATAGGCATGTTTCTCAAGGTTTGTAACTCTTTGCAAAGTTTTGAAAACTCGAATAATGCTTCTTATTTCTCCCTAAGAAATGATACCCAAGTGAAACGTGAGAAATCATCAACAATGACAAGAATATATTGTTTACCTTTGAGAGATTTGATGCGCATAGGTCCACATAAATCCATGTGTAATAATTCGATAGGGCGAGAAGTACTTACTACCTTTTTGGGTTTAAAAGACCATCGAGTTTGCTTACCTCGTGAGCATGGATTGTATAACTCATCTACCTTATAGTTGAGATCGGGAAGCCCACGTACCAAGTCCCTGGATTGTAGTTTCTTCAACGTGTGCATACTTACATGTCCAAGTCTGCTATGCCAAACCCTTGGATCTTCTGTCAAGGCCTTGAGACACTTTAAAGTAGTTCCTGCAACTTGGTTACATAGAATATACGTTGTTACTGCGAGGTGCCGCTAGGACTAAATCTCCAGATTTTTTATTTTTTACTAAACATTTTTTCGAGTAAAAAACAGCAATATTACCTTTATCATATAATTGAGAGATACGTAGTAAATTGTATTTCAATCCTTCTACAAGGTATACATAATTAATAAAATTAGAAAAATCCTTACCAATCTTACCTATCCCAATTATGTTGCATTTTCCCTTATCACCAAGAGTAATTGTGCCAGTGGATTGCTTCTTTAAATCCAAAAATAATGAACTTTTTCCACTCATGTGTCGTGAGCAACCACTATCAAGAATCCATTTATACTCCTTAGTCTTAGTGATATCCTGCAAAACAACCAAATTCAACCTTTCCGGCTAGACCAAATTTCAAATTTAGATTCGTACTCGGGATGGACCATGTTTGGTGGTCTTGTCCCTTTAGGAACCCAAATTTGCTTTACCTGTTCACTTAAATAAAACGGAAAAGTATTACGAATAATATGCGGATCATTTCTACGATATGGACAAGTAGTTTTAACATGACCCTTTCTACAACAAAAATGACAAGTGGGTGTGCGCCATCTCCCTTTAGCTCTTACAAAAGTGTTGGGGCTTTCTTTGAAAAATTCTTGTTATATCCAATACCACTTTTGTTGGTGAATGATTGATGCTCACCTAACATTCTATCAAGATTGGCCTTTGAGTGGGCAAAGCGCATGAGAGAGGTCTGCTGGTCTCTACACTTATCAGCCAACGAGATCTTCTCTTTCTCCAGCTCTTTTATGGAAAGAGTTAGAGAGGAGAGATCTTGCTTCAAGACAGAGTTTTCTGTCTCCAAGGCCTTGACTTTACTGTCAAGGGCTGACTGACGAGCTTTGAGATTTTTCATTTCCAGCGACATCTCACCCATGTTCTTTTCCTGCTCCAAAAGCTTTTCTTTCAAGATGTTAGTTTCATGTATAAAATGTTCTTCATTTAAAATCATGTTTTGAAGGAATTCAGATAGAGCAGCAATAGGACTCGAAATTAAATTCCTTACTATATTTCCAAGATGCTTCTTTGCAGCTTCCTCTTGATCAGCCATTAGGCATAGATTTGCCTGTTCGGATTCAGATCCAGATTCACTTGAAAAGTCAGAATCGCTCCAAGCTTCCATCACAACCTTCTTCTTTCGGTTCTCCTTTCAATATTTGTTCCTTTTCTTTTGTGGACAACCCTTGACAAGATGCTCTGTATCACCACACTCAAAACAAGCCATAGGTTTAGTTTTCTTATTGGAAGAATACAGCTTACCTTTCTGTTTCGATGAACTACTGTACTCTCGGTTAGCAAATTATTTCTTCATCTTGTGTATCCTTGCTAATCCTCTTGTGATGAGTGCAAATGGATCTTTTTCACCGTCACTTTCTTCATCATCAGAGGGAGCTTCTTCCTTCTTAGCTCGTAGGGCCAAGTTCTTTACCGTAGGGGCTACTTCTTCATCATCTTCACCAAGAACCTCTAATGGGTAATCAACTTACCGAGGAGATCGTCCAATGACCAAGTTGACATATTTTGAGCTTCCTCTATTGCAGTTACTTTTGGTCCCCATTTAGCCTTTAGTAAGCTCCTCAAGATTTTCCTCACCTTTTCTTCATTGCTGAAGGTTTTGCCGAGAGAGTCCAAGTTATTGACGATTTGGGTGAATCTGGTAAACATCTCCTTTATGGTTTCTGTAGACAGCATCTTGAATAGCTCATATTGCCGTAGGTAGATGTTGATCTTGCTTTCCTTAACATGGCTAGTACCTTCGTAGGTTACTATAAGTTTATCCCAAATTTCTTTGGCGCTCCTGCAAGTTGAAACACGATTAAACTCATCAGTATTCAAACCGCAATATAGCATGTGCATGGCCCGAAAGTTCTTGGCCACATTTTCGTGATTGGTTTGAGTGTATTCTGCTTCTACCTTCGCCACTTGTTCTCCTGATGTAGCACCGGGCTTCATTGGAATAGTTGGTCCTTTGACTATGCATTCCCAGAGCTCCATGTCTTGATCAATGATAAACATTTTCATCAAAGATCTCCAGTGCACAAAGTTGTCACCACAGAATAGAGGAGGGCGATTAGACGACCTTCCTAGAGCGAATCCATCTTCTCCTACAACAGTACTCATGATCGATCTCACAGATTGTTAAATCAAATTGTGAGTTAAGCTCTGATACCAATTGAAGAATTGAGTACTTCAAGTAATTAACAGTAATAGGCAAATACTCTAGAAGGGGGGTTGAATAGAGTATAGACGCTTTTCGCAAAGTCGTGTAGAGCAAGCAACTTCAAGGGCTGGATAGTGAGTTTCAAGGCCTTGAACTCGATCTCAAGATCTTGAACAAAAATTTTCGTCCCTTGCTAGTTCTGCAATGTAATCAGGCGTAAGAAAAATAAAAGAGAAATAAATAACACATGACTTGTTAACGAGGTTCGGCTCTTAACCAGCCTACGTCCCCGCTTAGGGTTATCCAACCCGTAGGATTCAACAACTTTTATTCCTCTTTCCTTATGAGTCCTAGATACAACCTAGAAGAAGTTCCTCTTTTCTATAACCCGAAGCCTACCTCGCTTCTATCTAGTCAACCCAAGATACAGAGAAATAAAAGTCCCCTTTGCCACACCGAAGTGTGATACGTTTGAGTATATGATACTCTTAGTATAACATGGAATAAATTAAACTATGAAGCTCAAGAGTTCCTAACTCTCAAAGATAATAAATCGAATACAGAATAGAGAGAAAAAAAGCAAGTAAAATCAGCAATGGAGTCTGAAGACTTGAGAGCTCTTGATGCGTAGAGAAGGCTTGGTAGAAGGTGTATTTTGATCGCTATTCGCTTTCTCTTCTTATAGTCGAGAGCTCTTATTGTTTGTTGATTTTTATCCTTAAAATCTCGATTAGTTGTAACAACAATTTGAACGTTGAAAAACTGGAGATATCCGAGATTGCTGCTGGCGAAATCTTTTGGCCACTCCATGCTCTTTTTCTTTTTGAATTACTGCTGTTAAAACCTTCTGGCCGAGATCTCCTAATTGCTTGGCGAGATATAGTTGTCGAACATAGGTTGCCGAGATCCTACTAGAAGATATGGGCCGAGATTCTGGTCTATCTTGAATTCAAATTCATCCTGTAATATATATTTCTAGACCAACACAATATTTTTATCCAAAAAAACCTTAACCAAAAATTGAAAGATATACAATAAAATATAAACCAATTAATCCAAACAAATCATTATAAACTATGTAAGTCCGAAAATACATATGGATAGAATAAACTATGTAATCTATATAAGTCCGAAAATATATAATCTTCAAGGCAATAATATATCCAATATGTATAAACTATAATACCTTATATTTTTTTTGTCTTTTATCAATCCTGCACAAATTAATACTATAGCATATGTATTTCATCAAGGGAAAGTAAGGGAGCTATCAAACATGGCCTTACTTTTTATTGTTCAGTGAAGGATCTTGGATCTATTTTTCAAGGTATAAAGCTCAAGTGGGTGTTAATGACATCTTCCTACTGCCTCATAAGAGGATCTTCAAGTCAGTGTTAATGACACAGGCCCCATATATATTTGGTAATGTTATGTGTTTACTTTCCTAAGCTTTTCCTTTGGCATGTAATATTGTTTTATGTATGCTTGGACATGTATGTGTGTATGATGATTATACAGGTAACTTATAGTATATGTTATACATATATGATGCACTATAGTGTGTGTCTCGACTGAGTCGTATTGAGCCTATTTAGGCTTGATCCTCTAACGAGACCATAACTATGACGGAGTTAACATATATGCATAAACTATACTATATATATGTTATTTTGTATAAGGTATGATGGAAGAACGTAACATAACGTGGTATTGGGCTTTTAGCCCATTACTCGGCCCACTGATCTCGAAGACCAGATGAGCGGGTAGCCCAGCCCAGTGACGCGGAGCTGAAACCCTACCTCTTTAGCTGAAGCGCTGCGTTTTGGTGTTGGGCGCTTGACCTAGCTATAAAGCTTCGCTTCCTGTCCTTGGAGCGAGACATTTCAGCTTCTGTCTTCTCTCTCCTCACAAACGCTCTCTTTCTCTGATTATCGTTTGCATCTTACAAAATAAAATCTTACTTGCATTTAACTTGTTCATTTTGATAAACTTATTACTTTTTATTATTGTTTTTTTCCTGGACAGAACTGCTATATGCTATCGTGTGACCTCATATCAAAAGGCACAGGTAAATATTGTCATCATATATTGTTCTAGCTCCTTCTAAAGCACTTTTATCATTAATTAGAAGAGGTGCTTTTAGGATGTATTGTGATTAATTTGTCGCCCTTGCACATAAAGCAGCTTGTGGAGCTAAACCCAACTTGTCGATCCACCAAGCACCACCTTCCTTGCTTGTCGCTGAACTTGCCATTGTTAGTCCTCTTTACATCCCTCAACCCATCCTTTCTACTTTTATCAACAATAATTGTTATCATATGGTTGGTTGAGTGAGGTCCTTTTACGCAAGTCGTTTGATTTGAATAATTTTGGGCGTGGAACTATAAAAGAGAATCGAGTTTCTCTTCTCTGTTGCAGAGGGACTTGGCTTACTTGCACTCTAGCTATTTCTTTCCCATCATTCACTACGACCTGAAGCCTTGAAATATCCTTCTGAATCGATATATTTTGTTGATTTCTAGGTTTCTGCTTTTTCGCTTCTATTTGACATGGATATATGTATGTTTTTAGGGAAATGATCCATATTTCAATAAGATGATACTTATACTTGCAAAAAGAATTTTGTTAAATTTGATCTATCTCCTTCCCTTTTTTCTCATTATGGTGCTGCTACTTATTGCAGCTGGATATCATGGACATGGAGATAGAGAAACACATTAATATCAACTTATCATGTATGCTTGTACTTATTGGTGTTGAAAAGAGTATCAGGTTATTCACTAGCTCTGATTACTAGTTTTTGTTTTGATATTTATGTTGCTTTATGTTTGATTTTATATATACCTTTTTTAAGATTAATATTGAGGCTATTAGGGGTATTGTTTTAATCAAAAGACAATATAATTGCTTTGTAATGAAAATAGAACATTGTTGATGTCATTTGTTCTTGCGAAACTTAGATAAAACTGTTGATGGAAGGTATTCACTGCACACATTTTTCTTCATTTGTCTTGTATGTTTTCAGCTACAACATATTTGTTCCCATCTCGCGATCTCTCAGGATATCCAGCCCAAACTGTAGAGAGCGAAAAGAGGTGTCAATGGATTAGAGAGGCATTGCATAACCCGTTGAATTCATAGCTAAAAATTAGGCTGAGTTATTCGATATATTGAATATGGTGAATATTCGTTGGTGGATGATATATTAGGATATGGTGAATGCAGGTTGGTTAATGATATTTTGGATGTAATTAGGAGGTGTGTGTTTCCTGTAATTAGAAGGTGTGTTTTAATATATGACATATATATAGCTAATAATCGAAAGACATCAGATATCCAAACAAATTAAAAGGCGATGTCTATTTTTTTTATATAAGTCGACTACAAAGACGCAAAATGATTTCAAAAGCCTTGAATATATATAAAATGCAATGCTACTCGATGTTAATAGGAAACACTTGCATCGTTAAACAAGTATAAATCGATGTTTTACAGAATAAACACATCGCTTTTTAGCTGAAAAACGATTTCAAAATATACTAATGACATCGGCTTCAAAATGTTCAATATGGTACATTATATTTATATAAACGAATATCATAAACTTTTAAATGAATAAAAAGTGCACCCAAAATGAATAAAACATAACCGATGTATATATCAATTTAAGACATCTCTTATTAAAAATATAGTGATTTTAATGTCGATTTTTTTATTGCCCTACATTGTTTCAAACATCTAGAAATGCAAAATAACAATGGTTGAACATTAGGTGAATAAACCAAAATGTAATTATATCAATGTATTTAAATCGTTATCAAACATAAAAATAATGTTATAAATTATTATAGACATCGGTTAAAAACTAATGTGATAAAGTTGGGATCTTTAACACCTCCCACTAACACGTTGAATTTTTTTTTTGTTTTACATCGGTTTTTAACCGATGTCTATGAACACAATTCTAGTGATCTTGATTTCCTGGCTCATTATTGAGTTCTAGGGATAGGGATTGGACGTAGGGCCTCGGGCGGACCTAAAAGGCGACATCGCTGGTGCTGCACCCCCCCTGCGTGACGTACCACACCCTTGCTTGCTAGATCTAGGTCTTCTGTGCTTGGATCTTGTGATTTGAGTGCTTCTGATCTTCAAGTTTTCTTGTTTTTTGCTTGGCTTGATAGAATTTGTAGTTGCACTGTTGGATTCATACTATCTTGAATCGTTTTTGTGCTCTTTAAGTCATTTACTAACTGTTTAGTTGTGTTATAGGTACAATAAAACAGCTATAGGTGATAAAGGCACTTACCTGAAGCCCTTCAATGGCCACACGGATTTTGCTATGTGGCAGCTGAAAATGAAGGCAATTCTCATCAAGGAAAAATGTTGGATTGCAGTAACCAACAAATTTCCATAGGGGACAACTAAGGAAAAAATCTTTGAAACTGATCAACAGGCTCACAGTGAAGTTATGCTTCGCTTAAGTGACAAAGTTGCTAGACGGGTATTGAATTTTGACACTGCTGACAAGCTTTGAGAGGGTCTGGAAGGTTTGTACTTGGTAAAATCTCTCCCTTCTCGTGTTAATCTATTTAATAAGCTGTTCAATTTCAAAATGGATGTTTCCTGCCCCTTTTCTGAAAATCTTGATAAATTTCTTACTATTCTTCAAGATTTGGAAAGATGTGGTGATAAAATTGAGGAAACTCAGCAATGTGTTTTGCTATTAAATTCTTTGCCTGCTCAATTTGATACTTTTAAAGATGTTGTGCAATACAGTACTGATAAACTGGAAAAGAAAGTTATTCTTGAGTCCATTATTCAAAAAAATGATGCTTTAAAGGTATTTAAAAACAAATATGAGCTCAAAAATGACCATAAACCTGACAATAAGAATGACGTGCTTGTTGCTAGAGGTACGTTTAAAGGCAATAAGAATAATAACAAAAATAAAAACACTAAACCACCTCACAAAGATTCTAGTAAAACTGAAAATCATCAAAGTGGTAAACCTGATAAATCTCACATTATGTGTTCTTACTGCTCTAAATCTGGTCACATTGAGAAACACTTCTTTAAGAGGAAGGAAGATGAAAGGCTTGCTGGTGAAAAGCCTAATGTCTCTGTTGTGTTTGAATCTCATCCTTATTATACTCATGAAGTGCTTGCTTTGTTAAATTCTGGTGACTCCAATGCTTGGATTTTAGATTCTGGATGTACTATGCATGCTACCTGTCATAAGTCTTGGTTTTCTGACCTTAAATGTTATGATGTTGGTACTGTCATGCTAGGTGATCATTCTGTGCTTAAAATAAAAGGTGTTGGTTTAGTTGCTTTAAGAATGTTTGACAATGTTGTTAGAGTTATAAAGGATGTTAAATGGGTGCATGATTTAAGAAGAAATTTATTGTCTGAAAGTGCTCTTGAGGAATTGAAATATGATGTGTACAGTTCTGATGGTGTGAGGATTGTTACTAAGGATAGTAAACATGTGATTAAATGCTTAAGAAAAGCTCGTTTATATGAACTGATTGCTACTCCTATTGTGAATTCCCCTACTACTGCTTTTACTGCCATTGATAAGCCTATGTCTATGCATGATTCTATGTTATGGCATGTCAGGTTAGGTCATATTGGTAATAAAGGTCTTGAGAACTTGTATAAATCTAGTGTTATTCCTGCTAAACCATGTTCCATTGAGTTATGTGAAAACTGTGTTTTAGGTAAGCATACTAGGAAAAGTTTCAAATCATCTGCATATGTTTCTACTGCTCTCTTGGATTATGTTCATTCTGATCTCTGGGGCCCTGCCCAAGTCTCTACTGTTGGTTTAAAAAGATATTTTATGTCCTTGATTGACCATTATAGTAGAAAAGTTTGGGTGTTTCTGTTGAAAACTAAAGATGAAGCTTTTGAAACTTTTAAACATTGGAAATCTATGGTTGAAAAGGAAACTGGCTTATTTGTTAAGTGCTTAAAAACTGACAATGGTCTTGAGTTTTGTAATTCCTTGTTTGATGCTTAATGTAAACAAAATGGCATTAAAAGACACTTGACAATTCCTAGAACTCTCCAGCAGAATGGTACTGCTGAGAGGATGAACAGGACCCTTATTGAAAAGGCTAGGTGCATGCTTATTTCCTCTAGTTTGAAGCATTCTCTGTGGGGTGAAGCTGTTATGACTGCTGCATATTTGATAAATAGAACCCCTTCTTCTGTGATTGATTTTAAAACTCCTTATGAAATGTGGTATAAAAGAAAGCCTCACCTTGATCATCTTAAACCTTTTGGTTGTACTGTATATTCATACATTAATCAAGGTAAGTTGAATCCCAGGTCACAAAAGTGTGTCCTATTGTGATATCCTCAAGGTGTTAAAGGCTATAAATTGTTACTTGTTCAACCTGGAGCTTATAAAACTATTGTGAGTAGGAATGTTATCTTTAATGAGAATGAATTTCACTTTAAAATGACTTATGTTCCTACTGTACATGATACTAACCTGCAGGAACACAATGGTGATCAGTTCTATGTTCCTAAGAACAATGAAACTGATTCTGATGATGAGTTTGATGCTGGTTATTCTCCCTCCCCTCCTCTTACTCTCTCTTCTATTTTTTCTACCCCTTCTGATTCTGTGGTTGTGCAACCTCACCAATTGGGTGGGGAAGCTAATGAACCTGTTATTGAACCTGTTTTGCCTTCCTCTTCTGTTTCTCCTATTTATGTGGATAAGGATGTTATTGTTCAGTTTATCCCTGCTTCTGGTTCTGGTTCCTCTAGTTCTTCAGTTGCTGAAAGACATGATCTCACTGATTGGCAGTTGACTAGGGATAGGAGTCCTAGGACTGTCATTCCACATAAAAGGTTCATAAATAACAGGTTCATAAATAACATTGTTGAGTTTGCTTGCCTTGTGTCTGATGTGGTTAAATCATTTACGCCTGAGACTTATGAACATGCTTTAAAGTGTGCTCACTATAAGAATTGGAAAAAGGCTATGGATGAAGAGATTAAGTCTATGAGGATTAACCAAACCTGGTCTTTAGTTGCTTAACCTGAAAATGCAAGACTTATTGATTGCAAATGGATTTTTAAGCTTAAAGATGGTGTGTCTAAAGCTGATCCACCTAGATATAAAGCAAGGCTTGTTGCTAAAGGATTCACCCAAAGAGAGGGTGAAGACTATAATGAAATCTTTGCTCCTGTGGTTAAGTATAAGACTCTTAGACTCTTACTTGCTATGACTGTTGTGCATGATTTTGAACTTGAGCAAATGGATGTTAAAATTGATTTCTTGCATGGTGATTTGGATGAAACTATATACATGAGACAGCCTAAAGGCTTTGTTGATTCTGTGCATCCTAACCATGCTTGCCTGCTGAATAAGTCTATCTATGGTCTTAAACAGTCTCCACGACAGTGGAACATTAAGTTTGATAGATGTATGAGATTTAGTTTAGGGTTTAAAAGAAGTAAGTTTGATACATGCTTGTATTTTAAAAGTGTTAAAAGACATGGTCCTGCTGCTTATGTTCTTTTATATGTTGATGATATTCTGTTGATTTCTAAATCTAAAGATTGCATCTTAGACATTAAAAAGAACTTGCAGAAGCATTTTGACATGAAAGATTTGGGTGTTGCTAAGAAAATCTTAGGGATGTCCATTCTTAGAGATAGAAAGCATAAAAAATTATGGTTGCATCAATGCGATTACATTCATAAGGTGCTTGACAGATTTTATATTTCTGGTGACAAAGTGAATAACATTCCTTTAGGTCCTCATCTTGATTTGACTAAGTCTAAGGATGTTTTGTCTGCTGTTGAGATGAAAAATATGAAGTCTATACCATATGATGCTGTTGTTAGGTCTGTTATGTACTCTATGATTTGTACTAGGCCTGATTTGGCATTTGCTATCAGTACTCTAAGTAGATTTATGTCTAATCCTTCTGAGAAGCACTGGTTATCCATGAAATACTTGTTGAAATACTTGCTTGGCTCTGTTAATCTGTCATTGTTATATTCTGAGCATACTTCTGCATCTGAATTACATGGCTTTGTTGATGCTGACTGTGCTAGTAACAAGGACACTAGGAAATCAATTACTTCCTATGTTTATACATGGGCAGGTAATTGTATTTCCTGGAAGTCCCAACAACAGCCTATAGTTGCATTGTCTTCCACTGAAGCAGAATACATTGCTGCTTCAGAAGCCTGTAAAGAGGCTATCTGGCTGCAAGGTATTTTGAAAGAAGTGGAATTAAAGCATTATACATCTGTGCTACATATAGATAGCCAAAGTGCACTATATTTGTGTAGAGATCCCATGTACCATGAGCGTACTAAACATATTGATGTTAGATATCATTTCATTCGTGAAAAAGTTGAAGATAACATCATTCATGTTAAGAAAATCGATGGTAGAATTAATCCTGCAGATTTTGGCACTAAAATTGTCCCTCATGATAAATTTGTGTTTTGCAGGAACTTCCTCCACTTGGAGGAACTTGAGTGATCTCTGTGTGTGATGTATGCTTGAGTTGAGGACGGACCTGGCCATGAAGAATCCACTTACATGTTGAGTCTGAGTCTGCCCAGTGTAAGACTTAGAAAAGTAGAGGGGTGTTTGTAATGTTATGTGTTTACTTTCCTAAGCTTTTCCTTTGACATGTAATATTGTTTTATGTATGCTTTCACATGTATGTGTATATGATGATTATACAGGTAACTTATAGTATATGTTATACATATATGATGCACTATAGTGTGTGTCTCGACTGAGTCGTATTGAGCCTATTTAGGCTTGATCCTCTAACGAGACCATAACTATAACGGAGTTAACATATATGCATAAACTATACTATATATGTTATTTTGTATAAGGTATGATTGAAGAATGTAACATAACCTGGTATTGGGCTTTTATCCCATTACTCGGCCCACTGATCTCGAAGATCGGATGAGCTGGTAGCCCAGCCCAGTGACGCGGAGCTGAAACCCTACCTCTTTAGCTGAAGCGCTGCGTTTTGGTGTTGGGCGCTTGACCTAGCTATAAAGCTTCGCTTCCTGTCCTTGGAGCGAGACATTTCAACTTCTGTCTTCTCTCTCCTCACAAACGCTCTCTTTCTCCAATTAGGGTTTCTAGGGTTTGGAGTTTCTCTCCTTCTCTTGCCGTCGGTTCTTGAGCGCTCGGAGAAGAAAGGTTGCTGGTGGCTTCTCTGGAAGGTGGGTCGAGCTCCGGCGTCCTCTTGGGTGGCCGCTCTCCTCGTCTTCTGTGATCTCGGGTTCTAGAGATCGATTTCTTCATCGATCTTCTGGTTTTATCCCATACAGGGGGATTTCTTCTTCTTCCTTGTACCTCTGATTCACATGCATGTTAGTTTAGGGTTGCTTGCTTTCATTGCTTGTATCATCCCTTGTACGAACTCTCTTATAGTGGATTCGGCCAACTCTTGAGGCTCTGTGGATGTAGGTATTATACCGAACCACGTAAAACCGCTTGTGTGTTCTATTGCATGTGATTCTTGCTTGATCTCTTGTTTATCGTTTAGATCTAATTCGCTTCTGCTTATCAAAACCGATTTCTATACGAATTTAGGTTTTACATATTTTAATATACATCCCTTTGTTAATTGAAATTTGTTGATTGAATTTTGGGACCTCTAACTTGGGATTTTGTTAATTGAATTCTATTATTTACAATTTACTGGATTTTTAATCCCCGTTTTTAGATTTGATAACTTGATTTAAGATGCAACTGGTTGAATTTTGGGAGTTTTTCTTTAAAATTTTAGGGATTTTTTTTAGCACAAAATTTTAGGGATTTTTTATTCACTAATGATTAACAATATTTTACTGATTTCTAAATTCAGGACATCATGGTGTAAAACCGGAGAAGCTAACAAAATTCAGAGCTAATCTATTGGGAGGCCCCATTTTTAGGTTAGTACAGGGCCACCGAAATTGATTGGACACCGAAATTGATTGGACAGCCATGACGACGAGGGTAACTAAACAATACCCCTTCTTTTAACTATTGCGGGATCTCATAAGTAATAGCGGAAGCTCGTTCATAGTAATGTGCAAGTTAGGGCAAGTAATAGCGGCCAATTGCTTAAAATAAATGCATTTCCCTTGGACACACAAGCATCCAATAAGTGTAGTATTTAAATCTTTGTGTCGTAAAGACCATCAATTCTTTCCAGAAAAAAATGGCACATAAGTTCAAAGAGGACCTGAATGAATCCAACATTTGGAATGCAATCAAGCAAGGAATAAACAAGCTAGCTTGTAGAGCAAAAAAAAAAAAAAACCAGTGTTGGTTGTTGTATATATCTTACGAGTCCCAAAATAATTATATATAGTATGCTACAAAAAAGAAGCCGTTGGTATAGTAACTTTAAAGAGTCGGGGTTTTTAGGCGGTGTGAGGCTGTGTTTGGCATGACTGAACTTTCTTCTCCGGTTGATGAGGTTCTGGCAGTCGGAGTTGGAACAGGCTTGAGTCGTGGTAGTGTGTATCGAGGCGACTCCTTTTCTCGGGAAGACTGTTTCCTTGGAGGTTCGTCTTCACTGCGCACAGGTGCCTTCTGATGTACCGCTGGCCTGCGGTGCTGCTCTAGGATAGTGCTTGGCTTCGTATGTAGTCTACGTCCTTATCTCGTTTGGTTTAGATGTGTTTTGTTTCACTTTTGTAGAGTTCTCTTGCTTGTATTTTGCACCGTTTATGTATTTTATCTTTGTATCGACGATTATCCGTCTGCCGACTTGTCGGCCTTCGAGGTTCAGGTATGTCTGACCTCGAATTTTTACCTAATAAAAAAAAAATTAAATTAAAGAGTCGGGGTTGCTATTTGAACCTATATTTTTTAGGGGCAGTTATTGTACATGCCATATTTTTTGCCTGTATTAGGAAAATGTACACCACCCTCTCCATATTAGAAAAATATCCACCCACTGTTGAAACGAAGTTGCTGAAATTGAGTTTTTTTTCCCGCGAAATTGAGTTTTTTTTTTCCGCGTTGCTGAAACTGCTGAAATCGAAGTTGTTGAAATTGATTTTTTTTCCCCGCGAAATTGAGTTTTTTTTTTCCGTGTTGCTGAAACTGCTGAAACCGAAGTTGCTGAAGCCCCGATTTCAGAAACGTTGCTGATGCTGAAACCCCGATTTCAGCAATGTTGTTGGTGCTGAAAACCCGATTTTAGAAACGATACTGATGCAGAAACCCCAATTTCAGCAACTTTGCTGATGCTCAAATGGTTATTGCTGAAACCGGGGTTGGTGAAACCGTGTTTCGGGATATAAAATTTATCCTATGCGGGATTCGAACCCACGTATTTGCGCATAAGCACATCGCTCTACCATTGAGCTACGAGGCTTCTAAGGAAGATTTAAAGCAAGGAACATCGAAATTCATTGCAGTCCGCATTTTTGCAATTGCTAAAACTACAATCCGCATTTCAGCCAAAGGTAATGAGGAAAATACATATTATAATTGCTGAAACTACAGTCCACATTTTTCGCAATTGCAATTGTTGAAAATACACATTGAATTATAATGCAACAGTACATGGCCATTCAAACAACCCCAAAGGTAATGAGGAAAAATTGCATTAAAATTCCCCAAATGAAGCTTGTTGAAAGTCTGTCCCTATCTTACTCTACCAAAATCTCATTTTTTAATTCTCTTTTTCTCCTACGACACACCCAAAAATTGTGTAATCTAAACAACAGATCATATATCAGCAACATCAAGAGTCAGAAACAAATAGACCAACTGAAAAGCCAAACAAAGAAGCTTGCTGAAACTACTAACAAAGTAATGAGCACAATCCAGTAAACAACAGTATATTGAAAGAAGATTTAACAAGCAATTGCAGGATAGAAGAAAGAAGATTTAACAAGAAATAGCAGGATAGAAGAAAGAAGCGTAGATTTAAGCAGCAGTAGATTGAAACCAAAAAAGAAGGCATATTAAAATGGTGCTGAAATTAAATGGCGAGCACATGCCTGGAGGTACTTGGACTGCGACTGCAAGAGCGTCATCTTCTCTCAATCTCTCTCTATTCATTACGTGCAAGAGAGATTATAAAGCAGATATCCTTCCTCCTCGGCTTCGAACGATGATCTGAGCTCCCAGGAACTCTCTCCATTTACAGGTAAAGCAGATCCCGACCATCACCGACTTTGTTCAAACCAGATCCCATCGATCTTCTTTGGATCTGAGTTGTGGCTGGATCTGGTGTTTGTCTAATGGTAAGGGAAGAATCGAGTACTTAAAGTAAATAACAGTAATAGACAAATATTATAGAATGTGGGTTGAATAGAGTATGAGCGCTTTTCGCAAAGTCCTTTAGAACAATCAACTTCAAGAGTTGAATACCGAATCTCAAGACCTTGGACTCGATCTCAAGGTCTTGAACAG
This sequence comes from Persicaria tinctoria, assembly GCA_037127255.1. Lineage (NCBI taxonomy): Eukaryota > Viridiplantae > Streptophyta > Magnoliopsida > Caryophyllales > Polygonaceae > Persicaria > Persicaria tinctoria. The sequence continues at coordinate 66,466,855 of JBANSL010000013.1, forward strand.
AACTTTTCGAGCCTTGTGAAATCTGCAGTTTAATCAGACATTAGAAATTTAACAGAGAAATAAATAACACAGGACTTGTTAACGAGGTTCGGCTCTTAACCAACTTACATCCCCGCCTAGGGTTATCCAACCCGTAGGATTCAACAACTTTTATTCCTCTTTCCTTATGAGTCCTAGATACAACCTAGAAGAACTTCCTCTCTTCTACAACCCGAAGCCTACCTCGCTTCTATCTAGTCAACCCAAGATACAGAGAAATAAAAGTCCCCATTGCCACACCGAAGTGTGATACGTTTGAGTATATGATACTCTTAGTATAACAGGGATTAACTTATACTATGAAGCTCAAAACTTCCTAACTCTCAAAAACAATAAATCGAATACAGAATAGAGAGAAAGAAAGCAAAGTAAATCAGCAATGGCGTTGGAAGACTTGAGAGCTCTTGATGCGCAGAAAAGGCTTGGTGAAAGGTGTCTCTCGATTGAATCCTCCTTCTCTTCTTATAACCGAGAGCTCTGAGAGTTCTGCTGATTTTTTATTCCCACAAATCTCGATCAGTTTTAACAATAATTCAATTTTGAAATCACTGTGGATTCTGCCGAGATGTGTGGTGATCTGCTCGGCCCTTTTTTCTTTTGAATTACTGGTGCTGAGATCTACTAGCTGAAATCCTACAGTTGTTGAGATATGGTTGCCGAGATCTCTAATTCAAATCTGGTGTCGAGATCTCCTTTCAAAATCATGTAACAACTAATTCTAGATCCACAAATATTTATCCGATAATACCGAAAAATATACAGCCAAGGATATTGTGTTTTAAAAAGATATAAGATAGGATTAAAACAATTTAACTCATCCTTTTTATTATAAGTCCGAAAATATGCAAATCATATATCTAATTTGTATAAGCTACAATACCTTATAATTTTGTCTTTTATCAAACCTACAAAGATTAGTATCATAACCCATGTATTTCATCAAGGGAAAGTAAGGGAGCTATCAATCTCCCCCTTGATGAAACACAATACAAATTGGATTTTAATTTCCTACAGATTAGCCATAACATAACAAGCAAAACATAGATGGAAAAATATGATCTACTGAGCAAATATCAAGTGCTAATACTATGTTGGATCACATAGGTTTTTAAAATCTAAAGCTTCTAAAACATAGCAGTAGCTAAGCCAAACCCCCAAAATCCAGAATTGATCCCCCCCCCCCCCCCTCTTTTTTGTCTTTCGACAAGGGAGGATAAAAAACAGGTCAAAGACCAAGTTCAAAGCCAGAAATTCAAATCTAAAAGCAGAAAATAAGGTTCAAAACAGCATAAAATCTAGAAATTAAGGTTCAAAAAGCATCAGATTCGTAGCCAGTGATTAGTGATCATGGCGATGCACGTGTGTGGCGTCCAACTTCTCCGAGACTTCGTCCTGAAAGTCGATGACATCCCTCCTCAGAGCATCAAGGCCGAGTTCAAACTCCTCAATGCGGGCTTCGATTATTGACGAAGACTGTGCAGAATTCAGTTGTAATGGAAGACCAGTAGCAGCAAGCTCTTCGGGGCTCAAGTCGGACTTTAGTTTCCAAGTGTCAGCGACCTTAATAATTCCAATTCTCTGGAAGCATTTAGCGTCCACTTTGCCTGAGTGAGAGGCCTTTTCCTCAAGGGGGGTATCAAGGCAAAAATGTTTGAAAATGTGCGGAAGAAGATTGCCATAACGCAGTGGAATATCACGAGCGGAAGACATCGAATTGATCATGTGTTTAAGGATTAGGTTTGGGACATCAAAGTAAACCAAGTAAAGGAGATGGTTGGTGACCAATTCCCTGAAGTGAGAGCGGGGAAAGATGCATCGGGCAATAACAGTGAAAACTATTTTGGCTTCGAGGGTAAGGACATTATGGGTTAAATGATGGGCTTTGGGAATAGATGACTCTGGAAGGAAATACTGACCTTTGGCCAAGGAAATGCAATCGGCCTTTGGGGGGTGGCCATCAGTAGATACCTCTTTTGGAAGCCCGAAAATCGCAGCGATCACACTTGGGGTTAATTCGATGTGGGTATTGCAGACATTGGTTTTGATTTTTTGGTTACCCCGATCCCTTGAATATGTGAGATTGACAAAGAACAGACGAGTAAGACGGGGGTAATGAACATCACCTAGGTTTAGAAGCGGCCAAAGACCAGAGGATTTGAGGTTTGTGATGCAGGGGAGGTCAAGTGTGACTCTAGAAAAGTTGGATCAACGGAATCACAAAGGCAAAGCTTGCGAAAACTAAAAGTATCGAGCCACTTACCGCCGGTTTCGAAACCATTAAGCGGGGAGGGTCGGCATTGGCGTCTGCGCTTCAGTCCGGGGAGGAGAATCGTCGGAGGAGCAAGAGGGAATGCTAAACGAGTCTTCTTCGTCAACCTCCTTCGCCTTCCGTGCAACCAGCCGCTTGCCCTTACCGGAGGAGCCTGGATTTCCGATAGAAGTCTTGGGAGCCATGGAAAGGGTTTTTGGGAAGGAGAAAGGGAAGAATAGTGAAGAGGAGAGAGAGGTGAGGTGACGGGTGAGTTAATAGAGAGGGAGTTGAAGCGGCTTGAGATCTTTCCAAGGTAAGGGGGGAATCAAATTTGGGTAAAAATATCTAGGAAAGAGAAATAATTTTACCTTATAGATTATCCAAAAGGCCGGAGATTAAATTTAAATGCATTTTTCGGAAATCACAAAAAAAATATCAAATCTTTAATTTTGAAATTTTTCGGAAATCACACAAAAAATCTTAACAAAAATATCAAATCTTTTAATTTTGAATTTTTTTGGAAATAAAAAAATCTTTGACAAATGAATTTAAAACCGAAAAACGAAATTTTCTGGCCAATATTAATAAAATAAAAGCCAAAAAATATGATCCAATATTTTATGTATACGATATGAACAATCAAGGTCTTGAAATTTATGTCCCGGACCTTGAGAGTCAATTCGTTTATGCTCCCCCTAAACGAATGCATCCTTATATAACATACCAAGCTCTAATCTGATAAAATTAAATCTATCCTCATGTAATGGTTTAGTAAAAATATCAGCAAGTTGTAAATCAGTGGAGATAAAGGATATAGAGACGTCACCTTTTTCGACATGATCCCGAATAAAATGATGTCTCACATCAATGTGTTTTGTTTGAGAATGCTGCACATGATTTTTAGTAATTGATATAGCACTCGTATTATCACATTTAATTGGGATACCTTTCAAGTCGAAACCAAGATCTTGTAACTATTGGGCTATCCATAAAACTTGTGAACAACATGCTCCAGCAGCTATGTATTCGGCCTCAGCAGTAGAGAGAACAACATAATTTTGTTTCTTTGAGTGCCAACTAATTAGAGAAGATCCCAATAGTTGACAACATCCTGAAGTGCTTTTTTTTATCAACCTTATAACCTGCAAAATCTGCATCTGAATAACAAATTAGATTTAAATTTCCTCGCTTTGGATACCACAGACCAAGGTCTTGAGTTCCATTTAAATAGCGAAAGATCCTTTTAACCGAGATGAGATGCGATTCCTTTAGGTCAGCATGAAATCTTGCACACATACATACACTAAACATGATATCGGGCCTACTTGCCGTGAGATAGAGAAGTTAACCAATCATACCTCGATATTCCTTTTGGTTCACACTCTTACCGTTTTTGTGTTGATCCAAGGACAATGTTGAGCTCATGGGAGTCTTAGCAACCTTTGATTGATCCATCTTGTATTTTTTGAGTAGATCCCTCGTACACTTACCTTGATTCAAGAAGATTCCTTTCTTTGATTGATGAACTTGTAATCCGAAAAAGAATGGCAATTCTCCCATAAGGCTCATCTCAAATTCTCTACACATGATATTGGAAAACTCCTTGCAAAGAGAATCAGTAGTAGCACCGAATAAAATATCATCAACATATATTTGCACGACTAATAAATCTTTACCTCGTGTTTTGATAAAAAAGAGTTTTATCGATCAAACCACGTTTAAAACCATTTTCAAGAAGATATTTCGATAATCTCTCATACCATGCCCTAGGGGCTTGTTTGAGACCATAAAGTGCTTTATCTAATTTAAAAACATGATTTGGAAATTCTTCATTTTCAAAGTCAGGAGGTTGTGCAACATATACTTCCTCTTCTAAAATACCATTTAAAAAGGCACATTTCACAACCATTTGAAAAAGTTTAATACCCATGTAAGATGCAAATGCATGTAAGATACGAATAGCTTCTAACCTTGCTACGGGAGCAAATGTCTCCTCGTAGTCAATACCTTCTTCTTGATTATACCCTTGAGCCACGAGTCTAGCCTTGTTACGAGTGATCTTTCCATCTTCATCTAACTTATTTCGAAAGACCCATCTAGTACCGATGACGGATTGATGCTTGGGCCTTGAAGTGAGCGTCCAAACTTTATTTCTTTCAAACTCATTGAGCTCGCTTTGCATTTCTATAATCCAATCCGGATCTTGACGTGCATCGGCGGGCGATTTTGGTTCTACAAGAGACACAAACGCATAAAAAGCACACAAATTTCTTAACTTGAAACGAGTTTGGATACCGGATTTTGATTATGATATGATATTTTCGATTGGATGTGATGCAGCGTGTTTGAAACTTCTTCTCTTAGGCTCTTGTGATGTTGAGGCTTCCCCAAGGCTTTAACTCTCAGGTTCAATCAACATGTGTTTCCGGTTCTGCATTTCCTAAGTCAAGGTCTTGAAACCTTTGTTCAAGATCCTGAACCTGTATGTCAAGGTCTTGGGCTGGCTCGGAAGTATCTAGTATTGGTTCTTGCATGTTCCGACGTTGTGATTTCTCCTTTTCTTCTTCAATGTCGGATATTTGTTCCTCATGCTGGTTAAAATTTAGATCTGCAAAGCTATCACTTAATGCACCATTATTGCTTTCATCAAAAATTACATGAATGCTTTCTTCTACCATACTTGTGCGTTTGTTAAAGACCCTATATGCTTTGCTATGTAAGGAATAACCAAGAAAGATACCTTCATCGCTACGAGCATCAAATTTTCCCAAATTATCTTTGCCATTGTTGTGAACAAAACATTTACATCCAAAAGGTTTGAAATAAGAAACAGTATGTATTCTTCCATGAAAAAGTCCATAAGGAGTTTTCTTTCAAATAGGACGAATTAAGCATCGGTTTAAAATGTAATTTTCCGTATTCACTGCTTCGGCCCAAAGTGATTTTGCTAAACCATTTTCTAAAAGTATAGTTCTAGACATATCCTCCAAGGTGCGGTTCTTTCGTTCCACAACCCCATTTTGTTGAGGAGTTCTAGGTGCTGAAACATTATGTGAAATGCCATATTTTGAACAAAATAAATCAAATTTAAGTTGATCAAACTCACGCCCATGATCACTACGGATAGCAACAATAGGCATGTTTTTTAAAGTTTGTAACTCCTTACAAAGTTTTGAAAATTCAAATAAAGCCTCTGGTTTTTCTCGAAGAAAAGATACCCAAGTAAATCATGAGGAATCATCAACAATAACAAGAATATATTGTTTACCTTTGGGAGATTTGACGCGCAGAGGTCCACATAGATCCATATGTAATAATTCAATAGGACGAGATGTACTTACTACCTTTTTGGGCTTAAAAGACCCTCGAGTTTGCTTACCTCATGAGCATGCGTTGCATAACTCATCTACCTTATAGTTGAGATCAGGAAGGCCACGTACCAAGTCCCTTGATTGTAGTTTCTTCAACGTGTGCATACTTAAATGTCCAAGTCTCCTATGCAAAAGCCTTGGATCTTCTGTCAAGGCCTTAGGGCCCTTTAAATTTGTTCCTGCAACTTAGTTAGTGCTCATAGAATATACGTTGTTATTGTGAGGTGCCGTTAGGACTAAATCTCCAGATTTTTTATTTTTTACTAAACATTTTTCGGAGTAAAAAACAACAATATTTCCTTTATCACATAATTGAGAGATACTTAGTAAATTGCACTTTAATCCTTCTACATGGTATACATCATCAATATAGTTAGAAGAATCCTTACCAATCTTACCTATCCCAATTATGTTGCATTTTCCCTTATCACCAAGAGTAATTGTGCCGGTATATTGCTTCTTTAGATCCGAAAACAATGAAATTTTTCCACTCATGTGTCGTGAGCAACCACTGTCAAGTATCCATTTATACTCCTTAGTCTTGGTGATATCCTGCAAGACAACCAAATTCAACCTTTCCAGCTAGACCAAATTACAGATTTAGATTCGTACTCGGGATGGACCATGTTTGGTGGTCTTGTCCCTTTAGGAACCCAGATTTTCTTTACCAGTTCTCTTAGATGCAATGGGAAAGTATTACGTATGATATACGGATCATTTATACGATATGGACAAGTAGTTTTAACATGACCCTTCTTACAACAAAAATGACAAGTGGGTGTGCGCCAATTCCCTTTAGCTTTTACAAAAGTGGTTGGGGCTTTCTTTGGAAAATTCTTGTTATATCGAGATTGGCCTTGGAGTGGGTAAAGCGCATGAGAGAGGTCTGCTGGTCTCTACACTTATCATCCAGCGAGATCTTCTCTTTCTCCAGCTCTTTTGTGGAAAGAGTTAGAGAGGAGAGATCTTGCTTCAAGACAGAGTTTTCTGTCTCCAAGGTCTTGACTTTACTGTCAAGGGCTGACTGATGAGCTTTGAGATTTTTCATTTCTAGCGACATCTCACTAATGTTCTTTTCCTGCTCCAGAAGCTTTTCTTTCAAGATGTTAGTTTCATTTATAAAATGCTCTTCATTTAAAATCATGTTTTGAAGGAATTCAGATATAACAGCAGTAGGACTTGAAATCAAATTTCTTACTATATTTCCAAGATGCTTTTTGTAACGACCCGAAATTTAAGTACCCGAATTAACCTCCATAAACCTAGTTAGAAGGTAAATAAGGTTTGGAATACTAGATTATCGAGGAACGTTATAGAAGAAGTTTGATCTTCTTCCGTGAGCTTTGGATCTTACGACCGAGTACGAGTTATTATTAGGTTCATTTGAGCGGAAGATTTAGTTGTCAAAAGATGGGGATTGCGAACCCCGAAAAGATCGTAAGCCCGTTGGAGGCTTTACCCGGACATTGGAACCTTAAATTGCTCATTTCCGAACGAAATCTCAAAATCAAGGTGTTTGGCGTCCCGACTCGACATTAGACCTTGACACTTCTAGTCTCGACTCATCTCCTTCTCGGGAGGTGGTTATCTACCTCTAAGAATCAAACACACGATCTCACTACGACTCAATCAAAACAGAGGGTGGATTAACATCCACCTCTAAGGCTAAGCCTTATTCCTTTTCCTAGGTTCAATATTCCGACATACCATCATTTATCAATCATACTCACAACAATCACATAATCATAACGATATCATATCAGTCATATATCATAAAATATCGCATATCAATGATAATCACATCACGTAGGACCGCTCATGGGCCCCACCACGCATATCAATCACAGAAATGCACACTCAATCGCAGTGGTAAACACCCAAATCACACATAGTACGGCTAAGGCCCCCCCCAGGTACTCACCGGCTACTCACGCGGTCAAAACTATATCTGCCCGTGGTTGTACATACGACGCTAGCAATTCATCTAATACATCTCCATAGCTCGCCCGTATACTATCCTCTATCTCCCAAGTGGCCTCCTCGGGGCTCCTCCTAGCCCACTGTAAAAGTACCAACGGTACCTCTCTGCGCCTCAGCTTCTTGACCCGGCGGTCAAGAACAGCAATCGGATGCTCCACGAAGGTATGGTCAGGTGCTATCTCTAATCCGGAGTAGTCCAATCTGTGACTCGGATCTGGCTCGTACTTTCTCAGCTGTGACACGTGGAAGACATCGTGTATACCAGCCAAACGGGGCGGTAAGGCAACTTTGTAAGCAACCTCTCCTACTCGCTCGAGGATCTCAAAGGAGCCCACATATCTAGGGCTCAGTTTGCCCTTCATCCCGAATTGTCGGATCCCTCTCGTCGGTGACACTCGCAACCAGACATGATCTCCAACCTCAAAGGCCAACTCAGTTCTGCGCCTATCAGCATACTTCTTCTGTCGGTCGTGCGCAACCCTCAGATGCTCTCGGATCCGTCTGACCTGATCTGTCGCCTCCTGCACGTATTGTGGTAGTGTCCCCACTCGGTCTGCAGGCTCATCCCAGCAGATAGGCGACTTGCATCGCCTCCCGTACAACGCCTCAAAAGGAGCCATCCTGATCGATGAATGATAGCTGTTATTGTACGAGAACTCTACTAGGGGAAGATGTCGAACCCAAAGGTTCCCCCACTCCAAAACACAAGCCCTCAATATATCCTTCAGCGTCTGAATCGTCCTCTCGCTCTGCCCGTCCGTCTGCGGGTGATAGGCCGTGCTGAAATGCAACTTGCTCCCCAGAGCCTCGTGCACCTGCGTCCAGAATCTCGAAGTGAAGCGGCCATCTCTATCAGATACTATCCTCTCGGGAACCCCATGTAACCTCACTATATGCTGAATAAAAGATCGGACTAAATCAGACACAGGCCATGTCTCCTGAATCGGAATGAAATGGGCGGTCTTGGTCAATCTGTCGACCACCACCCAAATCGCATCAAAGCCTCGTACATCTCTCCTCAATCCTGTCACGAAGTCCATCGTGATATCCGTCCACTTCCACACAGGGTCAGGAAGTGATCGTGTCATCCCTCCGGGCTTTTGGTGCTCTATCCGCACCTGCTGGCAGACCTGACATCGCGCTACAAACAAAGCGACGTCAGTCTTCATCCTACGCCACCAGAACGTCCTCCTCAAGTCCTGGTACATCTTATTCAATCCCGGATGGACCGAATAAGGAGTGGAATGGGCCTCTATCATGATCTTCTGCTTCAGGTTGTGCACATCAGGCACAGCAACTCGTCCCTGCAACATCAACATCCCATCATCTCGGACGGTAAAAGACCTACAGTGGCCTTGGGCCATGTGCTGTCGGATATCGGCAATCCGCGGACACTCTGTCTGCGCTCGTCGGATCTCATCCATCAACTCTGACTGAACCTCTACGAAACTCAGTTGTCCACTCTCTCGCTGTGACCAGACCTCTATCCCACAACTGATCAGATCCCGCTGCAACTCAGGTCGAGCCATCAATCTGGACAAAACAATCTCTTGACGAGTCTTCCGACTCAAGGCGTCGGCCACCACATTGGCCTTCCCCGGGTGATACTCAATCTCCAACTCGTAGTCCTTGATCAACTCCAACCACCTCCTCTGACGCATGTTCAGCTCCTTCTGCGTGAAAATGTACTTCAGATTTTTGTGATCGGTCATGATCCTCACTGACGTGCCATACAGATAGTGCCTCCAGATCTTGAGCGCATGTACTACTGCGGCTAGCTCAAGATCGTGCGTGGGGTATGACTCCTCCCCTGGCTTCAGCTGGCGTGAAGCGTAAGCGATGACCCGATCCCTCTACTGTAGCACACAACCTAAACCTGAACTCGAAGCATCCGTGTAGACTACGAAGTCCTCCGTCCCTTCTGGTAGTGCTAACACTGGCGCGGATGTCAACTTCTGCTTCAGCAGATCAAAACTGGCCTGGCACACCGGGCTCCACTCGAAGGGTACTCCCTTCTTCGTTAGCTGCGTCATCGGCCTAGCTATGCTGGAGAAGCCCTCGACGAACCGTCGGTAATAGCTAGCCAAACCTAGAAAAGACCTGATGTCTCTAACGTTCTTGGGGATCTCCCAAGCAACGATAGCATCAACCTTCGATGCATCTACTGATATCCCTGCTGCGGATATAACATGACCAAGAAACATCACCTCGGAGTGCCAGAACTCACACTTGCTAAACTTCCCAAACAGTTTATGCTTCTGCAGAATCCTCAGCACGATCCTCAGGTGCTCAGCATGCTCTTCTCTGCTCCTCGAGTAGATCAAGATATCGTCGATAAATACCACCACAAATCTGTCAAGAAAATCGATGAACACCCTGTTCATCAACTCCATGAAGGCGGCTGGCGCGTTGGTTAGCCCGAACGGCATAACCACAAACTCGTAATGTCCGTATCTAGTCCTGAAGGCCGTCTTCGGGATGTCCTCTGCCTTCACCCTCAGCTGGTGATAACCCGAACGCAAATCTATCTTCGAGAAGACGGCAGCTCCTTGCAGCTGATCCATCAAGTCGTCTATTCTCGGCAATGGGTAACGGTTCTTCACCGTAGCCCGGTTCAACTCTCTGTAATCTATGCATAGCCTCAACGACCCATCCTTCTTCTTCACGAACAACACTGGTGCTCCCCACGGTGAAGCACTCGGCCTGATGTAGCCCTTCCCGGCTAACTCCTCCAACTGTGCCTTCAGCTCGGCCATCTCTGTCGGCGCTATCCTGTACGGGACCCTCGAAATCGGCCTGGTGCCCGGCTCCAACTGTATAGCAAAATCAACATCTCGCTGTGGCGGAAGTCCTGGTAGCTCGTCTGGGAAAACGTCAGCAAACTCACTAACAACGGGGACATCTGTCTGGCTGGGTCGCTCGTGATCCACCTCTAAAGCATAACACCAGTAGCTCGTGCATCCCTGGTCTAGAAGTCTCGCCGCTCGAACGGCGCTGATTTGGGCTCCGTTCCGTTTGGGGTCGTCCCCCCACACCTCGTGCTCAGTCCCATCCTCCGCGAGGATGGAAACTGTACGGGTCCTCAGGTTGAGGATTGCCCCGTAGAAGTTCATAAAATCCATCCCCAGGATCATCTCGTCTATCCGCAGTGGCATGACTATCAAGTCAGTGGGCCACTCTCGCTCTCCTATCCGAATAAGGCATCCTAGGATCTCACGCCCCGTCCTAACCCTAGCCCCATCCGCCATACGCACTACTAACGCCGGACATATCGAACATACAAGTTTAAATCTAGCTACACATGAATCTGCTATAAAACAGTGGGTTGCCCCGGTATCGAATAGAATGCGAAGAGTAGAGCCACAAAACGATATCGTACCTATGGAAGTCGGAGCTGTCGAATCGCCGTTCCGCATCGGGAACGCGCGGGGCGGCGGAGGTGGTAAGAAATCAGTGTCTACAGCTATTGCTGCCAGCTGTGCAGAACCTCTGCCCTGGCCTAGTCCTGTCGACCCTGCCGACGACTGTGCCTGCTGATGCTGGTAAGATCCTCGGCCACCTCGACCTCCTCCTCTACCTCTACCTCGACCTCCACCTCGGCCTCGTCCTCCTCTAAAGTTGTTGTCTCCTCGGCCACCTCCGTAGTTACCATCTCCTCGGCCAGCTCCCGAGGGAGTCCCCCTCCCCTGACCCTGTGCATAAGAAATCTGAGCAGGTCTCGGTGCCTCTGGAAGGCGTAAAGCTGAAGCTGCAGGAGTGACTGAAGATCTCTCGCCCTGCGGGCACATGATAGCACGATGTCCTACCCCTCCACACGTGTAGCAGGAAATGAACTTCCTAGGGCAGTCTGTCTGGTAGTGGCCCTCCTCGCGGCAGCTGTGGCAGATAACGACTCTCACTCTAGCCTCGCGGTATGATGATACAGGTACAGCTGGAATGGCCCAAGTGGTTCCACTAGTCGATCCTCCTCTCGCTAGCCCCTTCCCTGGGCCCCTATCAAATCTGTGCTCCGCGGGTCGTGGCCTCTTTCCGCCAGGTGGAGTGCGGAAAGCTGAAGATGGGGCAGCTGTCAGACGTAGCTGCTGGTCATAGCGAAGGATCATCTCTAGAAATCTGTCATATGTCATTCCCTCCATGCTGGTAGAGATCAGAAGAACGTCTGGCGGAAGCCTCATAGAAAGCATGCGGATGCGCATCTCGTCAGTGTTACAGACCTTTCCACAATAGACGAGCTCCTTCTTGAACTGGCAGACGATCTCGGAGATAGATAGCCGTGGGTCATAGCGGGTGCTGAAGAACGCAACCTCTCACGCTGCTTGTGTCCCAGATGGACAGTACTCTCTCAGCATCAACTTCCTGAACTCCTCGTAGGTCCATGCAGTACGATCATCACAGTAGACAAGCCATCTGTCATAAGCATCTCCTCGAAGCTGCCCAGCCGCAAGCCTCTGTCTCTCCGCATCGGGTACTCCAATCAAGCTGAAAACTCCCTCGAGTCCTCTGAAGAACTGCTCGATATCCTCTCCGGGTCCGGCCTCGAAGATAGGCGGGCTACTCTGTGATAGTCTCTTCACCCAGTCGGTGACACCAGCCGATCTCTCTCGCTCTAGCAACGCGAGTAATGCCCTCTCTATCGCTGATCCCTGCTGCTGCCTATCAGCCTCTCCCTCGTGCTGTCCGGGGATCTCGACCTCAACATCGGTCTCAGTCTCAGTCTCTGTCTCGGGAATACGGCCACGACCTCGGCCACGTGGTCTCCCGCGTCCTCTAATAATCTGGGTGTCGACCATGCTGACAACTGGACATTTATCTGTACTCAATATACAACTAAATAAAATGTCTTCTTCAAGGAAGACGACCCTCAGGCACATTCATCTCACATAATTACATCCCTTCAAGGGGATGGCCCGTAGGCACAGTTTTATATCGCACGGAAGCTAACTAGATAGCTATCCTTCGAGGGATAGCTTGGCGAGCCCGCCTCTAAATCCTATCCTGTTCCAACCACCTTGGTTGCTCCCTTGGAGTCTTCCAGGCCCGTCTGTAAGGAAAAGCTAGGCGGTTTACCCGAACCCTTCTACATCTCTAAGGATGCCTGTCGCATTGTCTCTACCCGTCGATCCTATCTCTCGTCTATAAAGGTCCTAACCATTTTCATTTTCCAAAGGGTTTTCATCTTTGCCCTTTAAACACTTCGAAATCCTTGAAAATTTCCAAAACGGTGGGCGGGTTTTGAAAATTAATTTTTAACTCGTGCGTACTCATGTCGAACAACCTTGGCTTTGATACCAACTTTGTAACGACCCGAAATTTAAGTACCCGAATTAACCTCCATAAACCTACTTAGAAGGTAAATAAGGTTCGGAATACTAGATTATCGAGGAACGTTATAGAAGAAGTTTGATCTTCTTCCGTGAGCTTTGGATCTTACGACCGAGTACGAGTTATTATTAGGTTCATTTGAGCGGAAGATTTAGTTGTCAAAAGATGGGGATTGCGAACCCCGAAAAGATCGTAAGCCCGTTGGAGGCTTTACCTGTCCTAGGCTATCGCGAAAACGTTTCGAACAGAAATAAAAGCGGAAATCATAAATACAACAAAATTCCACGGCCACGCCGGGTCAAAACGATAAAACGTATGAGCAAAAGAGTACGAATGTCAAGCGCCTCCCTCACTCTAATCGTCCAAAAGGTCTGTCCCGACAACCATTCACATAAGTAAATCATATCGGGTAAGGGGTACCTGAATCTAAAAACAAGAAATAAATCGGGGTCAATTATCGGAAATATACACACTCAATGTCATATAAAGAGGCATACTTAAACTACATGAATGTTAAAATGTAACACATAAGCAAGTGTATAGATATATATAAATGCGAAATAAACACACAAGGGCCCGTATCATCATCATAATCATCACCATCATCACCATCATATCATAATATCTTCTCAAACGTACTCATCCTTCTCAAACATACTCATCCTTCTCAAACATACTCATTCTTTCTCATCATAAGCCTTTCATCATTTCATTCGTGTTCCATCGAGTATAAGTCATTTATTCAGATTTTGACGGCCGTCCTACCATAGACACATAGCATACATATGAATCGTTGGATTTACTAAGTTCATCCTACGTCATTTTCTTTTGAATTACTGCTGCTGAGATCTACTAGCTGAAATCCTATAGTTGCTGAGATATGGTTGCCGAGATCTCCAATTCAAATCTGGTGTCGAGATCTCCTTTCAAAATCATGTAACAACTAATTCTAGAACCACAAATATTTATCCGATAATACCGAAAAATATACAGCCAAGGATATTGTGTTTTAAAAAGATATAAGATAGGATTAAAACAATTTAACGCATCCTTTTTATTATAAGTCCGAAAATATGCAAATCATATATCCAATTTGTATTAGCTACAATACCTTATAATTTTGTCTTTTATCAAACCTGCAAAGATTAGTATCATAGCCCATGTATTGCATCAAGGGAAAGTAAGGGAGCTATCAGTGAGTATGGATCAGCGGCGTAGACCGACAAGTAGAGGGCGGAGAAGATGCGGAAATCGGCGAGGAGGCCGGAGGTGGAAGAACGGAGACAGAGAGTTGGAGCCGCCGGTTTCAGCAATGGAGATCCGGCAAGGGAGATCCGCTGGGGTTGTGGTCGCCGGTTTCAGCGCGCGACAGCAGTGGTGGCCCCAACCTCGAGTTCTGACAGCGATGATGGGGGGTTGTGGTCGCCGGCGATGGATGGTGGTGGCGGCAACGGTGGCGGATGTGATGGTCAGCGAGAAGGCCGATGGTGGTGAGCGCGAGAACGGAGGAGCGATGGTGACACCCTTCCAGCAGAAGCTCGATGAAGATGACGGGGAGAGGAGCGAGAGAGAAGACGACGAGGAGAGAACGACCAAGAGAGGGAAGGAGATATGAGATTTGACGACAAGGAGAAAGAAGGAGAGAATAGAGATTTAGGATTTACGTTTAGATATGAGGAGGGTAAATTTGTCCATAAAATTATAGATGGACAAAAAATTAATTTAACAAGATTGGAGGACACTCCCCCAATAAAGCCCATAAAAAAGGGTCGGGTGGGCAAATTTTCTCTATTTGTTTTACTTTTTATACCCAAAATCAAAAATTTGGTGTTTTCTTTATATAAACCCTACGCCTCTTGAGTCACGGCGGAACGTGTGACTCAAGAGGCGCGCAACTATTTTTTTTCTATATATATATATACCATGTCATGTGCTCTTAAGTCAAACGTCTATGACTAAAGAGCTATAAGATTTATTAAAAAAAACAAAACTTTAATTTTGGGTGTAAATAGTAAAAATTATAGGTGTAAATAGCAACCCCTCAATTTAATATTGAAGTGGTAGAACAAAATAAATGAAGATAAATGACTAAAGCAAAAAGGTGCGCGTTGTACTTGAATTTTAATCTATATCTAATATAATACTAAAACAGATGTTAGAAGATGCCACATGGTGACACATCCTTAAACCAGCTTACGTGGCAAGTTTTCCTTTAATGTGACTTCACCTAAATAATTAATTCAATTTACTCAATTATTAATTAAAATAAATCTCATATCTTTTTTTTTCGAATTAAAGTGATTTAAAAAATTTTAAATACCAAATAATTATTTTTCTATGATAACTTTAAGTTATTTTTTCTCATTTATTTTGAATTAAAACTCAATATATTTTTTAGTTACCACATTTTAGCCAAAAATTAGTTTTTTTTTATTTAGTAATTCTTTCACAATGATTGAAATATCTAATATCTAATATAATACTAAAACACATGTTGGAGATGCCACATGACGGATTCTTCTTCAATCATCCTATGTGGCATGATGTACTTAAAGATGGGTCCACATTTGATTTAAATAACATTTTCTCAAATTAAACTTTTATTTATCAAACTAATTCATCCAATATTTATAAACATTATCTATTTCTCGAATCCCTCAAAATTAGGGATGTTTATCTCTTTACTAACCAAAATATTTCAATATCTAATACAATTACACACTTGATAATTCAAATTGTAGAGAAGTGATTTTAGTAACAAATGAGATTTAATAAGATTTTCCAATCTGACCCAATAAAATTTTGTGATTTTTTAAAAAAAATTCGGATGCTTATCACTTTTTATTTAAAAGATTGCATATTTATCTAATTAATTGCTAACTTAATTTTCTAATTACTCTCGAGCATATCATTAATTTTTAAAACAAAAAACGATTTATTTAACTTACCATACAATTTACGTTGACATAGATTTAACATTTTCTCATTAGCCCAAATAAAAAAAGAATAATTTTTTAAAACAAAATTAAGGCTCGACCATCTTCATAACAAACATGAAATAATTAGAATGAATATTTTTAACTGTGTCATCTATTTCACTTATCATACCATCTACTCCACTCTGGCTCATATTTTCCATTTTTGTTCTATATACCCCAATCAAACAACAATATTTTTTAATCCGCTTTTTTCCAACAAATTAAGGCTACCTTCATAACAAACCTCAAATTAATAATTAAACATATTTTTTTTATTATGGATTGATTTAAAATAAAATGATTTGTTTTAAAATTTTAATTATTATTTAATTAGTTGAATTTTTAATTATATATTATTTAATGATTTTAATTATGATTTGATTTTAACAAATATTTGCAATAAAGATGATGACATTGATGAGTACAAATGTAAACGATGGTCGATTACAAAGTTAAATTATTCAAATATTTGTACATATATTTTTTCAATTATATGTACAACTATTAGTCAAACATTATAATGAAAATGGTATCATTACTTTTTTAGTATTCTGTATATGTTATAATTAATATGAAAGACGGAGGATATTTCAATTATATATACTTGGATTTGAAAAAAGATATATGCTCAATGTTAAAAATAATATGCTTAGTTAATTGCATGAATTAATTTTTTTTAAAGTTGTAAAATATATGGGATATCAAACATTTATTTTTGAAAAATAGGATTAAGTTAAAAAAAATGAGAATATTAAATAAATGAACAGATCAAATACAATATATGAAAGTTTCGAAAAAATATTAGAAATAATTTTTTTAATAAATTATGTTATAAAATTTGGATAATTTTTTAAAAATTAAATATTTTTCTATGTATATTATATTATATTTTAAAATTTAGGTTGAGATAACTTAAAATTATTATCTTTTACTATATAATTCATACTTATATTTTAATTAAATAATTAATATTTCAAAATTTGTATTATATGTAGCACGCACTACATGTAATGAAACCAATTTTATATCAATACTCGCACAAGGTGTGGATACCAAACTAGCTTCTTAAGATAATACATGATAGTCATACGTTAAAAACGTCACATCGCGACTAAAAACTTACGTCACATCCCCCATAGAGTTCTATAATTTCATTGGTTTATAATTACTGGTGGGTCCCTCTTTATTTTGATCAATCTAATTTTATTAATTAACATATATAATCCAACTTTAGATTGTCAGATTTTTTACTTTAATTTATATATTTAACTACTTAAAAAAACTTAATTATTTGAAATGTTGAACGGTAAAAAAAAGCTTACCTTCTTAATAATTTTAGATGGTTTATTAGGGTTAAATCTTACACAAATCACTTTTGCTAATTTTAGATTTTTTCACCATTTTAAAATTAGTAATCAATCAAATATCAAATTAAGACTAATGAATAATTCAATTATGATACTCCGTACCCACACCTTAAATAACTCATAATTAATATATAGTTATAATATATGAATGTTTGTCTTTAAAAAAAATTAAAGATGTTTGCGTTAAAGGTATTGATATGAGAGTGGTAATTCAACCATTTTTATTTCATGTAACTTCAACTAATAAAATTGCACAATTCAAATAGCTTCACGTACGCTCCATTTTCGGCTAACCATATATAATAGCCATTTCTTTGTCAATCTTAAGCTATAATCCCTAAGTTATTAATTAATTTATATTAAGGTATGGGTGTATGCGTGCGCGTGTCTTAGATACAATTATTCGAATAATTGTGAAAGTTTTACTTGAATAAACCTGGTCTCTTTAGGCTTCTTTTATAATCCCAAATATATTGACGTTAAAATGATACAACAAATATTTAGAAAACTATATACATGCTTTTATAGCTTAAGTTAAAGTAGAGTTATGTAACAACTATATGGGCAGAGTTAAAAAAAATATAAATGCTACAAACAATTGAATGATTTACTTTTTAACAGTCATTAATTTTATTTTAGCTTTTCTAGGGTTCACTATTTTCTATTAGGGTAATAGGTAATTAAATTGTATATCTAGATTACCTTAATAGAGCAAGATTAGCTCTATATAGTTTTTTTTTTTGGTATAAATTAAAAGTCTTCCGTATACCAATATATTTTTTTTTTGGTTTAGGCAATTATTCGGGAGGGATGACCTACACGATAGCGTCCTATCCGGTTTCGTATACCAATACGTATTCATTGTTGACATGAGTACATCTGAAATAGTAAGCCCGTGCCTAAGGCACGGGTACTGTACTAGTTATAATACTAAAGAAGAAGTCGCCTACGACATGTGGCGGCTTCTCCTTTAAAGTAGGATTTGTTAGTTATTTTTTTTATATATTTTTTAATTAGTAGGATTTGTTAGCTTTTTTTTTAATTTAAGATTAATAATAAAAAAGAATTAGATTTAAAAATTAAATTACTAATTAACCTAATTGATATGCCATATCTAAAATAACTAACTAACTAAAATGTAATCTTATTGTTTGCATGATGATATATGCAAATCCAGAATCTAGAAACTTACGCATATCTTATCACTTTTTTTTTAATCACCAATCTTATCACTTTGTAATGTAATTTCTTACTAGATATATTGCAATCTTATCACTAAAATATTTTTAAAAAAAATCAAATTAGTCCATTCCAAGTTTAAGATTGTTATTAATCAGATTAGTCAATTTTTATTTTTATTTACAATTATTTATTAATTCAAAGTAGATATCTAAAATCAATGATCTCTGATTTGGTTAAAATTTTGAAATCAGTTTTTGTTTTTCCAATTCTTTAGATCAACTAATCTGATTTGGTTACAATTTTGAAATTTTTTAAAAAAAGTATTCACATCGCCAAAATCGTAGTACTACACTACTACTGTTATAAATACTACCCTAACTCTTCCTGATTCAATTGTTCACATTTTTACGGAGTATATTCATTTGCTTTTGTGTTGTTGTCTTGCTTTTATATCTTAATCTAACATAATCATATTTGCAGATGTAGGTTATTGATTCTACCCTAATTTACTTGATTTTAATCCCACCCCAACTTCCCTATCTTATTGTTCTTCTCAGTTTATCCCATTAATTACGATTCCATTGATTCTACTTGGAATTATGTCCAGTTGTGCTTAACTACTCAGAAAATTGATGTGAAATCGATCGACTTTGTGTTGCTACGTGGAATCCTTAGTCAAGATGTACGTGAAATCATTCAACGTAACACTAAATACTTCCAATTCGATTTGATTTGAAGTTATCTAATTAATCTTTTGGTTTCATCTTATAAATATAGGGGCAAGCTAATGCAGATTTCATTTATTTTATTTATGGTTTTAGTTAGCTGCATTCGTTCAAACATACTTCGTATATTCTCTAATAAAAAAAAACTAATCAAAAAAATACTCCGTATATTCTCATGGTTATATAATTAAATTTATGGAAGCTTTTGCTAATTAATCTTTTGAACCACTTTTTAATCAATAAATTTTAGATTTTCAATTAAAATTTAGTCATGGTTATATAATTAAATTTATGGAAGATTTTTCTAAACAAAGCACTTAAGATATGATTTGTTTGTTAGTTTAGATATTCACTGGATAAGATCAAATAAAATCATATTTATCTCAAAAAATCAAATTTGATTACATTATAACTTGTCCTTTGTTCAAGAAAATATTTGATTCTATTTTTTTGTTATATTTTTTATTCCACAAATTACTATAGAATATTTCGGTTTTAGTTTAAATTTCTATTTTTTTAGATAAATAACTCAAAATTGATTCATTCATTTAATTTTGAACCATATGTATGTTAATTAAAAGATAAAACCAAATCTCATAGGTTCTATTGTTTAGGTAATGTATCTTTAATTATTTTTATTTATTTTTTCTTCTTATCAGTTTGCTAGAGAAAATACATATGTGACTCTTTTTTATACAGATGTTTTCCACCACATGCTATATACAAGAATTCAAATCCCTATTCATTTTTGTATGCAAGATTATTATCTCCATATGTATGTTGGATGGTTACAAGTAATGCTTGCAAGTTTTGGTATCGATGAAGAAATGATAAATGAAATTATATAAACACATATGTTTAAAAAAGATCCATGCAATACACGGGGTACTAAGCTAGTTTGTCCGAAAAGAGTATAAACAAGTTTATTAATTCACTTTATTCGTTTCTTCATCTTTAAAGTGGAAAAATACCCCAAATCTTTATTCTTTACTTGAACTGATAATTAATGTTGTTATACTCTTAAAGGGAGATTTATAAATTGGGTACCAAACACACCCTACCACCATATATATATTACATTCCCTATAATTATTGTCTTCCTCTCTCTTACCCTACCTTGAATAGGTAAATAAAGAGCGGTCATTTCGGGGTTCGAATCGGGGACCTATAGGTACTACCCACAAGTCCTCTCTCTTACCCTACCACCATATAATACGGTGCAGTGTGTTTATAAGCTAAGCACGCAGGTATTTTTGTACAACACCGGACATTTCGCCAGTGGGCGAAATGTCCGGTATTGTACATCGATCACTTTCTGGATACGCAGTCTTTGGCAACCGGCTGCTCTGCTGAGTTGTTGCCGCCCCCTGAGCAAGGCGAGTGCCTCCACCGCCTCGCTTTTGATCCTCTCTGTACAGCTGCATCCGACTCCCTACAATGGGGTGTCGACATCTGCCAATCGACATTGAATTACAAGTGCATCGTTGTCAAGTCCCGTCTATGCTCGACTTTCAAGCTCGATCGACTTTTACAACTCGCTAGGGGGTGTGGCTGTCGAACCATCCTCATCATCGAGTTTCGGATGAAAAACGAGTACCGTTCTCGACTCAGATTGGAAAATAAAGTGGAGTCAAGGGGACAGTACAAGCAGGAGTGGTATAAGCCGAGGAGTTGGAAGGACGTTTGAGAAGGCCAAGGATGATTATGATGCTCATAATTGGGATCTTCATCTTTGTCGACATTGAAGAAGAGGATGAGAGAAACCCCGACTTTTGTGGGGTGTGTGAAAAACATGTTATCTCAGGCGAGCCTGCCTATGGTTGCATTGACTGCACCATCACGTTGCATAAACCATGTGCGGAGCGAGCGGATGTTGTCACCCTCGAAGGCTATCAAGATCTTAATGAAGAACAATTGAGGGATTTGTTGGGTTCCCTCCTATATGGGGGAAGAGTCCAATGGACTATTTACCATATGGTTTTTACCATGTGAAGTTTTACCCTCCTCTTTTATAAAAGGGGATATCTTTCCATTTGGGATAGGGGTGTGCGTTACCGGGTATCCGACACGACACGGTTAACCGTGTCGGATACCCGAAACCGTTTAAGACCAATATGCCGAACCGTGCACGAACCGCCAGGAACCGGGTATCCGACACGGTAAGGGTATTCAGATCCGTGTCGGATACCCGTGTTATCCGACACGATCCGTTAGGGTTTTTTTCCCTGGCCTTGTCACTGTGTTGCAGACTTGCAGGCTTGCGGCAACAGGTGCTACTTCTGGTGGGAGGACTGAGGAGGGAGGAGTCCGGATGGCGCCTGAGCTCGTCGCTTTGGGTTCGCAAATCAGGGTCGCTCATGGCATACGAGGTGTTCGTCGGCTTCACCCTCCGTTTTCGTTGGTCAAGGCACGAGTGGGACAGCGCCGGCGTGAGAAAGAGGTGGCTTCGGTGATCGAGTGGGGAAGCGAGATTTGAGAGAGAAAGGTGGAGGGAGGTAGTGGCGCTGGTTGGCTTTGGCTCCGATAAGCGTCGGAGGCCGATGCTTCAGATCTGAGCGCAAAATGGGAGGGATTGAACACGAACCGTCGGCATCGGCAACCAAGGCCTCAGATCTGATCGAGGAGGATGGAATTTGGAAGGAGGAGTGAACACGAACAGCAATTTCGAGCGAGGATGATGGAATTTGGAAGGACGATTGAATTTCGGCGAAGAGCAATGGGCAAAGAGAAATCAGAGGATGTCGGCGAAGTTGTAAAATGGTTGAAATTAAGGTTTTAAGAGCAATGGGCAAAGAGAAACAAAGAGTGAGAAAGGGAGAAAAGAGAGAGTTTTGGAGAGAATCCCGTATGCCATTGTTTATCCCATTTTGAAGTGCTCCGATCGACAACCAAACGACCTCCGATTGGAACCATTTTCTGGTATGTTGTTCACCTCATCATAGGCTTCATTTTGTACGGTTGGATCGTCGTTTTAAGTCTCCAATCTCATATCCCCTTTGCTAGTGTCCTCTCTTGGGTTTTGTTGATTTCCACCAATTGGGTGATGAAATTTGGAGATTTGGCCAAGCTTGTTGATGCTTGATGATGTTGTATGCCTCTAGCTTTGTCTAGGGAAGATTGTACCCACTTGTTATTGTTGATAGTGGAAGTTTCTAGCTCCCGTGGTTTTTTCCCCGTTTTGGGGTTTTCCACGTAAATCTGGTGTTCTTTGTGCTTGGTTATTTATCTTCTGTTTGTGTCTGATTGTTGGTTTGGGTTGCTTGAGTTTGGCTCTCTGGTTTACAGTTCTTGTCCATCCCGATTCGTGTGTGTTAAAGGGGTGTGTCTGACGTCCCCTTGCTTCCCGGCATCAACAGACTGGTATCAGAGCATTTGGTTTAGGATGGAGGAAAAGAACAGTTTTCAGGGAATGGTTGTGTTGAATTCAGGCAACTACTCAGATTGGAAGATAAAGATGGAAGATCTTTTGTATGTGAAAGATTTGTATGAGCCGATTGTGCACAAAGAGATTCCAACGGGTGTCGTTGATGTTGAATGGAAAATTTTGAATAAAAAAGCGGTACCTAAGATCAGACAATTTGTTGATGTGAGTGTGCTCCAGCATATTGCCAATGACACGAATGCTTATGAGTTATGGTATAAGCTTGAAGGGATGTATGAGAGGAAGAATGCCCTCAACAAGGCGTCATTGATGAGAAAGCTTGTGAAATTGGAGTACAAAGATGGTGAGAGCATTGTTGTGCATTTAAGCACATTTCAAGGATTTGTGAATCAGTTAGCTTCTGCGAAGATGTCGTTAGATGATGAGTTGCAGGCTCTACTACTACTCTCCTCATTGCCGGATAGTTGGGGTACACTTGTCGTGTCACTTAGTAATTCCGCTCCGGAAGGCAAGCTGACTATGGAATGTGTAAAGGCTAGTCTTTTGAACGAAGAGACTAGAAGGAAGGAGATGGGTGTCTCCTCACAGTCAGAGGCTAATGTGACGCAGGGTTCTGGTAACAACAGAGGAAGGAGTAAGCAACGACAGCACCAGAACAGAGACAAGTCCAAAGGGAGATCGAAGTCTAGAAGCAAGTACATTTGCTATTATTGTGAGAAGCCGAGTCACATTCAAAAGTATTGCCGAAAGTTCAAGAGGGACAAAGGCAAAGAACCTAAGAAGTCGGAGACGCCGAGAAATCAAGAAGATAAAGACACTGCTGCTCTTACAATCAATGATGAAATAGTGGAGTTGTTTGTGGTGGCTGATGAAGGTTCCTTGAATCTTGCAAGTGATGAGTGCACTTGGATTGTTGATTCAGCTGCTTCATATCACATTACTCCACACAAGGAGTACTTCTCATCTTACACTTGTGGAGATTTTGGCCGTGTGAGAATGGGAAATGATGGCGTGTCCAATGTTGTTGGCATGGGCACAGTTTGTTTGTTGACATCCACTGGTTGCAGTTTGATTTTGAGAAATGTTCGCCATGTTCCTGATATCAGATTGAATTTGATATCTTCTGGGATACTTGATGATGATGGGTATGCTCAAAATGCACAAGGCGGTGTTTGGAAGTGCTCCAAGGGAAACTTGATTGTAGCCCGGGCAAAGAAGCAGAATACCATGTATGTGATGCAAGCCAAGATTTGCAGAGAAGAAGCAAATGTGATTGATGATGGTGCCGGAGAGCTATGGCACAAGCGGCTTGGACACATGAGCGAGAGGGGTTTGCAAATGCTTGCCAAGAAGGACATTCTCCCGGATATGCAAGGTATTTCTCTCAAACCTTGTGTTGATTGCCTAGCTGGAAAACAACATCGAGTAGCATTTCATACTCGACCTCCATCTAGAAGAAAGCATGCATTAGATCTTGTTCATACTGATGTGTGCTCTATGGATTGCAAGTCACATGGTGGTGCAAAATATTTTGTCACTTTTATTGATGACTATTCTAGAAAATTGTGGGCTTTTGTGTTGAAAAGCAAAGATCAGGTTCTGACAGTTTTTAAGGAGTTCCAAGCTAGAGTTGAACGAGAGACTAGTTTGAAGTTGAAGTGTGTCAGATCAGATAATGGTGGAGAGTAAAGGGGTCCGTTTGAGCAGTATTGCAAGAGTCAGGGAATCAGGCTTGAGAAAACAGTTCCGAAGACGCCACACTTGAATGGGCTTGCAGAGAGGATGAACATAACCATAGCAGAAAGAGTCAGAAGTATGTTATCAACTGCAAAGCTGCCAAAGTCCTATTGGGCGGAGGCAATGTTGACTGTCGTGTATCTCATCAATCACTCGCCTTCAGTTCCTCTTGATGGTGATGTTCCACAGAGGGTTTGGACTGGGAGAGATGTTTCCTTCCAGCATTTGAGAGTCTTTGGATGTCTAGCATATGTTCATGTTGCTAGAGATCAGAGATCCAAGCTTGATAGCAAGACAAAGCCATGCATCTTCCTAGGGTACTCAGAGGATGAATTTGGGTACAGACTGTGGGATCTTACAGACAAGAAAGTGGTCAGAAGCAGAGATGTTGTGTTCATGGAAGACAAGACTATTGATGACTGGAAGCTCCAGCGACCGTCGTCTTCCTCTCCTGCTCCAGTCACCTTTGATCCCGTTTTCCCTCAAGTTGTGCAGAGAAGTTCAGTTCAGAATCAGCAGGAAGATGAGCATGATGATGGTGATGTTGATCCACCAGAAGTTCCACAACCTCAACAAGAGGAGCCCCATATCCAACCTGAAGTTGAGTTGAGAAGATCCGCCAGAGTGAGACAAACTTCCTCTCGATACTCAACCAACGATTATGTGTTGTTGACTGATTCAAGAGAGCCTGAATGCTATGAGGAAGCTATGTCAGATGTGCATCAGAAGGAGTGGTACAATGCCATGCAGGATGAGATGAGTTCCTTGCATGAGAACCACACCTATGACTTGGTGAAATTGCCTAAGGGCAAGAAAGCTCTCAAGAACAAATGGGTTTTTCGTTTGAAGTCTGGAGAAGATGGTACACCTCCCAGATTCAAAGCCAGAGTTGTGGTGAAGGGTTTTGAGCAGAAAAAAGGTGTAGATTTCGATGAGATTTTCTCTCCAGTTGTGAAGATATCATCCATCCGGGTTGTTCTAGGCATGGCTGCTAGCATGGACCTAGAGGTCGAGCAGCTTGATGTGAAAACCGCTTTCCTTCATGGTGATTTGGAAGAAGAAATCTACATGGAGCAACCTGAAGGTTTTGAAGTCAAGGGAAAAGAGAAGATGGTTTGCCGTCTCAGAAAGAGCTTGTATGGTTTGAAACAAGCACCTCGGCAATGGTACAAGAAGTTCGAGTCTTTTATGATCGACCACAAATTCCATAAGACACATGCCGACCACTGCGTGTTTGTGAAGAATTACGCCGAAGGTGACTTTCTGATTCTCTTGCTTTATGTGGATGATATGCTTATTGTTGGTCGGGATACCAACAAGATAGCTAGTTTGAAAACTGCGTTGAAGAAGTCCTTTGCTATGAAGAACCTTGGCCCTGCAAGAAATATTTTGGGTATGCAGATTACCCGTGACAGAAAGAATCAGAAGTTGTGGATATCACAAGAAAGATACATTGAGAAGGTGCTGCAAAGATTCAACATGGACAAGGCTAAACCCGTGAGTTCTCCACTTGCAGTGAACAAGAAGCTGAGTTCTGATCAGTGTCCTACATGTGAGAAAGAGAAACAGGAGATGAAGAAGGTGCCTTATGCTTCAGCCGTTGGTAGTCTGATGTATGCCATGGTTTGCACTAGGCCAGACATCGCCTATGGAGTTGGGGTTATCAGCAGGTTCATGAGTAATCCTGGAAAGGAGCATTGGGATGTAGTGAAATGGATTCTTAAGTATCTCAGAGGCACTTCGAGAGTGTGTTTGTGCTTTGGTCCTGGAAAACCTATGCTTGATGGTTTTACAGATGCAGACATGTCAGGTGATATTGACACGAGTCGATCCACATCTGGATATCTGATTACATTCGCAGGGGGAGCAGTCTCATGGCAATCGAGACTGCAGAAGTGTGTTGCTTTGTCAACGACGGAAGCAGAGTATATGGCTGCAGTTGAAGCTGGTAATGAGCTGATATGGATGAGAGACTTCCTAGAGGAGCTGGGAGTGGAGCAAGCTAGCTACCCACTCTATTGTGACAATCAGAGTGCCATCCACCTTGCCAAGAATGCCGCCTACCATTCTCGAACCAAGCACATCCGGAGAAGGTATCATCGGCTTCGAGAAAGAGTAGAAGACGATTATTTTGAGCTCATGAAGATCCACACAAATGACAACGGATCATATACGCTGACAAATACTTTGTCAAAGAAGAAGCTCATCAAGTGCCGCTCAAAGGCGGGCTTGCTCGAGCCCCCCATATAGGATTGAGGGGGAGCTATGTTGGGTTCCCTCCTATATGGGGGAAGAGTCCAATGGACTATTTACCATATGGTTTTTACCATGTGAAGTTTTACCCTCCTCTTTTATAAAAGGGGATGTCTTTCCATTTGGGAAAGTAAGAGAGAGAAAACAAAGAGTGAGAAAGGGAGAAAAGAGAGAGTTTTGGAGAGAATCTCGTATGCCCTTGTTCAGCCCATTTTGAAGTGCCCCGATCGACGACCAAACGACCTCCGATTGAAACGATTTTCTGGTATGTTGTTCACCTCATCATAGGCTTCATTTTGTACGGTTGGATCGTCGTTTTGAGCCTCCAATCTCATATCCTTTTTGCTAGTGTCCTCTCTTGGGTTTTGTTGATTTCCACCAATTGGGTGATGAAATTTGGAGATTTGGCCAAGCTTGTTGATGCTTGATGATGTTGTATGCCTCTAGCTTTGTCTAGGGAAGATTGTACCCACTTGTTATTGTTGATAGTGGAAGTTTCTAGCTCCCGTGGTTTTTTCCCCGTTTTGGGGTTTTTCAAGTAAATCTGGTGTTTTTTGTGCTTGGTTATTTATCTTCTGTTTGTGTCTGATTGTTGGTTTGGGTTGCTTGAGTTTGGCTCTCTGGTTTACAGTTCTTGTCCATCCCGATTCGTGTGTGTTAAAGGGGTGTGTCTGACGCCCCCTTGCTTCCCGGCATCAACAGGATTACCCCACCCGCCTTCCACTGAGGAAGCATTATGCTTGCAAGTCTTGTTTGGAAGGGGGTAAGCAGTACTTCTCACATGGATGCCATTCCTGCTACTTCCAAACCCATTTGAAATGTCGGAAGTTACCGACGATTCTCAACCATGATTGCCACCACCACTTTCTCTTCATGTGTTTCGATACGTTGTATAAATGCGATGCGTGCGGAATTGAACGTCATCGATTCGGAGGCTGTTATTACTGCTATATATGTGATAAAAACTATGACATAGAATGTGTTTCTGTAGCTACAAAAGGGGAGCATGAGCATGGCGGACACCGACATTTATTGAAACTCATCTACACTCGTGATGGAATGGAGGAGGAAGAATCCTATTGGTGCAACATCTGCTACGACGACATTGACCCACAAAATTGGTTTTATTCTTGTCAAGGCTGCTCCTATTTTTCTGCTCATCCAAATTGTGCAAGACGTTCCATCAGGATGGGATCATTGCAAACTCATCCAGAAGCTCCAAGTTTAGATGATCATGTCATAATGATTAAGGTTGTTTAATTTACTTGTATTTGTCAAGTTTTTTTGTTTTTTGTTTTTTGTTTTTTGTTTTTTCGTGTGTTCATTCGAGTGTTAACGATCATGTCATAATAATTAAGGTTTGAGGTTGCTTGTCCAAGATCCTATGCTATAGTGCATCATCTTAATATTTGATATTTCATTTATATATAAACTCGTTGTGGACAAAAAATTATATATTACTAATTGTAGAAATTTTTTTTTTAAAAAAAAATACGTAAGTATTTCCTTTAAAGCATATTATAACTCGGATTCTTTACATCCGGCCTATTATGTAGTGGGTTATATTTACATCCGGGTTCTGTGCAAGGTATGCATAAAATGAATATTTCTGATTCAAACTTGTAGAGTAATGAGTTAATAGGTCTTATTTTACACAATTATGAAGTAAAATGTCAAATTAGTACATTAATCAATTCTCATGTAACGACCCACATCATTAAGCAAGAATCGTAACTCATCCTCTTGTATATATATTTTCAATCCTGAAAACAGTCATAATGTTATTGCACAAGAGTTCTATTTAGCCTCTTCCTGATTGTTGCCTTTATCTTGTACGTTTTAGTCTTGCTATCTACTTAAACAATGTTAAAATTTTAACTTTATTGAAAAAATAGGTCATTTATTAGTTGATTTGCAAAAGTAGGCTATCATACTAGTTAGAGGTGACTTTTATAAGTTGATTGCAGAAAGTAGGCTAGTTGAAGGTAACATGTCTATGAGCCCATATGGTCTAAGTGACAGAGGGGCAATTTTGTAACTTCAGGTGAGGTTGTTTCACAACCGAGACCACAAGCTCAAATAGAGCATTTTGGGCGCCAAATTCAGTTGTAACAAACTGAGCTTCTGTGTGAACACAGATCTCATCTTTTGCTCTCTCTTTCTCATGTAAAAGACGATTTTTGATTTCTTCAATCAATACAGCTTCATTTTTCTCCCAATTTTGGTTTGAGATTGTTCAAATGGTATCAGAGCGCCAGGAATCTAAGTGATCTGGTTGCGTTGCAAGTGTGGATCTGTTTAGTTGTTTCAGAAAGTAAATCGAGAATTTGTGAGCTTGTTAATCCTCCTTCTTATCTGCAATGGTGGGAAGAGGTTCTAATTTGCAGCAAGGACAAGGTGCTGGTGAAGGTGCAGGAGCTGGTAGAGGATTTGAGCAAGGAGCTGGAAGAGGATTCGTATCTGTTAGTCCCCCTGCACCTAGAAGCACGGGATATTGGTCGTGGCTGGAATTTTGGAAATCAAAATGTGCAGTTCGGAGATGTTGTGTCAGGTATTAATAATGCGCACATAAATCCCTATTTTCTATCAAATTCAGATCATCCAAGAATGAATCTTGTATCTACTTTGTTCAATGGTACAAATTTCGTGAGTTGGAGTAGAAATGTTCGAATGGCTTTGGGTGCCAAAGCCAAATTAGGCTTTATTACTGGTGGTTGTGTGCGTCCTAGTGAGGATGGTGAGGATTATGAGAAATGGCTAAGGGCTGATTACATAGTTAGGTGTTGGTTAGTGAATTCAATGAATAGCGAGATTGGGGAGAGCCTCACATATGTGCAGTCGTCTAAAGAACTATGGGATGAGATCAAGGATAGGTACTATGAGTCAAATGATACCCTGGTGTATCAATTGAAAAGAATTTGAGCAATTTGAAGCAGGAAGACATGTCTGTTGGGGCGTATTTTATGAAGTCAAAGAAGATTTGGGATGAGTTACAGATGCTAGATCCCATTCCTACATGTAGTTGTGGTGGGATTGATCAGTGCTCTTGCACTCTACTGAAAAGAATTTTTGAAAGAGATGAGAAAGCAAAGGTTATGTAGTTTCTGTTAGGATTGAATGATGTTTTTGAGCATTTGCGAGGCAATGTGCTATCAAAGGATCCAGCTCCTGGTCTACACAAAGTTTACCAAATGGCTATTCAAATAGAGAGGTCTAAGGGTGTAACCTCTCTTGTTTAGGGAGAAGGTAATGTTCTTCTGGCAAATAGGGATGAATATTTTGATAGTGAGGCTAATGCTTTGGCAAAGCAAAGGTTTCATGATCAAAGCAGATTTGGTGATCCATGGAAGCAGTTTGAACAGGCAAGAAAGGATTATAAGAGAGCTAAACTTGACAGGAAATGTGACCACTGTGGTGAGCGTGGGCATACCAAGGATTACTGTTTTAAGTTGATTGGGTATCCAGAGTGTTTTAGAGGTCCAAAAGAAGAAGATAAGCCTAAGTATGGTGGAAGGTTTGCTGCTCAGTTTGACAGTGGCCAGCAAAACAGCCCTTTTGATCAACATTTTGAGACAAGTCAGAGTGAAGGAAAACCAGACCAAGCTATGGTCAATGCAGTGTTCAATGAAATATTGAAGATGATGAAAGGGAAGGCTCCCTTGGAGTCAGGAGATAGCTCAGTTAACCAAGCTATGACACATTTTGCAGGTACCTTAAGTGTTTTCTTTCTTATTGGTGTTAACAAAAGTGATAGTGATACATGGATTGTGGATTCTGGTGCAACAGACCACATTGCCTTTGACACAAGCATTTTCATAGAGATTCATGATTTACACACAACTGTAAATCTTGGATTGCCTGATGGAAGTAGCATTGCTGTCACCAAGAGTAGCACAGTATCATTGAATGCTAGTTTTGTTTTGAAAAATGTTTTGCTGGTGCCTCAGTTTAGGCACAATTTGTTTTCAGTTTCCAAAATTGCATCTGATAAGAGGTTGAGAGTGACATTTGATGATATATCATGCTGGTTACAGGACCCTATAACTAAAAAGGTGATGGCTAGAGGGGTTGAGAGGAAAGGCTTATACATGTTGAAGGCTGCTGCTTGCCAGGATGGTTGTAAGGATTTCTCTCACTCTCTTAGCCATGTTGTTTCTAGATGTAATAAGCTTGATAAAGCACACTTGATTCATGCCAGACTTGGCCACATGTCATTTGCCAATTTACATCATTTGCCAGCGATTGAGAATTGTGATATCAGGGATGTTCATTGTGATACTTGTTCTTTGACTAAAGCTCACAAACTAAGCTTTGATAGGAGTGAATCATTAGCTGAATTTCCTTTTAAGTTGGTACATATGGATGTCTGGGGTCCATATAGGATTCCTGCCTTATGTGGTGCTAGATACTTCTTAACTATAGTTGATGATCATACTAGATCCACATGGGTCTACTTGATGCAAGATAAATTGCATGTGTTAAGGAACATCACTGGTTTCCTTAACATGGTTGACACTCACTTCCAGACTTCAGTTCCGTTTGTTAGATCAGATAATGGGACTGAGTTCACCCAGAGAGGATGTGCAGATCTCTTCAATTCCAGGGGTATTATTCATCAAAGGACAGCCTCAGGAGTTCATGAGCAAAATGGACGTGTAGAAAGAAAACACAGACACCTAATTGAAACTGCTAGAGCAATTAGGATTCATGCTGGATTGCCAATCAAATTCTGGGGGGAATGTGTGTTGAGTGCAACACACATTATCAATAAAATGCCTTCTGCTGTTCTTCAGTGGAAATCTCCTTTTGAGGTACTCTATAGATTTCCTCCCAGATATGATCATCTCAGGGTAATTGGTTGCATGTGCTATGCAGTGCAACCAAATGATCATAGAGACAAAATGGGTACAGTGGCCAGGAAATGCATCTTTCTTGGCTATCCAATTGGTCAAAAGGCTTTCAAACTGTATGATCTTGCCAGACATACCATTATCATCAGTCGTCATGTGAAATTTGAGGAGCATATTTTTCCTTTTAAGGATTCTGTCCCTAATAAGGCACCTTGCAAGCCTAATCATGCTCCCCTGGTGCCCATTGAGGATGATTATCCCACCTTTTATGACACTCAACTTACAGCATCTCCCAATCCTATTAACTCCTCACATACACCTCCATCCCTGGTGGCCCCATCTGTTGACTCGGTTCAAATGCCCAGTCATATCTCAGACTCTCCTACCTCAGTTAATCCTATTGAGGATTCCTCATCCTCTGTCAATAGCTCACCTGTGCCCATTATTACTCATGGTCTTAGAAGCCATGTTCAGAGACCTGCAAGGCTTTAGGACTTCATATGCACATAGCTCCCATCCAGAGGGCACCTGGATACTTCTTCTGTTTCTGATTCCTTTGCAGTTTTCTCTCTCAGTCATTTGTCTCATCTTTCTCCACATTACATCCAGTGATTTGTCAACATGTGTAGTACCTTTGAACCTAATTCATACAGTCAAGCCAAGGGTGTCTCGGAATGGGAACAAGCTATGTCTTTAGAGCTCAATGCACTCACCAACAATCACACATGGGAGGTGCTACCTCTTCCTGTTGGCAAGAAAGCTATAGGGTGCAAATGGGTCTTCAAAATCAAATACAAACCTGATGGGAATGTTGAAAGGTATAAAGCTAGATTGGTGGTCAAAGGATATAATCAAGTTAAAGACAAGGACTACAAGCAGACATTCTCACCAATAGCCAAGCTCTCTACAGTCGGAATTATTCTTGCTCTTGCAGCCAGCAAAGGTTGGTCTCTCCATCAACTTGATGTAAACAATGCCTTCCTTCATGGCTATCTAGATGAAGAGGTGTACATGCTTCCTCTTTCTGGTTACTCAGTTCCCAATGGCCATGTTTGCAAGCTCACCAAATCCTTATATAGCCTCAAGCAAGCTAGCAGACAATGGAACTCTGAGCTCACAAAGTTCATGATCAGATTGGGATATGCTCAGTCTTCTCATGACTACTCTTTGTTTGTCAAAACAACTGGATCCTGTATGACAATTGCTCTGGTTTATGTGGATGATATGCTTTTGTTGGGCAATTCAGCAGAGGAGATTTCATCCACAAAGCTTGCTTTGCACAAGGAATTCACAATCAAGGACTTAGGAATTGCCAGATATTTCTTGGGGATGGAGATCTCTAGATCCTCTCATGGTATTCTCCTTAATCAAAGAAAATACATTCTTGATATTCTCAGAGATGCCAATATGGAGAACTGCAAGCCCACTGATTTCCCAATGCAGCATGGCACCAAGCTTTCTCTTCATGATGGTGATCCTATTTCCAAGCCTGAAGATTACAGGAGATTGGTTGGAAGATTGTTGTACCTCACCTTGACACACCCTGACATTGCCTTTGCTGTTCAGCAGTTGAGCCAATTTCTCCTCAATCCACTTCAGCCACATTGGAGTGCAATGATTTATCTACTCAGATACCTCAAGGGATCTTTTAATCTAGCCCTCTCCTATCCTGCATCCTCTTCTGTTGCAGTTCATGCCTACACAGATGCTAACTGGGGAAATTGTGTTGATACAGGGAGATCTTTATCAGGGTACTGTGTGTTTCTAGGTTCTTCATTGATTTCCTGGAAAGCCAAGAAACAGAAAGTGGTTTCCAAATCTTCCACAAAGAGTGAGTATAGAGCTATGTCCATAGCTGCAAGTGAGCTTGTCTGGGTACAGGGTTTGCTAGCTGATCTTGGCATCACTGTCTCTCTTCCTATCTCCTTATTTTGTGACAACAAGAGTGCTCAACAATTGGCTCTTAATCCTGTCTTCCATGAAAGGACAAAGCATGTCCGGATTGATTTCCATTTCATTAGAGAAATGGTTGCTCAAGGCTTCATCTGCACTAAGCATGTGGCCTCTTCCTTGCAAATTGCTGATATCCTGACTAAGGCCCTTGGAGCTCACCAACACACATTTCTTCGTGCCAAGCTTGGTCTAGTTTCTCCTATGGCTAGTCCAGCTTGAGGGGGGCCTATGAGCCCATATGGTCTAAGTGACAGAGGGGCAATTTTGAAACTTCAGGTGAGGTTGTTTCACAACCGAGACCACAACCTCAAATAGAGCATATTGGGCGCCAAATTCAGTTGTAACAAACTGAGCTTCTGTGTGAACACATATCTCATCTTTTGCTCTCTCTTTCTCATGTAAAAGACGATTTTTTATTTCTTCAATCAATACAACTTCATTTTTCTCCCAATTTTGGTTTGAGATTGTTCAAAATGTCATTTGCAATGGGTGACAAATTGTTATTTAATTAAGGTTAATCTCAACCTCAGTTGGTTAATTATGCAGGCTTGCTTAACTACATTTCTCTCTTTCTTGTGTAAATGTAAATGTAAATTTGTGTTTTTTTTTTCTATCATAGACCTCGGCTATAATTCTCATACATATATTCGTCCAAGAAAAAGAAGTGAAATCAACAACTATTCTTTCCGGAAGTTACGGCCCTGTTGTCCATGTTGAATTTGTTTACCTGTTTATAATTCAAGAGGATCTCTTGTGACCTGTTTACAATTAATAAAGCCAAAATCATAGTAATTCAATGAAAAAATTAAATGCAATTGCCTCTTCCCCAAAGTTGAATGGATCTTTTGTGATATTTTGTGTGTTATATTCGATGTTATACTTAATTATTTTGAGCATAAATTAATATTAAAAAATATATATTTATACTTTATTTATAAAATTTGATTATTAAAATATATATTTTAGAAAAAAATTATTTTATAAAATAATCAATCTTTTAACAATCCATAATTTTTAATAATAATTTTTCATAATAAAAAATATGTTAATATAAGTGTATAGAATTTAAATATAATTTTTTTATATTTTTTAATGTGAATTAATACCCTAACTAATTAAGTGTAACACCCAGTGTGTTGCTATAGGGGTGTAATCAGCTAGCAACTCCAAAATAAATTTAATTATTCAATTCTCAAACACACAAATGATATATAGTTAATGGAAATAATCGAACACAAAGAATTAGCTAACAATCGATCTGTTTACTTCTGGACTCGATTCAATATCCCTAATAAACCCACAAATTTTAGAGTTTAGGTCATCAATATCTTCCTAACATGATCTCATTGACCATAAAATGATAGTTTTCTTTTAAAATCAAAGAATTAGCTAGCTAATGAAGTTTTTCGATTTTTCACACGGTTAGGGCCGACCAAAAGGGGTGGACGAAAGGGCGACGGCCTAGGGCCTATAAATTTTAGGTGCTCGTAATAAGTAAATTTATAATAGTAGTAATATATCTACAAAGCATAAATAAACATATAAATAGCCCAGTTGGTAGGTTTATGGTGATTATACCACACGATTATAGGTTCGACCCCTAGATTACTCGCACCGGGACTACACACGTTATGTCCTTGATTGAACACCACTTCGTCATATTTTCATTCACGCTAATCATTATAAATCCTACTGACCTTTGATCCTATACCTCAGAATTACTAAAATACTGCAATTAGATATCATGTCATTTAAGTCTGTCAATAAATAAATAAATGTTAAATTTATCTATTATATCAATAATTTTTTCTGTGATGTTGAAATGGTTTACACAATTGTCAAATATGTAGACAGATGTGAAACTGATAGTTCGAAAAAAAAAAAAGCGCGCTATAAGGGTAAAAAGCGGGATCCAACACTTACAAAAAAATTTGGAGCCTGGGCTTCCAAATTTTAGAGGTAATGTTAACACTTCAAAAAAACTAAAGTATCTCTGCTTAAAACTTCTCTCCTCTCTCTAGTTTTCTAGAGAGAGGGAGCACAACTTCGGCTTCGGCCGCCCTATCCCGGCTTTGGCCGCTCAAATCGACGTTTCGTCTTCCCCGTCCCCGACAACTCCGGGTGCGAGAGTTTCTCTCTCTTTGGGTTGAGAAACTCTCATGTGTGAATACTCTGCCTTTCGATCCAAGCCTCGGCCAAATCAATTCATCAAAACACTGATCTCGGATCCAATTTCTTCAAAACGCCGCCTTTGGAGCTTGTGTCTGGATTTCCCGTCTCGGTGTAGTTCCCCTGAACTCCGGATTTGGGGCTTTCTTCCGACCATCCTCGCTGTCGGCTAGTGTTGCCCTCTCTTTTGTACTCCCTTTATTCTGAGTGTGCAGATCTGCTGCGAATCTCTCAGTGGGGGCTCCGGGTTTCTTCTTCATCCAGATTGGAGTCCTTTCTCGATCTGGGTTGGGAGTCTCGGCTCTCCCCCCTCTTATAAAATCGGTTTGGGGCTTTGTGGGTTGGTGGTTTCCGCTCCTTCCTGCTCGGTCTTCTTACCTTCCTTGTCGCCCTCTGGCGTTTGGTGGTGCTGCGTTGGTTTGGGCGTGGTGCTCTCCGTTCCCTCCCGCCCGCCTCCCTCTTGCCTATACCCGTCCTCGACTTCTTTTTCTACCACTTTTGGCTTTCTCGGCGTCGTCGCTTGTTTCTTTCTACGGGTTCGTCGGCGTCGATGGCCGCCGGGTCTATTTTGTTGGTTAGGGTTTTGTCGGCGTGTGTTGCCTACTTGGTCCTTCTTTTGGCCCGTTGGTGGCCCGAAAGTTTGGATTGAGCCCGTTGGTGGTCCTTTCCTTGGGCCCCAAAAAATTGTCAGAGTAAAAAAGGACGGAAAAAAAGAGAAAAAAGGAAGGCTCCTTGCCTTGCAAGGATTAGGGAGGAAAATTATTAAAATTATATCTTTTTTGTGCTTGCCTTGCAAGGATTGGCATGTGGAGTGGATTGGTATGCCGAGTTACGTGTGGTATGGTGTGGCTTTGGGGCTAGCAATTTTGGAGCGGTGTTCTTCTCTTTTGTCGAATCGCGAGAGGTCGTGGACGTGATCGAAACCTGAAGGCTCGTTGATCTCTGAGTCCAAATCTGAGGCTTCCACTTAGTTCCCCATGGATTCCCTGCGTGCCTCTACCAAATGGCAGACGAGTTATTGCACTGAACTCCCGTCCTTTCATCGATTGCACTAGCTGCATCTCTTACTGTACTTCTGTAATTTGGTTTTTCTGCTCTGGTTGTTATGTCTTTGTTTTTAGCTTGTATTGAAGGATTATCCGTCGCCGATTTTTTCGGCCTATCGACCTGCCGGGCCTGTCCGGTACGTCGAATTTTTACCTAATCAAAAAAAAAAAAAAAAACACTTCAAAAAAACTTAGACTTTCTTGTTTCCTTTTTCCAATAATTTGTAACACTTGAAAAAAATCTGACCCTTAACATATTTCTATCTTCTTCTCTCTCCCCTCACATTCAATCAGCTCTAACTCCCAACTCATCTTCTCCTCTATCCAGATCCAAGCTTCCGCTAGCTAGCTCCGGCGAACGTCGTTCAGTGTTGCCATTCCCGAACTTGTTTGAACAAATGGACCAAACCTCATTGTCTCCTCTCTGGTTCAAATCTGGCCCCCTTCCTCCAAATCCGACCTCCTTCTCTCTGCTCTGGCCTCCTTCTCCCATCACTGGATTCATTTTCCTATTATCGTCTTCACTTGCTCTCGTTCCCTCTCTCTCGCTCTGGTCGGCGGCTACGAAGATGGCGGTCATCTCTCTCGGAACCCTAACAGGTAACCTCTCTCTCTCTCTCTCTCTCTCTCTCTCTCTCTCTCTCTCTCTCTCTGGCTCTCATTTGTGACTTCTCTCTCGACTTCTAATGATGGCCTAACCCCGACAACGACTGCCTCCCTCGTCGCTTAGCCCTCTTTGCTCCTTGCACCGCCTTTAACCTTCTCTGGTAAGCACTCACATCCTCCTTCTCCCTTCGACTTTCCCTTGAGTTTTGAGACCTCGAATGCTCCTCTCAAATTCAAATCTAGGGTTTTTGTGGTTTAATTTCATTCTCTAATTTTCAGATCTAGGGTTTAATTTCATTATCTAATCTAGAGTTATTGGAACAGTCGAGTTTGTAATCTGTCCCTACTTCTCTAAATGCTTTTGTTTTCATCGTTTGAACCTATTTTGCAATAATATCCTATTTGATGCTATATGTTTTCTGTTCATATTACTGATTTTTTAGATGTTTAATAGAGTACATCGTGATATCTCTCTGTTCTCTCAAGGAAAAAAAGGAGAGAGGGGGTGGGGGGTGGGGGGGGGGGACAGTGAGTAAGTTCATATCAAACGCGTGACTGTTGGAGATGGAGTTGTTGGCAAAACCCGTATGCTCATTTTCTACACCAGTATCAAATTCCCCGTTGTAAATACCTCCCTCTCCTACCTTCTTAACTTACCCAAGTCATGATTTTTACTCCTTGACAAGAACCTCAGCTTATGGTCTCTTCTGTCTACATAAAATTGATAATTAGGGGTTTTCCCCCTATTATGATTTCCCCCTATTTTCTTGTGTGTGTTATTACTAGGGCAATCTACAAGAATTTCCCCCGATTTTTACTCCTTTACAAGAACCCCGCTGCAAACATTTTTTTTCTAGCCTTTTCCCTCATTATTAGGGCAATCTACAAGAATTTCCTCAAGAAGGTGTGCATTCATATTTTCCTAATTCCTTATTGTTTGTCATTTTATCGTTCTTTTGGGGTGATATGCTGATTTTTTTTCAAGGAATTGAGATTATGTATAATGAGGTATCCTGATTTCTTATATGGAACTGAAAATGACGTGAGCTTATAAGAAGCTGAGATGACAAGGAGTGTTGATAATGTAGAATGACATTGCTGCCAAAAAAGCCGATGTATGCATAAAAAATGGGATTTCAAAAATGAACGAATATATATATATATATATATATATATATATATATATATATATATATATATATATATATATATATATATATATATATATATATATATATATATATATATATATATATATATATATATATATATATATATATCACTGAGCCTAATTACGATTATAAAAGTTAGATATTGAACTTTGCCTTCTGAGGTTGCTTGATCAATATTAAAGGAGATTGAAGGCATGTATAGATAAATATGGAACTTATACAAGTGAGTAGTTTAATGCAAATTAAAGATAGAAACCTTTTCGCATTTGATATTTGATGTTGTTGATGTAATGATGCAGTTGGTTTTGAGGTGAGCGGATAATTTTTGATGTGTCCTGATAGTATTAATGTTTTTTATATGCTTTGACAGAGGTGCACAATATTGGCTTCTCTCATTTTCAGAGTAAAATTGTCTGGATAAGTCTCACTTTGTTTAGCGTATTTACTTGTTAGGCTGTTGAGTCAGAAAATCAAGAATTTGAGCTAGATCTTTCAAGTCAGGGTACTATATTAATACTATGTTTGCAGCCTTGATTATGTGAGTGTGTTTATTTTTGCTTCCATTTCTTTTTTTACCTCCAGATTTCATACTTGGAAACTGACGTGCCTTCTTTTCATCTATTGTGTTCATTTGTAGAACATGCACATTAATCTAACTTGAAACTAAATCTTTAATTTGGCTCTTATATAGTAGTCTAAACGTTAGGATGAGATTGAGTTGAATAATATATATTACTGTAGTTCAGTTTGACCATATCTACATCTAATCTAACCATCTGGTTTATTGTAATATAATGTCAATATTAAATAGTAGACTATTGCTCACCCAATGATTTTAAGCTTTAAAGTGATTTTCATTAATTAGTCAGGTTGTATTTGCAAATGACATCCATTACTCCTTTAATTAGGTTCAATATCATTTTGTTCTCTTCTAGAATGAAGTAATGCTAATTATCCTCTAAATTCCATGCACATTAACGTGGCAACTAAAGTTTGGAAATGAATTTGCTACTAAAGGTTGTTTGCAGAAAATAGGCTAAACTTTTCCCAACATTGCCAGTTAATATTTATTTATTTATTATTGTTTGAAAATTTGATTGGTATATCTGACAAGAAGAGAATTTGATTTGAAAACTTGATCCTTGTTCAACCGTTCTAGAATCATTTCCATTCATAGAGGAGTAGATTTGAGATGCTTTTACCTATTTTGTATTTGCACTTCCTTGTCAATCATTATGTAGAACTGAATGTGGAATTGAAATTATTGAAGCACTTATGTTCTGTTCTTTTGGTTTCACCATGATTTTTAATGAAGCTTTTCTTTGAATGCTCCATTCTCTAATCACTTTGTTCATCTATAATCTCAGTATATACAGCCAAGTCATGAGCATGAAAAGCTGTCCCAAGTCAAGCTTCTAATTATTGATGAAGCAGCTGATATTCCATTACCTATTGTCAAATCCCTCCTAGGTTCATATCTTGTTTTCATATTTTCTACGGCGAATGTGTACCCTCTCCTCTCTCATATTTTAGGATTTGAAAGCTACTAATACTTGCTAGCCTACCTTTGGGCTATTTTTCATTCTGTTTCCTGGGAATCTTGTCACTATTATAAGCACTGATGGGATGCTTTAATTTTTTTCCTGCCATGTTTTGTTAGATCTTGCTGCAAAAAGTTATGAGGGCACTGGTAGGTCCTTGACACTGAAACTTCTCCAGCAACTAAAGGAACAGAGTCAAACATCTACTAAGATTATTGAAGGAGCTCTCTCAGGTACACATTAGCTCTTTATAGTTTATACTCTCTCGGAGGGTGTGTATATGTTGGATTCCTTTCCTTAGTACGAGCACAAAAACGGCAGTTAACTCCATGATCAAATTATTCATGTGTGAATAAAAACCCATATTACACATTTTTAGAAGGATTGAGATCCAAGATGGCTGGAAGGATTTTATAAAGGGGGCCAGAAAGATCCCTAAAAAATGAGAAAAAAAGATCTATCATAGAAGAAAATATAGATTCATGAGAAGCATACCTTCTTCCTCTATATTATTTTGACACTTTTGTCTTGAGATTCAAGTATCTCTTCATAATTTGGCATTTGTCAACTTGAGTTAGTTGAGTTCACAACCATTTTTAATTTGTTTACTTTTTTGTTGGTTATAATCGCATGACGTCTTTTGAAGAAGGTCGAATTGAGTGAATCAATCGGTTATGTGCATGGTGATCCTATCGAGCTTTGGCTGACTAATTCCTTTTCTCTACCTTATTCTTACCGTTGGCTTTATCCATGGATGGTAGATCCATCTATAACTCATCATTTTGGATTATTTATTTGCTGAAAATGGATAGTATAAACGAGGCTCATTTGACCAGGTTCAATGATTGTGCAAGATCAACAACCATCAGAATATCAGATGTCGTTCCTTGAATGCCACTGATTTTTAGGTAAACCATTCTTCAATATCTACTCACATTAGATTTTTGTTGTTATGCTTTGATGCCTTTTTTTCCTCCTGCATTTTCTTTTAACTCATGGTTTGATGCGTGTTTTTGGTGCTATGCTTTGATGAGTTTTTTATGCTATGTTTGTGATGCATTGAGTGGGAGAGAAGATTATTTGATTTTGTCTCCCCGTGCCTCAAAAGTCAAATCCGCCTTCTCCGACATCCGTTCATAGCTGCTGATGCTACTGCTTCAATTTCAATTTCTCTTTGTCCGAATTGAAGGTCTTGCTTATTTGTCGAGTTCTTTCTTCTCTCTAAGCAATTTTGAGTTTATTATATGCTTCCTTGTATATCTCTATAGGTTAAACCCTTGCTGGAATGAGATTGTTTCTTATCTCTGTGCACTATTTTTATCTTTCTTTTAAGCCTGAGCCGGAGTAGGGTGCCCAGATTACATAGTTTTAGTGTTTGGAAGTGTGCCTAATCATCTTAAGGGCTACCAAACTATCTTTTGTACCCATCATTTAAAAGTACTCATCATTTGTAAAAGTGTATCTTTTAAGTACCTCTAATTTGTAAAACATTTGTAAATGTCGGTTTTGCGTTTATCTTAATATATACGTTCATTAAACTACGTCGTCATTTGTAAAACATTGGATTAGAGATGAAAAGTGTTGTGCTAGCTATGAAATCAAACCATTATATAAAGACGGATGTTAGCATCATTATAGACATCGTTTAAATAATCTAAATCAATGTGTAACATATATTTTTACATCACAATATTAATATAAATTGATATATATTGCTAACATCTTTATAAAAATCTAAAACGATGTCTATATTATATTTATACATCAGTTATGTATATTCAAAATAAAATAGATGTTTTAACCAAGAAAAGACATCGTCTTAAAACTAATGTGAAAAA
The DNA here is from genome assembly GCA_037127255.1 of Persicaria tinctoria. Lineage (NCBI taxonomy): Eukaryota > Viridiplantae > Streptophyta > Magnoliopsida > Caryophyllales > Polygonaceae > Persicaria > Persicaria tinctoria. The sequence continues at coordinate 66,508,617 of JBANSL010000013.1, forward strand.
GTTGACAACAGATGCACAAAGAGATCATAAATTTTTTTGAAAGAAATTGTGAACAGATGTTTAATCAGATTTTTCTAGTAGTTTATGCTTTCATACATTTATATAAAAGCTTAATATATATTTTTTTGTTGAAAATATGAAAGCTTAATATGGCCTTGTCATGCATCCATTTCTATTCATCCAACACACATTTCATGCTTTCCGTGACTCAAGGTGTAAAAAGTTACAACGGGCCTTGGGTACGTATTAATGCTGCTGTTTTTTTTTAATAATAAAAGGTAAGATTTTAAAATATCAGACAAACTTTTTTTGATAAATCGAGAGGTCAAAGAAAATCGGTAGACGAATGATCGCCTAAAGAGAGATCAAAGCAACGGAAATCAAGGCTGACAACGAAGACGGCAGCACCGGGGAAGCTCCAAATTGAAAACGACTCATGTCAATGACGAAGGTGTGGAAAGCCAAGCAGTGCTACTGCAGGAGTCGATCTCTTGTGGAAAGTAAACACGAGATTCTAGGAAAATATCTCCCGAAACTGAAGTTGTATGAAACACACAACCTCAAAACCGATCATACACAACTCGTACTATAGCTCGACATTCCAGGGATAGATTTGAATAAATTTTGGCTTAATTTGTGGAGATCTAAGATTTCAGATTTTAGGAGGCGTGGATGGAAGAAGCAGGGTTTTGAGTTTCAATGGTTGGTTCTGAATTCGATATGTGGACAATGAAGATTTCTCTGATTACCACACAATCCAAATCAAAGAGTGCATACGTGGGATAAAGAGGATTGATTCGGGAGGAAGGAAGGGTGACAGATTCTTGAGATTTGGTAGAAAAATCAGATTTGGGCTTTAACAAAGTTAGATGGACAACTAGGGTTGTTATATGAGCTGAAGAGCTCAGGCTCGGCTCGAAAAAAGCTCGACTCGAGCTCGTTCACTAACCTAATTAAGCCGAGCCTGAACATGATTTTAAGCTCGGTTGAAAGCTCGGATCGTTCGATTTAGGCTCGAATTCTATGAAATTTCTAAAATTTCCTTTAAGTTAATATGTTATGACCAAGTAAAACTACTTAAAACTCGAAAAAAACTCGGTTCAAGCTTGTTCATTTACTAAAACAAGCCGAGCTTGAACAAAAAAAGAAAGCTCGTTTAAAAATTAGGCTCGACTCGAGCTCGAGCCCGTTTAACAAATGAACAAGCTTGAACATGCCGAGCTTGGCTCGTTCGGCTCGAATAACACCCCTATGGACAACCTATCATGATACAAGGGTATTTATGCTACTAATCGACCGCAACTAATATAAATATTTATATTTATATTAGGATACACACTAATTGAACCCATGCCTTTAGATCAAGTTAATTCGATGCTTTATATGTTTTTTGACCTCTTAACTTTGAGGTTTTAATTTGTATAACTAGAACCTCCACTTGTAATCTCTAAAAAAAATATTATATAATCTCCTTCCGGTTAAGATTAATATAATGCCTTACTAGTGTTATTTTTAGGGTATTGTCAATAGCAATTACGGAAGAAGGAGATTCCACAAGAGAATAGAAGCTCAAAATGGAAGTCAAACAAATCATAGAATTTGATGTATCCCCTGACATGAGATAGCTTCAAGTGATCGCAGAAAGACATGGTAGGAATCTCACTTGAAGTGATCACCCACCGTCTCAACGTTCATCCAAAGTTTCCCCCGGTGTATCAAAAGAGTAGGAAGTTCACCTTTGCGAGGAATCAGATTGTCAACAATGACGTACATAGCCTTTTGGAATGAAGGAAAATCTCCAAAGTCAAATACCATGAGTGGCTAGCAAATGCGAAAGCTGGTGGTTAAGTTTGTGTTGAACTTTTAGGGGAACATCTACACCTATGGAGATAAGCTGTTTAACCTCAAGCTGGTGGGGTTCATGCTAGTGGCGAGCTGTTAGTTGATGCTAAGTTTTAGCTTATGTGATTCAAACTTTGGGTTAAAAGTCTAGCTAGTTGTAAGTTAGTTAAGTTAGTTAGAGCTACTGTTCATAGCATTAGTTATGTATTTTGTTAGTTTTCGATTTCAATCAAAGCACTACCTAGCTAGGTGAATTGTTAGTGGTGGTAGTGGTAGTTACTTGTTCCAGCAGCTGAATCTTAGCTTGGTTATGTAGTGGACGGTTTCAATTAATCATGTGTGTGAGGCATTTTCAAGAAATTGTGTGCTGGTGTTAGTGTGGGTTGTTGTCATAGATTGCAGCAGTGTTCTTCCTTCTCGTTCTTTCTCTGTTCTGTGTCATAGATCAACCATAGAAGAGTGTGCTTGTGTCAATTGTGATCCACCTTAGTCGATCTAACATTTGGTATCAGAGCAAGGAGTTGTGCTCTTGCTGTGGTTCAGTTTTAATTTGGGGTTGAGTGGTGTGAGAATCAAACACAGGTAAACACATTGAGAGAAATCATTATTCAACAAAATGCAGACCAATGGAAATGGTAATGTTAGCAATCCCCAATTGCCCATATTCGGGAGGATAAACATCCATTTTTCACTACTACAATTAAGGCCTATTGTTGCGCTTTCTTGCGGCGGTTGTTCTATTGTAGCGGATTTTGCAACAGTTTAATCTATTGTGGCGGTTCTTGTAGAGCTTTTGATCATGTACCATTATAGTACCTATTGTGGCGGTTTTTAACCTAATGAAGCGGTTTTTTAATAATACTTTTTTTCTCATCCTAATGAAGCGGTTTATATATAAATTTTATTTATATTTATATTAATATTTTTATTACCTGATTAAAAGCAAAAAGGGATCTCAAACCCTAAATGCTCAATCCATCGTTCCTCTCACGAAGTAACCTCTCGCCGGCCAAAACCCATCTTCGTGTTCCCTCCCTCCTCAATGCAGCTCTCTTTCTCCGAGGTCGCTGCTCGGAGCCGCAGTCCACCATCCATCTCTATCCATGGCGTTTTCACCCTCCCCTACCCACTTTCTCTCTCGTTCTCTCAATCGTCGTGCCGACAACACACTCCATCTCCTCGCCGCCCCTTGTGAGTACCCTAACCCCTGGCACCATCGCACCACCATTTCAACTTTTCGCTCAATCGCTGCTCTCCCTTTACTCGATACCACACCCGACCACCAGCGCTTCCACCAGCCGCCTCTTCTTCGGCTTGGAGACGCTTCTGTCTTGGTGAAGATGTTCATTGCCGGTGCTTCTGTCTTGGTGAAGGTTATTGCTGCTTCTGCTTTCGGTTGGAGACGCTTTGAAGATTTCGAATCATCCTCGACCTCAATTTCGATTAGGTAACTACATGCTCATCTATCAACCTTTAGCTTTGAATTGAATGTCTAATAGTGGCTTACATTGAGTTTGTTATGGTTCAGATGATAGAGTTATGGTGTTTGATGTTCAATATATTCGAAATGGGGGTACCAAATTGAATGTGTACTGATTAACATGAATATATTCGATGATTTTTGGTGGTAGTAGACTGAATTTGTGCTTTAATTTGAGAGTTGGTGTTTTGATGGTGAATATATTCAATTATGTTTGTTCTAGTTTTCTTAGTTTTCTGTGTTTTTTATGTGCTCGCTTTCTTTCAATAGTTAAGCTTATTAGATACATCTATAATCTCATAAAGATATAAACAATAAATAAGTGAATCCAGGCCTAAGTATTGAAGAGGGAAAAGAAATCTGTTCTTGAGTCTGTTTGGAGTTGTTGGCTCGTTTTCTTTTCAATCTTTCCCCTCTTTTGGTGGCACCTGCTAGGCTTTACTCTTTTCAACATTATGAATGCTCATCCATTTGTAATTATAAAGGTATAATATATAATAGATTATGGAAGATGTGTGTTTCTAATTAACATAGGATTGTAAAACAAGATTAGGTGTCATGTAGGAATTTACTGCGAGCTTCATTTAGAGTTCATCTCAACGTCTATATAACCTAGCATCTATATCCTTTTAGGTTTCTTCTACTGTAATTTGTAGGAATTTACTGTGAGCTTCATTTCGCTGAATTATCTTTTGATTGTGCTGATACTTTTAGGTTTCTTCTACTGTAATTTGTAGTTATATGTAGCTGAATTTAAGTAATCTTCTCTTGAATCATGATTAAATCAAGTTGATGTTAAATATCTTTTGTAAATATTTGAAGTAGAATAAGTATTGATTAAAAATGGTTGGGCCTTTAAAGTTTGGTTATTTAGAAATGCAGGATTTTGTAAATGTGTGTGTGTGTTCATATACAAATGTTACTTGTGTGGTTAACTTATATGGGAAGATTTTCATATCAATTTCCTGGATCAATCACTTAACTATTACTCATGCCCAGCCTTGGGTCTCCATGAATAAGGTTTAGGAGACATTAACTTGATTGAAGTGAAGTCCGTATTTTGGTAAATCTAATACATGTTTTAAAATATTTTGAGGTTAATATGTTGTTGTTTTGACCTTCCTTTTTGCGAGCTTGAGTGTATGTGTGTATATGGTTTATATGAAATTAAATATTTTGTTTCCTCATGAGTTGTCATTCTTGTATTTTGGTTATATTAAGACGCAATCCTGGCAAAAAAATGCTTATTCAAAAAGGTGAATTATGTATTTCATTGATATGTGAACACTTAGAATCAGATCGTAAACATTTTCTTATTTGTGTCTTTGTTGTTCTTAGTAAATCTAAAAAATGTGCAAGTATTCTTTACTTATTTAAGTTATTTCTTTTATCTCATTCATAAAAGAGAGCCTATTTTTTTAGTTTATTGAAGAAGGCGCTATTTGACTAACTCGAACTAATAAGAGACTTTGTAATGGAGAATATAATAAATGGTTTCTGTTTGTCTGAAAATAAGGACAAGTATGGTATCCTTAATATTCATAATGGAGAATATATAAAAATGGTTTCTATTTGTCTGAAAATAAGGCTAAGCATGGTATCCTTAATATAAAAATTCTTGCTGACTTCCAATGATCATGCTTTTTGGACAATGACCGATTATTCTGGTCATAGTGCTGCAACAGCGAGCTCCGTTCTTGTGACGAACCTTAAGACATGAAAGGATTTGTCTATGTACAGATTTGAAGAGTTGACAAGCTCCTTACAGGCTCATGAAGATAGATTGAGCAGAACAAGTGAGCAAAAGGAAGGGGTCTTCCAAGTTAAGGACGAGAACTCCAAGAGCAAGTCCGAGGGCTCATCTAACATAGGTGGCTTTAGGGGCGGCTATAGAGGCCGAGGCAACTACAAATTTTAGCAGCTAATTTCGGTCATTGTCAGTCTTCTTTCTTCCCTACTCCCCCATGGTTTGTGTACTACTACTAGTGATTGTTAGTCTTCTTTCTTCCCTACTCCTCCATGGTCCTCCGTTGATTGTTAGTGTTGCTCAATTTTAATTGTTAGCATTAAAAAAATTCAATTATGTAAAAAAAATGTGCAGTGATGGTCAACTTCTTTAATTCAGCAGCAGTAGTCCGTAGCAGTAGCTTATGTATACTAATTTATTCAAATGGAACAAATTAAGTACATAGTTTTTTTTTAAATAAAAGTTCTTGAATTTTATTTGTATATATAAAAGATGTTGAATTTTCACTTCAGTAGAGAATAGAGAGAGTGATGCTAAGGGACGGAGGGTCATAAAAAGATGTTGATTTTGCTAATGGATTTGATGAATTAGGATTTTCAAGAAGTAGCACGTACTACTTAATTCAAGATGGTCATGTGTTTGGTTATAAAATCGAGTTGCTCAAAAAAATTATAGTATTGTTCAAGGTGTTGATTTTACTACTCAACAATTTAACTACAATTATTTAGGTGCTGACTCACGATTTTCTGATTGCAAGAAAATCAACACCTTTTTTATTAAAAAAAAATCAGCACCTTTCAATTGAAAAAACAAACAAAAAATCAGCACCTTGGTTGGAGGGAAGGAAGCGGATAGCAGTATAGGGGTGACTGATGGACATTTAGCTAATAAATCTTGAATGATATGATGCACATTTAATTAATTAAGAGTTATGTTATATAGACAATTATTTTTTTCTCCCTTAGATTTAAGTCATCCCCAACAATATTATTGAATCGAGGGGTGATTCGCTTTTGTGTGAACACAAATTTCCTCCATTCTACAACTTTTGTTGATAATCAAGTTGTTTTCCGTTTTTTCAAATTACACATTTATTAAAAGAGAAAATTTGCGCCAAATGCGCAAATTTTCTCCCAAATTAATGGAATGTCCACCAAGTGTGGCAAATTGGGATTTTGTCCACGTAAAATTTTATGGACAAAATTTCCCTTCCATATATATACATACATGCTATTGTACGGAACTCTCTCTCCTCACTTTTTCTCTCTTTTGGTGTCTTGAATACAATTCACTCTATCTTTCTATCCAAGTTCCTTAGGCGGTTTTTGTAGTTGAATCCGACGGTTTTCTTCGATTTTGGATGAATGGCAGACAACAAAGGCTCCGGCGACATCGAGGGAGTTGTTGTTGTTGCAATCGACAGTAAAATTGCAAGCAATCCTTCAAACGGGGGTGTGTTTTGTGTGTTTATAGTGTTATACAATTTTTGAACTTATCCGATATTTCTCTTCTATTTTTGTTGAATTGTAGAGAACAAAGGCTTCGACAAGATCGAGGCAGTTGATGTTGCGACAATCGACAGTAAAACTGCATGCGATCCTTCAAATGGGGGTTTGTTTTGTGTGTTTATTGTGTTATACCGTTTTTGCATTTTTATCCAACATTTCTCTTCGATTTTATGTTGAATGGCAGAGAATAAATCATCTGACGAGGTCGAGGCAGGGGATGTTGCTGAAATGGACAGTATAACTGCAAGCGATCCCTCAGATGACTGTTTGTGTTGTGTGTTTATGTTGTTATCCCTGTTTTTCGTTTTTTCCCTATTCTTGTGTTTCATATCTAATGTGCATGAAGGTAGATGTTCAACCAGTTCTTCAAGCAGAGGTGTGTTGTTTTTGTTCTAGGGTTTTTTATTCATGTTTTTCCACTTTTTTCTTGTTTTTTATTCTCAAATGTATGCATGTATCCAATAATGTTTCTTTGATTTGTATCAATAATACCTATTTTAGCATAATCTTTAAAATACCTATTTCAATAGATTTTTTTTATTCATGCTGACACTGTTTTTTGTGTATATTTTATGTTTTTTTAGATGTTATTGCTTCTGCAAGCGATCTTCAAGAATATAAATGTCAATTTGATGCGAGTATATGTTTTTTTTATACTTTATTGTTGTCTGTTGTGTTTTTATGTTGACGCATGCTTATGAGTGTGTCTTTGTGACAGAGATTGAAGTACTACATTCCTGTAAAGGCCAGATTTTGTGCAAAATCCAATGTTTATTGTGCTACAAACGTCTGTGATGTTATGGAGGAACATCTGTCTGAAACTGATCTTGAGACGCTGAGGAGAAGTTGTTTTGGATGGGTTTTTGTTCAAAAGAATAAGATGAAACTTAATTTTCAACGGATTCATCAAATGATGCTTCGTATGATTAAAAGTGATAAGCGACATGAATTGTGGTTTAAGGTTGATGGTCTTGTTGCTTGATTCTCGTTGGTTGAGTTTCATGCAATTACAAGGCTTTCGGTTATAGAGACTTCAGTGAAATCATCTGGGAAATTCTCTTGGTCTTACTTTCCTGGGGAGAAAAAGTCAAAGTGTTCGTACGATGAGTTGTTGGAGGCATTTAAAAGTTGTAGAAAATCGTCTTCAAGGAAGCTGCAGATGGCAAAGTTATTGATTATCGAGAAGATGTTAATGTTCAGGCGTTCAAAAAGTGTGAACAAAAATCATGCTTGTCTTGTATGCAATCAAGCGAAATGTGAACTGTATCCATGAGGGACATTATCCTATTCTTTGGTGGTGAAGTCTTTAAACAAGGTTCTCCTTTGTAATCTATCAGATCTGAGACCATCATATGAATTGTTTGGATATATTTATGCTTTTTAGGTAATTAATTTCATCCAATTTGTTTCAGCATGGTTTGTTTCAGCAATGTGTTTTTTTGTTTGATATAAATCGTTGCTTGGTTATATTTATAGGTTTGGATATTGGAGGCTTTCCTTGTGCTTTTTGATAAGTTTAATTGCAATTTCAAATTGCGTGCGAACGATCCCTATTATCTTCGCTGGGAGTGTTCGTTACGACATACTTATATTGAAGTGCAAGAGTTGTTTGATGGTGACCTGGTGTTATTTTTGTGTTAAATTTATCTTATTTCAATCTCCTTTTTTTATTAGGTTCATTTTTATAATTTCAGTTATTTTATGGTGTTTTTTTTTTTGTTAGGCGCCCATGTTCCCAAATTTTGGCGAGTTTGCAAGGTTCCCAGGGATGGCCTTTAAGGGCGTGTTTGGAAACGGGATAGGGTAGGTGGATGGGGATGGAAGAGATGGGGATAGAATCTTAGGGTGGATGAGGTGGAGTTTTGAAGTCAGTTTAATCCCATTTGTGTTTGGTTGTATTTTGATGGTTAGGAGAATGGAGAAGTGAACAAAGTCCAAATTGTCCCCACTAACCCATATAAGATGACGAAAATGCCCCCAATACCCTAAAAGTGATTTCTTCGTCTTCTTCAATCGTCTCTGAAATCCTCTCTGGTTAAACGGCCGGATGTGGGAGTAGAGAGGATAAAAAGAGACGAATTGAAGCCAGTATCGGCGTTGGTGGCCCCACAGCACAGGAGAGCCGCATCAACGACGACGACGGAGAGATCTGAGTAGAGCAAGAACTGTCTCACGACGCTCTGTCCAATTATCCCGGCACCGACCACCACTACGGTTCCCAAAGTCCACCCCCATCTCTTCCATCCCCTCCCACCCCCCTAGAAAAACACGCCCTAAAGATGAAGTTTCTCACCTCATTCTTGATCATATAGCTGAACCTGTATTTTCACAACTTGAGAGTGATATCATGTATGATTGTCGAAAAAAGAGGGAAAATGCATATGGGTTGAGGTTCAATTGCCTTGCAGAAGGTGATTTATCATTGGATATACCTTTTGCTGAAAACCAAGTGGAGGAGCAACAAGAAGGCAATGAAGGTTAAGGTGGCAATGAAGGTTCAGGTGTTGCAGGTTCCAAGAAGCGAAAGTATAAGAGTAAAGATCTATCATTGGTGAAGAAACATAAAATTAAAAAAAGCAAACCTACTATAGTGATAAGGGGTCGGTCTGCTCGTTTAGTTTCATCTCAACAAGCTGATGTCATTTCTAAACCATCCTGGGAAATAGCTTCTACTATAAAAAAAGAAGACAGGGGGTAAGAAAATTTCAGCTGTAAGGAAAGCACCGACCATTGAAGATTCAATTGCGAAACCTAGATTTGTATTTCGCAAGAGAGGTAAGTCAGTTTCTGAAGACTCTAGTGACTTGTTTATGCCGATTGAAGTTTCATGTCCATCTTTTCTTGGAGTTGCTGAAACTGGATTGAGGTCGTTCATTGAAGTTGCACCCGTAAAGGATTCTTTGTTATTTAATGATGGGAATGATGATGCTAATGATAGAGTAGCAGAGGATTTGGGGGGGGGGTATGGGTGAAGGAGGGGAGGATGTAGTGGATGTAGGAACCAAGGAGGATGTGATGAATGCTGAAACTGATGAGCATTTAAACATGGAAGGCACTGAGAAAGTTGTTGTGGGATCTATCAAAGATGATCACATGAAAGGAGTGGGAAAGAACGTGTTGGGGGTTGAGACTAATGATTTAAGCAAACACGGGGAACATCCTAGCTGGTTGAAAGAAATACGTATGAGGTTAGATAAGCTTGAAGTGTTGCCTCAAAGAGTTTCTGATTTGGTTGTCAGGGTGGACATGCTTAAGGAATGCTTGACAGTATGTCTAAAATTGGTGGTTGTTATTGATGATCTTGTGAAGAAGGTACATTCATTAGAAAATAGGTTTACAATGCAAGAGTCAATGCATGCTAGGACTCAGTCATCCAATGTTTTACCTAGTGACCCAGTATTTTCAAAGGCTGTGAATGATATGTTGGTTAAAATTGAGAAAGAGATACCAGCAGGGGGCGTGGTGGATATTCGGGAAGAGGTACCTACTGAGAATTTATGTCAACCGATTGGTATAGATGTTTGAGCATCTGCAAATGACGTTATACCTATTACATTGGTTGAAAGGCAGAGGTCATTGGATTCATGTTTATGGCAACTATTTTCTGTTGACTTAGAGCATGACTCTGAAGTGGATTTGAAGGGTGGGGAGCAGTGTTTAGATGATGACATTTCTGGGGTGGTGGTTAAAGGTATTAAGCCAAAGGTTTGTGGGGTAGGTGTTGCTGGATTCAAAGTTGCTAAATCAAAAGATGTTGAAACCAAAGATGCTAAAACAGAAGATGTTGAAATGGTAGATGTTGAAGCCGCGTCAACTCATGGCCAAGTAGTCAACGATGGTGATGAACCTGCATCTCTGGGAAGTGAAGAAGGTGGTGGTGGTGGTGATGTTGTAAGAAAAGATGTTGCAACAAAAGATGATGGTGGAGTTTTAATGACCCCACCTCCTGAAAAAACAATACACGTAAGTGATGGGGAAGGGGATGATGACAAGTTGTTGAAGGAGACACGTACTGAGTGTGATACAATTGCCAAAGATCCTACATGCATGGAAGAAATTGAAGATTTTAGGCGTTCAAAGCGTCTTTCAAAAGCAAGTAGTTTTCTTTTTAGCCCGTATGTTGCTGAAAAGATAAGGATCCCGAAGCATGATGAAAAAAAGTCATTGCTCAGTAAGGTTGATCATGACTTCATGTATGGTTGTATTAAAGGTTCAAGGTATATCCATCTTAATTGTCATGCGTTTTTCGAGTGCTTTAGTAATATCTATTTTGCTGACTCGAATTTTTATTCTTGTAATAATTTGTGCAGGGATTTTTCAGTACTTTTAATGGGAGTTAGAAAAGAGAAGTCAATTTTCAGAAACATTGCTAGGAAGGATGGTTGGCTTGATATCGATGTAAGTATGTTGAAACTGTTTTCCTTTTCAGCACCTTTTGGAGTAATGTAACTATATATGTATGTGTTTTTGTTATTATGATATGCTTTAAACAAATACCTTACATTGTTTACTGTTTCCGCACCTTGAAGCTGGATTGGTTCACATGAGGAAGAGAATCAGTGAGGATTCTGGCAGCTTTGAAGGCATTATTGTTATGGATCCTATTTTTCATCAAAAGTATCTCCCAGAATACTCGTCATCATATTAAGAATGAAGCCTTGTTGAACAATTCACTGCTAGCTATTTCCTGGGCTTATATCCTAGTGATTATCCTAAGAGTTGGGAGTCTGCAAAAAAGGTTTACACCCCATTTAACATAAACAACGAGCACTGCGTTGCCTTGGAGATAGATTTTTCTAAAATGGTTATAAATGCCTATGATTTCAATCACTACATTGTGTCTGCTGAAAAGCTTATTGAATATCTGCGTCCACTATCTGAATGGTTGCCAATACATTTTCATAAGGTTGTTGTGATACCATATTTTAAACCCTCTACATTCCACAATAACAAGGTCCCTGATCTAGTGCATGATACAACTGGGTATGGAAACCTACTTTTATAATGTTTTGAAAGTCATTTATAAGCATTTTGTGGTTGTGATTGATATAACTATGTTTTGTTGAATTTTTTGCAGTACGCGTCTTGTGGGGTCTTTGTACTCAAAGCGATCGAAGCACTAGTGTTTGGGGAAGATGTGTAGAAGTTTACCAATGAAAGAATCTTTCGATACCGAGAACTTATGGTCTCAGACTTGATTCAAGAGAGATGGAGCTTTAAATTCTAGATAATAGCATCTCTTAGATTTATGAATTTCAAGACATTCTATTAACTATAGACATTTTGGCCCTTTTTGGGATGTATTTTTGTATTTCCAGCAAATATTATGGACAACTTATGTTTTTTGTATATGCGTGCATGATGGCATTTGAAGACATTTCAATGGCATTTTTGAAGCCATTGAAATTGACATTTAGTTAATGGTTTAATATAAATTTTTCAGTATTCATGTTTCAGCATTTTGTTTCAACAAGTTATATTTTCAGCATTTTTGACACCAATATACAATATTAAGGTGTCATATTTTAGAGAAACACAGATAGATAAGCTCTAAAAGGGGGACTTATTGCGTTTCCAATCAAGTGAAATTAAAGTTTCTTAGCATTTTGTGTTCAGCAAGTTGTTTTCATCAAAAATTTCATGCTGAAACGGAGAGGATTTTCTAGATTAAAGTTTGAGAATACAAATAAAAAGAAAGGATAAGTGTTAGCCATAAAAACTAAAAATAATATGATATAGTATAGCAATGACACAAATTACATCTGATAAAAAAAATACAAAGGATCACAATAAAATCATACTTGATTGCTGAAACAGTTGATAACTGAAATAAAAATCAAAATCATCATTATTTGTCTGTAGCTAGCTCGTGGTGAGCTTTTGCATTCTTCCCATGCTCCCTTTTAAGCCATTCCTTACTATGTTTTGATCTTCTCACAAACTCTCCTTTGGAGATTTTCCTTTTCGAAGGAGGTCGACCACATCTTTTCCTTACAGGGGGTAACATTTAATCTGTTTAATATATTCAGGAAGGTTTATTTCATCATCAGTAATGACTGGATATATGGTTTCAGCATGTGCCAAATTCCAAGCTTCATTTGTGTCGAACCTTGCAACAAAATGTGACACATCAAGCTTTTTATACACTATTGCTGACAGAGCATCTATGCATGGGATTTTTTGAATGTCAAACACCCTACATGTGCATTTTTTTGTTGAAAGATCAACAACAACCCGCGTACCTCCTCCACTAACTTCAAAGATAGACTAATTCAAGTGCTTTACAGTGTATGCCCCAACATCCTTTTGAAATTCTTGAATCATTTTCATTATTGCAGGGATGACTCTCTGTGTATTCAGTGTTGAGCTCTGCCTTCTCTCTTGAGACCACTCGTTCAACTTATCTCTAATAAATTCTAACAATGCAACAATGGAGAGATTTTTTTTACCACTCAAAACAGAGTTCAAGCTTTCAACATTATTTGATGTCATCATGTTATACCGATCACCCTTTGCATGTGCTCTTGCCCACCTTTCCAGCCCTGCAGATATCAAATAGGTTGCAAGTCTTGGGCATTCTTCTTTTATAAGGTCAAATTGGTAGGAAAATCACTAACAATGTAATTTTCAGCAGCCTGTTAGAACATGTCAGCAAGATGCCATTTCTTGAAAGTTGCATGTATGTTCTGCTTCAAATGCCACATACATATGCAATGGGTAGCATTAGGGTATATCTTGGCGATAGCTCTAGAAATGATGGAATGTCTATCAGAAACAAATAGCAAATCATCTATAGGTGGTATAACTTTAATGAGTTGCTGAAAAAACCATTCCCAAGATGCATAATTTTCTGTGTCAACAATACCAATCGCCAGCAGGTATAATTTCATATTTGCATCTTGTGTAGCTGCTCCAAACAATGTACCCTTCACATTCTTTGTTAAGAATGTGCCATCTACAACAACAACCTACAATAAAAAGGTAAATGTTGAAATCTTCATAACTTTGCTAAATTATAAATGATTATGCACATATACATACCTTTTTTAAGATGTAGAATGCTCTAATGCATTGTCCATAAGACATGAACATGTATTTGAACCTTTTAGCATTGTCTATTGTGATGAGAGCTAATGTCCCTGGATTTTTCTCCATAAGCATGTGACAATATGATGGCAATGAAGCAAAATTTGATTCTGTTGTCCCTTTTTCCCTCACTTGTGCTATTTGCGCCGCCTTCTTTGCTTTCTAATAAGCAATTGACATCTTGTAGTCCGTTCTCATCTTATCAATAATTTGTTTTGGGTTGTATCCATTGTCAAAAATTCGGCAATGAGTAAATGATTGTTAAAACTATTCATATGCTGAAATGATTGATTAAACTATGAATATGCTAACACTGATTGCTTAAACTACCAATAATATACTGGAAATTGAATGCTTAAATTAATATGATCAACAACAAAAAATGCTGAAATTAATTGCTGAAACAGTAGTCACCTTGATTGTATGAGGCTGGCAATAACATTGGATGGTGCTTCTCTGTAGTATCTTGTTCTTGTATCCCATGTACATGTGTGTATATCTTTGTCCAATATCACCTCATGACAAATAGCTGACACTCTCTTTGTATGCAATTTCCAATCACATTTTTTGTCTACGCATATTGCTCTATAATATTTTGGTGTTGGTTTTTTAACCTCAAATCCAAATATGTCTGTCATATACAAAATGTACAGAGCATCCTTTATTGCTTGTCTAGATTCAAAGGTTTTTCCAACATACATAAACCTTGGGTCTCGAGTGACACGGGTGACAACACTGTCCGTGATATCAGTAATGACTGGATATATGGTTTCAGCATGTGCCAAATTCCAAGCTTCATTTGTGTCGAACGTTGCAACAAAATGTGACACATCAAGCTTTTTATACACTATTGCTGACAGAGCATCTAAGCATGGGATTTTTTGAATGTCAAACACCCTACATGTGCATTTTTTTGTTGAAAGATCAACAACAGCTCGCGTACCTCCTCCAATAACTTCAAAGATAGACTCATTCAAGTGCTTTACAGTGTATGCCCCCACATCCTTTTGCAATTCTTGAATCATTTTCATTATTGCAGGGGTGACTCTCTGTGTATTCAGTGTTGAGCTCTGCCTTCTCTCTTGAGACCACTCTGTCAACTTATCTCTAATAAATTCTAACAATGCAACAATGGAGAGATTTTTTTTACCACTCAAAACAGAGTTCAAGCTTTCAGCATTGTTTGATGTCATCATGTTATACCGATCACCCTTTGCATGTGCTCTTGCCCACCTTTCCAGCCTTGCAGATATCAAATAGGTTGCAAGTCTTGGGCATTCTTCTTTTATAAGGTCAAATTGGTGGGAAAATCACTAACAATGTAATTTTCAGCAGCCTGTTGGAACATGTCAGCAAGATGCCATTTCTTGAAAGTTGCATGTATGTTCTGCTTCAAATGCCACATACATATGCAATGGGTAGCATTAGGGTATATCTTGGCGGTAGCTTTAGAAATGATGGAATGTCTATCATAAACAAATAGCAAATCATCTGTAGGTGGTATAACTTTAATGAGTTGTTGAAAAAACCATTCCCAAGATGCATAATTTTCTGTGTCAACAATACCAATCGCCAGCAGGTATAATTTCATATTTGCATCTTGTGTAGCCGCTCCAAGCAATGTACCCTTATATTTCTCTGTTAAGAATGTGCCATCTACAACAACAACCTACAATAAAAAAAGGTAAATGTTGAAATCTTCATAACTTTGCTAAATTATAAATGATTATGCACATATACATACCTTTTTTAAGATGTGGAATGCTCTAATGCATTGTCCATAAGACAGGAACATGTATTTGAACCTTTTAGCATTGTCTGTTGTGATGAGAGCTAATGTCCCTGGATTTTTCTCCATAGGCATGTGACAATATGATGGCAATGCAGCAAAATTTGATTTTGTTGTCCCTTTTTCCCTCACTTGTGCTATTTGTGCCGCCTTCCTTGCTTTCTAATAAGCAATTGACATCTTGTAGTCCGTTCTCATCTTATCAATAATTTGTTTTGGGTTGTATCAATTGTCAAAAATTCGGCAATGAGTAAATGATTGCTAAAACTATTAATATGCTGAAATGATTGATTAAACTATGAATGTGCTAACACTGATTGCTTAAACTACCAATAATATACTGGAAATTGAATGCTGAAATTAATATGATCAACAACAAAAAATGCTGAAACAGTAGTCACCTTTATTGTATGAGGCTGACAATAACATTGGATGGTGCTTGTCTGTAGTATCTTGTTCTTGTATCCCATGTACATGTGTGTATATCTTTGTCCAATATCACCTCATGACAAATAGCTGACACTCTCTTTGTATGCAATTTCCAATCACATTTTTTGTCTACGCATATTGCTCTATAATATTTTGGTGTTGGTTTTTTAACCTCAAATCCAAATATATCTGTCATAGACATAATGTATAGAGCATCCTTTATTGCTTGTCTAGATTCGAAGGTTTTTCCAACATACATAAACCTTGGGTTTCGAGTGACACGGGTGACAACACTGTCCGTGATAGAGTTTCCAGCACCCCTTTCATCAATTGTGTTTCCTTTTCTTTTCATTATGGCATAGTGTTCATTCCAATATCCATCATTAGAGTTATTTGAAAATACTTCACCGTTTTCAGCATCCAAATCATTTTGCGGCACATCCTGAATCTCATAAAAAATAGAGATATCTTCTGTTATATCCATGTCATCAAAATATTGATCATCACCAAATCTGTTTCTGTTATATCTGTCCTCAGTTTCAGCAAGCTCAGCAGAAAGTGTGTAAGCATCTGCCTGAATTGGAAAATCATGGACAACAATACCTAATGGAAAGGTGTTGCTGGCACACAACTCAACAACAAAATTGACTCCATCCAATTTATTCAACATAAAGAATTCTCTCAATTCAGCATCGGAATCTACCTTAAGTGGTGCTTTCAATGTTTTGAATGGGTGCAAAATGGCTTGATTCCAATTCAACAACAGATTCATCAACATTGAATATGCTGCAAACTTTGTCCCTCAAGGTTGATAAAGTGATTGAATCCTCTAGCACAAAAGCTTTTGAAGTAGTGTTTCCATCGAACAATAATCTTATTTCAGCAATTCTCCACTTTCCCCCATATACAACTGTTACAATGTTTAATGACATTTCTATCCCTGCAATTCAATGTAGGTTGACAGTATTAAAGTACTTGAAATCTAACTTGAATGCATTTCAGCAAAAATGAACTGGAAATCTATTTGTTCATGAATCTGGCAATTAAAAAACAGATTTGCTTAAAAAATTACAAAAAACATATAACTGCAATTCACAGTATTAAAGTCCAAGTTCGATTGCATTTCAGCAATCAGTGAGCATGATGATGATCTATAGAAAATCGAAACACATATCTACTGAAACACTTTCAGAAGCAATAAAAAATGATAGTTTCATAAACAGGTTGTTGAAACAAAAAAT
This sequence comes from Persicaria tinctoria, assembly GCA_037127255.1. Lineage (NCBI taxonomy): Eukaryota > Viridiplantae > Streptophyta > Magnoliopsida > Caryophyllales > Polygonaceae > Persicaria > Persicaria tinctoria. The sequence goes on from JBANSL010000013.1 coordinate 66,525,739, forward strand.
TTCATAGCAGCAACTATCTTGAAACTTTGCACCATCACATCAACAATCATAATCAATTGATCAAAAGTATTGAATTATAGTATCAATCATAATTTCAGGAGCAATCATAAACGATTTTAGCAGCAATCGAAAAACTGTTTTCAACGGATCTGTAGTGCAAAATCAAAATTTTGAAGAACGTTGAATCAACAATTACAACAGATCTATATTTAATCAACATCATAATCATAAGTTCGAAGAACATTGATGAAGAATTGTCCAAAATTACAGCAAAAAACAATCGATATGCTTACTTGGTTGATATGCGTAGGTAGTTGATATGCATAGTGAAGCAATTCAACAACAGATTGATTGATTCAGCAACATAATGATCGATTATAATAGGTAGATCGAGTAACATGAAAAAAACGATCGATTACAGTAGTTACGATGAAGCAGAGGAAGATTGATTGCCAAGGTTTTCGGTTTCAGCAAAAAAAAAATTAATGTTGGACAATTTACTAATATGGAGAGGTTGGAGGACAATTTCCTAATATAGTCCAAAAATATGGCCTATATGGTAAATGACCCTTATTAAAACCTCAAACAAATTATAAGAAAAACATACATGGTACCATTAATTCATTAAGAACTTGATCGATCACATATACTTGTATCAGGCCGGATCTTCTACAACCTATTGTGCAACCTACCCTGCACCACCCTTTCTATTGGTCCACTTGTTCACAACCTACACTAAATATAATACTCCCAAACGTCCCCTGTATTTTTCCCAAAAAAAAAAGCCTGTGTATTTGTTTGCTTTTACTAATTTTCCCTCCTTTTTTGAACCATGTACCTTTTCCTTCCTCATTTGAGGGTGACCTTTCGGTTTACTTGTTTCTCCATTTATTAGCTAATTGGTCTTTATTGAAGTTAAGATCCAATAAATCCATTAACATAAACTTCTGATTATCCAGAAATCTCGACTTTAGACCATCTCATTTACAATTCATAATCACATCAAAGGTTGGTTATTGACATTTTTTCCTTTTATAAACTTTCAATTTCTTCAGCTAAGTTTTTATTTGATTTCACTTTGATAAATTTGATAGGACAGTACTTTGTATCGGTATGAAAACGAAATTCTTAAAGATTTTGTTGTGATGGGTAGGATTTGCTCTTCTATATGTATCAGATTAAACATGGTAGTTAGATAATGATCAACTTAATCTAACAAATCTTCTATTTTCTATAATAAATGCAGCCTATTTAACTTAATTTCAATTTTATTTTGTCAAAGGTTATGGAGATTGAAATACAAGATACACAACCACGACGCCGACTTGATTTCGAGCAAGATGAAGATTTGACACAATCTGATCAAGAAGTCGAGATGATAAATACACTCCATTCGAAGATATCTAAAAAGGCTATTCCGAGAGTTGGTATGGAGTTTGAATGCGAAGAGGAAGCTTATGAGTTCTACAATGCTTATGCTTTGTTGGCTGGATTTTTTGTTCATAAAAGTGGAACTCACAAATGAAAAGGGGCAATTTTGGACAGAACAGTTGTTTGTTCATGCCAAGGTAAACGAGCGCGTGATAAACGAGAAAACCTTTAGAAATCTCACCGGTCGGAGACAAGATTCGGTTGCTTGGCCATGTTGAAAATTAGTTTTCGAGTAACAGGAAAATATAGGGTTGTCAACTTTACTGCATAGCATAATCATACTTTGGCCAGCCCAAGTAAGAGTCATTTGTTTAGATCACATAGGAAGATTTCAGCAACTCAAGCGTCAGAAGTGGGCTTGGCAAATATTTCAGGTATTGCTCCAAAAAAGGCATTTGAATTCATGGCTAGGCAAGCAAGAGGTCATGAAAATCTTGGATTTGCTCACGTGGATTATAAGAATTATTTGCGAAGTAAGCGTACTCTAAAAATAAAGTCAGGTGATACCGGTGGTGTTCTTGAATTCTTGCAAAGTATGAAAGAATAAGATCCTAGTTTATTTTATGCTATTCAAGTGGATGAAGATGATTTGATCACTAATATTTTTTGGGCTGATGCAAAAATGATGTTTGGCTATCACTACTAGAATTTTGTTAATAGACATCGGGTCTTTTATATCGGTTAGAAAAACGCCTGATGTTAAAAATAGTTACAACATCGTTTTAAAAATTGTCGATGTTATTGAGATTTAATACATCGGATGTACTCCTTGGACAATGTTAAAACTTCATTTTAAAAAATTTCGAAAGCGCGCGTTTAACACTTGGTTAAATTTTAAAGCGGTAAAAGAGATAGCTCCAATCACTTCAGTCAGATCCCAACACTTAAAAAAAGGAAGAGTCAATCCACTTTATAAAATTTTCACTCAGTGCTTTCCTTCAATACTTCAAAAAATTTCACCCTTAAACTCAAATTTCCCCAAACTGATATTTGAAATCCCTAATTACTATTCTTCGTTCTTCTACACTGATTCAGTTTCTATGGTCTCTCTTCCTCGATCTTCTCTCGATCTGGGAACTCCTACCCTCAGCCAGGGCGAATCCCGACATACCCCATGGTCTCCTTCCTCTCCCCCTCTCGATTCTATCCTTGCCCTCAGATCAAGCGCCTCTGACTACCACGATGTCGAAGTCGGAAGCCCCACCTGCGCGATTGAGTGTGATGACGAGATGATCCAAGTACAACCCTTTCGTAGATCTGGGTAAATCTTTTGATTTTTCTCCTCTTTGTTTGTGTTTTATGAGTATCTTCGATTTTTTTAAACCTTTGCAAAAAAAAAAATTGTCTGATGATGTTCATTAGGAGATAGCGGTTGCAATGGCAGATCTTGTGTTTGGGATGGTAGATCTAGGTAAGTATCGAAGTATTTTGTTAGATCTGACCCTCCTCCTACCCTTTTTTTCTCATTCTAGTAATCTTTTTCTTGCCGAATCTTGTGCCTTGCCATCCTCCTTCCCTGTTTGTGAACTTGTGATTGCAGATTTGAACGTGTAGTTCTAGGGTTTGTTTGCTATGATTTTTCTTTTTCTAGATATAAGGTTGTAAATGTGAACCTATGATTGTAGATTTTAACTTGTAGATCTAGGGTTTGTTTGTTGCGATTCTTTTTCCTGTAGATCTAAGGCTATAAATATGAACTTCTGATTGCAGATTTGGAGTTTCCTTAGATATGTCATACTCCTATCATTCATATATTAGATTTGGAGTTTAAGGTAAGAATACACTCCTTCTAAAATGCAATTGTTTGCTGCTGAAAGTGAAGTACCTATCAAGCTGAAAAGTGCAGCATATGAGGCTACCGAGGAGTAGCAAAATGGAGCTGTTGGGGCTGTTAACATGCTGAAAATATAGGATGTTAGGGCTGCTGTACAACAGCACTTGGAGGTTTCCTTGAGCCAGCAAACTGGAGAGGTTGTTGCTGCTGAAAACCGGCTGAGTCATGCTCCTGAAAGACAGCAATTTGGAGGTTTTGTTGCGGCTGGAAACACACCAAAAAGAGCTACTGTAAGGGCTGCTGAAAAACTGCAATCTGCAGTTGTAATTGCTGCTGAGAAAATGCCATGTGCTGCTGCTGATCAAGTGTAGAAAAATAGTGTTTGTGCTGAGAAAGAAACGCACAAAACCGAGCACCAAGAAGAAAACAAAGTAAGCCACACTCACACATTGTTGATAGGCTTAATAGAACCACTGTTGAATCATGTGCTAAAATGGATAACAATTCTGAAATACATGTTAAACCCATTGTGATGCAATCTGATTGTGAGCATGATGTGTTGAAGTGTGATATGCATAATCTAGGTGACTTATATGAATCTCATGGTGATGTTATTAAGTTTGTTGTACCTAGTAATGTGATGATGTGTGCTTATAATTCTTCTTTGAAACATACATGCTGGAAAACCTAAGAGGTTTAGTAAGAAAATGTTCTGCCCTAGTTCGTTGAAAAGGGTGTTAGCATTGGGTGGGCATAGAAAGAAATTGCTTATGACTTGTATTCAATCTTGTATGCTTGATAGACATCCTATACCTATTGCTACTTATAGTGGTGTAAATATATTTAATTGAAAGCGATAATCAGAGTGTAAATTGAAAGTTAAATTAAGTGTAAAAGAGTTTAGAATGCTATAATTTCATCAACGTTAGCCGTTTTGATAATAATATATTTAGTTAATTGAAAGCTAAAATCATAGTGTAAATTAATGGCTTAAATCTATGAAATCAAGCTACACATTTCAGTGTTCAAAATTTTATATGAAGCATATTTTCTAAACATCTTTTCTTGTGTTCTTAATTATAAGATTTGTCTTGTAGTACGTCTTCATTTACTATTGATCATCATGGTATTATCAAATTGTCCTCTCTTTTTGATAATTTAGTGTTGGCTTTCTTTCATTTAGGAGTGAGCAGACATTGGAAGAAATAAAATTCCACTTGCTGCCCTTCTTTTCTTTCTTTTGTAATTCAATTTGGTATGCTAATATGGCAGTAGGTTTTACTTCAAATGAGTGTGATGCTCATAATGCATGCTTTATCAAATAAAATATTGCCTCTTTATAGTGATGAACTGGTCTAATCTTGTTCCACTGGTTATTTTGATCTTTTGGTTTTGAATGTTGCAGGCAAGGATTATAACTTTTGAGCTTTATCTATGCATGATAAGTTTGATCAGATTGGCCTTGCACAGAAGGTATCCATATTCTAAACTTCTGAAAGTTCTGTTCGTATAGTTATTATGAATTATCATTTAATCTCTTGCGCTACATTTTATTAACTGGTTGAGAAACATGAACTGCTTGAAATGAGGCGTATTGCTGCTTATATCTACAAGAAAGATGGAAGGTGGAAGCAATCCATTGCATTGTCAAAGAAAGACAATCTTTACAAATTAAAGATGTTATGGAGACGACATCACAGTATGGTGACTGTGAACTCGCAGTGGAGTTGCTTGTTTACTTCATTGAGCAGGTATGTTTTTTTCAGTTGTTACTGCTGCATTGAGCATGTATGTTTATTAGAAATATAGCATTAAAGCCGATTTTACAAATCTTCGTGTGCATTTTATGCTGACAAACAGCTAGTTCTTGCACTCTTACAACCGTCCAACAAGGTTGACTCCTTCAGTCCTTCCTATACAATTACAATGTGGTATTTATAGATGTTCCTCATTCATGAAATGTTCCAGACATTTCCTTGAATCATTAAGGTATGTTTTACTTATAGTACTACAAATACAGATATTAAAATATGTAATTTTGAACAGATTTTAAACAATTGCCAGATTGTTGAAAGGATTATCTTGTCATATGAAATGATTATCTTTCCATTGTGTTCTTATCTCTTCTGAATTGGAACTATTTTCATAGAAAGGTGGAACAAGTTGTCAAAGAGGCAGATTCTCCAAAAGATAGTATTGACAATTGAGTACTTCCTAAGGCATCAAGGGCGCACATAGGAAACTAAAGAGAGGGCCGAATTGCTTGGTCGAGGTATGGTTGAATATGGTAATGCAGGCGTACACTTGTGGTCTAGCTTTTGCAACCTACGAGGCCCATTAAATGTCTTAGCTAGTTATGGTATGTATTGGGGTCCTCGATCATTTTTTAATGATGTTATCAATGTGGGTTATTGCCTTTTGTAGCGTAACAATTGTGGTGAATGTGAGTTTAATATGGTAATGTATGTTGGTGGATGATGTATATGGTAAATGTATGTTGGTGGATGATATATTGAATGTGGTTAATGCATGTTGATGGAATTAATAGGTGTGTTGTAACGTATGCCATATATATAATTAATAACTGAAAGACATCGGACATCCTAACAAAAAAACGATGTCTATTTTTGTACATACGTCGACCGCAAAGACACAAAACGAATCAGAAGCCTTGAATATATCAAAACTGCAATATTGCCCGATGCCAATAGGAAACACTTACATCATTAAACCAGTATAAACTGATATCTTACAACATAAAAACATCGTTTTCCCATTTCCAACTGAAAAAACGATTTCAGAATATACTAATAACATCGACTTCAAAATATTCAATATGATACATTATATTTATATAAATTAATATCATAAACTTATAAATGAATAAAGAGTGCACACAAAATGAATAATGTATAACTGATGTGTATATCATCATAAAACATCTTTTCAAAAAAAAATTAGCGATGTTAATGTCAATTTTTTTTATTGCCCTACACTGTTTCAAACGTCTAGAAATGCAAAATAACAATGGTTGAACATTAGGTTCATCAACCAAACCGTAATTATATCAACGTACTTAAATCGTTCTCAAACATAAAAACAATGTTACAAATTATTATAGACATCGGTTAAAAACCGATGTGGTAAAGTTTGGATTTTTCACACCACCCACTAACACGTTGAAAATATTTTTGTTTTACATCGGTTTTTAACCGACGTCTATGAACAAAATTCTAGTAGTGTATGAGGATTTTGGTGATGTTGTTTGCTTTGATACTACGTACCGCAAGCACAATGATGGTCGGCCAATTGCTTTATTTGTCGGGGTGAATCATCATAAGCAAACTAGTATATTTGGTGCTGCTTTACTGTATTTGTATGATGAGAAGGCATAGTCATTTGTGTGATTGTTTGATACGTTTTCTAGAGCGATGGGAGGGAAACTACCTAAGATAATGTTGACAGATCAAGATCTTGCGATGTCGTCAACCCTTGCTTCTCAGTGACCACAGACTCGTCACCGTCTTTGTGTCTGGCACATCTTTCAGAATGTTGCGATTCATTTGAGTTGGGTTTTTTCAATGTACACTCGTGACTTCTCTAGAGATTTTAGTAATTGCATTTATGATTATGAGAATGAAGAAGATTTCATAGATGCTTGGAACATAATGTTGGAAAAGTATGAGCTGCAAGATAATAGTTGGTTAACAAAAATGTTTAACAGCAAGGAAAAGTGGGCATTAGTTTATGGGCGAGATACGTTTTGTGTAGACATGACCACTACACAGCGCAGTGAAAGCATGAATAAGCTCATCAAGAGTTATATTAGTTATAAGCATGATTTGAGAAGATTCTTTGAAAACTTTCAACCGTTACTTGAGAGTCGTAGTTATGATGAGATGATTGCAGATTTTAAGGCAAGTCAAAGCAAAGTAACACCATCTTATCATGTAGCAATCTTGGAGCATGCTGCGAGTGTCTATACACCTATGGTTTTTGTTTCATTCCAAGAACAGTTGTGGAAGTCCTATGACTGTCAACTTGAGGTTTGTGGAGAAATGGGAACTCCTCAGAAATATTTGGTCACACCTTCCAGGAAGCATTGCAACTACACTGTCTCTTATTATGATGACATTGAAGACACTGTGTGCTGTACTTGTAGAAAGTTTGAATTTGCAGGCTTGTTATGATGTCATATACTACAGGTTTTCTCATCTAGGGGTATTACAAAAATTCCTACCAAGTACATTTTGAAAAGGTGGACAAAGGATGCTAAAAAGGGAAGCAACCAAGTTGTAACTGAAAGCTCAAGTGTTGAAGGGGATCCTAAAACAGCAATGGGAAGGCGTTTCAGGGACTTATTTCGCCTATCAACTCGCTTATTCACACAAGTTGCATAATCTAGTGATGGATACACCCTTGTCAGAGAGAGTCTTCTTAACTTGATGAGAGAGGTTGATTCAAGATCTAAAGAAAATCCAATCCAATCCAGCTTGCAAATTCACATGGGTCAAAATGATACAAATCATGATTTGGTTATTAGTACTCAGGAGAAGATACATACAGTTAAAGGCATAAAGCCAAAGCTGAAATTTGGAAATCAGTCAAGTAAAAGACCCAAAAGTGCTCTTGAAACAGCAAAAAAAAAAAAACAAAAGATCCAAGGCTCAACGTTGTCTTCCACAGGTAAAATAAAGATTCATAGCCATTTTACAATAAATCAAATTTATTGCTGTTTTCTGACCCTTTTCTTCCATTTTCTATGGAAAGGGGATGCCAATTAGGCAATTTGATGGGAGTGTTGCACAAGATTCAACTTGTTTCACTTATCCCTGGGATCCATCACAGTACATGCCTCCTACATTTTCACAGTACGCACAAGGTGACATGCATATTAGGTCAATAGCTCCTCAACCTAGCTATACATCACTATTGACAGGCATTGAAATGCCTAAGGTAGGCATAAAGTTAAATGAATTGTGTATTTGTATTTACTGTATTTTCATATTACTAAAGATCAATGTAATTAGACTGAGATGATTGTCACAGATTCCACCTATGTGAAGATTTGACATGCCAATTAAAGGTAGCACCTAAGAAGACTTTATTTGCTTAGTGCGCTGTGGAAAGAAGACTTTCGATGCTTACTGAGTGTGCAATATGTAACTTGCATCTAAAATTAAGCTACAACTACTCTTTTGAATGTATTCCTACTTAACCAATTTGTTTTAGAAGGAGAGATTTTGCTCAGTTGAAGGCTATGGACAGTAAGCTATGAAATTTGTTTTAGAAGGAGAGATTTTGCTCAGTTGAAGGATATGGACAGTAAGCTATGTAATCTGCAGCAGGTTGATTAATATGACTTGTTTTGGAATGAGACCTTTTGTGCAACTATTTCTTATTATGTTTGGTTTGATAACAAACATAATAATTTTATTTCTTAGAAGCTTATTTCTGTACTCAATTTATTAATCATTGTATGTTCGACACAAACTTGAAATTGCTATGTTAACAAATCGGCCTATGTGGGACTTGAACCCACATCATGTGTGCAACACATTGCTCTACCATTTTGAGCTAATAGGCTAAACGTTTTATATTTTCAATCATCATCAAGTTCAACTACCTAGAAAAACAAAGAGAAAGTAGAGAAAGACATTTCAAATATGTAACAAAAAACATCAATTCAGCTTGTTTCATTTAGGCAGTGTATTTGCCTATTTGTATTCATAGATGAAATAGACAACATAAATATAACAATTCATACCCAAAATCACCCCATGACATTTATAGGTCAGATGTCAATCCACAAGATTCAATGAGGTCGGTATTTCAAATATGTAACAAAAAGCATCAATTCAGCTTGTTTCACTTAGGCAGTGTATTATTTGCCTGTTTGTATTCATAGATGAAATAGACAGCATAAATATAACAATTCATACCCAAAATCACCCATGACATTTATAGGTCAGACGTTGATCCACAAGATTCAATGAGGTCGGATTTGTAAGGCAGTTAAAATCAAATCTGAAAGAATGTTGTGGATTTTATTTAAATTAAATCAAATGGTGCTGGCTAAATGGCTATCCTAAATCAACAACATATTGTGTGAAATACTAAATCAGCAACATACTTTGTAACTTTTAATTAGATGCAACAGACAGAAAATTTTGATTTCAAGAACTTCCCCAAATCCTAAATCAACTAAATCCCAAAATCCAAACCCTAATTTAGGTGACCCAAATTTCCATAGGCTAACCTCTAAATCCAAATTCAAATTTCAACCGGTTAACCCTCTCAAAACCTAATTAACCCCAAATTGAAGGAACATACCTCTTGTTATCGGATATGAAAGCAACTGGTTAGCGCCAAAGTTCTCCTTAGTTTAGTGCTCAAATTGAAGTCGACGGGGTTAAGAAATCGCTAGATTGTAGGCGTATAGGACCACCGCAATCGATTTCGATGTCCGGTCGGTTGATTTCCATGGCTCGTGGTCGGTATCTTCTTTAGGAGAAAGAAGAAATCGCTCCAAGCAAAAGAGGAAGAAGAACCCTTTTTAATTTTTCCCCGTTTATTTCCCTAGTTCAATTTTTGATGTGGGCCCAAACAATCAATAAAAGAGGGGAGTATTAAGGGAGTGTTTATCTTTTTAAATTGAAAAATAAAATATCTCATTTAATTAAAGGTTGAAATAAGTGGTGCAGGGTATGTTGCACATTAGGCTGCAGCAAATCCGGACTGCACTTGTATGCACACATGCATATATATCATCAGTCCTCTAATTAGAACAACTTTTTTGGATATTTTTCAAATTGCCTCATTTAAAAATATAAATGATGGTATTATAAACAAAGACATTGGGCTATGACCGATGTGAAAAACTTTTGACTTTTTACATCACCAACATAGACATCGAATTTTTTATAAAAGAGATCGACTATTACCTGATGTTAAATCACATATTTCTAGTATTGGATGCACATTTAATTAATTAGGAATTATTATACGGACAATTACTTTTTTATCCCTTAGATTTAAGTCATCCCCAACAATATTATTGAAGGTATATTTGCAAATCTCTTATTAATTTGGGGTATATTTTACTATTCTTCCATTATTGAATCGAGGGGTACGTGATTCGCTTTTGTGTGAAGACAAGTTTCCTCTGTTCTACGACTTTTGCTGAGAATCAAGCTGTTTTCCGGTTTTCAAATTACACAGTTATTAAAATCTCAAACAAAATATAAGAAAAACATGGTACCATTAATTAATTAAGGACTTGATCGATCACATACACTAACACATGCATATATATCATATGTGTAGATCAGATCGAAGAAACAACAAGAAGGTGGCCGGTCACATCCCTTATTGAATCGATCGAATCAGTTACATATTACCGAGTCGGATCGGGTGCGGTTGGGAGACCTGATATAAATTCAACTGGGCACGCAGATTGATTATTAGATATCAGAATGAGGAGCCGGGAAAAGCTAGGGGCCGGTGAAGAGATCCCTCACTGTCAAAGGACCGACCACATCCGGTGGGCCGCTCCAAAACAGCTGAGCGTACTGGCCGTTGGCCTTATCGGTAGGGTGGCCTGAGTCGAACCATGCGTACTGGTTTGGGTCGTTGCACAGGTTGTACGCCGAGCTCTGCGATGCACAGTTGCCTAGTCCATTGTATTTCCCAATGCCGCAGCACGCATCCTTTGTATCCGTGAATCCTATTCGATCAATTCGCACAATTAATAATAATAATATAACGGATTGGATCATCGATTACATCGCACCTACAATCCTATAAAGGACACATATATGCGTACCATAAAGGGTGTCGTTAAGGACTCGGTTTTTGGCTTGAGTGAAATAGTCGAAGATGGAGTACTTGAAGCCAGGAAGGCGCGATTGGAGGTTCCTCGCAGCTGGCGAGAAGAGATTGTTATGGTAGTTAGCGACGTATAGGGCCTCTGGGATACATGCCTGGGCGGCGTGACCTGCATTCTCGTACGCTAGCCTCACTCCAGGCATGCATCCCAATGGCGCCACGCTCTGGAATGCAAACCTCCTCCCTCCTTGATTGTATATCGTCTTCAATCATATCAATCAGTCAATAAAACAGATCGAAGTATATCAATTAGGGTTATATATATATAAGAGGAGTTGTCTTGTACGTGGAGTGGAAGCGTACTTGGATGTGGGAAGTGATGTTGCCGATGACCATGGTAGTTAACTGGGAGAGAGCAGCCTGGGTGTAAGGGGTGCTTGTGTGGCTTGAACAGAAGTCAACGTAGTCAACGCCTCCGACGCTGAAAAGAAACACTGCCCTCTCCAACAGAAGCTCCGTCTCTATTGCTCCCATCTGTGATTTCAACTTCCCTACCACTGCTACAAAGTTGTCCACTTGCAACTTCATGTTTATCTGCCATTTAAGGTCACCCATCCGGGACAACCCCATCATATATCTAGTGTTAGTCTCGTCACGTACGTACACAGAAATATATTAATACAATATTTGATGCACGAGATCGTACGGTTCCAGGACGGTCATCGACAAGAACCGGAGCTCCGGCATAGGCAAAGTTAACCCCTTTGGTGTAGTCAGTTAGGTTTGGCTGCAAGTACGCTGGCGCAAATGGTAGACCTGCCAATTGAGCTACACCCAGTACCTCCAAAATTAGAATTTTTTTTCATAATGGCCAAAAAAGAGAAAAAAATTCGGGAACTAGCCAAAAATCCAAACTATTTTGCTATTTAGTCAAAAGAGGGGTAAGTCGCTGTTTCAAACAGCGACTCTATCCCAACTTTTAAAAAATAAAAAATAAAATAAAGTCGTTGTTTCAAACAGGGACTTTATTTTTTTTTTTTAATTTTTTAATAAAATTTATAATTATAAAAAAAAAAAGTGGGAAAAAATGTAAATATAGGGAGAGTCTCCCTTAATTAAAAAAGAGTGAGGCTAGAGGCAAGATGTCGGAATGACTATTGACAAGATAATTTCACCCAAATTACCACAAGTCCTTTTCATTTTTTTCAGAACACATTGCAAAAAGGCCCAAAACTCTCTTTTCCGAATCGAAACCTAAATCTAACAAACGAATTGTTTTGATTGAAAACATCTTAAAATCGATGAAATGAATCAAAATATCAGTTCATCGACACACGAATTGGTATATCGTCGCTTTACGTGATACTCGAATGGCGATTTTTGGTTTTCGTTCGAAAAAACCGTCGATGGAAGGAGCTCGGCGGATAAGAACGAGGTGCATAAATAAGCTCGGCAGGTTTAGGTGAGGTGAATACGTAACCTCGGTGCATAAAAACGAGGTTATGAAGGAGCCTCGTCTACTTTTCATGAGGTATATAATGACCCCTTTGAAGATCTTATCTAAATCCTCGTTTACATAAGCCGAGCTAAATCAATAACCTCGGCTTTTGTTGTTGAGGTGAAAGAGGGAGCTCGGCTTCTATTGTTGAGGTTAAGGAGGGAGCTCGGCTTCTATTGTTGAGGTTAGTATGTAAGCTCGGCCAATGTTGTTGAGGCTATAAAATAGCCTCCTTGACATTGCATAAATTCATTAAATTGTGTATATGTGTGATGGATATTGTTATAATGCAAACTCATATGCTTCTAATAATGAGACAGACTAAATGACTAAATCCGTTTAGAAAATGTTGTTTTCTCCACTTTTGATTGTGACTGACTAAATAAATATCATAACTTTATCCAAATTAAATAGTAAATTAGTTCTTCTTAAGCACACATGAAACAAATTAATGCATATTTTAATGTTTTATCTTACAGTAATTGTTTCAAGTGCCCACTTCCCACTTATCCTCAACCTAAGGATTAATGGCGAGTCCGTCGAGCCAAGCGGTTAATAACGAGGGTCATAGGTCTGCCTGATGTTAAACTGGCATATGTCTAATCAAACATTAGCTTTAGAAGTGATGATCTTCAGTAATTTTTTCCTTATACTTTTAATGCTTATATGGTTATATCTTTGGTACAACTTGTATATGACAGTTGAAAATATCAAATATCATCTTGTAAATATCAAAAATATATTTGCATATTTTTTTTACATTGTAAATACTACCTCCGTCCAAAAATACATGGACTTTACTATTCACGTACTCTTTTTTAAGGAGGTAAAAACTATATAAAATATTAACTTTTTTATTAATTTTTTTAATAATTACAAACTTATTGATAATAAGTTTGTAATTATTAAAAAAATCATAAAAAGTTAATATTTTATATAGTTTTTAACTCCTAAAAAACATGCATGAATAGTAAAAGTCCATGTATTTTTGGACGGAGGGAGTATCAAATAACATATATATCTATACTTTTTTTAATATAAATGAAATTTTTAAAAAATATTAAAAGAATCATTATTTCATAAGCTCGGTAGATTTTGTTGAGCTTATTCTATATCTTAAGAATAAAAAAATTGAAGTAAAAAATTCATGGGTTATTCGAAATCGAACCTAAGATGTTGTGAAATATGTGCAGGGGTAGAACCAATGGGATAGCGACTTTCATTGACTAATATTAGATTTTAATATTATTTGTTCACAAAATAACCGTCAGTTTAACATCTATATCTATATATCTATATAACATATAAAGTTAGCTTAAAATATTTAGATTCACAACAATAAAAATATATCTATTTAGATTAATAATATACCGCTCTAATAAGAAGTCAACTAAAACCTCCAACCATTAGTACAAGTTGAAAACAAAAATTAATGTTTTTTTTTAATAAATAATAATAAATCTAAGAGGAAAAATTAGAAAGATTTTTTTTTTACATAATGATAAGTCTAGAATTTAACCTAATAAAAATAAATAATAATATAAATAAATGAATAAATTTATATAACTTATAAAAGAGGATTTCGTTTTGCCCAGTAAATTAAATGCATTAACGAAATTTATCCTTAACAATTAGGAAAACTTTTAGATTAAAAATAATAACAATATATCTATTTAGATTAACCATTTTACAATTAATATTTTAAATCATAATAATCATATAAATTGGCATAAACATCATTTTTTAATTAAAAAATCAATATATTATCTCATCAGTGAGAAATATCCTTTTTAGATTAACATTACTCATTTATTTAATTTCATCATTTTAAAATTAATATTAGAAATCATAATATATCATATTAATTTGAATAAATAGAAGCAAGAAAAAGGTTAGTTGTATAATGTTTGTGGTCTTAAATATAAATGTTAGTATGAAGCACAAAAAACTATACATTTGATAGCAATTTAGCGGTTAAAGTTCATCATAAATAACATAACTATATTTATACAAAAATATTTTTCCCTAGCGATAATTATTTAATAATTATAACATAAAATATTATTTTATATATAATTTATATATAAAAAAAAAATTTAGACTCGTGCGTAGCATAGGCCAAAACAGTAGTGAATAGATGTATTCGTCATGAATGTAACATCAATAGAGGTAATTTAAGATTTCAATATTACTTGTCGAACTGACATATATCAATATTTTTTGTTCATGAAACCATCGTGAATGCAACGTGGATGTAATTCCTAGTTGTTTTTCTATTGCTAATACATTAGATTTCCATAGCATAACAACAGTCACTACCAATGGCTTGTTATTTAGATTATTACAGGTAATGTAGCTCCAAGTAATTACATTTTTCTTATTTACATATAAGGTATTTTGTGTAACTGCAACCTGTATTAAAAAATGAGTTTAAAACTACATTGGAAATAATTTACATACAAGGGAACGAATTCTTCATGACCAATGTGAAGATTCTCAACTTATCCTTGAGTTCTTCGCAGATCATTGCTTAATAGTGTGATTTTGTTCTTCGTTCTTCTCTCTCTATTTTTGTAATTCTGTTATTTTTTTACTTCATTAATTAATTAGCTTAACATGTCAAGTATAATTTTGAGGATAGGTGGAAAGTGGACACTTGAAACAATTACTAGAAGATAAAACATTGAAATATTCATTAATCTGTTTCATGTCTGATTAAGAACAACTAATTTGTTATTTAGATAAAGTTATGATATTGATTTAGTCATTGAGAGTTACAATCAAAAGTGGGGAAAACAACATTTTCTAAACTAATTTAGTCATTTAGTCTGTCTCATTCTTATAGTCTGTCTAATTCTTAGAAGCATATGAGTTTGCATTATAACAATATCCATCACACATATACACAATTTAATAAATTTATACAATGTCAAGGAGGCTATTTTATAGCCTCAACAACATTAGCCAAGATTACATACTAACCTCAACAACAAAAGTCGAGCTCCCTCCTTAACCTCAACAACAGAAGCCGAGCTTCCTCCTTCACCTCAACAATAGAAGCCGAGGTTATTGATTTAACTCGGCTTATGTAAACGAGGATTTAGATAAGATCTTCAAAGGGGTCATTATATACCTCATGAAAAGTAGACGAGGCTCCTTCATAACCTCGTTTTTATGCACCGAGGTTACATATTCACCTCACCTAAACCTTCCGAGCTTATTCATTCACCTCGTATCGATATGCCGAGCTCTTCCTTCGACAGTTTTTTCGGACGAAGACCAAAAATCGTCATTCGATAATCACGTAAAGCGAGCGATATACCAATTCGTGTGTTGATTGATTGATCTTTTGATTAATTTCATCGATTTTAGACTGTTTTCAATCAAAACAATTCGTTTGACAGATTTAGGTTTCGATTCGGGAAAAGAGAGTTTTGTCCCTTTTTGCAATGTGTTCCGAAAAAATGAAAATGACCTATGATAATTTAGGTGAAATTATTTTGTCAATAGTCATTCCGACATCTTGCCTAAAGCCCTTATGATTAAAAAAACAATTGCAACTGATATTCACTCCCCTCTCTCTTTTATCTCTCCCCCTTGCCTGTCCCCACTCCCCATATCTGTCACTATCTCTCTCTCTACTTTTCCATCTCATTTTCTCTTTTTTCAATTTTTTTTTTATATAAATACCTGTATTTACATTTTTTTTCCACTTTTTCATTATAATTACGAATTTTATCAAAAAATTAAAAAAAAAATATAAAGTTGCTGTTTCAAACAGCGATTTTATTATTTTATTATTATTTTTTAAAAGTTGGGATAGAGTCGCTGTTTGAAACAGCGACTTACCCCTATTTTGGCTAAATCGCAAAATAGTTTGGATTTTTGACTAGTTCCCAAATTTTTTTCTCTTTTTTAGCCATTATGAAAAAAAATTCCCAAAATTAAATATTAAATTAACATGTACATATAATATAAATTAAACATAAATAATAGTTAAATGGATATACCGATCCAATCAGGGACGACGCGACCATCAGAGAATCTACCCGCAGCCTTCTTGAAATAGGTCTCCCCATAGGGAAGGAAGTTGCTAGAGAATCTACCCGCAGCCTTCTTGAAATAGGTCTCCCCATAGGGAAGGAAGTTGCTACCCGCATCTTTGCTCGAGTAGGCATTATTCCCGGCGTCATAGAGTGAGTCTCCGAACACGAACAGTGCCCCACTCGATTTGATTGGCGGCTGTGGCTGCGGCTGCGGCTGAGGCTGCGGATGCGGCTGCAGCTGAGGCTGAGGCCGCGGCTGCGGCCGGGCTGCGCTGCACTTAGCTCCTGCCATTATTACTACTATTAATACAATAAAAACTGATGCTGATAACTCTCCATTTTTCATGTTGCCTGCCTTCATGACTTAACAAAACAAGCTATATATGGATAAATAGATGGATATCGATATATGTTAATGGATGATGGTGTGTGTTTTGCATGCCACACTCTCTACGTATTTATAGGGATCTTCTTGTCCAACCTTTGTGTTATATTGTACGAGCGCGGCTAGTTCTTTTAATTAATTATTATATTATTGGCAACTAGTTCTAAATTAATTGATATACTAGTACAGTCCCCGCGCCATGGCGCGTGTGCGAGGAAAAAAAAATCTATTATAAGGATGAACAAAATAATAATGAAAAAAAATACAAATGGTGAAATACATGAATGAATATAAAACTAAATATATGAATGAATGTTGTCGTTACGCTAGACTTCGTCCATAGGATTCCCGGGGAAAAAAATAGTTTGGTTATATGAAGGGATGAAAATGTATATAAAAAGAAATAATGTAAGGCTAATAAAAAAATCTGAGATAATCTAAAAAGGATCTTAAAAAAATCAGAAATTAATGTATTAGGATAAGGATAAATCTGAAATATCAGATAATCTGAATGAAAAAAAAAAAGAAAAAAAATATGAAGAGAAAGAATCCAAAGAATTGAATTATTTTCTAAACATCTTTATAAAGATGTTTAATCAATATATTGAATTTGAAATATCAGATATATTAATTCTTCCTATTTTACCCAATTACCAAACATGTATATAAAGAATCCAAAGTAACATTTGAATTATTTTCAACTGTGAGAGAAAGAACACAGAGAATTAAGAAATATAAACACAAAGATCTCACAGAGCAATATCTTATTGTTTTTAACCCTAGGAAAAGAAACAAAAAGAAAGATTTTTATTGCAGTAAGAAGGTTTACAGTAATGCTAAATTGAAGAAACAAAAGATAATTCCAACCATCAATTATCAACATCTTAGAGATAACTTGAATATTATATCTTCACTATTCAACCTAGTCAATTCATTAAGGATTTTCATTCGGAAGGGGGAAAGAAGCTATATACCTGCGCATCATACATCACCAGGGATTCATAAACTATTGTAAGGCCAAAGATAGAATATGAGAAACCCATGTGCAAGGAAATCAAGAAACGAAATCAATGGCAATGGCTTACCTACCATATTCCATAAACTTGAAAAAACTACTCGACACAATCAAATCAATGTCGGCAAAGCCAAACCTTTCAAGACCCAGTGATGTTGCTGCAGCCGCAACCGCCTGTCGATCATGTATGTTAGTGAGATTAAGCATCAATTGTGTAGCTCAGCTGGATCAACATTTCCCTTGTACTAATTGGGTTCAATTGAAAAAAAAAAAAAGAAGAAAGAGGGACATGCAGAGGAATGGGTGGAGGGTTGTCGTAGAGGAGGGCGGAAGTGAAGGGCTTCGCCAGCTGTCCGACGACAGTTGACACCGTAGCCGCCACCAGAACCTAGCAATTAGAAGCAGGGTAAACACAATCAACCATGAAACGCAAAATCCCCAAATTATTACTCCGTAATTGAGAGCAACCGAAGAAGCATTATTTCTTCTACATGATGAAGCAATTGGGAATCGATAGGAGAATCGAGGGAGACGACGGTGGGCGGGGAGGAAGGCGAGGGTGGGCGGGGATGAAGCGGCGAGGGTGGGCACGCAGTTGCGAAGCGTCGAAGCGTGAGAAGCCAGCCAGCCAGCCAGGAGATGTTCGGAGACAGTGACCGTGAGAACTGGAACCCTAAAATGAAACTTAGAAGGGAAAAGAGGGTTGGGTAAAAAAAAATAAAAGAAGTAGAATAAAATAGATTGGTTGAAATAGCTAAATTAAAGGAGAGTAAGACACCTCAGCAAAGTCTTCTCTTTTAAAGTTATATATAGATAACAACAAAAGTCTTCATTTTTTATTTTATTTTTTTGACTATGAAAGAATTCATACAGGGTAACCCTATCCAAGAGCATCCTTACGGATGAGGTTACGGAGATCTAAATCGGAACAATTACTGTCAACATCGGTAGAGAGACCAAGATGTGCAATCTTGTCTGTCACTCCATTCGCCGATCGATTTACATGAGAGAATATGGTAGAATGAAATTTCCTTAAATCTGTCTTGATATCTGAAGGAAGAAGTTTAACTTCCCATAAGCATTGACTTTTGTTTTTCAAGTGATTTATTATTATTAATTAATCACCTTCAACATGAAGATGTGTGATACCGAGTTCTAATGCTTAGCTTAGGAATTTGATTGCATTTCAACACCTCCCCTTAATTCAGATTCCCTTACACCAATATTTTCTAAGAAATAGCCATGTTTAGCACAACTTAGTGACTTGGTACAAAAATAAACATTTTGCTTGTTTGTCCCACAAAACCTGAGCGTTACTTTCTCCTCTACTACAAGCTCTTGTATGAAGTGATCTTGCACCTCAATGTGTTTTGTACTTTCATGGAAGGCAGGATTTTTAGTCATGGCTATAGCTAACTTGTTGTCACATGATACTTCAACTGCATATGTGATCACATCCAAGTCTGGCATCAGCTTCTTCAACCAAAGTGCATGTTGTCTTGTTGCTGCTCCAGCTGCTACATACTCGATTTCAAAGGATAATAGAGCCATTGTGTCCTACTGCTTTGAGCTCCAGGTAATGGCCCATGATCCTACCCACACACAGAGCCAGATCTTCTTCTTCTATCATCAAGACACCCTGCCCAATCATTGTTTGTGTACCTTTTCAGTTTGATATCCTCGACACTCTCATACCATATACCAAGTTTGAGAGTTCATGCAACATATCTCAATATCCTTTTAGCAACTCCAAGATGTTGCCTTGTAGGATTGTGCATATATCATGACACTACACACACATTGTATGCTATGTCAGGCCAGGAGTGTGTGAGGTAGTTCAAGCCACCAACTAAGCTCTTGCACAGCTTCTGATCTGCTGGCTCAGTTCCATCATCCCTTTGCAACTTTTCATTCGTATTCATAGGTGGCTCAGTGTCTGAGCCACCTGACATCCCTCCATCTTAAACTTCTTCAACATAGCGCTTATATACTTCTCTTGACAAAGGAAAATGCCCTCCTTTCTTTGTTTCACTTCCAGCCCAATAAAGTATTGTAACAAGTGTAGATCGGTCAACTCAAACTTGCTCATCATAGCACATTTGAACTGATATAGCATCTATAGTGATGAGCTAAAATAAATGATGTCATACACATACAGACACACCACAATAAACTCATCATTGTTCCTCCTCTTGACATACAAGGTGGGTTCATTTTCACTCCTTTCAAAACCATTTCTCAGAAAGAAGTTGTCAATCTTGTTGTAGCATGCACTTGGAGCTTGTTTCAAACCATACAAGGCCTTCTTCAACTTGTACACCTTCTCATCTTCACTAGACTAGATGAATCCTTGAGGTTGTTCCACGAACACCTCATCTTGCAATTCTCCATTGTGAAAGGCTGACTTTACATCCAACTGGAATATAGGCAACCTCCATTGTGGTGCTAGAGCCAACACCACTCTGATAGTCTCATGTCTAGCCATTGGAGACAAGGTTTCCTTGATCAATACCTTCTTGTTGTGCATATTGATAAGTGATAATGCATGATTTGTGTAGCCATTCTAAGTCATTCTTAAGTCATTTAAGTTGCATTTAGTTAGGTTTTTAGCATAAAGTACGTTCATTCCCTTGAAAGTTGCAAAGTTTGAAATCTACGCATTTTATGCCTATCTATGCAGATTCCTGGAAACCAAACTAAAAGAGAAAGAGGAAAGCTATAACAGGAAGCATTAGAAACATAAGGAAGAGTCAAGGGAGAAAACGGAAGGAGAAACGAGCAAGACAAGACGAGAAGAAGAAGAAATGAAGTCACTGCAGAAACGGTGCCCGCGACCAAGAGATGGGCGCCCGTCGACTAACACCGCCCACTGAAGGCTCCGTGGGATAGTCAAGATTGGCGCCCGCAAATACCTTGTCGGAGCCCGCAGTCGATACAGATTTTGGAAGATTTCATCCGAGGTCGAATCTGACCCATTAGGATTTTCTTCTACCTTAAGATCTCCGAACCCTAGCTCTTTTATGCCTATAAATACAACTCTCCCCAACCCCCAATAAACACACCTCAATACACAACTCACATCACTTCTCTCTTTTCCCCTTTTCGCTATTTTCGGTAAGCCATACTCGACTAAACCTTTTATATAGTTTTGCTTATATTTTATAGAGTTATGTGAGGGTTGTTTGAATACTATTTTATAGTTATTAATTATTTGGTTTATGCATATTTGGTTATTTATTACTCTTGTTCTTTATATGTTAGGTTGCTTATTCATCTTAATTGGCCACTAAGAAAGGTAAACAATATACTAAGTGATTATAGCTAAATCTGTCATTACGGACATTAATCCGACATAGTAGCAAACATATCTTGATAAACAGATTGGGATTCATGAATGTGAAAGAGTAATGATAGGTATTTAATGTTATTCTTAGCGGATGCGATAGTAGTGTTGACGACCAGGTAACACATCGAATATGCAAGAATTACATGAATAATAGGCTTATGTGATTAGGAAATTATTGCTTCTCGAACTCCATGCAAGAGTTTAGGGAGTTAATTATAATAATGATCGAATCAGGAAGTTATTTAACTTTGTACACAAACCGACACTAAGATAGCCAATTCAAGCATAACCAAGCAACCCGATGATCAGGGCCGGTCCGTGGCATGTGCGAAGTGTGCGATCGCACGGGGCCTCGAAATTTTGTGGGCCTCAGGTAGGTTTTATAATGTGTATATATATTTATAAATTGCAATATGAATCAAATTGTTTCGGTAGCTCAGATGGTAAAGGCTTATGCGGGTGCTGGGTGCGCTTTATTTGGATTTGCCCAGAGTTTGATTCTCCCTAGCGGATGCAATTCCCTTTTTTTCCAAAAATAATTAAAGAGCAACCCTTTTCTCTTTTTTTTGTTCCAATAAAAAATTACAGCAGCACCCCGTTTCCATTCCGGGTTTGGCCGAGTTCGAATCTCCCTAACAGCAAGCAGCTCCTTTTTTTCCACAAAAAATTACAACAGCAACCGGTTTCGATTATCTTCCAAAAAAAAAAATCACAGCATTCCGATATTTTTTATTACTGTCATAAACATTTAACAGTAGGTTATTCTACCTCCAAAAAAGAAAAAAAAACCTAATGTAAGAAAATCAATCTAACTTATTTAACCATTGTAATCGTTCCTTTTCAATCAAAAAAGGCCTCAACATATTAGTTGCACAAGGCCTCAAAATATAACGGAACGGCCCTGCCGATAATCATGGATTTACCAATGCTGCGAATATAAGTAAAGTCATATTCCTTCTCATATCATTATCTCATTTACAATCATTACTTCGTTCGCTATTTTCCGATCACTATTACTATTGCCTTCTTTACAAACTGCTCTCTTACTAACTACGTTTGACCAAAGTTGCATGCACTCTTTGAGGGATCGACGTGTACTTGCTGCTAATACTCGTTATTAGTTGAAGGTAGACCTGTCAAAACACAACCCGACCCGGTGACCCGACCCGATCGACCCGAAAAATTTCCGACCCGAACCAGAAAATTTTGACCCGATATTTTTTTCTGACCCGAACCCGAAAAACCCGAAATTTTTCGGGTAATCTGGGTTTCGACCCGTTGACCCGATTGACCCGGTAATTTTGACCCGATTTACCCGATTGACCCGATGACCCGATTGACCCGGTTGATTTATAATTATATATAATTATTTTTTATATATATAATTAAAATTTATCACAAAATTATCAAATAATGATTTTTTTAATTTAAAAAAGAAAAATTTGACAAACCCGAAATCGACCCGAACCCGACCCGAAACCCGATCAAACCCGAGTTCGAGTCAACCCGAAAAACCCGAAACCCGTTTTACCCGAGACCCGTTTTACCCGAAACCCGAAGTGACCGGACCCGAATGACCCGTTTAACAGGTCTAGTTGAAGGTATAGAATTCAGATTGAGGGTGTAGAACACACAATATTCTCCACGCACCACATACCTCTTTACAACTAGCCTTGCTTTATGCTTCTGAGCACTCCCATATGTGTGTTGTACCTGGTCCTGAAGACCCACTTCAAGCCTATCAGATTCTTATCTTGAGGCAAATCTACCGACTCCCAAATTTCATTCTTCTGTATGCACCTCATTTCCTCTTTCATAGCATTCTAAGAGATCAACAAATTGCATATTGGCTTTGTATGTTTCAAATGATATATTTTTAGACGAAAAAGAATAATACATCGTTTTTTTCATTTAAAGAGAAAAAATATATAACAACTAATGCCATAATTTTAAATTAAAACACCACTGTTTAAACAAAAAAAAAATTGTGTTTTAAACTAAAAAAAATTGTTTTAAATTAAAATATCATCATTGAATCTAAAATATCATAGTTTTAGTTCGTTAAACGTACTATTCAAAAAAATATCAAAGAGTGAATCAACAATTTGTATAAAGCTTTGCCCCCGTTGATAAATTTCTGACCCGGTCCCTGCCGCCTGAAAAACGACCTCATTCCTTCCCTTCCATATTCTCACAAAAGTCGAACAACATGTGAATTCGATGGTTGGCTCGATCGTAATCAAACTTTTAGAGCAGAAGCTATCTATTGATCCGATCTAATAGATATAAGTTATAATAATCTTACAAAATATAAAAATTAGCATTTCATTTTAATTACAGGATTTACAGGTGATTTTGCCCAGATTCATGTTATTTTTCCCGGGTAGAAGCCAACACAACAGTACTGGATGGATGCTAGCTTCACCAAGTAGATTCCTTAATTTTATATATTAATTAAAAGGAGTATATAATTAGTATTCTCAGTTCCCACTGACACGTTTTTATTTCATTCGTTTTAAATTTCCCATTATTTTATGGCCTAATTTGTTCATTATCCATAAAAGTTGGCTTAATTGGAGGAGTGTCCACGCTTTTGAAGAAATTATAGGAGTGTCCATCCTCTTCGCTCCCCCCATTGTGCCCCCTCGCATATTCTTTTTTTTTTTTTCACGCGTCAGCACTTTTTATTGCGCAAATATAACTTGATATTGTGCAAAATATAAGTTGAACATATAACATTATGTTGTGCGTTAGCATTTTTTTTCTTGTCAACACTTTTTTTCGTGCCAGCCCTTTTTGTTGGGCGTCAGCATTTTTTTTCGTGTCAGCACTTTCTGTTGTGCAAATATAACTTGATGTTGTGCATATATAACATTATGTTGTGCAAATATAACTTTATGTTGTGCAAATATAAAATTTATATTATATTTTCTTAGACAATCTTATGAAAGGATATATATGCACATGCATTTATATTTTAAAATTGCACTAATATATCTTATTGTTGAACATTTATTAGAAAATTTTGCAAATTACTAGAATTATTATAAACTTTATCATATGCGGGATTCGAACCCACGTATTTGTGCATAAGCACATCGCTCTACCATTGGGCTAAGAAACTTTTAAAGCAAAACAGTAGGAAAGAGGCAATGAAATATAAGGTGCTGAAATAAGCTGCTGACATGAAATAAAGTGCTGACATACTGCACCAATCACCACTATGAAATAAGGTGCTGACATGAAATCAACGAAATGAATGACTTATGTAGGCAAACGAATTGAAGCCTCTATCCACTTATGAGATGAACCATAACTTTGCAACAGAAATATCCAACAAAATGAAATATAAGGTGCTGACATACTGCACCAATCACCACTATAAAATAAGGTGCTAACATGAAATCAACGAAATGAAGGACTTGTGTAGGCAAACGAATATAAATTAAAATTGCGATGATAAAAAAAATCCCTTAGCTAGACAAATTAATGCTCATAAAAAGACAAAACGGAAATACAAATACATAAATTACCACAAAACAGACACACAAAATTGTGAATATAATGTCAGAAGCACAGTTAAAACCCATTAAAGAATGACAACAAAAGAAAAACAGATAATCTAGCCAATGCCTCGCAAATATGCCCAAAACGTTGTAGAACAGAGATTAAACTATGCACTAGTTGAATACAACTGGTGCATAGTTTATGAAGCTTGCTTCCAATAAGAGGAAATACCACAATTAGTTGCTGATGGATATCATAAAAACTATCCAAAAGAGTAATCTTCCTTTGTAAATCCTCATATAGAAACCACAATCGCGCAGAACGAATCGCAGTGTAAATCAATTTACCCGGAGGAGATTAGAAATAGTTTTGACGGTAGCAGTCTTATTGATGCCGACCTCATAGGAGTGAATGATGAAGCTCTCGGTGTAGGACAAGCCATTGTCCGTGCGGCTGCCGAGGCGGTCGGCTAAGTTGGCGCCAGCGCGGCTCTACACTAGACTAATCACTTCATTGACGGAAGCCTGGGAGTAGAGTGATGCGGCGAGGTTGGATGAGGGGCAGCAGGAGGAGGAGGAGCCTGGTCCGTCCTTGTCCACTGTCTGCAGATCGATCTGCGATCTCCGCCTCGGAGATTTGGCATCCAGATCGCTTCCGCTTCCCCGTTTCGCTTCCTTCGCCAGATTTATGGTGGTGGGAATGAGGTGCAAGGACGAGCGAGAGGGCGAGGGCTTCAGGAAGACGAGATGTGAAGGCTGCCATGACCGACGACGTTGAAGCTTCGCCTTCAGATCCGACGACGAGAGAGAGAAAGAGAGCACCGCCCTAGATCAGAGAAGAGAGCAAGTATTTTAGTCCTAAAAAAATTTCGAAACAAGGAGCGGACAGTTTGCAAAATAGTTCAAAACCACACTCCGTCAATTACAACGAAAATTTGTGCATGTGGCACAAATGTTCTCTTATTTTATTACTCCGTAATTAAAAGTTGATCTACCCCTTGTAATACTTAATAAAATAAAGGAAAATGATTTTAAAAAATAATGCAACAAAAAATAATATGACCTTTAAAATTGATGATTTAATTTACAAACTATCATAATATTAATATAAATATAAAGTATTGGTCCAATTTCCAGCTACAATTTGCAGCCAATTAATAACTTAGCCACCAGAAATATAAGTTTGGGTTGAAAATGTATTAAATAATAAAGCTGGAAAAAAAATGAAAATTAAAAAATTTGGAGAAATTTCATCTTGTCCCCGATTTATATATGAAGGTTGTGGTTCTTTTCGTCAAGAAGATCGACTTAGGCTTCTCACCGAGAAGACCAACGACTCCTTCCTCTTTAGCACTTCCTTGAATTGGTTAATAAAGAGCGGACATCCGGGGTTCAAACCCGGAACCTATGGGTATAATCCATAAATCCTTTTCGGTGAGCCATTCCGGAATGGTTTCTCTTTAGCACTTCCAACAACGATAGGAAAGCAGAGGTGCGCGACTACGTGTGGCTATAGACAAAGCTCGACGAAGCGCTTTTTTTTTTTTAACAGTAGGCAAGAATTAGGAGCGATTACACGAGTTGTAATCTGGCTCCTTGATCATCCTTAAGGATGATGGTATAAAGTTCCCTATTAAAAGGGATAGTAGAGCTATTACTAATGATACCCTTCCGAGCTATAAAGTCGGCTACTTGATTCGCTTCTCGGTAGCAGTGTCTGTATTGAACAAGGTCAAAAGAAGATTCCAATTGATTGATCTTTCCAATGTGATGTATAATCTCCCATCTAACATTATTGCTGTTAGTGATGGTTTTGATGAGCTGTAGATTATCCTCTTCTATTATTACTCTTCGAAGTCTTTTTCTAATTGCTTGCTCCAAACCTGTCTGAATAGCAATAGCTTCAGTTTGAATGACTGAACATTTGACAGTTTCTTTGTCAAACATATCAATGACATGGCCCTGGGAGTTCCGAGCAACCCCTCCCACATGACAAGCGTCTGTGGGATTAACAGAGCCATCCACATTGATTTTGTAGAAAGCTCGACGAAACTCTTAAATGACATGGGTGGTAGTAAAAAATGTCAAAACTCCTTTATATTGGGTCGAGATGATTGTGCATCAGATTCACCTAATTGAATGCATTGTTATTTTCCCATTGATCGACAAAATTGATTCTCATGTTCAATTACGGATAAGGACGAAGTCTCCAATGTCAAATCGATGAAAATCAATTGGGGAGTTTTTCGAATTTGAATGAATTAGTGTCTAATTCGATTTCTAAATTCACAAATTAATGTGATATGATATTAGAAATTGAAATTGCATCACATTAAATTGGTATAAAATATGTAGTGTTTTGAAGCTGCCCCTAACTAGAGGTGGTATTCGGGCGGGTCGGGTTTGGTTTGGGTTTGGTTAGTCGGGTTTGTGTTTATCGATATCTTTATTGTCTGTCGGCCT
Organism: Persicaria tinctoria; assembly: GCA_037127255.1. Taxonomy (NCBI): domain Eukaryota; kingdom Viridiplantae; phylum Streptophyta; class Magnoliopsida; order Caryophyllales; family Polygonaceae; genus Persicaria; species Persicaria tinctoria. Next base: position 66,553,030 of record JBANSL010000013.1, read on the forward strand.
CTATCAAGTTCATTGGCCTCTACCTTATCCGTCGGCCTCTATCATGCTCGTCGACCTCTACCTTGTTCTTGTTGGCATGGACTCTCGGGCTCTCACCGTTCGTGTTCTAACCATCTACATCAACCGCAGATCTATCTTATGCTTCCAGTCTTCGGCGTTCGTGACTCTACTCTCGCTTCGACTGAGGGGGCGTATTAGAGATATATTGGGATAGATATATTAGATATGATTGTATTATGATATAATCTTTGATATTGTTATATTAGGTTAGAAATATATATCTTTGGTAGGTTTAGTTTATCGATATCTTTATATTACTTATTCTTCAAGCATTGTAATCCCTATATAAAGGGTTCAATAATAACATTCTAAGCGGGGGTTTGCCTTCTCTAATATGAGGCTTCCACCACCAATCTATTAGGGTTTTATCCCTCTCTAAATTCTACAGTTTTGGATCATTCGGGTTTCGGGTAATGTCTAATAATTTGGTCAATCGGTTGGGTCGGGTTCGGGTTTCGGTTGTATCGGGTTTCGGTTATTCGGGTTTCGGTTGTCTCGGGTTTTCATTATTTCAATATTCATTTTTAAAAAATTTACTAGATTGTAGCTTAAATTTCGGGTTATTTCGGATTTCGGTTATGACGGCTTTGGGTCTTAATGAGTTTCGGGTTAATCAGGTTCGGTTCATTCAGATTTCGGGTTCAAAATGGACAGGTTGTGTCGGTGTTTAGAATAATCGGTTTCGAGTCGACCGGATCAGGTTTTCGGATTCGGGTCGGATTTTGTCAGCTCTGCCTCTAACCACCATGGTTGAGTTGCCAAACTCGCTCAACGTGAGTCATCTAAGTCAACTCGTTCAAGTGTTCAACCCATCATGATGTTGATCCAATTTTATTTTTTTTATTTTTTTTTATAAGGTAAGAATTCGAGGGTCAGACATGCCTGACACCTCGAGAGGCAGACGACGAACCGTCCAAACATACAAGGAAAATAATAAAAGGTGCAAACTAGGTAGTGACAAACAAATCTGGACGACCTATCAAACCTAATCTAAACACATTGGGGACAACATAGACTATGAATCAGTGCCAAGCGCCACCAAGCAGCAACACCGCTGGCCAGCGGTACATCAGGAATCCTTGTGGGCAGTGAAGACGAACCTCCAAGGAAATTTCCGGATCACGGAGACGCCTCGATACACACCGCCTCGACCCCAGCCAGACCCGACTCCGAGACGCCAGAGCCCCAACTAAGAAAAGGATCGCCGAGACCAACCAAAAGAGCAGCCGAGAGCCACCCAAGTACAGCGCACCTAAAAACCCTTTCGGGATTTAAACAAGCCCTTTCGGGATTTTGGTTCAACCCTTTGGAGAATTTGTCAGCCTCTCTCGAGATTTTGTTTATAAAATATATATATAAATGAATGCATAATATCAATATTTGGCAACCTTGATCCAATTTTTCTTAATTTGCATTCCAATATATTCCATTACCTAACTTTCTTATTTAATACTGCACATTTTAATTTCAACCCAAACTTATATTTATTCAATGTATTGACACTAGTACAAAACTGAGATTTTATTACATAACTATTTATGTCGGAGGTTCAATTTGTGAAATAAAAACCTTAAAATGATTTAATTTTATTCTCCTAAATACTGAAAAATAAATATATGCCGGATATTACAATTTATGTCTGGCATAAATGACAACGAAATATTAAAAGACCCTAGTTATTTATGCCGGGCGTGTCAAATCTTTTATCCGGCATAAATAATATGGGAATCCGGCATAAAAAGCGAATAAAATTACTTAGACATTGTTTATACCAAATATAAATATCCGGCATAAATAAGCGTTTTGTTTCCGGCCTAAAAAGTAATAATTTTGGAAAGGAGCGCTCGCTGGTCTCTCCCAAACCAAACCTTCGAAACACTGAGTTCCTCGACTTCGCTCATCAGCGCCTGTGGCGGCCCTCCAGTCCTCGTCGGCCCTCAGCGCCTGTGGCGGCCCTCTAGTCCTCGTCGACGGGGGTCTTCACTGTGGAGGTCTTCGTCGGGATCTTGTTGGCTGCTCCTCTTCGCCGGCCCTAATCGACTTCGCTCAGCCTTGCCTTCGCTCCTCTTCGCCAGCCCTAATTGAAGCGCCTGCAACCCTCCTCTTCGCTCAGCCTCGCCGGTGGCCCTCCTCTTCGCTCAGCCTCGCCGACGACCCTCCTCTTCGCTCCACCCTAACTCTGGTCCTCTTCGCTCACTGCTCCCTTTTCGTTCACTTTCTTCGTTGTTTCTTTGCTTCTCCTCTGTCCATCTTCATTGTCGATTTGCCGCCTTTGAAATCGTAGCCGCCGCTACATGCCGCCTTTGCTCTCTGCTCTTCCCCACTGCCTCCTCTCTTTCTCCTGCAGTCCCTCTCTTATCCAAAACCGGAGGTCAGTTCGATTTCGCACATTTCGTTTCTTCCACTGATCGGCTTTTGTTTACTCGAAATTAAAGTTATTGTTTACCCCCATTGATGTTAGACTTTAACCCTAATTTCTTGTTCTTCGTTTTCATTTTGTTTTAGTTGTTTCATGATTTGAATTTCGTTTTTATTGAAATTCCATGTTCTTCATTGCTTCAGGCCACAGCCTCTCTCTTAATTTCAAATTGGACAGTATGGTTGTGGCTTGATTCCAACGTCTCAGGGGAGCTTCTTCCACAACCATATAAACTCCAATTTCCTACTCTCTTCAAAGTGCGAATTACTTGCTTAAAATTTGGGGACTTTGCTCCTTGTGGTTATGATTAGAGGGTCGACAAAATTGGGGTTTAGATATTGCAACTTGGTGGTTGTTTACTTTTATGCCTTCAAGGTGTTCGTAGAAATGTTTAAGAGAGATTTTTGGTTGATTGGGTAGACATAGGTTTACATTTTTAGTTTATGAGATCGATAGCTTGGTTGATGTGTGTTTAAAATTATCCAGAGATTTTATTAAGGTTTTTAGTGTGTTTCTTCGCTGTCTTTGAACTTAATTTCTAATTTGTTGTTAAAATTTACCTATTGGCATTCCTCTTCTTGTTTGTTCTTATTCTTTATAGATTTTGTTTCTTCAACGAACTTTAGTTCAATGTTGTTGCACTATACCTTGTTGTTCTTTTGAGCTCCATCTTGTTCAGTTCTTTATTATCTCCTTTTGTTGTTTTTGCTATCAATTGTTACAGGACTCGGTGGATAACACCACCTGAGACGACTGCCCGTTCTCCATCTTTACCTATTTCGTCCCACTCTCATTCTTCCACCACCTACTTTTCGAAGTCACCGCTTCAGCAACTTCAGCGCCTCTCCAAGGTTTGTGGCCTGCCTAATTTCCTGTCGTCTTTGGGTTTTGTCTACTCTTTTTTTTCTTCTAATTTTTTACTTCTAAAATTCGTTCGTCATAGTTTCGAATTTCAGACCCAATTTGCTAGCATCTTGAGATCGGGAAGCATGGTTGGGGCTCAACTCCGACATCTCAGGTGAACATCTTCCACCATCTCTTGTGGAGTAAGTTATTCTCTGTCCATATCCTAATAGATACTTTCACATGATTCTTTGCCCATACCCTTGTTTGAATGAGAGGCTTCCATTCTCCCTATAAATAGAGACCTTAGTTTTTTGATAGCCCACACTCACAAGTCCCACCTTCTTCAACAAATGAGCTGCCCACACCCCTAAAGTTGCAGAGCCTTTGTAAAGGTATGTCCTCTTTTTTCTTCTTCTTTTCAAATTATTTAATTCTTGATTCATCAATTAGCCTGACATTACCATGAATGGATAAATGTGTAGATTCTTCAATTCTGTCTGGGTAGCTCATCAAACTATATACTTGTAATACATGTGTGCTGAATTTATGTTTGTGTATGGGTGTTAAATTGATTGATTTGGTGCTTAATTTCTGGTGTTCATAGGCTGGCGAGTTTCCGGTTTCCATTAGCGGGTTGGTTGAGATCGATGTGTTATCGAAGCTGCTATGTTCACCTAAGAGGTAAATTAACGGAATTGGGAGCTTGCTAGCTAGCTTTTGACTCCGGTTATAGATTGTCTTGTATATATCATCAATCGCGTGTTATGTTACGGGACCAACTTTCGTGCCCAAACAAAACAAATAATGGACCAATGTTCCTCTCAAATTGTTTGTTGGTCCATCCTATATTTCCTATATATGTATCAGAGTGTTTTTTCTTGCGTTCATTGGCTTGTTCACAAAATCTGGCATTTCATCAAAAAAGAAAGAAAGAAAGAAAGGAGTAGCTAATACATCCAAATTTTACAGTTACCATATATCTGCATTGGGTTTCTTCAATCTTACAGTTACCATATATCTGCATAGTACATAATAATATACCATTAAATATCCCAGTACAAAATGTGTACAAACTAAATTGCAGTTGATGTATAAAATTGTAAGAGGTATTAATGTTGATGTATCTATTCGGCCCCTTCCCATGTATGCAACTAGCTAGATCTCATTTATAGCTGGCCTTCTACCACACCTGCCTTAAGTCCTAACATGATAGTATGCATCTCAATCCTTTCTTTTATCCTCCTTTGTTTCGCATAATAGATAGGTAGCTCGATCAATATTGGGTTGGCCTTCTAACTAGGGTGTGCAACATACTATATATGGATACATTTAGTGTTATATGTACCACATTTCTATAAGCTGTATCTATATATGTACTATGTACGGTACGTAGGGCAGCTTCCTTAAAAATTAGTACACTTGTGCGTCGCCAATAGAATAGTTTTCGTCATGCCTTTATGACCAGGTAATCGTTCTTGGTTAATTTACATATATAGCTTGATTTAGTTAGGGAAGTACTTATAGCTAGGGACTGAGAAACCATTTTATAAATATATTGCAAAATTTCCCCCTTTTCCTCTATCAATTTATTTTTTGATCTCAGAAATTGCAGCTGGTGCTATATGTAATAGGCTCAAGCTATTAGCTTTCGTAACAATGTCTTTATGATTTTTCTTTTAGGTGAGCCACAAGTTGTCTCCGGTTCATGTGCTCATCGAGAGATGACTTTCATTTGGTGAGCTCGAGCATCTATCAAGATATGTACCCGGATGTGGCCATGCACTTACTTTCGTTTTACTTTATCAGGGACAACTTTTGTTTTAGCATGTTTAAATTTTAGTTCCAAGGTTGATATATCATATGATGTACCCCGAATGTGATGTTGGTGGGTCAACTTAAACAATGGATTTGTAGTGGTTGTTGCTATGGTTTAGATGATATTTATGTATGTTTTTGATGACATTTAACAAGGGGTTTATATTGATATTCTAAAAGTGCTCTTGCAAAATGACATTAAACTATATATCCCGGAAAACCGTCCGTTATAAAAGGTCATATTATATACCGGCCAGAATTTAAAAAAAAAACATTAGTATTTATGCCGGACCTGGCTATTTTAAACCCGGCATAAATAGCTTGTGGTTTTTTTTAATAAAAAGATCAACTTCATTTATGTCGGATATTGCTATTATTTATGCCGGATATTTCTATTATTTATGCCGGGCGTGTGGTATTTAGATCCGGCATAAATAACCGTGTGTAAAAAAAAACACACAATTATTTATGCCGGACGTGTCATATTAATATCCGGCATAAATAAAACGCCCCTTTTTTTTTATTACATTTACCTATACTCCGGAGATACCTTTTCGAATATCCGGCATAAATAGCCCAAATATCCGGCATAAAATCTAGTTTTTGTACTAGTGTGAATTATATTCATTCATTAATTTTAATGTAAAATATAAATTTAAGAGAATAAAAAAAGGGTTTTCCCCTAAAAGGCACTGTATATATATATAATCAAATTTATTTAACGAAATACCTTTTAATTTTTTTTAAACAAAAACAATCTAATATAGTTCATTTAATTTTCTGGCAACATTTTATGTCTATGACCGAAATGCCCTTATTAACATTTTTTAACGAACCTTGGATAATAAGTTTTTTTAATAAAACGTCTTTAAAAATAATTAAAAAATAAAAATATATTATAATATTATAATATTTGTTTAAAAAATTAAAGGTGAAATTTTATGTGTTTTAATTTATTTTAAACAAATAAAGTTTGAATTTCATGTGTTTGAATATATTTAAAATCCTAAATATTACTAGTAAATAAAAAGAAAAAGTTATGTTGAATGGTACAGAAAAGATAATATTATAATATTTGTTCTATAATTATTTTTATAATAACTAATTAAATAAGGGAATTTTGTTGACTAAAATGATATATCATCCAAAAATTATAACATTAGTTGGAAAATAGAAGTTGGTTACTGAATCAAACAGATTGTATTAAATGAAGGGTTTTTGTTTTAAAAAATAAAATAAAGGTGTTTTATGAAAAATAATCTATTTTATAAGGTTTGCTTTTAAATAATAATAAAAACATTGCCCATTGGGTATTTTGGTTATAGACATAAAATATCATAAGAAAATTGAAATATTTGGTCAAAAATTAAAGATTGATCCTTTAATTAAATGAATTATACTGAGTATTATATAAGTAGGGGTGTACATGATTCGGTCCAAACCGAATTTTTTGGGCCGAACCAACACAAACCGAACCTAACTGAACATAACCGAAGTTTTTCGGTTCGAGAATTTTCATTTTTCGGTTTCGGTTCGGTTTGTATCGGTTTGTGTTAAACCGAATTTTTTTATACACTACATAAATGTATTTATATATATATTTCTATAATTTATATATACACACATACTTAATGTGTATACATATATATATATAGTGTATATATACACATATATACATTGTATTTGCATGTGTATATATATTTTAATCTTGTATATTTTATAAAGCATACAACTACAGTGTGTATATATACACTGTATTTGTAACAATATATATATATATATATATATATATATATATATATATATATATATATATATAGGGGTTGATTCGGGTGAGAACACCCCTTAAGATAGAAATTAGGAACAAATCTAGACCATCAAATCTAATAGAATCAACGGTTAAGATTAATAGTAGTTTTCATTTAAAAAATAAAAAATAAAATTGGAGGACCCCACAATAGTAATCTCACGCGCATTCACTCTTCAGTCACTAATCATTGTACGGTACTACGGTACCACACCACCATCGATTATATTTGTTTCTTTTTTTCCTTTTTTTGGGTTTTTTTTTGTATAATTGTGTTAAAACTTACCATTATATTATTCGGTTAAATGAAAAAGATTATTTGGTGAAATGTGATATATTATTCGGTTAAATTTAAGAGATTATTCGGTAAAATTATTAATATTATTCGAATGTAAGATCACGATTGTTTACGCATTTATTAGTTTTGGGGAGGTTAAAATAATAATCAATAAAATTGAACATTTATTGTTGTAAAATTAAATTATTTGTTTAAAGCATAAAGATTATTCGTGTTTAAGGAGATGATTATTCATTTGAATTTGATAGATTATTCGGTTGAATTAAAGAGATTATTCGTATGTAAGAAGACGATTGTTTATGAGCTAATTAGTTATGTATATCTTAAAAGAATAATCAACAAAATTATACATTATTCGATAAGATCATAAAGAGTATTCATATGTATGAAGAATTTATCGAAAAAATGTATTTATAAAAATTATGCATTATTTAATGAGTGATTTTTTAAGAAATTTATTCATTATTCGGTGAACTGAGAACCATTATTCGTTGAATTGGGAATGAATATTCGTAGATATAGAATCATTATTTTTATAAAATAATTATTATTCAACCAGTTTTCTTCAATTTTTAAAAATATAAAAAAAATTGGGATCTTCTATCAAAATACTCCCTCCCTTGAAAAAAAAAACTTTATTCTATATATATATATTTTTTATATTTTTACAAGTTAATTATGATAATTGTTCGGTTAAATTTAGAGATTAATCGGTTAAATTAGAGAAATTATTCGTATGTAAGGGAATAATTTTTTTATGGGTTTATTTATTTTGGTGAGGTCAAAAGATTATTCAACATCTTTATATTTTATTCCGTATTTCGGCGAGAATACAAAAGTACTGGTATTTAATAGGGTGATTTTGGTAGAGGGCCTTTTTTTAATATTCAATTAGTCACTTAGCCCCTAAATCAATTTAATTAGTTTTGCCCTAGACCCCTTCCCAATAGGGTGGGTTGGTCAATGGTCAACCGTTTGACCATTGACCGGTCAACGGTTGACCATTTACCGGTCAACGGTTGACCATTGACCAGTCAACGTTAACCGTTGACCGGTCAACGTTGACCAACCCATTTTGATGCCAATTTTTATTTTTATTTTTATTTTTTTATTTTTTTATTTTATTTTTTTAGTGATGCCATATTTTACCGTTTTGATGCCAAAATTTTACTATATTTTATTTTCACTTTGATGCCACTTTTCTAATGAAATGATTGGATGACACTTTTTTAATGTCCCTTTTTTTAAACATTGATGACATTTTTTGTTTACAGTAATGTGACGTTGATCATTGATGCCATTTTTTTTACTGTTAACGACAGATGCCACTTTTTTTTATGTCAATTTTTTGATGATATTTTTTTACCGTGATGCCATATTTTTGATGATATTTTTTCAAAGTAGTATTTTGATGACATTTTTTTTCTTTAATGTGATACAAATTTTTCAAAATGGTATTTTGATGTCATTTTTATAATGTAATTATTTGATGCCATTTTTTTTAATCAAATCGATTGATGCCACATGTTTTTAATTTGATCAATTGTATATCGATTTATTTTCATCGATTATACTTTCATTCACTGATGACACGTTTGTGATTACACTTCATTGATGCAATCACTTGTGGTGACATATTCATTAAATTTTTATTCATGGATGACATTTGTTATTACCCTTCATTAATCACAATTATTTATGGTGACAATTTTATATAATTGATGACATAAGAGCTTAAAACGTGGAATCAAAATATTGTCACCTTATTGCACATATAAAAATACAACGTCTTTGAAACTACGACATTAATATTGGTTGTATACGTAAAAACACCTATTATAACATGTCATTAACTAAAAAAAATGCATCAATGTAAGTAATATAATGCGGACTCAATAAAATATAGGGTCAACCACTTCGGGGGTTACATATCATCTTCAGGATATGTGAATACTTCACAGGGGCAAAATATACATCCCTGAAAGTTTTAGGCCGCTTTCTGTAATTATATAAAATATAAGGCCAATCTGTAATTTTTAAAAACTTCGGGCCGATTTCGTGATTTATTATGAATTACAACCCAACCCCTTCTTCCCCGTTGGAAACTTGCAGCTATGGCGGCCACCCACACCAACGGCGGATCCGAGTCCCAACAGCAGCCCTCGCCGATCGCCGCCACCCTAGATCCGCGTCCCTCCGACCACCCACAGCACAGATCCAGCCACCGAAATCCCGGATCCGCCGCCACCGAGCCTCGCTACAAACCCAGCCGCCATGGGAGGGGAGTCGAAAAATCCAGATCCGGTGAACTCCGATGGCGGCTCCAGCTTCGTCGGCTCCAGATCCGGTGAGCTCCGAGGGCGGCTCCGACTTGGTTGGCTCCAGATCCGGTGAGCTCCGAGGAAGAAGATGGGAGGAAGGAAATAAGATGGGAGGAAGAAGATGGGTGGAAGCACGTCGGCTAAAAAAAAATTAGATGGGTTGGTTATGCCTAATAAAAAAATTAAGGGGGCTAACTACCTAAACAAAAATGGTAAAAGGTTCCTTTCATCAAATTTCCTCTATTTAATAAGATATTTGATCAATTAAATAAAAAAAATAGATAAACTATCAGGTGATTGAGGATTATTATTCGTAGACATAGAATAATTATTCATGTAAGGTTATTAGTTGTGCAATAATTATCTTATAAAAAACTGACACAATTTAAATGGAAAAAATGGGACCTACTTACAAATTTGCAATACAATGTCGCTTTCAATTAGTACCGTGCAACGTTAAATGAAGAAAATGGGGATCACGCGCGCTCGGATGACAGTTGATAATTAAATAGGTGGGGCCACCACGCTTTTTAAAATAAAATTCAGAAAATTAGAATTAATCAACATCCTTGATATTATCTCAATCAATGGTTCAGATGTGTTCTTACGTTCTCACCCTAAGGGGTGTTCTCATCCGATCCACACTCTATATATATATATTTATTTATTTTTGTATACTTTATATTGGAATATGTGTATATATATACTGTACTTTATATATATTTGTATAGTTTAATTTTTTTTATGGAAATTCGGTTTAATTATGTTAAAACCGAACTGAACACAAACTCAACCGGCAAATAACCGAACCTAACCTAATACTTTCAGTTCGGCTTTCAGTTTGAAATTTTGAGATTTTCGGTTTCGGTTCGGTTCGATTAGGTTTTAGACCGATGCACATCCCTACATATATAAGCTGTTTTTCTTTAAAAAAAAATAAATAAGGTATTTTGTTAAAATAAATTATTTATATGGTGCTTTTTAGGAAGAAGAAAAAAAATCCTAAGAGAATGCCTATTATTATTTAATTGGTTAAAAAATTAATTAATATTTAATTTTCAAAAATCTTATAATTGAAAGTAGTATGCAAATATGCAAATGCAAGAATAGATGTAGAATGCCCGTGAACGCCTATGATTAGTAATTGGTCAATGCCAACGGGGCAACACGTGGCATATCAATATAGATAGACAAACATCAGTCCTCTGCACAAGAAAGCATGAATTTTATTATAAATAAACGGTTAATCCTAGGGCATAAGATAATACGGTTTTTTGTACATAAGATTCTCATTGTAGGGAAAATATTTGTTTTAATTTAATTACTTTAGCTAAATTTTACATTAGATTCATAGGGTACATTCATTTTTGGTTCGAGAATCTTTTCGGAATTGGTTCTTATCTTATACACTTAGGGCATAGAATAGAAAAACCGAAGATAATAACTTCAATTAGAAAAGATTTTTGAAATTTAAATTATTTTTAGATTTTTTTAATATTGATTTCCTATGGTCGTTTATTTTTTTTCATAGTGAATCTTTTTTTATTAAGGTTTTTATCTTATACTCTAACAGTATAAGATAGAAAGACCGTATTATAAAAAAAATCAATTCCTTGGAAGAATATGATAGATGGTTAAAAAACAAACATCCTATGATAATTAACATATCTAATTCAAAACCACATAGAATTCCAAAAGGGGATAAAAAAAAAGTAATTGTCCATATTTCTTTCCTTAATTAATTATTTGTTCACCATCATGTTTTTAGTGATTAAATGTCCACCAAATTTTAATAATCCTAAAATATTTTTTTTTATCAGGTAATAATTCGATGGCCAGACAGACCTGGCTCATCGAGAGGCCGACAGAGTCGGCAGACGGCGAACAGTCAAACATACAATCATAAAAATAAAATGGTGCAACACAAAGATGGTAAACAAACAGTCACTAAGAAGAACAGACGAGCCTAATCCATAAAAGTTGAGGACAGCGAAGACAGAACGGAGCCAAGCGCCATCAAGAGATAACACTGATGACCAGCGGTACATCAGGAGTTCCTCTTGTGGGCGATGAAGACGAACCTCCAAGGAAATTTCCGGAATATGGAGTCGTCATGATCCACACCACCACGACCCCAGCCAGACCCGACACCGGACGCACGACCCCTAACTCAGATCAGAACCGCCAAGAACAACCATAACAACTGACGTGAACCACCCCCGTATAGAGCGCACCTGCAAGCCCTTGCGGGAATTTGCCAAGACCCTTTCGGGATTTAGTCTACCCTTTCGGGTGGGTTTACACGATTATATATATAGTCAAAATAAAAAACATATATAAAAATATATACTGTAAAAAGCAATTACTTAAATTTTTATATATATTTAAAGAAGCATATAAGGTAATATTTTCTTTCTTTTTCTATGGACAGCTTTGGGCCCAAGGCAAAAACTTGGGCCCAAAGCAAGAGAGTACGGGCTCGGATACACGAGTCTCCTACGGACCCAGAGGAAACCAAAGGCCACAGGAAGCAGGAAGACACCCAGGATCTGCAGCCGTCGTCGAACCCAACGCCGACAGCGAACAGACACCGGGGAGAGATGATATACCACGAACCACGCTTCTAAAATCATAAGAAAAGAGGTGAAACAAGCTCAGATCGGCAAAGGAGCTTGCAGAATAAACCAACAACAGATGAAGAGGAGGTTTTTGGTTTATACAGGTTAGGGATGGCAACCGAAGGCAACGAAACCCCAAAGAAGGATATGTGACAAAATTCAGAAGGGAGCACGACGAAGATAAGATGAATACATAAGTAGAGATCGAGGCGAAATCGAGGACTCGCCGAAGGAATCCAAGAACACCGAATACTAGATCGGCGAACGAAAACCCAAATCAGAGGGCGAAACAAAAGTCCCGGCCTTTGAAATCACGGGAATCGGCCACCGAGGGGAAGACAATTAGAAGAGGACATTGGGAGGGATAGGAGAAGAACCACCGCGAAAACCGGCATAGCCTCCAAAGCGGAACCACCCAAAGGACAACGAAATGGAGAGAAAGGTCACCGATCAGTCTTACTACACCATAGATAGGCAAAGGGAGTTGATCGAAGAAGGAGCCCCAAATCAATTGCAATAATTTTCCACAAAAAAGTGGGATTAGGAAGGGTAGAACCCTAGGTCTCACAATGGAGGTTTGAGGGATTCTAGAGAGAGAATGTCCCTTCCCTTCTCTCCTTCTTTTCTTTTCTTTTTTCTTGTTTTTTTTTTTGTTATTGTCAAAAATTGGCATCTTTTTCGGGTGAAAAAAAAAAGCTGACAGCGAGTTTTCCTTTTTTTTTTTTTTGTTATTATCGAAATTGAGCATGTTTTTTGCACACGTACTGTTATAAGATTATTTGTATGGATAAATTCTAAGAGGGCCGGTATTGGATAAGCACTAGAAACCCAAGTTCTCTTGATTAAACTCGGCATACGTCATATTTTTCTTGATTACGGAGTTCGGCAAATTATTACTACTAATACGGCATTCGGTTTTTTTAGCTTTGCATTCGGCATTCGGACTTCAATTGTTGAATTTTCAATCAAATTGAATATCGGCATATATATATTTTGGATTGAATCATATACGTACATATATACAACATTCATTCCCACAGTTTTGTAATTATTTTTTTTATTTTTTATTTTATAATAGATGTCGAATCTCACAAGAAGTTTCCGGAAGAAACTATCTAACATGGGTGCTTGGTGTGGAACTCCACTTGGACAACCAAAATTTGAGAAATACGATTAATGAAAAATCGGACTCATCCCTTAAGGATAAGACCAAGGCGATGATTATACTCCGCCACCACCTTCACGAGAGCCTAAAGACTCAATATCTGTCTGTGAAGGGTCCCTCTGAGCTCTGGAAGAGTTTGAAGTATCGTTTTTATCATCAGTAAATGATAATTCTACCAAATGCGAGGTATGAATGGTCGCAATTGAGACTCCATAATTTTAAAAGTGTCTCTGATTACAACTATATGATGTATCGAATTGTCTCAACGTTGAGACTATGCGGAGACACTGTAACTAAAGATGAAATGTTGGAAAGAACATTATCTACTTTTCATGGAGCTAACATGGTACTCCAGCAGCAGTACAGAGAGCATGGGTTTACGACTTATTCAGAACTCCTCTATAGCTTATTGTTAGCTGAGGAGCATAACAGTTACATATGAACCATCAGAGTCCACCCATTGATTTAGCACCCCCTGATCTGTCTCAAGCAAATGTAGTCTCCTCCGGAAGAGGAACAAACATTGCCAATGATGTTTTCTTCGAGGAATTTGAGAACAACCACCTCGATATCGTCGATAACTTACCACCGGGTGAAGATGGCGAGCCTTTGTTCGATGATAACCCAAATGAGCTTGCTCTCAAGAAAGATGACCATTGTTAAATTTATTTTTTCAGATTTTTTTATCATTTATTTTCATTGGACTGTTTTGAATGGTTTCGAATTATTTTTGGTTGATTTGTTATGGTTTGAACTATTTCATGCTTATTAAGTCTGGTATTATCTTAGTCAAAATTAAAATTTGAGTGATTGATTTTAATTGCCTTTGTTGAACTATCTTGAGAAACCTGAAGTTTTTTTATCAAGCGTGCAAATGACAATTTGGGAGGAAGGTTGATCATAATTCATTAGATTATGATGATTTTTAACACCTAGCCCGAAGACTCTAAATATAATGGTTAAATAATCCAACAAATTGTGAGATTAATCATCTTCATACGAGCCTGAAGACTCTACTGATGGATTGTTAGTAACTCCTGAAGAGTAAAGAATTTTATGAACTCTAGATGAGTATTTTATGAACTCTACTCTAGAAGAGTAAAGGATTTCACAAATTCCAGAAGAATATATGATCCTAATTTTATCATTTGTACTTCTGAAGAAGTACATGGAATGTGGGTTTTTATCATATTCATAACTAATTTTGTTTGGTTGATACAACCAATAGAAGTAACCACATAACACGATCCGGTTAAGAAGGCCAGCTCCTAACTATCCTCTAAGCATTGCCTGAAGCATGCCCCTCTGGTAGAGGGAATGAAAGAGGTTATGGTTAAGCGCTTGACCAAGATTATTGTTGTGGCTTATAGCTAGGTCTGTTATACGGTTAATTCTAAATGTCTTGGAGAACATTATAAATGGCTCATACTTGAAGTATGGCATCAACGAAAGTTCTGACAATACCCATTCAGTGACATCTAAATTAAATAAATGGATCACCATATACAAAGTTCAATAGTTGAAGTTTATGGTTTTATTAGTGTCAACCAACTTTGAAAACCCGAAGTTTTCTCAAACAATCATGAATGGAAAAAATAGGATAAATATCATATAGCTTCAGAAGAGCATTGATCTTATTACCTGAAGTAACAATGACACATATGTATGAATTGACATGGTATTGAACACCAATATCTCATATGACTAGCCAGAAGCAAGTCTTACAAAAATGAGAATGTATATATATAGTTTATTTGACACTCATTTATCTCTTTGAAACTTATCACTAACCAAAAGTCAGTTAATGATAAAATATTTTTTCTTTGTGGCATTCGGTCACTCATGTGAATCGATGATGTGTGGGATCATTGAAATTTACATAGACACCCACTAAGAGGGATAAAAAGATCCTACGACCTGAAGATCCTCAATAAGGGTGACCGAACATATATGGTCTATCATCTTGGTAAAATCAACAATAAGACCATCTATATTGAGAGTAAATGCAAAGTCTCTAATGTCTCTTGATTGGATTCAATGAGACAACTACGGAATATTATCATATAGACCAATGTAATTCCAATATTATAGGTGCCTTAACACTTTGGTCATATAAAACATAAGGTAGAGAATGTTATCAACCACATTGTTGAGCATACGGTAGCTCACGGCGACCTAGAAGAGTCGTTGGTTAAATGGGTCCATGCATGTTTGCATTTCGAATTTGACACAATAACATCTCCCTAATTATCTTCAGAAGAGAGCATGTCATTCAAAAGTTTTGAATAAGCAGCATATGTTCCGAGATGTACCTCCTCCAAATGAACTACAATGAGACCACAAAGAAGTTGGATGATACATGGGGTTTGAGTCCCTATTGATATCAAATACCTAGAGATTTATGATGATGATCCCACTGGGGTTTTCCAAGGTAAGGTTTTTAATGAGGCAACTTATGCACCATTTAATACAACAGATCCCCTTAGTCAACAATTAAAAATACACTAGTTCCTGAAGTACCTTATGCTTGTGCATCCAAGGCAACTCAACACCAATACATGGAAGTCAAGCACATCAAGTCAATCATGAAGAAATTCCAAGTCAAAAAAAATGTTGATACTCAACCATAAGCTCATGAAGACAGCGCCATCAAGAAGAATGAGAAGACTTCGAGAAGGATGTTGAATTCAGGGGGAGTATACACGCATTGCACTCTTTTTCCCTTCGATCAGGTTTTGTCCCATTGGGTTTTCCTGGCAAGGTTTTTAGCGAGGCAGTATCACTGAAGTGTGTCGAACGTAATGTATTTAATTGTTCTCTTGGTCCTAATTTTGTCACATTGGGTTTTCTAGGCAAGATTTGTAATGATATAGGTTTATTCAAGGGGGAGTGTTATAAGATTATTTGTATGGATAAACTCTAAGAGGGTCGGTATTGGATAAGCACTAGGAACCCTAATTCTTTTGTGTACTCCTATATAAAGGGTTTATTGGATCCCCAATAAGATCATCGATTCCTCTTCTCTTCTCTCTGCATCTCTTCTATTCCCTTCTATTTATCTTCGGTTTATCACACGTACAACAGATAAATTTCATATATAATCGAAAGAAACATCAAATAGCCCTGGGTGGTGTCACCTCTTCAAGTAACTAGGGAATACTCATAAAAAAAGTCCAAGAGTAAAATCAACTAGGGAATACTCATAAAAAGAAGTCCAAGAGTAAAATCAAGAGCTCGAAACTGACAAATTATATTTCTTATATAATCGAAAGAAACACCAAATAGCCAACTGACAAATAATATTTCTTATATAATTACATAGTACTCGATCAGATGGTTCACACATTCCCTCTTAGAAAAACTGAAAAATTACACAATACTCGATTAGATGCTGAATTCCATCAATGATGTTGTCAGCAACATCATTGATGGAATTCGGTACACCAAATCCAACTCAATCAAAAAGAAAGAAAGAATCCAATGATCAATTACTCAATTCACCTATTTTAAACTGTCGGGTGCCCTTTTCCAATTCTTGTTTCTCAATTCTTGTACATCACCTCGGTCCTTTATCAATTCCTTCTTTGTTAGCTCCTTTGCCTCAGCTTTGTTTCCTAACCAATATGAAGTTCCTTCTTTGTCAATTCCTTCAAGTGCCTCCATCTCAGATCCAAGCTCCGGCAGATCTCGATCTCAATTGAAACTAGATCTTCGATGTTTGTCAGTTGCACTGCACTCGATCTTCGATGTACTCACTGCTTCCAACACTGATACAAGAAGCAAAAAGACAGTTAAGGAGATAGAAATCAACCAAGGCATGGTGACTTCAAAAAATTCTGAAGAAAAATTAAGAGCTGACAATAAAATCTCCTTTGTCAGTCCCTTGTTTATCAACTCCTTTGCCTCAGCTCTGTTTCCTTGCTAATATGAAGTTCCTTCTTTTTCAGTTCCTTCAAGTGCCCCCATCTCAGCTCCAAGTTCCGGCGAATCTCGATCTTAATCAAAAAACGAAGGAGATTGCAAAACAAAGGAGACAACAAGACCCGACACGCCCTGATCTCCGCAAGTAAGTGACCCGCTAACGAGTGAAACTAATTGATGAAAGTTAAACAAAGGCAATGATGTTTGTTTTTCTAAAATCGCCTGATTAAAGTTAACAGAAGAAATCACCTAATTAAAGTTAAAAAGGAAGGATGATTGAAATCGACTGACCAGAAGAAGGTGGATTAAAATCAGAAGAAGAGAGAGAACTTGTCGGAGATGGTGTGATCGGTGGATGCGACGTCGCTTGGGAGGAGGACGGAGAAAGAAGGAGAAGTGTGCAGCCATGTCCGCACATTTGGCTTCGAATCCAATCGGACTCCACCGGTTCGAACGCATGCTCATGGTCAAGGTTCGCTCAAGGGTCTGGATCTGGGTAGTTTCCGCGAGCTTGGGTCCCCCTTTCCTTCCCTTGCGCTTCGCCATTTCTAGGAGAAGACACGGAGCACAGGCGGCCGGCGTTCCACGGGTAGGGGGGTCGATGACTGAAATCGATTGTCAGTAGAGGGATCGAGATCCATGGAGCAGGGGGATTGATGTCTGACAATCGATTATCAGCTTCTTCGTCTTCGATTTTCAAAAGGAGACGGGAAGGGAGGAGACATTAAAGCATGCATGGTAGTCGGAGGGAGGAGATGGGAAGGGAGGCCATGACTATCGATCTCTCAAGCTCTGCTTGCCGCCACCTCGTTCATCGTCGCCTTAAGCTGTCATAGGCATGCATTCTTATGTATATATATATAGATATATTGATTAGATAGAGTTAGAATAAAATTTTATCTTATACATATATTGGTTGTTTCAAAATTTTGTGATTGATTCATACGACTAATATCCATATCTAATTGAAACTGTGCCAAATTTTATCTTATGCATATATAGATATATTGATTAAATAGAGTTAAAATAAAATTTTATCTTATGCATATTTTGATTATTTCAAAAAAATTGTGATTGGTTCATACGACTACGATTAAAGAGAAAGTGCAATGTGTCTCTGCCGACTTCTCCATCTATCTATATATCTATATATAAGTATACTAAAACCGATGCGTAGTGTCATATGTGGCGCACTGCGGTTGATTCTAAGAAAAAAAATTCTTATGTGGCGCGTTGTGGTTGATTCTAAGAAAAAATATAATAAAATAATATGTTATCATAGTTTATAAGAAGTTATATATAAGTCATAATCTATCTATATGTTTAGATTTAGTTATCCCTCGTTCAAATCCCGGGGCACAGAAACTCCACAATAGGCAGCCAAATTACTCTTTCAAGAGATATAAAACCAACACTAGTAGAAACAAGGTCTTTGACTGCGTTTGAAAAACGCCATAGAAATGATTCCATGGCGTTTTTAAACGCCATCCCCAAACTCCGTCTAAGGTGACGCCGTGCTTTTTGTAAAAAATCTATGGCGTTTTTTAAACGTCATAATATAGTTTTGAAAATGTCATGACAATAGTTTCCACGACATTTTTCAAACGCCATAGAAAGTAGTTTCTATGACGTTTATAAAACGCCATAGAAAGTAGTTTCTATGACGTTTATAAAACGCTATAGATTTGATTAATATTTCCAAAATAAGTAGGTTTTCATGGCGTTCTAAACCGCCATAAAAACCTACTCTTTTTTTTTTATATTATAAATAAATGCCACATTTACCTGCTATATATACCCCTTTTTTGCTGCCATTCAAATTGCCCAAAATTCACCACATTGTAGCTGTTATATAACCCATATTGATGCCTTTCAAATTGTCCACAAACCACATACACAATCATAAAGAAAATATGAAGATTCTTACAAAACACATGCATTGGCAAAGTTTTGACATTGTACAAAATGAGCTCCACAATTTTAATTAAGGGGCTTACATATATCCATTTTAAACTAAAATCCAATAAACCTGGATGGAGAGTTACACACTTATCTACAAAAAAGCCGCCTAAGCTGCGAGAGACAAAAGAGATCCATCTTCGGCATATTCAGGAGCTTGCACAACCAAAATAAGGATGAACATCATGCTATTATATTAATCTGCGAGACAGAATATCATGAACATTATTAAGCTACACAAAAAAAATCGCCATTGAAAAGGATAGAAAACAGTATTTAAAGGTATTAAGCCCCTAAAAGAAAGAATGCATCTAACATGAAATGGATAGGACCACATAAATACAAGGACAAACTTAGGCAAGAAACCATACATTTGACAAGGAAATAGTTGACAAAATAACACAAAAAAATCAGCCATTATGCCCACACAAAGATATATTATTCATCCTCATAATGATCACTCTAAATCCCTGAGTTGGGTTAGTTCTAGCACATAGAACAAAATGTTGACAGCCATCCATTGGTGTTTCATTTTCATGAGCTTTACAAGAGCCACAAACAAATTGTGGCCAGCCATTACAAACCACACAAAGGAATGTTAAAACTGACCTAAAGCCAATCCAACTACTCAAACTGAACCAAGGAATACATTCAACAAAAAAAATATGATATGAAACTTAAACAAAACTAATCCAACTACTCAAGCTAAACCAAGGAGTAGATTTGACCAAACAAAAAGATTTCAAACTAAAACAAAACTATATCATGTACTAAAATCTTTCCCATATTAGATTATAGCAATTTCCATACCAGAGTCATCACAATGACATATATGAAGACAATAGGCATATACATAGGTACCTGAGTAGCTGAAACATGCATGTTTTCTCACACTTATCCGTCAATGACAATGTATTTGCTCGGCCAAGCTATTGTGCTACCAATTGAATCCGCGAGGTTTGTAAATTCGAGCTCATAGCGATAAAATTCAGCATTTTCCACTAACACTTCTTCAATGGAAACTCTGTAACAATCCGGTCCAAGGACATATCCATGCACAGCTGCTTTTGGATCTACGGCTGAGATTATTCCTTTTGCCACGACTTCTCCATTGCCATTCCAGTTAATCAACTTGCACTTCTCGTGGATTGAAGGTTGATGTGTGCTTCCTTGTCCTGACTACAAAGTATATATAGATAAGAATCATCGAACATGTGGCTTCACTTGTCATAAATAAGTATCAATGAACAAAGCTAAGCAAAATTGGTATATTTTAATTAAGCATATATGGTGATTGCTGAACAACAGCTCATCTTTCACACACTCTTTTTCATTCTTCCAACTGGCCACTTCCTTTGTCTGTTTAGTGATCTTTCAGGAACACACAAGGAACACACGAGGAAAATCTCATAACTCCAAACATACAATTTATAAACAAAATCATACATAGGGTTGTTTTGGTTGAATTATAAGGTTCAACCATGAGTAAACAAGATCTACTCAAGACCCCGGTATAAATCCAACTAGTCTCATTTATGCCTTTGATGTCAGCTGCATATATTTTAGGGGAAATAACATTTTAACTCATATAACATGAATTATTAATTCCTTATTACTCTTGTTTGTTTTGGTGCAAGAGAAAAGTCAGGAAGACCTTACAGAGAATTAATGGCAAGAACACACTCCATTTTGAAGGTTAATATAAGCATTTCAGAATTTCTTCCGCACCTTTTTGCATTTAACACAAATTGTTTAACCCCTTCTCGATACCCATTAGTATTTTTATCTAGATTAACCCAACTTTTGTCCATGCTAAGGAAGAAACAAATCTTAGATCTCCTTACCTAATAAAATTAGTGTTTTTTCAGCAAAGAAATAAATGGAAGTACTTTACAACAACAAGGAACATACCATAAAATAGCACTTAGAGATCCATAGAGTTTACTTTCAAGGATAAGTATCCACTAGCAATCAAATTTCCAAACATTTAATAAATCATTTCATCCAAATCCATAAAAAGAGCAATCAAACATGCATGATACACCTAGAAAACAGAAAAAAGATATTAAGATTCAAGATTCAACATAGTAAGACACATGCTAGATCAATAAAAAAAATCAGATTTCAGAATCACATCGGTATTTGTCATACATCAACTCAACTCAGGGCTTTGACAAGAGTCAATCTTGGAGCAATTCATAGAGACATTTATGTTCGCTTTCTAGATTTCTTGTGCAATATACAAATACCTAAAATCAGTCTAAGAAACTTAAGGAGGCATGCAATACATAAAAAGTGTTCCAAACCTTAATCAGGAAATAAGATTGGATAGATAGTGATTTAAAACTAAGAGTATCTATCCATAGTGTTTTCAACTTGAAAACAAAAGATTGCGCTACTAGATGAATAACGCGCAGGAAAGTTATTTAGGCAACAATATTAGGAAATAAGATTGGAAGTTTCATACATAAGCATTTTAATCAGGTTGAAATTCAGATACAAGCAGGCATACAACAAGGACTGAAGGAGAGCAAGGGGAAAACGTTAAGTGTAGAGTGAAGAGTCCATACTGGTTCTATTTGTCTATGGAATGCCTCTAACTTAGAACTCAGAACTGCAGCTATATCATCCTTGCGTTGAATTAAGGGTTCTCAGGTGACCTGTAAAGAACAAACAAATGAATAATATACCTTGCTGGTAATGATCATAAACATATATAATAAAAGAAAAAGGGATATAGTACAGATTATTCCTTTGTTTATGTACCATTAAAATCTTCTGAGATCTAGGTAAAAACAGTCTCTAACATGGAATAACTTCTACATCAATTGACATAAACATTGCGTAGAGAATTAATAGCATCATGTGGGTACATTCCTCCTCTTTGATCAGGGTAAGCATTATTAAATTAAAGTGTAAAAAAGGTGGCGTAGGGCATAATATCTAAAGAAAACCTCCATTTAACAAAACCACAACAAAGGTAAGAAGAAACCTCGAATATGACCAGCTAATCAATGTCGTACATTAACACCTTCATTAGTCATAGAGGGAAGTACCAACGGCAGAATCAAACACCGCAACAAATTTTTAACAACTAGTTACTTACCCGAACAAGATTAGGGTTTAAGATGGAACTTGGGGCTTGGGGTTTTTATGATCAAATTTTGATTTTTATGTTGAAATTGGGACTATGGGCTTGGGATGTGGTGGAAATTGAGTTTTTTAGATTGAAATTGGGGCAGCAGCGCTGACCACCATTGTCGGTTGAAATTGGGACGAGGGAGGCGGATGAAGGTAGGAGGGATTTCCTGTGTACCTGTGTCGGTTTGGAGCAGCAGCGCCGGCCACCATTGACGCATTGAACGGAGGAGGCTCAAGCCGGAGGGACACGAGCGAGCAGAGGCGGCTGGAGGAGGGTCACCAGCGAGCAGAGGCGGCTGGAGGAGTGTCACGAGCGAGCACCGGCCACCAACCAAGCACCGAGCGGAGGAGGGTCACGCCGGCCACCAACGAGCTTGATTTTGGGTTTCGATTTCAGGAGGCACCGCTGCCTTCTACTTTGTCGATTAGGGATTTCACGAGCGCTGAAAGAGAAGAGAGAGAGAGAGGAAGGAGAATAATTAGAGCTTGGGATTTTTTTTTCCCAATTTTACAAATTGTTATGAAAATTTTTGCGGGAAATTACAATTTTTAGCATCAAATTTGCGCCAAAAAATTTCCGCCCAATCCACCATATCAAGCATGGCATTTTGAAACGCCATAGTTTTCAAAATATTTCATGGCATTTTTTAAACGCCATGGAGTAGTATTATTATGCCGTTTTTAAAACGCCATGAAATACTAGCATTCTAAATAGTACAATCACCCTAAATTTATGGCGTTTTTAAACGCTATAAATTTTATGACGTTTTAAAAACGCCATAGAATTATTGCATTTTACAAAATAAGGACGTTTTTGTTTAAAAACGCCATTATATAACATTTTAATGGCATTTTATGAAAAACGCCATTGTTTAATTGTCATTAATGAGTGTGTTTGTACTAGTGCAATCATGTCATTCATTGGAAATAGCCTATCAAAGGCTGCTCTAGGTAAACTTGCTTTCGCTTGGTGGACGACATGGTATATTCGTAATCAACATGTGTTTAGGCAGATGCCAATCCCGCCTAGGGACGCCGCTTTGAAAATTATTACTACACACGTGACAAACTGAAGTAACACTTGTCAATATGATAGTACACTAGATGATAACAACACCCCCCATTCACGAAGCGTCAGACAACCCATAAAGAGGAACAAAGCCCGTCATATCAAGTGGCGCAAACCACCGACAGGTACATTCAAACTCAACTTTGACAGATCGACTCTCGCTGACAACCGTAGTACCGCTGGTGTGGTTATCAGGAACTGGAATGGACACCCAATACACATAGGTCATAAACAATTAGGTATTAAAAGTGCGCTACAAGCCGAAGCCCTAGCACTCAAACTTGGGGTACAACTGGTCTTACAGCTACATATTGACAAAATCCATATTGAAGGGGATTCCAGCATAATTATTAACCATCTCAACAACAAGGCCAAATGCCCATGGGAAATCGAACTCATCTTGTCTGAAGTACAATTCTTCTATCGACTATGAAAGAAATCTCTTTCTTTCATGTACCCCGTCTTGGCAATAGAGTGGCTGATAAGGTTGCACACCTTAGCCACTCTGCCAGGGGTATTGATATTTGTAACAATTTCGGTCTTACAGACCTCATCCGTAAGGATGCTTTTGGGTAGAGTGTGCTTACCCAAATTTTCTCCTAATAAAAAAAAAAGATTTAGTTAATTGACATAAGTATAAATAAAAAATATTTCATAGATTTACTTACCAAATATATTAATAGAAAAATACAGAGTATGTAGTATTTGATAAGTGATATTTTATTTATATCTATATTATTTTTTGGGGGGAAAATGATTTATATTTATAATTAGATTTTATTATTTATTAGAACCTATCTAAATTATTTATAATATTGTATTAATCCATTCTCCGTACACACTAGTTATTATATATTATATATAATAGATATAACTCTTAAAATGGAAGAGCTTCAAATTAGATGTCAAAACCACATTAAATTTAGGGAGTTCATCGAATTACGTTTTTAATTATATGTTTTATATTTTCCATCTAAATATCCAATCATGTTTACCTATAACTGTGTCCCAAAATTTAAACAAAAGATTTCAACTATAATTATATTTATTCTTCATCATCATTATTACTCTCTCCGTCCAAAAATACATAGTCTTTTAGACCTTTGCACGTTGATTAAGAAAACCTATTTATATTTAAATCTCATTACTTTTATAGAGATGAGAATCTTTTAATTTGAATTACTATTGTACTTTTTAGGGTTAATAATTACCCTATAACCCTAAAAATCCATGTATTTTTGACAAAATTTCAAGGTCTAAAAGACCATGTATTTTAGGACGGATGGAGTATTATTCATAACAATTTTCATCTAATCAAAATTAGATTTGGTACATTAAGCACATGCATCTGGTCATTTTAAAAGCAAAATCATAGATAAAGAACGCGTATAAGAAAAATATCTAATTCAAAATTAATTTATAAGAAAATAATGTAAGATTAATTCAATCGGACTAATTCAACATTTAGTAGTAACAAAAAGGAGATAAAAAAAAAGTCATATTTTTTTAATAGAGGGAGTACTGGAGTAGTAGATACACTCATACACATAGACAGATTGGTTTGAAAATGTATAATATTGAAAGAAATAAAAAAAAGTCATATTATAATTTAATTTATTGAAAAACCTATAATTTTTTTTTGGAAGCATATAAGAATTAGGAAAAACGCCAACAACTCGGCTTCTTTTCTAGTGCTTCCGAGCGGACGAAAACACAAAGTTCTGGATCATCGGTGAAGCTATCATCGGCAGAGACAGTGTAGGCCAGACGCGCAATCCTGTCAGCCACAACATTAGAGGGGTGGCTAATATGGAGAGATTTTGTTAGAGAGATCGTTGTGGGGGAGTGTACCAAAATATGACTTGTAGATTCGATAGTGCATCTACATAAGATGCATCCGAAGAGCACCGAGACATGAGACTGTTGCAGTCTATAAGTAGTTGGGAGACCATCGTGGGCAATCTTCCAAAGGAAATCCCTTAACTTATATGGGATGTCCAGTTTCCAGATCCAGTTGCAACCAAAATTCTGGTCACCCCCATGATTTGGGATTAGCTTTGTCGCTGATGACGTGGAGAACCAACCATCTTTGCTAGATCTCCATAAAAGCCTGTTAGGGAAAAAATTGTGAGGCGGGAGAGTTGTTGTAATTTTGGATATGATATCCATGGGAAGTAGGTCTTGTAAGTCCGTCTCAAGTTTGGCAACGTTTCAAGTATTATTGTTGTTAATAAATCTGGCAACCGTCCAATCTAAAATTTCATTCGGAAGCGATTGTAGAGACCTTTTAATCAACGGGAAAAACCTATAACTAATATAGTAATGAGTAATGACACATTATAAAAAAAAACTTTTGATTTAAAGTAATAGATAGATATAGATATGTTTAAAAATTTCTTTGTATATGTGGACATATGTGAATATGTTTGAATGAATTCTTTTGATTTGCATATTTTTTAAGAAAATGAACAAAAATACACTTATATTTAAACTTACCATTTTCTTCATTAATAAAAAAACATGGCATTTTAGAAATTTGCACAATTTAAAAAATAAATAAATAAAAATACGCTTATAACTCTAATTATTGCTTACTTTTTCACTTTTTTTTTTGGTCAACTACTTTTTCACTTTATCGAAACTATACTAACATCGATCTCCTTAATCATTACAATGACAATTATGAAAAGTGAACACCAAAATAATTAAAATAAAAAAATTATTAATAAATTTTCTCTATAAAACGACATGTTTTTCACATACTTTTTCACATTCTAAAGAATTATGTACAAGTATAAGTAGTATACCTTTAATCTAAAATTACATATTTTTTAAAATAAAATTCAAATTTTTTATGGAGGGATTATTTTATAATTTGTGGATCAATAACTCTGTGTGCGGTTTTCTTCGGTTTTAAGCTTTTCCAATCTGTTTTGTTGCCTAATTTAGCTAATCAGTAGATTGGACATTTTAATTTGCAAGTTGTAATACTGTTATTTGGCAAAATGTATATACAGTACAAAAATATAATTAAGCATAAAAAGAACTACCGATAAATACGAATACTTTTTTTGATTCATCGATAAATACGAATACGGTATGCACGGGAGATGCTCTAAACCAATAATGTTCCCATTTGCAGGAATAATTAAAAGGAATTACGATTAAGATGCGGCCGATTTGCATGAATATACCAAAAAAAATTAAACTTTGCAAAAATGACATTGTCATAGCACAAATTGCAAAGTGTTAGTGGAAGGTTAGTTTTACAAATAAAAAATTTACCTATTCAACCCTTACCCGGTTAAAAAAAGGAAGAATGGCGTCAGAGGTCCTTCCCACCAAATTTGAAAGGGGGCAAATGAGATGGTGACAAGTGACTCAACTTAAATTTTAATTGTTTTATACTAAATTTCATCCATTTTTATTTGTTAAAATTAAAAAATAAATTTATTTTTGAACTTAATTTAATTTTATCTATCTATAGACACCCACTTTGTATGTGTTTATGGAAAAAATATTTCGAAGTAAAGTTTGGTCTATATCGCATCTTGATCTCAATTTGGAGTATGACATGAATAACCATTTGGATGACAAATAAAACAATTCAGCTGGCACAAAAATTCACACAACTGGCAACATAAACCAGAAAACCTGGGCAGAGCCGACAATCGTTGCTCCGAAGATGAAAGGTAAAGCTCCCGGCGTGGAAACGATTAAACAATTAAGACCTAAACCCAAAACTACAAAGTACTAAATTTCCTAACCAATACATAACAAGTTAAGTACAAAACAACATAATGGGTAGAACCGACAATCGTTGCTCCGGAGATAAAAGGTAAAGCTCCCGACGTGGACATGGAGGAGGGGGCAATGCTCATAGAGGAGAGCATGCCGTTTGGGTCCGTCAGGAGCAAGATAATGGAGACAAGCAGGTAACCCGTCTTGGGGAGAGTTCCTTCGCCGGAAGCGTCGGAGGATATAAGCAAGCCTGGCGTGGCAAGGTGAAGAAATTGATGTCTAGTTGGGTAACTCTTCTTTTGCGTAGTCGAATGTAATATTTTGTTAGTTTGCTTGTAACTCAATGACACTTTGGCTTTTGGTGGTTTTGAATGTACATAACGGGCCGTTTAATTTGTCGACGATGCAAAAGACAAATGTATGCGATTTTTTGTTTCAGTATATGATTTTCCCTGGCCAATAAAATAAAAGTCTATGCCAATAAGATAATAACCCTTGACATATCTTATCTATCTCATAAACTTCTCATCCTAAGTATATCGACCATTAAACTCAAACAAAATGCGTCATAACGTAGAATTCACAATAACCATCCATAACACATATAAACAAGTGACACAAGACCACAGCATACCTTATCAGTAATCAAACACAAGTCATCCAAAATGTGGAAACGATTAAACAATTAAAACCTAAGTAAGTGTGGAATAGTAAGGTCATCATATGCCGCTCGTCGTACGGACACCTTTTCTTTTCAGTCGGCGAAGGGTGGTTTTTGTTATTTTGCATGAACTCAAGGTAAAGTATGTGGTTGTCTATTTTGTTTGCCTAAGATGCAAAATCCGAATATTTGCGATGTAAATTACTAGCTAGTAAATACTATTATCTAGCCAGTTACAACGATGTCTTAGCCAATGTAGAAGTAATCCCTGCCGGACCTCGTCTTAGCCAATATAAGACTAATCCCTATCGGATCTTGTCAATCTCAGAGTCTTCCCAACAAGAGGATAGACAATATTAAGCACAAACTATAGAAGTTTGAACACTATTCAGAACAACCAACCATAAAACCAACCAACCATAAAACCATCCATACATAAATCCAGAACATAAGGGACCAGTCATCAAAAGGGAGGAAACGTTTTAGACCTAAAACAAACACAATGAAGTACTAAAGCTAATGTCGGCTGCTTTCCTTGAACATCTTCCGGTCTGCAGCAACGAGGGCTTGGTTCATGTGATCCAGGAGGCCCATCTTCGATAAGTGGCTAGACCTCCCTCTAAAGCTAATGTCGGCTGCACATATATCCCACTTCACGATTAATATCACCGACACAAATACAACAATATGAAGTTGCATACGAGTCCACATGCATGATTGTCTTGCCAATGTTAGATCACGTTGGATTCCTAACACAATAAAAAAATATTCCCTCCTTTAACTCTAGTCATGACTGCTCGGTGTGAACCTGTGACATCATTGAATAACCTGTCAGAGGTTGGTAACACCAATGACAGTAAATAAAAAAAAGGCTAGCCAGTCATGAAATAATTCTTGCCATGCAAAAAAAAAAAATGCTTGCCATGATAGAAATGCTCAGATGCTCATATGCTCGTGTCACAACAATGCATTATGCAACAAAGGGAAACAATGTATGACTACTTTTGCAGCTGCATTAACAAGATTATGAAATGCAATTTTTCCTTTCATTTTTCTCATTGTCTCCTTAATCTGTCATACATGTGTTCAGATAATACCCATTTTAGCAATAATCATTGCCAATATATACATATGTCTAGCCAATCAAAATAATACGTCTGCCAAAACATATAACATTACACAAATGACACAACTACACAACTACGGAGCAGTTAAGGACCTTAAGGTTACCAATAGAAGATAAATATGAAGACTGAAATACTACCACGACACCATGTAATTAATCGTAATTATTATCCAAGCAAAGGCAATAAGGAAGCCCTACATAGATAATGTTGAAATCATCCACATTAAGTCAACAAAACTTACCTTATTACTAACAAAAAGCATCTCATCTTTGTGATCATTTTTCCAAGAAGTCACTTTAGCACCATACAAGTAAACCTTCAAAAAGGACAAAAAGATCAGAACAAGGAATTGTTCGGTACACTCATGGAATTGTTCACATTCAGCTGCTCCTATTAACATTTATCTTGATTTCTTGTATTGTCTGGTACACTCATAGACTAAATGAGATGTAAAACATTACTAATGATCCAAAATTGTAATTTAGACCAAGTCACTTCTACTAATAACATGATCATGCATTAGTATAATTCAAAAACATAGTTAAATATCCACGTCAAACAAAATGTAACAATATAACACCAACGTTCTCTATTTACACCCCATTAATTAGTTAGCATTTCATCGAGCACCTTGCGTGCGTAATAAATTTCACATTCCTAGCCTAAAATTGCAAGCTTTTATGAGCTATGACCAAACCAAATCAAATTGAAATTGCAAGCCTATGTAGTCTACAAACAATCCAAATTCGAAAATATGCAAATTTTAAATTGAAAGAAGGGGTGAAAGCAACCCAATTCAAACTAAAATTGCAAACTATTATAAGATTTAAACAACCAGAATCGAAAAGATGAATTAGTAGTTGGTGCTTACTGATTAGGGATTAAGGACCTTACCAACACCTCCCCGAACTCCTCGATAATATCAGGGTTCGGATTGGCGCCATCACCAGCGGGATTAAGGACCTTCTCATTGGGATCCATTTGTTGTGGTTCCTGTAGAGGAATTAGGGTTCTTGTACACGAGAACCGGAAAGAGAATTTCGTGAAAGATCGACATTGTTTCGAAATCCTCAAGCCAACAACAGATGAAGATGGAACAAATTGAAAAAGGAGAGCAACGGAGCGACGAAGAAGATGAGAGCACAAAGGAGAGAGAAGATCCATGGCTTGTGGCTCTTCCCCATCTTCGATCTGGAGATTGGAGATTCCGAGGAAGAAGAAATGAAGATGGCGATGGAGACTGGGGGAACAACGATTCGCTTCTTCAGTCTTCCCTTCTCTACAATGAAATGGTCTGGCAGGAGGGGTTGGCCGGAGGTGGCTCGTGGAGGACTGGGAACAGCTGGAGAGAAGAATGAGGTGGGGGCGGCGAGAGTTTGGTTCAACAGGTGACCTGTGAAAAGAGGTCAAGATAACCGGTTATTTTTGCCAAATTTTGGGCTTAATTGCTACTTTTACAAATTTTGAAGAGGATTGTCATTTTTGCAAAGAGCCCAATAAAGTGGTATATTGGATACTAGAAACCGACAACCTTTATAAATCTTTTTATTTTAGGAAAAATCACCAAAAATAATCCCACCTATCAACTTTCAACCAAAAATATTCCCACCTTTTAAAATAATCATTTAGTATCTAAACTATCTCCACATATAATGAAAACGATATGAGTCAAATTCCGTCTTTTAACTCCGACAAGATTTCGTCGGAAAGTTGACTTGGCACCACGTGGCAAAAAAAAGGCCATGTGGCATTGCCACATCACTACAAACAACATAAAACCCATTAATAAAAGAAAATTAAATTTCAAAAATTAAACCCTTAATTTTACCGATCCAGCCGATTCAACTTGTTCAATATCACTGATTCTACTTTGATTCTTCTCTCATTCTCACAAATTCACATAGTAATATTCAAGGATAATGGAGCCGGACTAAATCGAAGCACCAATTCTGGTGAGACTGGGAGATTGAAGCAAGAAGATATCGATGAGGTGAGTAGTGCGCTACCTTTGCAGAATCAATCGAAGCCAGACCTATCCTATATGTGAAGAGAACGACAACTCAACAAGGTGAACTTCAATCCCGATTCAATCAACTACCAAGACAAAGAGGTCAGTGAAAGACACTAATTTCATTCAAACCTTTCTAATTTACGGTTTTCCTTTGTTCTTCAATTTAGGATTTTCATATGTTGAATTTAGGGTTTTAAATTATAACCTGCGCTCAAAATGAACGAGATTGATGGTGAAGTTGAAATGAATTGGGTCGAATTTTTAGCTAACGATGTAGATGATGCATCATATGATGAATCTGATTATGTCCCGGGTGATGAGGAAGAAGTGATTTCTGCTAAAGACAAATATATGTTGTATGAATTTGAAGAAGAATCCGAAGTTGAGGAGGCAGAGGAGTATGCCATGGATGTACATGAAATGGACACCAGTGATGAGGAGTTTCAAACATCAAAACAAAGGGTTAGAGAATATAGAGCTGAAATTGATAAGTTGGTTGATGGGAATGTAAGTGAATATGAAGATTCTGATGGCGAGATAATGATTCTCTCTGAAACTGAAGAAGATGAAAATGCTATGAAGAGAAGAAAGAGTGGCATGTCTGTTACCGAGAAGACTGATTACAAGAAGATTGAATGGAAAGTTGGCTTAAGGTTTCCAAATATGAACATATTTAAGGAAGCTGCTAGGAGGTATGGTATTTTCAATGGGTTTAGCCTAAAATTTGGGATGTCTGACAAAAATAGGGGAAAAGTCGGGGTGATATGTAAGCAAGGTTGTGCATTCAGAATTTATGCATCATGGCATGCCAAGGAAGGTTGTGTGCTTGTGAAAACTGTCAACAAGGAACATCAATGTGTGAGAGATATGCAACGTAATCGTCAGCTTACATCCAAATGGCTTGCTAAGGAATATCTCCCTCGCTTCAAGGATAATCCTCAATGGCCAGCTAAAGAAATGGTTAACAGTGTGAGGAAAAGGTATGGGGTCATCATAGAAAAATGGATTGCATACAAGGCAAAGAAAATTTCTTATAAGATGTTGCATGGTTCAATTAAAGGTCATTATAACAAGGTTGGTAGGTACATGGAAGAGTTAAAAAGATCGAACGATGGAAGTACATTTCAGCTACTTACAATCCCATCAAGTCCTCCTGTTTTTCAAAGGTTCTTTATTTGTTTCCAAGGATTGAGAAATGGATTTTTAGCTGGTTGTAGGCGATTCATATGCTTGGATGGATGTTTTCTTAAAACATTCATGGGTGGAATTTTACTAGCGGCGATAGGGAGAGATGGAAACAACCAGATGTTTCCGGTTTGTTGGGTTGTAGTAGAGGGGGAAAACAGAGATAGTTGGGAATGGTTTCTCAATAATTTAAAATCTGAGTTGAATGGGACAGACGGAGAAGGTTGGACGTTCATGTCTGACCAACAAAAGGTATTAATATATTCTTCTTATAATTCATATTGATTTGTTTACTTTATGAATGCATTATGAGATGTTTTATTTTTTTACTACACAAGGTCTTCTTGCAGCATCTTCTTCTGTGTTCCCGAAGTGTTACCATAGAAATTGTGCGAGACACATATATGCGAATTGGCATAAAATTCATAAAGGAGATGAGTTGAAAATGTTGTTTTGGAGGGCTGTTAGGGCTTATAATGAAGCTGATTTTGAAGATGCTATGACAGAGTTGAGGAATATATCCTCTCGAGCTGCTGATGACTTTTTACGCCAGAATCCAAGTGTTTTCTGTAGAGCTTTCTTCACTAATGTTAGCAAGTGTGATGTGGTTGTGAACAATATGGCAGAGACATTTAATGGATACATTCTAAATGCTAGGGGAAAACATCTCATCGATATGCTTGAGGATATCATGACTTTGCTTATGGAGAGGATTGTTGCCAAACAACAGCTCATGGAAGGCCAAGATGTAGCAGCTATTTGTCCCAGAGTGAAACTGAAGCTTGAGGAGGAAAAGGTTAAAGCATGGGAACTATCAGTCTCACCTTCATCTTTGACAGTTTTCAAAGTGAGAGAATTTATGGATGCTGTAAAGGTTGATATTCAAAATCAAAGCTGCACTTGTAGGAAATGGGATCTGACAGGTATACCATGTCGTCATGCTATAGCTTGTTTTTCATTTATGAAAGTGAGATCCGAAGATTATGTTCATGAACACTATAAGAAGGAGGCATACTTAAGGGCTTATGAAGGGCAGATTAACCCATGTGTAAGTGAAAGGTTTTGGACCAAAAAGAACTTTCCTATGGACCCTCCCCCCATTAAAGTTCAACCAGGACGACCTAAGAAGAATAGAAGGAAAGACCCACATGAAAATCCAAAGAGGCCAGGAAAACTTACCAAGCATGGGATGCAAATGAAGTGTAGTTTGTGCAAGTCAAATACACATAACAAGAGGAAGTGTCCAGAAAACAGTGACTTACCACCTCCAACTGAAAAGAGGCCTCGAGGTAGACCTAGGAAATCTTCAACTGAAAATCCTCACAAGGATGGTATATATTCAGGTAAATTGGAACTTAAAACAATCTGTTTTTTTTCTTTTTTTTTTCATTCATGCTTTAATCACTAAACTTATTGTATTGTAGGTGATCTTACAACTAGAAGAGGCAGAGGCAGAGGGAGAGGCGTAAATCCAAGAGGAACTGGAATGACATATCAAGGAGTAAGAGGGCATGAGTTAGCTGCTAGAGGAGTTGGGGTAACATATCTGGAAGAAGGAGGTGTTCTTTATAGATCTAGTGCATTTGGACAACCATTGACATTTAGCCAAGGCCAAGGGAATACTCAATTTTCTGAGGCATCTCAAGGAAGGCAACACTCAGGACATCTTACTGAAAATAAGAGATCAAGCGAGCTGTAGTGCTATACCTTTCGTTTACATTTTGGCATCATCAACCTTTTGTCAAAACCTTATAGTTGATGCGAAGCTCAAATTTTATTGTAAAAGATATTAGTTGGCTGTTGGGAAGCTTCGGTAAATGATGTTAGTTAGCTATTGTAAAGCTCAAACTTTGCTGCATTTTGTAAAGCTCAAACACTCCTGAATTTTGAAAAGCTCAATCAGTTTATGGATGATGTGTAATTAATAGGTAATGCATCTTAATGTTATTGACAACTTGGTGAATCTTTTATGACATGTGCTAAAATTTTTACAGCCAGCTGATTTTTCCTACAAGTTGATTTTCATACTGATTTTTTTACACACAGCTTAAATACTTGCTATATTCTTTTTTTTTTTACAGCTTGTATAGTTGCTAATTTTTTTTTTACAACAAACTTAAATACATACTGATTTTTTTACAGCACATATGTCACATTAAGAGTAATAGTTAATGCATTGGAATGTTATTGACAACTTGTTGAATCTTATTTGACATGTGCTGAATTTTTTTATAGCTAGCTGATTTTGTTCAGATGTTGATTTTCTTACATCTGGCTGATTTTTTTAATAGCAAGCTTAAATACTGGCTGAATTTTGACAGCTTGTATATGTGCTGATTTTTTTCACATGCTGTTCCTTTTCTATCTTCATTCAAATTTTTTCACATGTTGAACTTTTTACAGGAAGCAAAGTTTGAGAAAGTCTCATTGTCTCAAACTATGGCAGTTTCAATCAGTAGTTGATTTCTTAGAGAGTTGAAACATGACAACATAACCACTGTCATTGTATTAAAAAAGCATGGCATTACATGATCACCTATAACATACAAAATACATTGCAAAGTCTCAACATCATATTTTCTACAACAAACTCAATACAAGATTTGGCATTGAGACTTGATCATGTATCCACATCTTCATAAAATCTTCACTTGGTTTTGGGTGTGAAAACATAGGTGTCGACATTCCATCATCTCCATTGACTCTAAGCTTGAGCATCAACCCATCGAGATGACTTGAATGATTTTTTTTCCCAACCTACAATTACTTCAATAAAAATTACCAATACGTTAATCGCCAATTTTACAAATTACAAATCACATCACAATCAAGCCCTAGAAGCTGCCAATCTGATTTTACACAATCAACAACCCAAATTAAATTCAACCCAATTCGACCCAATTCATTTCAACATCACCATCAATCTCGTTCATGTTGAGCACATGTTACAATTTAAAACCCTAAAGTCAACATATGAAAATCCTAAATTGAAGAACAAAAGAAAATCGTAAATTAGAAAGGTTTGAATGAAATTAGTGTCTTTAATTCACTGACCTCTTTGTCTTGGTAGTGGTTTGAATCGGGATTGAAGTTCACCTTGTTGCGTGCTTCGTTCTTCACACAAAGAATGTCTAGGGCTCGCTTCGATTGATTCTGTGAAGTAGTGCGCTGCTCACCTCATCGAGATCTTCTTACTTGAATCTCCCAATCTCACTAGAATCGGTGCCTTTGATTTAGTCTGGCTCCATTATCCTTGAATATTATGTGAATTTGTGATAATGAGAAAGTAGAATCAGTGATGAACAAGTTGAATCGGTGGATCTGTATAAATTGGGTTTTCATTTTAGCAATTTAATTTTCTTTTATTAATGGATTTTAGATTGTTTGTAGTGATGTAGCAATGCCACATAACCCTTTTTTTTTGCCACATGATGCCACGTCACATTTCCGACAAAACCTTGTCGGAATTAAAGGCAGAATTCAATTCATATCATTTTCATTATATGTGGAGATAGATGAGATACCAAATGCTTATTTTAAAAGGTGGGATTATTTTTGGTTGAAAGTTGATAGGTGGGATTATTTTTGGTGATTTTTCCTTTATTTTATGATGGGTGTCGCCAGAACTATTGAGATATCGATATCTATTTATACCAAATATTAGATATTATATATTGGAGCTGATATTTGATATCTGATATTTAGATATAAATATCAAACAACCCCTAAGGTCCCAATAAAACAAATCAAAAGAAAATAAACAAGACTATTAAAAAGGAAAAACGCATTCAGTACCATAAGATATAATGGGATCAAAAAACTAAAATAAAACACTTAAAATTAACATATATTAATTCAAGATATTTTCATAATTAATGTAGTGCTAGAAAAAAAAATCATAAGTGAGAAATAACCAAGTGTGATGGGATCACCATATATAAGAGAAGACAAAATCACAAAAGAAATAAAACAAGACTTTCAAGAAAGATTCAAGAAATCAAATATCAATTCAAATCTATTGAACAAATATCTAGAACTCATAAACACAGAAATAACGTTAACAACAATGAAGAATTAGTACGAAATGTATGGCACAAACCAAGAGATCAAACAAGTTGCTAAAAACAAATCCCTATAGTATGAGCTAATGAAATGACAACTGAATTAATTTATATCAAAATATTGGGCAATAGTATCCAAGAAGAGTGTCATTCAGATTTTTATTTTTATTTTTATTTTTATTTTTATTTTTTATTTTTTAAAAAAAAACAAAAAAAACCAATGATGCCACTTTTTTATAACCAATTGATGCCACTTTTTTTATGCCATTTTTCATAGTGCTTTGATGCCAAATTTATAATTATATTTTTTTCTTTAATGTGATGCCACTTTTTAAAGTAGCGTTTTTTATGTTATGTGATGCCACTTTTTTCAAAATTTGATGACACTTTTTTATGTCAATGTTTTGATGATATGTTTTTTTTACCATGATGCCATATTTTTTCAAAGTGGTATTTTGATGACATTTTTTTCTTTTAATGTGATGCAAGTTTTTCAAATTAGTGTTTTGATACCATTTTTCTAATGTAATTATTTTATCTCACTTTTTTTAATCAAAACGTTTGATGCCATATTTTTTTTCAAGGTACTGATTTCGTGGTGCCATATTTTTTCAAGGTAATGTTTAGATGACATTTTTTTATTTAATTTGATGCAACTTTTTCAAAGCAGTGTTTTGATGCCATTTTTCTAATGTAATTATTTGATTATATTTTTTTAATCAAATCGTTTGATTTTATAATAAAATGGATTGATAACACTTTTTTAATGCCACTTTTTTCAAATCTTGCTGATATTTTTTTGTTTACTGTGATGCCACATTGACCATTGATGCCATTTTTTTTACCGTTGACTACTGATGACAATTTTTTAATATCAATTTTTTGATGATATTTTTTTTTCGTGATGCCATATTTTTCCTATGTAATGTTTTCGTGATGCCATATTTTTTCAAGGTAACGTTTTGATGCCAATTTTTTCTTTAATGTAATTCAACTTTTTCAAATCAGTGTTTTGTTGCCATTTTTCGAATGTAATTATTTGATGCCATTTTTTTAATCAAATCGTTTGATGCCACTTTTTTTTTTTAATTTAATCAATTGTATATCGATATATTTTCATCGATTATATTTTTATTCACTGATGACACGTTTGTGATTACACTTCATTGATGCAATCATTTGTGGTGACATTTTCATTACATTTTTATTCCACAAGAGCGTAAAATGTGATTAAACTTGATTGATGACATATTTTATTAATGACTTTTATTCATTGATGAAATACTTTTATTAGTTTAATTTATTGTGAATTTTATTATCTTAACGAATTGATATGAGATCATAACACAACAAAATACTTTGATGCTACTTTTATAATGAAATAGAATTCAATTATCTCCAAACGAGAGCCAATCTAAATCAACGATTGCATCTTGAATCCTGTCACCAACAACAATGTGAACGAATTCAATCATCAATTTACTCTTTTTTTTTAAAAGAGTAAAAGAGCATCGTACAGATGGAATCAACAGCTCATTCATGGTGATTGTTTCCTACTTTCCTTTACATCAAACAGATATGTAAGAAATCTAAATAAATGTATAAACAAATGAGGCCAACATCTTTAAAGCTCTGTGTAAGTGCTTCAGTGCCTCTGCATGCTCTTTTCCAGATTCATAAACTGCTGCAATGTCCGACAGTCCACGAGCAATCTCTTCCTGCGTGGTTCCAGCGACTCTCGAAGCTTTCTAGTCTTGTAGTAGAGATCAGCGAGGCAAATGTAAACAGATGCAACGAAACCTAGCATGTAACTTATTTACTTTGTAAACATGGCAGCAACTTAAAGTATGAAGTTGCTGAAGATGTGCTCACAACAGAGCAGCATTTTGTTGCAAATCCTTGGGAGAGGCTGTCTGAATCTGCTGGATTCAGATGTGAAGATGAAATTCCATCCCCAAATGAGCCATTTTCCATCTTCAAGAGAAATGATTCTTCTCAGCCTATTACAGCAAATCGAGAAGAAGAGGCTGATAATGTGGATGGCATTTGTGCCAGGGATGAAAGTGTGTATTCTCATGTAGTAACTTCATCAAATCAGTGCAAAATAAAGACTGTTGACAAAAATCCCGGCGACCAGATTGAGGAACTTCAAAAGGCTGCACCTACTAGCGTGTCATCAACCAGCAGTGGCTCATCCGAGCTCAGCGTCATCTTCAATTGAGGCCAACAGTGGTGTAGGAAGCGGGACGAGGTGATGGCTCCTTCGAGCTCAACAAACCATGAAAACTTTTGTTTGGAGTCATCTAAAAACTTTTTAATGTTTATTTTTGAAAAAACACTACCAACCACCTCAAATTAATCATAACTAGAGAAGACGGAACTTAAATAATGTGATGAACAGATCAACCCAAAAAGGAAAAATCATGTATATTTATTCGTTAAAAGAAAACTAAAGCACTCTAAGAGCAACAAATAAACACATACCCAAAATGCTGGCAAAGCGCACAACCTTCGCCAAGGTCCTCCATCAGCAGCTCTCATTTCTAAATATCTCTTTAACCTAACCTGAACACGGTTAAGTACAAGAATAAAACCCTGTCATTTAACCCAAGTATGTTAACAGGCAGATGAAAATAAATTTCAAACAATTTCATCAAATAAGCAGCAACCTCTGTAAATATTGTTGTTAAGTGGTTCTCCCAATCGCAACTATAGTAACTTCTGGAATCAAATACATCAGCCAGATAATATGCAGAAAAACTAAGGCAATCCTATTCTAGACTATAAAGAACCTGCACAAAATCAACCCTTTGTCAAAGACAAAATGATGATATATATTAGAACTCAATATTCTGATGCTTAAAACCAATAACCCCACAAAATACTCCTATTGACATACAAATTATGGACTTAAAGCTGACCAATAACCCTATTCAAATGTGACTTGCAAACACAACATGTTCTCAAAATCATCAGCCAGATAAGTGCCATAGCTTCCACCGAAATAAAAATTGAGGACAACCAACAAAGGAGAGAGGGAAACAAATTGTTGAAACAATATAATAACAACCTCACAGGAGAAAAAAAGATGGATAATGCAGAGAAGGGGATTAAGAGGAAATTGGAGATGAAGATGCTTACGGTTTTTGAAGAGGGAGAAGAATCACAAGTTTAGTAAGGTTATCAGGCGCAACATCTAGTTGATGGAGGAAGTCGGCAACCACAAACAAGCCTCCAAACCTTCAAAGGTAGATGGAAGATCCCCTCGACATCGAACTTCCCCACGAGTAACAAAAAAACCTAGATAAAATCGAGATTCAACCTAAGAGTAACAAAAAAACCTAAATAAAATCCCAAAAATCTACAAAATATGCTTACTTCGACAGCGTCT
This sequence comes from Persicaria tinctoria, assembly GCA_037127255.1. Classification (NCBI taxonomy): domain Eukaryota; kingdom Viridiplantae; phylum Streptophyta; class Magnoliopsida; order Caryophyllales; family Polygonaceae; genus Persicaria; species Persicaria tinctoria. Next base: position 66,592,646 of record JBANSL010000013.1, read on the forward strand.
CAACATCAGGAGACCCATCCGAGCTCAACATCATCTTCAATTGAGCCCAACAGTGGCATAGTAAGCGGGAAAATGCGATGATTCCTTCGAGCCCGACCGAGAAGAGGGAAAGCGAGAGATTGGGATGGCGGCAGAATCTCTGATTTGGCCCTCAACGGCCGCTAGAATTCAGGGGAATTCTAGGGTTTGGCAGATCGGATTCGAGGGTGACATTCATGAAGGAGGAGGTTTGGCAACGGAGATGCTGATCCCAAATCACGAGAGAGGGCGAGGGCGAGGGCGAGCAGGAGCCATGGGAAAGGTACGAACCGAGGAGCACTTTCAGATCTGAGGGATGAAAGGGAACGACGACGAGAGAGAGCGTGAGAGAGCGCGAACAGGATAGGAGAGTTAGGCGTCTAATTTTTGTTCATTAGGTGTTATAGCGGCAAATATATTTTCTTAGGGTGCTAATAACCTAATTAGATTAGGAAATGGTGACATTTCAGCAAATTTTCTCAAAAAAAAACTTTTGATTTAAAGTAATATATTTAGATAAAGGAAACAAGGCCGAAAGGCCCAATTTCCTACCCTAATTAAGCAAATGTCCACTGGACACTCCAATTTAAGTAAATCTCCAGCGGGCAGGAGGAGCCTACCAATCCAAGCCCTAAGTTGTTGAAGAAGAAGGAGCGAGGTTCGACTGCAGGTCCCCCGTCACTTCCGCATCTCCGCTATTTCGAGATCCATCCATTGCTTCCCCTGAATCTCCTATGGCCTCCCTTCCCTTCCTGTCTCCCTTGTTTGAGAATCGCCCAAGATGAAGACTCCGTGTGACTCTGTGCGAGGAACTAAGATCGAGTAATGAAAGAGATGGAAGAGCGGACGACATGCTTCCGTTCGCCATTGAAAGAGCTTCCACGGATGAGGTCCATGGGGTTAATCACAATTACTTTCTTGCTATTTGTCAGCATTGAAGTTTCAGTTCACGAGTACAGAGGAGAGAGGGTTGTGAGGAAGGGGAACGTATTCGCCATCCATGGTGTTAGTGAAGGAATCCACGTGTTGCCTCCTTCTCAAGACCAGTCCACTCCTGATTCATACCTATGGCGAGCCGCAGATTTTGCCAGATCTGTTTTATATGTGTTGAATCCGTATTCAATTGCCTCTTTTTTACTTGAAAAGTTGAACCAACACAAATGAATATGTGCTGAATTCGGATTCAATCCGTATTCGGATTGTTTGCATAATGGATGATTAACTTTGTTTCTTTCACATTTCAGCTCCTTGACGTATTTGCATCAATGTTGCGTAATTCAATTCAGCTCGTTGATGGAGCTGTCCGGTGAAGCTTTGATTTGTGAAATTCAACAGCTGAATTGGAGAGCATGGAGAGTTCAAGAGGTTGCACCCCACGTAGAAGTTTGGTTTCTACAGCCTAATTGATTGTCATTGACAAGGGTGGGATGAGATAGCGCGTCACAAGAGGTCCTTGCGAGGTGAAATGATGCTGATGTTCGTATTTCAAAATCGTTAAAGCGGATTCCGACCTAATTTTGAACTTTTGAGGATTTAATCCGACGCTTCACCTCGGAATTTGAAAATACCTCCGGATGTCGATATCCTTTTCACTTGGAAACCTTAATTGATCGATTTGAGATAATGTCGAGAGAGAGGTTTTTGAGATTTATTTTTCCGTGTATTTTTTAATTGAGATTTTGGGACCACAATACACAATTGTCTTCTTTTCTTCTCTTGATCTGAAACTTCTAGATCATTACCCTTCTCATGTGTTGATCAAGCACCACCCTTCTACTCTAAGTGAAACATCCACCCTCTCACTCCCTCCCTCTCCACATTGGCTTCACCACTCTGGGAAAGAGCCAAAACAATTCAGAAACCTTTTTTTCCTTATGTATTGTCACAACCTCAGGCCCTCATATCCCCTCTTTCATTTGAATCCAAACCCTCACACAATTCCCCATAAAACACCACCTCCTTCACCCTATTTCCTCGTTCTTAAATGCTTTGTCGGAAACTAGTGTTACTATACAACTCGCTGATCATTCTAGCATTAAACCTATATGAGTTGTTGAAGATGTTTTAGTTAAAGTTAATCAATTGATATTTCCTACTGATTTCTTTATATTAGATATGGAACAGGGTATGCTTGAAGCCCCAATTATCTTGGGAAGACCATTCTTGCGAACGACTAACACTAAGGTTGATTGCTTTGAAGGTTCACTAACCATGCATGGAGTTTGACGGTAGAAAGATTGAATTTTCTATTTTTGAGCATATTACTCTTTCTCCTAATGATTCTTTGGATGTTCTTGATGCTAATAATGTTGATTGCAGGGATAAACTAAATGAGTTGTTAGATGCTTCTAAGGAAAAAGAATTATTAAGTAATGAGTTTTCTAACAATGTGAAATTTGAATTAGGGAAAGAAGATTAATGAATATTGAAAGTTTGGTTGATCCACATGAAATTGTACCTAATCCAAATGAATCTATTACTCATATTGCGTCAATTGATTTATCCTTTCCTTGGCAGCTAGATCAAGAAAATTATAGAAAATCTTCTGAATCACATAGGGTGGCTACCCATGAGTAGGGCAGGATCGCAACAGATCCTTGTATCGATCCCATGCTCCTGCTAGCGGTTCCCCAGGCTTTTGTTTGAAAGCTTTAATCTTTTGTCTGAGGAGTGCTGTCTTGGCGGGAGGAAAGAACTTGTTGAGGAACGCATTCCTAACCTCTGCCCATGTTGTGAGGGATCGTGCAGGGAGACCTTCAAGCCACTTCAACGCTGGACCTGCAAGAGACCAACGGAAAGCTTTCATACTCACATATTCAAGAGTAGCACCTTTAGCTATAGTTTGGCACATATCAGCAAAAGTAGTAATATGAGCTAAAGGGCATTCATTAAATCGTCCTTCAAAAGCATTATTTTTAATTTCAGTAAGGAAGGTTGTGCGAATTTCAAAATCATTAAGAGGGACTAGAATAGCCGATTCAGGCACGACAAGAGTCGGATGCATGTAGTCCTTTGCGGTGGTTGGATATAGGGCAAGCTCGGCCTCCGTTTGCCTCCTTTGTTCAGCTTCCTGCTCAGCGCGTGCTCTTTCAGTGGTGAGAGCAGAATTGTTGGCTGCTAGTTCCCTCTGAAGCCTTTCTATCAGCTGGGCTTGTATTTCTGTTTCCGCCATGATCCTTTTCAATCTAGAGTGTATGTATAGAAGACGTTCTGGGTCGTCTAAGGCGTCAAACTCAGGTGGTTGACCAGAACGGCGCATACACCTGCAAAAGAAAACTCAAGGAAAACGTGAGATCTAACTACCTAGAGCGCGAATGATTGCTTCCCCGGCAACGGCGCCAATTTGTTGTAGGAGGAAATCGAGTTCAAAATATAATAATATAAATCAAACCGGATTATGCCCACGTAAATGATTACAAGACTCCCTTCCGATATAGCAACGAGAAGTCAGGATCGATCCTCGAGGAAGCTAGGCAGCGGATCTCAGGTAGCGGAAAAATCTCACGGGCAGAAGTCGAGTCCAGAGTACTCGACCTCGACCAAGTGGTAGTCGACAAGGGTCAGGCACAGTCGATTTCGAGCAATCAAGGTCACTGGTGGTGGTCGACGTCGACCAAGTGTCCTCGACGTCGAGTAGAAGTCGTCGATGTCGAGTAAGGCTGGTCAAAGTCGAGGACCTGCAGGGACAAAAACGAGCAGCGATCTCGAGTAGAAACCATAGATCGAATATCAGTAGTCGACGTTGACTAAGTCTGGTCGACGTCGAGGAGAAAACAGTAACGAAAATAAATTGCAAATTTCGATTTAAATAATGTAAAAGAAGACTTCCAAGATCGGGATTTGCAACAACGATAACCAAATATGCATAAGGTAAGAATAAGAGGAATAATCATGCAATCACATCAAAGGATCTAGCTTTCGCCTTTTCCAACAATTTGACAACTCTTTCAAGAAACCCTAATTGTATCTACCAATTTTATGTTTATAATCCAAGTTGTTAACCTGAATCTCTATTAAATAGGTAATAAACATATAAAAGGCAGTGGGTGATCAAGACATAATAAAGGTCGAATCTTTACCTCAAACATGCGTGGCTATCGTCGGGCTCACCCCGACCCTAGAAGTGGGTGGACTACTCGCTCTTCACCTCTCGGCCTCCACTCTCTCCCTCTCTACTTGTGTTCTCTCTAGCTTGTAATGACTAAAAACTAGCCCCATAGGCAGTGGCGGAACGTTTTGGGGGCAAGAGATGGCCCTGGCCCCCACAAAAAAAATTAATTAGGGAAGATGTGTTAATCAGTTTATAAGTTTATAAATAATTAATATGTTAATGTTGGAATAAGAAGATGGGTTGATCAACACATGTATATATGTTATACTTCGAAGCATTCAGGGTTGAATTAATGTAATCATTTTTTAGTGGTTTTCAATCATGTTAGAAATTGCCGTCTGAATTACATGTCAAATGCACCACGTTTGTAAACATGCATTTACGTTTAAGTGTATATATAAAATAAAAGTTCTGTGTAAAATTAAATTACTCTGATTATTGATTAGGTAGAGGGATTCAATTAAAGGTAATATAAATTCTTAAATTATAAATTTAATTGATTTGATTAGTCAATTAGGCGTGAGGATAAGTCTTTCTACTTAAACGGGTTCCAAATTCTAAAGAAATTTTTTTTTCTTGTAGCAATGTTTGGCCCCCTCATTGTTGAGTTTGAGGTTCCGCCACTTCCCATAGGCTTTAATCCTTTCTATCCAAGGAAATAAATCTCTATCTAGTTCTAAAGATATAATTTTAGATAAAAGAAACATTAATCTAAAAGGAAAATATCTAAATCTTCATGTGGTGGATAAATCCTTTCTTCCTTAGATAGATCTTGATAGAATCATGGATGATCCGGCCATGCTTCGTGCCCAAGTAATCCACATATGCTCGGATTGGCCCAACGGACTCGCGGCCCAAAAATCGTCTGGTCGACACCGAGTAAAGTTGTCGATCTCGGGTGGTCTTCGGCATCTTCAAACAGTCTTCTCCTCTCGAGCTCGGGTTGGGTTTTTGGTTTGGTAGACGTCAAGGAAGTTTGGTCGACGTCGAGTAGATGTGTCAGCTCTCAGCATTCTGCTCTGTTCTTGAAACGCACTTTCTCGAGTCCTCGTTCGTCGAATTGATGCATATGAGTATGCGTTGGAAAGCTCTTTTCGAGGGCTACAACTCTCATGCAGACATTAAAGCTTGATTCGGAATGATGGATGTCAAAATATGGTCTTTTCTCCAGCTGCACCATCCTTAGCTTCTTCATGAGTTCCCTTTAAGCTCTAAAGTGCGTCCGATTTCTGCGAAATTAAACAGAAACTAGTGTAGACTCCATAATTTGGCAAATAAGCATAAACTACACAAATTCACTATATTCCCAACCCAGAATACATATGACGATAGAATAAGGAGTTGAAATAAGCATAAAAACATGGCACAAATCATGGACATCAATACACACACACACACATACACAGAATAAGGAGCTGAAATAAGCATAAAAACATGGCACACACACTTGTCATATACTTGTCACTTTATTTTCCTTCCTATTCCAAAATCATATACTTGTCACTTTCTATTTTGTGACCATTCAAGCTTTTGTATCCAAGTAAACACAAGAACCCTAATTCTTCTACTTAAATCTAAATTCCAAAACCTGAGCCTTGTGTTTGAATCAAAAGTCTTTCTTTCAATCACCCATCAAACACATTCATCACTACCCTTGATCCATCGAAATTCAATTCTTTTCACATCATCCCTATCCCTACCATTAAAGAAAGACCTTGAAACCAAGTTTTGATTGTCAATTAGCAATTTGGAATGAGTTTGGGTGTCGGATCCTCGATGCTCTTAAACTCATATTCTCGACTCTACAATACCGGCGGGCGCTGATTTTACGCCCGCCGCCCCTAAAATCGGCGCCCGCCGTCGTTGCAGTAAGGTCATTTTTCATCGTTTCTTGTAAGTTCTTTCACATTCTTCATTCATTTCATGCATCAAGTCTACTGTTACCGATATGGAGAAGTCTTTCTAATTGACGAAAGAGCGGGAGGATCGTTGGATCAATTTGGGAAAGAGGTATTTGTAAAGGCTCGGGTTTTTAAATCCTAGTTTTTCGGAAAAAAGGAGAATTAAAAATGAAATTAAAATCGGTTTTATAACTCGTTTAGCGGATTCCGACTGGAATGTAAAATTTGTCGAACAATTTCCGTCCTTGACCTTGAAAATTCAAAATAATTATCGGATGGAGATATCCTTGTCGATTTTAAAATCTAATTGATCAAGAAAGCGGGATTCAGGAAAACTAACATTCGGGAACTAATTTCGGGATTCAAAATTCGCGTATTCAGGATTTAATTCCGGGTATTGGATTAACCAATTCAACACACAATCTTCAACCACTCCCTCACCTCACCTCACCATACCCTTTCAATTCAATCCATCTCCCTCCATAAGCCATTGAGGATCACCCCATCCCCTTCACCTGCTCCCCATCACCATCGACACTCCCCTCTTCCCATTTTCGTCTTCACTGTCGTTCACCATCACCATCACTTCGTTCCTCCTCTTTCCTCAAGCCCATCAGCTGCAATAGCTTCAGCCTCACCTCCATCAACGATTCAACGTCCAGCACCATACCGGATCCACCCAGGAGCCGCCCAGCGCCGCCACCGAGCCACCGGAGCTCCACCACCTCATTCAAGCGCAAACTTCGTTTGGTAAGCTTCGACCTCTCGTTCGATTCGAAATCCCATGGACGAACCCTCCTTTAACCTCCCTTTACTCTCCTAGGTCGATCCCGAGGTTCCTCCCTCTCCGACGCAGTGAATCGAGCCTCCGGCGAGCTCCGTCGAAGCTCCGACGTCCTGAAAACCTCGGTGAGCCTCGTTTATTTCTTTCCTTTAGCTTCATTCCGTGTGTGTGTGTGTGTGTGTGTCTTTGATGGTTTGGATTGGGGTGTCTGAGAGGATGAGAGGGGTCGGAAATGGAAGAGGTTCAAGCTCCACCGTGGAGTTTGAACCATTCTGACAGCAGAGGAAGAAGACGAAGGTCGTGGGTGCAACTAGTTTTCGCGGGCGCATCAAGGTGTCGCGGGCGCAGCAAGGTATGGTGGCCGCAACATTCATTCCGCGGCCGCGACACTGTTTGTCCGGGTGGGTTTGGTTGCGTTTTGGCGGGCCGATTTGGTCATTTGAATTAATTGTTTAAAAAATTGTATATGCTTGGGGATTAAGGTATACAAATATTATTTTTGGATATTTTATAAAAGGTTGGAAAGTGATTTAAAAAATAAATTGAAAAATGAATTTAGCGAGTATTTGAAGGGTCGAAATTCATAACTATTTAATTCAAATTTGAAACGGTTTTTGAAACTAATATGAGAGTAAGACTTATTCGATGACTAACCAACATGGTAATATGATCGGTTGATTAACGGTGTGATATGTGTGACTAATAGCATGGTATTGTGGTGATTTTTAGAAGAGATATAACGTTCAATATTTATGATGATATATATGTGGAAAGTATGAGTATGAAATAATAATATGCGAATTTGGCTAAGTATAATATATATATATATATATATATATATATATATATATATATATATATATAGAGAGAGAGAGAGAGAGAGAGAGAGAGAGAGAGGTTTTTTTTACGATGAGTTGACAAGTTATGATGAATGATATGAGATAAGAGATGGTTGATCGTGATGAATTGAAAGTATAATTAATGCGAGCTTGCTTACCTATCTGCTAATTTGAGTGAGTAATATAGGTGTTTAGAAAATTTGTAGAAGTATACTTAGTATATTCTCGTTATATAATTAGGTGATATTCTGTGATCATGACTACTGTGTGCTGAATTCTTCTTTTTGCTGATCTTCTAGCCAAGTAAGTACCTCCGGGGCATACTCAGTAACCAGTACCTTGATGTCCACTAAAATAGCCATGTTGAAATGCACATTTTAGCTCCTTATTCTATATACTTTGTATATTTCGGGTGGGGGAATATGTCGAATTTATGTAATATATGCTTATTTGCAAGAAATAGAGGTCTACATAAGTTTTTGTTTAATATTGCAAAATTTGGAGCCATTCCGGGACGAAACCAAGAAAAGAAAGCTGAAGCCAAGTTTTACTCGATCTCGAGGAGACTTCCTCGATGTCGACAAAGATGTGAACCAAAGCCTGCTCGAGGAGATGCTAGATCGAGAAGTTGAGTGAAGAACCCAACTCGAGCAACACTTTTACTCGATGTCGAGGAAATTCCTCGATGTCGAGAAAAACCAGCAGTAACACCTGATCGAGGATCCGAGGAGGGGTTACTCGAGCAAGCCAGACGAGCCAAGCCGACGACAAAACTCCTCGATGTCGAGGAAATTCCTCGACATTGACCAAACCAAGAGCATGTGTCCGAGCCAAGACGGGGAGAGGTTGCTCGAGGAGTCCAGTGCAGCCGAACTCGACGAGAATGTTCATCGATGTCGAGGAAATTCCTCGATATCGAGCAAAAACTTCCTGGGCCGCGTAACGCTGTTGGGCTATCCGAGTCGAGTTGGGCTGTTGGAATCCGAGTCTATCAAAGATTTATCAAGTATATCAAGATCTATCCATGGAGAGAGGATTTATCTACCACATGAAGATATTTAGATATTTTAGATATATTTCCTTTTAAGATAAATGTTCCTTTTATTTAAAATTTTATCTTTAGAAATTAGATATACTTTCTTTCCTTGATTAGCAAGGATTGAAAGCCTATAAATAAAGCATATATGGCTAAGTTTTATTCATTGAATCTTAGGAAGAGAGGTAGTAGTAGAGAGAGAGAGAGAGAGTTTGTGGCCAAGAGGAGTCATGAAGCGAGAGCGGAGTTGGCTTCTATCGATTGTAAACTTTGGTTAAGTTTAATGCAAGTTGTTTCTTTTCAATCAATGTCTGCGATTGCAATGAGGCACGAGTAGTCCACCTACTTCTAGGGTCGGGGTGAGCCCGACGATAGCCCTGCATGTTTGAGGTAAAGATCCGACTTTTATCATGTTTTGAGCATCTACTATCTTTTATGTGTTTGTTACCCATTCAATGGAGATCCATGCTAACAACTTGGATTGTAAACCTAAAATCGGTAGATACAATTAGGGTTTCTTGAAAGAGTTTCTTAATTGTTGAAAAAGGCGAAAGCTTGATCCTTCGATGAAATTTGCATGATTATCGTTATTCATCTTGCCTTATGCATGCTTGGTTATCGTTGTTGTCGCAAACCCCGATCTTAGAAGTTTTCTTTCATAAATACATTATTTCGAAAAGCACTGTTCTTTATTTTATTTCATTTTCGTTTCTGTTCTCCTCGATATCGACCAAAACTGGTCGACATCGACTACTGACATTCGATCGCCTAGATCGCCGTAGCTTCTGAACTGCAGGTACTCGGAAAAAGTTCCTCGACCTCGACGAAATTTACTCGATATCGAGTAAATCTTCTCGATATCAACAAAAACCAGTGTATGCCGCTTGCTTGCTTCGACTTGTCCGATCTTCTACCGAGTAACTTTACTCGAGATCGGGTAATCTGAGGTCGACTTCTGTCGTGAGATTCCTCCGCTGCCTAGGATCCGCTGACCAGCTTCCTCGAGGATCGAACCTGACTTTCTCTTGCTACATCGGGAGGGAGTCTTGAACATTATTTGCTGGGATCCAATCGGTTTGCTTTATTTTATTCGTATCTTATTTGCATTCTCGATTTCCCTCTCTCAACAAATTGGCGCTGTTGCTGAGGAAGCAATCATTCGCACCTTAGGTAGTCAGATCTCATGTTTCTTTTGAGTTACTTTGCAGGTGCATGCGATGTTCTGGAATGCAAGGCGCATATGATATGGAGGCTAAGATAGCGGAGCTTCGCTAACATATAGCGGAGATAGAACAAGAGACGGCGTAATTAACCCGTCGCGCGGATGCCGATGCCGTCGAAACTCGCCGGCTCGATGAACAATTGGATATCTGACGTAGAAGGGAGCATCACACTGAATCGCCCAAACCGACAATGACAAGTTGGTTCGACAAAGTCCCCTTCTATGAGCCAGTCGACATCGACTACCTGGACTCGACATATACACCTTCTGGAGGAACTGATCCAGAAACACCAGCCGAAATCGATTGTACCACATATATCCAGGTATCTCCTTCCTCTATTTCAATATCCACTTCGCTATCTATCTTTGAAGAATCTTTTGAAGGATCCCAAGAAGAAGAAGAGCTACCAATGCAAAATCCAGACGTCGTTGCCCATGGTGTTTCAAAGTCACTTTTACCTTACAAGGTGAAGGCCATCCCCGACGATTTTGGGCAACCGATGTTTGTGTTCAAGTATGGGGTCCTCGCAAAGTGGCATGAAACTCCACAAGATGAGGTGGAAATAACTCTTCCCACTCCACCGTTTTGCTGTGGTGGAGACGCGCAAACAAATTAACCAATGAAGCGGAAGAGATATGATAATGAGGTATGTATCTTTTCTTTATGTCTTCCTTTATACATGCTAGCCGGAGCCAGGGAAGATGAATGGGTGAAGTCATGGAGCGTTCACTCGGGAAGATTCAAGCTTTTTCACATGATGCCCCCGGATGACATTCCACGCTTCCCACCACCAAAGGAACCACCAGGTCCACCTATACCTCCGGACAAAGATGAGCCAGGCTAATGCTTAATAGAGAAAGTCGGCCTAGCGACTATAAAGTCTAGAGCTTGTAAATAGACATTTATTTTTTGGGATTTTTGGACATTGTTGCTTTTGTTTTTGGTTTTGGACATTATTTTCTATTGTGGGTATATCTCTTCTAACTTTTTCGGGAATAAGGAAGGACGCAACACTCGATTTTTGACGTTCTGCACGCCTGTCTAGTGAGTTTCTTTCTTTACCCTTATTTTTTATATACAGTGAGGACACTGTAATGTTTCAGTATGGGGTGGGGGAAGGGCTTACTTTGTGCATATTTGATCATGTTTGACATTTTGTGTGCATATTTGAAGTTTATTTCTTGAATTGCTTATACATGGTTATTTTGGAATTCATTATTGATTTATGTGCTTACATGCATGTTTTCCAAAGTTTGAAAAAATGACTCCCATTGAAAATTTTGATAAATGTCATGGAAGCTTTATTGAACTCGATGATGTAAAATTGGATTCATTAGAGATATAGCATGAAATTGCCTAGTAAAGGGAAGTCACAATGAAATGCATATTTTCTTCAAAACCATGAAAGGAGGTAAAATTTGAAATTGCTTTTGACATGTTGCATGATAAAAGGATGGAGGACTTTATGTTGAGAGTGATGTTACATTATGGAGATATTATATGGTGTTTGTGTTGTTATTATCATTATTGAAGTTTGGCAAGAATGTTTGAAAATATGGAAAATTTAATGAGTGAGAAAAAATCCGATCACCTCAGGAGATAAAGGTAGATCGACCCTGCTCGCTGAGATAATAGTTTGGCAAGATGGGACAAACAGGTGAGGAGTCCAAATCACTAAGTATCCGGAGCCATTCATGACACCCATGTTTACGACTCGCGAGAAGGCAGTGCTGAGGTTAGAGAGGTAAAAACATTATTATTGAAAAAAAACATTATGGAAGGTGATGAATCTTATGAAGAAGGGATGTGGTTGAGAAAGTTTGGAAATAATGCATTTCCCTGGATCATTAGCACCACATTGCCAAATATTACCCACCTTTATCCTTTTACCAAATCTACTCTCTATTGAGCTTAAATTAAAGTTCTCTTGATTATTAATGCTTTGTCATGAATGAAATGGTTTACATAACCCTCCTTTTATGAGTAAATGTTGCTTTTTATTTGCACATGCATGGATTTGTGGCACAAGTACCTTTTTGATGATGGTAATTGATTGCAGGGTTATATAAGAATGAATCTATGATGTTGAGAGTTTTAAATTCTTCCCCTGAATGACCATCCATGTTATTGCTTGGGGACAATATGTCGAATTTATGTAATATATGCTTATTTGCAAGAAATAGAGGTCTACATAAGTTTTTGTTTAATATTGCAGAATCTGGAGCCATTCCGGGACGAAACCAAGAAAAGAAAGTTGAAGCCAAGTTTTACTCGATCTCGAGGAGACTTCCTCGACGTCGACAAAGATGTGAACCAAAGCCTACTCGAGGAGATGCCAGATCGAGAAGCTGAGTGAAGAACCCAACTCGAGCAACACTTTTACTCGATGTCGAGGAAATTCCTCGATGTCGAGAAAAACAAGCAGCAACACCTGATCGAGGATCCGAGGAGGGGTTACTCGAGCAAGGCAGACGATCCAAGCCTACGACAAAACTCCTCGATGTCGAGGAAATTCCTCGACATCAACCAAACCAAGAGCATGTGTCCGAGCCAAGTCGGGGAGAGGTTGCTCGAGGAGTCCTGTGCAGCCGAAGTCGACGAGAATGTTCCTCGATGTCGAGGAAATTCCTCGATATCAAGCAAAAACTTCCTGGGCCGCGTAACATTGTTGGGCTGTCCGAGTCGAGTTGGGCTGTTGGAATCCGAGTCTATCAAAGATTTATCAAGTATATCAAGATCTATCCATGGAGAGAGGATTTATCTACCACATGAAGATATTTAGATATTTTAGATATATTTCCTTTTAAGATAAATGTTCCTTTTATTTAAAGTTTTATCTTTAGAAATTAGATATACTTTCTTTCCTTGATTAGCAAGGATTGAAAGCCTATAAATAAAGCCTATAGGGCTGAGTTTTATTCATTGAATCTTAGGAAGAGAGAGAGAGAGAGAGAGAGAGAGAGAGAGAGAGTTTGTGGCCGAGAGGAGTCGTGAAGCGAGAGCGGAATTGGCTTCTATCGATTGTAAACTTTGGTTTAGTTTAATGCAAGTTGTTTCTTTTCAATCAATGTCTGCGATTGCGATGAGGCGCGAGCAGTCCACCTACTTCTAGGGTCGGGGTGAGCCCGACGATAGCCCTGCGTGTTTGAGGTAAAGATCAGACTTTTATCATGTTTTGAGCATCTACTACCTTTTATGTGTTTGTTACCCATTCAATGGAGATCCATGCTAACAACTTGGATTGTAAACCTAAAATCGGTAGATACAATTAGGGTTTCTTGAAAGAGTTTCTTAATTGTTGGAAAAGGCGAAAGCTTGATCCTCCGATGAAATTTGCATGATAATCGTTATTCATCTTGCCTTATGCATGCTTGGTTATCGTTGTTGTCGCAAACCCCGATCTTGGAAGTTTTCTTTCATAAATACATTATTTCGAAAAGCATTGTTCTTTATTTTATTTCGTTTTCGTTTCTGTTCTCCTCGATATCGACCAAAACTGGTCGACATCGACTACTGACATTCGATCGCCTAGATCGCTGTAGCTTCTGAACTGCAGGTACTCGGCAAAAGTTCCTCGACCTCGACGAAATTTACTCGATATCGACAAAAACCAGTGTCTGTCGCTTGCTTGCTTCGACTTGTCCGATCTTCTATTGATTAACTTTACTCGAGATCGGGTAATCTGAGGTCGACTTCTGTTGTGAGATTCCACCGCTGCCTAGGATCTGCTGACCAGCTTCCTTGAGGATCGAACCTGACTTTCTCTTGCTACATCGGGAGGGAGTCTTGAACATTAATTGCTGGGATCCAATCGGTTTGCTTTATTTTATTCGTATCTTATTTTCATTCTCGATTTCCCTCTCTTAACATACCTCCTGCCTGATGTGTCATATAGTATGTAGGTGTTGCATACGCATAAGAGCATGTCATGTAGTATCATGCTTAGGAATTGCACTTACGACCATTATCTGTGAGTCCTAGAGTCCTTGCTAGGGTCATAAGGCAGCCTAGTTTCATCGGGTGTTGTCCTTCTTGAGCTATATATATCACGAGATACGAGATGAGCATAAGATATGATATGGTGATGAGAATTGATATGTTATAGCATCGAACTGGCTAGTCTCCACCCTATCTGGAAGGGGGGGTGGTAGAAGAGGGATATACCACTTGGTATTCTTTGTTAAGGCCTTACTTAATATTCTGCGTATATGAATTAGGAGCATGATAGTGTGGTTAATATCTCAGTATTGCATGAAGGCATCCTTTATTCTAGGTATAGGCATATTGTATGTCCTCAGTGCGGTCAAAGGACCCGCGGGCGGACTCTTGGCCTGACTTGGTGATATAGTTCCAGGTACCCGATCCACTACTGGATTTTGTGCTGATATGATGGGGTCCATTCATATGGTGGAGAGTGAGTGTATGAACCTTGACTTCACCAGATTCATGCTTTTGAGATTTCTTCCTATTATACTCTGTTTTGACCCGACTCTGTCGTGACACTGGTTGTATCATTTTCAGAACTTATGTCCTTTGCATGATAAAAGGTTTCGTACGTTATAGACTTAGGACAGGTACAGGGGTTCACCCCGGGGTCTCCAACGGATCTTCTGGATTTGGGTGCGAAATCCCACTTTAAACTATGCATCTTTTGATTTTAGACCTTCAACCTGTACTCAGGGCGCAAGATCCCAACGAGGGGTTTCATCCCTCGAAACGTAACTCGGAAATCATAATCCCGGGCCGTTACAGTATTATCGCTCTACGATGTTCTTCGATCCAGAGACTTTGCACGTCTGGGATTGTTTCAGCATGTTTCTTGGCTTCTTGAGAAAGGTGGTTTGGGTGATTTCATGGATCTAAGCACGACCACTTATCCAAAGTTGGTTAGAGAATTTCTAGCTACCCTGGATTACCGTTCTGACTTGGAGATTCACTTTTATATGAGGGTTAAGGAGTTCGTGGTGACTAAGGACGTCATTTCACAAGCTTTTAGAGTCACCAAGACACATGCAGATTTGTGGGGATTTGAATTGGTTGATCCACCTGCACATGATTCTTGGATGGAGGCTACTGGTCGATCGTGTGGGTCGGGTGGTAACTATTTTGACTACGTGATTACCCCTCCTACTTTGAGATTGTGTTATAGGATATTGTGACGGATTATAAGTTTGTTACTATGAGAGCTTGGAGTTATACATATTGTTTGACCCTTGATGCAATGCAAGTTCCTGGCTGGGTTCACTTATTTGTGGGGAGTTGTTCTGAGGTGATTAGGGCTACTCATGTGAGGTTTGATCGTACTATTTCTTTTGGAGGTTTGGTGTCGCTGATTGCTCGACACTTGGGAGTTCGTCTTGATGGATTTCTTTCTCTCTATAGTGACATAGTCTACAACATTGCTTCTCTGAAATAGTGGGGCATTATTGTAGCTATGCGGCGTCCCAGTGGAGCGGAGTATTTCAGATGGATGGCTGGAGATTACGGAGAGCATCATCTATACCTTCCTACAGAGCTAGCATATTGTTTCAGACTGACTGATTTCAACTTAAACCATAATAGCTTTCCCTTGTCACTTGAGCCACTTGAGGATGCTTTTGAGGAACATCCTCCTGAGGAAACTGATGTGGCAATGGGGAAGAGCAGAATGAGAACGAAGAAGAAGAAGATTTTGTTGTTGAAGGTGTTGACCCTTTCTATGCTGCCTTGGATAATCTTGAGCGTCGATTTTTGGATTTGGCAAGATGGAATGAAGATAAGCTCGCGAGTATTTCTGCAAAGATTACTGGTCTTCAAACATTGTTGCTGCACATAATGGATAGTCTTCGTCAGCGGTCTGGATCCCAAACCATATCTTCACATTGATAGGTTAGTTATTCCCTTCCTTCACCCTTAGTTTTATTTTCATTGTTCTTTTTGTTTATGCATTGAGGTCAATGCAACATTTAAGTGTGGGGGGAGTAGTTTATATAGTTTAGTTTATTTATTTTAGTTCATGTTTAAGTTTTATGTTTCATGTTTAATTTTTAAGTTGTTATTTGTGTTTAAGTTTTTAATTCAATTCATGCATCATGTTTAAGTTATTTGTTATTAAAAATCGAAAAAAATAGAAAATGTCGAAAATCAAAAGAAAAAAATACCATACACTGCATTTATATGTGTTATTAAAGATACACATCTAGTTTGAGTTTGTCCTCTCTACTATATTCTAGCATAATCTTATATATCCCTTGGAATTCTGGATGATTTGACTTTGTCTTAAAATTGTTTTTATGTGAAATATGTTTTGGCATAGGTAATTGAGCATGTATGATCTAAGTTCCTATGCATGATTGATATCCAACAAAACTTATCATAGTGAGAATTTTGGCCTTATAAGGGATTACATCTATACTCCCTTTTGCTTTTGTTGTGTGATTTTTTCATTGTTCTTTTTGTTTATGCATTGAGGTCAATGCAACATTTAAGTGTGGGGGAAGTAGTTTGTGTAGTTTAGTTTATTTAGTTTAGTTCATGTTTAAGTTTTATGTTTCATGTTTAATTTTTAAGTTGTTATTTGTGTTTAAGTTTTAAATTCAATTCATGCATCATGTTTAAGTTATTTGTTATTAAAAATACAAAAACACCGAAAAAAATAATAGAAAATGTCAAAAATCAAAAGAAAAAATATATCATACATTGCATTTATATGTATTATTAAAGATACCCGTCTAGTTTGAGTTTGTCCTCTCTACTATATTCTAGCATAATCTTATATATCCCTTGGAATTCTGGATAATTTGACTTTGTCTTAAAATAATTTTTATGTGAAATATGTTTTGGCATAGGTAATTGAGCATGTATGATCTAAGTTTCTAGGCATGATTGATATCCAACAAAACTTATCCTAGTGAGAATTTTGGCATTATAAGGGATTACATCTATACTCCATTTTGCTTTTGTTGTGTGATTTACTCTTCGTATGTTATCTATGAGTATTGACATGGTTATTTATTTTTAAGGCTGATTATACACATGATCATTGCTTGATAAGTTCAAATGAAAGATGCATATTTTAGCCACATCTTATCCATGTCTACCTTATGTTATATCTTGCTTTGAAGCCAATTTGAGCCTTTAGCCTATTTTATTTGTAGCTCCACAAAATTCATTATTCCTAGCCTATGATAATCCTTACCCCTTCCGGGAATTAAGATTTAGAGTTGGTTATGGAAATTCATTTGGAGTTGTGGGAAAGAAGCTAAAGTGTGAGATTAACATGGTTTATGGTTTTTGAGAAGATGTAAAATGTGTTTATAGTTCCGCTTATATCATATTGTATTGCATTTATTTGGCTCAATAAAAAAAATAGCATTCGAAAAAAAAATCTAAAAAAGAAAAAGAAAAGAGCCATTTTATCTATTTTGCATATGAGGAGTTGGATGGATGTTTGGTTGAGAGATTACTTGAGATGGGTATTGTATATGCATATTTGAGCATATTTGAGATGTTGGAGTTTATTGATATATTTATGAGAGTTTATGTTATTTTGAGGGTTATGAGCATATTGCAATATTTTGAGAGTTGTGTTATATTGTGAGCTTGATGTAGTTTTGAGCTATGATACCCCGAAACACCAATTCATAGCGGTTTCACGTTTCTAGATTTTAAGAAACCCCAAAAGTCCACGGAAACTCCGCCGAAACGTTTCCCAGAGGTCAGAAACGGTCAACGTTTCATTGACCCAAAAAGTCAGAAACGGTCAACGTTTCTATGGGTTCAGAAACGTTTCTAGGTGGACATGTGGCGTTTCCCAACTTTTTTAATTGAAAATTTTTAAAAAACAAACCCTAAATCGATGTTCCTTCCTTCTTCCCACTCCGTAGCCCCGTCTGGCCATCTGAAACTCCCGACCTATCCGTCGCCTCCTCCATTTTCACTCTGCCGATTCCCTCAATCCACCAACTGTTCCGGCGAGTGGCGTTAGGGTCTCCTCCCTTCCCGGCGACCCAAGCGGCCAAGCCCCTCCCTCTGCTCGCTCAGTCGCTCACTCGCTCGCTCTTCTCCAGATCGGCGCTCGCTCAGTCGCTCCTTCCCTTTCCTCTAGTCCTCCATCTGTTCAGGTCGGCCCTCCCTTTGCTCGCTCAGTCGCCTCTGTCTGCTATGCTCGCTCAGTTGCTTGCTCTTCTCCGGATCGATCTCTGCTCGAAGGTGCTCACTCAGTAGCTCGCTCTTGTCCTGGTAAAATACTAAAATCTCACTGCTGCTCTCTCCCTCCCACTTAGTCAGTACAAAATGTCTTCCTCAAATGTTATGTAGAAGATTGATGTTTTTGGATTGAGTGCTATGTGTTGTTCTTGATTATGTTGTTATTTTGAATCTAATTTATTTTATTATGTTGGTTTGCAAGACATTTAAACTGTTTGACATGTCTGTATTGATTTCTGTTAAGGACACTTTTTATGTGTATCGGTGTATCACGGTATTGAATATATCAATTTGTAGCCTTAGTGTTGCATTCGTTGTGTATGATTTTGTGATATATTTATTGTTCTTCTTTAGACCTTTAAATGGACATATAATTCATATTGTCGTTTCCCCGACGTTTCCGTTTTCTACAAAATTTGGATTGTCGTTTCCCCGTTTTCGTTTTCGTTTCGTTTCCTGTTCCCATTTCATTTTCCGTGTAACATAGGTTTTGAGTTGGTTTGTGTTATATTGGGAGTTTTAGGAATCTTATTTTTCCGTAATTAATCAATTCCTTGCCCTTATGTTTTTACCAAGCCCCATTACAACCCCGCCGAATGGAATCTTCTATGAATGTTTTCATTAAGCGAAAGTCCTCTTGATGTTCTTATTTTTGCTTTGGTGTATCCGGTGGATATTTTTGTGATATAAGTGTCAATATTTAATTTGATGTTAGTATATGGAATTGAGGTGAGTTTATGCTTAAACGCCTAAACACATGAGAGCGAGAGAACCACATATTTTCCCTTGTGAGGTTGGATTGATAAGCATGCAAGCTACTTGATCACCCATATACATGTTATGATGTTTTTATGCCTTTTTCATATTTGCACTATGGATTGAAGTTGTTTTTTATGAGGAAAATTTGTGAAGGAATCTCTTGTGGGATGCATTGATTATGTTTATGTTTCATAGTTGTTTGAGGACAAGCAAGAGCTTAAGTGTGGGTGTGGGGGGATTTGATAATGAATATTTTAGATAGGCATTATTAGTTCTTCTTGCATTTAGGTAGTGGGATTGCATATGTTTTAGTCTATTTCTATATTTCTTGTGAAGTATTTGAGTTCGGAATCTACGTCTTTTTAGTGTTTATTCCGCAGTTTTACATTCCAAGCTTGGATGAGATTTTGGAGGAGCTTAAATGTCTGATTTTGGAGCATAAGGAAAGCTAAGGAAGGAGCATCAAAGGAGCAAGGAAGCACAACGTCGAAGCTAAAGAAAGATCGTGGAGCCTGAGGAGCGACACTCGCCGCTATTCACCCGGCGCTTACCCGTCCTCCGTGTCAGCAATTGCCAAATTAAGTTCGAAGATTCTATTTCATTATTATGTTATTATCTTATTCTCTAGGGTTTTGCATGACTCTATTTAGGTTATTTCTATCTTATTTGTGTCGTATGCCACATTATTGAGAGACGTGAGATAGTTTGAAAGAGATGATCGTTACTTTGGCTATGAGTTACTAAACTCATAGTTTCGCCTGTGATTCAAAGACATGATTGAATGAATTGTGAGGATTTGCTAAACTCATATGTATTTGTGTTCTTTTCTATGTTTGATCACCATGTTAGGAATTGCATCTATGCTATGAATCCATTGTTGGTTTCTTGATAGCAAACAAAGTGGGTTGTTCCCTTGTTTCCTAATTGCATTGAATTGATGTGCCAATTGGTGTGGATGATAACAATTGATCTATGTCGAGTAGATGTATTAGGGCCAATTGTTAGGAATTGCATATATGCTATGATTTAGTGATATTTCCATGCCTTTGTAGTGGATGATAACAATTGATCTATGTCGAGTAGATGTATTAGGGTCGAGTGAGTTGTTCCCTTGTTTCCTAATTGCATTGAATTGATGTGCCAATTGGTCTTAAGTACTCTAATCGTTAACGCTATTCTTGAGTGATGCCACCTTGAATAAGATATTGTATTTTTTTGGAACAATCGATATTAGGTTAGTCGATATAAACTCTATAAATAGTATTGAAATCAATCGTAGGATCTTGAACCTCAACCATTGTCGAAAATTACAGGTGAAACGCTTTTCTCTCTTATTATCAATACTTTGTCATCATTACTCTATTCGCTATTTCATTAGTTGCCACAATCTACTAGTTGTTGTCATAAGAAATCATTAATAGAATTATATAAGAGACTTTTTTTCCCTGCAGGTTCCACTCCGGACTTCATTGTTATACTAATCTTTTGGTTGAGTATTGAGTTAGGATATCATTATTATTTGGGCAAACCGAAAGTTAACGACGTTCTCCGCGCACCAGTGGCTCATGTGTTGGGATATCGACGATCGGCTCCAGCTCAAGAGGATGATGGACGTCGATAGGATGCCAGGATGCTGATGTGCAACCTAAGGCGAAACCACTGCAGGTGCCCATCCTCAATTGCCCACAAAGGCTCTACAGGGGACATCAATCTGGCAGCGAGGTCCATCTGATGTGCATGTCGGTCAGCCCAGTGGTTCGTCTCTCCCCCAGCATCAAAAGCTCGTACAGGCACTTTGGTCGCGCATCCTGTCGCGCTCGCAAAGGCAGGATGGGGTCCATCGGGATGCACTATATGCGGCCAAACTACCGTACTACCCTATCAAGCATATGTATGGCTCGTCCCCCTCCGCCCATCCTATAGTCCCACGGTAGGCCAACACCCTATGGGCGCCCTCTAGATCCAGGTCGTTACCGTAAGACATCCAACACACTTGCAATCAAAACGTATACATACACGTTACGTAATAACATTGTTAGCAATCTGATAGTCAACAAATAATTTATGATTATAATTCCAATGTACACAAGGTACACATACCGCTTAGGGTCCATACTCGTCAAGGTCGCGACGGAGGTCTCTAACCCGCTTACCCACCCTGCTCGGGGTCGCAGATGTGACGACGTAACGGGTCGCGAACCTCACATCCACCCTCATCTCCAGCGTCGGCACAAGTGGACCATGCAGAATAAGAAAATACATGTATATCCAAGCCTGCATGAAAACTCAATTCTCATAATTACTCACTACATCATACATTTCTTGTAAATAAATTGGACTCGTTATGGTGTTCCTGGCCATTACCTGCAGTAGGAGCGGGCAATTGTCCATCCCTTTCGCCTTCTTTCGGGTCTCCTTCCCCGGGTCTTTGTACAAGTACGCCAACACAGTAGCTCCCCATATGCATATTCCCCCATCGTAGCATGGTCCCTGCACATGTAGATCAATGGCACACGTATCTCATCCTTCGACTTGTCCATCATCGTCGTCGAAGAGAGAAAGTACGTCGACCACAAGGTCGTGACCCTTTGGCGACCGACCGCACCCTTAGGGAGGCCCTGGTCGATGTACTCAAACATCTTCGTCCTCACAGTAGTATGTGGGATCCCACCCTCCTTCATCCAATCCTCCACCCACTTCACCGTCCAACCAAAACTCTCCGCCACCCACACGAAGGCCCTAACCAGGTCTACGTACATCGCCACCTCTGCACCATCTATAGGGAATCCTAACAGCAATTGTACATCATGGAGAGTAATCGTCATCTCACCCCGCTCGAAGTGAAACGAGTTTGTCTCCAGGTGCCACCGCTCCATAAACACTTGCAACAATACATGGTCAACACTGTACTAATTGAAATCGAGCAACCGCAGCAACCCGCTCAGCGCAACTTAGGGAAACTAGGTATCCCTTCCAGTGCTCAAGGCCGACTCCAACCACGCAATCTGACAGGACAAAATCGTCGTATTCCTATCAAAAGAATATCCATACCGACTAACTAGTATAGCTAGTAAGTCGTGAGTCGATCCACATGGAACTATCTTGACTTTATGCGTTATAATTACCAATAAGAGTAAACAAGGGGGTTGTAGAGATGTAAAGATGAAACAAATTGAAGAAGAAGATATTGGTGATGGTTGTAAACAATGATGAATGAGATGCTTCACCTACGATTCTCAACTTTGGTTCGTCTACTTCATCATAGTTCTTCCTTCTAGTTGTTTATTTTCTATTATCCACTATTATCTTGATTTAAATAGATTATTAGTCATATGAGTCCTAATAATCCCTTATTCATAGGCAACCTTAACACGGATTATGGTTTAATCATGAGAATATCACTAAATCTCAAGATATATGAAGTTTATAAGCAATATTAATTCCCTAAAGTACTAACATTTAACCTATAGTCAACTTCTTATATAATCAAGTCTTTTCTATGAGATCCACTCAATTGTAGTTGCTACTTTGGATTAGGTTTCACAAACGTATGAATCAAAACCCTAGCAATGATGCAATTCTAACGAGGTCGTGAATCAAGATAGCATCAACACCATCAAGCAATTAAAGCATAAAGAAGTTGAAGTAGATAATAGAAATAAACTAGAATTCCAAACTCACAATTCAACAAAGTCAAGTCTTGATTGTAAGCAAAACACGATGAGTTTAGTTGCTCATGCTTCCAAACGTTGTCTCTCAATTCCTCAAGGATAAAAGATAACTCAAACCATCTAAAATAAGTCTTTATATAGCCTTAAGTACCGTCATAAAACCCTAGAAACCGTTCTCCAAAGATAGAGTCTAATTAAGGAAAGATAGAGATTCGACGTTGACTTGGCCCAACAAGGCCGCAGGTGCGGCTTTTCCAGGGAGCTCTACAATGTTGGCCATGGGTACGACCATTCTGGGTTTGTTGTTCTCTTGGCCGCTGGTCGCGGCTTTCCTCCGTGTGCTTCCTTACCTCTTCCTTGTGCTTTTCACTTGACTTATCTTGCTTGATATCACCTTCATATGGTCCAAGCAATCTCATGATCGCTCTCTTTACCACTTCAAATCTACAATCTGCAAATACACACTAAACTTGTGTAGATTCTAAACTTGACCACCAAATGAGAAAATAAGTAAACTAACTAAATAATATGCAATATATACATCTAAATGACCTTAAAAATACTCTATAATGCCTATCTAAATATGCATTACTATAATCATCATACCTCGTCTATGCCCGTCGATCAATAACGGTGGGTCATCCGGAGCCGCCCAAATCTTTCGCGCCACCTGATCCCGATAGCTCAAAAGTAATGACCTCACTTGGTGCCCTCTGCCAAACTCCTCCTCCGGGTCATCCTCCCCGGCATCACCATCTCCGTCATGGTCCCCATCATCGTCGTCGTGCTACTCTTCAAGAGCAGGGTGCTCCTGTCCGACCGCACCCTCCCTCGGAGCAGACCCAAACACCCCGTTTCTCGGGGCCCATACACATACCCCCCCCCCCTCTGAGGTCCACTCTGCACTGTCGTCACGGTATGGTGTAGAAAGTACATGAACCCAGACTGCTGGAGGAAATAGATCCAGCACCGGCATGTGAGGATCCATCGGCAGCAGTTTGTCTACGTTGTCCACGTAATCCTCCACTCGCAACGGTCGCACCTCTGTTGGAGGAACATGCAGACAAGCCCGCAATTCTCCCACCAACTCGCCCACACGGGCATTGTCGACATGATCACCCTCCATAGAGGTCTCTAAATCTACCACTACAACAACACTCTTCAGTTTCTTCGCAAACTTGCCACGCAAAGAAGCCGGAACAATCTGTCCATCGCAACCGATCTCCTTCACCCTCACCCTCTACCCCACACTTACACGTTTCCTGCAATTCCGCTACGAATTTGTCCCTCACCTATCACATTCATTTTTTTTCCCATTTATTATAAGATTTTTTAATATTGTAAGTTTTTTTCTTATAATGTATCTTACTCCATTTATTATAACATTTTTTGACGTTATAATTTCTGTATTTATACTCTATAATTTTTCAGAATATCGTTTCGTTTGTTACGCATATTTCCTTCCATTCCAACTTAATTTTTTAGTTATAATTTATGTATCTATAATCTCTTGTTTCTTACTAAAACTCTACTAATGTTGTAAACTAATTTGTAACATTAACATCGTGCATTATTTATGTTCTGGTGAATACATTATTCATATTCTAACGAATATATTATTCATATTCTGATGAATGTTGTAACTATAACATTAACATCGTACATTATTTATATTCTGATGACTACATACCTAACTATTTTTTCCTAATTTTTCTTCCAACACTTTTTATATCCAAATAACACATAACAATTTTCAAAAATTACGTGTGAAATAACATATAAATACATACACAAATTTTTATTCTAAAAATTAAGCATGGTTTCAGAGTAAAAAATGACTTAAAGAGTAAAAAATGACTTACCTCTGACACCAGTGCTTTTCTCGGTTGCGGACGCAACACTCTTTTCCCTTCGGCCGCCGACGCCCTTGCCGTATCCGCTGCGGCCCTTTCCTCATTTGCTTCCCTCTCCAGCAACCGATCTCTCTCCAACGCCCGATCTTCTTCCACCGTTCTCTGCATCTCTACCAACGTCGCATCAGCCATCACCTCCCGGGCCGCCAACCGACTCCCTTCTCCGCCCTCATCACAGATATCTCGCACCCGACCACCCAACCGCGTCATCGCCGTCGCCAATGCACTCTCCTCCCTAATCTACACCGGCCCCGCCATATCCGCATCTGCCGCCCTATCCATTTTCACCGATCATCCCCCGTCGCCCTCTCCATTTCCATCGACCCTGCCCCTGTCGGCCTCTCCATTTCCACCGACCCTGCCCCCACCCCTCTCCAACACCTGCTCCGCCGCCCTCTCCATCTCCGTCATCACACCCAATTCCCAGTCCAATGCCACCAACAGGGTATCCATCGTCGCCATATTCTCCTCCTCCGCTGACCTATATAGTTTTCGGATCCAACAGGCTGCTACCACCTACCTCGCCTCCCGACACCCTCTCTACGCTGCTCCTTTCATCTGCCATTTTTTCTCCCAAACCCTCTCTCTCGCACTCACTCGTCGTCGCTCTTTCTCTCTCTCTCTCTCTCTCTCACCCTTGTCCTTCGTCGCCGACAAACACCCCACCACCTTATCTCTCACCGTCGTCTCTCTCTTTGTCAAAATCGAAGGCTATTACTACCAATTTCGAACGGTTACACATGCTCCGCTTCCGCTTGCGAAGCGTACTTAATACACTGGTTTAGTCTACATCCCAATCCGGAGTCTTTTCAAATTCTACTTATGCTGCGTTTGGTTACATTATAAATGAAGTCCGCTTTTTAATATAGACCTATATCTGCAATTGTTTGCAGATATTTTTCTCCTTCCACGTTAGGGCGTGTTTGGCACGACACTCGGAGAACTCCGCATCTTGTTGCGGACCTAGGTCCGCAAAAGATAGTGCATATTAGCGGTGTATCCAGTAAAAATTACCGGTGTATTTGAGGGTGGGGGTGGGTGGTTCATTGAAAAAAGATTATGAATACGGGTGTGTTTTTGTAATTTTTTTTCTTTCGGGTTGTTCACTGAAAACTAATATAATTAAGGGTGGTTATGTGTAATTTACCAAAAAAAGAAGATGAAAAAAAAGTTGCCTCTGGTGAATGAAAATGAATCCCTAGTCGTCATCCCCAACCCGTCGCCGGCCACCGCCTCTCCTGATCTTCCACTTTATCTCGTCCTCACACGCTCTCTGTTTTCTTGCTCCTTCCATTGATTTCTCTCTTATTACAACTTCATACTGAGTTGAAATTGAAAAATTTTACCCTTTTCTTTGCTCAATTGCTGGAAGTTTTAAAGCAGAGGCATATACAGATAACCTTTTCTGCCATGGCGAGACAATTGAAAGCTTTCTCACCCCCGACGACCTTCTTCAGACTCTCAAAGCCCTCGCTCCTCCGAATCTGCAACGCTCTCTGTACGCTCCCGCCTGAGCTCAACACCGCCACCACCAACAGCAGTAATGTTAGTGGAGGGGAGGAGCATGAACGAGATGAACAGTTGCGGAAGCTTCGAATCCTTATCCAGCAACGCCGCGACGATCCGGCCAAGAGGTTAGTCAAGTCGCTGATACTGGATTCCAAGCCGCTCTTCTCTTCTGCGGTTGATCTCTTCTCCCGCTTTTGCATCTCTAATCCGCCGCTGACGCGCTCTTTTGCACACATGCTTTTCTCCATCTGTCTTGAGTCGAAACAACCCGAGGCAGTGGAATTGCTTGGGTTAATGAAGAGGGACGGGGTTTTCCTTCCTTTGCAGGATTTCAATTTGCTGCTTGAGGGGTTGGTTTCAGCTAGGCGGTTTGAAACTGTGCTCAATTTGTTCAATGATGTGGTTGATTCGGGCATTCGGGTTGATCGGTTCACCTATGCAAAGGCCGTCCAATAGGCTGTGAAAAGTGGGGATTTGAAGAGGGGAATGGATGTTTTCCAGCTAATGAAGAGAAGTGTTGGTGCTAGTGTGTTCGTCTATAATATTTTGATCAGTAGGTTTATTAAAGAGAAGAAGATGAGGGATGCACGCAAGCTGTTTGATGAAATGCTTGAGAGAAATTTGGTACCAAAGCAAGCGACTTACAACACGCTCATGGATGGGTACTGTAAAGTTGGTGATATGGTAGCTGCTTTGGAGGTCAGAGAGAGGATGAGACTGAACAAAACTCCTCCTAGTATTATTACATTTAATACATTACTTGATGGATTTTGCAAATCAAAAAGGATGGATAAGGCATATGAGGTGTTGAATGAAATGAAAGAGCATGGATTTCTTCCTGATGCATTTACTTATAGCTCACTCTTGGAAGGACATTCAAGGTGCCATAATGTCAATGAAATGCTGGCAATTTTTGATGAAGCACAAGCAAAGGGGTTTCAGATTAACATTGTCAATTCTGACATTTTGTTGAGGGGTCTATGCAATGAAGGTATGATGGAAAAGGCAGAAGAGGTTCTAAAGAAGCTAATTCATAACGGCCTTCCACCTACTGAGGTGTTGTATAGTACAATTTTGAAGGGATACTGTCTAGCCAATGAATTTGAGAGGGTGGAGGAATGGATGAAAAAGATGAAAGAGAAAGGAGTTCCTCCCACTTTACAGACATATAACATCTTGATTGATGATTATGGAAGGAAGTGCATGTTTGATCAGTGCTTTAAGATTCTTCAAGGCATGGAAGAGGAAGGTCTGAAACCCAATGTTGTATCCTATGGGTCTCTTATAAATTGTCTTTGCAAAGATGGAAAGCTTCTTGAAGCTGAACTGTTGCTCAGGGAAATGGTTGGGAGAGGAGTTGAACCAAATACGAACATATACAACATGCTCATTGATGCTCATGGTGCTGCAGGGAAGTGGCAGTCAGCTCGTGGATTCTTTGATGAAATGTTGAAGAGTAAAATTTCTCCGACACTTGTAACTTATAATGCTCTCATCAATGTTCTTTGTAAGAAGGGGAAATTGGATGAAGCTTAAGATAAAGTTTTAGAGATGAAGGGAAACGGTTTTGAACCTGATGTAATAACGTATAATACCCTGATCCAGGGGTACTCTGGTACTGGAAATGCATCGAAGTCTCTTGAGCTGTATGAGACAATGAAAAGTAGTGGCATTCAGCCAACTCTTAGCACCTACCATATGCTCACCAGTCAATGCAGCAAGTTAGGATTGGCACTGTTGGATGGTTTGCGTCAGGAAATGTCACTATTTGGTTTGAAACCTGATAGGGTCATATACAATGCTTTAATTCATTCTTATTCTGAGCATGGAAAGCTCGGAGAGGCCCAATCTTTGCATAGCGAGATGGTGAATCATGGGATTGATCCTGATAAGATGACATTTAATAGTTTGATATTTGGACACTTCAGAGTTGGGAAACCACAAGAAGTCATGGGCCTTGTTGATGACATGAAAGCTAGAGGATTGCCTCTAAAAGCTGATACTTACTGTGTACTCATTGATGGATATTGTAAGCTAAAAGAATTTTCTGTGGCATATGCCTGGTACAGAGAAATGTTTGACAGTGGTTTCCTTCTACCTGTTGGTACTTGTAAAGAGCTTGTGGAAGGTCTCAGAGAAGAGGGAAGGCTAAAGGAGGCTCAGGTTGTCTGCTCAGAGATGAGTGTTGAAGGACAGGATGAAAAAAGCACAACAGAAGATATATATGCTGCTGCTAAGTAATATGTGTGTGTGTTTTTACATGGGTCACCAGATTGTGCTTGACGATTTTGAGGGTGATATTCTAGATACAAATGGAAAGCAATATACAGACGGTGGTTCCCATTTTTTGACCTACACACCACCAGAGTTTCCCATGACTCAGGTAGATAGTGCCTCTGTGCTAAAACTAGTGGTATCATATTCTCATTGTAGCCATTTTTCTTTGTACCTACACACCACCAGAGCTTGTGGAAGGTGCACTGGCTTCATTTACATGGCAAATTTCTATCCACGTTTAAAAAGTGGAAATCCTAGTATGAACAGTTTCTGATCTATTTACTTACTCCTTGGTTTTTTATTTATTTATTTTATTTGTGAAAATTAAATTGTTGTAATCAATTTGCTGTTTTATATACAAGCTGTTACATGTCTATTATGTCCTCTCCCTCTTCCTAATAGTTTGAAGGACTTCTGCTTTGAGTTATTTATGAGGAAAATAGAATATAAGATATGTCTAAGGAGAAGTTATTGTTATTTTATTCCAGCCTTACTAGTTCTTTTGATATTGGATGGCAGAATCTGTTGTGATCTTTCCAGTTTTGGGAGTTCAAGTGGAAACCCATTGTAGAAGATATCAAGTGGTCTATTGTCAGTGCTCTAAATCAAAACTTTAGAAACAGTATAAGCTACCAGAAATCAAGTGTCCTATAAATCAGGATTCATTTGAGAATCATTAAGCGAAAATTTTCAAATACTGCTCCTCCATCTGGGCATCAGCAGTGAACATTACAAGCAGGCATCTGACATTGAAACGATCAGGTGCTGAACATCAGAAAGCGTGTAGGTTATGTTGAGTCCAAATGTGGTCTATTTGGTTTGTCATGTTCTAGTTTATGGCAAATTCTCATCCCTGTAACTTTGTCGCTTTAATGCTCTCTTTCTACCAATGTGAAGAGAGGAGGAAGATGTTTCAGTTGTCAACATTTATATATTTAGTGCTGAGAAGAACATTTCTCCTTGTACCTCATTCCACATGCCCAGGGGCCAGGCATTAGAGAGTCGAAAATTGTTACTGCCTTGGTGAGCATGCCCACTTATTTATTTATCGAGAGCCATTTGCTTTCCCTTTTGTTTTAAGAGAGAGTTGTTTCTTTCTTTGCCCATATTGCCAAGATTTGTTAAGCTTCTGCTTCAAAAAGCATCATTCATTTTACTTAACCAGAAGTGAATTTCTGGTTATCGATTTTAGTTCAGGGATAGAGTTTTTCAACAAGATGATATTGAAGCCCTTGCTTAGAAAGTGTGTTACTCCTGTCACATGCTAGTGGAGCTTGGATCAATTGACAAGAATTTTGAGTTATCTGATATTTGGGACTGAAAAGTCTGATTAGTGAAAGGATTCTTACTCTGATACTTTTTTATGTTCAAGGTAACCTGGAAAATGGAAAAATTGTTGCTTTAAAGGTTCTGTCTGCTGAATTCAAAGGAGTTGACGAGTTCCTATATGGAGTATGTATCAGTGCCAACAATACCTTCTATTTTAAGTTTTATTAGTTCATATCTCCGTTTCTTGGCTCCATCGCTTTGTACCCAGGCTTAATTCTTTTGAGTTCTATTGGTTGGCCCTGGCTGGATGGAGCCACCTATTATGTATTAATTTTCTATAATTCTTTGTGCATGTCTCCATTTTTGTTGCAGGGATGGTTGTTTTCCAATGTCAAGTTTGTTGCATGGCAAAATATGGAAAATGCTGTGGAAGCTGTTTCAAAACAGTTAGATGGTGTGTCCAAAGCTTTAGTGGTCAGTTGCTATGTGGTTAGTGATTTGGATTTTTATTGTTGTGTTTGAAGATGCTAAAGAGTTCCGCTGCACTTTGATCTTATGCAGTCAACAAAAAGGCATCAATCAAAAACACTGGAAAGCTTGGATTGGAAGGTTTGAACAGAAAGAATTGTTTAAATTGATTTCCCATGATGTAAGTATTCTTTGCAGTCCCGCGATATCTGCTTGCGATCATTCCAGCAACTTCCTCCTAGCCTGCGTTTCGTGCTTACAGAATTCTATTAGTCAATGCCATTGGTATGAACAAAGAGACCTATTTTTCCTGCTTGCCTTCGTAGATTTAACTGTTCTTTTCGGATAATGCTTATGAAAATTATTTTAGCACATTTATTTTCCTTGCCTAACAATTGCTGGTGAGTTCCTTTTGCAAAAATGATGAATACTTGGCGGTGGATGCATTTGTTGATCTATCCTTGTTCTTTTTTGGCTTTGGTAACTCTGAAGTTCATTGTTTTGTTTTTTTACATCCGACTGTTTATCATTAAGTGATAGCTTTTCAACTAAGTAGAATGTTGAATCAAGATTACCAGGCCATGGTGGCTGAGTTCGAGCATCAATTCTGTCTAAGAAGACTTCCACTTCAAAGATTGTGGTTCTACTGTCAGTGGACTCTCTTATGTATCTGAAATATTTCTAACTTTGAGCAGCAACACCTGGAGAGACGCTAATCAGACATCAGAAAAGTCCCGTCGTCATTTCTTCAGGATGGATTTAGGCTCAGCTAAAATTTCAGTCCAAAACTATCTACAATCCAAATGAACTGAATATCATATTTTAGAAGCAAGAGTAAATTGAACCCAAGTAGAAAATACTCCTACTTTTGGATCTATCTACAGTCCAAATTAACTAATATTTCTTCCCACATGAGTAGTTTCTATTCTTTGAATGTAAATTTCCTTGCTGATACCAGGTTCATGAAGTTGCTGGTGTTAACCATACTAACAGCAATGCATATCAGTGTCCTCATACTTAGATTTTGGTTCAGGTGTGTCAACAGATATCGGCTCACACTCTCAGCTTTGTCCCGAAGAGGCATGAGAGACGGGAGAAAGCGGTACACTGCCACGATGACAACTCAAGGTAGGACACGACATTTATGATCATGAAACAATAGACCATTGCAGAAATGTGTATGACGACACCAGAAATCGCGAAGCATTAATATAACTGACAACCAACAAGTTTGGCTGAGCACTTAAAATAGCTACAGATGTGTACTGTGATTTCCTTCACAGATGAGCAATTCTTTCACCGTTAATGTTAGCAATGATCCAATTATAAGAATTATATACTTGTATTAGAAGCCTTCCATTACTGCTTCTGTGTGACTCAACCTATGCATTTACCTCGACACATATATTCGACTTTATCCCTCGTAATAACAAGAGTTGTCTAAAACCCAAAAATTAGGGATTTCAAAAAACCACCATATTTATAAAAACTATTTTGATAAATGTTGTGATTAGTGTGTTTAGTTATGTTAGTTAATCTTGGTTTGTTTTAATCCTGCTTTTCCTTTTCTTGGAGAATAAGTT
This sequence comes from Persicaria tinctoria, assembly GCA_037127255.1. Lineage (NCBI taxonomy): Eukaryota > Viridiplantae > Streptophyta > Magnoliopsida > Caryophyllales > Polygonaceae > Persicaria > Persicaria tinctoria. The sequence goes on from JBANSL010000013.1 coordinate 66,624,194, forward strand.
AGTCCTTTTCCCTTTTTCCTTTTCCTTGTAATAATCGGGTATATATTCCCTCTCTGAACATTTTGGGAACTTAATGAAAGGAAACCAAAGGAGACCCCTTTAGGGTAACCTGTGATTGCTCTCTCTCAATCCCTCTTCTGTCTCCATCAATTGGTTTTCCTTCTTCTTCTAGCTGATGACTGATGCTCGATCACTGTTCCATTGAATCGAATCATCATCAGCTCATCATGGTATTAGAGCTGAGGACAATCAATTGCTGAGCTACTCGCTGTCTTCTTCTTCCTCTCTTCTGCTCGCTTCTTCACAGAGTTGTGAGCTCCCCTTCCTCTGTTGTTTGGTGCTTTCTCTGAGTCATGGCATATCAAGATGCTCATACTCCTGGCAACGAGCGTCGTCGTGGAGATTAGATTACCATGACGAACCTTCAAAACCCGATGTTCATACACCCCTCTAATAACTCAGGTATGGTTCTCTCTACCATTCAGTTAACTGGGGACAACTACAGACGATGGAGGAAATCGTTCATGAAGGCGTTATCTGTTAAGAACAAACTCTGGGTTATTGAAGGCAATGTGTCCAGATCTGCTGAAAATGCCTTGCAATGGGACCGTTGCAATGATATGGTCTGCTCATGGATGCTAAACACAGTCTCTAAAGACATCTATAACACCATTGATAAGATCTCGAGGAGAGCTATGGGCAAAAGAATGACCCTTTAATCTTTCAAATCAGGCGAGAAATTCAGGAATGTAGTCAAGATGGTCTGGAGCTCACTGAATACTTTACCAAGATGAAAAGGCTATGGCAAAAGCTGTCTGTTGTAGGACCTTCCATCAAATGTCATTGTGGTAAGTGTGAGTGCAATCTGTAGAAACAGGCAGAGGATGCTGAGCAGGAGAATCGGCTAATGCAGTTCTTGATGGGCTTGAGTGACAAGTATGAGAGTGCTCAAAGACAGATTTTGATGAATGTGCCTCTCCCAACTGCTAGTGGAGCTCACTCAATGCTTCTCCAGGATGAATTGGGAAGCAAAGCTTCAGCAAAAAGGCGTGCTCTCCCTGAATCCCCAATCACCTTTTTGATGGCTAAGCAAGAGGATGAGAAGCCCAGACGTGAGAAATGCACTCATTGCTCAGGCAACCACAAATCTGATAGATGTTGGGAAGCCTTTGGGAAGCCTTTGGGTATCCAATCTGGCACCCAAAGAGCAAATTCAAGCCTCAAATGCAGAAGCCACGTTCATCTGAGACTCCAAGGAGGCCAGATCAAAGACAATTCAACTCTACTAAGGCCAATGCCTCTGTCAATGCCTCACAGGAGTTCCAGGGGGCATGAGCTCTATCTCCTGATCACCACAAGCTGATTGGCTCTCTCATCTCTCTCCTAAAGCAAGCTGACACTTCCTCTCATGGCTCACACTTTGCAGGTAAACTCTGTCTTAATGCACAAAAGGCCTCAAGCAAACTCTGGATCATGGACAGTGGTGCCACTGATCACATGACACTTGATTTATCCATCCTACAAGACCCTAGACCTGCACCCAAACACGCATCCATATTCTTCCCTGATGGAGATTCATGTCCTATAACCCATATTGGCACCGTTGTACTGCCTAACTTGACCCTTAAAAATGTCTTGTGTGCTCCATCTTTTCAGTACAATCTACTATCCTTGACCAAACTTGTTAGAGAACACCAATTTCATGTCAGTCTTACCTATGAATTTTGTGTCATACAGGACCCAACAAGGATGAAGATGATTGCTCATGGTAGATATTTGGATGGCCTGTTCTACTTGGATCCTGCAACCACTGGAAGTCTCCCAAGGGAACTCAACATGTCAGCTGTTCTTCCTCACCCCATCTCTGCTACTACTTTACCTTTGTTTCTACCTAAAAACACAGAAAGTGTTCCAAACAACACAGCCTTATGGCATTTACGTTTAGGGCATGCCCCTCTTGTTAAACTTAAGCATATTGATTCCATTAAAGGAAATATTTCTTCTGTTTTTTATCATGACTGCACCATATGTCACCTGGCTAAACAAACAAGATGCTCATTTCCTCTAAGCTTATCTACTGCTGATCATATTTTTGAGACTATACATTGTGATGTTTGGGGGCCCTATGATGTGTCAACATCTTCTGGTCACAAGTTTTTTCTTACCATTGTGGATGATAGAAGTAGAAGTGTGTGGGCTTTCTTAATGAAACACAAAAGTGAAGTTGCTGGCCATCTTAAATCCTTCATTCATTTAATTCACACTCAATTCAATACAAAGGTCAAGATCATCAGGTCTGATCAGGGTACAGAATTTCTCAACTCTGAAGTTCATAACCTCACAGATTCCCTAGGAATCATCCACCAAACCTCTTGTGTCTATACTCCACAGCAAAATGGGAGAGTGGAGAGGCGACATCGATATATTCTTGAGATAGCCAGATCATTGATGATACAATCTTGCCTGCCCACACATTTCTCGGGTAACAGTATACTCACTGCAACCTATATTATCAACAAACTCCCAAATCCAAATCTTCACAACAAATCCCCTTATGAAGTTCTATTCTCTAAACCTCCCTCTTATGACAATCTTAAAATCTTTGGCAGCCTCTGCTTTGCCACTAACTTAGGCCCTTCTAAAACCAAATTCTCTCCAAGATCTGATCCTTGTGTTTTCTTAGGATATCCTCATGGCAAGAAAGGATACAAACTTTACAATTTAAAGTATCACAAAATCTTGATCAGCAGGGATGTAGCTTTCTATGAGCATATTTTTCCATACAGGCTTTACTCATATACAACCACCCATCCTCCACCAACTCTCTCCTTTCCTGAGTTTATTGATCAAAATTTCCCTCTAGATTACCCATCCGTTGATCATCCTCCTATCTTTGACACACCCTCACCTGAAAGCAGTCATTATCCCTCCCCTCCTTCTTCTTCTTCCCTTAACACCACTGAACCTATCTCTATAGCTGACTACTCTCCCTCTCCAATCTCTGCACAATTTGATGATACTGCATCTCAAAATGTCAGACGCTCAAGCAGGGATCACAGACCTCCAAACTGGTTGCAGGATTATGTGCACATGGCCATCTCAGATTCTACATCAGCACCATCTGTATCCACTGCTAAGCATCTCTATCCCTTATCCTCTGCTTGTTCTTACCAGTCTTGCTCACCATCTTATCAAACTTTCATAGCCAATGCCAGTTCTTACACTGAGCCAAAATTGGTGCATGAGGCCTTGAGGAATCCTGCTTAGTGTGATGCCATGTTGGCTGAGTTGGATGCCTTATAAAGGAATGGGACATGGACAATTCAGGATCTCCTTGATGATCAGTCCTTGGTGACTTGAAAATGGCTCTACAAGCTGAAATTGAAGAGTGATGGCTCTCTTGACAGACACAAAGCTCGCCTTGTTGCTAGAGGCTTCACTCAACTTCATGGGGTGGATTATTCTGAGACTTTTACTCCTGTTGCTCGAATGATCTCAGTTAGGACTCTCCTAGCAGTTGCTGCAGCTTACAACTGGCCAGTAGCTCAACTTGATGTCACAAATGCCTTTCTTAATGGTGACCTTGAGGAGGAGGTTTACATGTCTCTTCCCCCTGCATACTCTATTCTTAAACAACTTCAGTCCAAGGGTGCTTCCTCTTCTGACCATCATTGGACTCAGGGGGAGATATATGGTGAGTCAAATGATTCAAACCTTGTGTGTAAACTAAACAAGTCTTTATATGGACTCAAGCAAGCTCCCAGGCAGTGGTTTGCTAAATTCTCCAGTGTGATGCTCAAAGGAGGATACTCTGAATCGAAAGCTGACTACTCCTTGTTCACCAAGAGAAAAAAGGGAAGTTGTTTACTGCTCTTTTAGTTTATGTGGATGACATGATTGTCATAGGAAATGATCAAGAAGAGATTAGTAAATTGAAGAGACATCTGCAAAGTCAATTTTAGATCAAAGATCTGGGAGAAATGAGATATTTTCTAGGGATTGAGATTGATAGAAATCGGGATGGTATCTACCTCAACCAAATAAAATATACTCTGGAAATTTTAGAGGAAACTGGCATGAGCAATGCCAAGCCATTACAGACTCCTCTAGACTCACATATCAAGTTATCAAAAGAGGGGGAGCAAATGAAAAACCCTCCTATGTTCAGAAGGTTGATTGGAAAGCTTATATACCTGACTGTCACCAGGCCAGACATCACTTATAGTGTTCAAGTGCTTAGCCAATTTATGCAAGCCCCTTGTATTGAACACTGGCAAGCAACCAAACATCTGCTAAGATATCTGAAGTGTGCTCCAGGACAGGGAGTTCTATTATCCAGCCAGTCTGATCTCAAGCTGAGAGCTTACTGTGATGCTGACTGGCAATCTGATCTCAAGCTGGGTTCTGCATCTTTCTGGGATCCTCTTTGATCTCGTGGAGAACCAAGAAGCAATCATTTGTAGCCATGTCCACTGTTGAATCTGAATATAGAGCAATAGATGTAACCTGTTGTGAGATAACATGGCTGGTTAGATTGCTATCTCATATGAATGTAAGCAATGAAGATGATGTAGAGCTCTACTGTGACAATCAGGCAGCTCTCCACATTGCAAGAAATCCTGTCTTCCACGAGAGAACTAAGCACATTGAAGCCGACTGTCACCTTGTGAGAGACAAGGTCATGAACAAAGAAATTGAAGCAAAATACATTAGCACTAGAGATCAACCTATTGATGTCTTCACCAAGATCCTCAATCTAGACCAAGCTAACAAACTTCTATCCAAGCTTGGAGTGATCAATCAATTCAGCAACTCCAAGCTTGAGGGGGAGTGTTGTGATTAGTGTGTTTAGTTATGTTAGTTAATCTTGATTTGTTTTAATCCTGCTTTTCCTTTTCTTGGAGAATAAGTTAGTCATTTTCCCTTTTTCCTTTTCCTTGTAATAATCGGGTATATATACCCTCTCTGAACATTTTGGGAACTTAATGAAAGGAAACCAAAGGAGACCCCTTTAGGGTAACCTGTGATTGCTCTCTCTCAATCCCTCTTCTGTCTCCATCAATTGGTTTTCCTTCTTCTTCTAGCCGATGACCGATGCTCGATCACTGTTCCATTGAATCGAATCATCATCAGCTCATCAATAAACCACTAATTCCATCAAAAGTTCAAAAACCAAAAATTTTAAAATGAGAAATAAGAGAGCGGTAATAGATTTAAAAGATGTCAGCATAATATTTTGATTGTTTGATTTGTCAAATTTGCATAAATTTTTGCTCATGAAACAACTCAAACCCCTAAATTTGAAGTTTACCTAACTTGATTTGTAGAATAAATTGGTTAAAAAAAATAGTAATCCGATGGGGATGCATATCGGCGACAGGCCCAATATTGCTTGCGTACAAGTGGTCACATTTGGCGTTTTGGAAAAAGAGAAGTATATAATGGAAATTGAAAAAGCTTATCCAAATGAGTCCCTAGATATGAAGGTTGTTATATGAGTTGAACAGCTCGAGCTTGGTTCATGATTGACTCGAAAAAAGCATGACTCAAGCTCGTTCGTTTACCTAAACAAGTCGAGCATGAACATCATTTTAAGCTCGGTTGAAAGCCCGGCTCGTTCGAGCTATGCTTGAATAGCTCGAAATTTATGAAATTTCTACAATTTCCTTTAGGTTAATATGTTATGAGTAAGTAAAACGGCTTAATGCTCAAAAAAAAAACCCGACTCGAGCTCGTTCACTTACTAAAATAAGCCAAGCTTGAACAAAAAAGAAAGCTCGTTTAAAAATTGGGTTCGACTCGGCTCGAACTCGTTTACTAAATAAACCAAGCTTAAGCATGTCAAGCTCGGCTCGTTTGGCTCGAATAACATCCCTACTAAAGATCTACAGTATGATGGTTCCATTATTATTATTTTGTCCTTGCTTCATTTATGTCTTCTCCCATATTCGTTTCTGATTATGCTTCACTTCTATGAGTCATGCTTGCTTGTAATTCTTGTATCATACTGTATTGTTTTAGGTCTATCGGAAACACTCTCTCGACTTGTTCAGGAAAAGAGTACGTACATCCTGACCCTTCAGACCTTACTTTAGCATGATAGACTGGTTTGTTGTTATTTACTACTTTTGAAGGAAATATGACTGGTTTTGTGTCATTTTTATTTTATATGGGTGAATTAATCATAATTATGTACAAATGCTACCCTTTAATTAATCCAGCCATCCAGGTAAAGCATGACTTATTTAACCCTACATGCTGCGACCTCATCAAACAAGTAAATTAAACAACTTTAACAATTTCAGGTTTAGTGAATTCTATTTATGATTATTTATTTATTACTCCGTATTGTATTTATAGGGTGCCAAAATGGTTAAATGTACAGTATGATATTCAAAATGAAATCCGAGTGTGGTACTGTATTCGGGTTTGGATTTGGGTGGGAAACGCGAAAACCAAACAAGTTAGAACTTACTCCGTACTGTAGAAGAAGATGACAATTTTATTTTTGAAAAATAAAGCCGACAGGAGCAGACAGGGGTTTTGGGGAGACGCGGAGGTCTCACGCGTCCCCATCTCCACGCTTCCGATGTCACAAATCCCAATTCTTTACTCCGTAAGTAAATTTGATCTCTCCCCAAATCTTTAAATTTTAGAAAATTCAGACCTTTTAACCAGTGAGCTATGCCCGGAGGCTCCATACTTTTCTTCTTTTCCTTGGATTACCTCCTCAACCACTAACCTAATTCGTTTTTATTATTCAAATACTACTATACAACTAATTTATAATTTCATTAAATGGTCTATAAAACGTGTTTATCATTAAATGGTCCTACGCTTGTCGGAGATAAACACATTATACAAAAAGATTTTAAGTACTGTACTAAATTTATACGGAGTAACTAGGAGTACATTATACTCTTTGATCAAAAAAAAAAAAGGAGTACATTATACTCAATGTACGGAGTATTAGAATGCAAATAAGCATTCAACTAGTACAAAAGTGAAAAAGAATCCCAAATAATTAGTACTACTAAATTTAGGTGATCTTATTACTCCACCAACTTACTCATTGGCTACTCATATAGTCATATGTGCATACAAAAGTATCATTGGAGCAACTAATAGTATCATGCTCGTTGGTACTATCCATCTAGATTGACTTAACATTTACTCTGCACGGAGTATGATTTTTTTTTTTAATTGCAATTGTACACTACTACTAGTAAACCTGTTAATAAGGTCATTCGAGTCGGGTTAGGGGTAGGGTCATTCAGATCCCAACTAAATTGAGTTTTGGTTCAATCCAGTTACCAGTCGTTTTGGATCGAGTCAAATCGGGTTTGTTCAGGGTTTGAGTCGACTCAACGGATCAAAAAACTCAAACTTTTTAAAAATATTATCAAAATTAAATTGCAAAATAAATATGTCAAATTAAACTAAATAACAATATTATACTTAAATTTATAAATATCATTATAAAAATATTATACATGGAGTAAATATTTTAAGAATAAAAAACTATATTTATACAAATATGTGCTCTAAACATATTATAATTACAAAATATATACGTTATTTAACTTATGAGTGACCTTAACGAAGCCAATTGCATGACGAATCCGTGGGGGATCAATTTGGCTCATGTGTGTTGTCTACATGGTATTAACTCACCTGGTCGATTTTTTACCCGGGATCCGAATGACCCGGACCACAACCCGATTAACAGATCTACTTTTGGTGTACAATTGCAATTAAAAAAAATCACCTTCATAAATGATAAGTCAAAATCATGTAGACGCCATGTAGACGTCACACAAGCACCACATAGACCCCACACAGATTCGTTATGAAATTGTGTTTGTTAAGGTCACTTATAAGTTAATAACGGGGTACTATATATTTTATAATTATTGTATGTTTAGAACATTGATTTGTATAAATATGGGTTTTTATGCTTAAAATATTTATATAATCTTACAATTTAATACTTCTTACTAATAAATACTATTAAAATTTTAAAAAATTTAATAAAAATTTAATATTTTATGCAATTTTTCGACACATTAAAATACGTGCTCAAAAGTCAAACATCTTACATACTCCGTATTTGATAAGAGGGGGTATTGTTTTAAGAGGGAAATGCACAAATTAACCCAAAAAACCAGAAGTATTGCAAGGTTAACCCAACCCGGTTTTTAATTGGGTGAAACCGGATAATTGGGCAACCCTTGGAGCAGGTAGCAAGTAAGGGAGGGGGGTGCAACCTTCCAATATGTGACACCTCATAGGAGAGAGGCAGAGAGGGCGAGAAAAATAAGGGGAGGGAGGGAGAGAGAGAGGGGAGCAAGTCCCATATGCAGAGGAGAGAGACAGAAAAAACAATTGAGAGATAGATGAGTGGAAAAAAAAAAGTAAAGTTGCAAAGGAGAGAGAGAGATTAGTGAGAATAGGACAGAGAGAGATGGAAGAGTTTTCTCTTCACTGCAACTTTATTGTTGTTGTTTCACTTCGAAGAAAAAGCAATTGGGCGGGGATTTATTTGCAAGTTGACGTGTAAGCAGTTAGTTTTAACTGGACACCCAAAGCAAAACGACATGACACATATTGGAATCGACTGGGCAAGATTTATCGGAGAAACAAATTCTCCATTGACTTCGGATAGAAAATGGGCAAGTTTGCTTTCGATAAAGATTATGCGAGAGGTGTCTCTCTCAAATCTGAAGCAAATTTACCCATTTTCTATCTGAAGTCGATGGTGAATCTGTTTCTCAAATAACTCATGTCCAGTCGATTCCAATATATATCATGTCGTTTTGTTTTGGGTGTCCAGTTAAAACTAATTGCTTACATGTTAACCTGCAAATAAACTCTCATCCAATTGCTTCTTCTTCGAAGTGAAACAGCAACAGTAAAGTTGCAGAGGAGATAGGACTCTTCCATCTCTCTCTGTCCTATCCTCACTGATCTCTCTCTCTCTCTCTCTCCTCTGCAACTTTACTTTTCTTTTTTCACACACACACTCTCTCTCTCTCTCCTCTGCAGGTTTTCTCTCTCCACTACAGACTTTCTTTTATTTTTCTCTGTCTGTCCTATCATCACTAATCTCTCTCTCTCCTCTGCAACTTTACTTTTCTTTTTTCACTCATCTCTCTCTCTCTCTCTCTCTCTCTCTCTCCCCCCTTTCGAGTCTTTCTCTTGATCTCTCTCTCTCTGATTTTTTTTATCGAAAGCAAACTTACACATTTTCTATCCGAAGTCGATGGTGAATTTGTTTCTCCGATAACTCTTGTCCAGTCGGTTCCAATAGGTGGCATGTCGTTTTGCTTTTGGTGTTAAGTTGAAACTAACCGCTTACACGTCAAACTGCAAATAAACCCCAACTCACTTGCTTCTCCTTCGATGGTTTTTCTCTAAAACTTAAGATTTAATTCAAATTATATTAATGGTTCGATGGTTTTTCTCTGAAACTTAAGATTTAATTTAAATTATATTAATTCTCCATTACCGTCAATCTTCCCCCCTCTATCTCTGTCTCTGTCTTATCCCCTCTGCTCTCTCTCTTTTTACCACCCGGGCTTAGGGGGAGGGTGACACTAGAACTAGGAAAATATTGAACAACACGCAAGATAGGAAGCAACCATAGGGTGTCCAGTAGGAAATCATTGGGTATCCAGTAGAGTACCAAAAGGTGTCCAGTGATAAACCATAGAGTGGAAAGTTGATATATTGTTCATTTATCAATAAAAAAAAAACAAAGCGGTTCACCAAGCCTCTGCGAGGGCTCATCCACTTCGATTCCACCTCCTCTATTCCAAATCCGGCCTCCACTCGCCTCGAATTGACATGGAAGCCATCACAATGAAGGTGAAGGACGAAGACACCAAAGCGGTGCTCCGACGGCGGTTCACACCAGCGGCGCAGGCCGAATTCGGGCTCCCATGGAGATCCCGTCACCCTTGAAGATAGAGAGATGGAAGACATAAATCAAATAATAAAAAAGCTCTTCAATGGAGATAGGTGGAGAGAGGCATAGAGAGAAAGGGTGATAGCGATGGGTAATAAATTTCATGTTGTTTTTCTCTCTCTCCACTAGTTGTAACAGGTGAGGAAACCGGAGATTTTGAGGGGGTGGTTAGTTTTTGCAATTTTTTTGGATAGGGGATAGGGGGTGCAAATAGGTCCGGGTTTTTGGGTTAGTTTTACAAATGCCCCTTATTTTAATCATATTTAAAAATTTAATTATAATAGTATTATTTAGATTAATTTGACATATTAATATTACAATTTAATTTTGATAATATTTTACTATTCTTAAAAAGTCTTAAAAAATTCGAGTTTTTTTGACCAATTAGATCGACCCAAAACCGAAACAAATTTAATTTGACTCGACTCGGAAAAATCGATAATCCGACTAATCTAAAATTCGATCTACTTAGGATCTGAATGACTTGAATCCGAATCCAAACCCGATCCGAATAGTTGTGGGTCCATATAGCAATCAAGGGCAATGAAGTAAAGTTGCATAAGAGCATGTTTATCGGTCCAATTCCAAGCGGGAATACTAGGGAATTAATTAGTAAAAAATTGGAACAGTGACATTGGCAATACCAGAGCAATACTCCTCCAGTACCGATACTTGGTGGTGGAAATTAATTGTGTGTCAGCCGTCAGGCTATGCCGGTGAGCAATTAATTTTTTCAAATACATTGGAGCAAAACGACGCCGCTTATCGATCAAGAGGGAGGAAACGCAATGTTGCAACAATGTGAAGCCAGTCAAAAGCTTACTTGGAGAGGGCCACGTGTCGTCGCGTGATTCGGTTGCAGAGAGAGAGTTGTGCATGGCTGACACGCAGGCATGGATGGACGGCTTGGATTGGTTGAGTTGTGGATATATTTTACATACTTAAAATAGATATTTCGGTATTAAAAATGTAAAAAAAAAATTAAAAAAAAAACTACCATAATACTAGATTCATTTTTATCTACACGTAGCCATCAATTTCGAATATGTTTGACTATATTTTTTTTTAAAAAAATTCTCTTTGTTTGTAATTATGCAAAATAAAATCGAAAAATTGAATGATAATTAATGTCTTTTTAATTAATCCGTGAAGTTCGTTTTTTTTAAATAAGTATCTGGATTATATATATTTAGGCTTATTTAGTTTATAAAAATATTAATTTAATAATAATATTTTAATACTAAAAATTTAATATAGTAATAGTAATCGAGAATGGAAATAATTATTGAAAAGAGGTATATTTGTAAATTGAATTGGTAAGAAATGATGGGTTTTGGGATGCTAGAGATGCTATTTATAGAGTGGGAAAAGTGATGGTGAGATACTAAAATAATGTGACGGAAAGAGAAGAATAAAATATTAGTATTTTTAGTATTTCTAGTATTCATTGGTAAATATGGGCTGATACACCAGCACGGCCACAGCCTACCTATGATAGCTTTGACTTTTCCACACGTGCCTTACAGATACCACCTCATCTCTATTGGTTTAGAGAGTACTAAAGTTTGAAATTTCTCTCAACCCAAATCACAACGGTCGAATTCCTTGTTCCCAGAAACAATCTAGTCCGTCCAACACCCTCCCTCCAGATCTCTCTCTCCCTCCCACAGTCCCACGTAATCATACATGACAGAGCAGCACTGACAGGCAATACTCAGAACACTGTAAAAACACCGTTTCCTTTTCTCCATTATAAAAAGTTTGATTTTTGAATGGCATCCTATAAAGAAAACCCACAAATTGATTATCCACCCTTTTTAGAACCGCTTTCAGTTATTTAATCATAATTTCACTTCTCGATTTCATCAAACTCCCATTATCAATCAGTTTACAGTATTTATTTCTAGTACTGTAGGTTCTCTCCTTTCAAACTTCAAACTGGTGTATCCTCTCTCCTTCCTTTCCCCTTGTTCATCGACCGTTTACTCGTCCTCTTCCTCTTCCTCTTCAAGCACTTAATCAGATAACTGGGTCCCTCTGATTCTCAAAATTTGTTTCTGGGTCACCACTGAAACTGCTGGAATCACACAAAGATTTGGGCTTTGAAGATTTAAGCAACTGCCTTCGTTTTCGCTTTTGAATAAAGGCGCAAGCTTCTCCCTTTCTGAGCCTTAAAGGTTGGTTCTTTGATCTTCTCACTCTTTGATTTTTACCATATGAAAACGATTTTTCTTTTATTTTGATAAATTGGCTACTTTTGTTGCTTTGCCTTTGTCATGAAACAATTGTTATTTATGTGATTGTTGTTAATTTCTCATTGTTTTTGAATCACAGGAACTGCTTTAGGAGACAGATGATTCCTCTGGCGGCCGTCAAGCTGGCAAATTTAATTTAATCTGAAGGTATTTTGTTATTTATAATTTTCTTATTTGGAATTTTTGTGGGGATTGTAGTTAAAAATTCATATACACTCCTCTTTGATAGAGACCTCTTATCTTCTCTTCAAAGCAAAGCCTCTCTCTCTCTTAAAGAATCCCTCTTCTGTTTGTCTCTACTCCAATTTGTGTACCCACTCAAATCAGATCTCATCAAAGCAGCTAATCCACTTGTAATTTTAGTCTTTCCATTGCTGATTTTTCTCAACTGCCCCTCTAACCCCCTTCACTCTCCTTTCAATGGCCATGTTTCTGATGTACAAAAAGGGTATTTCTGGAAATTTCATTCATCAATTTGCCGACAATTTTTATTGGTATTTTTTATGAACAAGCATGGGTTTGGTTTAGCCCTTTGAGGATGAACTGAAATGAAATCCATCTTTTTCAGTACCTAATGGCTAATATGACATATAATAATAGTAGTAATACATAATGCTATACAGAACATTTGGACATTTCCTTTTCAGAAAAAAAAATAATTTCTTTATTGCTCAAGTATTTTTAAATTTGTGTGTATGGTTTATTTTTAAATTACAAGTCTTTATATTATGCATTTAATATGATTCAATGATCTTTCACTTGTTTGTCTTTCAACAATATCTTACATTTCAATGGGGGGTCTCCTCTTTGGTACTTCAATCCTCCTTAGTCTCCCCCCTTTTTTTGCCTCTAAAATGGGCTCTCCGTGATCTTACTATGTTCTAGAAGCCTCTAATCTCTCTCTAATTTAATCTGATTGATTGTTTGTTGCAACCACTCCACTGATCAAAATAAAAATTGCATCTTTTTTTTGGAGCTTCAAGCCTCTATCAATCTGAATTGACCCTTTTGTTCCTGAAATTTCAGCTCACTGATAGAATTTGAGTTCCTGATTCTTTCACTGTAAACTCGCAATCATGGTGGAAGAGAAAGATCATGACGGTTTGGTGGATGCCGAGAACACCGAAGATTGGCTTTCACAAGCGCAAGAGCTTGTCCCTTTGGCGCTGGATAAAGCCAGGAAGGTCAAGGGATTCCCAGCCAGATGGAAGATGATCGTGTCGAAGATCGAGCAGGTCCCGTGTCGGTTGTCGGATTTGTCGTGCCACCCTTGCTTCTCCAAGAACACCCTCTGCAAGGAGCAATTGCAGTCTGTTGTGAAGACACTGAATGAGGCAATCCAGTTAGCTGAATTATGTATACAAGAGAAGTATGAGGGCAAGCTTCGGATGCAGAGCGATCTCGATTCGTTGTCCGGGAAATTGGACTTGAATTTACATGATTGTGGGCTGCTGATCAAGACTGGTGTTCTTAGTGAGGTTGCCACCGCGCCCTCGACTTCATCGTCGTCTTCGTGTTCGTTTCTGTCGTCGGAGCCGGAGAACATAAGGGAGTTGCTTGCAAGGCTTCAGATCGGGCATTTGGAGTCGAAGCACCGGGCTCTCGACAGTCTTGTGGAGATCATGAAAGAGGATGAGAAGAGTGTTTTAGCCTCCTTAGGGAGGAGCAATATCGCGGCCTTGGTCAGCCTCCTGACCGCGACGAATGCTAGAATCCGAGAGAAGACTGTCACGGTGATCTGTTCGCTGGCTGAAGCCGGGAGCTGCGAGGACTGGCTTGTTTCGGAAGGCGTTCTTCCTCCACTCATAAGGCTGGTTGAGTCTGGCAGCCCTGTCTCTAAGGAGAAGGCCACCATTTCCCTCCAGAGGCTCTCAATGTCAGCTGAAACAGCCCGAGCGGTGGTTGGTCACGGAGGTGTCGGTCCTCTGGTGGAGGTCTGTCGTACGGGTGACTCTGTATCGCAGGCTGCGGCTGCTTGCACCATCAAGAACCTGTCCGCGGTTCCTGAGGTCCGGCAAGCCCTGGTTGATGAAGGAACTGTGAGGGTCATGGTTGATCTCCTTGACTGTGGACTCTTGCTGGGTTCGAAGGAGTACGCAGCTGAGTGCTTGCAGAATCTTACCGCGAGCAACGAGAGCTTCCGAAGGATGGTTGTCGAGGAAGGGGGAATCCGAAGCCTGTTGGTGTATCTTGATGGTCCCTTGCCTCAGGAGTCTGCAGTTGCGGCGCTAAGGAACTTGGTTGGCTCGGTTTCAATAGAAATCCTCGAGACTCTTGGTTTCCTGCCGCGACTGGTCCATGTGCTGCAGTCCGGATCTGTGGGTGCACAGCAGGCAGCTGCATCGGCAATTTGTCGAATCTGCACCTCAACGGAGACAAAGAGGATGGTAGCTGAAGCCGGATGCATTCCCTTACTCGTGAAGATGCTGGATGCCAAGAGTAACGGGGCGAGAGAGGTGGCTGCACAGGCCCTATCGGCCCTGATGACAGTGCCACATAACCAACGAGAAGTCAAGAAGGACGAAAAGAGCGTGCCAAGCTTGGTTCAGCTGCTCGACCCAAGCCCAAACAACACGGCTAAGAAGTACGCAGTGGCGTGCCTGGCAGGTCTCTCGTCGAGTAAGAAGTGCAAGAAGCTGATGATCTCGTATGGGGCAATCGGGTACCTCAAGAAGCTAACAGAGATGGATATTCCCGGGTCCAAGAAGCTGCTGGAGCGTCTCGAGAGGGGTAAACTGAGAAGCTTGTTCAGCAGGAAGTAGGAAGGGTAATAAGTTGTTTTTGCTACTTTGGCTGTTTTTTATGTGAAGATAAAAAAGCCTTTATGAGTGCAAAGTTTCATTGCCTGTATGAAACACAGTGCTTAGTAGTTCTTACAGTACTTTTTAGTGGTGCAACAAACTGGGAAATGTAATTTTCAGGCATGGTTTAATCTGCCCCACTAATGCTTCATTTGAAATGTAAATTATATCAAACCCTAAGTTTCATTGTGTCGGTACCGCTTCGTCTCCCTTGGCCGGAGCTGATTACTCTTTTTGGTTCTTCAATGTACACATCATAACTATGAAATTGCTTCATCTGGGTTGTAATTTGCAGGTAAACAGTTCTTTGCAAATGTAGATTGAATGAATGCAAAATATGAAACATCCCCCAATTGCAATTTGTGGTTACATCAATCTGGGTTTATGCCTTATATGTGTGGGGGTTGGCAAACTGGCAATTTGAGTTGAGTTCTGTTCCCACCTGATTCTACATCATCAGTTCACTTTGCACATCATCCAACCTGAAAATAGACATCCCATAACCCAATCTATCTACAGTTTAAATCGGAATTCAGATGAATGCCGGGTGAAGGTGTATTTTCCAGCTAATAGTTTCCGTATAGCAGGTATAATGTCAAACTGTATCTGCAACTCTGGATTTGAATACAAAATCTGAAACTAAAGTGTAATGTATTCCTTGAGATACAAACATTGTGAGACTGAATCTCGAAGCTAAAGCTCCATTAGAAAGCCGAGAACGATTACAGCTATATACGATCATCAATGTTGGCAGAAGACACTTTATTTTGGAAGCGAAAGAAATAAGTAAATGCTGGTATTAGAAAGGAATACACTCGTTAGGCAGCAAAGTCCTGGAAAAGCTCGTCGTCTGATTCATGATGCTCATCGTCTGAAAGGAATACCTCCACCCCAAGGTTGCCGCGTAGAATGTTCAAGATCTGCTCCCAGCCTCTGACATGTCTCCGTAGTATCTGTGGTGAAAGGTTGGCCAATAAGGTCTCATCTGATACCTCAGAAAGGTCAGGTGAGGAGAATTGGGCTTGAGGGTTGTACATCAGCGTGTATCTTCCAGAGGGTTCAACAATTTCAGCCCCAAATACGGGTGAGAGTGACTTCCCCAGAACTTGAACATGAGTTACACTGGATAAACGAAACATCGAGTCATAAGAATATAATAGACAAAATAGCAAAATGAGTTCAGTCATGAAAGTCATTTATTTCAAAGTAAACAAGGAAAAGAACTGACCAAACATAAAATAAACCGTCCATTTCTTGTCTCTGAACCCTACCGAGCAGCTCTATCTGCAAGATCCCACCAATGCAGAGAGCCGGCTGTGGAAGCTTGAAATGTTGCAAAGTACTTTCCTGCCAAATTAAAACGCAAACAATCAATATTTACACCAAGGATTTGGTATCCATATTGGCAACAAGGACTTGGCACCCAGTCTTTAGTGCATGGACAAATTTTGATCAGCTCGAGTATGGATGAAACAATCATCAGGCTACGCAATCATTGAATTTTAATGTATGTTCCTTACACCAATGAAGCCAGTGCAGGGTATAACCAGACATGGAAAGAATATAAGTATTTATAATGAGATTATGAGAATGTATCAATAAATCCAAGATAGAGGTACTTTCTTTCTACCTGACTCATGGGAAACTCTGGTGATGTGTACGTCCATACAAATTTGTCCTCTGCAGATTGCTTGCCATTTGGGTGTCGGATATCTAACTCAGAGTCATCAGGCATAATTTGGTGACCCATGCGAAAACGCACAGCTTTGGCCGAATATATGGGGAAATTTGGTTGAAAATAAGCTGGATAAATAAAATCATAAGATTATCCATAAAAGAGAAAATAAAAACCACATGAGATGAAAAATTGGGAAACATGTTTATCATAGTACCTTCAAAGGGCTGTATGTTTATTTCTGAAATAACACAAAAATTGGAAACCAGTTTATAATTCAGACGCTCAGGAACGGATGGATCGCTTTGCCCTGAACTTGACCAATATGATGCTCTATGTCCAACTCGGTCCCTTCGATCCAGAGTATTAAGAATATTCTCTTCAGGATAATTATCGGTGCTAGAAGCAAATATTGCGGTTGCAATGCAACCACCTGGCTCAAACGATACAAGATTTCGAGCCAAAGAAGCATAAATTCTGTGCTCCCTCATGGCATGCTCCCATTCATTAGAACTGCTACAACCCACCTCTGCAGCGTTCTCCGTCTTGTTGCCAGAATCCACAGTATTCATAATGCCGGATAGTTGAGGAAACATTTTTAGGCAGAGTTGCTTCCATAGAGCATTTGATATTACTGCAGACAAAAGAATTGGGTCAGTGTCAGAAGATACAGCTTGTCAATCAGATTACTCAATTTTTGATTCATTTTATGTGGCAAAAACATGTCTTTAGGACAAAAGAAGATGTCCATTCGCCTTTTTAATTACCAAAAGAGTCTAGAAAAATTGACATTAGCATTTCCTCGGCGTCATAGTCTTATGATTGACAATCCACTTACTCACTGCTTTTGTCCAGTACTAACTAAGCTAGATAGTTAAATCCGAACATTGGAACATTCTAGAATAGTTTTTTATTTGTATTCATCTATAGGAAATGGTAAAGGATCTTATGGTAAGCTCTATGAAAAACATCTAGAGTGAGAACCCATTACAGACATGGAGCCAATAAGTAACAGCAAACTAGCAACAAGGAACTGATGTCATTCAGAGTATCAACTAATTGGGTTAAGCAACTTAGAATGTCTCAAAGCGATATCTACAATCAATAACCACATTATATGATATCAATAGGACAGCGCTACAAAGGCTCAACCATGGAAATAAAATAAATCATCACATTACAACTTACAACCTTTTTATTTCAGCATAGTTACAAGTGGCCAAGTAATGGACCTTTTTCATTTCAGCATAGTTTTTGTAACAAGTCGAGAGCATGTTCATGAGTTTTCAGATGAAGTCAGGAACTTTTGACAAGGACATTGAATCTCATTACCCATCGAATTCTGAATTTCTAGTAGTTATGCAGAACAGCAGAAAAAAAAAGGGGTTGAAGGTTAATATGGAAACAGCTTCAGTTACTACTTACTAGGTATACATATGCTTATGTGCAAAATTAATAAAATGCAAGAACAACAATGAAGAAAAAGGCAAACACTAAAGTTACACAAAGTGAAGCTTGTGCTATTTTCCAGTCAGATTGTTCATAAATAGTCCAAGATACACAACAAACAATGAGAACAAAACCACAAAGAGTAAGCAATGCTCAAGGACTTTAAGTTTCAACGAAACTTACTCAAATCCCGCCATGAACGGGAAACAGAAGTAGCACGAGCAATATCACCGGGATCATCCAGGCAGATAAGAATTCTAACAGCCACATCATGATCAAGCGAATCAAAAGCATCTTCATGGATCTCCATTATATATGGGGTTGCCAGTTGTCCAGATTCTCCAAAACTGATCAGCAACCAGAGTATATGAAAAATACAAGAGGACAAACATCAATAACAACAATAAATAGCGCAGCAAAATCAAGTGGTCATACAATAAAGCAAATTTTCCCAAAATGTGGATGGATCCTTGTCATTTTCGTGCTAGAAGCTAAGCAACAGGAAAATCTTAAAAGGCTATAAAACACAAGCGCGAATTAGAAAGGAAGGTGATGCATTCGGAGCCTGGTGAAAATTCGATCGGACATGGTAGCAGTGAAGCTTCAGGAATCGCGAAACCCCCGTCGATGTTGCCACGAAGGACAGAAACTTCAACACAGAGTATACATTAAAGAAAAAAAGGAGCATGAAGGTGAAATCAGAAACGGAAATTCAACAGAATTGGCAAAATTAAACAGAAAGCGATGATCGAAAGAGAGAGGGAATGTGATAACCTGGCAAAAAAGCGAAGGAAGGTAGAGAGAGGGACGGAAACAGAAAACCCTAGAGGAGAGAGGGAGGAGGAAATTGAAGGTGGCAATGAAAGGGAATTTAGGAATTGATTGATTTTTGTGAAGTAAACGAACAATGGAGAGAGAGAGAAAGAGGGAGGGGGAGAGGATAGGCTTGAGCTCATACTATCTCCGTGTTGGAGGTGGGACCCACCATTTAACTTCTGATTTCTGATTTCCTCTTCCGTGGCATTGAGATTTGAACCCACAAAGTGAAGGTGAAGGGTCCCACCATTTAGCTTGCAAATCCCAAATCCTATGTACGAGACATGTGTCTCTAACATATTTGCTCCCAATAGGTGATATCAACCTTGGATAATTTACATGTATAGACCAACTTTGTAAAAATAACTAAGGTGTTGAAAATTTATAAGGGCATGACAAAATGTCATTTTTGTAAAAATTTTAAGCACCTTCCTAATAAGTTGAAGATAACCTAGGGGGAGAGAGGATGAGAGAGATCCACTTTAATTGTTTTAAACTAATTTTTGGTAATTTTTATTTGTTAAAATTAAAAAATAAATTTATTTTTGAACTTAACTTAATTTTCTCTATCTATAGACACCCACTTTATATATGTTTATGAAAAAAAAAATTTTGAAGTAAAGTTAGGTCTAAATTGTATCTTGATCTCAATTTGGAGTATGACATGGATAACCATTTGGATGGCAAAGACAACAATTCAGTTGACACAGAAATTTACACAACTGGCAAGATAAACCATAAAACCTGGGCAGAACCGACAATCGTTGCTCCGGAGATGAAAGGTCAAGCTGTCGACGTGGACATGGAGGAGGGGACAATGCTCATAGAGGATAGCATGTTATTTGGGTCAGTCAGGAGTAAGATAATGGAGACAAGCGGGTACCCTTCTCGGGGAGAGTTTCTTCACCGGAAGCGTTAGAGGACATAAGCAAGCGTGGCGTGGCAAGGTGAAGAAGTCCTCAAAGCTTGTTACAAAGTAAAAAGAAATACTAACTAGGTGCTGAAACACAAAAAAAATTCCATACAACCCTATACATGATTTCACTTGGCCTAAAAAAAAGAAAAAGTTACGATTTACACTTACTAGCCAGTAACTACTGTCGCCTAGCCACTGTCTACGATCTCTTAGCCAATATAAGACTAACCCCTGTTGGATCTCGTCTACCTCAGGAACTTCCCACCTCAAGGATAGCTAGGATAAACGACATTCTTTGAGTTGATGAAGGTTGGTTTTTGTTATTCTGCATATATGTACGTCAGTTACAGTATGTGGTTGTCCGTTTTGGTTGCCTGAGATGCGAACCCCGAATATATGCGATTTACGCTTACTAGCCAGTAACTACTGTTGTCTAGCCAATAAAACCGATGTCTCAACCAATGGAAGACTAAGCCCTATCAGATACTCCCTCCGTTCAAATATGTAAGATCATTTACTTTTCGGCACGTAGTTTAAGGAGCTAAATAATACTATATGAAATATTAATTTTTTTAAAATTATTTTTTTACATTTTAATACTTATTAATAAAAAGTGTTATATTGTAACAAATTAATTTTAAAAAAATTAATACTTTATATAGTATTTAGCTCCTTAACCTACGTGTCAAAAAGTAAAAGATCTTATATTACCGAACGGAGGGAGTATTATTAATCTCAGAAACTTCCCACGACATTTACATAAATTGGAAATGAGTAAATGTTCAAACAAAGATGCAATTAGAAAAAGATGAAAGAGTGCACACTCACATCCTAAATACCCAAACACAGCAGCTTCCCCTTCTTTCTCCCTTCACCGAATCCTTCTCTTCTTTCTTCCTTAGCTCTGCATCTTTGTGACCTGCAGGCAAAACGACATGAAACGGATAGAGTTTTAGGGTTTCACACCGAAATCCCCATTCGAAAATCACACAGTTCAGACCAATTTTTGTTGCGATTTAGTTAGGGTTTGCTTACTTGTTTCGAAATGGTAGCCAGATTCTCGTCGGATCCTTCGCCTCCGCCTCTCAATCGCCTCCTCCACTTTCTTCTCTCACCGGAAGTCGCCGTTGCCTCTTCTTAGCCGTCGCCTCCGTCTACGCTTCTCAGTCGTCGCCATCGGAAGTCACCGCCTCTCAATCGCCTCCTCCACTTCTCTCCTCCTCCTTCGCGATCTCTCTCTCTCTCTCTCCATATCTGCAGGTTTGATTTTGTGAGAACTCTCTCTCTCTCTCTCTCCTTTTCTAATCCCTTAAATCTCACCCAAAGATTTCCAAAATTTCAAAAGCCCTCCCAAATTAATTAACCCATAATACAAAGTCACCATGACCGGTTAGTTTTGTAAAAAAAATTCACCTTTTGACATTTACTATATTTTTTATGGGGGAGTGACATTTTTGCAAAGGATGAGAATTTTTAGTATATTGAGTACCATTTACTCATTAACCTTTGAGTTCAGATCGGGATTGGCTCGAAAAAGCTCGTTTCAAAATCTTTCAAAACCGTTAAATAAGCTGAGTTTGAACAAGATTTTGAACTCGAGACGAGCTCAAGCCGAGTCCAAAAGCTCGTAATTTTGACAAAATTGCCCCTAGAGCAAATAAAGCTCAATTTACCCCGACTCAAAGCTCGTCATTTTTGTATCTAATACTGTAAAACATAGTCATCCCCTATTTCCCATTTGTACTAATTTCTCTCTCCTACACTTTCACATGCGCGCTCTCTCCTAGTCTCACCGGCGTCACCAATAGTCGACGTTCTCATCCGTCTCTTCGGCTCTTCTTATATCTAGCCCAAAGCAGCCTCTTCTATAGTTCGATGGGATTGAGTTTGTTTGTCTTCATCTTCGTCTTTGTCTTGTACTAACAAATTTCAGCTTTTTCATGTCTTCATCTTCGTTCACTCGAAATTAAGGAACTGATGGTTTGGTTTTTCTACTTCTTCCAAAGGCACGTACTGTCGGCAACGACGGACTCGTTTCTAACCCAAAGCGGTGGGCTCGATTCTATCCTAAAGAAGAGGGCTCGATTCCTCTTTCCTCCAAAGATATTGTCGGTGTGGCGATGGTTTGGTGTTTCTCTTTTTTTTTTTCATTTGAATAAAGACGAACGGGCATTGTTGATTGAAATGAAAATGTTTGCTTCTATTTTGCAAAACTTTAGTTGTTTTTTTTTTTGATTAGGTAAAAATTTGGGTAGGGGGCTACCCAAGAGCAAAACTTTAGTTGTGATTCTTATTATATTAATTAGCATCTTATTGTGTTAAAATTAGGGCGTCTAGGGTCACTAACTGGGACATTGGGACCACTTTGACATGTCCCCACTAGTGTATACTCCCTCGGTTCCAAAATAAAAGTCGTTTGACTTTTCTACACGCGTTTTAAGGAGGTTAAAACTATATAAAATATTATTTTTTTAATGAATTTGTTTTTATAAATTTATACTTATGAATACCAAGTATGAAATTATTAAAAAAAATTGATTGAAAAAATAATATTTTATAGTATTTTTATCTCCTCAAAAAGCATGTAAAAAAAGACAAACGACACTTAATTTGGAACGGAGGGAGTACTAACTTATCTGTAACCTCGGCTATTGGTCGTATCAGACACAAATGTTGGTTACTTGCAAGTGGGTTTCTCTTCGGTCATGGTATACTGGTCAACGAGCAAGTCAACTAGTGAAGATGGAGAATCTTGTTCCCAACGCTCTTTTCGTAAGGCTTCCTTTTGTAGGCGAACACTGACGGTGTATTATGAGAGTACGGGGAGTATCCGTATCTCCTTTCTTCTGTTTAATCTCGAACGCAGAGATATCAACTACATTTCTCTCTACCTTCTCTCCCTCTCTCTAAAAAAGCCCCTTCATTTGTCCCCGGACTGGGCTTATATACTACTCAAATTGTACGGATGTCTAGGGGACAAATAGCTAATAAGGCCCGCCACGTGGCGAGTTTTCTCAAACTTGTGGGATGTGGGCATGTGTGTCACGTTGTTCTTGTGAGCTGGAAACCTCTTCATGATAGTCTAGACCACGGCATGAGAGCATTGTGCAAAGGGGGCATTATTATCAAGTTTTTGCTAATGTAACTAGCCTTGTGTGCGGATAGCAGGTCGTGATGGGTTTGGTCCCGCCGACCCCTGTGCGGACTAATATTCTAGGTCTTTTCTTCTTGAGTGTCACTATTTCGTCTGTTTGGGCTCCTTTTCGAGATTTGACTAATATTAACTCGTTGATGACGTGTCACCCCACGTCGAAGTAGGGTTCCATCAAACCTGATGACCCGTTGGATGAAAGTTGATCTGATAAGTTAACGTCATATAGACGCCACACAATTGCACCACATACATCTTACATAGTTTCAGTTGTGTTTATTAATGTCAGTTATAAGCTAAATAACATATATGCTTTATAATTATAGTTTGTTTGGAGCATTTATTTGTATAAATATTATATTTTTTATGCTTAAAATATTTATATAATATTATTATTATTGTAATATTTATAAATTTAACTGAAATACTATTGTTTATTTATAATTTATTTATTTTAAGATTTTAATAACATATATGTTTTATAATTATAGCTTGTTTGGAGAACTTATTTGTATAAATATTATAGTTTTTATGCTTAAAATATTTATATAATATTATTATTGTAATATTTATAAATTTAATTGAAATACTATTGTTTAGTTATAATTTAACATTTTAAAAAACTTATTAGTAAAAAATAAAACACGGAGGAGTATTTATGAGCAAAGTTGTTTTTACAACTCTACGTATTGGCTGACGCTATTGTAATTTTTGCCTCCGTAACACATACAACTTGCCATCAGATTAATAAAATTCTTTCATAATACTCATCAATCTCAGGTCAAAGAGTAAACATACATAAATCACAATTTCAAACATCAATAAATGTGGAAAGAGACCAAAAACAGCTTATCGGCAATGAATTACAAATTATTTATACACAACAAACCTAGGAAATTCTCTTGGTTGTCCTATCATTAGTGGTCGCACAACTAAAGTAGATTTTGAAGAATAAATACACTCGACTAGAGTTCAGCTCCAGCGTTGGAAGACTAATAGTCTTTCCCAAACTGGTCGTTGCACCCTGATTAAGACAACCTTATCTGCAAAACCACTGCACCTAATGCAGTGCTTCTTATTACCAAAATTAATACACACATAACTTGACAAAATAAATAGAAATTTCTCTAGAACAAGGGGCCTAAGCACAAGCCACTAATCAGCTGGTTTGAGATCTGTAAATCAAAATCCAATGGTAGTTTAGGTCTCCGAACATCTGAAGATATGAACAAAGCCTTACAGCTTAAATTGCTATGGAAAATCTTAGCAGAACCGAATAATCCTTGGGTGGCACTAATCAAAGAGAAATACCTAAAACAAAAAGAACTCCTACACTATGATCGAAAGGGGTCAACTTCCCGGCAATAGACTCAGTTGACTAAATTAATCCCTTTATTCAAGCAAGTAATCCTTTGGTCAATTGGAAATGGACAGAACATCAACTTCTGGTTAGATCATTGGACGGGTGACGCACCTCTTATTACTTTGGTGCCTCATCCCCATCAAATAGAAACTACCACAATAGTAAACCAGTTTTTAAAAGAAGACAAGACTTGGGACCGAGAAAAATTGAATAAACTGATTGTTTACAACTTATCAAAAGAAACAATTGAAAACATCAAACTGACACCTATACCCAAAAACATACATATGGATAGGCTATATTGAAAATGGAGTAGAAATGACTGTTTCTCTTCCAAATCAGCTATAGACATGATGGGTAGTCTAAAACAACATTAAAAATCAGATTTGGGACCTGGATATGCCACCAAAGATCAAGACCTTTCTTTGGAAGATCTCAAAAAACGGGTTACCCACTACTTCTAAACTTGCATCAAGACGAATAGGAATCCCGACCAACTGTCTGCAATGTGACTCCAGTTTAGAGGACATCCCTCACCTACTTTGGGGATGCCCTATTTCAAGAGACACTATACTCGCGATTGATCCAGTGTTGTACAGGAAAACCGTCGATATTAAGAATAACATAGGCAAGAATCGCTTCTCTACTCTTGCCTTTGCCTGGTGAGGAATTTGGTACTTTAGGAACAAGACACTATTTGACGATATACACCCGGATGTGAGATGCATTAAATCTTTCATCACTGATCAAATTTCCCGATGGAAATCCACAAAAAATATTGAAGAACTTGACAACAACCAAACCACACAATCAACAACCACAACAACAAAAAAAAGAAGGAAGAAAACAAAATGGAAACCCTCATCGAATGGAAAACATAAACTTAATTTTGACGGGGCTCTCGCGCCGTCGGGTTCTGGCTCCTATGGCTTTATAATCAGGAACCATTTGGGAACCCCGATCTTCTTCGGTTGTGGTCCTTACCCGATTCCGTCTATTACGGGAGCTGAAAGCTTTGGGGCTTGACAATGAATCATAGCCGCATTAGAACTACAAATAACCGACTTAGAAATTAAGGGTGACAACCTAACTGTTATCAACAGCTTACAAGGTCTTGGGAAACCTTCATGAGACTCCGAAATGATTATCTCGGACAGTCTAGTCTTTCTAGGTTTCTTCTCTTCTGTCGAGATTCGTCATGTCTATCGCGAGGCAAACCAAGTTGCGGACCGTCTTAACGCATCTGAACTTTGCCATGCACATTCATATTAGCCCCGACGATTCCTTGCTTTGCTCCCTCATCTATATAGATGCCCTTGGCTCTTAGGGTCCCCTTAAAACCAAATTATTTTCGGTTCAAAAAAAAAAAAACTACGTATTCAAAGCCAAAGTCAACAAATATAAGTAAGGAGTGTAAGGTTTGAATTGACCCTTTTAACTCAAAAGTTTAAGCTATTATATTTGTATATGATCTTTTCAACCGTTAGTGTACTTTTACGACCTAGAACCAACGTGGGTTGAACTGTTTTTATCCCAACAAAATTCTTGTTTGACATATCAAACTCTAGGGGTGGTTCGGGTGTACTCACCCCTTTAGGAAAGGAAAAAAAATCCAGCAAACAAGTCCTCAGCCAACCAGTCTACAAGTTAATTAGCCTCTGTAAAGATGCAATTTTGATGGGTTTGATTCAACAGTTCCACACCATCATTGAAATTGCATGTCGGTGCATCTTGAGAGGTAATGTAACTCCTCATTCACTCATTGCACTGCACACAAATTTTGCTTGTTTTGGGGGTGAAGTAAAAACCAGTAAGCAGCTTTACAAAAAGGGCATTCAAACCAACAAGGAAACTTGAACAACACAAATTGCTGTTGGAGATCAAACAGTGTTACAGTTACACCAACAGAATCCACAAAAGCCTGACAACGACGAGGCAACAAACATGCCATGAAACAACAGCCTTACATAAGTGATATGATTCCGATTCGTAAAATCCGAATTCTTACAACAATCGCAAGCAACCATAGCCATTCAGTGATCTCAGGGACCCTCCAAAAGTAGGATGGTTTACCCTTACTCCTCTAGGAGGCCACAGCTGTCTCGACTGGCACTCGAATATCCTTGTAGTGGCAGACGTATGGTGCATCGCTGCCTATGTAGGGGCCCGTCCACCTTGCCTCGTCTATGTAGCTCGCATCCCAGACAGAGGCATAAAGGAACATGGGCTTCTCTGGGAAGGCAGATCCACTTTCCCTCTCCACTTTGCGCACCAGTTTCCCATCGATAAACCACTCTATGTAGTTGGGGAGCCACTTGATTATGTACTCATGGAAGCCATCTGAGATGTCGAAGCCCAGATCATGGATCTCCTCTCTGCTTCCAGTTCCTGCACTTGAAAAATGCAAACTATTATTTATTAGCTCCCATAACTATAGCAGAACTCCGAGAACATGTGCCAGATCTATTTAATTGACCAAGTAACAAAAATTTAACATAATTACATAAATGAGAAAGAAATTGGTAAATCACAGGAAAGGATAGATCAATGAAAATCAAGAAATAAGCTAAGTTGTCGCAAAAAACTAAGCATGAACTAGACCCAAGTTATGTCCTTTATGAAGTAAGAGAAACATGCCTGTAGTATAGTAGTTAGTCTGAACAATGGTCTTGTCTTTGCCCAAGAACTCAAAGTCGATCTCATCCTGGGACTTGTCGCCTTCCAAGGAAGACAGGTAAATGTTGAAGTTGAGACCACTAGTGTTGCCTGGAGGACATTTGATCAGAGCTCCAAAGGTACCATAGAGGTACCGGGTCGGTGATCTCCACCTAGCCCCACCACGTTCGTCGAAGGTGATGGTGAGATCTGAAGTCTCTGGGCAGTGGTTGCAGACTTCTGGGGTGTAATCTATAGCTATTTCCTTCAAGATTTCAGTCTTGTGGTAATCGGTTTCGGGGTGAAGTGCTGGATCTGCCATTGGAGATCAAGTAGAGTGATGGAGGAAAATGCTGTTCGAGTTCAATGGAAACTTATTACAGCCTCTCAAATATATAAAGCCACAATGAAGCATAATTTTTTTTCTCTTAGTGGTGCAAGTGAGTTTTATTTTAGAATTAAAGGAGATAATATTCTTCAGTAATGCACAAAGACATGTGAATATCAGCATAAAAAAAGGAAGAAGAAACAAGAATGCACAGTGTGTGGAATTGTTAAATATTGCAAGTTGTGAATGGCTAGATCTTTCCTTGACCTCCTTAATTCACCAAATTTAACTATTTAAGCATCTCTCTTTTCTTTATAATTGTTTTCACTGTTTTGATTTTTCTATATTTGTTAGATAATTTCTTCAAAACTACTACTGACTTTAGTATGATTAACTTGATCTTCATAACTACCAGCTCAAAACTGCAAACTAGAAAAACATCACTTCCACCAATCTGTTTTCAGTTTTGTAAGAAATTCAAGCTGAACAAAACAAACAAGCAAGTCTTAAATGTTGGCTAGTTTCTAATTATCTGATAAACCATGATGTACAGAAAAAGAAGAACAAATCCGATGATATCACGAGTTGAAAACTGACATGGTCCGAAGCTATAATTGCAGTACAAGTTCTTTGCAAAAATGCTAAGATGTCAGCCATCCGGAAGCTAAAATTGTTGAATAATTGCATCCAAAAGGAACTAGTATAGTATAAGGATGTGACAAATTTAATACCAATGTAATCACAGAGGTTTGCAATATGCAAGAATGCACATAGGGCAAGCTGTGCTGGAGAAGACAAACTGTAGCAAAAGCCTGAACTGTTGTTCATTATCCTCTATAGCTAGTAGCTACACAATATCAAGACAAGAGCCAAAAAGAGGACATTAAGGAACCTATCCAGTGGATCAAGACCTCTGAGCAACTCAAATTTCAGCTAGCAAGGAATCATTTTTGTGCTGAAACAAGCTTCATTACAAAATACAAGGCTCCAGCCTAAAATTCACATCCAGACTTGGGGTTTTCAGGTAAAACTTGAAGCCTATGGATAGATTCATACATTACTACAGTCTCTCCTGATTGGAGACCGAAATGAATACAGTAATTGGCTGGATCCACACATCAGACATCAGTAGTAAAAGAAAGCAGCTTCGCAGAATCAGGTATCAGAAATTGAAGATGAAAATACCAAATTCAACGGATAATCAATGGTAGGTCTTTAAAGGATGATTTGGTGATTCAATCAGCAACCAAATTAAGGGGAAAAAATCCCCCCGAAGAAGGCGAATTAGACGTTAGATGGAGGTGGAAGATTTTACCTCGGAGAAAACGGGGCAAGACGAGCTTCCTAGATCGGAATGAATCGAACCAAATGACAGATGAAGGGATTGACTCCACCGACTCGAATCTCGATCGTCAATGGA
Source organism: Persicaria tinctoria (assembly GCA_037127255.1). Taxonomy (NCBI): domain Eukaryota; kingdom Viridiplantae; phylum Streptophyta; class Magnoliopsida; order Caryophyllales; family Polygonaceae; genus Persicaria; species Persicaria tinctoria. The sequence goes on from JBANSL010000013.1 coordinate 66,652,990, forward strand.
ACCATACGATGTCGTTTCACGAGGTTGTATGAAGTCGGTGGCGCCTAAACGACAAATTCTCTACTTTAGAAAAAGGAAGATGATAAGACCGAGAGATAAACGTCAAATTTCCCTACTCATGTTGTCATGTGTGTAAATTTTTTTTTATAGAAGGCAAATATTTGGGCTTGGTCAACCTCGGTTGAACCAACGGACGAGAGAGTCAATCTCAACAAGAGGGGACGAAACAGAAAGTGTAGATGTAAGTCCGATGTGAATCATCCTATCACCCACAATGTTTTCTTCCTTGTAAATGTGAGAAAATGAGACATCGGCGAAGGACCTGCATAATCCAAGGGCGTCCGAAACCAACATCTCGATCTCCCATGTAACCTTCCAGATTCCTTTGCAAGCGTTGATAATCGACAAAGAGTCACCATCCACTTCCAAGTGCGAGCAGCCCATCCTAATGGCTTCACAAAGACCGGCATGGAGACCGAAGCACTCGGCCTGTAAGACTGAGGCCTTGCCATGACCTTGAGCACCACAAGCTAGAACCCTACCAAGGCAGTCACGGATGAAAAAACCCGAGGCAGCAAGGCCAGAGTCGACTTTTGCTCCATCAAAATTAAGCTTCACAAATCCATCTTTAGGTTTTTTCCATTTCACAAGCTTTTGTTTTCTTCTGATTATCTGGTGGGTGGGTGGTTTTTCGGTAGCCATATCTTCATCAAGAATCTCACTTTGAGCTTCTTTCCAGCTTTTTCGTAGTTGTTCAATGTGTTTGATCCAATAATCTGAATTTCTAGTATCATTGTTGTCAAACACAATTTTGTTTCTCAAGGACCATACTCCCCAAAGGGAGAAAGCCAGAGTTGAGCTCTGCTCAGGAGACAGCTTGGCAAATGTTATGATGTGTAAATGACTAAGAGTGTGTTTAGTTGATATGTCAAAAATACAGTAAGTATAAATTCTCAGGAAATTTGAGAAATATCTACGTTTGATTTATATATTTTTTTAAAATGAAAACCCAAGAATTCAACTTCCCAAAAAAATTTCAATTTCCGCCTAGATAAGTTCAACTTCTAACCTTTTGCATTTGAAAATTTTCAATTTGCCCTTTTAATCCTCTAAAATAAAAAAACCCAACCAAACACATTTTCACAATTCCCATCAATTTGACTTCCCGGGAATTCAATTCCCATCATTTCCCCCCTCTCAATTACATAACAAGCTTTCTAGATATAGATGACAAAGATGATAAACAAAACCAATGATCCATTGCCCTGGTGGTAAGGGAGAGGAGGTCAAGGGTTCAAATCCCATTATTTACACCTTTGTGTAATTAGTGGGTGTTCGGACCCGTGGGGGATTAGTCGACAACCTCGGAACCCCCACGTCACAAGATGAGAAACAAAATTTCCATGGAAAATCAATATTATAATACTAAAGGAGAAGTCGCATAAGACATGTGACGTATTCTCCTTTAATGTAGGATTTTAAATTTAAATTATTCATTAATTTAAGTTTAAAATCCTACATGTCATTTTCTCATTTTTCTTTTAATTCCTTTAAATACAAAATCAGTTGAGATATTTTCGATATTTTTGTTGGTTGGTTTAGATATTCACCGGATAAGATGAAAATTAAATCATATTTATCTTAACAAATCTTTGATTTTCACACAATTCTTAACAAAATTTTGATCTTCTCTGTTGATTAAAATCAAAGATTTTCCTATCATTCATTATTATATTACATTTTCCATCGAATTTTAATTTTTATAACTTTTTTTGTTTATATTGCTAATTATACCATCAATATCAATATATTTATTGATCAAAAAATAAAATCCCTAGGGTCGGCCCTAGTGGAATAGATTTAATTTCTTCATGAAGAAAATGCATTACATTTTCCATCTAATTTTCATTTTTATAGCTTTTGATGTTTATGTTCCTAATTATACCATCAGTATCAATATATTTATTAATCAAAAAATAAAGTCCTTAGGGTCGGCCCCATTTGAATGGATATAATTTCTTCATGTAATTATTTCTATATCAGCATGATTCATGAAGAAAATTCATTCCACCATTCTTGATTACCGAAACATCATCTACATGACAACATTATCACCATTACATACTTTGATCCATTTGGAAGATTCAATTTTTTTTAAGTAGCTCAACTGTCTCTCAAACTTATTCTTTATGTTTATTTTTTTAAATCGCCTTATTTATTTAGTTTCATTATTATTCTAATATTATTAGCATTATATTGATACTAATAATATTTACAAGTTTTACCAATATTGCATAACTTTATGCTGATACTTGATTCTAATGTTTAAAGTTTCTTATTATTTAGCATATTTATTTATTTTAGTATTCAATATGTTAGAGAATGTTTATTATTTTTATTACTTTGTGATACTTATAATATTTATGTCAAAAATAATGAACGACATTATATAAACATAGGGGAGTTAGTTATAATACTAAAGGAGAATTCGCCTAAGCCATGGCGACTTCTCCTTTAATATAGGTATTTTAATGTATTTATTAATTGAGTTCTTTCACAAATCTAATTCAGTTAAGATTAGATACGGAATCAGTTAAGATATGGCAATTGCATATCGGTTGTTTGGATAACTATGCAAATCTAATTAATTAAATCTAATAAAGTTAAGATTTGAAAACGAAATCAGTTGAGATATTCTTGATATTTTGGTTGGTTAGTTTAGATATTCAACAGATAAGATTAAAATAAAATCATATTTATTTTAGCGAATTAATAAATATGATTTTCTTCTTTATCTGTTTATAGTTTTAATTGTGTGTCTTCCTATATATACCATCATTTACTATATAATCACCATTCTTCTCACTTCCTTTCCATTTTTCTTCTTCTTATCTCTACCTCATGTTTATTGTATCCGTTGAAGGATAAATTCATACAATCATACTGACTAATTACTAATTGTGGAAATTATTGGTGAGACTCAATTTGATTTATCGTTTTCTTTCATTTTTGTATTTATTTTAGTTTCAATTTCACATTCTCAATGTAAGATTTATTTGTACGCATATAGTACTTCTTAATTTGTATGCATAACTCTATAATGTAATTTATTTGGTTGATCAATATATAAGCAATGAACTGAAATATGACAATTAATATTTACCCTACTATAACCGATGACAATGAATAAAAAAATATTCTTATTTAAAGACATCTCGCACAAGGTGCGGGTTACTATCCTAGTTAAGATAGAAAGTGACCTTACCAGTTTTCCGTTTTTTATACTGATATTTTTTTCATTTTGACACATTTTTTAAAAAAACAATAAAAACTATATAAATCAGTGTATAAAAAAGCAAAAGGCGCACCAAGGCGATGGGGTTCCCATTGCCTAGGCGCAAGAGAGGTGAGAGGTGCACGCCTTTCGGATCAAGGCGCTTAATTATAGAATTTCCCTTCTACATTGATATAATGATGAAACAATTTGTATATATAATATATGAAATTAGGGCTGGCACGGTACGGTACCGTGGGAAATTTTCGATTACCACCTACCGTACCGATATCTTTCGGTATGTAATTTTCGTTACCACATACCAACCGAAGTTGTTGGTACCGAAACTATCGGTTACCGAAGGTCTGGTACAGTGGTACCATGGTACTAGCAGTCTCACTTAATTTTCATTTACATGGTTTTATGTATGGTAATTGTGGTTACCGAATGTTTGGTACCGATGGTACCATCGATACCAAAATAACGAGGTTGGAACGGTACCGATGGTACCGGAGCAGCTCAACCATTGTTCACAATATTGGTAGGAAATTAATTAAATTAAGGGATTTTTTTAAAAAAAATATTTTTTTTACATATATATTTGGTACCATGGTACCACGGGATTTGAACTTTGCATACCGTATATCGTACCGAGGTTGGTTGGTACCGACATTTCGGTTACCAATTTCTTCGGTTACCGATTTCGTGGTACCAACTTAGTGTTGGTACGATTGGTAATCGGTTGGTACGGTAATTTTCGTACCATGGCCCAGCCCTAATATATAACATTAAACAATACGCTATATAACATAATATCATATGGAATAAATAGGTGACAAGCATAAGCCATATACACAAAAACTAATATTTAAGTCAAATCATCAAATGGCACGAGTATATGACTTCAAAGAGCATCATTATAATATTTTCACCACTAGAACTGCATATGTTACTACTAAGAGCATCATTCCAATATTTTTACCACTAGGATTGCATAGGAGCTTTCCCTTTTACCATTGACCTATTTGAATAATGGGGCTCACTAGCTTTGTCCACAATTTCCCATGTCAAAATGTCATCTTTAAATACAAAATCATGTACTAAAACAGAAATTTACACAAATCGACCAAAAGGCGCAGAGGCGTGCGCCTTTGCGCCTCTGAGCCTAGGCGCACTAGGCGTGCGCCTTTTGGACTCCCCTCGCCTTGACCTCTATGAGGCGCCAGGACCATCGCCTCAACGTCTAGGCGCAAGGTGCGTGATAATGTATATTTTAGATAGGCATTATAGACATTTTTAGTTTAGTTAGGTTGCATTTCTTTCATACTTTGTTGATAAATTGCATCTTGTGATTATTTTAGAAGAGTTCGGATTCTGCGCAAATTTGTGTTTATCTCGCAGATTGAATCGGAACACATTTGGGAGATGCAATATCTCGAAGAGGAACACAAGAAACATGGGAAGGAACAAGGAAGGAAAGATGCAAGACAAGAGGAGAAACCCGCAATTGAAGACAAAAAGCTACGGCAAAACAGCATGCAGCGGGCGCCGCAAGGATGCGGCGGGCGCAGCATGGCACGCTGCAGCGGGGGTACAAAGCAACAGTGTGCGGCAAGCGCAGCACCTATGCTGCGCCCGCAGCATTGGTCGGCCGCGTCTGTGCGCGTCGTTTTAATTATTAAAACCCTAGAACCTATTGATTTCTTTAGTGGCCGACTTTGGATGATTGATAAGGCCATTTTTAGGGATTTTTCCAGCACTTCTATTCTTACGTTCATCAGACACTTTAGAGATTTTGAGCGATTTCTTCCATGAGGAACTAAACTCATCTATTCTGCCTGCAATTTGAAGCTTTATTTGGATTGATTGTGAGTTTCTAATTCTCGTTCCTTGTTTCTTATATTTGAATGCTTCAACTTCTTTGTGCTTGATTGTTTATTGTTTTGTTCTATCTTGTCTGGCCAACTTGTTAGATCAATTCAATCGCTAAGGTTTTGTAGATTTCTGGTTGTGAACCTTAACCTAAGTGGCAAACTTGTTACTTTAGGGCTGGTTGAACTAATTGAATGAGTAGGAAGTTGAATGTGTTGTTAAATCCCTCTTTAGGGACTGCAAATACCTTGGCTAATCTCTGAACTAAAAGCTATTAATTGGGTTAAATCCTTCTTTAGGGACTGTTCGATTGATAAGGGTTGCTAGGACTGGTTGGACTAGTAACTATATTAGGTCGGGACTAGGGCATTCATGGGAAACTTAATAGGACGAAAATAAGTTACAAGGATCGCTTCAATCCAATAAAGTGAAAAATTGTAGGTAGAATTGCTTCTCCTAATTGTCTAAACCAAATTCATTTACTTTGCTTTCATCAATCCGCTTTGATAAAAGGCGGAACTTTCACTCTCAAATCCCCCATTTTGGTTACTTTGATTGACACTTAAGTCATACTTGAGTTATAATTTTCCATGTGGATCGACCTCTTGCTTATCGCTACACTTGCTATAGGTTTGAGTTTTCTTTGGCGGTATTCAACGATAGGTTTTACCTCCGTCAGCGCGTCTAGGCGTCGCCTTTTTATACACTGTATAAAATATCAATTATTTTATTAATTTTTTAAATATAATTTCATACTTAATCCTATCATTTATGAAATTATTTAAAAAAATAATATTTTATAGAGTTTTTAACATTTTAAAAACTTAATAAAAAATAAAACACGGAGGAGTATTATATGAGTAAAGTTGTTTTACAACTCTACATATTCAAAGCCAAAGTCAATAAATATAAGTAATGAGTGTAAGGTTGGAATCTACCCTTCAAACACAAAAGTTTAAGCTATTGTATATGAGCCTCTCCACCGTTATATTTTGTGTACTTTTACAACCTACAAGTGGGATGAACTGAACTGATTTTATCCCAACAAAATTCTTGTTTGACATATCAAACTCTATAACATTTGACAAAACTGTTTTATTGATAATTGCAAAAAGCTTTCTCACATTGTTTTAAAAAGATCCGCCAAACAGGTTTTCTCGACCTCACCCGTAAAGACGTCATCGGATAGATTTTTTCTACCTGAATTCTTTGTTAATAAAAAAAATCCAACAAACAAGTCCTCAGCCAACCAGTCTGCAAGCTAACTAGCCTCTCTAAAAAGATGCATTTTGATGGGTTTGATTCAACAGTTCCACACCATCATTGAAATTGAATGTCGGTGCATCTTGAGAGGTAATGTAACTCCTCATTCACTCATTGCACTGCACACGAATTTTGCTTGTTTTGGGGGTGAAGTGAAAACCAATAAGCAGCTTTACAAAAAGGGCATTCAAACCAACAAGGAAACTTGAACAACACAAATTGCTGTTGGAGATCAAACAGTGTTACAGTTACACCAACAGAATCCACAAAAGCCTGACAACGACGAGGCAACAAACTTGCCATGAAACAACAGCCTTACATAAGTGATATGATTCCGATTCGTAAAATCCGAATTCTTACAACAATCGCAAGCAACCATAGCCATTCAGTGATCCCCGGGACCCTCCAAAGTAGGATGGTTTACTCTTACTCCTCTAGGAGGCCACAGCTGTCTCGACTGGCACTCGAATATCCTTGTAGTGGCAGACGTATGGTGCATCGCTGCCTATGTAGGGGCCCGTCCACCTTGCCTTGTCTATGTCGCTCGCATCCCAGACAGAGGCATAAAGGAACATGGGCTTCTCTGGGAAGGCAGATCCACTTTCCCTCTCCACTTTGCGCACCAGTTTCCCATCGATAAACCACTCTATGTAGTTGGGGAGCCACTTGATTATGTACTCATGGAAGCCATCCGAGATGTCGAAGCCCAGATCATGGATCTCCTCTCTGCTTCCAGTTCCTGCACTCGAAAAATGCAAACTATTATTTATTAGCTCCCATAACTATAGCAGAACTCCAAGAACATGTGCCAGATCTATTTAATTGACCAAGTAACAAAAATTTAACATAATTACATAAATGAGAAAGAAATTGGTAAATCACAGGAGAGGATAGATCAATGAAAATCAAGAAATAAGCTAAGTAGTCGCGAAAACTAAGCATGAACTAGACCCAAGTTATGTCCTTTATGAAGTAAGAGAAACATGCCTTTAGTATAGTAGTTAGTCTGAACGATGGTCTTGTCTTTGCCCAAGAACTCAAAGTCGATCTCATCCTGGGACTCGTCGCCTTGCAAGGAAGACAGGTAAATGTTGAAGTTGAGACCACTAGTGTTGCCTGGAGGACATTTGATCAGAGCTCCAAAGGTACCATAGAGGTAGCGGGTCGGTGATCGCCACCTGGCCCCACCACGATCGTCGAAGGTGATGGTGAGATCTGAAGTCTCTGGGCAGTGGTTGCAGACTTCTGGGGTGTAGTCTATAGCTATTTCCTTCAAGATTTCAGTCTTGTGGTAATCGGTTTCGGGGTGAAGTGCTGGATCTGCCATTGGAGATCAAGTAGAGTGATGGAGGAAAATGCTGTTCGAGTTCAATGGAAACGTATTACAGCCTCTCAAGTATATAAAGGCACAATTAAGCATAATTTTTTTTTCTGCTAGTGGTGGAAGTGAGTTTTATTTTATAATTAAAGGAGATAATATTCTTCAGCAATGCAAAGAGACATGTGAATATCAGCATAAAAAAAGGAAGAAGAAACAAGAATGCACAGAGTGTGGAATTGTTAAATATTGCAAGTTGTGAATGGCTAGACCTTTCCTTGACCTTAATTCACCAAATTTAACTATTTAAGCAGCTCTTTTTTCTTTATAATTGTTTTCACTCTTTTGATTTTTCTATATTTGTTAGATTATTTCTTCAAAACTACTAATAACTTTAGTATGATTAACTTGATCTTCATAACTACCAGGTCAAAACTGCAAACTAGAAAAACATCATTTCCAGTTTCCACCAATCTGGTTTCAGTTTTGTAAGAAATTCAAGCAGAACAAAACAACCAAACAAGTCTTAAATGTTAGCTGGTTTCTAATTATCTAATAAACCATGTGATATAGCAAAAGTAATTCAACAAAAGATTCAGGGGCATAATCGTTATTTATATGGTAAACCCTAATCGTAAACCCTAACTCTCATTATATATATATGATCGATTACTAGGGTTAGGGAGGGCTTCGATCAGCCGACACATTCTGACTTGAGCGTCGGAGGCTGCTCTGGGGAGACAAGTCCCGCCCCGATCTCGTTCTTGGTTGATCTTGCAGGATTGCATCTCCTCCTCAAGGGGAGACAAGCCCCGCCCCGATCTCGTTCTTGGTTGATCTTGCAGGATTGCATCTCCTCCTCAAGATCTATGGTGCAGATTTTACCCATTACATTTGGCGCCGTCCGTGGAAATTCGATAAAAAAAGCACGATGGTCGAAACTCCCAGTGAGAAAAACAAATCAAAATCGACGGTCGAATTTCGTTGAACCTCCGGCTCCATGGAGTAGTGGAACCTTTCCTCGGCAAGAGCTCCATGCCGCCTTCCAGGGTTGCATCCTCCCTCTTCCTCGTGGTCTCCGGAGCCCTAATTGACGAAATCGAGAAGCCCTACAGACTACAGTCACCGGGGCTGGGGGCACTTCGTGTCATCTCGCTCGCCACCGCAGGCACAAGCGGTCTTCATCGCCATTGCAGCCTCCGCCTGCTAGTGCCTGGTGTTGCCTCCAATCAACCATGCCCGTTCGTAGACGACAGAGTGGTGATGGTTCTTGCCGGTGTCGAACCTCCGGCCCAACCGCACTGCCACCACAGATCAACCCCGGTTGTTTCGAAAGACGGGCGGCTCGTAGTGGATCTGAACTCGAGACCACACCGGCAACGATGGGAAGGCCGGGGTCACCCGAATCCGCCGTTGAGCATCCTTCGCCACCGTCGAGGTCGAGGTAAAGATGGGACAATGGTCGAAGATGCCGCTTCGAGTTCATGCGTCGCCGCCGCCATCTACAAGCCTTACGAAGAAGACGACTAGTTTGCATATTTGGATTAATTATTATCAAAGCAAGCCCGGAGTTCTCAAAAATCGCGGATCGGTCTGTAATTTTCAAATAATTACGGAAAGGGCTCCAAGCTTCTGGAGTTGTAGATTTTGAGTCTGGACGCCAAGATGATCAAAGGGCAAAAGCGTTGTGGATGCACTATCTACCAAAATCTGGGCGCGCTTCACCAGTGACCCCAAGCGATCGTTCTTTAATGCTCGATACCTCAATGACGACCGAGGCCAAGTACATCGAGACTACAAGGGTCTTGTTCGTAACCCCCATCAAGAAAATTGCATCGGATTCCCCAACGGACGAGTTCTTCTCCCTTTGAATTTTATTTATTTACCGTTCAATTCGGCAATAATTTGGTGCATTTACTTTTCGGCAAGCACAAGCTTCACTAGGCTGATCATATGCTGGAACGGATTAGATTGTCCTTTCTTTAACAATTAATCCAGAATCTGAAGGGTTGGGTTACCCATGGTCAAAATCATAATTATAGTGGCTAATTAATTTGCGTAACAATCGGAATAGAAGTTAATTGTGTCGGGTTGCATATCTTTCTGTTTACACAATATAGTCTTGGTGGCATGCATTTCAATTCCAACTTGGTCTTTGTTCAAAATTGAAATCCACCTAGTTGCTTTTTGTGATGTCGTTGAAAGGTTTAGCGAATCTCTGAATTAACATTACCGGCTGATATATTTTCTGATTTTCATCTTCCTCATTTGATTTTCATGGGGTTGGAGCAAGCGGCGAGCAAGGGGCGCGTGCACACCATATAATCACCATGATGACATTCACGAGACCGGGCTGGATGCGAACCTCCATATCACCACCTAGATCGGTTACTAAAAGACCGAAGAGGAACTCATCATGTTAACCTTGCACAAGGGCGAACCGGCTCCTCACATTGCATTAGAGCAATCTCGGATGAGTATTGCATCCCTAATCGCTACAGCAATCCAAAGCAAAAGCCTATTAGCTAAGTTCTCTATATATGTCTTATTTTGAGGAAAAGCTTACTCTTTAGTTAATCATATTGCATGGTTGATTGCATCGGTGACATATCAATTCTTGGAATGCTTATATGCGCATTTATATATAGAAGAATATTATATCAAAGCCATAAAAAAACAATCAACAAATCGCCACTCAAGGCCAACAAATCGCCAATTTCAGGCCAATAGAGCGCCACTTAAGGCCAAAAGAAAGCCGATTTCAGGCCACGAGAATGCCACTTAAGGCCAAAAGAAAGCCGATTTCAGGCCATGAGAACGCCACTTAAGGCCAAAAGAAAGCCGATTTCAGGCCACGAGAACGCCACTTAAGGCCAAAAGAAAGCCGATTTCAGGCCACGAGAACGCCACTTAAGGCCAAAAGAAAGCCGATTTCAGGCCAATAGAACGCCACTCAAGGCCAAAGGATCGCCACTCATGGCCAACGAATCGCCACTCAAGGCCAAATGATCGCCACTCATGGCCAACGAATCGCCACTCAAGGCCAAATGATCGCCACTCATGGCCAACGAATCGCCACTCAAGGCCAAATGATCGCCACTCATGGCTAACGGATCGCCAATCAAGGCCAACAGATCGCCAATCAAGGCCAATAGAATGCCACTCATGGCCAACGGATCGCCACTCATGGCCAACGAATCGCCACTCATGGCCAAAGAGCGCCACTCATGGCCAACGAAAACGTCACTTAAGACCACCTAAAGCTAATTCTAAGCCATAACAACGCCGTTAAGGGCCAGCAAAACTCGAAATCAAGCAATAAGAATTTCATTTAAAGCGAAATGCTCAACCTTAATGAAAGCAATCAGCATGTCAATCATAAATAAAATTTAAGCAAGAATGTCATCAACTCCATTATATCGTGTTGTTCGGTTGAGAATGCTAAAGCTTGCAGGATACAACGAAGACAAGGGGCAAGCATTACTCGTGTTATTCGTCTTCCCTCATCACTAGATCGTGATAAGGAAACCCGAGGGGCAATTGATATAGCAAAAGTAATTCAACAAAAGATCCAGGGCATAATCGTCATTTATATGGTAAACCCTAATCGCAAACCCTAACTCTCATTATATATATGATCGATTACTAGGGTTAGGGAGGGCTTCGATCAGCCGACACATTCTGACTTGAGCGTCGGAGGCTGCTCTGGGGAGACAAGTCCCGCCCCGACCTCGTTCTTGGTTGATCTTGCAGGATTGCATCTCGCCGATCCTCCTCAAGATCTATGGTGCAGATTTTACCCATTACACCATGATATAAAGAAAAAGAAGAACACATCCGATAATATCACGAGCTGGAAACTGAAATGGTCCAGAATTTGATCTAATTAGTCATTAATCGAAGCTATAATTGCAGTACAAGTTCTTTGCATCCGGAAGCTAAAATTGTCGAATAATTGCATCCAAACGGAACTAGTATAGTATAAGGATGTGACAAATTTAATACCAATGTAATCATAGAGGTTTGCAATATGCAAGAATGCACATAGGGCAAGCTGTGCTGGAGAAGACAAACTGTAGCAAAAGCCTGAACTGTTGTTCATTATCCACTATAGCTAGTAGCTACACAATATCAAGACAAGAACCAAAAAGAGGACATTAAGGAACCTATCCAGTGGATCAAGACCTCTAAGCAACTCAAATTTCAGCTAGCAAGGAATCATTTTTGTGCTGAAACAAGCTTCATTACAAAATACAAGGCTCCAGCCTAAAATTCACATCTAGACTTGGGGTTTTCAGGTAAAACTTGAAGCCTATGGATAAATTCATACATTACTACAGTCTCTCCTGATTGGGGACCGAAATGAATACAGTAATTGACTGGATCCACACATCAGACATCAGTAGTAATTAGTAAAAGAAAGCAGCTTCGCAGAATCAGGTATCAGAAATTGAAGATGAAAATACCAAATTCAACGGATAATCAATGGTAGGTCTTTAAAGGATGATTTGGTGATTCAATCAGCAACCAAATCAAGGGGAAAAAATCCCCCCGAAGAAGGCGAATTAGACGTTAGATGGAGGTGGAAGATTTTGGGCGTGTTTGATAGGGGATGGGAAGGGATGCCGCGGGTGGGGGTGGGTTCTCGGGAACCGCGCCTGCGTGTTTGGCGAGGGATGCGCGGGGGTGGAAGAGGATGGGAAAGCGGGGATGCGGGGGATGAGACGGGATGCACGACGCATCTTCTGAAAGGAGGATTTGGGGGATGGGAACCCGAAGAGTCCCAAATCTGCCCTTCCCTCTCTCCTCCATAAATTCGAAATTTTTTCACATCAATCTCACATTCCTCTCTCTTTTCACTCTTACCAGGACGCTTCGTGGAACAGCGGCGAAGAAGACGACTTTCGAGCCTCCATTGTTGTCGATCTGCACCTCCAGGTAAGCCTGTGTTGTTTTTTTGGATTCCATCGTTTGTGTTCTTGAATATTCTTCGTCATTTCGATTAAAAGCTAGGTTTTTTTTTTGAAATGGGGAATTTGTCGCCGGTTTTCAACATCTCTCCCCAAATCGATTGAAAACTAGGGTTTTCCATCGAGTTAATTGCATGTTTAGGGTTATTACTCTCAGTTTTCCATGAAAAAACGATGAAAAAGTTAAAAAGGTTCTTGGGTAACAATTGTCAGATTAGGGTTTCGATTGTCAGAGAGGATTTTTGGCTTCCATGGCTGGGTTTTTTTGGAGTTTAGGGTCTTCATATCGTCACAACCTTCGATTTGAGTTACCATGTTTACTCATATGTTGTTGCTTGTTAACTAATTTAGGAGCTTATGTTGTTGTTCAATCTTAGAAATTGCTTCAGCTTTATGTTTGAGATTATGTTGTTATTCATCATGTTGCTTTCTTTAACATTATATGTTGTTGTTGAATCTCAGAAAATGTGTGCCATGAACTTGTTGTTCCTCCTGAGTTTACTCATATATGTGTTGCTTGTTAACTAATTTAGGAGCTTATCTTGTTGTTCAATCTTTTAGAAATTGCTTCAGCTTTATGTTTCAGATTATGTTGTTGTTCATCATGTTGCTTTCTTTAACATTATATGTTGTTGTTGAATCTCAGAAAATGTGTGCCATGAACTTGTTGTTCCTCCTGAGTTTACTCATAAATGTTGTTGCTTGTTAACTGATTTAGGAGCTTATCTTGTTGTTCAATAGGGATATGGTGTTGTTGGTCCTCCTGAGTTTTCTGGCTTCTTAACTGATGTGAATATGATATTGTTGGTCCTCTAGAGATTGTTTTTGCTTCTTAACTGATATAGGAGAGACTATAGGGATATGGTGTTGCTCCTGAGTTCATTGTTGTGAATCATGTTGGTGTCTTTTACATTCTGTTGTTGTTGAGTCTCAGAAAATGTGTGACATTAACTTGTTGTTCCTTCTTAGTTCATTGTTGCTTCTGAAATGCTTTAGAAGAGACTCAAGGGATAATTTCTAGCTTGTTAACTGATGTGAATATGATATTGTTGGTCCTCCACATATTTTTGTTGCTTCGTAACTGATATAGGAGAGACTCTAGGGATATGGTGTTGCTTCTTAACTGATTGTTGTTCCTCCTATTGCTTTCTTTCACATTATGTTGTCGGTCAATCTCAGAAAATGTGTGACATTACGATGTTTGTCCTCCTCTTGCTTTCTTATAGATTATGTTGTTTTTTTTTTTGCAAATATCACACCATAACTTTGGATGGTTGTTGGAATGCTGATTAGAGAAGGGATCCAGATTAGGTTTTCTTGATTTGAAAATGATTTCTTTTTCCCAAACATTGATATGGTTTCTCTGTCACAATATCAATGTTGTTTAGATTATTTGATTATGTCCATTTATGGTCTTTGAAGAAGGCTGATCATTGTAGGCAATTACTATAGGATTAGGGATCAGCATACATCTACTGAAGAATAAAACCTTTTAACCTCTTAGCAATGGTTGCTAGTTGGAAGGATTGAACTTTGAAAGAATCTCCACCCTTACATCTTCTGTAGGGATATGGTGTTGCTTCTTAACTGATTCTGTCACTACATTAACAAGCACTCATTCCCTAATAATTATCATGAAACCCGGACATGTTTGGTTTGTCTTTTCAGTTTGCTTTCTGTTAGGTATCTCCTTTCTTTCATGTTTTTGTTTTGATTTAGCACTAAGTGGTTATTATGTCCAACTGATCTGAACAAAGAATTTTTGATTTTGCTCTAATTGGTGCATATCAAGTGAAGTTGTGAACTGTGAACGATGTTTGAATGTTTCCCTCCCCTATGTATAATTTATATGTGCATATATGCAAGACTATGTGCACTGCATTGATTTTAAATTTTTTTTTTGGGGAATCATTCGGCTGTGAATTACTCTTGAGTTCAGTTAGGGTGTTTTGGGTGGCAATTGGTATATTCGCAAGTCTTGCATGTTTTTATTTAGCTTCTTTCAACTACTTTGACAATCATATATGCCTTTTGAACGTGCTTGTTGTTTTGATATATCCAATTGTACACATATATACTCCCATTCTTCTTCACACATTATTATGACACCGTGAATGTCCATCTCTTCTTCACTGCGTTGTTGTCGTTGTTATGGTTACCTAAGCACTAACACTTGATATTTCCAAATGAAGCATGTACCCATATTCGGACACCGAGGTTCTCTCCGACACCGACTCGGATAGCGACCGTAGCTACGCAAGTGGGGACCCCAGAGCGTACTATTGGCTCCACAGTGACTATGACTATGGAGCCTCCAGTCGTCGTCGGCGCACTCGAGATGACGAGGACGAGGCGCAGTCGGACGCCCGCGACCCCCAGGATGTTGAGGAGGATAACGCGCTTTGGGCCATGTACCGTGACGAGGTTAGGGAGCTGTGCGCCCAAGTCCGGGGCCTCCTGGCACAGGACGCTCGCAGGGAGCACCTGCTGAATGCGCGCAACGACGAGCTGTAGGAGACCAGGGCCCTGAACGTCAATCTTGGTGTCACTAACGACACCATGGTCCAGAGGATTGCTGAGCTGAGCACATTTATGTGTGAGCGTTGGGTGCACCACGCTGGGGAGCAGCTCCGCACTCGTCGCCTCTCCCACATGACCAGGCTGCTTGGGTGGATTATCCTCGTGCTCCTCATCGTCATTGCGCCGCTGATCCACAGGCCGTAGTCGTGGAGCTGTTATGAAGATCTTCTGTTAATCTTTTGTGCTTGTTGTTTCTCTAAACTTTTGCTTTATGTTCAGTTTATGGTTGACGTAGCTGGGAACATGTAATTCAAGACAAACCTTTGTGGTTGACGACCCCCATTTTGTGCAGTTCGGGGTCGCGGATGTAAGGCAGCAGTAACCAACATTGCAACCTCGGCACATGGGTAAAGCTTTTTGTATGCCGAGTGTTGTGGCACCCATTTTGCTATGGTGCATTTTGGGCCTTTGTATGTAGAACCATCATCGTTGTAATTTATAATATGTACACAAATGTAAGCACCAATCGCTCAACCCCTATGTCGTTGTTTATAATCAGTTGTATGTCGTTGTTTATAATATGTACGCAAATGTAAGCACCAATCGCTCAACCCCTATGTCGTTGTTTATAATCAGTTGTATGTCGTTGTTTATAATATGTACGCAACTGTACTCACCATTCTCTCAAGCTGTATGTCGTTTATAATCAGTTGAATTGATGACGTCCAATTCAGAGTATGGCTTACGGTGTACAATTGAAGCATCACAAGACGTACCTAGAACATCTGAAAGGATGTGGTCAACCACAACATCCAACACCAAAAACTTCCACAAAATGTTACCACCGGAATGAAATTTGTCGACCCCATGCACACACTACAAGCCAGTTGACTACACATAAAATGATATCCTCGTCTACCCATCGAACATCGAGCGTGCTTTCTATCTAACGCGACGGTCGTTCCAAATCTGGTGAGCAATTTCGTCCCTAAGCGCCTTGATCTCTTGGCTTGCCCCCGCGGTGTCGTCCACGGGGACGAAGGGGTCATCGTCCTCGTGGCCAACCTCCTCTCCCGCGTCGTAGGCGTCTTTGTCACCGTCCCCGTCGGATGGTGCATCAGTGTCCAGCGGGGGCTCGACGAACCTTTCATCGTCTTCTGAGTCTGAGCCCGACGCATTGCGGGCATCCCGAGCGTAGTTGTGAAGGGCGAAGCACGCAATGATGATCGCAATCTGCTTCCGTATCGGATACTTGGGCAGACCACGGAGGATCCTGGACTTCATCTTCAACACACCAAAGGACCTCTCGATCGCGCCTCGGAGGGATGAGTGTGACTTGTTGAATGCTTCCTTTTCGTTTTTCGGTTGGGATGCGACGAACTGAGGTCCGTGGTACTTCGTCGTCGAGTACGGGATCATGTAGCCATTTCGGAGACCATACCCCTTGTTGCATAGTTAGTACTTCCCTGCTGGTGGATGTGGGAACCTCAGCGCAGGCGTCTTCACTGCGTGATCAAAGACACATGCATCATGTGCGCTACCTTTCCATCCAGCGGATACGAATGTGAAGCGAAGGTCGAAGTCGCAGACGGACATGACGTTGAACGTTGTTGTCCCCTTCCTGCAACGGAACCTTTGTTGTTCTTCTTTAGGAAGGGCGGCCTCAATATGCGTTCCGTCGATAGCCCCAATTGCACCCTTGAAGTATGCCCAGTACCTGTTGTCGTTGGCAATCTGCTCAGGAATGTCTCTGAAACGAGGGTCTCTGGGCCTGATCAAGTCCCCCGCAAGACCGCGGTACCCGTTGCAGCTCCCCCCGCATATGGCATCAAGCACATTGGTTATGGACTCCGAAATTGTACTGCTTGAGCGTTGGAAACGCTCGCAAGAATTGCGCTGACTGGAGCCCCAAGCCATGGTATTGACGAAGATGGCAACCTTCTCCATCACAGACATTTGGATTGATCCGCGCAGACCGTACTGATGTTGAAGCATCCCACAAAGTCGAATGAATGCTCCCTTTTCCATTCTGAACGCGTTGACGCTTCTTGTATGCGAACGGTGGGTAAGGATTTCGTCAACCCATCGTGCCCCTGTAAACTCCCCAATGAACTGGGGAACCTTGTGCACATGGGTAAAGTAGTGGTGGGCATATGGGAGCCACTTGAGGAGGATGGCGATGAATCCAGCTGCGCCCTTGCCTTGTCGACGTATTCGTCAACGACGACGTTCAATCAGCGTTTCCATCCGCCTGCATGGACGTAGTCGTATGAGCTCAGATCTCAAAACCAACCATATCCATACACATGGGTTATGTTATTGCAACCATACATTGGGAAGAAACAAATTGCAAGGGAAAAAATTGTCCACTACATTGAAACGGTTATTACATCGCAAACAACAATGTAGGCATCACAGAACAATGTATGTAGCACACATAAACGTATATATGAAGGCCTTAACCTGCCCTTCAAATGCGATAACACACAAACACAAATGTAATGACAAACATAAACATGTGGAATAAACTGGGTCCTTATTGAGATGCTCACTTCTCACATTGAAAAAAATGTTGGTCCAGGGATACTTGTGGAGGGTCAGTCAAGGTGTATGGCGCTCAGCTGCTGCCTGTCGTTCGTCGAATACAACCACCTAAGCCACTTCAGCCTGGCGACGTTGTTGTCAAGCTGAACAAAGACATCACGTCGCGTGCTGTCTCTGATGACAGCTAAGCTGAAGCACCAAATGGGATCACCTTCGGCCACAAGACCCTCTGCAACCATCGACCGCACCACATCCAACACTGCTTTCGTTGTGTCTTGGGGGGCATTCGACGACACCTCGTCCTTGTGCATAGCGTCAATGATCTCTCGGGTGCTGTCTTTGATGACCCCGACGCTGCGTGCGAACAGTCTACTCCCCTCCGACACGCGGACGTTGCGCTTGGAGCTCCGCCGGGAGGAGGTAGTCTCAGAACCAACCGGACGCTTACCCGTAGACGGCTGTGACGGACCGGCGGCTGGTGCCCCTTGAGCCACTTGAGGGGGGGATTCATCGTCGTCCACAATGCCCTGCACAAAGTCTTGCATGGAGGGCGTTGCGGCATCGTTGCGAGGGGTGTTGAAAAGTTCGTCGAACTCCTGCTCAACACCCTCAAATTGGGACTCCTTAGGGTCACCCCTTGACTCGGTGTCATCTTCATCGTCCTCTTGCTGATTGGCTTGCCCATTGATGGCTTCCTGCGCCACCTGTGCAGCACGGACAGTCGGGTCTATGGAGGGGGCTACGCAGAACTCGCCGGTGGCAACTGTGCCGCCGAACACCCGGTGGAACAACTCGTCCAGTTCCGGAGGGATTCCCTTCTTCCGGAACCTACTAAAGTTGCTATCCTCCTGCGCAAATGAATGACGAGGTGACGACGTACCCAACGGGATCTCTTTGAATTGACATAAGAGGAAGGGAAGACGAGCACATACCGCAATTTTTTTATCCCACCATTCGTCCGGTGCACTTATGGTTCCAGTCGCCTCATCCCATCCTAGGCCAGTCTCCCCTTTTTTCAACTTATTCCACAATAGGTATATGCCCTTCATGTCACGAGTTCGGTTCTTAAGAGTGTATTGGTTGCACCTCTTCCCAGTCGCCGCCTCAAATGCGGTATTGATGGGCCCCCATTTGAAGGACTGGTCCTTTCCATTTTCCCGCTGATAGTCCAGGAGCACAAGCATCAACTTCTTTGACAATTCCAGAGACCAGTAAAAGGCGGGGGGTACGTAGTTGTTGGTGTCAGTACTCGTAACCGTTGATTTCTTAGCCTTGCGTTTTCCTTTCCCCTTCGGATTGGAAGAGGAATCCATACTCTCAGCTACAATCAGTTCACGAGGATCGCGGATTTCGAATGAATCATGTGGGTTGTGTAAGGGAACATTGGAAGGACGACAAAGGCAAGCACATGAATGAACAGCACAACATGAACAACAACAGCAACAACACCATCAAGAACAACAACATGAACAGCAACATGGATGAACACAACAACTTTGTATAACAACGACATCAACAACAACAACACCACCAACAAGAACAACCACATAAAGCAGAACATAAACATGAACATCAAGACCATCTTCGTTTATAACAACACCTACTACACAACGGAAATAATCGTGATTATAAACACATAGAAATAAACACCTAATTGAACTCATCGATTCTCTCCATCAACATCCTAATCCCCCAATGTCAGTTTCGTGGCAACCAATCGAAAATCAGTTCAAGTACACAACATATCATTTGCCAAGGCCTAACGACGTTAGTAGGGGCCGAGGAGAGTCACTATGTGCATCTCCAATTCCGGAACCCTAATTCCCCAAAAATCCTCGACCCCAATCGACTTCCCCTACCTCGCTAGTAACCCCAATGAGGGGCTCGAATCTTCAATGAACGAATTTCCCAGATCCCATCAACACAGATTCCTTTGCAAGCGTCCGATCACCCATGGAACCTTCCAGATTCCTTTGCAAGCGTTGATAATCGACAAAGAGTCACCATCCACTTCCAAGTGCGAGCAGCCCATCCTAATGGCTTCAGGAAGACCGGCATGGAGACCAAAGCACTCGGCCTGTAAGACTGAGGCCTTTCCATGACCTTGAGCACCACAAGCTAGAACCCTACCAAGGCAGTCACGGATGACAAAACCCGAGGCAGCAAGGCCAGAGTCGACTTTTGCTCCATCAAAATTAAGCTTCACAAATCCATCTTTAGGTTTTTTCCATTTCACGAGCTTTTGTTTTCTTCTGATTATCTGGTGGGTGGGTGGTTTTTCGGTAGCCATATCTTCATCAAGAATCTCACTTTGAGCTTTTTTCCAGCTTTTTCGTAGTTGTTCAATGTGTTTGATCCAATAATCTGAATTTCTAGTATCATTGTTGTCAAACACAATTTTGTTTCTCAAGGACCATACTCCCCAAAGGGAGAAAGCCAGAGTTGAGCTCTGCTCAGGAGACAGCTTGGCAAATGTTCTGATGTGTAAATGACTAAGAGTGTGTTTAGTTGATATGTCAAAAATACAGTAAGTATAAATTCTCAGGAAATTTGAGAAATATCTACGTTTGATTTATATATTTTTTTAAAATGAAAACCCAGGAATTCAACTTCCCAAAAAAATTTCAATTTCCACCTAGATAAGTTCAACTTCTACCCTTTTGCATTTGAAAATTTTCAATTTCCCCTTTTAATCCTCTAAAATAAAAAAACCTAATCAAACACATTTTCACAATTCCCATCAATTTGACTTCCCGTGAATTCAATTGTCATGAAGTAACTTCATGGGAATTTCAATTCCCACATTGAACCAAACGAGCCATAAATGTGTAAACCTGTATTATCCGTTTCGAAAACATATTATTTGCAAGTGATTATAGATTATAGATTATAATTATTTTACAAGTATTTGTTTATCCTAATTAGGGTTGTTATATGAGCTGAACAGTTCGAGCTCGGCTCGAAAAAGCTCGAGTCGAGCTCGTTCACTTACCTAAACAAGCCGAGCCTGAACATGATTTGAAGCTCGGTTGAACGCTCGGCTCGTTCGATTTAGGCTCGAATAGCTCGAATAATATGGAATTTCTAAAATTTTCTTTAAGTTAATATGTTATGACCAAGTAAAACTACTTAGAGCTCGAAAAAAGCTCGGCTTGAGCTCGTTCATTTACTAAAACAAGCCGAGCTTGAACAAAAAAGAAAGCTCGTTTAAAAATTGGTCTCGGCTCGGCTCGAGTTCGTTTAACAAATGAACAAGCTTGAACATGTCAAGCTCGGCTCGTTCGGCTCGAATAACACCCCTAATCCTAATTTATAATATGTTTAAAATAATATTCATTTAAAATAAAATAACTTATAAATTATGTTAATCAATTATATAAGAGTTATAATGTAATTATAAATATTATACAATAGATGTTTTTTTTACAGTACGTAGGCAAATATTAGGAGGGTTTACGTAAACCGTGAAACACCTCCTTGATCATCCTGCAGGATGATGGAATATAAGTCCCTGTTAAAGAACTGGGCCGCTTCTAAGTTAACCTTTGAAGGTGAGCATCAACATCATCA
Source organism: Persicaria tinctoria (assembly GCA_037127255.1). Lineage (NCBI taxonomy): Eukaryota > Viridiplantae > Streptophyta > Magnoliopsida > Caryophyllales > Polygonaceae > Persicaria > Persicaria tinctoria. Next base: position 66,674,321 of record JBANSL010000013.1, read on the forward strand.
GAAACTAAGAACAAAGGAACAAAGGAACAAAGGAACCAAGGAAAAGAAGAAATCTGAGATGGAGCAAACCGGTTGATGGATCATTCAAAATCAATTTTGATGGGTTCAAACTACCATCAGATGAGACTTCTGCATGTTACATTATCAGGGATCACCACGGCTCAGTCATCGATTGTGGCAGATTCAAATGTGGGCACATTTCGGCTTTAGCAGCTGAGGGTCTTGCCCTTAGAGGTGGCGTCGCCAAGGTGAAAGCACTTGGCATGTCGAGTATCCTGATTGAGGGTGACAGTCTGACCATCATCAACTGCTTGCAAAAAAGGTGGAGCTGCTCTTGAGAGATTGAGATGCTGATTGCTTACACCCTGTCCCTTCTCCAACAATTCGAACGGGTGTAATTCGGCCACGTCTTACGGGAGATCAACTCGACTGCCGACAGGATTGCGAGTCTCCTCCATACAATATCCACACAGGACCTCCTTGCCGACTCGACTTTGCGTGTCCTCATCCGCAAGGAAGCCCTTGAGTGGTGGTCCAGCAGGGCCTGACCCCACTCAAATCTCTACCTTGTAAAAAAAAAAGTCCCTGTTAAAAGGGAGAGTCAAGCTATGCCTAATACTACCATGTCTAGCTATGTGGTCGGCTACTCTATTGGCTTCTCTATAACAATGTCTAAATTCAATATAGTCGAAATTGAAAGCCATTGAATGGATCTTTTCCACTTGATGCATGATTTCCCATCTTATGTTGCCTTTTTCCTTTATTGCCTTGATTAGACCTTGGTTGTCGCCTTCTATAATAATTTTTCGAAGACCTTTCCTCGTCGATTGCTCCAGTCCTAGACAAACTGCACCAACCTCTATCTGTAACACGGTACCTTTGCGAGTTTCTTGATAGAAGCAGGGCCGGACCTAAGATTTGAAATGCCCTAGGCCGAATATAAAAATGGGGCCCTCTACTATTTTTTTTGTAGAATTTTCTTTATCATTTCGTTCATTTATTTTATTTAGCTATTTTTATATAAAAAAAACTCAATATTGGTGGTTTTAATTATTTTTTTATTCGTGATTTTGGACAATTATTCTTTTAGAAAGAGTTTGTGAAAATCTATTTTTTTTAAATATGAAGTTGCACAAGATAAAACAAAATAACATTAGTGAAATTTTGTTTATTTTACATAAAAATATATAATGGATAATTTCTATTTTATTGGTGGTTTTTAGTGATTATTAAATGAAATTTTTGTGGAAAAAAAATGCAACCAAATTAATGGATTTCAAAGAGAACTAGTACAGTGCTCGCGCCATCGCGCGGTTTTAAAAAAAAAATTATAATAGTATGACAAATCAATATTATAAACATAAATAAAATTTTATTAAAAATTAGCATAAGATTAAAAATATAAATTTTGATTGGTTGAAAAAACTATAATTAATGTGATGATAACACCTCATAAAAAATGGTTATCATTTAAAGAAGTATATAAATATAGATATTTTAAAATTATCTTATTGGAAAGAAAAAAAAAATTACTATCATTGCAATACTCCTTAGTCCTTCCGTCTCAAAATACATGTCTTTTTAGCCCATGTACTTTTGTCAAAAATACATGTCTTTTTAGATTTAATCATTTTACTTAACCTATTTTTACATCTAATCATTACTATAATTTTTACATCACACCTACTCTCATCCTCACAAATTTAAAAAAAAAACAAATACTCTAATACCAAAGTCTAATCATTATACTTAACCTACTTTTTACATGTAATTATTACATATAATCTACTTCTTAATTCCCGTACTCCGCCCTAAAAAGACATGTATTTTGAGACGGAGCGAGTATTATTTAAAAGATTTAACTAAAGATAATTTTATGAAAATCATTTATATGAAAATAGAGAATATATAATACTCCCTCTGTTAATTAAAACTTGTCGTTTACTATTTAGGCACGCTTTTTTAAAACAATAAAAACTATATAAAATATTAACTTTTTTTTACATTTATTTTTATAACTTCATACTTAATAGTAATAACTAATAAGTATGATATTATTTTAAAAAATTATTTAAAAAGTTAATATTTTATATAGTTTTTAACACCTAAAAATGCTTGCGTGAATAGTAAAACGTCAAGTTTTAATTAACAGAGGGAGTTTGTGATATCCTCATGCTTTTGAATTAATATAATATATAAAGAACTACATACAGGTATAGATTCTATATTAATTCAATATTTTCAATTAAACCCATTGGTTAGAAAATAGAGAATATATAGAGGAAAAATTATAATAATGTGCCGATATCAATATATCAACCATCAAAATTACTTTTCATTAAAATTATATATTAGCATTAATATTAATTTAAGATTTTGAATTGAACCACTTATTAGAAAATAGAGTATATAATAAATTTAAAAAATGACGAAAAAAATATATTTACTTAAGGAGTTGACACATGATTGTAACTTGTAAGATTATGGAATTTGTTTTTCAAAATATTCAATAAAAAATAAATATTTAACAAAATATTTACATTTATAAAATATTTAAAAAATATTCATTTTTGTAAGATATTTCAGAAAAAGACCACGCTATATTCACAAATTTTCAAGTGGAATGAAAACTATAAAAAAAAAAGGCAAACTTTTTGTCTCCTCCACCAATTGCTACAGACATGGCTCCTCCTCCAAGCTTCGGTCATCTTCACGCCTTCTCAACACCGGACCTGAACCTCCCACGGCTTCCGACCTCTCACCCCGTCCTCTCGCTCGTCCCTCGACTCCAAGGAAGAGGGAAATGTGCCTCTTTTCCTCGCTGGTGCGAGACGGCGGCGCCGGTTCGCCAGAGCTCCTTGCCCCTCCTGGGCATGGCTAGAAGGAAGGGAAAGAAGAATGGAACCCCCTCTGGGTTGGGATTTGAGAAGAAATTGCAGCCCGCCAGATCGGAGCACCACAGAGCCAGAGCGATAGCAGAGGTGGCCGGAGCCGATGAACCAAGGCGGAGCTTGGGCTGCAGATGAACAAAGGTGGAGGTGGTGGCGTGGAGGTGGAGGAGGAGGCGGAGCTTGGGCTGCAGGGAAGTAGCTAGAGATCCAAGATGAAGAGGGAGGGCGTGGAGGTGTTGGCGAAGATGGAGGCGCCGAGCGGAGATCGTGGGGGAGGCGGAGAACAAACAAAAATCAATGTAGATGAAGATGAAGAGGGAGGGCGTGGAGGTGTTGAAATTATTAATAATTCGATGTATTAGAGTTATTACATTTGTTGGATTTTTGTTCTTGACTAATCTCCCTTATAGCTTGCCAAATGAAACCTAAGTCTTCAATTTGAGTATTCCCCAAATGGGTTTATACAATAGATGTTTAGTTGACACAATTTATATGGTATTTTTTTAAAAAACTATAATTTTAAACACACTATAATCATATAAGACAAATACTTTTAAAATGATTATTATTATAATATAATTACTTGGAATCCAAACACATCCATAATATATCAAATTGTTGAACAGTTTTTTTAATAGTTTCATACTTTAAAATATTAGAAAAAAAGTATTAAGCTATTTAAAAAATTAATTAAAAAAGTTTATATTTTATGCTCCCTCCGTCTCATCTTTCATATCACTTTGATTTTTGATACAATTTTTAAACGAGTTATAAACTTTATAAAATATCAATTTAAAATTTTTTTTTTAGTAATTTCATACTTATTAGTAGCAACTATGAAATTATTTAAAATATATATATATTTTATAGAGTTTTAAATTTCTTAAATAATGTATCAAATGTCAAAATGACTTAAATTGTGAAACGGATGAATAAATTATGAATATGAAGTATATCTTTTAGCTTCTACAAAAGTGTAAAATGACGTCTTTTTAACTGAAGGAGGTAGTAATATTTTCAATTTTTCATCTTAAATTGTAGAATACTCATTCGTCTAATAATACTTCATTTTTTTTTGTAAAGATAAAAAGCAGCCGATTTGGTATTTTCATCTTCCATTTATGATCCGACTTGTTATATTTACAATTTACAATCAATTTCTTGAATTGGTAAATAAAGAGCGACCATATTCGAGGTTCGAACCGGGGACCAATGGGTACTACCCACAAGTTCTTTTCAGTGAGCCATTCCGGAATGATTATTTACAATCAATTTCTCGTCCAATGCATTGTCATTCATCGACTTTCAGTGACAGCAATTTTTTTATTTTTTATTTTTGTATAAAAAATGCTTGTCGATACCGACTTCTCACGTCCACAAAATGTTTTCATCCAGTGAACGTCCATGCATTTCGCAAAAAATTGGCCGTGATTTATAGCAGCCTGTAGCCCCCTTTCTGATCCATTTTGCAATCAGAAATTGTAGAAAGGTTGTTTTCTAAACTGTAACACATGCTTCATTTTCCAAACTGATCAGAAAAAATGGTGTTACATCAATTACAATACATCACCGTCTCTTTTATGATTGATATACACAATTTCTTACAAAGTTGAGCAGATCATTATTAGTTGTCTTGTGCAATCTGTTGGAAGTCTGCAATATGAAGTGCCGAGCTTCCCGTGTTCTAAAGGGCTTCAACTCATACAGAAGAACGAGGCAGGTACATACTAGAATTCCACTTCAACAATGGAGTTGTGTAATCTTACAAAGTCGTCCATTGTTAACTCCTCCGGTCTTGACTGCTCGAAAAGGTGAAACTTGGTTAGCTAATTGGTTGCAATGCAACTGATAACCTGCACATCTGGGTTGCAGTTTTGTGCTAGAATTCATTTGCATTCTTTGATCACTATATGATCTAATTAGAGTAATTCGGAAGGAGTAAAACAACGACAGGTGGTACTTACAGTGGTTGAGAGTCCAACTTTCCCGAGAGCAGCTTCTATATCTGGAGATGGGCGTATGTGTTGAAGGGTTTTCCTCAACATTTTGCGCTTTCCATTGAAGGCGGCATTGACCTGAAAAGAAGACAGCACGACAATGGAACATCAGAATGTAGAGGGAAGGAAATGCCGGGAGGCATTTGAGAATGTTGTAAAGAACAGCGATACCATAGAAAAGAAGCTCTTAATGGATGAGACTTTGGGGTATTCTGCTGGCTGCTTCAGTTTGAATGTGGCAACAGCAGCATCAACCTTGGCAAAACCGAAGAAATGGGATCACGACCGATGTCATTTTCATTTTATGTTGTGAAAGTTCCAAGGTTCATCAAGCGAAATCAAACATCATAAACAAATCATAAGATCAAAATTCAAGTTTTTAACAATGGGAGATTTAGATGGCACACAATGAGGATGACAACGAGGGGTGAATACGAACCAGCCGATTAGATGTTGCTCTTTGTAACAAATAATGAAATTTCACATAGTATTTGTGTAGATTAGTATAATGTGCCATCTATTTTGAAGAAGTAAAGCGCAACTTACATTAGGCTGGGGGAAGAAGTTCGACCTCAGGACCTTAAAGTTATACTTTGGGTCTGAAATGAGAAATCATATGAAGAATACGGGACAGCAGATACCAAGATCAAACATGAAGTGAAATCCTTACAGGATAGCAAAAAAAAAAGGGAGAGGCAAATAATAAGTTCTTGGTAAAAAGCATATTGGCAAAACGCCTTAAACATAATGGCCTTTACTCATGAATTCGGAAGATAGAATACACGGAACAAAAAATTTAGAGAAGTAATTATACCTGAATAAAAATTTACAAAAATATTTATGGGCCGGTACTCCGATGATCTTAGATGTGGTTCCGCCAAACGCAGTGCAGCTTCATCCTAAGAAAAAAATATTAGCCTAGATGACGGATGAATGTTTGGTAGTCTCTTCTCTTTCGTGAAAAGAAATAATAAAAGTACACACAAAGCTCTTCAGAATCCGTCTGTATAGCTAATAAGCTAACCTGAAGTAATAGAACGACTTCAGAAAAGATGTCACCCATGGGAAGAAGTTGCTTTACAACATCCTTACTAATGTTGAAAGGAATATTGGCCACTACCTGCATACAAAATAAAAGATACTGATTGCTGTTTAAAAAACCAATAAATTCCTAACTGAATCATTGTGTCAATCCTGCTTGAGAACAATGACATAAACGACATCGGAATTTATCAATCTGGTAGCTGATTTTGTGGACACCTACTATGCAATTCTTGCTGCTATGTCAATGTAATTCAGAACCATGTTGAACAAACATAAAGTTTAGGTTTTAAACCACATCTAACAATGAATTTTAATAACAAGTAGAGGGCATACCTTTGCAGGTCTTGTTTTTATACCAGAGGAACCTTTGCTCTCTAACAGCGAGAGCATATGGGAGCGGATATCACATTTGGTGAAGTCTTCTTCAACAATCTACATTGAGATATGACTGCAGTGATATGACATCTACAAGAAAATTAACATATACAACCATATCTTAAAAGCAATATACCAACAAGCGGTCTGCATTACTGGCAAATCGTTCTTTTACGAGAGCAACCATATACGGATCCTGCAACAACAAAAGTGGTGAAAGATTAGTGTATGATATCAGGTTAATCAGACCGCACAGATCAAATAAACACCAAACTCATTAACAAAATTCAGTTCACATTTCAAGTTCTCAGGACAGTGAAATCAATCTTAGGCAATATAATTCAGACAAATTCCATAAAACGATTCACCAAGGAAACAAACACAAAAAGCAAACCAAAAGCTCATGTGCACCTTTTCAATGGCCAAAACAGTAGCCCCGGCTTCGAGGAGGACATTGGTCAAGGAACCAGTGCCAGGCCCGATCTCAAGTACCAGATCCCCGTCTGTAACACCGGCAACATCAGCAAGCTGATCGTTAACGACAGAGTTCAACATATAATGCTGCACAGCAAGCAAACACAATTTGCACGGAAACTGTTCGATAAAATGCCGCAGAGAAAATAACAAAATTTGCAACCGATTTTTGCATTGAAATTGAGACAAATGGGGTTGTGATAGAGAAGAGCGAAACCTGTCCAAGTGATTTTCGGGGATGTCGGCTTCGGGAGTTGAGTGCCCTGAGAGTAGCGTGGTAGTCATCTGGGTTGCTGGCGGCGACGTTGGCTGCACAAGCCATGGTTGGTCTCCGAGTGGTGGCAACAGCGGGTCGAAGTAGGGGAGGAGATGAGCGTTGAATCGTACAAGTGAAGGTGGACTGTTTTGGCGGGAGAGGTTGCAGTTGCAGGAGGAGCGAACCCATTATCGTTTTCGATTCTCCGGTAGTCGGGTGGAAACAAGGGCACCTCCTCCGAGGCTCCGACGGTTGGTATTAACAGAGGCGTCGAGGCTGTTCTTTTTTGGGAAATTCCGTTTGGTGCCCCTGAGGTTTTGGCAATTCCGGTTGGTGTCCTAAGGTTTTTTTTTGTCCGGATGGTACCCCTGAGTTTTGTCAAAAGTCCGCCTCATGCCCAAAACTCATATTTTCACTTTTTAAAATGAATAAAATGGCCCATTATTTTTCCTTATTTCACAAAACCTCTTTTACTTTTTAACAATGAACAAAATTACCTATTATTTAACTAAGTTCAAGATAAAATTGAAAAAACCACCTTTATTTCTAAAATTTAACAAAATCACATATTATTTCCAAAACTTTTTATCACAAAATCACCCTTCTTCCAAAAAAATTTAAAACAAAATTATGGGGTTGTGAATATTATACAAAAGACATATTAGTTTCCAATTTCCATACTTTGAAAAAATAAAATAAAAACGCTCGTTATTTTTTCCAAAAAAATATTTAACACCTATTATTTTCCAAAATAATATTTTACCTATAACTCACTAAATTTTAACAATTGTAAATGCGGCTGCTCATATGGTGGCTTAATATTTTGGTAGTATATTTTTTTTTCGGGTCGATGCGTAAACTCGGACTTATTTTTTTGTAATTTAATATTTAGCCACAATAGTTCATTGTACAAGAAAGAAATACATTACAACTATCGTTTTCTTTTAATATTCGGTCTTCGGGTTTGACCTGACCTAAAAATGTCGGATCGAATCGAATTGGCCCACCATGAACCATCCTAATTGATCAATCTAACCCAATACTTGATTAGAATTTTATTGAAAAAGAAAAAGTAATGTAAAAAATAAAGGGTTGATTTTTTTTTTCCCAATACTCAATTAGAATAAAGAAGATTTTTTTATCCAAAGTATGGTTTTATGATTTTTCTTTTTCTTTTTGTACTTTATAGGCCAATTTTTTGAAAAAAAAAATTGGCCTCTAAATTAAAATAATGAATCTTTTATAAATAATACAGTAAGTGGTATTTTTTTTTCAAAAAATATAAGGGGGAATTGATGCAAATTGTTTATAAATAATAAGTGGTATGTTATGTATGTACAATGTTTGGAAAATAATGAGTTTTTTTTTTTTGCAAAATATTAAAATAATGAATCTTTTATGTCATGTTAAAAATAAATGTTGATTTTCTTCAAAAAAAAATTTGTAACAATGGGTGAGTTTTTGCTAAAATTTTGGAAATTATGTGTGATTTTATTGAAAAAATATATATAAGGTGTTTTTTTTTTCACTTTTATGTTGGATTTAGTTAAATAATGGTTAATTTTATTCATTGTTAAAAATAAAGGTGGTCTTGTGAAATAAGAAAAAATAATGGGCCGTTTTATTCATTTTAAAAAGTGAAAATATGAGTTTTGGGCATGAGGCGAACTTTTGACAAAACTCAGGGGCACCATCCGGACAAAAAAAAATCTTGGGACATCAAGCGGAATTGTCAAAACCTCAGGGGCACCAAACGGAATTTCCCTTCTTTTTTTTAATAAAAAAAAGGTCTCGGGTTCGACTCCGGTTTTCTGCACTTTTATTTTCCCTTCATATTTGGAACAAAGGGCATTAAAACCCTATTCGATTTTTTTTTTCCAGACGCAGCCAGGCAGGAGACAGGCGGAACGCTAATCCAGTCCCTCCTCCTCTCACCGTCCGTCTCTCCACCGCCGCCTGCCGTTCGACATCGACGCCGGCCGCCTTCGACTGTTTGACATCGCCGCCCACCTTCTTCAATCAAGGATTCAGGATTGATTAACCTCTTGAGTTTCGATTCAAAGGTATGTTTCCACCTTCCTATGTTAAAGTTTATGCATTATTAATTAAATTCTCAATTCAATTTGAAATACTTGAAAGTTAGAAGGTTAGATTTTCATTTTGAAGTGCAATTTCTGAATAGGGATAGTACGGGTTTGTGAAATTTGAGAATCACTTCCGTGACACACTGATTTTTGAATAGAATGTTCATTTTGTGGCTTTTGAATTGTTTATTATAGGAGAAAAATGGAGAAATTTGTTACTCGAACTAAGAATCCATTGATTCCAATTTCAAGTTTTGGGTCTTCCGGTCCTTCTGCTGCTCAGTCTCCCAATGTTAGAATTGATGTAGTTCAAGGGTAGAGATTGGTTGGAGTATAGTGTTTCTAAATATGCTACGTATTGTTTTTGGTGTTATCTTTTTAAAGGTGATTTAGGACCAAAACATGGAGTAGAATGTTTGTGAAGGATGGTTTACCCCCTTTATCTTTCCGATGAGCTTGTTTTTAGTATTGCATTGGTTCGTAGTGGTGAACTCGTTTTCCGTATTGAACTGATTTGTAGTCTTGAATTGGTTTGTAGTAATGTATTTTGTTGTCTTTTTTCATTACGTCTAAATATTATATAAGCAAGCAAAAATGTTTATTGGCTTTTTGAGTTTTCATCACCCCTGGCTCCGCCACCGCCTATAAAGGTTTAATTTTTTTTTATATTATCTTACATTTAGTTTTATCTTTCAACTCCATGTTAGTTTAACATACTATTTTTTCCACACACCTCATAAACTTATTCAAAGGTTCTTTAACTTGCATGTTTGCATCATCTTATAGACCTATACACTTTTGAATAATAATACGCGTGAAAAAAACCTCTAATATGTAGCAAGATCGAGTCAAAGTTCAAGGGACAAAGTGCGGTAATCATATAAGTTTAGGGACCAATTGATCATATAAGCCAAAATATGCGGCCATTTAAACTAAACCTCCCTCATGAAACTCTAAAGATTCAAAGTCTCAATTTTGGTGCACCTTGTTTCCCCAATTCGCTCTCAGGGTTGAGACTCATCAATGGCGGCATCTAATGAGGAGCTGGCAGCCCTGTCAAAGAACACCATGGACAACAACGAAGAAGAATTGGAGCTGACATCTTCCATGAAGGAGGAGAAACAAACCAGAAAGAAAGAGAAGAGGAAGCGAAAGCTGTTGGAAGAGGCGAAGAAGCTCAAAAGGAGAGGCGTTTGCTATCTCAGTAGAATCCCTCCCAAGATGGACCCTGTCAAGCTCCGTCACCTCCTCTCCCAGTTCGGTGAAATCCTCCGCATTTATCTCGTTCCTCAAGGTAGCCTCTATTTCTTCAAATCCTGATTTTATGTAATCCTTTTGCTGTTGTTACTTGGATTGAATTAAGGTTGGATATGTACAAATGTGTAATTCCTCGTAATAAAAGGTGAAATTAGGCTTGGCTATGTAGTTATTTGGTGCAACTTTTTCAATAAGGTGACTGCAGCTTTGTTTTTGGTAATTGATAACAAAAACCAATGAATTGTAGATCCTTCTACAACGATGCGTCGTAAGCAAGGCGGTGGAAAGCGAGCTGATGGATTCCGAGGACAAGAATTCTCAGAAGGGTGTGTGTACTGACATAATAGTCTCTCTGGTGCAATGCTTCCTTTGCCAGTTTCTTAAGTTCAATGCCATCTTTTTTGTTGTTGTTTTTGTAGGTGGGTTGAATTTGCAGACAAACATCTTGCAAAAAGGGTTGCCAATATGTTAAATGGTGAACAAATAGGTAAACCCTTTGTCTTAGGCACAAGCATTTTATTGTTTTTTCTTGGAGAACATTTTTGTTGGAGCAAGTTCTTAGTTAGAAATCAAGTTAGTAGAGGCCCTTTTGAACCCTACATCTTAAGGCTATGGTCACACTAGTGCAAAGTGCAAACCTCTTAAGAGTTCCAGGTATACTATCTCGTCTAAGAACGCTTTGTAGACTTGCAAATACGCAGCATTTGCTAAACAAGATTGGTTTACCAGTAGGTTTGCTGTTCCAAGAGGGTATTATGAATGGCTACTTTGGGATGAGTTCACCATCTCTGAGTACCTTTTTCATGGTTCTCCAATCAATGACAACTAATGAGTGCACCGTGAATGACATCTTCTTGTTAGTTGGTTAACTACTTATTTCAGAATTCGTATAACAGAAAAGGGCACAATAATGTCAATCCTAAAAGAAAAAAGAAAACGACTTCAATTTTCAGGGCATTAAAAATAACACTTGTAAATTGTAGCAAATATTGACCAGCATCATTTCTGTTTAACTCTTAGGTGGCAAGAGGAGGTCACAATTGTACTATGATATATGGAACATCAAGTACTTGAGCAAATTCAAGTGGGATGATCTAACTGAAGAAATCAGTGAGTTTTTTTGTTCCTGTATATTTTGTCAGATCATATATTTTGATCATGTTGTTCATTAGCTGAGCCGATATAGTTGTTATTTGGTTGCAGCATATAAGAATGCTGTTAGGGAACAAAAGCTTGTTATGGAAATGTCCGCTGCCAAGAAAGAGCGTGACTTCTACCTTTCAAAAGTTGAGAAATCCCGTGGACTGAATGCAATAGAGGAACGCATGAAAAAGGTATGTAGGACTTTCCTATAAAATCTATTGAGTCAATGATGATTCTCATGTTAGTAAATCAGATTTCATTTCTGAAAGTTGCTTTCATATCTTGATAGCTTTATCTTAACCATTGGTAGTATACTTCTTGAATCTAATAGTAATATATTTGCACAATTCAGGTTTCTTTTTCGCATTGGTGCAAATTTCTGTGTGATATATTTTCACACTTTTTTTTTGGCTAATTGCAATGCCTTCTACTTGTCATGTAATCATTTTCCGTAAGATATAATCTTTCTTCCGATCCTTACAGAAGCAAAAGCTCCAGCAAGGCTCAGGAGCCAACACGGAGAGTCCTGCGGATCAGCAGCAAGCACCACCGAAGGTGGTTCGCTTAGTTCAACAGACCAAACCTGTTGAAGATACTGCTGGACAAAGCAAACCTAGACTCTCTAAAGATGTATTGGCTGAGGTAACTATATTCATTGTAACTTTGCATCATATGTAATTACGTAAATTACTTTCTAGCTACAAACTAACTATGTTTTCCATTCCAGGTTTTCAACAATTGATAATCACATTTTGCTTCTGGAATGAATGGTTTTGGTAGGAAGAATCTCGAAGATACAATGCCAGTTGATTTAGGTTTTTTAACCTGTTAGAATGCCCTTAAGTTTGTGTTATTGTTGTAAAACTCGTTAAAACTAAAATGGTCTTTCACAATGAATCGCGAAGGACAAAGGTTTCATTTTTTATGGTAGATGTAGTCCGAAATATATATACCAATTATACATTCAATATAACGACTTCACTTTGACATTTGGAGCACGGTGCAGAAATCACATTGTGTTATATGTGGGGACTATGACAACATAACAGTGAGTGTTCTTACATAACCTGTTGAGAAATGTAGACAAATGAACAGTCATTCATACCAATTTAAAGTTCAGAGGTGTGTTAGATTGATCATATTTCTCCGCGATCTCGAGCCACATTGCCCTTGTCAAATTCGCAGACGCATACAGGAAAACACTTGATAGATTTGGAGTCATCGAGCTCAAGATCCAATAGCCAACCATGTAGTCATATATACCGGATCCACCTCTCATGATCAGCACTTCCAGTTTTTTTTTGCAAGCGTTGTCTTGCTCCTAGCGTCATTCAAACCTGCCTCTTCCAGACGAGGTAGTTGCTTGCATTGAACGGCATTTGCGCCAAGCTCATGCCAGGCTGATCGGAGTTTGATAGCGAAAGGGGATCACTTTGCACTGCATTGTTGATTGCGTATCCTTCCAAGCTTCTCTTCGAGCCAGAACCTTCTTCAATCATCTTCACCATCTAGATCAATTGCAGAATCTTCGTTTGAGTCATGCTCTTTAATCTTCGTCGAAAATTGAAGAACAGAACTCAAACGATCTCATTCATAATCTCTCTCTAGATTGGGTACAATGAGAAAAACAGGACCGATTACAAGTACTGTATTTATTAATCCTAACTAATTGCAAATGTGTGTGATGTATGTATATTGTATTATTGTGCAGTGGTCCCAACCACTTCTAAGTTCCAAGTTCTATCTAACTCACTCTGGCAGCTCAAAAACGCTGCGTTTCGATATCCATCCAGTTTGAAATCAGCCTATCTAGAAATCCGGTTTTAATTAATCAGTTTTTCATTTTCGAGCCATCAAAATGAAAGAACCCTAGCCCACCACCTCCGATTACGTACCGTGTTCCCCAATTTTCATCCTTTGATCTTCATCGACTTTCAATCTTTCACTCTCATCGGTTCAAAAAAAGATCTTCTTCCCCATTCCGCCTCCTTCCTCCGACAGCAAGGCCGCATTGTTGGAGTTTTCAGAATTAGCCTTCACTCTTCGATCTCTCACAACTGTTAGGGTTATTTATTTGTTTCCAGTTTGTTACTCATGTGTTGCTTTTTAAGCGTCTAAATCCGTTTACTTGTTGCAATTCTTAATCATTTCTCAATTTGTTTCCAGTTTGTTACATGTTTTTGCCTCGTTTGTTGTTGGAAATTAGGGATTGTACGTTTTTGGTGCTAAATATAATTGCTGTTTGTTCTGGGATCTGATCTTGTTCACCATTTGGCTCCAGGGGTTTCCAATGGATTCCGACAGCTTACCACGCAAAGCAGCGGCTTTAACCTGGGCCGATCTTCCGCCCAAAGCGCTAGCAATCATCTCCAGCCGGCTTAGAAAGCCTGTACAAATTGTCCGAGTGCGATCTGTGTGCAAATCGTGGCGATCCTCTGTCCCTCCCAACCGTCACAAATTCAGCTTTTACTACCCTTCAACATCCACCTTGTTGGGTTTGGGGGAACCCAGGGAGCCTACCTTTGATGTCACCTTTTACGCCAGTGCCATCTACCTTGTCCGGCCTCACTCCGATCCTACCTATCGCTTTATGGTGTATGCGCGAGAAATCGCCCCTGGAAACCTGATCCTATGCCATCCGCTGACTTATCAGGAGATCAAGACAACGATCGATCCGAGCAGCTCAACTAAGCTCATGGCCATAGCAAACGTTCACAGTGAAACCTGTGTTGATTGCAAAGGACTGGTAGGGATGTCAAATGCGGTTATAATCCGGGAAATTTGGGAATCATCATCGATCAAATTGGGATTGGTTGGCTTGTGTGCAAGAAAAGACTTTACTGTGAAGCACCTGTTTGCATGTACTCTGGGCTGGGGGTTGGTGAGTGATGGTACAGCAACAGCAACAGCAGAAACAAGTGCAAAGCCATTATTGGTTGGTAAGGATGAATGCAGCTGCGACTTTGTTAGCTATGTGAAATTCGAGGAACTTATGTTTGCTGTCGACCGACGAGGCCATATATACGTGATGAGAGCCAAAACGTGGGACCTGGTTGAAATAGGTATCCTTAGGGACGCAGAAGAGCACGCTAGGAAAGATTTTGTGGTATTCAATGGAGGTTTGTTTCTGATTTCGACGTTGTACAATGAGTACTGTCGGACCTACAGGCTATCAGTGGATGAAAGTAGTCTAGAGAAGATCATTCATGACAGAAGTGGTCATATAGTGATGGAACAAGTTGATAATGTGGGCGAAGGGAGAGTGGTATTCATCGGGGCGGCTTTCTCTTTTTCAGTCGCTGCCCGATATCTTCCTCGTCCTTGGAAAGGAAACTGTGTTGTTTATTTGAAGGTTCACAGTTCCGTGTGTGGATGTGCAGCAGAATGCGATGTAGAACCCGAAGCTGAACGGATTATGGTAGTCGACATTGCAAGAAGAGGAGCAGATGAGATCACACTCAAATTCAACAAGATTTCGGAGTTGAAGGCTATTCAGACTTGTTTAAAGAGCCCTCAACAATCCAAGTTGATCCAGTGCCGCATCCAACACCATCGACGTACACCAAGGCCGCGTTTTTGGAGGTTTCAGAATTTGCCTTCACCTGCATCTCGCCCCTCTCTTCGATCTCTCACAACTCTTAGGGTTATTCATTTATTTACAGTTGTTACTCATTTGTTGCTTTTTAATCCGCTTACTTGTTGCAATTCTTAATGATTTGTCAATTTGTTTCTCTTGATTAGGCTAGTGGTGAATCAATTGATAGTTGTTCATGGTTTTTTACTTGTTTGTTGTTGGAAATTTAGCGATTGTTTTTGGTGTATAGTTGCTATTTGTTCTGGGATCTGATCTTTTTTTTTTAATTTCATTTGGCTCCAGGAGTTTGCAATGGATTCCGACAGCTTACCACAAAAAGCAGCAGCTTTTACGTGGGCCGATCTTCCACCGAAAGTGCTAGCAATCATCTCGAGCAAGCTTCGAAAGTATGAACAAATTGAGTTGCGATCTGTGTGCAAATCATGGCTATCCTCAATCCCTCCCAACCGTCACAAATTCAACCCTTACTTCCCTTTCACATCCTCCTTGTTAGGGTTGGGGCAACCCAGGGAGCCTACGTTTGATGTCACCGTTAGCACCAGTGCCGTATACCTTGCCCTTCCTCATTGCAGAGCTTCCAGATTCTGGTTGGTTTGTGTTCGAGAAGTTTCCCCTGGAAACCTGATCCTGTGCCATCCGCTCACTTACCAGGAGATCAAGTTCCCCACATCTGATGCTGTAGATCCTTACTCTGCCTCTATGGCAGTATCAGCAATCGTCGCCAGATCGTTCGTTCACAACGAAATCTGTATTGATTGCAAAGGACTTGTAGGGATATCAAATGTGTCTTTCGTAGGGAAATCACCATGGACCAAATTGGGAGTGATTGGCTTATCTGCAAGAAAAGACTTTCCTGCAAAGCACTTGTTTGGTTTTACCTATGAATTAATAAGCCAGGAGGAGACCGCTAGTAATAGTCCAATAACAACAACGGCAAAGCCATTGTTGGTAGGTGACAACAAGTGCTGCTGCGACGTTGTCAGCTATGTGTTATTTAAGGGATTTATGTTTTCTGTTGACCGACGAGGCCATATATTTGTGCTGAGACCCAAAAAGATGGAGCTGTTTGAAATAAGTATCCTTAGGGATTCAGAGCAGGCTAAGAAAGATTTCGTGATATCGAGTGGAGAATTGTATTTGATTTCAACATTGAATGGGGTGTACTGTCGGATCTACAAGCTATCCGTGGATAAAGACAGTCTAAACAAGATCATTCGTGACAGAAATGGTCAGATAGTAATGGAACAGGTTGCGAATGTGGGCAATGGTAGAGTGGCTTTCATCGGGATGGCCTGCTCATTTGCAATCCCTTACCGATTTCTTCCTCCTCCTTGGAAAGGAAACCGTGTTGTTTATTTGGACGTCGTTGGCAGTTCCATGTGTGGATGTAAGGGATCTGCAGCAGCAGCTGAACCTCAACAGATTATGGTAGTCCAGCTTGCAAGATCAATAGCAGATGAGAGCTCAGTCAAATTCAACAACATTTTGGAGTTGGAAGGCTATTCAGACGTGTTTTCACCCCCTTTCACCGCCCCCATTGGAGTTGGAACGCTACCCAGATGTGTTTACAAACCCTTACGCCACTACCTCCGTGGAGGCGTGAACTAGAGCAAGTGAACAACACCTTTCAAGGAGTCCCATAGTCGAGTTTATTAAGGTTTTTATATTGTGTTATTTTGGATTTCTCTTGCACAATCATCTGCTACATTCTGTTCTAATTTCTGTCGCCAGGTCAGTAAAATTACCGATTAATCTTGTTTTCTTGTCACTCGTGTTTCTATCGGTGTATGGTTTTGCAATCGATCGACTGAAATCATGCAGTTCAGAGAATTTCTGTTAGTTAATAAGCATATAACTAATATTAATTTAAATGAACTCTAAGGTACAAAAAGAACATCCTTATGTGCATACGATCAAGAGGGATAAAATCACCTGAAAACAACTGCCTTCACAAAGACAACAACATTCAAACCACTAATTCTGATTATTTCTTCATCTGTTAATTCCCAGACCTACAATATCCATCTTGTCAGTGTGCTATACATGTATAATTGTAATTTATCAAGTGCATAAATAAGATAAGAAAGTTCAAAATAAGATTACTAAGTGCAAAAATAATAGTATGACCAAACTTTATACATTAAAACTATGAAAACTATAACATAGATCCAAGTGGAGTCAAACCACCAACCTCCCGAACAACAATTGCTCGGGTTCTCTTTCCTTTTTAAGCTTATGGATCTTAATGTTAAAAGATATATATCAAATATTTAAAAAAGTGCATTAAAAGGATGAGGACTAAAGGACTTGCAGCAACAAAATTTTGGAGGAGATTTCCACACAACTGAATCTTCAGCCGAAAAAAAAAACTAAGCCAGTAAACTTTTGAGAGGCAAGGACTTGCAGCAATGAAAGATACAGTAGCTAACTCAACGAAGACAAACTGATAATTAATCACAAAAAAGATGCCAAGAACCTTTTGTTCATAGGTATAATTGAATTGTTTTCCACATCAGTTGCCTCCGACGCCCATACAAACGTAGAAAAATAAAAAGGCAAGCTTCTAGCACACATTATAAATCATCTCAAAAGAATAACCTGAGAGGATTCACTTTGTAAGTATGATATCAGATGTCAAAAGAAAAAGGTTAAGGTGCTATTAGAAAATCATTTACCTGCATCAACGTCAACGACTCTATGCTTTCTATTCCTTCTTGATTTGTTCTTTGCCTGTGAATGAACCAAATCAGCTTTATGTTTCTAAATCAGCATGTAAGCATCTATATTCACAACATGCCAGCCTCTATATTCACAACATGTCAGCATGTCAGCATCTATATTCACAACATGTCAACATCTATATCATAAGATTCAAAGAACATAAGGGTAGTTCAAAGGATTTAATTGGCTCATATAAAGTAATGGAAGGATTCACAGCATGTCAGCATCTCTACAAGTCCATTTATATATGAATTTAACAACAAACATGTCAGAAGCAACCATAACAACAACCATATACGTCAACACATAAACTCAGAAATTTCTCAAAAGATATGAAAGCCTTTTGAGACTGAGCATCAAACCCAATATTACCAACTCTAAAGTCCTAAGATAACACTATTCAGGAGTAAAATCATCAATAATTCAGCATCAGTGTGCACCACAAACAATACAAGGCAAAACCCTAAATGATTTAGTGACAAAGCCTGGAAAACAAAGAAAGAACAATACAACATGATAGATAACAGTAGTGTAGTGATTTAGTGACAAAGCCTGGAAAACAAAGAAAGCACGAAGGATAAGAGTCCAGTAAGCATGCTGCAGTTCACCCTAAAATATCAGATAGCAAAAAGACTAAAAGGCTAAAATTAATATTGCAAATCAAGTACTGTGAGAAAATCAATCTTCTACTCAAACAAATCAAGTACTAATGATCAATGCTGAAATTATTGACTGCCAAACAGAAATAGACAAACACACATGCAAGACACACATGATTCAAGACAAGCCTCGTCATCTAGGGGCATAATCATGAATGAAAATTTGTAACAGATGATTAAATTTGTGTGCTTACATGGTCTAATTGTGCGCTGACATCTACATATTCACTACACAAAGAGCAACCATAACAGCAACCATGTGCAACATCAAGGAAGCAACCTGAATGACTTCCTTAAACATAGAAAAGAAACATGGAAAATCAGGAGATGGTACATAACAGCAACCATGTCAGCAGTATCCAAAACAGCAACCATGCCAGCACATAAGATGGTACATAACAACAACCATAACAGCAACCATAATTGCAGACATCAACCATATCATCAATGCTTATTCAGTAATACATGGAAAATCAGGAGATTGAAACAAATTTCTCAAAAAATATGAAAGCCTTTTGACACTGAATTTCTAAAAAGAGTGAAACAAATTTCTCAAAAAATTGAAACAAACAACTACACTGAATTGCTCTGGAGGAATTTCTCAAATGAAGGCTGAGCAATATAATTGAAACACCTGGATTCGGAGGGGTCATAACTAGGGATTGAAGACTACCCACGAGCGCTCCCCTCACTCGCATTTTGCTAAATTCAATAAATTAAGTGATCGTTCTCTTTGAGACCAAATATCAAACAGTCGGTGTGCAACCCCTATCTCAGATGCCTTCCACACACAACTCAGGTTCTTCAAATCGAAATCAATGTTCATTAACAAAGCTCTTTTGAGATTCATCTCCAAAAAAAAAAAAAAGAACTTCGCTTTGCTTACTTGTGTTGTGTGGGATCGACAAGATCATTTGGAAACTCATTTTCTAACTGGCTGGCCTTTAATCGTTTGACCATATTCCTGAGTTTCCCCCCTTAGGTAATCTGATAGAGAGTAACGACGGGAAGATGAGTAGGTGATCGAGGAATAGCTTCAGAAGTTTCCGGGTTTATCATGAAATCGGGCCGCCATTGGAGGACGAGGTCTGGGGATATGTGATTGCTTGAGCCCTCCTCTAGCTCGGAAGTAAAAAAAAAAAGAAAAAAATAATAATTATGGGTCTTTTTAATATAATTTTTACTAATTTTATAATTAATATATATAGTATAAAAAGAAGTAATAAGACATACAATTTGCTTAACTTAGTTGGAAAGTGTTGATATTTAGACAATTGGAATTGTATTATAAGCTTAAACCTCTAGCCTTTAATTTTAAATTTTTTTCTTAGTTTTTAAAATTAATAATGACTATTAAAATAAAGAAATCTAATGTTTTTGATCAATTATTATATTTTTAAATATAATCTAATGACTATTTAAATAAAGAAATTATATTTTTATACATATAGGCGATTTTTTTTTACAGTAAGCAAAAATTTGGATGTACTACCGACATCTATGATCATCTCGCAAGATGATGTTCTGGAACTCACAACAACATGAACTCAAAATAAAATTACAATTCAACTGTAGCAATGCTGAATTGTGAAGCTCTCAAACTCTTTGCTTAACGAATGGATCTCTTCGATTAATTGAGCGACCTCCCATGGTATATTATTCACTTGATTGATGGCATTGACGATGATTGCACAATCACTTTCAATAATCACTCTTCGGATCCCCATCTCCGCTGCAAGTCTTATACATGTATAAACTGCAAAGGCCTCTGCTAGAATGATAGAACACATCCTAACGTTACATGAATACGAAGAATTAGACCGTCATTGTTCCTCACAATACAACCAACCTGCGATTGAGTATCAATTTTCACTGAAGCATCTACATTGATCTTAATAACATTTATTGGAGGGCAATTCCAAATCAATTTATCAGGAGGCCTAGCTCGTTTAGGTAACTTTGTTTTTACCTGCACTTTATTCCAACAAGAGATTTTATCTATAGTTTGAGTTAGAGCATAGATAATACCTGTATCAGAAGTATTGTGAAAAATAATTCTATTTCTAAGCTTCCAAATAGAATGTCATAAATGACATAAGTCTGTAAAATCTATATTAAGAGCCCTCGTATTTAAAATATTTTCAGAAACATTACTAGTTAAACTTGGAATATTATAACATTTTTTCATCTTAATACCCAAATTTTGAATAAGAGATCTTGTGATCTGACAATTAAACAATAAATGATTTGTATCTTCTATATCAGAATTACAAAGAGAGCAAGTACTAGGAACTCTATTTATATATCTATTTAGACGGTTCGTGGTAGGTAAGATATCTAAAATAATTTTCCAAATAAAATTTTTAATATTCGGAGGAATATTAAGTTTACAAATCCAGTCCGCTGGAATTTTCTTAGTATTCTCTGTATTACAAATAGAAGATGTGGATTTAACAGAGAATTTTCCATTACTATTATAAATCCAAATTAACCTGTCAGGAATATAAATTATTGGAATATGGATATTAGTAATAGCTTGAACAATATGAGAGGGGAATATACTATTTAATTTATCAATATCCCAAGAGTTGGTATTTGTAAATAAATCACAAATTTTTAAGTTAGGATTACGATTATTCCGAAAATTTTGAAGGTATTGCGTACATATAGGTGATTTTGTATCGAGGATATATCCTTGATTTTATACATACTAGTATTCGGTACCCGCCCGTTGTGCGGTTTCTTTATAATTATATTATGTATTTTTTATAGTCAGTTTTTTTTTATTAAAGTGTGAAGGTTAAAATAGATAAGTTTTCTACCTAATTGATATGACTAAAAAAGATAACACCATATGATAAGTTTTCTACCTAATTTTTTATATTGGATATATAAAAAGTAGGACCATTAATTTTTTTATATTGGATATCTAAATAAATAAAAAATAAGTATAATGTGATGTTAATAAAAAATAAGAATATAACTTTTATTAGATTGGTGTACATCTCTCCATCGACCACTTGCTTCATGTTCAAATTAACTACCTTCATCGATCTTTTTTTTTTTTAAGTTTGTTATAAAAAAAAAGGATTTTGTGTTACGATAGGAGGTTAAATATTTATATTAAAATGATATATTTTGTAAATAACTACGATACGAAGTTTAATATTTTTTTATTAAAAATGATATATTTTCAACTAATTAAGATATGAAATTGAATATTAAAAATAACTATATTGGTTTATTAATTGATGCGGTTTTAAGTTCCCTTTTTATTTCTTAATTTTATAAAACAAAAAAAGTATTTGAATATTTATGTAAATAGTTTCAAGGTGTGAATTTATCCGTAAATTTTTATTTTTTAATGAATATTTAAAAAAAAATTCATAATTTTTTACCCTACGTATAAATGAATTTGTAATGCAATAAATATGAATATATATATATATATATATATATATATATATATATATATATATATATATATATATTAAATATAAATAAGTCATAAACAGCTATCAAAATGTAACTAATCAATATATGATAAAAAAATATTATTTCAATTCATTTTTTTTGGTGAACAATATTATTTCAATTAATTGTTGATTGAGAGACTAACCACCCCACCCGAGTTCCTCCTAAATCTGTCACACGTACTGCATCCTAAGTTAATCAAACTCTTTCATTAAAAAAATAAGATAATCAAATTCCGTAGAAACATTAATTGAGTAGTGGATTTTTTTGTTTGGAATAATGGGTTATTAAGTTATAAGGTTATATTGAATAGATTATGTAAAAGGATAAGTTTTACCCGTGGATAAAATATTTTCAAAATAAACAACTTTAAGGTAATTTCAAATTATAATAAATTAAAATATAAGCTATAAGGTTATATTGAATAGATTATGTAAAAAGATAAGCTTTTACCCAACTATACTTCTTTATTAATTGATGTGGCCCAAAAAAAATACCGCTTTAATCCAGAAAATACCACGCATGCAAAAATAATCCCGTTTAATTCAGAAAATTCCGTGTCAGCGAGGTCGCGCCAACGGCCTCTGTTTTAGTATTTTATATAGATTATTAACCAAAACTACGTACTCCTAAATTTTACAGAGTATTGAGTGCAAATTATCATTGGGATTATTGTAAGAAAAATAATAAAAAATTGAATGATTTTCATGGTAAAATTAAGATTCACATGACACGTAACTTGGCTTGGATTTTGAACTCATCCGCTGTTTGGTTTTCAGGTAAAATGGATCAGAATGTTGTACAATGACTTCGAAAACTTTGCAAGAGATCAAGAGCTCCTCATCTCTAACAACAAGGACGTCCAAGGTATCTTAAACGGCATCAACTACATCGAAGGCACTCTTCTGATGCCGAAAATCATCCCTTCGAACAAGTCTTTCTTCTCGCCCTCCGATCAGATTAGGATTTCATCTCAAACGGCTCCTAGTGGAACCATCTATTGCTTGGAGGTCGCGAAATACTACGATCCTTCCTACAACACATCCATCAATAAGGTATAAGTTTGTTGTAGATAACGCCATGATCATCGACATTGTTATGATCTTGTTAAGAACCCTAACATGCCTTATTTAAAATTATTTTTCTTGCATTTAGGAAGTGGATGAACTTCTAAAGGGCTTGTCCTTTCTCCCAGGTTTCATATTTACAAAGGAATATTTGTCATACGTCGAGTTTTTCAATAGGGTACGAGAAGGCGAAATAGAACTCCAAGCCAAAGGTCTATGGGATGTTCCACACCCATGGATGAACCTCTTCATTCCGAAATCTCAAATAAGTGAGTTCAACTCTGCCATCTTTGTCAACATCATCGCGAAGAAAGATAAGGTCATAGGACCAATGCTAGTTTATCCAATGAACCGCGACAAGTATGTAGCACAACACCACATATACCTACTTATGATAGATCGTATTGATCAAGCATTGATGTATTCGGGTGATTTATTTATAGGTGGGACGATAGGATGACTACCGTGATACCCGAAGAGGATGGTGTTCTACGCGGTGGGGTTGCTGCATTCGAGCACCGATGAAGAGTGGAAGGCCTTGGAAGAGCAAAACAAAGAGATATTGAGGCTTTGTGAGGAGAAGGGGATTATGGTAAAGCAATACCTCCCACAATCACATTGTGTTGAAGGCTTGGCTTTAAGCAAGCTTGATTTTTGGAGGAAGCACTTTGGGAGGCAATGGGCAAGATTTGAGCAAAGGAAAACAAGGTTTGATCCCAAGATGATTTTGTCTCCTGGCCAGAGGATATTCAATTGATCGATGAGATCATTTTATGGGTTCATATATTCATTATGCAATACTCTTTACTTTGTATCTAGCCTGGTTACCCTTTTCCATGGCTTCATTCGTAGAAACTGGGAGGTCCGGCCAGTTTCGACATTTTTTCACGAAGCTAATCTCCCTACGGATTTCTTAGCTTCCTATGATTTTTCCTTTCCATTTGGTGCTGTTTTACTTGACTCTCCTCTACTCGAGCCGGTGGATTTACTGCAGAACGATGTGCTAGGTGTCACTTCGACCCGCTTGTGTGTTTTGTAATGATTGTTTTGGCATTTCCTAATTAAAAGCCTGTTTTAGGGAGAAGGGTCTACCCTCTTTTGGTTACCCAAAAAAAAGGGGGAGACTATCCGCACGGCCAAAATATCGCCAATCACACGGTGGCGGTGACGAAATTGAAAACCGTAGGGAAATATTGTGGTTTTAGTTTTGAAAACCGTAGAAAAATTCACGGCCATGGAGTTGGAAATCGTGGGCTTAGCCCAAAAAAATAAAGCCCAAAACAAAACCAAAAAAAAAACCCTAAAAAGAGGCCCAATTTCCCACTGCCACAGTTCTGGAAACCGTGAGAACTGTAGCACGCGGATTCCCGATGACCTTTTATAGTTTTTTTTTTCTTCTGGCGGTGTAACAATTTTCTTACAATTTGAGAAGTTGTGGCAGCGACAATTGCTACGGTTTTCAGAACTGTTGCCACATTATTCCCCACGGTTTTCGAAAATGTGACAGCCCAGATTCTCGCGGTTTTCGAAACTGTGGCAGCCACCGTGTATTTGGCGAGAAATTGGCCGTGCGCTCAGCAAACCTGAAAAAAAAAGCATGTTTGTGTAATTTGGATGATTATCTAAGGGTTTGTCTAAAGTTTTCAAGTTCATTCAATGGATTTCTCATTCACTTTCACGGAGAAACCGTGTGCTTAAATTTGTGTCTTTCATGCATTGATTTTCCCTCCAACTGTTTCTTGGTAAGGTTAGACATGAGTTTGAGTAGAGCGGGTGTTGATCGATAAGGGAGCGATTTAAAATGACAAATCATTTTGAGTCAAATTTGTAGTATTGGCTTCTCGAGTAGTGGGATTGAGATGTTGCATGAGATTTTCATGCAACATCCACATATAGATTATGAATGTTTGGAATCCTTGGAATTCATACTATGCGAGGAGACATTGTTCTTGTATGTTGATAGAAGCTAGGTTGATTTCCAAATCGATGATATACCTATGTATCTCATCATCCACCATATACTCTTCCCCCAGCTCCGGGTTCGAATAAAATCACGATCATCAATATCATCCGCATCTCTAAGCGCGTCCAAATGTTAAAGTCGGTTGGCCCATGGGGCTAAGACAAATTGGATTAAGGCCGTGTGTGAGCCCACATACGGGAGACACGAACAACACATAAACTCAACGAGGTTCCATCTCAAAACCAATTGACAATGAGAGGAGTAGCCCGCCAAACTTATATGTTATTCATGATATCTCAATCTTTTCAATGTGGGACAACCCATAGTCCTACACGCCCCCTCAAGTGCAACGACTTTAGCCAACAAGTTACACTTGCCACATGCACTTAAATAGGAACTAATGCCCGTGACATGTCAAAAAGGCCAGCAACCCCACTAATTCGAACCCCGGACCGATACTAGCCGAACCCGACTCCAATACCATGGCTGACTCCGTTGTTTATTCACCCTTTCGACAACTCAGGTATGAATTTGTGCTCTATCCAACTCATTGGTGAAATTTTTTGTCGTTGGAGTCACTCTTTTACTAAAGCTTGAATTTGTCGGTTAAGAACAAACTTTGGGTTATTGAGGGAGTTATTGCTCGATCTACTGAAAATGTCTTGCAGTGAGATAGATGTAATGATATGGTTTGTTCATGGCTATTAAACACTATTTCTAAACACGTATATAACACAATTGATGAGTATAACACTGCTAGAGAGATGTGGCTTGACCTTGAGGAGAGCTATGGCCAGAAGAATGGGACTCTAATCTTTGAAATCAAGCGAGAAATTCATGAATGCTAATAGGATGATGCTGAATTGACATAATACTTTACCAAGCTCAAGGGGCTTTGGCGTCGTCAAGCTGTTGTGATCCTCAAATCAAGTGCGAATGTGGCAAGTGTAAGTGTGGTTTGCAAAAACAAGCCGAGGAAGCGGATATGGGGGACAAAGTAATGAAGTTCCTAATGGGGGCTTCAGGAGAGATATGATGGGGCTCGTGGTCAGACCCTGATGACTTCACCTCTACCTTCCCCTAGTACGGTTCACTCTCTTCTTCTCCAGAGTGATATATCGGGGCAGGAAGTTGATACGGGGTTAGCCGTAGGATGGCCCGATCTTCGACAATCAAGACTCAAAGACAAGAACGGAAGCAAAAGACTCAAGAACACAAAACTAAGACTCGATATCGATCAAAAGGACAAAGGACGCAGCAACTGGACTCAATAACAATGACTCGAAGTCGACCAGATTGAAAGAACAAAGACTCGACTTGAACAAATAGGAAGACTCGATCAAACGAAAACAATAAAGACCGATAGATTGGTTGATTCGAACTAAAATAAAACGATATAAAGACCCCAGGCCTCCTAAGAGGGTAAGAACCAAGTATCAACTACTATAAAGCCCACCTCTACAACCTTACACAACCAAGCGGTCAACTTGGAGGCACACAAGGAGGGGACTTGCGATTACCAGAATCACCAAGCTCTCGCGAGGTTGATGAACTCAAAGCAAACCAAGCAAGATCTATAACCAATTGTGCAATCGATGAGAAATGCTTCGAATCGATTGACTTTCTCACAGTTGTGTTTCACACAAGAACTGAATTCTATATCAAAAGCGGTGTATGCGTTACAATGGAGGAATTAGCCCTTCTTATAACCTAGGGGCTGATTTAAGATAAAAATAATAAATAAAATAGAAATTAATTTAAATCCCTAAAATACTAAAAATATATTAAGTAAATAAGGTCTCTATAAATAGCAATAAAAGAAAGTTCCAACACAAAAAATTCCCGTCAAAACAGTGACAGCTTCAAATAATGTGATTTTCGGCCAATCTCTAGGTCGAATCTGGAAAAACCTTCAACAGCAAAGTTGTAGATCTCTTCGTCCTCGTTCCGAAAAGGTATGACACGCCTCAAT
The DNA here is from genome assembly GCA_037127255.1 of Persicaria tinctoria. Classification (NCBI taxonomy): domain Eukaryota; kingdom Viridiplantae; phylum Streptophyta; class Magnoliopsida; order Caryophyllales; family Polygonaceae; genus Persicaria; species Persicaria tinctoria. Next base: position 66,701,293 of record JBANSL010000013.1, read on the forward strand.
CCGATTAATATTGACTCCGTACGACTCAATTTACTGAGACGTCGAAAAGCTGTCAAATGCTAAACGAATCTAAAAAACGTCAAGCTTCCACCTTTGGTCCTTCTCCCATGGTGGAGCCTTCTTATTCCTCTTGATGATGACAACATTCTCACGAGCTCGAATCATAGGTCCATCCCCAAGTATAGGTGTGTCCGAAAGTGTCTTGGAAGGTCCCGCATCAGAAGTTCTCTGACAAGAAGGTCACCAAGGCTGATGCAACTAGAGCTGCTACTGCATTTCTTGCCAAACAGGAGGAAGAGAAACAAAAGAGACAGGGTCTTATAGTTAAGCAGAGTGATCATTTTTTGTGCGTGTTAACAAATAACAATGGACCAACAAAGGTTTTCAGACCGTCCCGAGGAATACGCCAAGGAGATCCCCTATCTCCCTTCTTATTTATTCTTGGTGCTGAGGTTCTGGCAATAAAACTTTCTTATGAATCCATAACTAGCGGACGTAAGATTGGTTCCGTTTGGAAAGTTAGGCCTAAAAATCCCGTTTCTAGCGCTTGCAGATGATATTATTATCTTCTCTAAAGGCAATATGTCATCCCGCGAAAAAGTAAGGGAAATTGTAGATGGGTACTGTCAAATATCAGGTCAGAAAGTCAATTACCACAAATCTGTTTTTCAGTCTACTACTGGTATCCCTGGTAGTCGTATTTCTGAGATTGAGGGATGTCTAAATAACTCTAAACAGGTAAAGCTAGTCGTATTTCTGAGATTGAGGGATGTCTAAATATCTCTAAACAGGTAAAGCTAGACAAGTATTTCTGAGATCGAGGACTTCATATCCAATTCTATGAACCAACTGCCAAAATGGAAAGCCTCGTCACTATCGCAGCAAGGGAGGGCTACATTAATTAATTCAAATTTAGCCGCAAAACCACTATACGATATGCTGAGTTTCATGCAACCGTAAAAAATTCATCAAAATCTAGATCAAATTAACAGGTCCTTTTTTTGGAACAAGGACCTACAATATAAACCACTCATTAGCCGGGATCGGGTATGTAAGCCAAAATCAGCCAGAGGTTTGGGCCTAAGAAAAGCAAAATATATGAATGAAGCATCTATCTATCTATCTATCTATCTATTAATATTACTAATTCTGCTAGCATTTTACTGACGTGTCATGCCCACAATTAAAATTGAATTTTTTATTCAAATGGTATTTTCTTATTGGCCAATATTATTACTGAAATTATTTGTTTCCTATTTGACATATATTTGTTTCCTATTTTTCATACGAAGATTATTTAAACTGATATGCTAATTATATCAATTTTTTTTATCTATTTTAAATATATTTATTTTCTTTTTTCATAGAAAAGATTATGTACAATTGATACGTCGGACCACAATTTTGGATATTATCATTCCGTGTGGTCTTTTATATCATTATTTCATTAATATCATGACTTTCTTTATACATTACATTCATTAATAATATTATATATTTTCTTTTTAAAATTTACATTTATTATACAATATAGACATCTTAATTTTTTATTGAATTTATTTAAATATTTTTGGAGATAGAATCAAAACATTATTAATTTTAAGAAGAAATTATTTTTGCACCTGTTAACCTTCAAATTTTGATAAAAATAATTATCCAAAATGAATATTTTAAATCCATACTTACTCTGCACATAGTGAAACTTGACCCCGGATATTTCATTACTTATTTTAACAAAAGAGTTTTTAGAGATAAACTACATTTATTTTAAACATCTTAAATGACTATTTGGAATACAAATAATAACATTTTAATATCTACAAACAAAAATTGAAGAATTTTGAGAAAAGAAAATGTGAAATTTGCATATATTATCATTTAAAAATAAATAAATTAACACTCTTTTATGATTAATTTTGGGTGTTTGGCTTCAAATATCAAAGAAAAAAATATTTATCCCCAAAATGAATATTTTACATCTATATTTATTTATTTTTTGAATTATTTTATACACCCTAGATGTACCTTATTATAATTTCAATAATTTAAGACTTGCAATTTTGTTTTGTAAAGTTAGTAAAAATAATTAATTTGTGAATATTCGATTTCAAAAGTTAATTATAAAAATCAACTAGAGCCAAAAAAGTTTTTTTTACAATTTACATATTTTAAAAGTTAGTTAAGACTTACAAGCATCACTTATTTTACATTTTAGATGACAGGCCTTAGATAACTTTTTTTTTTTGCATCTTACATTTATTTTCTCTATTTATTTCTCCCTCTTTCTAGCCATCTTTCTCATGAAAATAATGAATAAGTTATGGATATCTACATAACTTCAAAAGTATATGTACAATCATGTGTTTATGATTTTTTAATCATTATATGATAGCTTATATTTTCCTTTTTAGTTTTATCCTAATGATAATAATTATATATGTATTTCAAATTATAATAGGTGGTGTGTTTGAGTTTTATTACTACTTTACCTTATTAAATCATTTGTAAAATTATATTGTATCACTTTCCAACTAATTTATAAATTAAAAACTACTTTATACATATTATTTTTGTTGTAAACAAGTATATATTAATATAGTATTATATATAGATATATAGATATATAGAACGATATTCGATTTGAAATGAATCAAAATCTCGTGCCTTCAAGGCACGGGTATTACACGAGTCTATTAATATTACTAATTCTGCTAGCATTTTGCTGACGTGTCCCGCCCATAATTAAAGTTGAATTTTTTATTCAAATGGTATTTTCTTATTGGCCAATATTATTACTGAAATTATTTCTTTCCTATTTGACATATATTTGTTTCCTATTTTTCATACGAAGATTATTTAAACAGATATGCTAATTATATCAATTTTTTTTATCTATTTTAAATATATTTATTTTCTTTTTTCATAGAAAAGATTATGTACATTGATATGTCGGACCACAATTTTGGATATTATCATTCCGTGTGGTCTTTTATATCATTATTTCATTAATATCATGGCTTTCTTTATACATTACATTCATTAATAATATTATATATTTTCTTTTTAAAATTTACATTTATTATACAATATAGACATCTTAATTTTTTATTGAATTTATTTAAATATTTTTGGAGATAGAATCAAAACATCATTAATTTTAAGAAGAAATTATTTTTGCACCTGTTAACCTTCAAAAATTGATAAAAATAATTATCCAAAATGAATATTTTAAATCCATACTTACTCTACACATAGTGAAACTTGACCCCGGATATTTCATTACTTATTTTAACAAAAGATTTTTTAGAGATAAACTACATTTATTTTAAACATCTTAAATGACTATTTGGAATACAAATAATAACATTTTAATATATACAAACAAAAATTGAAGAATTTTGTGAAAAGAAAATGTGAAATTTGCATATATTATCATTTAAAAATAAATAAACTAACACTCTTTTATGATTAATTTTGGGTGTTTGGCTTCAAATATCAAAGAAAAAAATATTTATCCCCAAAATGAATATTTTACATCTATATTTATTTTATACACCCTAGATGTACCTTATTATAATTTCAATAATTTAAGACTTGCAATTTTTTTTTTTTAAAGTTAGTAAAAATAATTAATTTGTGAATATTCTATTTCAAAAGTTAATTATAAAAATCAACTAGAGCCAAAAATTTTTTTTTACAATTTACATATTTTAAAAGTTAGTTAAGACTTACAAGCATTGCTTATTTTACATTTTAGATGACAGGCCTTAGATCACTTTTTTTTTACCATCTTACATTTATTTTCTCTATTTATTTCTCCCTCTTTCTAGCCATCTTTCTCATGAAAATAATGAATAAGTTATGGATATCTACATGACTTCAAAAGTATTCGTACAATCATGTGCTTATGATTTTTTTAATCATTATATGATAGCTTATATTTTCCTTTTTAGTTTTATCCTAATGATAATAATTATATATGTATTTCAAATTATAATAGGTGGTGTGTTTGAGTTTTATTACTACTTTACCTTATTAAATCATTTGTAAAATTATATTGTATCGCTTTCCAACTAATTTATAAATTAAAAACTACTTTATACATATTATTTTTGTTGTAAACAAGTATATATTAATATAGTATTATATATAGATATATAGAACGATATTCAATTTAAAATGAATCAAAATCTCGTGCCTTCAAGGCACGGATATTACACGAGTTACAACTAAAACTCTTATGGAAAATTCTGCGGAACCCCTTAATACCTGGCTCAAGATTATTGAATATAAACATTTTAAAATAGACCATATTTTGAATTATACAAAGAAAAACAGTGCATCATGGCAATGGACTCAGCTAAGAAAGTTAATTCCAACATTCAAATCTGGATTAGTTTGGTTGGTAGGCAATGGAAAAACGATAAAATTTTGGAGGGACAACTGGGGCAATTTATCGATACTACTGCAACACTGTACAAGGGCAGATACCACTAACTTTTTGATGAATCGGTGAAATACTACATTAATAACTGCTCATGGGGATAAGCAGAATCTCACCACTATCCTTCCTCTGGATTTAGTCTCTAAGATCTAACTATCCCGTCAACTCCCATTGAGGATAGGTTATACAGGTGACTTGACAAAAAGTGATGGTTCACCACTTCTAGTGCTTATAATCTTGTCACTAACACCACTCATACAGAGAATTGATGTCCACTAAAATAGCCATGTTTTTATGCACATTTTAGCTCCTTATTCTAAATACTTTGCATATTTCGGGCTGGGAATATGTTGAATTTATGTAATATATGCTTATTTGCAAGAAATAGAGGTCTACATAAGTTTTGGTTTAATATTGCAGAATTTGGAGCCATTCCGGGACAAAACCAAGAAGAAAAGAAGGAAGCAAAGTTTTACTCGATTTCGAGGAAAGTTCCTCGACATCGACCAAAATGTGAAGAAAGAGCCTGGTCGAGGAGAAGTTGCTCGAGAAACTAAGAAGAGAAGCCAACTCGAGTTACAATTTCCTCGATGTCGACATAATTCCTCGATGTCGACCAAACCCAGCACTACCCGAGTTCAAAGATCCGAGGAGAAGCTACTCGAGAAAGCCAAGAAACCCGAGATCGACGACATTTTTCCTCGATATCGACCAAATTGGTCGATGTCGACCAAAAAGATCTCTAGGCCGCGAGACTGTTGGGTCTGTCCGAAGTTGAGCTGGACTGTTTGGATGCGAAGAGGTCCGAATCTATCAAGTTCTATCAAGGTTTATCCAAGGAGAGAAGATTATTCACCAATTTAGATATATTTAGATATTCCCTTAAAATTTAATGCTTTATCTTTATTTAATTTTATCTTTAGAAAGTAGATATAGATTGATTTCCTTGATTAGCAGGGATTAAGCCCTATAAATAAAGCCCTTGGGGCTGATTTTCCAGATATTCAATTTTAGAGAGAAGTAGTTCCACATAGAGTTTAGGAGTTCAAAGGTTTTAGGGTTTTGGCATTCTACGAAAGTTTGAGTGTCGGGATTGTAAAGACTTTGAATTTAGTTTATGCAAGTTATTTCTTTTCAATCAATGTCTGCGATTGCGATTAGGCGCGAGTAGTCCACCTACTTCTAGGGTTGGGGTGAGCCCAACGAGAGCCATGTTGGTGGATTAGCGATTGCATAAGGAGGTATTTTATCGTTATCTTATTCTATTCCATGTGCTTCATCTTTGATTGAGAAATTGAAGAACTCATGTTGTGAAACTTGGGTAGTAATTAGGATTTCTATTCGGAAGATTATAAATTCTAATTATGAAAAGGAATAGATGCAATTAGGGTTATTTATCGCGAGATTTATATTCCTACTTGTCGGATTGGGTGAAAGTCTTCTCCTTTATCGATAAAGTCACCGCCTTTTATGATTTATATTCCGCTTTCATGGTAATCGTTGTTGCAAACCCTAATCTTGGAAGTTCTCTTTCATCCATCGGTTTAGATTCGAAATTTGCGTTTGTTTTTACTTTCTGTTCTCCTCAATTTCGACCAAACTGGTCGACGTCAACTTCTCACATTCGATCAACAAGATCGCCGTAGCTTTTATTTCTGCAGTTCCTCGATCTCGAACAGAAACTCCTCGACATCGACAACTTTACTCGATATCGAGTAAACTGCTCGATATCGACCAAAAACAGAGATTGTCGCTTGCTCAGTTCGACTTGCCTGACCTTCTGTCGACTAACCCTAGTCGAGGTCAAGCATCCTGAAGTCGACTTCTGCCCGTGAGATTTCTCTGCTGCCTAGGATCCGCTGACTAGCTTCCTCAATGATCGAACCTGACTTCCTTTGCTGCATCGGGAGGGAGTCTTGAACATTATTTGCTGGGATCCAAATCGGTTTGCTTTACTTTATTCGTATTTTATTTGCAATCTCGATTTCCTCCTTACAACAAGAATGATGCCAATAGCTGGATATGGAAAATGGACATCCCCTAAAAATTAAAAAATTTCTATGGAAGGTATGCCAGAATGGCCTTCCAACGCCTGCAAAAGATTAGCTAAACGTGGGTTGCGATCCCATCATACTGTGCAATCTACAAATCATCATGAGGAAGATGCGGTCCACACCCATCTTTTGTGAATGCAAATGCAGTGCCTTCGTTAAAAGCCTGGATAGAAATACTAAAGCACTATTTGAGGAGAGATCAAGCCATCAAGGGATATATCACAAATCATGGCAATACTATCCAACAAGCTATCTGCCAAAGATAAGTTGGTCTTGTCGCTTAGTTGTGGGTTGCTTGGCTAGCACGTAATCAGTATGTGTTTAACCAGGATATGCTTCCTACTACTATTAGTTTCAATAACATTGTAAAGCACCACATGGATAATTGGTCCAAAGCAACTAATCAGTATCATCTTGAGGAGGAAAAACCGCCAAAACACAATAAAACTAAACCATACGAAACAACAACCTAGAAAAAACTTGAAATGGAGGAAACCACCTTTTGGCTACTTCAAAATAAATTTTGGCGGATCAGCTCCATCAAACCATAATTGTTCTGTTGGTTTTATTATTCGAGACTAGAAGGGTTTCCCAGTTTGTCTCGATGCTAAACTAATAGGGCATCGATCAATCTCCGCTGATTGCTGAAGTCAATGGGCTTCGGCTCGGTATGTCTAAGGCCAGGGAGATGAAACTTAACAACATTCTTATCGAAGGTGATTCCCTTATCATCATCAACCATCTAAAAAAGGTAATCATTGTCCTTGGGAAATCGAAATGCTCATAATTGATATCAAATTTATGTTCCGTGGGTTTAAAGAAGTATTGTTCTCCCATATATTTCGTAATGGTAATTGCGTGGCCGATAAGGTTGCACACCTTTACCAAATTACCTGTAACCCTAATCTTCTAAACGACTCAGGTCTGCACGACCTCATCCGAAAGGATGCTATCGGATAGTATCATTTTCGACACATCTGAATTCTTACCTAATAAAAAAAAGGATCTGACATCATTATATTCCAAAAAAGAATTTTAGCTAAAAATTTAGTTATAAAAATCAGCACATGAGAGTCAAGATATTAACCTGAGACATCCACATACAAGTGTTTGATTTAGCCAAATAAATAAAAAAAGCTTAATATTTTGTGATTTTCGAAGATAAATTGTACCATGTCCTCAACTTCTTGGTTGCCCTTTATATGATGATCCAAACTAAAGTCTCGAGTTTCATCCTGATGTAAATACTACTACCATAATGATTGTTTATTGTTTTTCACTCATAAGCTCCAAAAGATGAATCTTTGGGGCAGGGTCGGTCCTAATGTTTTTAGGGCTATAGGCGGAAAAAAAATTAGGGTCATTTACTACAAATTTAGTGACAAATTATATTTTTAAATACATTATTTTAAAATATAAATTTTAAACTTAATTTAATACTAGTAAACTTGAGTTATATTTTCAACACTAATTAATGATTCGTAGTATAAATCTAATGTTATATATTGTCATTTTACGAATCAAAGCAACGATTTTATGCCATTATACTTATTTACATGAGGTTAATAGATTTCCCTATTAGTGGTATAAAAAGAATGAGAGACTTTGCTAGTGATAAATAAAGTTCGAAAAGTATTTTTTTTACAATGTCTTCGTTTTTCGATTGTAATTAAAGTTGAACTTAATACTTGTATTATTTGTAAAAATCGAAATTAAGATAAGGTTATTTATATCCGTCATTTATTCACTTAGATTGAAGATTAGATAAGTTATCAAATTATGTGACAAAGTACGTGTTTTGTTTATATCCTAACATTAATGAGTTTTTTTTTACTTATACATACAAAAATATTTATATACATATTATCTTAATTATATACATTATACTTTTTTTTACGGGGCCCTTCCTGGATCGGGGGCTCGAGGCGGCGGCCTCTTGGGCCTATGCCCAAGGCCGGCTCTGCTTTGGGGACTAACTTGCGGCAGTGGCGGATTCAGAAATTTTTGTAAGGGGGGCTAAAATATTTTTTAAAAAACGGGATGGCTATATGCACCCATGACAGGTGCTATATGCACTACATAGGACGGATCATAGATCCGTCCATTATAACTTTTTAAAAAAATACACGAACGAATCTAGGATCCGTCCATTATAGATTTTTTAAAAAAAAAATTACATAGGACGGATCTAGGATCCGTCCTATGTATCATTATATAAAAAAAAAGGAGTAAAAGCTGCAATGTGCAGCTTTTACTTTTTGGGTGAAACTTAACAAAGCCGGATCATTTTTTTTTGTTTTTTTTCATAAAGCTGTTGGATAGGTTTTTCTTGTTTCTTTTTTTTATATGTATATTACGGCCGGATCTAGGATCCGACAGTGTATTTTTTACAAAAATTATAACGGGCGGATCTATAATCCGTCCTATGTAGTGCATATAGCACATGCTGTTGGTGCATATAGATGGTTTGAAATGTTCGAGTTTAAGATTGTAACTATATACACCCTTGACACCTTCCATCCTGCTTATTTATTGAATTGCACTAAAAATGTCACAATATTGTTTTGCATATTCAGGAGTATAATGTAACACTAAACTTCAAAATTTTACACCTAAACTGCAATATCATTTAATTAATTTTTTGAAATATGCAGAACCATTGCTTCCACAAGCACAAGATTCTAACCGATCAACCCTGAAATTATGTGCAAAATTCTAATGGTGGTTATTCTTAGTAAAGTAACAAATTCATTCCCACAACCACAATCGCAAACCACAATTCCAAATCACAAACAAAAAATTCACAAATATATTTCTCACCATAATTTCAATTTTAAAATCACAAGTCACAAAGACACAAATTTGTTTATCACAAATCAAAAACCCTAATTGAAAATCCCCAAATTGATTCTCATATTCCTCAAATCTCAACTCCACAAATTCTAATCAAAATTGATTCACGAATCACAATCAATCAATTCAACTTAAAAACAATCAGATTAAAAGAAAGAAGAAGAAAACCCTAATCGAAAATTCCTCAAATCTCAACTCTACAAATTCTAATCAAAATTGATTCACACTCAATAATAATAATATATATAAAAAAAAACATATGCAACAAAGGGAAAAAAAAGAAGGGGAAAGTAGATTTGTACCAGGGATGCCACACACTCATCCCATTAAACACATCACGTGTCTAGTTTATCCGCTGAGCTTAACTCGTCTTTGTAATTTTATTCTACCTCACTTTTATATATTATTAAATTAATAGATATATAAAAATATGAATATACTTTTATTTTGGCAGGAGGGGGGCTTCCGCCACCCCGAACCCCCACAGATCCACCACTGAGTTGAGATATGCTTTGACATTTAAGACGGTCCAAACTTTTTCTTTCTTTAATTTTTTGTTATATTTTCATTATGTTCAACAAGGTTTTGGGTCAACCAAGTTAGTTAAATGATTAGCTAAAACTGCAAAGAATATTATAAGATCTATGTTATCTAAGGGTTTCTCTACAGTTTCCAAGTTGATTAATTTGGGATAATTTGATTTCTGTTCACTTTCCTGGAGAAACCGTGTGCTTAAACTTGTGCCTTTCATGCACGAATTATCCCTCCAACTGTTTCTTGGTAAGGTTAGACATAAGTGCACCATAGAGCTAGCTGGTGTTGATCGATAAGGGAGCGACTTAAAATGACAAATCATTCATTTTGAGTCAAATTTGTAGTATTGGTTTCAAATGTGCTCGATCCTTTCTCATCTTCGTATCTCCAAATGCTACAAATGAACCCCATTTCCATACTTTCATTTCATTGCAGCTCTTAACGACCACTAATGGCAATCAGATGCAACCATCTTCCCACTTCGCATGTACCAGAAATTCGTATGAATTTTATTTATTTGGAAACGTTGTAAGCTGTCCAGGATTTAATGGATTTTTCCCCAAATTACCATCTTCACCAGTTTTCATCCCCCACATTCAAGAATCAAACTGGGCCTCCTTCCTCCGGTCTCTCTACATATCCGGTGCCGCATCCAACACCACCGACACTAAGACCGTGTTTTTGGAGGTTTCAGAATTTACCTTCACCTGCATCTCTCCCCTCTCTTCGATCTCTCACAACTCTTTAGGGTTATTTGCGTTTTTTACTCATTTGTTGCTTTTTAAGGGTCTAAATCTGTCTAGTTGTTGCAATTCTTAATGATTCGTCGAATGGTTTCTCTGGATTAAGCTAGTGATGAATCAATTGATACTTGTTCATTGTTTTTGCCCTTGTTTGTTGGAAATGAGTTTAGTTGCTGTTTGTTCTGGGATATGATGGTTCTGGGAACTGATGTTGTTTATCATTTGGTTGTAGGTGCTTCCAATGGATTCCGACATCTTACCACGCAAAGAAGCGACTTTATCCTGGGCCGATCTTCCGCCGAAAGCGCTAGCAATCATCTCCACAAAGTTTCTAATCCCTGAACAAATTCGCCGATTGCGATCTGTGTGCCGTTCATGGCGATCCTCTATCGCTCCCCACGGTTACAAATTCTGCCCTATCTTTCCTTTCACATACTCGTTGTTGGGTTTGGGGGAACCCATGGTGCCCACCGTCACCATTAGCGTCAGTGCCATATACCTTGTCCAGAGTCATTCCAATCCTACCAAACTCTATTTGGTGTCTGTAACAGAAGTTGCCCCTGGAAAACTGATCATCTGCCATCCGCTCACCTATCAAGAGATTAAGACGAAGACAGATGCAGCAGCTGCTACCACTAGTAGTAGTTCTCTTTCATTTTACAAAACTGCTCGTCTTTAGATCTTTATGTTAGCATTATATTATTTATACATGTACAGTTACCATTGTACCCTCAGGGTTTTCGACAGCATGTGTAATCCGGAGACCATCAGGAACCCCATTGGGATTTGTTGGCTTATGTGCAAGAAAAGACATTACTGTGAAGCACCTGTTTGCGTTTACTGTCGACAAATCTCCAACAAGGGCCAAGCCATTACTGGTTGGAGACAGTCAGTGCTGCTGCGAGTTTGTCAGTTATGTGATATTCGAGCGACAAGTGTTTGCTATCGACAGACAAGGCCGTATATACGTGCTGAGACCCGAAATGCTGCGAGCCAATAAGTTGAAGCTTGATGAAATAGGCATCCTTAAGGGGGCAGAGCGGGCTAAGAAAGATTTGGTGGTATCTAATGGAGGATTGTCTTTAGTTTCAACGTTGTATGAGGAATACTGTCGGATTTACAAGCTATATGTGGATAAAAGCAGTCTAGACAAGGTGTTTTATGACAGAACTGGTCATATAGTGATGAAAAAAGTTGCGAATGTGGGCGAAGATATAGTGGTTTTCATTGGGATGGCTTGCACTTTCTCGGTCCCTGCCCGTGTTCTTCCTCGTCCTTGGAAAGGAAACTGTATAGTTTATTTGGACGTTCCCAGTTCTACTTGTGGATGTAATCGATCTGCAGCTGAATGCGGTGATCAGATTAGGGTAGTCCAACTTGCAGGAGCAGGAGCCGATGAGACGCAGCTTAAATTCAACAAGATTTCGGAGTTGGAAGGCTATTCAGACTTGTTTTCTCCCCCTTTGTTGGACATGCCGCCATCCCCATGATCGAAAAACATCTTCTTTCAAGGAATCCAACAGTTGAATTATTCAGTAGTTTATAATATTCTGTTATTTTGAATTATCTACTACCTGATGTCCTAATAATTTGGTTGGGTCTGCAATGTTGTTGCTCTGGATATATGGATATTAGGTATGGGTATTGGATTGCTCATATTCATATATGTTGTTTGGTAATTGGTATGTTAGTATATGAATATAAAAGTGATATCTTGATATACTGATGGTGACTTTGCCCCGTTTTGATATCGGTTGGAATTGGGGTATAGTGAGTGGTGACCTTACTGCTCAGTCGAATTTGGATTCAAAGAAAAGAAAGCATGCAACTGAAATAACTCGGTTATGGCAACTGGACGACGAAATTGGGAATTTAGGGTTTAGGGGATAGGGTTTCACCACCAAGATCCTTGTTTGAGTTGGGGATTTCAGTGCTTAAGTTTAACTAGCCTAGAGTTTAACAATCTAGCATCTCTTAATCTCAAATCAAACGACAAACAGCTTCCTTCAATCTTAAACCATATAACGTACTTCACTCGATTCGACGACAACAATCTAATTTCCTTGACAGCAAACTAGATTCGACAACAATAAATTAATAATCTAACTCTTTCTCTGATGCAAAATTCAGGCTCCAAATCAGATAACTTGTTCATTGAGCTAATGAACTAACTTGTCCTTTAAAATTAGACAAAACATTTCTATCAACTGATTTGTCCAATGGGCATAGATTACCAAGATGATGCTAGTTCTTCAACTTTCTGTCAATTATATCAGCCAATACGACATACGGCACATTTAATCCGCTTTGCCGAGTTGGAAAACACCAAATGCCTACGGGGAAAGGGGACAAAAACAGAGGGACTAACAAAAGATTGCCTGTACAAAAGCCTACTCTCTTTCCAAACTTAGATGTTGCGGATACATACAAGTTGTCGAGCACTTGAGCAAGGAAGGGGGCTAATCGAACAAAAGCCTACGCCTCACAGACTTTGAAAGATTCTGAGGAGGTGACCGTTTAGATTTCGAGGATTCACCATCCGGTTTCTCCTCTCCTGCTTTCCCCTGATTTAACAATTTAGTCGAGTGGAAAAATTCGGTAATGTTCACCTGGCGGCCTCTTGAGTTTGGTGATTCGGCTTTCCCATGCATGCCTTTTCTTTTGAGCTCTTTCGCTCCCTGCAGAGACGGAAAAGAACAACGAGAGTTATATGCAGAAGTTTACAGTTGAACATATGAATCCTTTTCTCTATGAGTGGGAAGCGAGTTTCATACTATACGTACATTTTGCTTCAAGAAGTGGTCCACTTTCTCAGGGAAAGCACGCTGAACTAGCTCCATGTTTTCATCCGTCAATAAAAACGTACATCCACCCTCGACACGAATCTGGAGTCCATCCAGGTCATCCAATAAACTATCGGATTCAGATTCAGAATCATCAATCTGCACAATCTCTTTTGCCTGGGAACCAGGCTCTTCTTCATTACCAAAACTGCCCACACTGGAAGCCGGTTTCTTCCACTTGACAACGTAAAACGAATACCCATTTCTCACCTTTACACGTTCAATAGAATCAAACTCAAACTGCCCATACAGCAATGCTGGTCTTGGATTTTCAGCCATTTCCCTCAAAAAAATGGTGGACAGCAGCGGTAGCATCTTTTGCCTTGTAAAAGATGGTGACCAATGCTGATAATACTCTAAAAACTCGATCAGCATATCTGTTTGTGGGCTTCCCCAGGTTAGAGAAGAGGCGGAGACATGAGCTTCGGTAGCAACATTATAGAAGTTGATGGTTAGCATAGGATTTTAGAAAGTTAACAGAAGTCTCAGACGGTCGTTATTTTAAAGGGGGACAAGTTTACTCACACTTCATCTTAAACATAAACTAAGACAATTTCTCTGAACTAAAATTTCCTTCTCAAATAATAATGTGCAATAATCAAGAAACTGATGGAAAAGAGATACAATCTTCGTAAACTCCATGCAACTGACAAAAAATTTCTTTTATTTTTTCTTTGGTCCAATCAACTGACACTCATAAGCTTAGACATTTACATCTTTGAGCTCTCTGCACTTTGTAATGCAAGTCACAGGATTGGGCATATCATCAGCAGTTAAGCAATCTATTTTTGATGAACAACTGCACAGACAATCAAATTACCATTATTTCTGCCCATATACATTTCAATGATCTCAGTTTTTGGAAATTTGCCTCCCACGGCTATCTTCTTGCAAACTCTGAGATGCCAATCTTCATCCTTCTTCTTCACCTTTTCTTTTCTATTCTGTAATTGAAACACAATGAAAAACCATAATGCTCAAACACATCAAACTAACATAACTTTACAAGGAAAAAAACATTCTTGATTAGAAATTTAAAATTAAGGGAATATGCTCAAACACTAAATAAGAGGTATCAAGCATAGATTCAATAAGATGTCAAATTCAAGGCATACAAATCAGCTAATCCAACATATGAGAACTAGAGAGAACTGGGCAAGGAAGAAAGCATAATGGTTTTACCATAACACAAGAAGAGCATTCACACATAAAACCTGGTGGTTTCCTATTGCAACTTTCTCCACTGGTTGACCTGCAGTACTCGCATGCAACCTTGCGATGAGCTGTCTTGTTGCCCGGATGACCACAAAAAGAACAATGTGGAGTTTTTGATGGTTGCGGGACCTTATCTGAAGTTGGTATTTGCGCGTTATTTGATGCAAAATTGTCATCTGATAGTGAAGTGGTTCCAGCGCCTATGCTATGCAACCTGAAACAAATAAAGGACAACGAGATGGTCTGTAATACTTTTCTCTGCACAGGAAAAAGGATGTTTGGATAGCCAAACAAACCTGTTAAATATTTCATCGTCACTAAATCTTTTCACAAAACGAATGGCCGTATCAACACCAATTCCTTGCACCCCATTTAGATCATGATCATTCCCGACCAACAGAGATATGGCAATCAGATGTTTCCTCTTCAAACCAAGTGCATTATTAATATCAGACATAAAGTAGCATTCAAATGGTTCCTGTACATGATGAAAAGTTCACACCAGTCAAGCAAAATCCAACCAATTAACAGCTTAGGAATTTTCGGATATATATTTAAGTTGATGGGAAATATATATATTTTTTTGGATATATGGTAAAGAAATTATTAGTCATTCTATTTGTATCAAAAAGTTTCGGAGAGGGAAATAATGAAGAACTAGAAAAGGCACATATGGTATGGTGACTGCACAAAGCAGGAGATAAGAAAAACAAATACATATAGCCTGACAAATAAAGGGTAAGAAACAACTAAATAAGTAGAAACTTACCTTAGAACCAGGCTGAATGGATTTTATAACACAATTTGCCCCGTACAGGAAAGCATCACTATCAGCCGTGATACAAGCATCAACAAGACCCTCGTGATTTAATTGAGCACACAGTTCTTCAGCTTCAGCTTTTGCAGTTAAAACAGGAATGTCAAGGAGTTTGAGCAGCTCCTGTAATTGCATCATTTGATCAACACACATATTTTCTGCTACAAGTTATCACAATTTAATAATAATAATAATAATAATAATAATAATAATAATAATAATAATAACGGAGTAATGGACAGAAAAATGTGCAAATTGGGCAGATCCTAGATATTGCATTGATTATAAGATGACCATTTCACTTTTATAAGTTGTGCTCAGATAAGGGGGAGAGAGGTAGTTCTATCAACACATTATATGAAAATCCATTAAAAAAACATTTCTTATAAAACATACTGTAGTTAATTCATATTTCAAAACATTGAAATAACATTTTTCTTTTCCATTGAATCTTCTGACCATAAGTTTCATCCTCATTTATTTTATTAATTGAGAAAAGTTATGTAAAGAGTATATAAAGTGCATAAATACAAGCGTATACAAGGATGACTGGTCAACGGTAATGTATTTATTGGATGATTTCAACTGTATATTGAAACTGTCCTAAAACTCAAAATATTCTGCCCATCTAAGAAAGAATCCCACCAAAGATCTATTCTCATTTCAGAAGAACCAGTGATGTAGCAAAAAAGTCATTAAATTACCAAGGACGCATCAAATGCATGTACGTTGTAACTCAGTAAATAACATTTTCAAGCACCACTAACCACACACTCCTTGACACTTTTCTGAAAAGCCTGGTTCCTCTCAGGTGGGGTGCTTTCTTCGGCTGTAGGGAGAGTGGATAGATCAACTCCCGTGGATCGAAAGAACCGTTTAATCCTTGCCTCTGATTTTAGTGGAGATGGTGACCCGTCCACGACAAATACAGGAAATGCTCCAAACTGTACATTTTTCAACAACATCAAATTCTGGTGCAGGGAATTAAGGAAACTGAGATTCATTAACATGGGAATTACACAAAATAACTTGAGCAAAATACTGAAAACTGCTCATAAACTGGGCAGAACTGTGTAAAACCACCTGTTAAATAGAAAATTACCTAAGAAACCCCACTCGTAACATGTAAGGGATTAACAACGCACAATATTTCGTTACAGTCATGCAGCTGACTTTGTACAGAGCCCTAATGGAATCAAGGATTGGGTGGTTCTGTGTTATTTTGGTACATTACGGGTGATTTTCAATATTTCTCAGCAAAGGAAGGCTTAAAAAATTCCACCTATTTAACTCATGGTTTTTGGTATTTTACCCCAACCTGGCAACAACGAATACCACTATATGATTGAAGACTACACAAAATTACACTAAATAATTCTGGATTGTAAACTGAAACTATTAGTTTATAGTTATTGGCTTGTACAGTATTTCAACTTTCAACCCCAATAAGATAACCCAAAATTAGTAATCCTAAAAAGGTGCCTACAAAGATATGGAATCTAGTAATCTACACCCAGCCCTAAGTGAAGACTGCAATGCAACCAGACATTACACACAAAAGAGTAAAACAAGAACCCAACTCTTTGCAGAATTCAAACACTAACAAAAAAAATCGACAAGACTCTCTCAGTTCAAACAACATGAAAAAATCAACTTAAAAAGCCTATGTGAAGCTCTCAACACATTCAAATGGACCTACTCCTAGTCTCCTACACCAAAGATATCATCAAATTGACCGAAAATAGAAACTAAAATTCAAAAAAAAAAAAAGGATAAAGACGATTCCTTAAATTTTTGTTCCTCACTTGACACTGAAACTGAAACAAGTACTCAAAAGCCAATTTTCACCCAATACATCAATTAAATTGACAGGGGAAAAAAACCGAACCTTGGAGAAGAGATTGAGGGTGCGAAAGAACGTGAGTCTGAGATGGGGGTTCCGAGCATTATCTTTAATGGCGGTTTCGTGCTGAACAATCCAGAAAGAGAGATCAACCGCGACCTTCTTGTTCCTCAGGAAATCAAAGCCCTCGTAGCGAGCGTAGGGTTTTAGGACCTCCCAGAAATGGCCTCCCACCCCCATATGTACGGAGCAATCAAAAACAGGTTTCCTCAAATTCAGTGCAGTGCAGAAGGGATGATGAAGGAAGATCGAGTCGATGATCTGCGATTATGTAACTTTTCGAATTCAACATGACACCGCAATTGAACGTTGGAGAATTGAGAGTGATGAATTGTAGAACAATTTGATTTGATGGTGCAGATCTCTCCCCAAACCCGCAACCCAACGGGAAGAAAGTTTTGGTGGGCCCCGTTGACATAGCCCGTTAGGCCCAATCCCACCTTGACAAGCCCAACATTTACTGGGCCAAATTATTCGGATGACTAGTGGGTTATGGCCGTGTTACGAACGAGTTGTACTTTTTTATACGTATTATTTTTAAAATTATTTATCTTCTTCAAGTTAAAAAAAATGTAGGTTTAAGTATATTTATTTTTATGTAATCAAATAAATACTTTTTATGATGGATTTCTTTTCATATAAATAACTATTTATGTTAAGATAAATGCATGACATTTTATGCAAAAATATAATATTTCTATTACTTTTTACATGTTCTAATGAATTAAGATAGAGTGAATACTTACTAAAAAAAATAGTGAAGAATTAACACACTAACAGAAAAAGGAAAAAGAGGGAACAATTAACATCAATCAATCAATATCAATATCAATATATCAAAATATATATATATATATATCTAATATACTACTAAAACACTTGCACTTTGGGGACACGTGGCGGCCATACGCTAAAAGTTGTAATTTAGGATAAATCCCCATTTACTTATCAAATTATTTAAAATGATTCTCACGCGGTTTTTTTCAAAGCAAATCTGAAAGCATTTAAACCACACAATTATAAACTTTTACAATCAGCCCTTAAACTACGATTTATGAAGTAATTGGAGGTCTAAACAAATCTGCAGCATATAAACTTAGCCCTTAAACTGCAATTTATGAAGTAATTGGACGTCTCAACAAATCTGCAGCATATAAACGTTTAGAATCAGCCCTTAAACTCGCTTCTCCTCCTTCCTCTTCCACCGTATCCTATCTATTTCTCCCTCTATGTCAACCATCTATCTTTTGTGTTTTATTTTTCAAATACTATTAGATGTTTAAACCTTAGACATTGTAGGTATTTGATCATTTGTTTCTTCTTTCCTGTTTTAAATAGGCAACAATGAAGAATGTCATATACGTCGACGAGCTTACTCCAACAAACATCAAAGGCAATATCCGAGTTCGAGTTGTGTGCATGTTCGACAACATCAATTTTTATAAACAAGAGCTGATTTCAAAGGACTTAATCTGTGTCGATGAAAAGGTGTTTGTCCTTCGTAATTTCTTCATTTTATATCCTCATAGCGTACGTATTCAATTTAATTCTATTTACTCTATTTGTTCTCAGGGTAATAAGGTTCACGTGTCCATTAAGAAATCTCTCATCAAACAATTTGATTGTATAAAAGAGTATGGAATTTACTCAATATCAAACTTCGGTTTAATCAAGTACCTTGACCAATATCGTCACTGCTCTCACCCTCACAAGGTGACCTTCTCCATGAACACAATCTTGAAAGATGTTGTCGAAGCTCCAATCTCGCGATTTGGGTTTGAATTCGTTGAATTTGATGACATTTTAAGTAAAGCTGCTGATCTAACCCGCTTGGTTGGTAAGTTCTTATTTATTGTGATAATATATTTTATTATTTATTGTGATATTGTGATAAACTATGATCTAACCCAGTTTGGTTTTTTTTTAGATGTGATTGGTAACTTGGTTAAGATAGGAAACATTATTGAGTGCGGTGTCAGTTATGATGATAAACTTCACAAAAGACTTGAAATCCATATCGAAAACACTAGGTAATGTTAATTGTTAAATGTTCTATTTCAATATATTACCGATTTATATATATATATACAATATATACAATATACGATTTATATTATTACTATATTCATTTCGTTAATTCTATCCAATCTATAGGAATGATGTCATCATCTGCACTTTTTGGGATGCCTATGCCGATCAGTTTGCCTCTTACATCGATGCTGTATTGGATGACAGGGTCATTCATAGTCATTATCCAATTTGCAAGAATCAATCCCAGCGGAAGTAATTTTTTGCTTTTTTCCTTCATTTCAATCTATATTCCTTTGGATGGTGTTAGATTATATTTTAACTTTTTCTTTAGGTGTACACAAACTTGCCAACAATGTCAAGGGAAGCACTCGCGTTTTCATTGAGGATGATAGTATTCAAGAGATACTTGATTTCAAAACTAGGTTCATATTTTAATTCTTATCAAATTATATTTTATCATTCTTCTCTTTAGTTTATCGGGTATTATTTATGCAAATATTTATTTGATCACGTCTCTTAACTTTTATAGACTGTTGGATTCCGATGGACAATTTCAACCTCAAAAGATAACACAACTGTCGAGTCAACCGACACATTCAATCCCACATCAGTTTTTATCACTTTATGAGAGAAAGACATTGGATGAGCTTATGGATATAACTGAGGTACATTATTTAATAATATCTTATTATGTATATTATATCAAGAGTGAGTTAAATAGTATTTACAAAGTCTGTTACTGTTTTTTAAGGAAATTACGTTCTGTTAACATAATCAAAAGATTCAGATTTGCTACTGTTTTTTTTTAGGAAATTACGTTCTGTTAACATAATCAAAAGATTCAGATTTGCTATTGTTTTTTTTAGGAAATTACGTTCTGTTAACATAATCAAAAGATTCAGATTTGCTGAGATTTAAACTTGAGAAGTTTGTTACTGTTTATTTAAACTTGAGAAGATTAAACTTTAAAGATTTCCTGAGATTTTTAAACCATTTCTGTTACTTTTATTTATAATAATTAAAACATTAAAATCTGCAGAGATTTTAATTAAACCAAAACCAAGTCTGTTACTTATTTTTTAAGCAACTTCGGATCAAAAAATCAATTCAATAACCTAATTAACCAATCTTTATCTCATTTCTGTTATTTTTTCTTAAAATAATTAAAACATTTTTGTCAATCAGATCTGCTGAGATTTAACCAATCTTTATCTCATTTCTGTTACTTTTTGTTTAAACCGAATTAAAACATTCAGATCTGTTACTGTTTTTTAACCATTTACAGTTACTGTTTTTTTTTAACCAATTGGGGATTCGGTATTAATTTTTTTTTTCAAGTTCCATCAAATATTACTTCAATTAACCTATTATAACCAATGTTTATGTCTTTTATTTAACCAAAGCATTACACATTTATTCTAATATTATATTATAAATTATGAATTTAGGTGGGTAGATACGTCACCATGGCTACCATTGAGGAAATTGAAGATAAAAATGGATGGTACTATAAATCATGTAAACCTTGCAAAAAATCCCTCATCCCTGAGGGAGGACACTTTTTTTGTCCCAAGTGTAAGCGCACTATCAAATTTGCATTTCTAAGGTAAATAGCTTAGTTATTTTATATGTTTTTTATCATATTTGTTCCTTAATATTTTTTGGTAAATTCCTAATTTCGACGTGTAATTCGTATATGTTAGGTTTAAAGTCGAAGTCATGGTTAATGATGGATCGATCATCAAGTCGTTTACTATCTTCGATTCTGATGTTGAACAAATCGCGGGGAAGTCTGTATCCTCTATTCTAAGCTCCTTGAGTAAGGTGAACATTTCCGTCCTATTTCCCAATCCTTGAACAATTAACTTTCACCTAACTAATTATTTCCCATTTCTCATTTCTTATTTCAATTGTAGGATGTCGATGTTCAATCAATTCCAGGAGATCTTCATGTCTTTTTGAACAAAACATTTTTGTTCATAATTGATGTGAAAGAGTACAATATTGAGAATTCAAATTCTGGATTTACTGTGCACAAGGTGACAGATGATCAAGCTATAATCACCGAATTCAAAAAAGGCTTTCAAAAAACAGACACTCCATTAAAACGACCACGTGATACTATCGACGTTGATCAACTTGGTGAAGATGAGGTCACTGATTTGACACTTTCCACAAAGAAACAAGTTGTCAAGATTGAAAAGGATTAGAAGAATGGATTGGAAATTTGCCCTTTCAACTCAAAGGATTATTATTATTAGTTTATTGACAGTATTCGATCAAGACATTGTCATTTGATTAATCTGTTTCTCTTTGTTTTGTTAGGCTTGGAAATTATTTTATCTATTTATATTTGTCCTAATTTTCTTTTGTTTTGCTTTGTTAATTATTTGTTATCTTCCATAAAGTTTCTCCTACCACTCCTCCATGTTAATTGGAAATGTATGTCATATAAATGCAAATAATTAAAAAACAATAATAATTTTCTTTGAAGTATCACTTGCCTGCCCTCTTGTGTACCCGTCCAACTCTGCAGCAGCTCCGCCATATCGTCGAAGTGAAGTTCAATCCGCTCCATGTCCTATCGTCTTTCACGGAATACAACACATTCAGACAAATCTATGAATCTTTGTATAAGTCGATTGTAAAATGAAATTGTAAAGAAATCCAGAACTCACCTATTTGCCAATCTTTCCCACTGTACATTTGTTCTTTGTTCTTCTTCTTGCTTCTCAGATCGATTGGTGGGCGAGTGGTACCGGAATTGATTGGTGGGCGAGTGGGTGCAGGGCCGAAATCCTCTACAGGGATGGAAATTGCGGATGTTTCTTTTGAAGACCGAAATCTCTAGAGGTTAGTTGCAACTGTAATCTCGGTTCGAAGGATTTAATGGTAGATTTAGGGGATACACCGTGGAAATCAATTTTAGGGTTTGGAAAGGAATAGGTTGACTGAATTGAGGTTGGGGAAAAGGGTTTTTCTCTCTTTGATTTTCCGGATCGAATTGTATATAGGATCGACATTTTTAACAGAGATTGAGGAAGGATCCCTGGAGATTGAGGAAGGATCCCTGGATTTTCCAGATCCAAGTTGAAAGGGAAGAAGACGCCTTTGTTTTAATCGAAAGGAAGAAGTGAGGCTGGTGTCTTTTGACCTTTTCATTGCCCTAAACCCGGTTTTATCTTCTTTTTTTAATACTCCGGTTTTCTATCTTTTTTTTTCTTTGAGCAACCGGTTTTCTAAAACTAAGATGGACCCTTCACAGGTTATGATTTTCCTCTTTTTTTTTAACAAAAATTAAATTATAAAATTCCGGTTTTATATCACAGTACATTTTTTGTTTACAAAAAAACACAATTAGTATATTCCGCCAAAAAAATTAACGCGGGAATTTTAGAATTAAACAAATATTAAAGATACGTAGTTATTTTGGATATATCCAACAGAATAAGATCAAATCCTAATTCCTAACCACTAACTTAGATAAAGTTAATTATTTAACACTCTAAACAGAAATTCACGTACCTTGGTAGTCAAATTCTAAACGACGCCTTGAATTCTCCGACAATATAGATTAATGAAATTTTTAGTATCTACATAGCACCTTTTAATTATCGATCGACTATGTGACTTGAGTTTGCGGAACCTGTTTATTAGATTTATCATTTGGATGTTTTGATTTGATTTATTTTTACAATTATTTGGATGTTTCGATTTAATAGTATTTCACTATAGACTTTTTCATATTATCATAATAAATATTATAATATATATATATATATATATATATATATATATATATATATATATATATATATATAGATAGATAAATCGCGATAGTATATTCTAAAATATATAATATATTTTACAAATCCCGTGCGTCACGCACGGGTACTGCGCTAGTATAATACTAAAATAGAGGCGTGGAAATCCTATGTGGCGGGTTCTGGTGCGATTCGCTTACATGTCGGACTCTGGTGCAATTTGATTCGGGTATTTGACACGTCAATTAATGATGATCCAATATATTTAAGACACGTAAGACAATTACAAAATCTATTTATATTTGTGTCATCCTATGTGTCTATTTTAATTTAAGATTAAATTTAATTTTTAATATAAATATTCAGTATCATATCTAAAGTGGTTACAAAATCTATCATTTTTACTAAAATTATTTTATAAATATTAATTCTTTAGTTATTTTATCTTTAGTCATTTAGAGTAGTAACGATAATTCATTATATCTAATGATAAGATTTATTATTAATTAATTATCTATAAAATGATAAATCTTATCACAATAAATAAATATTAAATACAAATATGTTAACGGTTCATGATCGATCCTAAATCACACAATACATGGGTACATTCATGATCAACCCTAACCTAAATTTTACAATTATTTAGCTTATATCCAAGTTGAAAAATTGGTTGGTACGTTGTATCTTCAATAAAATATAGATTTTTTTAAATGATGAATTATAGTTTATAAGATATATTAATTTTATATAAAAAAAGTTAAATTAGTTTTAGGTCCCCCCCCCCCAAAAAGTTTATTTAGTTTTAAAGAGTATATATATAGAAATAGAGTATATATGGTTGTATTTGATAAGTTTGGGTGCATGATGTTTAGTAAAATAGTTTAGTATATACTATTGTATTTGATAAATTTGGGTGATGTTTTTAACTTATATCTTAAAGTCACAAGTTCAAACATCATTCTGGATTTGTTTAAGTAGGCGATGACATGGTTTAACTTAATCAATATAATGTATAACACATATTACCATGAGGAGAATGTAATAAAGTGAAACTTTATACTCTATGAAAAAACAATTGTATCTGTAATAAAAAACTATTTTAAATTTGGTATAATGGTCGCCCAAATTATTTTTACATTATAAGTTTATAAGAACACCTTCAACACTCTTAAATCGTAGAAATTCTCTAATTTTAAAGATTTTAATTGTTTTGCTCCAATATATCATCTAATAAAATATAGAAATAAATGGAAAAAAGTCAAATTTTCTAAATTTTCAGTATTCTCTATTATTTTATATAGGATTTGGAGAATCATATTGAAACTTGGCAAAATTACAGAAAACCACCCTTTAAATATGAGTGTTTTCACTTAACCACCCCTTAAATTCAAAATTACATAAAACCACCCTTTAAAAGATATTTGCTTACAACTCACCACCCACTCAACTATTTTCTTTATTTTATCATTAAATATATTATATTTTAATATTTTTAAACTCAAATTTGGTTGTAAATATATTCATATTTTGAGTTTAAGGACTCGATCATATTTTAGGGATTATTTTATTTATTTTAAAATAATAATAATAAATATAGCCTAGAATTATTATCTTATGTTATGGTTGAAAATGTTTATAAAATTTTAAAATATTATGGAATTTACTCTTATTTATTTATATTTTAAATAAGAGTAATTTACATAATGTTTTAACAATTTATAAACATTTTCAAACATAAATTAAGATAATAATTCTAGGCTTTATTGATTATTATTTTAAAAAATAAACACAATGATCCCTAAAATATAATTGGGCCCTTAAATTCAAATTTTGAATATATTTAAAATGAAATTTGAGTTTAAAAATATTAAAATATAATATATTTAATGATAAAGTGACGAAAATAGTTGAATGGGTGGTGATTTGTAAACAAATATCATTTAAATGGTGGTTTTCTGTAATTTTGAATTTAAGGGGTGGTTAAGTGAAAATATTCATATTTAAAGGGTGGTATTCTATAATATAGAAATTATAGAGAAACGGTCAACAAATAATGGTTATAGAAATTTACATAATGTTTTAACAATTTATAAACATTTTCTAGCTGATGATTTGTTGGAGTTATGGAAACTTTTTTGTTTGTAGTATTCTATAATATAGAAATTATAGAGAAACGGTTGAAATAAAGCATTTTTTATTTTATTTTATACTAATCTTTCATGAAATGTGACATTTTATTTTATATATTTCTTTATATCATATGAGGTTCCATTATAGTCAACAAATAATGGTTATATATTTTACTAATTAAAATACCTTAACGTTAAAATCTTATGATTTTGTCATTTTTTCGTGAGCGAAAAAACAATTTTTTTATTTTTTCTTTACTTTAAAAAATTAATTCAAAATTATGATAAAATATACTGTAATTTATTAGACAACCGCACAAGCATGCGGGTCATAAGACTAGTACTTTTAATAATGCAATGCTAACCTATACGAGAAATCTAACAAAGTGACACATCTCAATCTGAATAAACTTGACTTGAATCTGACTCAATTCACCTAGTTGTCATATTTATTCTAAAGAGACGGAGAATGCAAAAGAAGAATATCGGGATTGGTTCCTATTAATCCATCGATGTGAGAAAAGACTCATATTGCCCATCAATCATAAAATAAATTATACTATCTTCATTTCAAAATAGATGGTAATTTTTCAATTTGCACAAAATTTAATAAAATACTTCACTTTTAAAAAAAAACATCGTCATTCTATTAATTTTTTTTATAAATTTTATTATTTTTTAAAACCCACAATACATTTTAATCAATCAAAATCTTTTAAATAGTCAACAACATACAAATCAAATACAAATAATTACAATCCTCTACCTAAAAACCATAAAAGACAAGGAATAATTGTTAGCATTATATTATTTATACATGTACAGTTACCATTGTACCCTCGGGTTTTCACCCATTGATATATATACAGGAGTAGGCTTCTGAGATCCGTTAAGGACTCAGTTCTCCAAACACTTACATGGTATCAAGCTTTTGTGTGAAACCCTAATTTTTGTTTCACACCTAACGATCCACTAAGCCGCCGCAGCCCCAAGCTGCCGCCGCCACGCTCTAGCCGCCGCCGCCAGCCCAGCCGCCACCGCCGCCCCCTGCTGCCGCCGCCTCCTCCTCTTGCCGCCGCCGCCGCTCCCTACAACCGCCGCCGCCGCCCCCTGTTCCTCCTTTCTCCCTTCCGCCGCAATCTCCCACCCCTTCTCGATGTCTACCGACGAGATTATCAACCCAATCAACCCTAACCCCATTCCACCCAACCCTAACCCTCCACCACCACCACAAAACCCCTTTCACTCCGCTCAATCCGTCACCAACATAAAAAATCAAATTCCCCTAACCCTAGATCTTAAAAAGGTCCAATACCACACATGGGCGGAGCTCTTCCAAACCGCCTGTAAGGCTCACGACGTCATCACCCACATCGACGGCTCTGATCGTCCGACTGATGTCCCTGAGCCCCTCTGGAACCGCCTTGACTCCATCGTTCTTGGATGGATCTATGCCACCATCTCTGAGGACGTCCTGATTACCGTCCTCCAACCAAACTCTACCGCCCGTGATGTCTGGCTCCGCATAAAAGGCCTCTTTCATGACAATCAATCCGCTAGGGCAGCGGATCTTGAGGGCAAGTTCATCAACACCCGTCAGGAAAGCTTCTCCACCGTCTCTGACTACTGCCTCGCCATCAAAGCCATCGCTGATCAGCTAGGCGATGTTGGGCACAAAGTTAGCAAAGAACGCCTTGTTCTTCAACTTATCAACGGCATTTCCACCAAATTTGATGTCGTCGGTGGCATGATCAGCAACACATCGCCACTTCCGACTTTCATGGTGGCTCGCAGCATGCTCTCTAGGGAGGAGAGCCGTCAGGGACGCCCCCAGGGCCCTTCCCATGTCCTTGTTTCCTCCAAGGATTTCATAGCCCCGGACCCCCTTCCCCACACCCAACCCAGACAACCCCAACAATGCGGAGGACGCGACAGAGGCGGCAACAACAGCGGCCGCCGCCTGGGCAGTGGTACCCGTAGCAGCAATGGTCCCCCGCTCCGCCGCCCTGCCCTTATCCGACGTGGGCGGGATACCCCCCGCCAGAGTTGGTCTACACGCAGCGTCCGCCACAGCAGCGGGCCCCATCCCCGGCGATGTACGCTTCACAGCAGCCTCCAGCGCACCCCATGCACACCAACCTCTCCGCCGCTTTCTCCACCATGGGACTCCAGCAGCCGGACGACAACTGGTACATTGATACCGTGGCCTCCTCTCACATGACGAACGCACCGGGTAACCTACAAACTGTTTTTAATTCGAGCACTTTACCGTCTGTTTATGTCGGAAACGGCGAGTCTCTTAAAATTGTCGGTTCGGGTCACACAACCCTTCCCAATGCCCCACCCCTACGCCTCAACAAAGTCCTGCTTGCCCCTGACCTTGTTAAAAACCTCATTTCTGTTCGTCAATTTACCGTCGATAATCACGTGGCTGTCCAATTTGACCCGTTTGGTTTTCTTGTGAAGGATCTTCGTACGGGGACCCCAATCATGCGCTGCAATAGTTCTGGCGACCTCTACCCCATCACCAAATCTCGCCCACAGTCTCCCACCGCCCCCACCGCCTTCGTCGCCCATCGTTCTGACTTGTGGCACGCTCGTCTTGGCCATCCCAGCGACCACGTGCTCCAATGTCTCCACACTAGTCATTTAATTTCTTGTAATAAAGCCTCTGGCGTTTGCATTTCCTGTGAAATCGCCAAGAGCAAGCGTCTCCCTTTTAGCATTTCTCATTCCAGTACATTTGCACTTTTTGATCTTTTGCATTGTGATTTGTGGACATCTCCTATTTCAAGTGCTAGTGGTTTTCGATACTATTTGGTTGTCTTTGATGATATTACCAATTTTGTTTGGGTTTTTCCCCTACGTCACAAATCGGAAACACAAAGTCACATTGTCAATTTTCACACATTTGTCCGCACTCAATTCACTTTGCCCATCAAGGCTATTCAGTGCGACATGGGAGGAGAGTTTGACAATAATTTTGTTCGCTCCTTTTGTCAACAAAATGGGATATCACTCCGCTTCTCATGCCCCCAAACCTCTCCACAAAACGGCAAAGCGGAACGTATTCTCCGCACCCTCAATGACAAAACTAGAACCCTCCTACATCACGCCTCTCTCCCCCTCCCCTTTTGGGTTGAGGCGCTTCACATGGCCACCTATCTCCACAATATACTTCCATCCAAAGCCATTGGCAACTCCATCCCAACCTTGGCACTCTACAAGCGCTACCCCTCTTACGATCACATTAGAGTGTTTGGATGTCTCTGTTTTCCCAACATGAGTGCCACCGCCCCTCACAAGCTATCCCCACGATCCACTAAATGTGTCTTCTTGGGCATCTCCCCACACCATCGAGGCTACCGTTGTCTTCGCTTGGATACAAATCGGGTTGTCACTTCGCGCCATGTGATTTTCGACGAACAGACCTTCCCCTTCGCCACACCACCCACCCCTGCTGTCCCCAACCCACCCACACCACCCAATTCCGAAGAATTCTCACCCCTCTTACGCCACCTATTCCAACAAGCATCATTCGGAACCAACCCCCCCGCCCAAAACCCCCACCCAAATCGATTGGCGGCGGGCGTCGCAACCCATGCGGCGGGCACACCCCCCCTGGCAGCGGCCGCCGCACCCCCCTATCCCGTTGCACCCCTTGCGGCGGGTACACCCCCCCTGGCAGCGCCCGCCGCACCCCCCCGCACCCCTCTTTCCCCCTCAGCAGGCAACCCCTCTTACCCACCAACCTCCGATTGCACCCCCCCGCCCATTCCATGAAGACCCGGTCGCAGTCCGGCATCTTCAAACCTAACCCCAAATACAACCTTCTCACTCCGTCTCCCGACATATCTCCTCTCCCCAAATCGCCCCACAAGGCCTTACAGGACCCGAACTGGCAAGCTGCCATGATGGATGAGTTTAGTGCTCTTATTAAAAATGGCACGTGGAACCTCGTTCCAAGGCCTCGGGACACTAATATCATTAACTGCATGTGGTTGTTCAAGCATAAGTACAGGTCAGACGGAACTCTAGAGCGACACAAGGCTCGGCTAGTGGTCAACGGCAAGTCACAGGAGGTTGGGGTTGACTGTGATGAGACTTTCAGCCCAGTCGTCAAACCGGCTACCATCCGCACAGTTCTGAGCATCGCCCTTACTAAGGATTGGCCTATCCATCAGCTTGACGTCAAGAATGCATTCCTTCACGGCAACCTTCAGGAGACTGTGTATATGCATTAGCCGTCAGGCTTCTATGATCGCACCTGCCCATCTCACGTTTGCCTTCTCCGGAAGTCTCTCTATCGGTTGAAACAGGCGCGAGGTATCAGCGGTTCGCCACGTAACTCACTGGCATTGGATTTCAGGGCAGTCAGTCTGATCACTCCCTTTTTGTGTTCCACTCAGGGTCTGACACTGCCCACCCATAATTTGGTGAAATGTCCATTTAGAATTCTTAATTAAGTAAATGTCCATTTTTATTTAACAATTAAGAGAGTGTTCATAATATTTTCATAATACCCTCATTATATTTTACATATTCCCCTCTCATTCCTCCTGGAAATAATTAGGTTAGAGTGGAAAGTTAGATAGTGCGCTCTTGCCTGCTTCTCCCCTTCCCCTAATAGGCCTTTCACATTGAAATCTCTTGAAATAGGTAGTTTTCATGGAATCCATGGCCATCGCACGGTCTTATGGCCACCATTGTCTATTCACCTCTCTACATCTCTCATAAAAATCCTCAGCCACCTTCCATCAACCACAATACTCCCCTGTCACTTTCGTTTTCTGCTGGAGCGAAACATCCTCCCCTATGGCTTTTGTTCAGATCCGACTTCGGTGTAGCAAAGAGCTACCGGATGGTGTTCGCCCATAGCCTCAGATCTCTAGATCTTCCACTTTGTCTCTCATAAAAAAAAAGGGAAAACAAAAAGAAGAAGTAGTAGACCTACAGGCCTCCTCTCTGCCGGAACTACTAGATCCGGCCTCTACAATGCCAGATCGTGGTGACAAGATCTTGGTTATATACTATATATTTTGATGACAATTTTTTTAAGGTGACAATATATATTTTTTTATGACAATTTTTTAAGGTTACAATATCGTGGTGGTTGTCATCAACCTCGTCACTAACCATTGTCACCAACAACTGACACGAGGAAAATTTGATCATTTCGACATGTTAATTTTATGATTTGGGACAACAGATGCGGATTTTTGTGTGAATACATTGCTCGGATGACAATTTGTTTATGTTTTTTTAGGGTTTGTGTGTTTCTATCTACTTCAAATGGATAATCCAGGTTAGTGTTCTTATTGATGAATCTAATTCGTTCTTACTTTATA
Organism: Persicaria tinctoria; assembly: GCA_037127255.1. NCBI lineage: Eukaryota > Viridiplantae > Streptophyta > Magnoliopsida > Caryophyllales > Polygonaceae > Persicaria > Persicaria tinctoria. The sequence goes on from JBANSL010000013.1 coordinate 66,731,974, forward strand.
TGTTGTTCTATTTCAAGTGTTTATCATTGCTTGTTTATTTTGGTGACAATTGCTTGTTTGGTGACAATTAATATTTAGCTTGATTCTATATCATCATCAATTTAAATGAGACTATCAGGGGTTTGCTTCATTGTTTGGTGACAAATGGAATTTATGTTGTTATTTTTAGATTGGTGACAATTGGTAGAGTTATATATTCTGTTTTGGTGACAAATGGAATTTATGTTGTTATTTTTAAATTGGTGACAATTGGTAGAGTTATATATTCTGTTTTGGTGACAAATGGAATTTATGTTGTTATTTTTTTAGATTTGTGACAATTGGTAGAGTTATTATATATTCTGTTTTGGTAACAAATGGAATTTATATCTCATTTAACTATAATGTAATTTTCATTATCTTTCTGTTCAATTGTAGTGGAAGTTGTGGTATGTATACCATCAAATATATCGAGGGTCTTGCATTTCATGGTGGTATTGAAGCTATTTCAGACAAGTATATGGATGTCTATAGAGAGAGATGATGGATATAGAGGGTCTTGCTATTTTGAATGTTAAGTATGAATGTCTCAACTGTTCCCCTTTGTTTTGATATTTTTGCAAGTTGATGTAGTCTGACAATTAAGTATTACAAAGTTAAATTTTACATCAAATTTCATCTACTTAGGGTTATTATTGTAACAAAAATGCGTTAATATTAGATGACAAATGTGATGCCATTATAGTATTGTACATCGAATTATTCGTTTGCTCAAGTTTAGCCCCTCTAGGGTCTATGCTTCCCTACTTCTAGGGTTTCAGTTTCGTAACAAAAATGCGTTAATATTAGATGAAAAATCTGATAACATTGGTACCGTACACACATTTTAGGGTTTAGGGTTTAGGGTCTTGGCCCTAAACACTGAACCCTAAACTATACTGTACATCAAATTTTTGTCTGCTCAGGTTTAGCCCCTCTTGGGTCTATGATCCTCTTGTTCTAGGGTTTCAGTTTTGTAACAAAAATATGTTAATATTAGATGACAAATGTGATAACATTAACATTGTAAACATTTTAGTTTGATGAAAGTGCTTTGTAGTTTGTGACAATTGGTTGGTGACATTGTTTTGTTGTTGGTGAGAATTAATTTCTAAAAATAGGTGGTTGACACTAGATTGGTGACAAAGTTTTGTAATTGGTGATAGTAGATTATTGACTAAAGCTTGATGAAAATAGGTCGGTTACACTGTTCTATTGTTGGTGTCAATAGATTACTGAAAAGAGGTTGGTGACAATGTTTTTTATAAGTTGGTGAGAATACGGTTGATTAAACAATATGGAAACAGTGTTCTGTAGTTGGTGACAATCTCTTGGTGATGTATAATGTTATGGTGACAATTTTTTTAAGGTTACAATATTATGGTGACAATATATTGTCATCAACCTCGTCATTAATAGTTGTCACCAACAATTGTCATCAGGAAAATCATCTATTAGCAGAAAAACCCCATTTGTCACCGAGAAAAAGTATTACTGGCAACTGTCACTGGAAGAAAATCAATTCTCACCCAAATTTTTTTATCACCAATAATTATTACAAGAAAAAAAGAAAATCAATTGTCACTAGAAAAGATTTTTCCATAACTGTCACCGGAAAAAATAAAATGTCACAAAAATTAATTGTCACAAAAATAATTGTCACAATTAACTGTCACCAAAAAAATAAACTTAACTGTCACAAAAAAATTGTCACCAAATGCAGGCGTTGACCGGAATGGTCAATGTTAACTAGTCAATGTTAAAATTAAAAATGGTCAAGGGGGAGGACTGAGGAGGAAGGGTTAGGGATGGGAAGGAGAGATATTTTTGGAAAAAATGGACTTTGACTTAATTATGTAAAAAAGTGGATATTTACTTAATTTTGACATGAAAAATGGATATTCACCAAATTTATTTATTTTGAAACAAAAATTACCATCTAAAAACTCATCTATTTTGAAACAAAGGGATTAAAAAATAATAGATCTATAGTGCAATTCAATGAAAGATTTTTCTAAACCTATATATATCTCATATTGAAAATCCATATGTGAGAAAATCATCATCCATAAGTTAGTAGAAAAAAACCCCAAAAACAGGAAATGAACGCGCTTGAAAAAATATTCACGCGCCCCCAATCTCTCTCCGCAAAACCCTCAATCCCTAAAGCTCTTGAGTTATCCGGCGAGCCTCGACCTGTCTCAAGCCTCAAAACCCACCTCGATGTCGAATCGAGCCTCAACCTCGGCGTCCTTACGCCCTTGACACTTCCAATTCCTCCTCCTACTCTCTTTCTCCGGGGGATATGCTTGGCCTGGGAGATCGGTGTTCGAAACATGGAGAGTTCTAAAATCGGTAGTCGTCATAGGCTTGTGGAGGTGGGGAGAAATTTCAAAAAGAGGAAAAAATTGGCTCGCCGGGAGTGGGGGTGGTGTGGCGTCAAGCTGTTGTGCGGGGGGCCTGACGTTGGCGGCGCTCCGTTTTGTCCTGGTGGGGGGATCAATCGGTTGATGTTCTCCGAGGTTGTGGTGGGAGTTGTGTTGTTCGCCCGTCTGGTGGTGGTTGATTTAGGCTCGGGGGTCTTTCTCCTCCTGTCCAGTGGTGTCGATTGGGCGGCGGGTCTCCTTCCCGGCGCCTCCCTGGTTGGGATTTATACTCCCAACTTCACAGCTGCGGCGTTTCTGCTTAATCTCAGGTCGATGTACTTAACCCCTCTCCTGAATTTGTTTAACTGCTCTCGAATGTATATGAAATAGACCATCTACTGGTGGTTGAATAAAATGGTGTTAGAGGCATATGTCTCTTCACTCCGTACCCCCGAATTTCGGGCCTTGAAAAATATGTGGTTTCTGGGACTGTCATGGTTCCGTTGCCTAGCTTGAATGAAGATGTGGTGCTTATCCTATCACCCTCCCCAAACAATTCCCGAAAGGGCACAAATCCTCTTAACGAGGCAAACCACTCGGAAGGGAGCTTGCTCCCGGATGAGAAATGGCAGCTTGTCTGTCACCCTAAAATTCGGCTTGTATGCTACTGTCGTTCTGATATGTATGTATCGTTCCAGAGAACTCGATTCTACTGTATGGATGTCTTGAATCTTGTTTATTTTCAACAATGTCTTTATGGCTTGTTGCATATACTCGGTTACACTTTCTCTGCATCATGTTCATCTTGCTTCTGGTGCGGGTTGACATTGCTATATGTAATTAAATTAGTACCTGATTTTGGTTTAAAAATAATGTTTCAGTTAGAATGAAAAATTATAGGAACCAAACCATCAGTGTACCACTTGTCTACATGTATAACCCATCACTGATGTATGTGTCAGTCTTGGTTCCGTTTGGCTTAACCCTTCGGGTACTGCTCACGTTTGCCAACCTTCACTTCTTTGCTGAGCTTCTTGTGTCTCCTGCTTGTTGTTCGGTCTTCTCGGGCCCTATTCTGTTAACCTTTAGCTCAATAAATCGCAGCTGATGTGCGGGTCTTTGCTCATCCATGACTGTTATTAGCCTGGGTTGTGGCTCTTACAATTACCCTTCATCGCTGGATCAATATTGGATCCTTTGTTTGAGGTCCGATTATTTATGTCCCATTACCATTAAAAAGGCCATCTTGAAAGGTTGTGATATTGTAATGTTAATTAAGATGAATCTCATTCTTATTTCCCTTTGTATTGTTTGGCATGGGTTGTACAAATTTCATCACAAAGCCCACATAAGGAAAGTCTTTATCATGGGTTTTTTACTCAGTACCCTCCTAAGTTTGGTTTGCTGCAAATCCCATCTTTTAGTTTTTTCGGTGGAAACCTATGAATTCTTATTGAATTTAATAAGATGTTGTCCTGTGGGATGGGTGGTGTTCTTGTCTACCTATCTCATTCATTATGGTTTCTTCAAGCTTCCTCGCAAAATGCGTCTGCATCCAAAGTGCTGGGTTTCGGTGCTATTCCATCACTGGTATATTCAATTGCACATATCTACAATTTGTTTCTTGACTTTGGACTTGGTTACCTCATTTAGACAAATCTCTAATATAGACTCCCTAATGATTTATTTGGCCGACACAATTGTTTGCTTTGTGTCTCATTTAGTTAACTATGTTTTTAGTTGCACTTGTCATGTTAAAACACAAAATAAAACTACTTTGATGTCGGTTATCATGCCCCCTCACAAAAATTATCTCCAAACCAATTTTTCGCCACACTCTCTTGGTGTGAGGTCCCTTAAACCTTGGCCTCACACCCCTGACAGTTATATATGAAAATCACTTACTGGAATTGCAGAGGTATTAAGAAAACAACTTTTTGGACGAAAATTGATAGCAAGTGCAAAAATGAACATATTCAAATAATGGCACTAGCGGAAACAAAATCGGAAACCATCCCTGAAGACAAAATTTGGAAAACGGCTGGTTTTGACGAGGCTATTTGGTCACCTGCTTCCGGTCGATCGGGTGGTCTCGGTATTCTTTGGAAGTCCTTCCAATTAACAAATGAAATCATTACAGTAGAAATTCAACTACATCGAATTATAGGGCTTAGATACGAGAACATTAATGATAGATTCATGACTCTACTGTTGTTTGTATACGCGCCGCCGAGCCCTCAAGAGAAAGACTCGTTTTGGGAAACCTTAACATCCATCGTGAGGGATTCGTCCATTCCTTGCATTGTTCTGGGTGACTTGAATGAAATTCTATGTAGTGAAGACAAATTGGGTGGTGCTAACCTTCGTTCCGCTCGTTTCACTAGACTCCGACAATTTAAAAATGAATGTGCTCTGTTGGATTTACCTACTTTCGGGAACCCATTCACTTGGAGAAAGAACCCAGATGACAAAAACACCATTCGCGAAAAACTTGACCGTGTGCTTGTTCATCACCAGATCATTCAGAAATTCCCTAACCTAATCACTTATAACGGAGCCTTCTCATCATCTGACCCCTGCCCCATTTCAATATCTCTTGAGTGTGGTTCGGTTTTCAAAGCGCCCCCGTTCAAGTTTGAGAATGCTTGGCTTCAGCGGAAGGATTTCAAAAACATAGTTAAACAATCTTGGCGAGCAAATTGTCTGGGCTCGACTATGTATCAACTAATGTTCAAACATAGAATTCTAAAGAAAAAAGCTAAGGAATGGAATAAACGAACCTTCAGAAATATTTTCTGCCGATTAAATGAGGTGGAAACTGAACTTCTCAAGATTCAAGCTTCGGTTTCGGGAGGTAACAATAGATTAACTAACAGCAGAGAAAAGCTTCTCATTAAAAAAAAAAAGAAAAACTACTTCTTTACCAAAAAACTTTTTGGAACCAAAGAGCAAAGACAAAGCATCTTAAACTTTCTGATTCGAACACAACTTATTTTCGTCGGGTTGCTTCAGGTCGAAGACATAGGAAACAAATTCGCAATATAACTTCTGTTGAAGGAACCTTGATAATATGAGAAGAAAATATTAGAAATGAAATTAAGAGTGATTTTGAAAAAAGATTCAAAAAAGAGTCGATTGATGATAGACTCCTACAAGAAATGTTAAATCTAATCCATCCTTCAATCACCCCTGATGAAAATAATTACCTTATTCGACATCCATCTAATAATGAAATTAAGGCAGCTGTTTTCAGCCTTGGCAACAACAAATCCCCAGACCCAGATGGTTTTACAGCCGAATTTTATAAGAAATACTGGGACATTGTTGGCTTATCTATCATTAGAGCTGTAAAAAGTTTTTTCCACTCTGGAAAAATTCTCAAACAGATAAACCATACATTCATATCACTACTGCCAAAGCGGGATAACCCTACCAATACTAGTCACTACCGCCCAATTAGTTTATGTTCTATTTTATACAAAATCATTTCAAAAATTTTGACAGAAAGAATCAAAACAATTATCGGTAAACTAATTCACCCACTACAAGGTGCTTTTGTGTCACACAGGGCCATCCAAGACAATGTTCTAATAGCGCACGAAATCTTCCACTCTTTCTGATTGTGCAAGGGTCGGGAATGTGGTTGGCAATAAAACTTGACATGGAGAAAACGTACGATAGAGTTGATTGGAACTACATAAGAAAGGTTTTAGAAAATTTTGGGTTCCACCCTACTTTCATTACGTGGATTATGGAATGCGTAACGATTGTGTCCTTCTCTGTACTAGTCAATAACGGTCCTACTGATATGTTCTTCCCCTCTCGTGGCCTACGACAAGGGGATCCTCTATCTCCTTTCTTATTTATATTAGGGGCAAAAAATTTAGCTCGAAAACTCTCAGTAGAAACAAATGTGGAAAACAGTCCAATTGGATTTTCCTTCGGTAGGAGTGGACCTAGGGTCCCCTTCATATCTTTTGCCGACGACATCATTATTTTTACAAGAGGCAGTGCTGCCGCGGGAAAGAAAGTTAGGGATATAATTGATTCATACTGTAAAGTTTCTGGACAAAAAGTCAATTATCATAAATCTAGCTTCCAAGTCACAAAAGGGATTTCGAACTCTAGGATCTCAGAACTTAGTAGTTGTCTGAGTATTACACATGAAAACTCATTAGAAAAATATCTCGGATGTCCGATTATTAACGGCAGAGTAAACAAACACACTTTTGAAGACATCATATGTAAATCTAAAGAGCAACTAAGTAAATGGCGAGCTAATGCTCTATCACAACAAGGACGTGCAATCCTCATTAATACAAACTTATCGGCCAAACCGTTGTATACAATGCATAACTTTTTGTTACCCTCATCAATACATAAAGAGCTTGACCAGATTAACAGAATGTTCTTTTGGAATAAAGATCTACAACATCGCCCGCTTATTAGCTGGGATAAGATTTGCAGACCGAAAAAATATGGGGGAATTGGGCTTAGAAAATCGAAAGAGATGAATGAAGCCCTTCAAATGAAACTACTTTGGAAAATATTGGCTGAACCAGACAATGTCTGGGTGTCTCTCATTAAACACAAGTATCTTCGTTCAGCTAACATCCTTGAATACGTGAAAAGTGGAGATTCTTCATGGCAATGGGCCAAACTGACAACTCTTATAGATAAATTTAAGACTGGCCTTATTTGGTCAGTAGGAAATGGTTCATCTATCAAATTTTGGAAGGATAATTGGATTACAACAAGCTCTCTGCTATCTAGGGATGATTGCCCCCAAATTAACAACATAGACGAAACTGTCAGTGACTATATTTTAGGTGGTAGATGGTGGACGGAAAAACTTAGCAATACATTACCAAATGACGTAGTCAAAGAAATCCTGGACATTCAACTTCCCGTTTCCCCCTTTGAGGATCGCTTATACTAGTGGCCCGATAGGGCTGGTTGGTTCACCACGTCAAGTGCATATAAGCTAATCGCATCTCAATCTTCACTGAGCATAGACAATAACGCCTGGATATGGAATTTGGATATTCCGCCTAAGATCAAAAATTTTCTATGGAAAGTTTGTCAAAATGGCCTCCCTACTGCCTCTAGGCTGGCTCAACGTGGGACTTCAGTACCTTCCACCTGTCAATTGTGCAACTGTGCAGTTGAAGATGACGTTCACTTCTTACTAGAATGCCCATATGTGCGCCCTCTCTTTCGCTTACCTACACGCGTAAACTCAACTATATCCAGTATGATAAATCATTCACGAGAGATAAAACCTATCTTTTCGTTCATCGGAAACAAGCTTACATCCATTGCCAAGGTGGAGCTTGAATTGCCTTTTCTTGGTGGACGACTTGGTACATTCGAAACCAATTTGTTTTTAGACAGGTCCCTATACCTCATAGAGAAAGCTCATTACGTATCATTAAAACACATAAGGAAAATTGGAGTAAAAACAGCTCACTTTGAGTACAACTTGGACGAGGACTTCTCCTTACGCACACGAATCTCCAAGCATCCAAGGACGAAAAGAAAGCATGGTAACATTACTTGGCGAAAACCCCCTAGGGGAACTTTCAAGTTAAATTTTGATGGATCTACAATTTCAAACAATGATAGCTCGGCTGGAGCCGTAATCCGGGACTAGGAAGGACATCCGGTACACATCTGTTATACTACCTCCGTTCCATAATACATGGGCTTTTCTTTTTTGACACGTTTTTTAAGGAGCGAAAAACTCTATGAAATATTATTTTTTTAATCAAATTTTTTATATCATTTGATACTTATTACTAATAAGTATCAAGCTATATAAAAAATTTATATAAAAAAATAATATTTCATATAGTTTTTCGCTCCTTAAAAAGCGTGCCGAAAACTAAAAACCCATGTATTTTGGAACGGAGGGAGTAAAAAACTTGGCAAACAAAGTCCTTTGAAAGCGGAAGCGCTTGCTCTTAAACTTGGAATCCAAAAGGCTCTACAACTCCGTATCAATAAACTACACATTGAAGGTGACTCCATGATAATCATAAACCACCTAAATAAAACATCTACTTGTCCTTGAGAAATCGAACTGATTTTATCAGATGTTAAATTTCTACTATCGACTTTGAAAGAAGTTTTCTTCTTTCATGTTCCCCGATTAGGCAATAGAGTGACTGATAAGGTTGCACACATTTGCCACTCTACCTGGGGTGTCGATATTAACAACGATTCTGGTCTTCAGACCTCATCCGTAAGGATGCCATCGATTAGAGATCGCTCGCCCGAATTCTTTTCTAATAATAAAAAAAATCTAATATTGAAACATATCGGTTAAAAGCTAAAAACAGATTTTTTTTCTCAACTTTTTTTTTATGAGGTGAAGGTTCCGATGTTATCGACTAGCCCTCCACGGGAGGATAGTCTGCACTCGAGCCGGGTAAGCCAAGCGGCAAGCCGCAAGACAGGCTAACCCATGCCAACCAAAGCATGAGTACCCACTCAAGCACAAATTGACCTCAAGATAGTGAGGCACAAGAAAGCGCCCCACTTTTACCATTAAGGCCTTTTACCATTAGGGTAAGAGGTCATTGATTTTTTTCTCAACTTAAAATGGATTTTATAATATATCTCCTCACATTATAAGTTAAATATATTGATTTGGAAAACAGATTTAGTCAATTTTTGACAATTTACTCGTTTCAATATAGATTTTTTTGTCCATAATCGTATATTATATAATTAACATATACGGGATATTATATAGTAGTATTAGTAACTGTATTAGACAAATCGATGTTTAAAATAGAGAAGAATATAAACAAGAATCCAAGAAAGCAAGGAAGGATGAAGTATCCTAATGGGCCGTTCATGCACCTCTTCCCTTCTCTTCTCTTCTCTTCTCTTCTGTTGAACGAAACTCCCTCATCTCTTCCTTCTTCCCGTGCCCTCCTCCCTCCCTTTATGTCTCCAGCCCACTCCCCTAATTGTAACGTATCCCCCATGTCACTTCTTTCTTCTTCCATTTCTGGTTTCTGATTTCTGAATTCTTCATGCTATCTAGTTTGATCCAATCAAATCCATCGACGCCCTTAATTAATTGACAAAATTAATATGGCTTCCAACAACTCCGGGGCTAGGCCGCCGTGCCGCCCGATCTCCGTCGAGCGGCGCCCACCGATGCTCAAGGACTTACTCCTCCGAGACCTCGACTGTAACTCCTGCTCCTGGCTTCAATTCCTTCCCCCGCCAACCACCGCCCACTCTGCAGAGGAGCCGCTCCAGGTCCAGGGCGGCGGCCGAAGCCACCGTCTCAGCCCTCCTCAAGCTTCTCAACGCCGTCAGGTCATCGCTTCCTTCGCCCTCCTCCTCGTCGCAGTCGAAGAAGAACAAGGCGGCGAATGCGAAGGAGGAGGGCGCAGTGGTGGTCCGAGTCAGGGTGAAGGACATCCTCCGGTGGAAGTCGTTCCGAGACTTGATCGACAGCCACGATTACGCCGTGAAGGCGGTTGGTGATGGAAACGGCGGGATTGTCGGTGGGGAGGATCCGATGTGGGTGGGAGCAGCTGGGAATGGGAATGCACTCCACTCCGGTGTGGGCCCTACCAAGGTATCATTATCATTTCTTGTTTAGTTTAATTAATACTCCGTACAATTAATTACTCTGGTTGACTCGTTTGTCTGCTTGTGCTGCTTTTTGTTACTATCCTTTTTCCTAGTTAATCAATGGCCAGTCACGGGGTGTTATTCGAGTCGAACGAACTGAGTAGAGACCTGCTTATATTTAGCTCATTTTGGTTCTAGCTCAAGCTCGACTTGAATTTTTATCAAGCTTAGAAGTGAGGTCGAACTCGGCTCGCGAGTATTTGAACAAGCTCGAGCTTGTTTTACTCGTTTTTATCGAGCCGAGCTCGAGCCCGGTTGAGCTCGTGTTATTGTTGTAGCTTGTTTTTGCTTGAAGTTCGTAGTCAAATGCAAACTTTTAAAAGGATTTGAACATTACGGGTATGTTTGGTAAAACGTAGTTGGTGGGTAGCTAAAGTTGATAGGACAGATAAAATTGATAGATTAAATGTGTTAAATATATGTTAATTTAGAGTGTTTGTAAGTTAGTAAGGTGTTTGGTAATCCAACTGAAACAAACTAACTGATGAGATATGAGAAAATAAATAGAGTTATGAAAAGTTTGAGCTGAGTAGCTGTTGAAAATTCAATTTTAAAAGCAAATTAAATCAAAATCTTATATTTAACTTATTAAAAACTATAGAATATTAAAATCAAAAGTTCTCAAAAGCTATCTACATTACCAAATGGATCATAAAATGTGAAATTATAGGAGAGGTGGCAATCGGTAGATCGGATTGGGTTCGAGTATATTCATTCAGTTTTGATCAATGTCAAGTTGAGTTATACATCGGGTTTATTATGTATTTGGGTTGGATAAATTCAGGTTAAAATGGATTAGATCTCATTATATGTAATTTATGGTATTGATATATTTAAAGATTAGAAAATTAAAATACTTATAATGATAAATCAGGTCTTGTTCAGATCAGATTAAAGGCAAGTCATGTCGAGTTTATCTATATTTGTGTTCATTCAAATGTCGCGTTCAAATAGGTCGTATTTAGATTCACATGGTGAATGACGCTAGATTTTTTAGTTTGGGTTTGGATGGGTCAAAGCAGGTTTTGCCACTTCTAAATTATAGGTTATAAAAAGTTGTTATCTAAAATATCATCTAGTTGATGTTATAGAAAATGTGTATTTAGCAAATCAATAAAACTATATTTCTAGTTATTTTTGGACTAGATCGATTGAATTAGTATTTGTTTGATGTGTCTAACACTTCAATTTTAATGGTCGATTGATGGTTGAGATCTCCTCAACTCTATTCGTATAGGTATTTAAAAATTATATTGGAACACATTTCCTGATCAACTATTTATGAATTTGGATTGTCGATTATTGTTTATGATATCGTTAAATTATGAATTGTACACAGAAGAAAGAGAGTGAACTAATTATTGACGAGGAGGAGGATGAGGAGCAACAGAGTCCGGTGTCAGTTCTCGATTCACCATTATTATTCGGAGACAAACAAGACTCGTCATCTCTCTCATCATTCGACCAATCTCTAGCCAAAGTAGACAGTACGCCCCCTACAAATCCATGCCCTTTCTGCTCTCTCTTCCATGTTTTCGTCTTTGTTTTCAGTTTTAATGGTGATGAATTAATTAACCAACAGGGAAGAGGGAGAGACTTCTTCAGAGCATCAAATGGTTTGAGAGTCTGGCTGCCGGATTGGAGCCAACCAACTTAGACGAGTCATCTGAAGAGGATGAGGACGAAGAAGAAGAAAAGGAAGAGCATGAAACGAAGCATTGTGGTCATGAATACGAAGCTCAAGCTCAATTGAGCACCGGTAAAGTACTCAAGGGTAGTAAGGAGGAGATGCAGGAATGCATGAGAGATATGGACAAGGAAGCGCGATGGATCAAGTTAGATGAGCTTCGGATCCAACTGGGTTTGGAGCTGGAGTTGGGAATGCTCGATGCCTTGCTCGACGAGCTTCTGTTAGAGCTCGTTGGGGGATCGGATCCGATTCAAATGTAAAACTAACCAACACTGTATAGTCATGATTGATCTGCGTCTGCCCACGTACATGATCAACAAAATATTGTATGGTAAACATGATTAAGGAGCTTTTCATAGACCAACATAAAACATCCTTACGCATTAGAACAAATATTTATTTTCTATTGCATGAAAAAATTACTCTTATTTTGGACGAATGTACCTAATATTGATCATTCAAGTCTAACCTGTTTATGAACAAATTGAGGTTAAATTTGGATATGATCGACTTGAAAATTAAGGAAAACTAATTAAAATACCCTCATCTTTAGAGGTATGGTAAAAATATATCCTCAACTTTTAAATGCAATAAAAATATTCTGAACTTTGAGGGTAATGATAATATATTACCACAGGTTTTCTCACGGGTAAAAAATATTGACAAGCCAGCCTACGTGGATTTTGTTTTTGACAAGGCAGCCTGCGTTGAAGCTTTTTTTACAAATTAGCGCTAAAATCGAGTTTTCTTAAACGATTTCCTTAGGGAAAAAAATGCACCGACAACAAAATTGAACCCGAAAAAGGCAAAATTGATTCAACTAAGCAACTAATCCAGTCACAATTGCCTCAAATTAACACAACACGATTATTCCTAACACCAAACCGACAACAAAACTAAACCGAAAACAACAGAAACAACAAAGAGGGAAAAAAAACTTATTTAGCTAAGTCCGTGAATGAATCAAAGAGGCAGAAAATGTGAGAGAGACAATTCAAGATAGGCGACAACGAGGGAGGAAGACTATCATTGAAGAGGAACTATGAGCTGTTTGAAAGACCGGATGACCGTTCAAGAGGCAATCACGAAAGAAGATAGGAGGGAGAAAAAGGCGTTGCGTATGAACCCGGTCCAACTCTTTATTTTTTTCCTAAGGAAATCGTTCAAGAAAACTCTTGAAAAAAATCCATGTAGGATGCATTGTTAGCATTTTTTACCTGTGAGAAAACCCGTGGTAATATATTACCACTATTGTCAAAGATCAGGATATTTTTATTACATTTGAAAGTTGATGATATATTTTTACCATACCCTCAAAGGTGGGGGTATTTTAATTAATTTTCCCTTAAAATTATACTCATACTCGATTTGTTTAGTAAATGAAAGAACAAGACTGGGCTTTTTGAGAATATAAGCAAACTCTTGCTATTTACTCATAACATAGTCATTTAAAGGATTTTTTTTTAATTCCGCAAAATTTGAACTATTCAAACTTAAATTGAGTCAATTCGAACTTTTGATCGAATTTAAAAACGTTCAGTAAATAAATAAATTTGAACCAAACCTTTATTGAGACGAATCAAATCAAGTTCGACCTACTCAAAATCGTATAACAATCCGACTGACAACCCTTCTCAAAATTGGGACAAAGACAAATATTTATCATTGTTGTTTGATACACCGCAAATTTCCCATAAAAAATGCACGTCGAAATTGATGTGTAAGCATTTCCAATGGTTTGAGAGTCTGGCTGCCGAATTGAAGCCAACCAACTTAAACGAGTCATCTGAAGAGGATTAGGACGAAGAAGAAGAAGAGGAAGAGCAGGAAACGAAGCATTGTGGTCATGAACACGAAGCTCAAGCTCAATTGAGCACCGGTAAAGTAGTCAAGGGTAGTAAGGAGGAGATGCAGGAATGCATGACAGATATGGACAAGGAAGCGCGATGGATCAAGTTAGATGAGCTTTGGATCCAGCTGGGTTCGGAGTTGGAGTTGGGAATGCTCGATCTCTTGCTCGACGAGCTTCTGTTAGAGCTCGTTGGGGGGATTGGATCCAATTCATATGTAAATTAACCAACATTGTATAGCCATGACCGATTTGCGACTGCCCACATGATCAACAAAATACTGTATGGTAAACATGATTTTGTTGTGATTGAGGAGCTTTTCATAGACCAACATAAAATATCCTTACGCATTAGAACAAATATTGATTTTCTATTGCATAGGAAAAACAACAACAACAATAACAACAACATCCCAGTACCAATGACCTCTTGCCCTAGTGGTAAGAGTGGGGTGCTTCATTGTGCCTCACTACCATGAGGTCAAGGGTTCAAATCCCACTAGAAGCAATTTGTGCTATAATGGGTACTCATGTCTTGGTTTACCTTGGCATGGGTGAGCCTGTCTTGTGGCTTGCCACTTGGCTTACCCGGCTCGAGTGCTTTGCAGGCTAGTGCTTGACCCGTGGAGGATTAGTCGATAACCTCAGAACCTCCACGTCATAAAAACAAAATGTCCCGGTATATTCCATGATTAAGCGGGGTATGGGGGTCAGGATGTACGCGCTCTTTCCCCGAACTAGTCGAGAGAGTGTTTACGATAGTTCTAAAACCAATAGAACAAATTAGCAGATAATACTAATAGGGCAAATATTGCATGAAAAAATTACTCTTATTTTGGACTAATGCGCCTAATACTACTTATTCATGTTTAGCTTGTTTATAAACATATCGAGCCTAAATTTGGATATACTCGAGTTGAAAACTATACTCATACTTAGTTTGTTTAGTAAATAAAAGAGCTTTACTGATTTGAAAGAAATTTTTTAAATTCCGCAAAATTTGAACTCTTCAAACTTAAATTGAGTCAACCTAAACTTTTGATTGAATTTTAAAATGTTTAGTAATTGAACCGAATCAAAGGCAAAGTTTGAGTTTTTATAGGGTCGAATCAAAGCCAAAGTTTGAGCAATAGCAATCCTACTGACAACCCTTCTCAAAATTAGGACAAAGACAAATATTTACTCCGTATCATTTAGTATTTAATTTTTTTGCCCATTCTAGGTGTGGATTTGACATTTGCGTCAAAAGACGTTCATTACAAGTGTTAATTTCATCCGCCCGTATATAAGAACTCTCTAGTCTCGTCAGGCAATGGCCTGTTCCAATATCTTGATAAACTATACTCCCTCCTCCATAATGAAAATAATTGGTCTTTGACCACTTTTTTACGGGACAAAATATTTGTCCATTTGAATAATAATAATGACAAAAATTTTAATTTTATTAATTCATCTCGTTAATTCTATATGATTTCTAAAATACTCTATTAATGCTCCAACTTCCCATACTATTTTTTTTTTTTCATTGGTCCATTTTTTCCACATTATTTAGGGGCATTTTCTAGGGTGACCATGTTAAAGGTCTTTATTAGTAAATTCTCCACCAATGTTTCTAAATTAGCAAAATGTCAACCTCCCTTCCATTTGCCCCTATGCCTCCTGTGCTGAAACCGGAGTTGCAGAAACCATAGTTTTTTTTTGTTTTTTTTTTCACATCAACAATTCGACACCGGAGTTGCTTAAACCGGAGTTGCTGAAACTGAAGTTACTGAAATTGTTGTTTAATTGTTGAAATTAGCTTCTTGTTTTGTTTCCGTGTCAGCACTTCGATACTGGAGTTGCTGAAACCGGAGTTGCTTTTTTATCACGTCAGCACTTCGACACCGGAGTTGCTGAAATCGTGTTCCTGAAATCGGGTGTTTCTTTTTTTTTCCGCGTCAGGACTTTGACGTCGGAGTTGCTTTCTTGCTGAAACCATATTGCTGAAACCGAATTTTAGCAAATTAAGAGATTTCAGCAAGAGATTATCCCTTTTTCTATCGGATTAAATGGAACTAATCCTCAACAACTATCCCTTTTTTCTAATAGATTATTCCTAAATATCAATTTGCAACCAAATTTTTTTCATTCCAATCAATACAACGATGAAAATCAATTCAATGGATAGCTTATATAAATGAATCAATTCAATGGATAACTTACACACATATAGCTGAAATGAATCAATTCAATGGATAACTTATATAAATTTATGATTTGTCTCAGCAACTGTCCACTTCAGCAGATTCCACTCTACGAAGCACTGCATAATTTAGCAATAGAAGCAAAGGAGATAGTCTGAAAAAGAGCCTGACCTTTCTCCTTTCTTGATTCCGGATCAAATTGAAGCACTGCGAGAGTGGAAGCTGCTAAAGTGGAATTTGATGAGGAGGAGGTAGATTCTACTCTATGAAGCACTACAGAAAATCAAAATTAAGCCTCCATAGACACACAACGCGGGGAGGTGACCATCATTAATTTCCAATCTAAAAGAAATCAAACCGGAGGTCAAGTGAGGCGAGGCGAGAAAAGATCCCACACTGCGAGAGGTTGTCAATGCTCATCGGAGCCGCCATTGGAGGTAGAGGACGGAGATGCAGATTCGGCGGAGGACGGAGGATGCGGATTCGGCAACGAGAACGGGGAAATAAGAGCGCCAATGTCGTCGTCGAAGTTCCAAATTGTTGGGTTCCTAGAACTCGAATCGGGGATTGAAAGAGGAGGTGAAGTATTGGATTGAGGATTGGAAGTCATGGGAGAGAGGGAAGAAGCCGATGTCGGAAGGAGGAGAAGAAGCGAACAATGGTTGCAAATCTGGAGGCGAAGAAGATTGAGACCTGGAGACGGAGAGGATTAGAAGCCATGGAGAACGGATGGAGGATTGGAAGACACGATCGAGATTGGGACCCTTGGGGTCTGGGAGAGAACGGAGAGAAGAGCTTCTCCCTGGCACTGATCGGATAGACCGAATAGATCGAAGGGAGGCGACGGTGTCGGAGCAGTCCTCGAAGAAGAAGGAGAGCGAGAGAAGAGGGAGAAGTGGTATCATAGGAGGGAGGAAGTCACCATTCCGGAATGGCTCACCGGAAAGGACTTGTGGATAATAGTCATAGGTCCCCGGTTCGAAACTCCGGAATGGCCGACGTCTCGCTCTCACATTAAGCCGACGAGAAGGGGGGCACAATTTAAGGCGATATAAGGGTTAAAAAAAAGATGGACTTTTTCCCAATTTGGATTAATGGGTTGCCAGTTGTCCAATTTCAGCAAAAAAATGGCATGTTTGACAAATTAATTCCATTATTTATTTGCTAAAATTTTAACTATTCTTGTTTCTATTTTTTAGCTTTCTTAAAAAGTGTGGAATTTGTTAAAAGGTCAATTATTCTGTTAAAGAGAGAGTATGCATTTGTGTTTGTTATTTTATACTCCTTTTGTTCCTTTATAAATGTCTTTTTACTATTCATATTGATTAGTAATAAGTATAATATTATTAAAAAAGATGAATAAAAAATTAATATTTTATTTTGTTTTTACCTTTTAAAAAAACGCGCAAACTTGAAAAAGTCAAATATTAAGGGACGGAGGGAGTACGTTGTTTATTGAATTGTGTGTTTTCTTATTTTGCAGCGTTTAATCTCTCTCTCTCTCTCTCTCTCTCTCTCTATATATATATATATATATTTCAGCTTTTAATCTATATCTATATTATCTATATCATATTAATTCAAATTCAAAATCAATATATAATACTAAAATCAATCTATAATAATCCCATGATTTATAATATCTTCAATTTTATTGAATTTGATCGTTTCCTCGCTATGTATACCGTTGGCTCCATCCTCTTCAGTCACCAGCTTGCTCCACCGCCATTGTTCCCCCACTTCACTTGTTCTATCACATCCACCTCTGGCTCAACCATCTTTGGTTTTTGGTCACCACTTTGCTTATAGATGAGTTGATGTCCTCTTTGGCACTCCCGCCACCCCCAAATCCTAACCCTCCCAGCCTCCGTTGCCTCCAATGTTTTCACCGATCTCGTGGTTTCCACCATCTAGCTCTAACCTTCACCTTTTGTGGGTTTGGCATCATCATCGATTCTGCCCACCAACTCATCTTTCAACCTTCTTTACCTCACCGTCTTCGGCTCCACCACCTTGAAGCTTTGTCGTTGTTGTCGTCTAGTACTCCATTGGCCTAGCTTGCCTTCATGTTTGCGCCTTTGCAAGACCTGCACATGCTACCTACTCCAACCCGGAATGAGTATCTTTCATTGAGTTGGCACTTACTTCTTATCTAACTTCTTACACCTATTGGGTGTTTGTAGTAGTTGGCTTTCTTTGGTTTTGTTTTGAGTTTGTGTTTGTAGGTGTTTGGTTACTTTTGTTGGCCTTGTCAGTCTCTTGCTTCCTACTGCTCTTCCATCTCTACGTCAGTTCATTGTTTCTTTTGATCTCATATCATCCGCCTCTTTTCTAACTACCTTGTGGTAGCCTTCTCGCAGTCTTTGCTATCTCACCTTAATGGTTTGGGGTGAGTTTTGATTGGTTGGGCTGACAATTGTGTACTTGGGCTCACCTTTTAAAAAAACGTGCAAACTTGAAAAAGTCAAATATTAAGGGACGGAGGGAGTACGTTGTTTATTGAATTGTGTGTTTTCTTATTTTGCAACGTTTAATCTTTATATATATATTTTTCAGCTTTTAATCTATATCTATATTATCTATATCAATATTATTTCAAATTCAAAATCAATATATAATACTAAAATCAATCTATAATAAACCCATGATTTATAATATCTTCAATTTTATTGAATTTGATCGTTTCATCGATATGTATACCGTTGCCTCCATCCTCTTCAGTCACCAGCTTGCTCCACTGCCATCTTTCCCCCACTTCACTTGTTCTATCACATCCACCTCTGGCTCAACCATCTTTGGTTTTTGGTCACCACTTTGCTTATAGAGGAGGTGTTGTCCTCTTTGGCACTCCCGCCACCCCCAAATCCTAACCCTCCCCGCCTCCGTTGCCTCTAATGTTTTCACAGATCTCGTGGTTTCCACCATCTAGCTCTAACCTTCACCTTTTGTGGGTTTTGCATCATCATCGATTCTGCCCACCAACTCATCTTTCAACCTTCTTTACCTCACCGTCTTCGGCTCCACCGCCTTGAAGCTTTGTCGTTGTTGTCGTCTAGTACTCCATTGGCCTAGCTTGCCTTCATGTTTGTGCCTTTGCAAGACCTGCACATGCTACCTACTCCAACTCGGAATGAGTATCTTTCAGTGAGTTGGCACTTACTTCTTATCTAACTTCTTACACCTATTGGGTGTTTGTAGTAGTTGGCTTTCTTTGGTTTTGTTTTGAGTTTGTGTTTGTAGGTGTTTGGTTACTTTTGTTGGCCTTGTCAGGCTCTTGCTTCCTACTGCTCTTCCGTCTCTACGTCAGTTCATTGTTTCTTTTGATCTCATATCATCCGCCTCTTTTCTAACTACCTTGTGGTAGCCTTCTCGCAGTCTTTGCTATCTCACCTTAATGGTTTGGGGTGAGTTTTGATTGGTTGGGTTGACAATTGTGTACTTGGGGTTGGGCTTGCGGGTTGATATGGTGTTTTTTTTAATGAATTTGTTCTTATTGAGAGAAAGCAATAATATGTTTGTTTTATTTTGATCCTACTCGATCTACTTCCTTTGGTAGATGGCCTACTCTTGAAAGCTCATTGAATTTCACTTTTTTTACTAGCTTGAGCCATGGATTTATGATTGACATTTAAAAGCTCTTCATGAGTTCATAATGTGACATGTCCACAACTTCTTCCCCATGTTGCTTCTTGTGTTACTTATGCAATTTGGCAATCATTTTTTTTTTTGGTTGTTTGCCATGCGTGGTTTATTATAATATTTCGTTTTGTCTTATATTTTGTTAGGTGTTTCAATTTCATGTGTATGGTATGTACGTGATGGTTTGATCATTTGTCGACTTGTTCATCTCTCAACCTCCGGATCTATGTGGAGTGCCAAATTACTTTCTTGGAATCATAATTAAAAAAATTACTACTAAAAATCCCCATCAATAACAGCAACAACGACAACAACAACAATGTTATTTCTAAAGTTCCTTTTAAGGTTAGAACTTAGAATGTGCATGTGTGTGAAGTGAGACATGAAATGGTTTCTGGTGTAATTCGTATATGTGTAATGTGCTGTATTGTAACTTAATTTTGGTTATAAATATTCAAGTGTGTGTGAATTGAAACATGAAATGATTTTTGGTGCAATTCGTATATGTGTCGTATTCTAATTTAATTTTGGTTATAAATATTCAATTATTAGAAAACTTATATTTTTAAACTTCACATCGAAAAAATGATCTTCCCAATATAATAATTTATTTATTTTATATAATTTTATATACATCTTAATTGAAATATTTGGTTTAATTAAAAATGCATTTTTATAAAACTCAGTAAACCAATACAAATAAAATAAATAAATAGAGTATTGTACTATTTTCATTGGAATCGAGCAATAACATATGTTTTTATTTTTAAACAATAAAGGATGTATGGACGACTATATGGACATCTTTTCAACTTCTATAACATCTTTATTGCTTAATTTTTTTAATATTTATTTTGCTTTATTTTTTTATATTTTTTCATAAATTTATTTAAAGATATTATATGTTAATACCACTAATTACTATTATAATATACGATGCTAATTGCTACATGTTAATACTACTAATTACTGGTATAATATATGATATTACAAAGATATTATATGATACATATTGCCCGCAATATAAAATAGTATTTTTTATTTATCGGTCAACTAACTAATGTCATTATTGATCTCTAACAAATATTGAGTAATATTCTAGCAACTACAGGCTTAAATAAATTAAAATTTAAACTAGTGGAATTCCCGTGCCATGACGCTGTTGCGATGAAAAAAAATGTGGATATAAAATATATATTATAAGAAATGACCAAATAAAATATAAAAAAATGTTATTGACGGATGACAAATAGACAAATCAAAGGATAATCTCCTGAACGTAAATCGGTGACAGTCTATGCAACTGTCCATTTCTCCCTGAAGTGAGGGTGTTCAAACTAAACTGCCACAAAAAAAACCTAAAACACATCATTTCAAGATGAAACAGTTTGAAAATTGATCACAAGCAAGAGAAGTTGTTTATCAAATTATGATGGTCACTTAAGATTGCAACGAAATCTTGGTTGACACATAGATAAACCAATTTCATAATTTAGCATAAATAACCAAATAATGAGTTTTAACCATCAAGTTAGCATGAATAACCCAGTAGGTTGTAATCTCTCATATAGGCAGTAATAAATCAAACAAACAATTTAAAAACACCAAAGGTTTGGATTTCTTCTTCCATCCTTAGATATACCCACTCGGAGCTCTTTAATCTCTAAGGTAGATTTTGGGGTCTGCAGTTTTTAAAATCAGAATTAGGAACTTCAAGTAACAAAAGACTTAAAGAAGGTATAGAAATTGTAACCACTCAGAAAAATACTTTAATAAAATGAGACGAAACAGAAGGATAAAGAACCAATGTATAATATTCTATTATTAAACCATTAGTAAGATAATAGGCAACTACAATTACTCGAAGGTTGGGAGCACATGTGCTTACATGAGACTTGAATTCGTAAAGCTCTGCTAGGACCTCATCTCTTGGCTTGTAAATCAAGTCGGTCATTCCAAATATATATTTTATTTGCAAATTATGTAGTACATATGAAGGCAATATATAAAAAATACCATGATAATTCAAACAATTGAAACAGATTCAATCATGCTTTCTTTCCCTTCTATTTCCTTCAACTTTGCAAAATCAAAGACATTGAATATCGAACATGTAGCAGTCTCATTGTGCTGATAAGGAACTAAAATAGTGTTTTGATACAAATTCACTTTTTTTGAGACTTTTTCCTTTTTGAGTAGGGTTGTATTATAAACTACAACTTAGCATAAAATAAAGTAGATGGCATAAAATGAAAATGAAACTCATGTGTTTCCCATAATACACACCCTCCTCTAACAAAAAAAAGTCAACACATATAAACTACATAAAAGCACCTCATAAATTATTGAAAGTAAGAAAGGAAATTATCAAATCAACTGTCACACTATCAGTGCCATATATGTTTAGAAAACAGTTAGATAGCCCGGTCCATAACACAAACTTTGCTTGCTCAAATTTGAGCAAGGGAAACAAAGCCATCGAGTTCATTACCCTAATAAATGCAGATATTATTAAAATAAAGTTTCACATAAAATGTTGAAAAATTTCAAATAGTCATTTAGTCAAGTAAAAGCAAAGTAAAGAGTAGCAAATTGACACTTAAGTATTTTGTGACAACATCTTCCCATGTACTATGGAGGCCCATAACTACACTTTTTTCTCCAACAATGCCTATTTAGCAAGTTTCACATCAGCAGGAACCTTTGGTGACATACATATGTCCAAAGATTAGATGTAACAACCAAGAGATTCAAAAGTAAATATAAGGGATTAACAAATGAACCCACAAACATGGTTGACATCAATGAGAGCATATGACAGACCTGATGGATTTCCTAGTACATTGCAACTGGTGAGATGAATTGTTGCTGAAAGCAAATGAAAAAAAGATCATAAGAAGAGGGAAAGCAACATCATAGTTTGAAAACAAACAAATAATCTTAGAAAGTACTTTATGAGATGTTGCTCCTAATGGGTTAGTCGTATAACATGCTCTGGCACAGCATAAAGCACTCAATCTAATATCACCTACCTTGTCCGAAAACCTTTGAAGCAGGGACAAAATTAGTTAAGCTGAATTTATAGAAAAGAATGGAAATTGAATTAGCTAAGTTAATTTTTACAACAAAATTAAAGCGAAATGTGATAAACAGATTTGAAGAAGACAATTATAGCTGCTGAGGAAAACAACTGAATTACATAAATGGGTTTTTGAACAAAATTACAAAACATAAATAATAGTCAATGAATTACCAAACTCAAGCCATATAAAACTCAAAGCCAAAATTGAATTCTCTCCTCAAATTTGCATATAAATTCTCAAATTCAAGCAAAATAGTCAATGAATTATCATGCTAGGCATAAATTCCTAACGATTGAATTCTAAATTCAAGCTAAAATTCTCCAAATTTCTAGGTTAACTAAACCAAAAAAACCCTAGAAATTAGGATTAGGGAAGAAACTTACCTAAACCGGGCCCTCTTGATCAGCACACTGATCAATAAGCATCCCCATCCTGTAAGCCTACATCTCGATCACTACACTGAAGACTCGACATGATCCATTAGCAATTGAAACGGTGGGATAATTGTGTAATATATTTCAAAAATTGCTTAATCAATGCTGCTAAACTTACAGGACATGATAGATCCAAACTTGAAGATAATCGCCCGATTTGATATGCGATTGGACAAAGACAGTGAGCGACATCAACGAATGGGTCAAGAAGAGGAGGCGAGAAGGGACAACTGAGATCTTTTTCACCATGATCGTGGAGCGAACAACCACAATCAAAGGGAAGTGTCTGAAAGAAGGAGAAAGAACGGGAGAAGGAGAAAGAAGGAGGTGTCTGAAAGAAGGAGAAAGCATCACCATTAGAGAGAGGAAGGAGAAAGAGCGGGAGAGGCACGAAGGAAGCCATGAATTCGGCGAAGGAGGAATGAAGCGTCTGGCGGAGGAAGAAGGAGAAAACCTATATCAATCCTAGAGCGTCTGGCGGAGGAGTCCCGTGGATCGAATAGCCAGAGGTGGGCGGTGAATTAGGAGGAAGAGACATCAAACCTAGAGCATGGGGTAAGATTGGGAAAAAAAAGAAATAAAAAGAAAAAAGGTAATTGGCCGAAAATCCGAAAATGAAGGAGAGGTCATCACGTGGCAAAAACTCTTTGCTTTTAAGTAGTTATATAGATGTTAAAACTTAAAATATTATAAATGTAATGAATAAATTCCGGGTGGGCTGCTATTTTCCGCTTGGGCCTCCGATGCGTTCGTTTCAGGCGACGGGTGGCTCTGCATGTGGCGTGATTGGTCTTTCTTTTCGTATGATGGGGTTCTAACAGTAGGAGTCGGGATAGGCTGGGGCCAAGGAAGTGTGTATCGCGACGTCTCTTTTTTCCGGAAGACTGTTTCCTTGGAGGTTCATCTTCACTGCCCACATGTGTTTCCTGATGTGCCGCTGGCCTGCGGTGCTGCTTTCCAGGGAGTGCTTGGCTTCGTCTTTCGTCTACATCCTCATCTCGTTTCGGTCTGATTATTTCGCGTTTCGCGTCTGTAGAGTGTTGTTGCTTGTTTCTGCACCATATTTGTATTTTCTGTTTGTTTAGACGGTTTACCCCTGGCATCGAGGTTCAGATTTTTCTGACCTCGAATTTTTACCTTATCAAAAAAAATACTCTAGCAACTAAATATTTATTTTATGTTAGTCAGTTATACAATGAATATCTTTTTCACCAAAAATAATAATAATAAAAAATTAAATTAGTAACTATTAATTTAATCTTTTACGTCTTATAGGATAAAATTTCATCTAATAACATTTTACTACCCCGATGATTTATATACTTTTATATTTTTAAATAATAAATAAAATAAAGATATTTTATTTTATTATGTATGTACAGTGTACTGGATAAATAAGTGATAAAATAATATAGAATATGTACATAAGATTACTTATTTTTATAAAATATAATAAAATTTAATTTATTAACAAAATGTGTAAAAGTGCGGATACCAAAGTACTAGTTTAATCATATAGCGAGATGAAACTCCCATACTTGGAAGGAAACTTAGTCTATTGATTGCTATGGTACGCCCCTTGGGCCTCCCTTTGAGGGGATCAGGAGTGGTACGAATAGGTTGGTAGTGCCTTTTGCTACTAACTCTGTTCATGCTCCCTCGGCTTCTCCTCGTCCGTGGACTGGTATTTCGGATAAGCCTCCGGTTGATTGCTATAAGTTGAACTTTGATGGTTCTGTTCGCCTAGATGGATCAGCTTCCTTTGGTTTCGTTATTCGAGACTACCAAGGCATTGTGATTTCCTCTGGTGCTGGCTTGTGCAACAATTCCTCGGTACTGTTTGCTGAAACGCTGGGTCTCAAGAGGGGAATTCTTAGTGCTAAGCATCTTCGTCTTACTAAATTACTGATCGAGGGGGATAACCTCACGGTTGTTAGAGCTCTCCTTGGGGACTGAAAATGCCCCTGGAACATCGAGCTCTTACAATCCGAAATTCTGATTGATCTTTCATCATTTTCTAATGTTGCGATTCGTCATATTTTCAGGGAATCTAATGTTGTTGCAGATTGACTCGCTCATCTTGCTTACAGTCTCCCTGCTGATGGACGCTTTGTGTGTGTGTGTGTGTGTGTGTGTGTGTGTGTGTGCGCGCGCTCGCAGGGAAGGGCTCTTGTGTAACACTATATAGGGTGTAACATGTAACATAATTACACTCGTTGGATCGTAATCTAATCAATTGACTAGATTCGTTTGAAATCATCCCATTATAATTATAGTGGGTGAGTTGTATGGGATTAGAAGAATAATATACAGTAATAATTAGGGGGATTTTGCAAAATAGTCACGAAAAGGGGCTTATTTTGCGAAATATCCACGTTTTGGGACAATTTTGTAAAATGGCCGCAATATAAACCCCTCGTCTCTCTCTCTCTCTCCTACGCGTTTCGTCTCTCCCCGGACCTCTCTCGCTCTCTCGATCTCTTCTCCCCGGACCTCTCTCGCTCTCTCCAACGCCGATCATCTCTCCGAGCCGAAGATTCTGCTCGTCACCTACACCGATTCGTCTAGTCTTGCCGCAGATGAGCAACGAGTGAGTGGCCTTCATCACCTCAGATCTGGTGTATTGTAGGTAATTGTCGAATCTTCTGAATATACCGGACTTTTTCTTCGAATTCCATTAATCATTGACGTTTGAGACTTCATCACCTCAGATCTTCGATCGATTGATTTCCTTATCAATCGATCGAAGATCGATTGCTTCCCTCCTGTCGTCCGTCTAATTTTCATTTCTCTAGTGTGAATTTTATAATTAGATCGACAATCTTATGCTAAAATCAATCGGTTGATTGTTGCTTTAATTTACCTTCCTTGTGGTATGCTCAATTTGCCATTGCTAGTTTGTGGATGAGCTTTTATGTTTTACTTATCAATCGATCTTTGCTTTCGACTGTTTTCCTTATCAATCGATCGAAGATCGATTGATAAGGAACTCGATTTTGTTTGTGATGGCTGCAATTGTTGAATGAAATCTGAAATCTTGTCCTTGTTGTTTTATATTTGTGATTGATAGGTTGTTTTATGTTTTGCACATAACCTGTTTGATGAAATGCCCCAATAGGTCGAGTGACTGTATTTTTACGAGCCGAGGTTTCCTTATCAATCGATCGAAGATCGATTGATAAGAAACTCGAATTTTGCTTCCGACTGTTTTATCTTTGTGTTTTTTGCTACTTTAAATTAGACAGGCCGGAACTTTGTGGATAACCATTCTGTATATGCTCGTTCACCATCAATTGCTAGGACGTCGTCAAATACTACTACTTTGATGCCTCACACCAAAAATTCCATAAGGACTTATAGTGCCACACCCCCAGCAGAACTTTCATACATGAAATTGAGAGATCAAAGGTTAAGGCAGCCCTTTGTTTAATGCCGCATTCATTTTCAGCATTCAATAATTCCTGTCACTCTAAATTGTCTCTTACATGGATTTGCAGGGTTGCACCAGTACTGGGACAATTAGGAAACTTTAAAGACCAAGAAGATCTTCATGATACTTTTGTTGTTTATGATGAAGTATGTGATGATGAAAATGAGTGAATCTTTTCTTATTGTCGAAGGATTAGCATTTCTAGGCTCTTTTAAGTTTCATAACTCAAGGACATTTCTACTTCAATTGCATTTGGATATGCTACAAGAAGAGAACCAACGGATGCTTAAAATGGTATGGCCCCTACATTTGCATCTTTTTCATATTGACTGATTTTATATATATATATATATATATATATATATATATATATATATATATATATATATATATATATATATATATATATATATATATATATATATATATATAAGCCATCCTTTGTTTCCAGCTTCAACTTGCTGAAGTAAAACATGCCGAAGATGAGGCAAGAGCTAGGGATGTTCTCTCTATTTGCTAATGCCTGCAATCTTTTTATCACGCTATTTGCTATCCTTTTTGTCCAGAGATGCATAAAAGGTTGTAAGAACTCGAAGTGACACAACCAATATTCCCTTTGTAGGGTTTTAAAGTATCTCTTATTTTATTATTTTGTGAAGCCTAATAGCTCAAATCGGTAGAGCGTTGTGTACAAACACAAAGATACAGGTTCAAATCCCGTATAGGCTATCGTGTTATTGGTTGTGTAAACTTTGGTTGAAGCATTGAGCCACTTGAATTGGAGACAAATAGAATGAAATTAAAGTGTTTCTTGGAGGTGCTGACACAAATAAAAAACAGTTGTGCAAATCTAAAATACAGTTGTGCAAATCTAAACTAAAGTTGTGCAACTCTAAACTAAAGTTGTGCAACTCTAAAATACGGTTGTGCAACTCTAAAAAATGTGCTAACATTAAGAAGAAAAAAATGCTGACACGGAAAAAATATATACCGAACTACAAAGTTATTACATAGGAATATGACTCTGTAAAGACCGGAATTTAATTAATATTTATAAAATATCCGTAGGATAATCCGAATATTATCCTCCCTTATGATTATGAAAACCCGGAAAATTTAAAAATTTTATGCCTAGCTTTACATGGATTTAATGACGGGAAAAATATACCCAAGTCACTTTTCTCGTATCTTATAAACGTAACGGATTTTAACGCTTCGCGAGATCGGGTTTTACATTATGTTAAAGAGGTCATCCACCCAAATTGCCCAACATTGAACCACCAAACCCTTGACTTGTGGCTTGCTTGTGAATGTAGACATTCAACCACTCCCATCTCTTCATCCCATCACCACCCATGCTTTGACTCATGAAGCCAACCACCCCTCTCCTCTATAATCCTGACCCCAACACTCATGTGGAGCTCATCCAAAGAAGCCCCACCGTCACTTGAGAGGAGAGAGAGAGAAGGAGAGCCTTGCTCCATTTTAGGTCCATTTTGGACAGCCTTCACAAGAAATAGCATAACTCCCTCCATTCTCATCCAAATTGAGCAAACTCGGTGGCCATGGATCCGTCTTGAACCCAGCTTTCCATACATATCTCAAACACAAAAATCCAAGGTCGTTTGCCCAGCCAAAATTGTCCATCTTTGGAGCTGCAGAAAACTGTTTTTGAAGGGTCTTGAGAGTTTGACTTGATTTCTTGGTAAGAACCCTTCCTTTCTTCCAAAACTGAGTTCCAACATGTGTTTTAACTCATTTTATTCAACTTTGAGTAAGAATCTAAATCATATTTTGGGATTTTTGGTGACAAAATGGCAAGGTGTTTGAAAGGTGTTCCGAAGGACTCCCGAGGGTGTTCTTGAGTTGTTTGTGTGGGATTCTTCAAAGGTAATCCCTCATCCACCTCCCCCTCTCTAGGAATAGGTCTTGTGTGCTTGTAAAGGGCTTAGGAAGTGGAGCCTCTATGTGTTTTTGGTTGCGTTTTGTAGCAAACGTCACAACAACAAAATGGATATATGTGTCTCTGTAATTTTGACTTTATTTCCAATCCAACGGTCTGATTTGGCTGAAATCTTAATATAATGTTCGTGGAAATGTTATCTAACTTCCCTTCAACAATTACGGTAATCCAACGGTTGGATCAATAGTTATTATAATTTTAGTAACCAGTGTTTATAATGACTCGGTTAGAAAACTTGGTTAAGGGAATGCTAAGAATATGGTTAAATATGTGATGGCATAACCGAAAATTAGAGCATATAAAATACAGAAATGAAGTATACTCATAACTTGGCTTATGATCCAATAAGAAGAAAATCGATTATGTGATAATACGATATAGATTATAACTGGTTAAGTCCGGATCACTTAACCAAAGTGCGTAATCTATAGAATCGTGAACTTCGTGTGGATATATGTTGATTATTAGTTTGGGTACCATGCATTAGAATACCACCTAATAAAAGCTTAATGAAATTAATAGGCTCTTGTTGATTGGATCCTTGGTTGTGCACTTTATTGCTTGCTTATTCTCCGGACTCCAGGTAAGTCCCCTGGACTTACTCATGATGGATTTATGTGATACTCTTTGTCTTATCGAGAGTCTTCATGCATCACGCGACCTAGTAACATGTTAGGAATATAAACTGGTAAAATGACGTAGGATGAACTTAGTAAATCCAACGATTCATATGTATGCTATGTGTCTATGGTAGGACGGCCGTCAATATCTGAATAAATGACCTATACTCGATGGAACACGAATGAAATGATGAAAGGCTTATGATGAGAAAGAATGAGTATGTTTGAGAAGGATGAGTATGTTTGAGAAGGATGAGTACATTTGAGAAGATATTATGATATGATGGTGATGATGATGATGATTATGATGATGATACAGGCCCTTGTGTGTTTATTTCGCATTTATATATATCTATACACTTGCTTATGTGTTACGTTTTAACATTCATGTAGTTTAAGTATGCCTCTTTATATGGCATTGAGTGTGTATATTTCCGATGATTGACCCCGATTTATTTCTTGTTTTTAGATTCAGGTACCCCTTACCTGATATGATTTACTTATGTGAATGGTTGTCGGGACAGACCTTTTGGACGATTAGAGTGAGGGAGGCGCTTGACATTCGTACTCTTTTGCTCATACGTTTTATCGTTTTGACCCGGCGTGGCCGTGGCATTTTGTTGTATTTATGATTTCCGCTTTTATTTCTGTTCGAAACGTTTTCGCGATAGCCTAGGACAGGTAAAGCCTCCAACGGGCTTACGATCTTTTCGGGGTTCGCAATCCCCATCTTTTGACAACTAAATCTTCCGCTCAAATGAACCTAATAATAACTCGTACTCGGTCGTAAGATCCAAAGCTCACGGAAGAAGATCAAACTTCTTCTATAACGTTCCTCGATAATCTAGTATTCCGAACCTTATTTACCTTCTAAGTAGGTTTATGGAGGTTAATTCGGGTACTTAAATTTCGGGTCGTTACAGACTCGATTGTAACTAATATCAGTGTCAGCACTAATTGTAACTAATATCAGTGTCAACACTAATTGTAAATAATATCAGTGTCAACACTAATTGTAACCAATATCAGTGTCAGCGCTAATTTTACCATTAGTTGTGCAAAAACAAAGTATTGATGAGCAAAAATAAGAGCATGTTGTGCAATAATTTATTGAAAAAGTATGAAATTATATTGAGAGAAAATAAGATCATGTTGAAAACAAATTCACAAGTCTCGATTGTTGTGCAAAAATAACCTATAGTTGAGCAAAAATAAGACGATGTTGAGCAAAATTTCACCAATCTCCCATGTTGTGCAATTATTGTCTATTGATGAGCAAAAATAAGACCATGTTGTGCAATAATCTATTAAAAAAGTATAAAATTATATTTACAAAAAGTAAGATCATGTTGAGACACAATTTCACAAGTCTCAAATGTTGTGCAAAAATAAAGTATCGATGAGCAAAAATAAGAGCATGTTGTGCAATAATTTATTGAGAAAGTGTGAAATTATTTGAGAGAAAATAAGATCATGTTGAAAACAAATTCACAAGTCTCGATTGTTGTGCAAAAATAACCTATAGTTGAGCAAAAATAAGATGATGCTGAGCAAAATTTCACCAATCTCCCATGTTGTGCAATTATTGTCTATTGATGAGCAAAAATAAGACCATGTTGTGCAATAATATTTAAAAAGTATAAAATTATATTTACGAAAAGTAAGATCATGTTGAGACACAATTTCACAAGTCTCGAATGTTGTGCAAAAATAAAGTATTGATGAGCAAAAATAAGAGCATATTGTGCAATAATTTATTGAGAAAGTATGAAATTATTTGAGAGAAAATAAGATCATGTTGAAAACAAATTCACAAGTCTCGATTGTTGTGCAAAAATAACCTATAGTTGAGCAAAAATAAGATGATGTTGAGCAAAATTTCACCAATCCCCCATGTTGTGCAATTTTACTCTATTGATGAGCAAAAATAAGACCGTGTTGTGCAATAATATATTAAAAAGTATAACTACAAGGTGTTCATACTCCTATCAAATAAACAATTCAAATCAGATTTGTGCACTTAATAATATTATTCTTGCGCCTTTTATTCTAATTTGTGTACTTTTTATTCTATTTGTGTCAACACTTTTTTTAAAAAAATCTTTTTTTTTTCACGTCAGCACTTTTTTTAAGTTTTTTTTTCTTTTTACAATTGCACAACTGCACTTTAGAGTTGCACAACTGCACATTACAATTTTATTTTTGCACCTTATACTCTTATTCACGAAGAGAAGCATAATAAGAGATACCACATAGATAGCCTATGCGGGATTTGAACCCGCATCATTGTGCGTAGGCACATTGCTCTACCATTTTGAGCTAATAGGCTTTATATGAACCCTTGACGAATATATATGCATTTGTAATCTATGAACGCTTGACGAATATTTCCTTTCAAGTGGAACCTTTATTGACAAAGAACCAATACCCTTCTTAAAATGTATTCAAAAGAAGTCAGATTTCTTACTGGTAAGTCTCCCTTTGCATCCTTTAGTGACCAACATTCTGTTTCTGTATCAAATGCCCAAACTTGGAAAAATACAAGATAGCTAGTCAGAGATTCCTTAAAAATCCCCCCAAAAATGGTGAAAATGGTGAAAATGCAGAAAAGATTAATACATCCTTACCTGAAATCTTTTCACTACTAGGATCAGTTTTCCCACCAACTAAAAGAGCTTTCTTACCCCAAGAAACCTAGTTTAATACATAGAGTTGCAAGTAATCAAAAAGAGTATGATACAACCATCTTTTCTTGCTAGGCAATGCATCATAGGTATTAAGACTGAGAGGCAGTACCAAACTATGGCCCTTGCATGCTGGGATCTTCAAGGGTAGACTAGTTGGTGACAAATAAATCTTTGATGAAGCGGTTGTCCACGAAAATTCATCAAAATTTAGCACCTGTATTGAAAACCAAAAATCTAATCACATAAGAATTGCAAGGGCCCTAGAAAAGTAATTCAACATGGTTGAAGATAAAGCTTCTAAAGTCTATGGATTATAGAATAAACTAACAAATGACAACCAAAAGCCAGGTATAGGGGAAGAAAAAAGAGAGGCAGATATCAAGTACCTGCACATCATCCAATGTTCCATTTCCAGATTCCCCGCCAACAACCACCATCTTATTCCCGACAACAGCTGCTGCATGCTGCAGATAAAAATACAAATTTATTTAGCTCAAGTATAAAAGCATATATTGTAATTTAAGCTAATGTTATAATCAGCATTTACATACATTAAACCGAGGCGCAGGCTTGTCTCCTGCTATTGATAACTCCATCCAGCTCTCTGAACTACCAGGTGCAGAGTTCTTGGTATCGGATGTAGTAGATTGACATTGACAATCAAGATCGTCTGAATTAACAATTGTTTGGGTCGTAACATCACCCTGATATACTTGACATGTTAGGAGACAAACTTCTTCACGGTAGAGGATATGAAGCTGAACAGAAAATCCTTACATGAGGACCTCCGACCCTATTAGGCTGTCTTGAAGGACTCCTACTTCCTTGAACAGGGTCAGAGAGCTTCACTTTCAGCCTAATTCAGATGGATCGTTTAAATTTTTTGAGACCCATTAGTTTGTTACCCAACATCTAATGAATCAGACTATCAAATATGTGTATTACATTAACATCAGCAAAAACTATTTCAATGATCAAGCTACTAGTGAGATGATGTTCCTTGCCAATATATCTTCATATTTAGCTTAGAGACATATGCGATTAGGTAGTAGTTGTTCAAATCTCTCCCAAGGATCGGTGATTCAGCAATAAGTACAATCTACCTCCTAATGAAACTCACAGTTAAAACAATAATCACTACATTTATCCAGCTTTCCTACAACAACAACAGCAACAGGCCCAGTTTATCCAGCTATCCTATTATAATTTAATGATGCTAACTTATATATGAAAGAATTTCCTTGCTAATATTTGTCATAATTCAATAATGGAACTCATAGCTTAGTAATTTTTCATCACTTAGTTGTTCCTGAGATAATAATATACCTACACTATATTGAGAAGTAAGGGTGCAAATCCTACACAGCGCTACTAAAAGAAAATGCATGCATAGTATAACAAACAACTCACATAAGCAACACGATTACACGAATACAACACGAACAATAGCATCCGAGCACTTGAGTCTTGGACATCAACAACATGAACACGAACACACACATGAACAACTACAAGGTGTTTATGTCTAACTAAATGAAATGAAAAGATAAAAAATCAGCCTTTATATAAAAAATCAGCTCTGAAAAAATATAAAACCATACCTTAAAAGTCCAAAATGAAGCTCAGCTGGCTGCGCACATCTGCAAACTAATTACAGCTGGGTATATTACAGCTAACAGCTGAGCATATTAAACTAAAACCAATGGAAATATAGCAATATCTTGCAAACTACAATAATGAGGCAATATCTTGCAAACTACGGCAGTGATGCAATATGTGTTTTTATACATATAATCCATCATCAACAATTGGGAGTTTCAAACCCTACGACATAACGTCGGCAAACTACAACAACAAGTAAAATACTTGCGACAATAGTGTGCATTCAAGCAATAATAATTAGAAACGAAATTGAACCCTAGATGTACACATATTTGTAACATGATCCAAAACCAAAATACTTGTGCAATCAAGCATATCATTGTATAATTTGAGTATAATGCAGACTTATCTAAATGAAAGTGACAGTCCATTTCAAAGGCCCAATTTCTGATATCCGAAGCTTTGAATTTCAACATCAGAACTACAAATATGCATTTTTTTTATTTTAAAAAAAGGCCTTTTCAAATGTAGGTACATAGCAGTGACAATCAACTTTAAAACTGATGGAATTCCTTTCCGGTTTTAGGGATTTGTAGTTCTTTAACTACATATGTTCTCTTTCTTTAGCAGACAGTTTTATACAACATATAACCTGTAATGGTTGTAAAGGATGGGATGCAATGAATAAAAAATCACGAAATTCGCGCAATAACGAAGAAAACCCCAAATTTCAGACAAAAATCGCGCTATAGGAGCCCCTCATCCTCGTACGTGTTGGTATTGAAGCAACCCTAAATTCATTTGATAACAAAATTAGGGAGAAACTAGTGTAATACCCGTGCCTTGAAGGCACGAGAGCTTGATCTATTTTAATTTGAACATCATTTTATATATCTATAAAATAGGAAACAGATATTTTAAAATTTCAGCAATAATATTGACCAATAAGAAAATACCATTTGAATAAAAAATTCAAGTTTAATTGTGAGCGTGACACATCAGCAATATAACCGAAAAGAGATTGCAATCGGGAAAAAAATGGAAACATGTCTCAATATTTACGACAATATAACCGAAAATAAAAAAAAAGGGAATGGATTCAAATCATATTTAAAATAGGAAACAAATATTTTAAAGTTTCCATAATAATATTGACCAATAAGAAAATCTCATTTGAATAAAAAATTCAACTTTAATTGTGGGCGTGACACGTCAGCAAAATGCTAGCAGAATTAGTAATATTAATAGATAGATAGATAATAGATAATAGATAGATATATAATAAATATATTGTAATCGGAAAAAAAAAATGGAAACATGTCTCAATATTTATGGCAATATAACCGAAAATAAAAAAAAGGAATGGATTCAAATCATATTTAAAATAGGAAACAAATATTTTAAAGTTTCCATAATAATATTGACCAATAAGATAATCTCATTTGAATAAAAAATTCAACTTTAATTGTGGGCGTGACACGTCAGCAAAATGCTAGCAGAATTAGTAATATTAATAGATAGATTAATAGATATATTGCAATCGGGAAAAAAAAAAAGGAAACATGTCTCAATATTTACGGCAATATAACCGAAAATAAAAAAAAAAGAATGGATTCAAATCATATTTAAAATAGGAAACAAATATTTTAAAGTTTCCATAATAATATTGACCAATAAGAAAATCTCATTTGAATAAAAAATTCAACTTTAATTGTGGGCGTGACACGTCAGGAAAATGCTAGCAGAATTAGTAATATTAATAGATAGAGGAGGAGCATAGGGGCACATACATATGGACTGGTACTCGTAGAAGGCGACGGATTCAGCGGCATCGGCAGGCGGCGGCGGATTCGGCGGCATATCGCCACCGGAGTCGGATCTTCCTCCTCTTCTTCTTCGATTCCAACACGGATCTTCGCCAACGCGAAGTCGCATAAAAAATTGCTCTTGCTCTTCCTCTTGGATGAAGAAGCACGGAATCCGAGATCTGGAAACGTAGCCCTGACTGAGATCCGAGATCCACCGAGGAGCCTTGGACGGCGTGGGTGACGGGAGATCCACAGATCTGGAAACGGAGCAGGAGGAGTGGTCTCGGAAGAGGAAGGACGAAGCACGAAAATAGAGGGTTCGGAGGAGGAGGGATTCGGATTTCTGAGAAACAGGAAAAAATGTCTGTACAAAGCAAAAATAGGTATATATAGAGGCCATTTTGCTAAAATGTCAAAAAACGCGACCATTTTGCAAATACGTCCAAATAAAGTGCCTGTTTTGCAAATTTTTTCTAATAATTATACAAAAATCGGATGCTAAAATCACGTTAATCTATTGTGAATTTAAATTAGGAAGGTTGTAATCAACTAAAATCTTGGACAAATTATCTACGATGTATTTGAATACAACCAGACAATGTATATATATATATATATATATATATATATATATATATATATATATATATATATATATATATATATATATATGAATATACGTTGTTGATGAACATTTAGTTTAAAAAATGTATATAGATTTTTTTTAATATTTTAATGTTGAAGATTCCAACTAAAATTGGATAGCGATAGAATATTTAGGTTACAAAGCTTCTTTAGAAGATATTGTGTTATGAATGTTTGATATAAAAAAGGAAGTTTAATTTTAAATTTTTTTATAGATGAATATCTCTTTATAATTGAATGCTACATTCGGAAAAAAAAATAGCTATTCATTCTATCAAAAAAAAAAGCTCCTCATGATCGTTTTTAGTTGTCAATCCATTATTTCTCAAAAGCCCCATATGAATAACGTCTGAATGTTCAAGAGTGACACAGGGAAGAACAATACTGTCGAGGATAATGAATCTGAAATGCTGAATCTGAAACTTACTCAGCAATCTGTTTAGTGAATGTTCATGAATCTTAAACTGAAATGTGGAATATGTAATCTCTAAGTTCATTACAAGTTGTTGAATCTGTAATCTGAAATGCTGAATCTGAAACAGAGATCAAGGATGTACTTTTGTTTTTGGTAGAGATGATGTTGGATACTTTGGTTGGATGAGGTGAATATATACCATATCTGAAATGAATATACAGTATACCCACTCATATTACAAACAATGGTAACTCCGGTTGAATTTTTTTGGTGGAGATGTGCTGAATATTTTGCATGTTTTACCTGAATATATAACACAATTGACATGAATATGCAGTATACTCAAATCCTATTACTAACCAATCTAATGTAGGACTAATTATCAGACTCACGGATATGGCTAGAAGGACAACACCAGGATTGATGAAGGACGTCATCGCAATGATTACAATTAGAGGGAATGCGCTAGCAATGATCGGACTTGGGGATCGACCTGAATCAGAACAAGATCCGAACATCCAATCAGAGTTCGAAAATGCATTGACGCAGACACAAGATCAGTTATAACATTAGTTGAAATCACAATGCCTATGACACTTTCATGTTATATATTGATCAAAAATATCCTAAATATTCATATTAGTTGTGATATGCATTCAGTACTGCCTACATCGTTGTGGAGCATAAAAAACAAAATATATCGACGAATTTCAGTATAGATTTTAAAGTATACCACATCTACTAGAATGCTTGGAATTTTGACTAAATTCCATGTCTGATTCAACCACCGATTGATCGTCTCCGAACATTTAGAAAAAGGATGGACGACGTTCTCAAGAATATTTTAATATCAGTTTGGTAGTCCATGGGATTGCTCTGCCTTATTCATTCCAAAATCAATTGCACATTGAATTCCATAGAATTGCTGATTTCACGCCCAATTGCTAATTGAAAGGCAATCACTCACAACTTGGCTTTCCAATTTGTCGACTCGTTTAATTTTAATTAATCATAGATATAATCTAGTATGGTAGGATTCAACGAACATTTAATCTAGACCGTTCATTCTACTTTAATCCGACGCTTATTACTCCGTTACACGTTACACCCTATAATCCGTTTCACTAGAACCCTTACATATATATATATATATATATATATATATATATATATATATATATATATATCGCGAGATGAAACTAGAGATTTAGATACACAAAATGGGCCAGCCCAAAGTTTAGACACTCTTAACCCAAAGTCACATATTTTTGAAGTCTTCCTACTCGGAACTGAGTCCCAACAAGGGTTGCTTCCAACTTGTAGTTCGGTTAAGGATGAATAGTCCCGGGTAAACGGGTCATTCGGGTCGGTTCACTTCGGATCTCGGGTAAAACGGGTCCCGGGTATTTTCGAGTTGGCTGGACGCCGGATATGACCGGGTTTCGAGTCATTTCGGGTCGATTTCAAGTTTGTAAATTTTTTCTTTTTTAAATTAAAAAATCATGATTTGATAATTTTGCGATAAATTTTAATTATATATATAAAAAAATAATTATATTTTATTATAAATCAACCGGATCAATCGAGTAAATTGGGTCAAAATTACCGGGTCAATCGGATCGAAAACCAGATTACCCGAAAAATTTCCGGTTTTTCGGGTTTGGATCGAAAAAAAATTCCGAATTTGAATCGGAAATTTTCCGAGCGACCGGGTCGAGTTGTGTTTTAACAGGTCTTCTTGTTATAATATAAAAACGATTCTAATACTTCTAGAGTGAAGTTTATCAGGTTTTTTTTTGCATGGTTCATCTTCGATTGACCACCGATTTTTTCGTAGTTTAGTTCACAGTAAATTGGTATAAATTTTAAAATCAGCCAAAGTCAATTTTAAATCAAAAAGACCTTGTGGTCGATTTCCTATGTTTTTTAAGATGTTAAGTAATTGGAGGATTTCTTTCAAGGTGCGAAAAAGGTTTGCGAATCAAAGTCATGAATTAGATGCATCAACAAAGGCTTTTGATTTGCTTGAAATTTTGATTTTTCACGTTTCGACTGGTAGAAGGAGAAAGCAGCGAGCATCATTTTGGGTTATGGAGAGGGTTTGAGTTTTTTTTTTGTTTTTTTTAATATTATTATTGTTTGAAATGCTCTCATTTTTGGGGTTCAAATGTAGTATTTCGTTAGTTAGCCTATCAACTTTTTAAATCATAATACAATAGTTAGCCGTTAGCACTCACATCTAAGGTTTTTACGGATTTTTTAAGAAAAAAAAACTAATAAAATAAGAGAGAAAAGTTGAATCTTAAAAATGATGTTGATAACTTTTTATTTACAAACTCTCCAAAAAGCTCTAGAAACCCACTCAAAAACTTTGGTCAACAAAAAAGGGTGATGTGGCATCCATCTATTGGAGGAGAACTAAGTGACCCCCATATAAGGTGCAAATTGTTGTACTATTTTATTTACACTTGTAAATATTTTCGGTTGTTTTTTTTTTTTATCTTTTTAATAGAAATTAAATTTATTTTAGATATTATTAAAAATAATAATTTGTTTTTCATCTAGAAACTCATTAGAGAAAATTGCATTGAATATACCAAAAACTTAGGGGCCTTGCAAAAATAGCACTCCCCCATCCCAATTTGCAAAAGTGACAAAATACCCATTTTTTTTGCAAAAATAATCGGTCTCTCCAACCCACAATTAAAGGTTATGCTAATTGTAATGATTACAATTATAAAGTACCCCCTTTCAACTTCAGTTGGATTTCAAAAGCCTTTAGTTGGAGAGGGAGAAGGAGACAGCTATTGACAAAACTTCGAGGGAGGAGAAGGTGAGCGCCACCATAGAGGGAAATCGGTTGCGCCGCCGGAACCGATAGAGAGGGGGAGGAACCCACCATTGAAGGGAGGGACAAACCACCATTGAAGAGGGGCTACGGTTTTTGCTCAAACCACCATTGAAGAGAGGTTATCTCCCATTCTCTATTTCTATTCTACATCTTTTTATGGCATTTTAGGGTTTCAATTTATGGAATTTCAATTTGGGGTCCTTGGGAAGAATGGGGTTGAAAATGTTTTAATGTACAAACCCTAACCTTATGAGTGATGAGCGGTTTGGGGATTAGCCATTGATGCTTAGTTGATGATGAAATTGAAGATCGAAATATGGTAGAAACGAAATGAAAACCCTCATGAAAGAATGAAATTGGATTTCGAAAACTTGTTAAGGGTGAGCGGAGTCGTTCGTCTGGATTGGGGAAACGGTCGAATGGCTAGGTTTAGTAATTTCTGTGTTGGCTTCGAATTGGGGAAGTAGGGGAGAGATGGGTTTTGAATGATGTTGGATATGGTAAAGGGAAAGGTGAATGGTATACGAAATGGGTGCATATGAGTTTGGAAAATGAGAACTTTTGGTGGATTTTGAGATCGGGGGTGTTTGGTGACTAATTGTCTTGAAAATATAATGCTAGCAATGGGTGATACTTGTACATCGTTGTAAGTTTGTTTCTATGTGTTGAAGTATGTTGTGATTGAAATCGTTGATGTTACGTGCAGTGCATGAATTTGATGTCATTTGACAGTAATTTAGGGTTGTCATTTGTGTATTACATAAGCTTATGATAGTTGATACTACTGTGTAGTTGTGTTGTTTGTTTCATTCGTTACTTGTGTTAATTACCATTTTGAGTTTATATGAACATGTGTATTTGTGTGACTTATGAATATGTGAATCTGTGTATTCGTGACATTTGTGTATTTTTGTCATGAGTGTAATGTTATATGTAGTGGCATAAAAATTATTTTGACTAGAAGAAAATTTGGATACACTGGCAAGGATTATTGCTAAAATGGGTATTATGTGAACACTTGTATGACAGATTAAGAACACTATGAGAAAAATGAAAGGAAAAAATGTCGCGACACCGTCGAGAAAGAAGGTATTAAATGTAATCACTTCTCGGACAGGTCCAAGCCCCTATTTTTGTGTTGATGATGTTAATTGTGTCGTGTCGTGTGTTATTTGTGCAGCCGACACTAGCACTTCCTCCGGAAAAGTATTTCAGAGGGAGGTCAAACCACTTCTCGAAGATGGGCTTGCTAAAAGGAATGGACGAGGTCCTAACTGCGGCTGATTGGAAAATATTTAAGGACAGCGGGCTAGGGGGCATTGTAATGATCAAAAGCAATGTGCCGTATTGCTGCGACCTTATCCATTACTTATGTTGTTTTGTACTTAACTTGTTATGAATTGTATTAGTTAGGAA
Organism: Persicaria tinctoria; assembly: GCA_037127255.1. Lineage (NCBI taxonomy): Eukaryota > Viridiplantae > Streptophyta > Magnoliopsida > Caryophyllales > Polygonaceae > Persicaria > Persicaria tinctoria. The sequence goes on from JBANSL010000013.1 coordinate 66,772,329, forward strand.
CTTTAGTACTTCGTAGTGTTTGGTTTAGGTCTTAATTGTTTAATGGTTTCCACCTTTTGGATGACTTGTGTTTGATGACTGATAAGGTATGATGTGGAAACTTGTTTATATGTGTTATGGATGGTTTTTGTGAATTCTGCATTATCACGCATTTCGTTTGAGTTTAATGGTTAATATACTTAGGATGGGAAGTTTCTGAGATAGATAAGATATGCCAGTGGTTATTTTCTTATTGGCATAGACTTTGATTTTATTGGCAAGGAAAAATCATATATTTGCTAGTAAGCAAAAAATCCGCAAACATTTGTCCTTTGCATCGTCGGCAAACTAAACGGCCAGTTACGTACATTCAAAACCACCAAAAATCCAAAGTGTCAGTGAGTTACAAGCAAACTAACAAAATACTACATTCGACTACGCAAAAGAAGAGTTATCCCACTAGACATCGATTTCTTCACCTTGCCACGCCACACTTGCTTTTGTCATTCGACGCTTCCGACGAAGGAAATCTCCCCGAGACGAATACCTACTTGTCTCCATTATCTTGCTCCTGATAGACCAAAATGGCATGCTCTCCTCTATGAGCATTGCCCCCTCCTCCATGTCCACATCAGCAGCTTTACTTTTCATCTCCGGAGCAACGATTGTCGGTTCTATCCAGATTTTTTGGTTTATCTTGCCAGCCATGTGATTTTTTTGCCAGTTGAATTGTTTCTTTGTCATCCAAATGGTTATCCATGCCATACTCCAAATTGAGATCAAGATGCGATGTAGACCTATCGACGCCCATACAAACCCAACCCCTCTCTTCCACCACAACAGTACGCTGTGATGTCTTCGTCTGGTGATTTGGTGCGTTGTGAAAAATTCACAAACTTCAAGTGACTTCCATTTTGGCTTCCACCTTCTTTGACTGAAGCGTACAAAGGAAAAGACCATGCCCCATCTCCACCATTTGAGTCTCAGTACTTGAAATCATCCCAATCACTTTCATCATCCACTTGAATCAGATAACATCTTTCCTTCTTCGTATTGAGTAGGTATTTCAACTCCAACTCGTACCGACTCGGGTCTACCGTGAGCTTCTACATTATCTTGCTCCTGACGGGACCAAACGACATGCTCTACTCTATGAGCATTGCCTTTTCGAAATTTCGACCTTCATACACCCATCCCCCTCCTTCATGTTCCTATCGAGCATCGTTGATGTATATTGTACACAATTGCCACGTGTATATGTATATGTAAATATATATTCCTTTGATGACTAGGATTTCTCTTTGGTTGGCTAGTAACTTAATTTCTGAGTTTTAATCTTCGAGCTTTATGTTAATGGCAGCTATAAACAATCGTTTGTTTTTCCCCTTTTATGTCCACATGTCAAGCCCACATCTTCTTTCATAGTCTCTGTAAAAGCCGCCTAATCCCCCTCACATGATTTCCCTCCAATTTGGCTTTACGTGAATTTAATATGGGCAAAGTGAAACACTCTCTCTCCACAGTGCATTAAATGATTGTCCTCTTAACCCCATCTCTCTCCCTAGAGCTTGTCATCTCAGTCCTCTCTCTCCACAAATCTCTGCAACTCTTTCTTCTTCTTTTTTATTTTTTTTTTACCAAGTGAAACCATTCACCCTCTCCAATGTCGACAGTTGTCCCGCCCCCCCTTTTTTTTCTTTTGAAGACTCAATGTAACCTGCTACCGGGTGAACAATTTTTGCAAATCTGACATTTTGTTACATGCCTGCAATTTTTACCCCCTATGGTTATTTTTGCAAACCTCAAATTTTTTTGCAAACCTCATTATGTATAAACGGTGAAAAGTGAATTAAGAAACTCTAGACACTCATATGGATGTAGATGAAAAAGTAAGTTGGGGTTTTTAAAGAGAGAAAGTGATAAAGTTGTACTCCGTATTAAGAAACTTTAGAAACTCGCATTGATGCGGATGGTCAGGATCAATCCACCTATAGTGACTAGAAACTTATCGAGGATGGTCAAATTTTTTTATAAGTTATTCAGTCTCTCTTCGATAGATTTTTTTTCTTTAGTTTAACAGATCAAAGTTATGATATTTTAATTTCAAATAATTAATCTGTATTTCATTTTCAAACATTCAAAACTTTTTAGGCTTATAAATCAAAACAATGATATCGATTAGAAGACCAATTCCATAATAGATAACCGGAAAAAAGGGGCGAGTGCTCCCCTTGCACCTCCCTTTCTTCGCCTATGTCCATCTACATCTCATTTCCTTCTACAATACATTAGGTGAAAACTGAAATGTCAACTTTCAACTTTAATTAATACGTACGCCTACGTTAGGTTTTCTCGATCTTATATGGCTTCGTTTACATGTACTGGGTTTAATTTGTTTGGATTTTTTTTTTGGGTGGTTTATGCATCCTTGATCCTTCACGTATACCATACCTTTCCTTACAATACACTGTATGTTTTTTTTACTGACTCTCCATTTGACATTAACATTAACATAAGTTGTTTATGATTAAGGTCCATTCCTTTTGGTTTGGTTTATCAATATAAAGATGTGGATATCTATAGACTATAACAGTTGAATATGAAATAAACTTGTTTAATGTGATGAAGGGTCAACTTTAATTAATATAGTGATCCATCCTTGATATTGTCTACATTGGAATTTTCTCTTATAGGTTCGGAAGGGTGTACTTGACTTTTTTTTTTTTTTTTTATATAGGTAAAAATTTGGAAGAGGCTAGTCCCTACTAGTCTACCAATCAATGACATCCTTGTGGATACATACGTCAAGTTCCCTATCGTGAAGTGGGTTTGTCGTGATCAAGGTTTGGAACAGGAGAGAAACACAGTCCGCACATCGGTTGATTTCCCGAAAGACACAGGAAATCAAGATGACCTCGAACCGAAGGAGCAGATGACGGACGTCGGAGAGAAGGACTTGGATCTCCTAGGGCATTGCCAACTGTCACTTGAGTATTCAATTTTTTTACAAAGGTAAATTGCTTTACCTTTTTTATTTACATTTATTTTTTTTATAGGTGTTGTTTTTTATTTTTTATTTTTTTTACAGTAGGCAAACATTGGGAGCTGCTGCTAGTAAAGCAGCCTAACTCCCGGATCATCCTGAAGGATGATGTTACAAAGGTCTCTATGATAGGGGATAGAATGTAAATTACAAATTACACCTCTTTTGGCTATATAATCCGCTGTATTGTTAGCTTCTTTGAATATGTGTCGGATTTCTGCTGAGGAAAATTCCGCTGCCAACCTGTGGACTTCTTCAATTTGATGTAGTAGTTCCCATCCGGACGGTTGCTCTCTCTTGACTGCTTTCACAAGTATTTGATTGTCACTTTCCAATATAATCTTCCTTAGTCCCTTCTGTCTTGCTCTTTGAAGACCTAAAATCATTGTAGAGGCTTTTGTTTGGATTGCTGAACCAACATTAGCTTCTTGAGAAAAAATATCGATAATATGCCCTTCAAAATCACGAATGATTCCCCCAATCTGACTTTTTCCAAAATGGGTAAAAGAACCATCTACATTAATTTTGTAGATAGTTCTAGGAGGTCTTGTCCATTTGGCTCTACCCCTTCTTGTTGCTCTTGTTTGCACTTTGGTGTTGTCTTCTCCTCCCTTGATCCAATCCGTTATGCTCTGGCTAATCTGCTGAATCATGATGGATGCCCCTAATGGATTTTTAGACCTGAAAATTCTGTTATTCCTAACATCCCAAATTGATTGCCAAATAAAAGCTAGATCTATAAACCTATTGTTATCATTCTTGATTTTGCCCAGGTTTTCATGCAAAGGACATTGTAGATTAAGACCCTGAAAAATACAAACCTGATTTCTGTTCATATTGAGCAATAACTTCCCTTGTAAACATACATTTTGTGAATAGGTGGGCTGCATCTTCATCTGCTTGGCCACAAAGAGAGCATTGACTTTGAACTCTATTGACATACCTGTTTAGTCTACTGGTAGTAGGGAGGCCATCAATTTTGATCTTCCATAGCAGGTTTTTGATTTGGGGAGGGAGCTTGAGCTTCCAAATCTAGCTTTGTGATTTATAGCCTTGGAGTTGTGTGCCCAGAATTTTCTTTATTGATCTTGTAGTGAATTTCCCTTCCGGATCGGGACTCCAGATCAAATTATCTTGAGTCTGCCACTAGGGGATCTTTATCTTTAGAATCCTATCAATAATCCCTTGTGGGAAGGTTTGTCTTAGCACTTCTTCCTTCCACAGGTTCCTGTCATTGATAAGAGATTCAACGGTCATGTTAGGATCGTTTGATCCTCTGTAAGCCTTGAGGCTAATCGAAGGGATCCAGTGGTCTTCCCACACATTGATGGCCGAACCATTACCAACAATCCAGAGAAGTCCTTCCTTAAAATTTTCCCTTAATGTAAGGAGTCTTCCAAGTTGCCAATTGATGTTTCCTTTTTTTGGAAATTTCTTATGCTTTCATGTTGGAGGTATTTTTCCTTTATAATTTGAACCCATATACTATCTTTATTCTTATAAATTTTCCATAAGAGCTTCATTTGAAGAGCAAAGTTTAATTCCTCGGCCTTCCTAATACCAAGGCCTCCTAACGGTTTGCTCTTGCATATTGTGTCCCAGCTAATCAGGGGTATGTATTTTTCTGTTGGGGATTTGTTCCAAATTTTTTTTTGTTAATTTGGTCCATCTAGTTAAGAACTCCTTTGGGGAGCAGAAAATTTTGCAGTAAGTAGTTAGTTTTTGAGCTAAGATTTGATTGGATAAGAACTGTTCTGCCTGCTTGGGATAGGGTTGAGGCTCTCCATTTCGAGAGTTGTTTTTTCATATTTTCAATTGCATCATCAAAAACACAATTTTTTATTCTTCCATTGACAAGGGGGATGCCTAAATATTTCTCAAGGGTTTTCGAGACAGGTATACCCATATGGGCTACCAGATCCCTAGTCAGATTGGGGTTAACATTCCTAGAGCATTGGAGGGAACTTTTACTATAGTTTATGGTTAGGCCTGACAAGTTGGAGAAGTTGTTAATCATATTTTGAATCGTGTTAAGACTGGTATGGGCTACCTTTGCAAAAACAATGGTATCATCAGCAAAGGTTAAGAAAGGAATAGGGATACCATTCTTGGCCAGTTTTATGCCTATTAAGGCATCATCTAGGAGAGCTTCCTTATGTAGTTCCCTGGATAAACCTTCCATTACTAGAACGAATAAGTAGGGAGCTAAAGGGTCACCCTGTCTGATGCCCCTATTGGGATTAAACTGAGGACAAGGTGTATTATTAACAAGAACAGAGAAAGATTTGGATGAAATGTATTTCATTACCCAGTTAATCCAAGGTTGATGGAATCCGAATTTTCCAAGAACTGCCTTAATGTAACTCCAATTTATTTTATCGTAAGCCTTCTCCATATCTAACTTTAGAGCCATCAAACCTTTTTTCCCTTTTTGTTTATGAAAAGTGTGAAAAATTTTGTGTGCAATTAAGGTGTTATCCTGAATAGATCTTCCCTCCACAAAAGCACTTTGGAAAGGATTAATGAGTTTAGGAAGAATCGATTTTAAACGATTTGCTATTATTTTTGAGATAATTTTATATATTGTATTACAGAGGTTGATTGGTCTTTAGTGATTGATAGAAGTAGGGTTATCAGTTTCCGGGATGAGACCGATGAAGGTTTGATTTATTTCAGTTAACATTTGACTCGAATGGAAGAAAGCCTTAACTGTTTTACAATAGGAATGGCCAATGATATTCCAATAACGTTTATAGAATTCTGGAGGATAACCATCTGGACCCGGGGATTTGTCTTCAACCATACTAAAGAGAGTACTTTTTATTTCTGTGTTAGTGGGTAGGGAGATAAGCTTAATATTATCTTAATGAGGTACTTGGGTTTGTATATTCCAAACTTCATTTTCAGGATCATTGGGTTGGTTGGTACCTATAAATCTTTCTGCCATTTCTGACGTAATGTGATCCGAGATCAGGTCTTGATCTGTAAGGATTACATTCTGTTTTGTTGTAAAGGTTCTAGTTGATCTATTAATTTTTTTTTATCCTAGCAGTAATTTGATAATATTTCGTATTTCTATCACCTAACTGAAAGTTTCTGATTTTAGCTCGTTGTTTCCAAAATTTGTGGTTAAATTCGAGAAGCCGATATTTCCTGTGCATCCACTGTCGAAATATTACCCCATGGCATTCTATGCTGGAGAGCTTTAATTTGAACATCCACCTGGGAGAGTTGTTTTGTAATGTTATTCGGATTAGATTTACACCATTTTTTAATATTCTGTTTTAACAGTTTTTGTTACTGAATTAGCTTGAAGTCGAAGGAGCCTTTCATCTTATTACTCCACACTTTCTTAACCATGGTTTCAAGAGCATCATTAGTAGTCCAAGCCATTTCAAATCTAAACGAAGATCCTTTTCTTTTAGCTTGAGAGCCAATTTGAAGAGAGATAGGGGTGTGATCCGAATTAGAAAAAGGATGGTGTTTGATACAGAGGTTGGGGGACCAATTTAAAATCTGTTGGTGAGCTAGCATTCTATCTAAACTTTCATAAGTATTGTTAACCAAAGATTTGTTTTTCCTCCACGTGAAGGGCGAGCCTGTGAAGGGGAGAGTTTGCAATCCTAGGCCTTCCTTAATGTTTCTAATTCTTCTAAATCTACTGATGTTAGGAGTGATACTTCCTACTTTTTCTGTGTCAGATTCAATGTCATTAAGATCTCCAACGATAAGAACTAGAAGCATATATTTATTGATCATTTGGTATATATTATTCCAGAAATCATCTTTCTCACCTTCAACCGAGGGAGCATAGACAAAAAGTAAGGGAAAATCATACTTTTCTATGGTTGTTTTAATCAAAATAGATCTGTGATGTAATTCAAGATTTTGATTAACCTCTTCAAATTTAGTTTTTAAGAGCAGCCAGATTCCACCTTTGCATCCATTTGCTTGAATACATACAACTTTATGAAATCCAGAGCTCTTGATTTGAGTATTCGATGGGCCTATTTCTGACTTTATTTCTGTTAAAACTAGAACATCAATATCATTCACAAATCTAAAGTGATTGATTTCTTGCCACAGAAGTGGCCTTTTGATACCTCTTACATTCCAGTATGCTATATTAATCATACAATTGATTGTAATAATAGCCTTTCTTTTGTTGAAGGTTATAAGGAGGGCTACAAAAAATATTACTTAGTCTACAACTCACATTGCAACGGATAGACGATTTCTCCTGAATGTTCTTGCTTTGAGAGTTTCTCTTTGGGTTTTCCATTGCTATGTTGATGTCCTTTCTGACATCTGTGCTTAATCTTGAGGAGATTTTCATGTTTTGCCGCCTCTTCTGCATCTTCTGACTTTGGATGGGGAGTCCATGATTGCCTGTAATGTTTTTCTTATCAAGGAAACTTGTTTTGATAGAAATTTTGTTTTGGTAAGGTTTGTTGGTAAGGTTGGGGCAGCTTACCACCCACAGAAATCCTAAGATTCCTATGGGGTTTAGCTTAGGATTTGTGATGAGTATAAGGGTTAGAATTATACCTGATATCTTTAGTTCGTCTTCATTTAGACGCTTCCCAACACCACAAGTTTTTAGTATTCTTGCCACCCTTACGAGGTGAGGAAGCAAGAAGGGGAATTCATACAGCATATGCCAAAGAGAGTAACTGGAGATTTTTAAATTAAAGGAAGCCATAGTTGCTAAGTGATCTTGGGTAGAAAGGTCACCAAAAGAAAAACATGGAGAACCTTCGACCCAAGAAACACTGAAATAGTTCAAGTTGCAACCATTCACACAAACAACAATAATCTTACAAAACATAACAATATAGTCAAGGAAAAGGCTTTCCATCAACAAAATCAAATCGTACAAAGGAATCCGATTCATGCAAATATTAAAAGCATAAGAGACAGTGCATAAATTAATTTTTAAGGAGAACAAAGGATTTTGATTAAACTTATCTGTCCTCGGTATGGTATTGATAGTTGAGATGGCGCCCTTCTTAATCTTAATCTGCAGAACTAAAGGGTTGGTAGTCTGCAACAGCCCGTAGCTTCCGCACACTTGAGTCTGAAAAGAGTAGAAATTGACACAAAAAAATTGCAAAAGCAGTAGAGTAACTTAAAAGTTTTGTGCTGAATTTTTTTGTTTAAAGATTTGGGTTTGCATGTGTTGTTTCCCCAGAATTGGAGAGAGTTGTGAGTAGCCTGACAAGCAGAGTGAAGGTTACTATTGACGGGTTGAATCTCAGCCGGTGTTGACAACAACCACATTGCACAGTAGCAGCGTCCAGTTCCCAAGAGCGGGTCACACAGAAGGGGAGCCAAACGCGCCGGAGTAGGGCGGTAATGTTGGTGTCGTTGATGGTTTGAGTTCTTAAGAAGGGAGCGGTCAAGCAGGTGGAACACAGAGGTTGGAATTCGTCCTGTAGGGTTAGTGCTATCGGACAAATTGGAGAGGGGGTTGCCCAAAACGGAGCCCTCAACCCTTGTCAAGGCCGAAATCGGGCAATCCCATCCACCAGCCTGGTTGCATGTGGCAGATTAAGAAAGAAGTTTGATAAGTTGGAGGTTGCATACAGTTTTTTGATGAGATTTGAGGGGAGGTTTAGATCTAGAAAATTTAGGGTTATGATGTATGTTTGAGGGATGAGGTTTGGTGATTGGGTGTTCAAGAGTAGATCTCAGGTAGAGGGCCACAGGCAACGGCGACGCTGCGCCATGGCCAACCGGTCGGAGAAGGCGAATTAGGCGGAACACCAGGACGGAGAGAGGAGAAGAGAGAGGAGAGAGGAGAGAGCCGATTCAGTTCATCCTCTCGAATTGGCGGATTTTTTTAAAGGTGTTTTAAATGCTTGATTTTTATCTTATCTTATACAAAATTAAAATAATATCTTTTTTTTTCACAAGTCTTGATTAAAAAAAAATCCCTCTTAATTAAACATTTACCAAATTACATTTTGACGTATCAATAAATTATTTCACTTATTTGATTTTTTTAAAAATATTCATAGAAAAATAAATAATTACACGTATATTCACTACTTGAAACTAATTGTAGAAATATTCATTTTTTGGTAGGGAGTCGGAAAAAATATGGTCTCAATACGCGTTTTATTCACAAAACATGGAAGTGATCTGGCGTCCGAAGAGGAATTAAATTTTGCTATAGAAACGCGGTTTCAAATCGCGTTTCTGTAAGGGAATGTAATCCCCCCCCCCCCCCCCCCCCCCCCCACCCCAACCAAAAATGTTGGCTAGGCACTACAAATGCGGTTTAAAACACCATCTCTTCTCCAATCTACATATTTTTCAATATTTGATCACAGTTAGATTAAGGTTAGTTTCACACTCCCACTACAAAAAAAAATGAAATTTGCCACGCTACCTAGCATCGGCAGGGGCTTGCCATGGCAATTGGTACCATTTTGCCACCGATGGTAGCAAAATGGTACCCTTTTTTTAAAACATTTTTATAACCAATGAGATTTATTTATTTTAACTATTAAATGAGAAATATTTTTGCTTATATATCATAACGATTTAATTTTACGATTTCCTCCCAATCAACTAAATCTAGAAGAAAAAAAATTCAACTAATAAATTTTGTACATATTTCTTTAATCAATCTAGCTATATCTAACTATTAAATCATAAGCATTTTTTTTATTCAGGCGCTATAACCACATTTATTTTAGGATTTTCATTCAATCAACCTATTTTACTTAAGTCTTAAAAATATATAATTTTTACACATTTTTCACAACTATTATTATTTACTTACTTTATCAAATCTATTTTTTTTTATTTTATGTGAATGTTTGGTAATAGTTTATTTAATTTTATAATAGAAATTTTCTTTATTAGGAAAGACTTCGGATGAGCGAGCTTTACCCAGCAGCATCCTTTCGGATGAGGTCTAAAAGACCTAGATCGTTGTGAAAATCGACACCCCATTCAAAGTGGCAAAGATGTGCAATTTTATCAGCCACTCTATCACCTAAACGAGGAACATGAAAGAAGGAAACTTCTTTCAAAGTCAATAAAATGAGTTTAACATCTGACATGATCAGTTCAATTTCTCAAAGACAATTAGATTTTTGGTTGAGGTGGTTTATAATTATACTAAAATCACCTTCACTATGGATTTTGTCGATGTGGAGTCGCGTAGCGTGTTGGATTCCCAGTTTTAGAGCGAGCTTCTACTTGTAGGGACTTTGTTTACCAAGTTTTTGATAGCATATTTGTATTGGGCGTCCTTTCCAATCCCGAATTATTGCTCTAGTTGAGTTGTCATTGTTTGTGATTTTGGATCCATTAAAATTGAGCTTGATAGTTCCCCACGGGGGTTTGCGCCATGTAACCTTATCATGCTTTTTTCTTCTTCGTTGGGTGGCTGGGGTGTTGTTGGGTGGTTGGGGTGTTGTGTGTAGGAGGAAATTTCCATCTAGACTACATTCCAATTGAGATATTTTACTCCAATTCTCTTTGTGAGTTTTAGTAATACGCACTGAAGTACCTCTAAAAAAATTTCATACTTATAAATTTTTATTTTTATTTTTAAAAAAGAAAATTACGCATCATGGCGCGGTGATTTTTCATACTTACAAAATTTTATTTTTATTTTTAAAAAAGAAAAATACGCATCATAGCGCGGTGATTTTTCATAGAGGAAATGGTACCAACTAGACCAAAAATTGGGCCTAATTTCTCAACTAGACAACAAGGAAAAAAATTGGCGCAAAATAGCCTCTCTACCCCAAGCAAATATAACAATCGGTTTTTTGGAACTCTTTGGAACCGGTTGTAGAGGGTAACCAGTGCGGGTGTGGGAGTTCTCAAATTAAAACGAGGAGGGAGGGAGAGAGACGGTTTATACAAAGCGACAGACAGAGAGAGACGAAAAACCGGAAGCACAGAAAGGAGGAGCGACAAGAGGAAGAAGCGGTTGATGAAGAAGGGCCAGAACGATGCCAAGGAGGAAGGAAGAGGTTGAAGACGAAGGTAAGCAATTGTGGAGTTTTTGTTTGAGTTGCGAATTTAGGGTAATGGGGGTGCGGTTACATGCGGTTTTGTGAAGAAATTGAGACATCGAGGTGCCATTGTAGTTGCGTAGCACTAGAGGAATGAAGTAGGAGGGGTTAGGGGTGCCATTGTGAGTCGATTTTGGGGAGGTGGGTGCGATTAGGGTTTGTGGGTGTCGGAAAAAGGATGGGTAAAGGGTTAGGTGATGTTGGGTAAGAAATTGAGGACAAAAGGGCAAGGAGGGGGTCGGATTGGTAGGGAATCCACAAGATTGGGGGTAATCGGTAGAGTATATCTGCACATGTGGTAGGACAGATTATCGAGGGTTGTGTCTGAAATTGTGGTAGCAGATTTCGTAGGACCGGGTAAAGAAATTGGCAAGATAAATTTGAATATCTAGTATGCTGAGTGGGGTGAAGGAATTTTTGGTTGATTGGTTTTTTAGTGTTGAAACCGTTAGTGCCCACCAAGTGTTTGATGAAATGCCTAAAAAATATGATGAATAAATGATGATTTGGTTTTGGTTAATCTCCTGGCCTATATGATGTGTTGTAAAAGAGGTAAAATGAACCAAACATGTCTGAAATGCGAAGTTGTGGTTGTAAAGGTTGGGAAAAAATGTTTAAACCTAAGATTCTTACATGTTTTACAGGTTGTCCTGGCTGTTCCAGAGATACAACACTTCTCAGGGAGGGCGCTGCCCCATGCAAGTTTCGAGCTTTTGGAAGGCATCGACCTCACCATTGACCGAGAGGATTACAAAGCCCTGAGCAAGAGCCAGTTTGGGGGCGTTGTGAAGATGGGGTCTAGAAACAAATTCTCTGCACAGTTGGTTCACTACTGCCTTCTCTAGCAATTGAAGACTCGGAAGACACATGAGACGTGGTACTCCCTCTAGGGACATCACGTTCGATTCTCTCTTCATGAGTTCGCGCTCATGACGGGCCTCAACTGCTCAACCCCCAAGTGATGTCATGGAGGGAGACCACAAGGAGTTCATTTACCAGCTTTTTAAGAAGGAGAGGGTTGGCCCACGAAAAAGAGACGGACTCGGTGTCCCTGATGAAAAAGTACAAGCTTGCCCTCCTAATCATAGTGGAGGGCATTCTGTTTTGGTTGGAGAAGAAGACACAAATAAGGGGGTGGGTTGTGAAGCTGCTGCTTGAGGACACAAACTGTTTTATGGAGTTCCCTTAGGGAAGGCTGGTGTACGAGAGGCTACACGAAAGCCTCAATGGGACGTTGAAGGACATGGTGGCTGCAAAGAGTCACTTGAAAGACAGGCTGACCTACGCGCTGTACGGGTTCCCCATGGCCTTCCAGGTTAGTGAAGTTTTACAAAATGTTATAATCCTTTGTCAATTGTGAAAATGTGTTAGTGTGGCATGCCAAATGGATATTTGTATCCTACCAATGGGGTATCAATATCCTACCAAATGTATATTTATATCTTATCAATGGGGAATGAATATCCTACCAAATGGAAAAATCGATCTTACCGACTATCTTAATTTGTCATGCAAACTGTGTTCTAATATCTTACCATATTGTATTTGCCCAGTTGTGGGTGTACGAGACCTTCCCTGAGATTGGTAATAAGTTCGGGCGCAACATTGACGACACCATCATCCCGAGGTGTCTGAGATGGGAAACCCCAAACAGCCACATCCAATACGAGAACGTGAAGTCTTTCCTGAACCTGGACGCCCCCGCCGACGACTTCATATATGAACACGTTCTGCTCGCGAAGCCAGAGCCTATCTTGCACCCAACCCACAAGGAGAAAGATGCCCACCCGCATTCCTCGTACAAGAAAGACTCTCCAGACGTCTTCTTTGACCAGATTGTGGGCGAGCACATGAGGGCTCGGAGAGAGAAGCGACGACAAGAGGTTGCCACTGCTGGACCCAGTCAGGGAACCAACCAGTCAGGGTCAGACGCGTCGAGCATCGGTTTGGAGGCCCGGATTGTGGCGAAGGTTGAGGCTCTCTACAGGGGCATGTTGGTCGAAATGGGGAGCAGGTTCAAGGTGCTTGAGGAGAGGATCAGTGAAGTTTCCAGAGATTGCAAGAAGGCTTTATCTGAGAGGGGCGGCAAGGGACAGGTATGTGCTTCTTTGCCCATCATATGTCCAATTGGTAGGATAATGTTAATGTGTTGGTATACCATAATAAGCAAAATGGCATGACATATATGTGAAAATGGTAGGATAGTGTTGATGTCTTGGATTCTCCATAATATGCGACTGAATGACTGCATCTCCTTGCAGGAGTACGTGTCTTTGGATGGCGATGTCGTTGAGAATGATGTTGATAAAGCATTTGACAAGGTTGAGGAGGATCTGATTGACAAGGACGGTGACAATGTTGAGGACAAGGCGGAAGAGAAGGAAGAGCTGAATGCTGATGACAAGGGGCCGGGAAAGCAGGGAGAGAACGTTGAGGATAACATGACGGAGAAAGAAGAGCTGAACTCTGATCTTAAGGGGCGGAGCATGGGCACTGTTGACGAGGTTATGGACAAGGTTGAGGAGAAGGCAAAGGAGGGTGACCAGGACAAGGACCAGGGAGAGAAGGTGGTCAAGGCTGAGGATCAGAGTAACAAGGGAGACATGGGTGGGGACATGAAGGGCAAGGAGGCTGGAAAACAATCTGCAGGGGAGGTTTCGAAGGGTGAGTCTGATGTAGAGGCTGGAGAGGAAAAGGTATACTTGTTGGTAGGATAGGTTTCCCTTTTTGGTAAGATATATGTAGCTTTTTGGTAGGATATCAAAGTCAGTTGTTTTTGGTACGATAGAATTACCTATTTTGGTAGGATATATTTACCCTATTGGTAGGATATTTTAAGCTTTTTGGTAGGACATTGACAGTTGTTTGAAACTAACTCGAGGGTGTGTTTGATTGTTAGGAGATGAAGCTTGAGCCAAGGAGAGATAAGCGGGATAGGAAGCAACTAGCCAGATTAGGGGACTGCGTGGTCACTCAACCCTCGAAGAGAGCCAAGAAGAGTGTAAAGGCAACGTGTCCAGCCACCGACGCGGCTGCAGAGGGGATGGTCACATGTGCACAGAGAGATGACTTCTTGGCGTGGCTGGAGAAATTCCCGGCGCAGGTGAAAGGCCCTGATGGGACCCAATTGAACAAAGACATCTTCAACAACCTCATCTCACCCGGCGTATGGATATCCGCCGAGGTACACAAACTTTTTTCCTCTTCCACATGTTTTCTTATTCACTTACGTCATGGGATCAACGCTGATGGGAATTTGGAACGTACCCCTTAACACAGCACATCCAGCAGTCCCTGGTCATGTAACGGAAGGCATTGGACGCCCGGGAGGTTGACAAGAAGTCGGGCGTCATCGTACTCGACCCCTACTGGCAGGACACAGTGGTGAAGCAGTTGGACGCAGTGAGCGGTGATGTGAGCCACATTACAGGTCGCAATGTGTTGAAAACGCTGCTTAAGTATTTTGCGGGGACACTTCCGGACAACCACAGCAGGACATGGTCGGTGGTGAACGCCAAGATCTTAGCGCCTTGGAATTACAAGGCCAAGCACAAGATCGGGCTCGTCATCGACCTTGTTAGGTGGAGCATCGAAGTGTTGGACAGTGACTGGTACCAGATCAAGGACAAGGAGCTGCAAAACCACCTTGAGCCCGTTGCAAAGCTGATCCCGGTGGTGATGCAATTTTTTGTGGAGCTCCGTGCCAGGCACACCGTCGATATCCCCAACCCTCTCATCATATCCCGAACAGTCAAGATCCCCAGGAACGAAACTTCATAAGTGTCTCTTAACTTGTGGGTTATGTACTTCTACTAATATTGGTAAGATATAAGCCACGTAATGGTAGGATATGATCCAACCATTGGTATGATTAAATGATGGAAATGGTAAGATGTAAATAATTTATGTTGTTTGTTAATTTCTTCTTGTGCAGTGGTGACTGTGGAGCGTATGTGATCATGACTTTGCAGCTGGTGGCAGAGGGCGTAGACACATTTGAGACCGTCAACGACGATTATATTGCCCCCTACCTCCAATACTTGGGCCTCTCCATACAGCGCCACACTTTGTAGGTCTCTCCCTAACCCATAGTCGTCCGTCGTATTTGGCTTTTGGTTTGTGAAGACATTATCTCCTGGTTTTCTATGTTGTTGGACTGTGATGTTGTTTGTTTGGAAACTTCTGTTGTTTGAAAACTTTGGTGGTGTGGAAACTTATGTTTGTTTAAAAACTTATGTTGTTGGTTGTAATGTCTTATGTTAATGGTTTTAATGTGTTGTGATTGTAATGGTTTAAACTGGTATTTATGATTCGCGTAAATTAGTTTTGCTTACACCCACGGTTGCATTTTTTTTGTACTGAGATAGTTGCATGAATGTTATAATTGGTAAGATTATATGAAACTATTAGGCAGATACCAAGACACTATTGGCAAGATAGAAACAGAATATTGGTAGGATGTCAATTGCAGTTATGTTGAGAAGGTATTGGTAAGATAACATAACACTAATAGTAGGCTAGGTAGAAACTATTTGGTAGATACAAAGAAGATAGTGGTAGGACAACATGAGAAATACTTAATAGATCCGATAATTCATGTCACTGCGGCCAAAACATGACATCCATGACAAGTATCCATTACAATTAGCCCCCTAATAACCCGTTAATATGAGACACATGGAAAAAAAATACTAGCGCAACTAGGAGTTAGCCCATCCACAATATCAGACACATGGCAAAAAATTATAGCGCAGACCGATCACTGCCCAAAATAACTCCGTCAGCTGACCTGAGTATCCACCAAACCACACTAATGTCGACGACGCTTTGCCCTCCTGCCCTCGCCCTTTGACGGATAGCGCTTGGTCTTCGGCCTTCCCGGCGCACGCTTAACCACCGACGGCAAGCAAATCCTCGCAGCTATTTCTGGAGGCACCGCCCATGTGTCACGAGGTGGCATTGGGTAGACGACATTGACGTAGCATGCGCACCAAGCCTCAATCCTGTATAGAGGATGTACGAGGGAGTATGGGTCGATCCGACGTACCTTGGCCGCGACGAGGGCATCTACACATGGAATCTGGTCAATTTCAAAGTGCTTACATGTGCAACTCCGAGCGGAAAGGTTTACCAGCCAGGCGGACAACCCTTTACGGATGTTATACTCGTGTTCGCTCAAAGTCTCTACTTGAAGACATATAGCCTGCATGTCGTTTTGCCTCAAAACGGTGTCCACATGGTCAGTCACAACCTTGTCGGGATTTGAACTTAGCTCCCGGCGCTTCATGAACCACTCACGCACTTTGTCGAGTATGTTTTCCATCAGGGAGGTGACGTGCATGTCACGAGGTTCAAGGAATACCGAGTTCAAGCACTCGGCATGGTTTGTGGTGGTGACGTTGAACCGATTGGCGGGATAGAAAGCCCGGGCCCAATTGGAGAACCCGGCCAGCTTAATGTAGTCAGCACCAGTGGGCGACTTCTCTCTGAATGCTTCGAAGTGCCCATTGAACTCCGCAACGGTGTACGCGTTTGCCATTAGGAAGAACAATTTTTGTAGCCCACCTGTCTTGTGATATGCCTTACACACTTGGAAATAGATGGTAAGTGCAGCGGCCATGCTTTGCGAAGTCGTAACTCGCTCGAATTCCCTTGGTGATGCTCATGTGTATGTCGCTTACCCACACCACATGGGTCTCATCCGGGACCACACGTTTCATTTGACGAAAAAAAAACCCCAAGATGCATCATTCTCCCCGTCGACAATGACAAATGCAACGGGGTATATGTTGTGGTTTGGGTCTTGAGCAGCCGCAAACATCAAGCAACCACGATACTTTCCCTTCAAGAAATTTCCATCCACCGAGAATACCTGCCAATGTCAAGCAGTTTGGTAGGATAAGAGGACACATTTGGTAGGATAAAAGGACACAGTTGGTAGGATCATAAACGGTATGATGTACTGTGACTATTGGTAATATATGTATTGGAAGGACAAATGTACACAATTGGTAAGATGAAATGTGCCATGTGGTAGGATAATAAAGTTGCGAGGGCGTACCTGTCTGAGGTGTGGGATGGTTGTCCGCCAAACACCCAAGCTAACGAACGCATACTTGAATTGCTGGTTATCATCACGGACTAATGTGGTTATGGTCCCGGGGTTTGCTCGCTCAAGCATGTAAAGGTATGAGGCCATCCGATCGTAGCTCTCTTCGTAGGTCCCGTACAAGCCGTCCCGTGTGGCTCCCTTCGCCATGCGTGCCTTCCAGTAGCTACAGTCCACGCCCAACCGAGACTTCATCATCGTCCTGATCTGACGGGAAAGCAACTCCTTCCCTGACGCAGCAAAACTGCAAAGATGCGATCAACGAGTTACACCAAAAAAATTCCACCAACACATACTACATAAGTGGGGAACAAAACGTCGGTTTAGGAACTTACTCGGACACCAAAATCTGCACCATCAGCTTGTAATTGGCGTTGCGCTGGTAGTTGCTGACGACACTAACCTTGCAAGTGTGTGCGTCCATGAACTTACGAACCACCCACTTCTTAGTTTCCTGATACGTTGACGCCCGACAGTACCATGAGCAGTTCGGTTCGGGACATACAACCACATACGCCGTTGTTATCGATCGCTTCACTTGGATCGCGAAGCACCCGCGCAAAGCTTCCCACTTCACTCTGGACTGAATGAAAGCCTTCGTATTGAACATATCCCCCTCACGTAACACCTTCACACTCTCCCGAGGGTCTCCGGCTAGAGGAATGAACCGAACCACGTCCTCTTCCACTTGCTCCAACTTCGACAAAGGCTGTTTGTGTCCTTGGTACGATCACTCTATCTCTCTCACCGCTGCCTCCTCATCCCACGATTCAGATGTCTTGTTTGGCCTCCTCCCTCCACTTTCACGGGGAAACCACCTCCGATCATTTCATTGTCGGAGCTTCCTACGTCTATTATGTCCTCCAATCCGTGGGGGGGGGGGGGGGGGGGGGGGTAGGACGTGCAGATCGTCGTCGGTATCAACGATCACCACTTACTTTTCGCGTCGTATGGCATCAGACTTGCTCACGTCGCCACCCTGCTCTGGGCCATCCACTTTGTGAAGTTGTCCCACGTCATCGCCCTATCCTACCATTATGTTGTCATCCATCCTACCAACTTCGTCCGACTGTCCGACCATTATGTTGTGCTCCATCCTACCAATACCAGATTGTATACCACTCCCAGCAAGCCCCCCCTGCATCCCACTCACGATGTCCATTGCAGTCGTACAACACTCTCCCTCCCCCGCTACACACTCAGCACACAGGCAAGTCCCTCCAGTTTCACTGCTAAGGTCATTGAACTTCCCTTTCTCCTCGATGGAGCCTCGAACCTTCTCATCCGGCCCTCCTCCTCCATGAAGACCGTCACCCAAGTCTTCGTGCGCGGTGGGAGGCCCGGTTAGGAGTATTTCCCCTGGGGTGGGAGACGACAGGTCCTCGGCCCATGAGTCGGAGTTTTCCAACTCATGTTCACTGGAAGGTGTGGAAGGGGTTTTCGTTTTCATCCGTAAGGTGGCGTGTAGTGCTATTGGCCAGGCTCGTGCACCGGATTTAGTGTTGTAGAACTTGTAGGCTTCTAGGTCATCGTCGTCCCGGACCCGAATCAGAGTGGTCCGCCCCATCGAAGGAGGGAGGTAGGTGAGTTCAATGTCGTACAAGACCATGTCCACGTCGAATTGGGAAACAATCTTCTCCTTCAGTTGGTCGTAGCCAATATTCTGTGCCACCACCGTAGCTGCAGTACGTGCCTCTCCCTTGAACACCAAACTCCCACTCCCGGGAGCCCACCAACCGCCGCACATGACATTGATACATACCCTATCACATGAAGTACGCCACGGGAATAGAGGATCAACCAGGGGGGTAGTTCTGATATAGGAAAGAGGAACAACTACAAAGGAAAGGTACAAGATGACTTACCCATCGTTGCCACTGCCACCAACAAGCTTGTTGCACTTTTCATGGAATGGAAAGACAGTTGAACACTATTGGCAGGCCAGAACTGTACTATTGGTAGGATGACAACTGTATCGTTTCCTCGGATGCACGTGTGCCTTTTCTCCCGTCCTTTCCGCCTCTCTCCTGCTCTGCCTCACTTTTTGCAGGACATGTTGGGGTGTTTGAGATTCTCCTCTCAAGCTTATATATGTGCTTGGGGAACACCCATCAATGCAATGATTGCATTTTCCCCTCATAAATGCTCTTCCCTTCCCCCAATGAAGAACCCCGTTTCGGCGCCAAAATTACACTAACAACCCGCCAAAACAGCTACGTTCATTCCCCTCCAAATTTCTCCAAAATTTTCAGGTATGGTAGGACATGTTCAACCTATTGGTAAAATAAATATGTTCTATTGGTAAGATAAATGTATCATATTGGTCAGACAGATGCTTTCCATCTTCCCCCAATGAAGAACCATGTTTTGACACCAAAATTACACTGACAGCCCGCCAAAACCGATACGGACAATCCCCTCCATATTATCTCCAAAATATCCATGTATGGTAGGACATGTTTGGCCTATTGGTAAGACGAATGTCTTCTATTGATAAGTCAAACGTGTCCAGTTCCCAGAAATGAAGGTGATGTTTTGCCCTCACCTTTCCACTCGTCTCCTATATTGATTTTTTTTTTGCAAAGCATTTAATGAGGAATGACCCCATCAATCAAGCTTCTACAAGGGTTGATTGACACCCTTAATTCCAATCATTTAAATTTCCTCTCATAACTGCCCCCCTTATTTCTGTACTTTATTGGAGCCACACCCCCAATTCCTCTAACATGTCCAGTATCTCCCCCTCCAAATTTCTCTCGGCCAAAAGATGGAGCTACAGTGCCGGCCTCACCGTCACCTGCAACTTCGTCCCCTGGTTGCATTTTTTATTTGCAAAAATAGATCACTTTCTACCCCTAGCAAAAAAAAACAAGAACATATCTAGTTGTGCAACCATTTTTTTTTGTCTAGTTATGTAAATCGCCCTTTTTCATACTTATTAAATTTTATTTTTATTTTTAAAAAATAAAAATACGCATCATGAGGAAGTAATTGTAATAATTTAAATTGGTCTGGTTGGTAAACAATTGATTGGTTTGTTTTCGATATATTTTTACTCAAATCTAAAAAAATCTTTTGGAAAATAATATTGTTACGGGGAGAAACTTTTATGACGCTGATATTCTTATTTTATCGATACAGACGATACAGTGAGAATTAATTTTTTGGTTAAATACAGTGAGAATTAATTATGGGGATTCATTCATCCTATTAAAAAAGATTCATTTTGGGGTCTTTATCAAAGAAACTATTTCGGAGGGTTTATATTTTTAATTAAGATGAAATCAGACGTCTATAAATAAATTCATTAAATTAAATGATGTCAACACCGGTCCCTACAAAATACTAATTAGTAAAATGGTTCAAGAAAAGGAAAAAAAAAAAAAGAGGAAAAGAGAAAAATCATTTTCTTCTACATCTTTTTCCCGATAGTTGAAAGAAAATGAAGATTTAATCAACATTTTTTTTTCAACATTACGTATTGATTTTACATGGACACTATAAATAAAATGATTTGAAAATAATCTGAATTATTTTAAATAATAAAATATATTTCTTTAATTAATTATAAAATCATTTTATGATGCCTTCCCCCGGCTACCGGCAATCCTCGCGATTCCTACTTTTATTTTATTTTATTTTATTAATGGAGTAAAAACAAAAAAATCAGGATTAAAAAAACAAATAAAATAAAGAAATGGGAAGAAATATTAAAAGTTGGTTGTTGGAAGAAGGAAGCATTAAAAACCTTCCTCGTTCACCCCTAAAAAAGCCTACGAAGTATGAACCCGGAAACATTACAAATGTGATTCACCACCCCAAAACCCACACCCTCCCTCTTTGTATCAGCAATTTCAATGCTTTCTGGAATCTGAAGGGGAGGTCGCCTAATTCAGCCTCCCTCGTTTGTCAGCCCACACCCCTCCCTCCCTACCCCTTTTAGGCCCCTTCCATTCCATTTGTACAAAGAAAGAATCTTTATTTAATGCCGTTTACTTCTTCTGCTCATCTCCCCCAATTCAATTTTCCTTCTTGTTTTTGGGGCTGATTTGTGAATTGCAATATACTTGTAAAGAACGAAAAAAGGGGAAAGATGAAGGGTGATGATGAAAAAAGTAGGGTTTTGTTTGGGATTTGCCTCAGTAGCAAACCCAAATGGCACCAATTCCTCATCTGCTCTTCTGGGTTCTTCTTCGGTTACCTTGTCAATGGCGTCTGTGAGGTAAAGATTCCATCTTTTTTCTCTTTAACAAACACTGCTGAATCCTCAGGGTTTCCCCTAATTCAGCTCTTCCCCGTTTTCCCAAATTTCCTTTTATTCTGTCATTAAATTCGGCTGATTTTGTTATACCATCCTCGCTTGCATGTTCAATTTTTTTTATTTTTTTTTAAAGAATATAAAATCACATCAGTTGACTTTGTATTTTTCCTTTCCATGGCTTCAACTTCAGGAATATGTATACAACAGGCTAAAATTCAGGTAAAATAAAATCAAAACTCTTCTCCCTGTATTTCAACTGACTCAATTTTTTTCAATTTTTAATCTTTTTCTCCATTTCTTTTTGCCCTCTTTAGCTATGGATGGTACTTCACATTCATTCAAGGGTTTGTGTATTTGGCACTGATTTACATGAATGGGTTCACCACCAAGCAAATGGTCAATCCATGGAAGACTTATGTGAAGCTGTCAGCAGTGCTTATGGGATCACATGGCCTCACTAAGGGCTCCTTAGCCTTCCTCAATTACCCTGCTCAGATCATGTTCAAGTCCACTAAGGTATAAACAAATCCCCTTTTATTGCAGTTGCATATTTTTTCAATTTAATTCATCACCAAATATAGAATTTCTCTGCTTAATTACATATCTAGAAAATAAGTTGAGCAAATAAGATGTGTGGATGTTTGTTTGGACTTGGGATCAATGGATCTGAAATCATTGGAATTGATCCTGGTTGCCATAACATTGCATGCAACCGGAAATTGTAGATTTCGTAGCAATAGTTCGAGTTTTGATTCGCTAAATCAACAGAATCTGAAAGCTATTGGGCCTTGATCAAACTGCCTGCATCAATCTTGATTGTTCTTGTTTCAAGGTTGATATTTATCATCTCGTGACAATGTCAAATGTGTGGATCAGGTGCTGCCAGTGATGATCATGGGCGCTTTCATACCGGGCCTAAGAAGGAAATATCCACTTCACGAGTATGTTTCGGCTATTCTCCTGGTGGTGGGTTTGATCCTATTTACCTTAGCAGATGCAAGCACTTCTCCAAACTTCAGCATTATCGGCGTGATGATGATATCCGGGGCCCTGATCATGGACTCCTTCTTGGGGAACCTGCAGGAGGCAATCTTCACCTTGAACCCGGAAACCACTCAGGTAATTTAGTAGTCAAGCATGATTGTATTAGTGTGAGTTTTCAGCTTTTTGCCTTAGAAGTGTTTTTTGTTTTACTGTCATATAAAAAGTGCTTTTTTGGGGTAAAAAATCTGTTTTTATTTTTAGAAAAACTTGAAACCATACTAAACAGGCTTGATATTGAAAGCATATTTGTTGTTTAAGGAAAGATGATATTCTTTATAAGAAAATTGTGACCCTTTTCGTATTACGCAGACGGAGATGCTATTCTGCTCTACTGTCGTTGGCTTGCCAATGCTGATCCCTCCCATGATCCTGACTGGAGAATTATTCCGAGCATGGAGTTCTTGCTGGCAGCATCCTTACGTGTACGCAGTGCTGGTTTTCGAAGCAATGGCCACGTTTGTCGGCCAAGTCTCAGTCTTATCCCTTATCGCCCTATTTGGTGCCGCAACCACTGCCATGGTACTATACCAAATCTCATATACATCTTTTTAATGAGAAGAACCTTTTTACCATTACAGTGGGTTTTTCTTTCTTAAAGGTGACGACAGCGAGGAAGGGGGTGACGTTGCTGCTGTCGTACATGATTTTCACAAAGCCGTTAACAGAGCAGCATGGAACAGGGCTGCTTCTGATAGCAATGGGGATAGTACTGAAGATGCTGCCTGATAACAGCAGCCCCCAGAAGAGGGCTCCCGTAAAACGCCATGAAAATAAAGAAGACGAAGAACAAGTGAAGCGGTTGCAGGCAGGGAATGAGGATGACAATGAAGAAAAGAAGCCATTGGTGTAGAAACTGTGAATGGAATTTGGAATAAAGAGAGATATATTGCTGCAAATGGACTTTAAATTGAACTGTGAAATTGAAGTTAATTTAGCATGAGATGTGTACTGTACAGTGAAAAAAGCAAAAGGTTTGAGTGGGAATGAAGGAAATGATTTCATTCTCTCTAAAGCCCCAACTTGCAGTTTACGTTGTTGCTATTCTATTCAACTTTCTGTACGTGTGGTGTGTGTGAAGAAACCCCCAAAACGTGCGTTGTAAAATTAAAGTGTCATTGTCCACCGGTGGGTACCCTACAGAAAGTAACAGAAGGGTCAAAACTCCAAAAACATCAAAATTGGTTGGGTCACATCCCGCAACGTTGACCCACAAGCTGAAAACGATTTCAATTTGAAAATTCTCGTATATTTGTTGGTACTTGGTAGGATCGAGTGGCAATGTCACGCACATGTTGGATACCGATTCAACAGGCCACCGACTTTTCTCATAAAAAGATAGGCTATATCCTCTTGGAATTTGGGGAGGGATCTTTTTTCGCAGAGCGGATCTGCTGTCTCCTTTTGTCCTTGTATCCTCATACCGACTTAATGCCAATCGCTTTTTTCGAATTTGTATTTTACCCTTTGATTTAAGAGAATTCACGAAATCAGAAGTGAGATAAGTTAAGATCAATCGATTTAGTTTTGGTCCTACATTTGAATTGAACTTTAGAGAATGTGTTGAAGGAGAAACAAGGAAGATAAATGCATCATCCCAACACTAACTCCCATTCATAAGCTTTTTACAGAGGACAGGGTTACACGAAATTAAATGTCAGTAAGGAAGCTAAAACCTAGGAAAAAGCCGCTCATAATCACTTCTCACATTTTGTAGAAAATGTAACTATACTTAAAACTTAAACGTATTGAGAGCGAGTGAAACACATTTTTTCGGTAGTTCTATGTCAATGCCCACTTAGCTTTTTGGTGATTCGATTCAATACCTACTTGGCTTTTTGCACATAGATTGAGTTGAGAGTTGTACTTAAAGTCTAAACACATTGAAAACGAGTGAAACACATTTTCCCGGTGAGGTTGCATGGATGTTTATCTACTGCTTTGATTATTCATATACATGCTATGATGTTTGGCCACTTTACTCTTGCTTTCACTTGTGCTTTGATATTGTTTTTGATGGAGCGAAGGCATGAAGGATATGTATGGTGGGATAAATGGTTGTTACTTTGTTCTATTTTGCTCGAGGACTAGCAAAGGTTAAGTGTAAGAGAGTTTGATAATGCATATTTTAGATATGCATTCTATGTAGTTATAGAGTAGTTATAGTGTGTATATTGCGTGTTTCATATTCATTTTTCATATTTTATCATTCGGCGATCGAAGTTCGAAATCTACGCATTTTGTGGTGAATTCTGCGGATTCGCGGTTTCGGACTCAGAAGATGGATCAAGGAGGGTGATGCTAGAGCCCTAGAGCTGGAGAAGTGGCTTAGGAGTGTCCATGAAGAAGCCAACATGAGGTGAAAACATGGAGAGCAAATGAAGGACTTTGGGGTCCTGAAGGTCAGCGCTCACCGATACCGGTGAGGCCAAAGCCGAACAGATTCTCCCGAAATTCTATCTTTGGAGATTTGTGTTTATCCTTTAGAGATTTGTTCTTATCATCTAAAGCCGGTTTTCTAGGGTTTTGACCCACCTAATACTATAAATAGCCTAGTTTCATTTAGGTTTTAGGAGGGTGGGAGACACCATTCGACAAAAGACAGCTTAGATTTTTTGGTAAGCCATGAGTGGCTATGCTCTCTTTAGTTTTGCTCGCGATTCAAGACATGGTTGATAGATCATGAGGGCTGATTTCTAGTTAATTTCTATTTGGATTATTTCATCTCTCTTTTTGCTGCATTATTATGTTGTTGATTTTGTCTTGATTGACCACATCGATAGAATCGCATCGCCCCAGGGTTATGGTTCTGTGTTTGTAGGTCCTAGTTCATAGCAGTCGACATGTTCTTGTAAGAATGGTTTAAGAATCTTGAACATGTAAGAAGATTGGCATCCAGGTTGTATATAAATTTTAGTGGAAATGATGGCTAGGTTGACAACCAGGTGACAAGTCGGCGATACGGGAGTGGTACAACCACAATGATGAGTCTTTTGGAAATTTGTGCTACTCTCCACCCTATGAAAGAGTGTAAGGGAAATCACGGTCCAGCTCATCTATGTGTCTATATAAACCAAAACCGAAATAGTAAATTAGAACCCTAATAACTAGAAAGAAGCTCAAGGATCAAGAAATCAACCATTGTTGCGAGTCGTGAGTGAAACTATATTTCTCTTTATTATTCTCAAAGCACCATTGCCTTTGTTTTGTTACTTTTGTTACTATTCTTCTTAACTGCCTTCAAAATATCTTCTTTTCTCCTCAATTCTGTCTTTATTGTTAACTAAGGAAACACATAAGTTCGTACGCGCTCTTTGTGGGATCGACTCCATACTCTACTACTATACTAGCTTTTGAGTGTGGATTTATCTTTGTCATGAACAACGACCATTTTATGCCCATCACATTTAAATGCATGTTGAGAAGAGAATGCATTAAGGAATCCGTTACCCATGCAACTGGTATATTTGTGCATGCTACAACTTCTAAAATTGCATTTAATGCAAACCATCTTTTTCTAGGCATTCAACAAGTTGCCCAAAAACTTCTTTTTGTAATCAACCCTTGCAACCCTTAGAAGGTATGCCCATTTTGCTTGAAAACCAAATTTACCTACTTAGTTTCAAGTAAAAAAACGTCATGTATTTTGTGAGTCATATCGAAGAACAAATCCTGTATTTTGGGTGTGTAATATCTCTTTATATTCAATCTTTGTTCAACAGTTTGTGGTGAGTTATATCCACTTGTTTTTTTTATCACCCATCCTCAATAGTGATTAATTTACTTTTCCATAAATCTGAGTTTCATCATTATCAAAAATAACAAACACTCCACCAAAATCCCTCTCTGTCACCCATCTTCCATCGGCAAATTTAAGGCTTGTTGGAACTTATTTTGTACTGAAGTTATAGAGCCTTAAGGGGAAAATCGTCAATTTAGTCCAGTCATTCATGACCAAGCCCAGTTTCATAATCCAGTTCCATCGGGTTTCGGGATCGAGCATAACCTCGAGTGATTGGGCTTACTTGAGATACGCAACGAGACTGATGTCCGCGTACCATAACCTATGTTGATCCGAGTTTAAGCTTTCTGCAAACCACCTTCCTCCCTTGGACTCCATCAAATGTCGGCTCCTGCTAACCGATGCGAGTCTCATTTAGGAAGGTTCGTAGAGCCATGAAACTCGGTCTACGCCTTTCGACCCTATTTATAAGCAGGTTCTTATGGTTTCATGTTTATTCATACTTGCCACGTGTCTTTCGAGTTATGACAAGTGGCACCTCCCCGTAGACAAGTGTCACCCACCCACAAACAAGTGTGAATCTCTTTGGAACATGTGTAGAGGGATATAGATAATGGGTTTCCCCACATTTGGACATACAATGGGTGCGATTAGAATTTCTCATTGATAGCTAACAACGGAGGATAGGACCTTGTCCGTGTCTCATTTTTCTTATAGCAAAGGCGGACGTGTTGTCCGCGTGTGTGCCCAATCACCATAGTTGTCAACTTGTTGATCTTATATTCATTATATGAATACACATTATCCGCGGATGATTTTCTTTATATTTGATGAGGTTATATTTATTTAGCGGCAACCTCTTTTATGCTCGTATTTACTCATTTTTCTTTATGGCATCATCAAACATATTTATTTATGGCATCGTCATAGCTCCTGAGACCTTAGTTGTGTCTAGACTAATTGAGGTTCGACAAAACGATGCCAATGATGGATTCTATCTCAAGAACCCTACTACTAGGGGACTTGGGAGGGAGGAGTGCGTGGAAAGCCTTGGGTGATTGGGTTCACCGGCCTGGGTCTTATACTGACCGCGGACTACGTTTCTCCCATAGATTTCATTAATTCGACTCTCTAAGAGGGAACGGAGACGTACCGTTGATAGTTTGATCGCGGAGTCATTGCAAAGGTATTCCATCCCATAACGCGCCCTAGTACTTTACGTGCTCTAGGAGGTCCCTCGGGGAAAGCTTGATGTGCGCTCATTTCACCATATTTTATGTCATCTTTTACTTCGATTTCTGCTTATATATTATTCTTCTGGGTTAGAAAAGCATGAGATTTGTGTAGTTTGTGTTTATTTGCAATATATAGAGGTCTACCCAAGTTTCTTTTTAATTTCGCAGAAATCAGATGCACTTTGGAGCCTAAAAGAAAGTCATAAAAACGCCACTTTTCAACATTCATCATTCTAAGTCGAGTTCTGATGTCTTCAAGAGAGTTGTAGCCCTCGAAAAGAGCTTTCCAACTCATATTCATACGCGTCAAACAAACGAGGACTCAGCAAAGTGTGTTTCAAAACGGAGCAGAATGTTGGAAACTGTCAAGGAGGTCGATATCGACCAAGTTTGGTCGATATTGAGTGGAGTACGTCGAGCAAAAATGCCAGAAATCGACCAGAAAACTGGGAGCAACACTGCAGATGTCGATATCCCTGAACCCTGAAATCAACTAAACCTAGAACCGTTGACTTCTCTCCCGAGGACGAACCTGACTCCACTATCCTATAACGGGGTCTTGACTACAAATTTATTTGGTCGAGAAACCCTCTCGTCAGTGCTACCATAGGTTTTTAGCTCTGAGCACTTTACAACTGCATCGAGGAGGCCTTTCGTAAGCCAAAGCTTCCAAAATTGAGGGGCATTATCGAATACCTTTGAAGTGGTGCTTTGAGAGCTCAAAGCTACAATTAGGAGGCTCTCCGCGAATGATAAGAGATTTTTAGTCGCCTTAAATCCTATCAAATAAATCCGACTAACCTAACTAATGTAGTTTGACAAGTACGGGTCGGTCCCACAGAGAGTCAACGATTTGTATGCAAGTCAAGTGTGTCAACAAGAACAAGAACAAAGAGGGAGGATTTTGATGGTTTAAACTAGGGCTGGGCATCCGGTTTGGACCGGATCGGACCGGATCGGAAACTTGGACCGCAGATCGAACCGAGACCGAGACCGAGAAATATGATCCCGGGTTTTCCGGTCCGCGGACCGGAAAGACCATTTGGACCGTAATTTCTTGCCTTACCTGTTTGCATTTGAATTAAAAAAAAATTGATTTGCAATCTGTACAAATTCATCCATTGATTCATTCTACGAATTAACCAAATCCACAAAAACTAAAATGGTTCAACTTAGATCTGAAACCCCACAAAGTACAAATTGAAATTTCAAACCTAGATCTGAAAATTGAATCTAGGCTCAAATCGACCTTACAAATTGAAAATCCCTAAAATCGAAACCTAGATCTGAAAATTTTAAACTACGAATTGAAAAAAATTCACTAACCCTAGATCTAAAATCGGAACGAGAAAGACTAAAATCGACATTACAAGGTACAAATTGATACGAGATAGAGTAAAAGAGAGGGGACAAAGATCGAATGCCTACTGGCGATGGACGACGAAGGGCAAGCGCGGTGGCGAAGGGCGAGGGCGAAGTTGCAATGGACAGCGGCGAAGGGCGACGCGACTAGGTGTGAGTGAGCGGCTAGTGTGAGGGCTTCTGCGAGCACCGAGCAGCGACCGTGAATGAAAACCGAAAAGAAGAGAGACTTCAAGCGGCTAGTGTGAGGGCTTCTGCGAGCACCGAGGAGCGAGAAGGAGCGCCAGCGACGGAGCTGGTGGAGAGAGTCGAGAGGGCTTGTCTAGGCCTTGTAGCGTGTGGATTTTAGCGAGGGAGGGTTGAGCGAGGGCCGAGTAGCCGGAGTAGGTGGCCGATGGTGAACATGGAGATTGAGGACTTAGGGCCGGCGGGGAATGGGTAAAGGGAAGAAAGTATTGAAATAAAACGCGTACAAATATTGTCCTATTCTTTTTTTTTTTTTTTAAATGACATGAGTTCCGGTCCAATTTCGGTCCGGACCGGAAATTCCGGTCTGGTCCCGGGTTTGGATCGGAACCCGGAAATCAAAATACCTTGGACCGTGGACCAGACCGTAATATTCCGGTCTGATCCAAAGACCGTAAATTCCGGTCTGGTCCCGATCTGATTACGGTCCGATCCAAATTTTGCTTAGCCATAGTTTAAACTAATTAACTAAGAAACAAAAGTAAACAAAATTAGCAAACTAAATAGCTTGAATGAATGAATATGAGAAAAATAGCTTAGGTCAACCAATTTAAGCAATTAGGTTTGTTCATTGATCATCGAAATCGATTAGATAACTTCCTCTTCAATACTTTGTTGTGGAAAGACTAAGTCTTTTGAATCCAATTCCTTTATCAAATCTAGTTAACAGGACAACCAAATCCTAAAAACCCTAATTATGAAACAATCTTGAAACTATCAAGATTCAATTCAATAATCGATGAAGCTTAAAGGAAATCAACAAAGACAATCGACGCGCACAACCAGTTATTGCATCAATTGCAAATCAATTCTTTATACAAATCCCTAAATCAACCAGTTTCAAGGATTTATACTTTACTACTCAAGAATATAAATAATTCAACAAGAAATTACCTATATCTAGCTATAGATTATCATGAAAAGGCATCAGTTGATCAGCCTTCAAACGACTCGTTTTAGTGCAGCGTCGCCAGCTTGGACAGCTCAAATCCTTCACATGTTTAGCTCCAATCATTTACATGTTTAGCTCATCTCCTCGGCTCACGTGCTCTTCGGTTTCCATCCAATCTTCGAGCATTGACTCAAGCTCAGCTCCACCTCTTCACAATCACCTGAAATCATGCATAAACATCGTAGATTCCGACTCTAATTTAAAGCATAATCAAAATATGAAAACTACTCTAACTCATGCATTTCACCATGTCTAAACCCATCTAAATGCTTATATTAACACTACCTAAATGTGTCTCATCAGTGAACGATAGCTCTAGCATTGAGGGACTTATCAAGGTTGGAGCTATCGCTCTAGCATCGAGTGATAGCCCTAAACGTCCTAGGTAACCCCACAATAAATTCCTTGGACACATCTTCCCAAGGAGCGAAATGAATCGGCAAAGGGGTATAAAGGATGTGTGGTTGTTGTTTGGACGTATAGGGCAAGTAACACAACTCTTGACAATTTTAAGCACAAAATTAGACATTTTCGGCCAGAAATAATGTTCTTTCAATCCAACTAAGGTCTTTTCTAGGCCGTTGTGGCCCCTAGATTCATGAACCTCTAAGGTGAGAAGTTTTCTAATCGAGGATGTCGGAATACAAAGCTTGTCCGACCTAAACAAATAGTCATTGTCCACAAAATAAGACTCAAACTCACCTTTTGACACACACCGAGCATAGATGGATTTAAAGAAAGGATCATGCTCATAAAGGTCTTTAATCAAAGCAAAGTCAAGTATGTGTGCATCACAATGGTTCAAGAGAACGTACCTGCGTGATAGAGTGTCGGCTACCACGTTATCCTTGCCTTTCTTATGTTGCACAACATAGGAAAAGATCTCTAAGAACTCTACCCATCTCGCTAGGAATCGTCTCAACATAATCTGCCTTTTGAGGTACTTGAGAGCTTTGTGGTCCGAGTGGATGAAAAACTCCTTCGACCATAGATAGTGTGCCAAGTGTGGAGGCAACGAACAAGGGCGAGCAATTCCTTGTTGTAGGTGGTGTAGTTTAGCTCCGTGGGGCCTAATTTCTCGCTGAAATAGGCTATGGGTCACCGATCTTAAAGAAGGACACCGTCAATCCCTGTGTTGGACGTGTCACACTCGAGCTCAAATGTTTTGTAGAAGTCCGGGAGCTGGAGCATTGGGGCATGGGTAAGGCGGTCATTGAGGGCATCAAATGCCCTCTGATGGGCGTCATGCCAGCGGAATGCCACATCTTTCTTAGTAAGCTCATGGAGAGTGTCGACTAAGATGATGAAATTTTTTACGAAGCACCAATAGAACCCTGATCATGCACATTTAGGTAGTGTTAATATAGGCATTTAGATGTGTTTAGGTAGGGTAAAATGCATGAGTTAGAGTAGTGTTCATGTTTTTATTATATTTCAATTAGAGTCAGAATCTACGAGATTTGTGCATGATTTCAGGTGATTTTAAAGAGGTGAAACTAAGCTCGAGCCAATGTTGGAAGATTGGACGAGAATAGAAGAGCTCGAGAGCTGAGGAGAGGAGCTAAACATGTAAAAGACTGGAGCTTTCCAAGTCGGCGACGCTGCACTAAAACAAGTTGTACAAAGGCTGTATTTATCGGATCGGGGCGTACTTACACTTGTTGGAAAGAAGATTCGAAGACCTACAACTTTCGTGTTTACGACTTTTCCAAATTCATCCTTGAAAATAGCGAAATATGGACATCAAGTTGGCTGTTGAACAGGAACTCGGGTGGAGCAAGACAAACTCGGCCGAGTTATTTGGTGGAGAGCCCGAGTTATTCATGAAAGAGCCGTTACTTTGGTTAATTTCTGAAAGTTAATTATTTTAGTTTGTTTTTGAATTAATTAGGAAGAGGAAACGTTTGTTCCGGTGAAGAACAAAAGGGGTTTTGAATCAAACCGGGAATTGAAACATGTTTTGTACATAGCAAATTGGACACTTCTTGTGATTTTTCAACCATGAACCACTAAACCTCTTTACTTGGGGAAATTAATCGAAGCGTCGGGTTTGTCATTTCATTGTGAGATTTCTATTCTTAATACTCCTCTTTGAATATTATCAATTCTTTGCGCTGATTGTTTAGGGTTTTTCGTGAATTTCCGTTAGTCTGATCAACTGATGCCTTTCCATGATATTCTATAGCTAGATATAGGTAATTTATGGTTGAATTATCTATATTCTTGAGTAGCAAAGTATAAATCTCTGAAACTGGTTGATTTAGGGATTTATATAAAGACTTGATTTGCAATTGATGCAATAACTGGTTGTGCGCGTCGATTGTCTTTGTTGGTTTCCTTTATTATTGTTTTTTGAATCTTGATAGTTTCAAGATTGTTTGATAATTAGGGTTTTCAGGGTCTGGTTGTCCTGTTAACTAATTTCGATAAGGAATTGGATTTAAAAGACATAGTCTTTCCACAACAAATTATTCAAGAGAAAGTTATCTTTTCGATATCAATGATCAATGAACAAACCTGATTGCTGAGATTGATTGACCTGAGCTATTCTCTCATATTCATCCATTTAATCTGTTTTACTTTATTATTTTTCTTACTTTTGCATTCTTAGTTAGTTTAAACCATCGAAATCCCCCTCTGTGTTTCTTGTTCTTATTTAGCACACTTGACTTGCATACAAATCGTTGACTCTATGTAGGATCGACCCGCACTTGCCAAACTATATTAGTTAGATTAGTCGGATTTATTTGATAGGATTTAAGGCGACTGAAAATCCCTTATCAAATTTGGTGTCGTTGCCGGGGAGTCAAGTTGTTATTTGTGTGTTTGTCTTGTGTGTTAATTTAGCTACTAACTTTTGTTGTGAACCTACCTTACGGTTCACAACACATATGCTACTAACAGTTTAAGATGTTGAGATTATCGCAGTTCGAAGGTGAGAACTTTCACCTATATCTCACTAGGTTGCAGAGGTGTGTGGACATCCGCAATGAGCAGGCTTTCCACGATAGTTTGCGAGATATGGTTATCTGCGTTGTAGGGGGGATGACTGCTGAGACAAAGGCGAGTGCTATATACATGAGCGGAGGAAGTCTAGCATGGTTAGGTTTGGCGGGAATTTGGGATCTTATCTGTTACATGGGTCACCAGGCCCTGCAGGAAGTGTCCTTTGCACTGGAACCTCAACCAATGGATTACTTCGATGCATCTTTGGAGGATCTATCCAAGGCCTCCTACGAGGAGAATGAGCAATTGTGTCAGCAGATCGCTAAACTAGATGAACGAGTGCACCAAATAGTCCAAGAAGGGAATGAGATACTAGCATGTGAAGCGGGTGAACTACCGTCTCAACCAATGGGTAACCCGACAGAGAGTCTCACCATAAACAACCTAGGGAGTGGCAAGTACCTGTTTGTCACATCCGAGGAAAGCTCAAAAAGTCATGAAGATTAAGGTGAGTGTGTGCTTCCTATTCCCCCCTCATTGAGTTCATCCGAGTCTACTCCACTACCTCCCCTACCCTTGAGCTGTGAGCATGATAATGTTTTGGCGGAGGAGGACATGTTCGCAGATGATGACAGTTTCTTCACCGATGAAGAGGAGAGTACATTACTTCCTGACATGGAGTGTCATGAGTCGACGCATTAGATCCCGTGTGATTTATTGTCTCCTTCATTCGATGAGATTGTCTCGAGCTCGCCTATCAAGGAACCAAGTCCGGAGCTGATTTATGTGGCTCCTAACCAAAGAATTGATATCCTCTACAATTGTGAGAAGTTCGGTGATTATGTTGACCCTTGGGCTCATTATTTTGACATACCACCAATGGAACTGAATTGGTGGTTCTACATACCCGCGGCGGAGATTCACACTCGGACATATGAGGAGTTGAGGACATACTTTGACTTCAACTTATTCGTATGTAGTGCCCGCTTACCTAGATGGTGTGCACAAGAGTTTGATTTGCTGCTGAGGGCACTGACGATCTCCGAGTGAGTCTTAAATGGATAACCAAAACGTCGAGTCTATGACGGTAACCAAGGACGCTTCTTGGGAGGCAACCCAAGGTGAGTAATTTAGATTTGCATTTTTCATTCTTTTCATTTAAGTTTTCAATTTCAATATATATATCGTCAAAAATGGGGCCAAAATCAAGAGAATTACAATAGGTTACTCGGGTGAAGAGCTCGGTCGAGTCTTGAGTCCAAACCGAGTAACGAACAGGATTCCAAGATACAACTCGGGTGGGGAATATTACACGGTCGAGTGTTTTTTAAACCCCACCCAAGCTATATAGTCTTCTAAAAAAAATAAGGAAAAGAAGGAAGACGAGAAATGTGTCTTCTTGCCCGAGTCTCCAACCCGAGCGATGCAGCAGCGAGCTTGCCTCAGGCCACCACCAGCAGAGCCGGCGCCGAGCATATCCAACCAGTAGCCTCCCGTCGAGTCACGGAGCCCCAGCCTCCGATCCCGAGCACGCCTGGTTCTCTTTCGAGCAGCTTCCGGCCTCGTTCCTAGCAGCAACGCGCTACCTCTCTACCGAAGGCACCGGGCATCCATGGTCTCTCCCTCCTTCCCTCCCGAGCGTCGAGCACAACCTCACCAGCGGCCACCTCCCGCCGCCGAGCTCAACCAGCCACGCCGGTGACACCTCCGAGCACCATCCCCGGTCAGTCTCTCCTTCTCCTTTCCTCCATTGAATCAGTAAGTTTAATAAACCCTAAAATTTTAAGTTTTGTTAAATTTATGAAATTGGTGAATTGAATTGATTGAGGTTTGTGAGTTGGATTTGAGATTTGTGTGCCTAATTGTTACATTGCAATTGCAAATTTGAGAATTTTTGAGTCTTAAGTGTTTAAATTGATCTTGCTCTTTAATATTAAACTTGATAAGAGTTTCTTGTTGAGTTTATTGATTTTAGTTTTGATCAATTTATGTTTAATTGTTATCGATTTGCAAATTGTTGATTTTTGTGGCTTTGTTGTGTGTTATTGTAAGTGGATTGACACCATTGATCATTATTGTGAGTTGTCCTTTCCGGGACAACAAATATTTCTTTGTTGGTGTTGTCTTGGCTCTTGTTTGTAAAGATTAGGTTGTGGTGTATCCTTGAGGTCGAGACGAGAAAGAACAATGGCTCGTCACACTCTTGTGCTTGAATTCATCACCTCCGCTTGATATGTAGATGACTCCGTAAGTATTCTTCTCCTTCTATTTTATTTTTCACATTGAGGACAATGTGTGAATTAAGTGTGGGGGAGGGAACACTTGCATGTTTGCATTTAGGTTGCATTGTATATATTGCTTTCTTGTTTTTGCATTTCATGGTTATTATTCTTAGTCTTGCATATTATAAAAAAAGGAAAAAAAAACAAAAAAATCATTAAAAAAAAAATCAGCATGCGTGACATTTTAGATTTAGGATCTATCGGATAACCCCATCTTTACCACTTGTCTTATGTTTATTTATTTTTGATCCGATTACAACTCCCATGATATGCTTGAATTGTTGATCATCGTCTAGTTTGTTTGATCTATTGGAGCATGAGATAATGGATTGATTGAGCATGTATAACTCTTAGCTTTTAGGTGACATTGCAATCCAAATAAATTTTACCTTGTGAGTTTATTTTGGCCTTATTGGGACTGTGCTTTATTGATGTCCTTTTTGCTTCTTGTGTGTGATACTCTCCAATATGACTACCTCTGAGAATTGAGATTGATATCCATGTCAAGGCCGTATATTTTGATTATTACTTGTGATTTTCATATGATTGAAGCAATTTTGTTAGTCATATCTTACTCTGTATCTACCCGTATATACTATCCTCTGCTTGAAGCCAAATTTGAGCCTTTTAGCCCATTTTTGTTAGCCCCACAAAATGTCTTTTAGCCAATTTTAGTCTTACCCTATCCGGGAATTAGGGAGAAGATTAGTGAAAATGTGTATTGGTGGAGTGTTTTGAGCATTTGGAAGTTATTTATGGGTGGTTTATTCTTTTTGAGCTTCATATGGATGATTATTGTGCTTAATACTCGGGGCCTAAGAAGTATAAAATTCACTTATGAGTAAAAGTCGAGGAAAAATCATAAAGAGAAAAAAAAATCAAGAAAAGAGAAGAAGAAAAATCATCAAAAAATCAAGAGAGAAGAATTAACAAAGAGTGAGTTGGTTAACAAGAGTTGTGCTCAAGTTTTTATTTGTGGATGGAGTTAAAGTTTGAATTCTTTTGGTTGAAGAAATATTTGGTTGTGAGTGTTTTTTCGGTTATAGTTGAGATCTCTTTTTTCCCGGATTTTTAGCACCACAAAGCCTAAATCTTTCCCTACCTTGATTTTCTTACCGAGCCCCATTACAACCCTTGCAAGACCTCATGACGATTATTGCTTGTAATGTCACTCATGGTGGAGATTGTGATGTGGATTTCAATTTTCATGGGCATTGGATTGAGTTTGAGCGGAATTGACTTAGCCTAAACACAAGAGCGATGAGTGAAATACTTTATATACCCGGTGAGGTTGGATTGAAATGTGCCTAAGCCTTTGAGTTGCTCAAATACATGTGATGATGTTGATTATTGTCTTGTGTCTCCTACTTGATTTTGGATTTTATCGTTGATAAGGTGAATGCATGAAGGGTGTGTTTGTGGGATGTTTGATTGGATTGGTTTTGTTTTCTTGAGGACAAGAAAGGTTCAAGTGTGGGGGAGTTTGATCATGCACATTTAGGTAGTGTTAATATAGGCATTTAGATGTGTTTAGGTAGGGTAAATGATGTCCGCATTTTTAGTCTTATTTTACATCATGTTTTCATTCCATTTGAGTCATTTTATTAGCTTTTGTGTTGGGAAAGTGTGTCGTTTGTGTTAGTTTTCGTATTATTCAAGATATAGAGTCTACACAAGCTTTGGTGTGATTTTATAGGTTTTGGAGCTGATTTGGAAGAGTTTCGACGCACTTTAGAGCTTAAGGAAAAATCATGAAGGCAATGGAGAAGCCAAGCAAAAGGGGAAAGAGGTGCAGCTGTAGAAAAGCCTTAGAAGTTTTCCCTTTTATTAATTGAATTTCAGATTTTATGCTATTATCACCACCCATCTCTCTTCTATCTCTTTTGTTAGTTTCAACCCTACAAAGCAACTAAATAAGAAGCGCTGACTCTCTCCTGTGGACGATCCTGACTCCCTATACTATAGCGGGGTCTTGACTATAAATTTATTTGGTCGAGAAACCCTCTCATCAGTAAAATGCATGAGTTAGAGTAGTTTTCATGTTTTTATTATGTTTCAATTAGAGTCGGAATCTACGAGGTTTGTGCATGATTTCAGGTGATTGTAAAAAGGTGAAGCTAAGCTCGAGCCAATGTTGGAAGATTGGACGAGAATAGAAGAGCATGAGAGCTGAGGAGAGGAGTTAAACATGTAAAGGACTGGAGCTGTCAAAGCTGGCGATGCTGCACTAAAACAAGTCGTACGAATGCTGTATTTATCGGATCGGGGCGTACTCATACTTTTTGGAAAGACGATTCGAAGACCTACAACTTTTGTGTTTACGACTTTTCCAAATTCATCCTTGAAAATAGCAAAATCTGGACATCAAGTTGGCTGTTGAACAGGAACTCGGGTGGAGCAAGACAAACACGGCCGAGTTATTTGGTGGCGAGCCCAAGTTATTCAAGAAAGAGCCGTTACTCACTAGTACAAAAGGGGGGGACTAGAGCACGCTTTTTTTATGCATGGGAGCACACTTCTCGTACTGTGCTTATAGTGAGTGCGTTCCCAAACAAGCACACTTACTATTTAACCATTCTCCCATATTTGAAGCACGGTTTTGTGTTGAAGCGTTCTTAAAATTGCCATACGAACAATTATAAGAACGCTTCAATTGAAGTGTGCTAAAAAAAAGCTTTAGCACACTTTTTTTCAAACCGTGCTTAATAATAAGAACGCTTTAAATGAAAAGTGTGCTCTTTTTATTTAACTGTAAGCACGCTTTAAATAAAAAAGTGTGCTCTTTCATATTTCTCTCAAGACCTCTTACACACTTGAACCAAGAGTCGAACCCAAGACCTCTTGCCCCCTCATACTGAATTCGTCCACTTTACACTCCTGCCACCCGAGCTACGGAATTTTATTGTTACTTTGTGCATTTACTTAATCTAATTACTAAAAAAACTCTAAATATATAAAAAAAAAAAAAATTTCGACAACGATTTATAAAAATAAATGAGAACGCTTTAAAATAAAAATATGTTCCCTCTAGTTAAATTTGGTTATGGGAAGACACTTTTCTTATAAAACCGTGTTCGTTTTAATTTTTTTTTAATCACGCTTTACATGAAAACCAAGCTAATTATTGCTTTAGAAATAAACGAGAACGGTTCTATAGAAAAGCATGTTGATTTTAGTTAAAGTTGGTTTTGGGAACACACTTGTAAAATGAAACCGTGTTTGTTTTAATTTTTTTTAAGCACGCTTCACACAAAAACCAAGCTTAATAGTTTTCAGAAATAAATGAGAACGGTTTTATAGAAAAGCGTGTTCGTTTTAGTTAAATTTGATTTTGGGAACACACTTTGAGAATTAAACCATGTTCGTTGTAATTTTTTTAAGCACGCTTTACACGAAAATGGGGTTAAATATTTTTTTACAAATAAACGAGAACGGTTTTATAGCAAAGCGTGTTTGTTTTAGTCAAAAATGCTTTTGGGAACACACTTTGAAAATTAAATCGTGTTCGTTTTAAGTTTTTTTTAAGCACGCTTTACACGAAAACCGATCTAAATATTTTTTTAGAAATAAACGAGAACGGTTTTATGGAAAAGCGTGTTGCTTTTTGTTGAATTTGGGGTTGAGAACACACTTTTAATATAAAACTGTGCTTAAAATAAAAAAAATAAGCACGCTTGTCAAAAACCGTACCCAACTTACCGTGCTTCACCCCCTATATTTGTACTTGTTAATTTCTGAAAGTTAATTATTTTAGTTTGTTTTTGAATTAATTAGGAAGAGGAAACATTTGTTCCGGTGAAGAACAAAAGGGGTTTTGAATCAAACCACGAATTGGAACAGGTTTTGTACATAGCAAATTGGAGACTTCTTGTGATTTTTCAACCATGAACCACTAAACCTCTTTGCTTGGGGAAATTAATCGAAGCGTCGGGTTTATCATTTCATTGTGAGATTTCTATTCTTAATACTCCTCTTTGAATATTATCAATTCTTTGCGCTGATTGTTTAGGGTTTTCGTGAATTTTCGTTAGTCTGATCAACCGATGCCTTTTCATGATAATCTATGGCTAGATATAGGTAATTTCTGGTTGAATTATCTATATTCTTGAGTAGCAAAGTATAAATCTCCGAAACTGGTTGATTTAGGGATTTATATAAAGAATTGATTTGCAATTGATGCAATAACTGGTTGTGCGCGTCGATTGTCTTTGTTGATTTCCTTTATTCTTCATCAATTATTGAATTGAATCTTGATAGTTTCAAGATTGTTTGATAATTAGGGTTTTTAGGGTCTGGTTGTCCTGTTAACTAATTTCGATAAGAAATTGGATTCAAAAGACCTAGTCTTTCCACACCAAATTATTCAAGAGGAAGTTATCTTTTCGATATCAATGATCAATGAACAACCTGATTGCTGAGATTGATTGACCTGAGCTATTCTCTCATATTCATCCATTTAATCTGTTTTACTTTATTATTTTTCTTACTTTTGCATTCTTAGTTAGTTTAAACCATCGAAATCCCCCTCTGTGTTTCTTGTTCTTATTTAG
Source organism: Persicaria tinctoria (assembly GCA_037127255.1). Classification (NCBI taxonomy): domain Eukaryota; kingdom Viridiplantae; phylum Streptophyta; class Magnoliopsida; order Caryophyllales; family Polygonaceae; genus Persicaria; species Persicaria tinctoria. The sequence continues at coordinate 66,812,116 of JBANSL010000013.1, forward strand.
CACACTTGACTTGCATACAAATCGTTGACTCTCTGTGGGATCGACCCGTACTTGCCAAACTACATTAGTTAGGTTAGTCGGATTTATTTGATAGGATTTAAGGCGACTGAAAATCTCTTATCAAACCCCGCAAGGCCTAGGAAAGAACGCGCAAGTATGGGCGTCCTTGGCTGCGACCACTCTTCAATAGCTCGAACCTTCTTGGAATCCACCTTTAAACCATCCCTGCACACAACAAAACCAAGCAAAATGGTAGAGATTCCAAGGGAAAAACACACTTCTTAAGGTTGGCTTAGAGTTTCTCCTTTCGAAGGCAATAAAATAAAACAGCCTTTAAGTGTTGAACATAGTCATTAAGGTTCTTTCTATAGATTAAGATATCGTCAAAATAGACAACGACAAATTTCCCTAAGTATTTCCTAAGCACATGTTTCATAAGCTTCATAAAAGTGGAAGATGCATTAGTTAGACCAAAAGGCATTACGAGCCACTCATATAAACCATACTAATTAGTTTTAAAAGTCGTTTCCATTCATCCCATTATTTCATCCTAATCTAGTGATAGCCACTCCTAAGGCCAATTTCTTAAAATAAGCAAGCACCATGGAGTTCATCTAACATATCATCCAAATGAGGTATAGAGTGGCGATATTAACTGTTATCTGGTTGATTGCGCGTCAATCAACACATCCACCATGATCTGTTCTTCTTAGGCACCAAGATGACCAGAACCGTGCAAGGGCTAAGGCTCTCTTGGACGAACCCCTTCTTCATTATCTCAGAGACTTGGCACTGCAACTCCTTTGTTTTTTTCGAGCTTGCTCGCTATGCAGCTCGGTTCAGCAAAGAGGTGCCGGGAATGAAGTCAATTTGGTGCTCTATCCCACGGGCGGGTGGCAAACCATGGGCTAGCTCTTCGGGTATCACATCTAAGTAATCTTGCAACAAATGAGAGATAGGATCAGGGACCATATCTAAAGTAATGGAATTGACTAAAACTTCCTTTCGAAAGAAAAGGATGTATGGCTGATGTGAATCCTGAGCGATCTTTAAGAACAAAGATTGAGCCATGAGTGCCCTCTTCTACACGAAACCCTTGAGGGTAGCTGGCAGAACCCCTAACGTGGACTTAAGAGACCGAAGATAAGGTCCTCGATTCCGTGGCTGGCAGTGTCGTGGCCTCTTGGGCCTTGAGTGCCTTGGCCTCCTTGATGTGAGAGTCCTTATCGGCTTGTTGTTGGCGCTTTCGTACCTGGTCCTTCAAAACATCTTGAGATAAGGGTAGGAGGGTAACTCTCCTTCCATCAAAGTTAAAGGCATAGGTGTTTAAGCGGCCATTATGAATAACTTGTCTATCATATAACCAAGGTCGGCCTAGTAAATTATGACTATAATCCATCTTAGCAACATTACACAATACTTGATCACAATAAGAACCAATTTTAAAGGAAACCAAACATTGTTTAATAACCAAAGTATCGGAGTTACCATCCGTTATACCATTAAGGTCATAGTGTGTTGCTCGAGGTGTAGTAGCTAGATGAAGGTACTCGACCACTTTCTTGTTGATCAAGTTACAACACCTCCCTCTATCGATGATGATGGTGAGTATAGCCTCACGGACCACACACTTAGTGTGAAATATGTTCTCCCGCTGATCCGCCGCCAGAGCTTCTTGAAGTGGGAGGACACGCCGATTGACCAAGCATAGAGCCTCATCGAAAGTGGTGGGGTCGATGTTGACATTATCCTCATGAGCCACATTAGTCGACTCCTTCATTTCAGCTGAACCTATGGGATTCTAAAAACTTCCTCCTCATAGTAGAAATCACCCATGTCGTTGAGCATCACCTTTTAGGGCAATTCCGGGCAATGTGATCCGGACTATTGCAAGTGAAGCATCGTTACTATCGGGCTTAAGAAGATGGGGCAACAACCCTTCTAGTTAGGACTTCAAAACCTGTTTGAAGTGAGTCGAAGAGTCCAATTGGTTGCGAGAAAGAGTTAGGGGCATATTTCGAAGGATTTGAAGAAATAGACGAATGAACAAACCTTCGACCAAGTGAGGATTGGTCGGATCGTGCCACCTGTTGTTGTTGGTCATACAAGAGTTGTGCTTTGTGACAAAGAGTATTAATATCTCTAAAACCATGAATAGACAAAGGATTTTGGATGGAGACATTCAAACCAGCCAAAAATTTTTGACAAAAGGCTCTTTCGGCGAGGAAAATATTCGCCCAGTGAGAAACTCTCTCAATCTCATCCCGGAACTCCGTAGGAGTCCGAGTACCTTGGCGAAGGAGGGCTAGTTTCATCCTGATAGACTCCATATACTCCTTGGGTGCGTGCCTCTTTTTCAAGAAGAAACATAGTTGAGGCCATGTCTCCACAAGTTGCTTACCTTGTAGCCTGCATATGTCCCGAGTACGGAACCACCACGAACGAGCTAAGCATGTTAGGTGAAGAGTAACTACCTCAAAATTTTCCATTTCATTGTAAAGGAGATGGTCAATGACATAGTCTTATGGGTCTCTCAAGCAATATAGGCCTCCGGATCATTGGCGCCATCAAAGGTTGCTAGCTTTACCTTAACGTCACGACGTTGGGTGACTAGTTCATTGTTTCGGTTGAGATTTGGGCGACCAAAATTGGGAGATGGAATATCATCAAAAGGATCATCGAACTCATGAAAAGGTTCCTCAAGGACGGGCATTTCGTCTAGGTCCCTGTTGTTCCACTGCTCATACCAATTGTCGAAGATCGGGTGGTCACGAATGGGTGTCCGGATGGGCCTTTAATGACGGCCTTGCTGCGGTGTATGATTAGGTTCCTCTTGGCGGCCCTTTTTCGCTACAAAAGACACCAAAGGATCCTCCTCATACTCGTTGGGAAAGGGGTTAGGTGCAGGTTTAGGTATAAAAAGCGAAGTGTCGTCCAAATGTGCCTTACCATGCCGTTGTGTGGTGGACGAAAATGGGGCCTCCATCTGAGCTTCGACAAGCTTACGAACTACCAAACCCATCAAAATGTTGGACAACTTGGAATTGTTGGAAATGAACATCGCCTCTAATCTTTTATCAAGAGCCCCAACGGCGAAATCGATAATGAATTGCATTTGTGCATCCGTAATAGCACTGGGTGGTGGAGGGGTGCTTGAATTGGAAGATTTGTTGGAATCTTCGACCATGTTCCTATAAGCAAGTAGCAAACACAAGTAGTCCGGACAATAGGCACAGAAACAAGCAATGCAAGACTTTGATCCTACGAGTGACCCAAGTGGTTTCAAAAGCTAGAATGCGAGACAAACAAGGCACAATATTCCATAATCTCACCTAGACACAGAACTTTACAATGCTAAAAGTAGCCTGATAACGAAGCAAATTGCAAAGAAATCAGCCACAAGTCAGTAAGCAAGGAGATGCAATCAAATCAGTTTGCAACAAGAACTACAATGTGATGCTCAATTTCATCAAGTAATAATGATAATAGCTAGCAATCACAAGGGTAATAAAGTGCACATACTCTGTCAACTCTTATCTGATGGTTGCAACACGGTTAAGAGAAAGATGGGTGTGACCAAGGATCCTGTGTTGACACAACACAAAATCACACAAGAAATTAAGGGATTTTTGAGATGCTTGAAAGTAGCAAAATAAGCAATGGAAGTAAAGTGAGTTACTAATTCAATCAAAAGAGGCTACTAGCACTCTAGCAATGACAATTTTTTTAAATGAACGTCAACTATAGCAAGGGTGCGGATGTCGACTAGAACAGCAACAAGAAGCAACGATGATCTAAAAGTAAGCACGAATCAGGGAGGGGAAACCGTTTGTAATATGATAGGAAAAGTGGGTTCTTTGTTGTGAAAGTTCACAAAATTTGCAATCATCCAAGAAACTCAACCATAGGCATGATATATAGCAAATTAAAAGCAATGAAACTTGCAACTAAGAACTCGACATCTTCCAAGTTAAAGATCCAATCAAGAAAATCACCAAATACTAGTGTCAATTTTAGAGTTTTAAGTGCAAATCAAACATTTTTAGGAGCAATAGAATCGGAAATGGTGAAAAACGAAGGCATGAAATAGAATAGATCACTCAATAAACGAATCAAGGCTTAAAGACTTGCATTAACCTGAAATCCGATACCAGTTGATACGTTGTTCTTTTCGATCCTTCGCGTGTGGGTTGAGATCGTCCCCAACTACTTGTGCTTGTACGATCTTGCAAGGTCTTGGCTGATCTTGGTTCGTTCTTGAAGGATCTTGATCGATTCTTGCACACGACCCAATAGTGTCTAGGGTTTCCAAGGCCGTCGAGCACTAAGGAAGAGCAACGCCGGGAGTGAGCGCCGAGGCCTTAGGGATGGTTAGGGTTCGGTTTTGGCTTATGGAGTGGTGATGGTGTTCTTGAAAGGTTCAAGCATGGAAATCAGTTTTGAGAGTAGGAGAAGAGATGAAGAACGCACGTAAGCAATGGGGATGAGAATGAAGAACACTTAGCCAAGTGTGCTCTTCAATTTAATTCAACCTATCTTTACTAAATGAAATACAAGCATATAAATAGAATTTGTTACTATATGAAGTCGGCCTCCTATGAAAAGGAGAATCCCTAGCCGACTCATCTATCTATCTAAAATAACTAAAAGATATTCTAAAGATAATGATAAATCTGTTTTCTTGATGAGCAAGGGAAAAGATAACTTCCTCACTCTTATTTATCTAACTAATTTAACAAAATATATAAAAGTAGATAAAAATAGATAGATGGAATCAATTGGCCTTATTAGGACTAGATAGAAGCCGATTGATCTTCAAGTAGGTGAACCTTGGGCCGAAGTCGTCATCAATGTGGAATAAGGACGAAGACTAAGACCTTGATTCGATGGTTGAGCCTTGAGCAATGTGACCCATATTGGCCGAAGTCCTTGATCCATGGTTGCGCCAAATCTAACAAGGAGAGCCTTTGTCGCATCTTGGATCATCTTAGCCCGAGATTGAGTGATCGGACCATCAAATGGCATTCTCATCTTGTCGTCAATGTCGTCTGGAGTCAATGGACTTTTGGTGCTATCAACTAGCCTTCAAAAAAGGAATTAGGATGATAATTCAACTTGGCATAAAAAAGTTGACAATTGAAGATAATCTTTGGATCATCAGTGCCATTAACATGAAATGAAGAACTCCATGAGAGATTTTAGGGATTAGAGAGAAGATGTATCACTCTGTCGCAAGTCGAGATTATTTGAGATCTACCACTATTTCATATAAGCAAATCTACGAGTAATTTATTAGCAGGAATTATAATTTGAACTTTATCCATCATCCTTCTCATAATAATAATTCGCAATGATGATTTAGAATGGTATTCTTCCAAAAAAGATATACGCCTAATATTCAAACCGACTAATTTGAGCTTGGCTCGGGATCGGCTGGGAAAAATCTACGCTTGAAATAATTCGTAATTAAAAACGAGCTGCGTTCAACTCACTTTCGAGATTGTCAAATGTTCGAGCCAAGCTCGAGCTTTTCATGAGTCTGCTCGTTTTGCTCGTATTTAAAGTTTAATTATGTTTTACTACTAGGTTTAATTTGTCACTACTCTCAATGAAACTCATCATTTCGCTTTCTCTCGACGCCTCACTCCTCAAATGGGTTTGATTTTGGTCTGATCTCAGTCCGATTCCGGTCCGATCCAATATTTGCACAACCCTACTCCTCATATCTTGGATCTCCCTGACTCTCCATCCACTCTCTAGATTTGGTCATTTGGATCTCATGCATCATTTATCCACCCTTCAATGTCCGTCATCGACTTTCTGCGTCCTCGGTTTGTCTTTCACTGTTGCCCTTCGTTATCCTCTTGTCACCCCTTGTTGTTCTCCCTTCATCCTTCGCCATCATCCCTCCTTGGCTCATCGTCCTGATATATGATATTCTTCTTGTTGTCCTTCATCATCCTCTTGTCACCCACTATCCTCCCTTGGCTATTGATTCATATAAAACTTATTCATTCAATTTCGAATATTGACTTGATTAAGATTACTTGAATTACCAGTCCATTCATTCAATTATTGATTAGTATAAAATTGAAATTAGTTTTTATTAAATTCATTTAGGCTATTGATTTCAACTATTGATTGTCTATAATTCCTTCAATATAAGCTCTGGCTTGATCTTGACCCAGCCAAGAAGATACTTGGCATTAAGATTGAAAGAGACAGGAGAAAAGGTAAGCTCTGGCTTGATCAGAGACACTATATGCTAAAGGTACTGGAGAGATTTCACATACGGAATGTGAAACCAAATGCTATTCATTTGGCCTATCATCTTGATTTAACTAAAAACTATGCTCCTTTGTCTATCACATAAGCTAAGTGACAAGAGGAAAACCTATCCTTGTTCCTGCCAAAGAATACTCAAACTCACAACTAGTATAGTTGGTAAGAAAGAGGTTGATCCACATGGAAATCTATCAATTCAAGTGCAAGTCTAATCGCTATGTGAGAATATGGGGGTTTTTTGGTGAGAAAAAAATCCGCCTTTTATCAAAGAGGAAACAAGCAAACAAAGTAAATTGTGGTTAGAATGCAATAGAGAGAATTAGGTTCACCTACAATTTATCACTTTGATTGATGAATTCGATCCTTGTTTCAACCTCTATTTCTTTTCTTTTCCTATCAATGTCCTTGTCCAGATCATAGGTAAATTACCAGTCCTACAAGTCCTAGTAATTCTTATCTCTAAATAACCCTAACACGGTTAAGATTTAACCTAGAGATAGCATTAAGAATATGAATTAACCAAGGTACATGCAATATCAAGCTATGAGTCGATATTTAACATATATTCAACTTCCTACACATCCAATTAGTCCTACGAGTCCTAAAGGGATATGATTGTCACTTGGGTTAAGGTTCGCTACGAGGAATCTACAAAACCCTAGCAATTGAATGAATCTACTCTAACTAGTTGATCAGGCCAGAGAGAATAAAGCACATTCAAGGAATTAAGCACAAAGAAGTCAAAACATTCGAATAGGAATAAGAACTAGATTAAGAAACTCACAATTCAACAATCAAAGATCCAAACTATAGGCTAAACCTTGAGAGTTTAGTTGCTCATGCTCAATGGTGCTCTCAACAATTATCTAAACTGCATAAGGCAAGTGAAAGAATAACCTAGAAAAGTCTTTTAAAAGCCTCCAAGAGTCGGCCAAAAATAACATAAAAACCGTAATTAAAGTTTGGATTCTAATTCGGCGTTTTTGCGAAGGCCGCGGGGCAGCCAACCCGGGTCGCGGGGCGGCTAGCTTGGCAGCGGGGCAGCCATACTGTTCACATCAATTTTTCCATTTCAAATTTGGTCTCGATCTCAACACAAAAGTTGTAGATCTCGAAGAGAGTTTTCCAACGCATGGTTATAATAGTCAATCGAACCACCGAGGCCTCCAGAAAGTGCGAAACAAATTCAGCTTATTTGGCGACAACTTTTGTTGACTTGTTCTTCACTTAGGCTCTCGAAATTCGACTCCGCTCCCGTGCTCTTCACTTTTCTTCCTCAACTTGAATCTTCCTTCATCCAAGAGTCTCATCATTCCTCGTCGGATCTACATCTACCTGAAATAATCAATAAACACGTGTAGATTCCGACTCTTCCAACACCACGAGTAAACATGTAATTGTAACTAAAATATGCAATATCGACAACTAAACTATGCTAAATGTAATCTATTATATAATACTAATCATGCTCTATCAAATTCCCCCACACTTGAACCTTTGCTTGTCCTCAAGCAATAAGAACTCAACTCTGCAGCCCCACATATTAACAATTCATGTATTCACCTCAATAATCTTAGCAAACACAATAGATTAACAACATCATAGCACATAATTGCAATAATCATTGAAGTCATGCAACCATATCCATTCTAGACCTCGCATGGAATACGTGTTTCACTCTCTCTCAAGTGTTTAAGGTTAAATGTTTACGCTCAAAACTCAATCTTCAAAAGCTTAGCTACAATAGTCTTGCACCAGTGTTCTAGCTCTCCACCGCTGGTGACTCTACACACAACAAAAATCATGAGGTCTTTTAATTCGGTTGTAATGGGGCCAAGGTAGAACATATAAAGTATGGAACAATTTAGGCCATGTGGTGCTCATAATCCGGGAACTAAGTAAGCAACCAAATCATAAAACCACTCATAAAATCATCATACCATAACTCTACAATGTCATACAACACCAATCTCAAGCATAAAACTTTACAAATCATACTCAGCTCATTCCTTTTTTCTTTCTTTTTTCTTTTTTTTTTCTTTTTTTTTCTTTTTTTTTTCTTTTTTTTTTTCTTTTTTTTTCTTTTTTTTTCTTTTTTTTTCTTTTTTTTCTTTTCGTTCATGCTATATCAAATGATTTTCCTTGACTTTTACCCCTAAGTGAATTTTATCCTCCTTAGGTCCCAAGTAATGAATGTACTAGCAAGAATCAAACATCTCATAAATGTACCTCAAACATACAATCCACCACTAAAAACCATCACCCACAATATAGATAGTCACCAACAATTCCTAATTCCCGGATGGGCTCAGGCTATCATTGGTTATGGAAAAATCTTGTGGGGCTACAAACGAATAGGCAATAGGCTCAAATTGACTTCAAGCATAGGATAATATGTAAGGTGGAAATAGAGTCAAATAGGGATAATAAAGGTGCCTCAATCATGTTTAAGTCATGTGCAGAAATCATAATATGCAGCCTCGAAAAAGATATCTAAGTGCAAGCCAAAGAGGAAGCAATTGAAGAGAGTACACTCAACAAGCAAGAGGACTAAATAAAGTGCAGTCCTGAATAGGCCAAAATAAGCTCACCAGGTCATGTCTAGAACTTCAAGATCAGCCAAAATTCCAAGATCTTATGTGCTCAATCATTAACTAATATGCTCACCAAATAGTATAAAAAATACATATCGAATGTTTCAACAATCCAAGCACATCATGGGGCATAAATCTGAATAGATAGAATAAAAGACAAACGGTATCCATATGGGGAAATAAGACATAATCCTAACAATGCAATTTATAAATAACTAATTTTTTTTATTTTAGTTTTTTTGAGATTTTTTTAGACTAACATGATGATATGCAATAAAAACTAAAAACAAAAATAAAAGTGCAAACTAAAAATAAACATGAAATCCTATCATACCATCCGATTCCCCCCCCCCCCCCCCCCCCAACACTTAAATCGGGTTTTGTCCTCAATGACATAAAAGACAACAAAAGATAAAAATATGAAGGAAAGAAAGAAAAACTGACTTGTTCATTGCGGTGGTAATAGGTAATGTGGGAAGTGAGGAAGAAAAAATGACAGTCCCGTCAGAGGCCGCGGGGCGGCCTTTCCTCTTTGTCATATTCTCCTCGTCTTTTCACCCCTGTGATGTTAGTACCCCACGAGAACAAATAAAAACCCAAAACTAAAAATAACTTAATGCAATTAATAAAATCTAAATCTAACGACCTTGGGTTACCTCCCAAGCAGCGCCTTTGGTTAAGGTCGTTGGCTCGACAGTTTATTCATCCACTCATTCAAGACTCAAGCGAACATCGTCGGCGCCCTCAAAAGCAAATCAAACTCTCGTGCCCAACCTATATTTGAATGCACACTAAAGATGAAACAATTGGTAATTAAAAATATAGCAATGAGAACCATTACCAACTTACCCTTCATTCGAGCTTGATTCTCCCTCGAGGGTAGGTAGGACCACCAACACAGTTTTGCTGGTGGTTTGTTGAAGTAGTGGCTCCATGGATCGACATATTCACCAAAATCTCCCAATTTGCAAAAAGTACCAGTTTCTTTATCGGGAACCACAAAAATTGGTTCCGGACTTGGTTCCTTGATAGGCGAGTTGGGGATGATTTCTACGAATGGAGGGAGCATCGAAACATACTCAATCTCTAGGGACGTCTCCTGAGATTTCGTGTCGATAACCACTAGGTGCTCTTCTTCATTATCGGAGAATTCATCGTTGCTTGCATCTTGGCTTTCATCAATTTGAGGAATAGAACATTGCTCAACTGCCAACTCCTTCAATGTTTGAGAGAGTCGGATAATTGCTTCCCCATTTTGATTCATCATCTCAAGTAATTGCTCTATTTGCTCCATCAAGACATTTGTTGAATCCTCCATGGACGGGTCGGAGTACTCTATTGGTTGAAACGTCGAAGTGTAGGATTCTTCCTCCGCCGATGGGTCACTCATGTGACGAGAGGGTTTCTCGACCAAATAAATTTGTAGTCAAGACCCCGCTATATGATAGTGGAGTCAGGTTCGTCCTCAGGAGAGAAGTCAGCGGTTCTAGGTTTAGTGTGTTTTGGGGTTCGGGGATAGCAGGAAAAGGTGATGAGGGTGGCTGTCGACAAAGAATAGAGGGGTCGATGTCGAGGGATGGAGAGAGAATGGTGGTTTGATATCGAGTAGAATATGTGCCGAATAAAAATAATAAAATAAAACAAATAAAGATGCAAACTTCCAAGGTTATGGATCACCACAACAATAAACATATGCGCAGATCATAAATCACATAAAGATGCATGCTTTTATATCAAAGAATCAACTTTCGCAAATTCCAACAGTTTAGGTGATAGAGGCTCTTGCATAAAAACCTAATTTTTTTCTACCTTTTCTTAATTAGGATTAGTCGGCTCTCGCAAATAAACCCTAATTACTATCCAATTCATAATAAGATCACTTTCGCTTCAATATCATGAATAAGGAATTTCCTCAACTCTCGTAAAGGATTAAGCACATAGGTAGATGATGATAAAGACATACAAATTCATAAATTTATAAATCAAACACACATATCTATGTTGGGATCACCCCAACACTAGAAGAAAGAAATTAAAAACAAACCATAATGAAAGAAATTAAAAACAAACCATAATGAAAGAAATTAACTTTAACATAAAATAAGCTAAAACTTACAACCGTTCGTCTCCTTCCTTCTCCTTCTCTCTCGCCTCCTCTCTCTCTCTCTCTCCCTCTTCTCTCTCGCCTCCTGCTCGTCATCTCCTCTCTCCTTGCGCCATAAGACGACTTGACTTGAATGAATGAAAATCAACCCCCTAGGGCCTTATTTATAGGCTTCATTCCCTAGCTATTCTAGGAAAGAAATTATATCTATATCTATATTTATCTATCTAATAACATTAAGATAAAACATGGAAATAAATAATTATATCAAAAAGGAAATAAAGCTAAAGTGGATAGATCTTCCTTCTCTTTGATAGAACTTGATGTATCTTGATAGAATATCTCGAATCTTGGCTTGCAAGTAACCTCTTAGGCTCGGATTTCTCCTCGTACTCGACTCGGACTTTGTGGAATTTTCCTCGGCATCGAGTAAGTTTCTCAACGTCGAGTAAGGTCTTCACTTCTCGGATTGTACTCGATCTCGGCTATCGTCTGGGCTAGTCGAGTTTTCTCGACATCGACCAAATTTTGTCGACGTCGACTAAGTGTGGCTCCTTGAGTGGCTCCTGCTTAGCTCGTGCTCAATCTCGTCCTCTGGAGAAAAAGTCGAGTAGAATTTGGTCGATTTCGACCAGTTTGGTCGATTTCGAGGAAATCTGTCGCTTTCGGCATTTTGCTCCGTTCTTGAAACGAACTTTCCCGAGGCCTCGTTCGTCGGATTGACGCATATGAGCATGCGTTGGAAAACTCTTTTCGAGGGCTACAACTCTCATGAAGACATCAAAGCTTGAATCAGAATGATGAATGGTGAATACTGGCGTTTTCTCCAGCTGTTATCCTTAGCTTCTTCATGAGTTTCCTTTAAGCTCCAAAGTGCGTCCGATTTCTGCGAAATATAGCAAAAACTTGTGTAGACCTCCATATAATGCAAATAAACATAAACTACACAAATTATGTATTATTCTAACCCAAATGTATGAAATGTATACAGAAATTGATATAAAAGTAACTATAAAACATGGCAAATTAGGCTCACAACAAACACCCCATACTTAAGCTTGCTTGTCCTCAAGCAATACTTTTAATTGTCATTCAGGGGAAGAAATCAAAACTCTCAACATCTTAGATTCATTTTCATATGTCACTGCAATTAATTACCATCATCGAAAAGGTACTAGTGTCACAAATCGATGCATCTGCAATTAAAAAGCAACATCTACTCACAAAAGGAGGGTTATGCAAAACATTCATATGTGACAAAGCATTAATAATCAAGAGGACTTCAATTTAAGCTCAATAAAGAGTAGATTGGTAAAAGGCTAAAGGTGGACAATTTTTGGCAATATGGTGCTAATGATCCGGAGAAATGGAGTATTTTAAAAACTTTCATAGCACATTCCTTCTTCATAAGATTCGTCACCTTTCACATTGCTTTTATCAATAATAATGTTTTTACCTCTCTAACTAGGGGTGTGCATCGGTCTAAAACCGAACCGAACCGGGCCGAACCCAACCGAAACCGAAAATCTCAAATTTTCAAACCGAAAGCATTAGGTTCAGTTCGGTTATTTACCGGTTTGGTTTGTGTTCGGTTCGGTTTTAACCTAATTGAACTGAATTTTGATTAAAAAAAATTTAAAGTATATATATATTCTATTTATGTGTATATATACACATATATATTCCAATATAAAGTATACAAATTAATACAATATACATATATATATATAGACACTAATACAAATAAGTATACATATACGGTGTATATAAATAAGTATACAAATACAATGTATATACACATGCAAATACATATTAGTATACACATGCAAATACATATACACTAAATACAAATATATACACACTAAACTATATTATACTAATATATAAATATACACTAATATATACACTATAAACTGTAAAGTATACAAATATATGTAGTATATATAAATACAGTATACATATACACTATGTGTGTATACTTATTTGTATATATAAAGTATATAAATATATATATACACTGTAAATATATAGTGTATAAAAAAAATCGGTTTAACACAAACCGAACCGAAACCGAAAAAATAAAATTTCTCGAACCGAATGCCGAACCGAAAAACTTCGGTTAGGTTCGGTTAGGTTCGGTTTGTGTTGGTTCGGCCCAAAAATTCGGTTTGGGCCGAATCATGCACACCCCTATCTCTAACCTCAGCACTGCCTTCTCGCGAGTCGCAAACATGGGTGTCATGAATGGCCCCGGATACTTAGTGCTTTAGACTCCTCACCTGTGTGTCCCATCTCACTGAACTATTATCTCAGTAAGCAGGGTCGATCTACCTTTATCTCCTGAGGTGATCGGATTTTCTTTCACTCATTAAATTTTCCATATATTTCAACAATTTCCTGCCAAACTCCAATAATAATAAAAACAACACCAACACCATATAACAATCTCCATAATGTAACATCATTCTCGACATAATCCCCGGATAGGAAATAAGGTAAAGAATGGGCAATATTTAGATCATGTGGAGCAATAATTGAAATAAGGCATAATATGGCTTTTGTGATGCATAAGCATAGGTAAGGCTAGGATTATAACAATGAGCATTATATGGAAATATAAAGTCCTCCATCCTTTATCATGCAATATGTCAAAAGCAATATCAAATTTTACCTCCTTTCATGGTTTTCATAAAATAATGCACTTCCTTTTGACTGTCCTTTACTAGGCAATTTCATGTTATATCTCTAATGAATCCAATTTTGCATCGTCGAGTTCAATTAAAGCTTCCATGACACTTATCAAAAAAATTTCAATGGGGTCTTTTTTTCAAACTTTTGGAAATCATACATATAAGCACCTGAATCAATAATCAATTCCAAAATAAACATGTATAAGCAATTCATGAAATAATGCACAAATATGGTCAAATAAATCAAATATGCATGAAGTAAGCCCTTTCCCCACCCCATACTTAAACATTACAGTGTCCTCGCTGTATAAAAACAAGGGTAAAGAAAGAAACTCACTAGACAGGTGTGCAGGGCTTCAAGATATCGAGTGAAAATGTTGTTGGGCCTAGTCCGAATTTAGCTTGCTTCTATCCCCGTGGACCTGAAAAATGTAGAAAAGAAACACCCGCAATAGAAAAACTAAAAGTTCAAAACCAAAAACAAACAAAAAGAAACAATGTCCAAAAAGTTCCAAAAATAAATGTCTATTTACAAGCTCTAGATTTTATAGTCGCTAGACCGACTTCTCCTTTAAGCATTAGCCTGGCTCATCTTTGTCCGGAGGTATAGGTGGATCTGGTGGTTCCTCCGGTGGTGGGAAGTGTGGGATGTCATCCGGGGGCATCATGTGAAGAAGCTTAAATCTCCCCGAGTGAATGCTCCATGGCTCCACCCATTTATCTTCCTAGGCTCCAGCTGGCATGCATAAAGGAAGATATAAAGAAAATATACATACCTCGTCATTATAGCTCTTCCCCTTCATTGGTTGATTTGTTTGCTCGTCTCCACCACAGCCAAACGGTGGAGTAGGAAGAGATATTTCCACCTCATCATGCGGAGCTTCATGCCACTTTGCTAGGACCCCATACTTGAATATGAACATCGGTTGCTCAAAATTGTCGGGGATAACCTTCACCTTGTAAGGTAAAAGCGATCTTGTAACACTCTGGGCAACAATGTCCGCTTTCTGCGTTGGTTTCTCTTCTTCTTCTTGGGATCCTTCCAAAGATTCTTCAAAGATAGATAGCGAAGTAGATATTGAAACAGAGGAAGAGCATACCTGAGTTTCTGTGGTACAGACAGTTTCGGCTGGTGTTTCTGGATCAGTTCCTCCAGAATGTGTATATGTCGAGTCTAGGTAGTCGATGTCGACTGGCTCATAGAACTTTACATTGTTGGTTTAGGCGATTCAGTGTGATGAACCCATCTACGCCAGGAATCCAATTGTTCATTGAGCCGACGGGTTTCGGCGGCATCGGCATCCGCGCGACGGGTTAATTCCGCCTTCTCTTGTTCTATCTCCGCTATCTGTTGGCGAAGCTCCGCTATTTTAGCCTCCATATCATATGCGCCTTGCATTCCAGAACATCTCATGCACCTGCAAAGTAACTCAAAAGAAACGTGAGATCTGACTACCTAAGGCGCGAATGATTGCTTCCCCGGCAACGGCGCCAATTTGACGAGAGGGTTTCTCGACCAAATAAATTTGTAGTCAAGACCCCGCTATAGGATAGTGGAGTCAGGTTTAGTGTGTTTTGGGGTTCAGGGATAGCAGGAAAAGGTGATGAGGGTGGCTGTCGACAAAGAATAGAGGGGTCGATGTCGAGGGATGGAGAGAGAATGGTGGTTTGATATCGAGTAGAATATGTTCCGAATAAAGATGCAAACTTCCAAGGTTATGGATCACCACAACAATAAACATATGCGCAGATCATAAATCACATAAAGATGCATGCTTTATATCAAAGAATCGGCTTTTGCAAATTCCAACAGTTTAGGTGATAGAGGCTCTCACATAAAAACCTAATTTGTTTCTACCTTTTCTTAATTAGGATTAGTCGGCTCTCACAAATAAACCCTAATTACTATCCAATTCATGATAAGATCACTTTCGCTTTAATATCATGAATAAGGAATTTCCTCAACTCTCGCAAAGGATTAAGCACATACGTAGATGATGATAAAGACATACAAATTCATAAATTTATAAATCAAACACAAATATCTATGTTGGGATCACCCCGACCCTAGAAGAAAGAAATTAGAAACAAACCATAATGAAAGAAATTAACTTTAACATAAAATAAGCTAAAACTTACAACCGTTCGTCTCCTTCCTTCTCCTTCTCTCTCTCTCTCTCTCCCTCTCTCTCTCTCTCTATCTCTTCTCTCTCGCCTTTTCCTCCTCCTCTCCTCTCTCCTTGCGCCCTAAGATGACTTGACTTGAATGAATGAAAATCAGCCCCCTAGGGCCTTATTTATAGGCTTCATTCCCTAGCTATTCTAGGAAATAAATTATATCTATATTTATATTTATCTATCTAATAACATTAAGATAAAACATGGAAATAAATAATTATATCAAAAAGGAAATAAAGCTAAAGTGGATAGATCTTCCTTCTCTTTGATAGAACTTGATGTATCTTGATAGAATATCTCGAATCTTGGCTTGCAAGTAACCTCTTAGGCTCGGATTTCTCCTCGTACTCGACTCAGAATTTCTGGAATTTTCCTCGACATCGAGTAAGTTCCTCGACGTCGAGTAAGGTCTTCACTTCTCGGATTGTACTCGATCTCGGCTGTCGTCTGGGCTCGTCGAGTTTTCTCGACATCGACCAAATTTGGTCGACGTCGACTAAGTGTGGCTCCTTCTCAGCTCGTGCTCGATCTCGTCCTCTGGAGAAAAAGTTGAGTAGAATTTGGTCGATTTCGAGGAAATCTGTCGCTTTCAGCATCCTGCTCCGTTCTTGAAACGCACTTTCCTGAGTCCTCGTTCGTCGGATTGACGCATATGAGCATGCGTTGGAAAGCTCTTTTCGAGGGCTACAACTCTAATGAAGACATCAAAGCTTTATTTAGAATGATGAATGGTGAATACTGGCGTTTTCTCCAGCTGCTATCCTTAGCTTCTTCATGAGTTTCCTTTAAGCTTCAAAGTGCATCCGATTTCTGTGAAATATAACAAAAACTTGTGTAGACCTCCATATAATGAAAATAAACATAAACTACACAAATTATGTATTATTCTAACCCAAATGTATGAAATGTATACAGAAATCGATATAAAAGTAACTATAAAACATGGCAAATTAGGCTCACAACACCATGTTGCAGAAAAGATCCCGTAATCCCGACACTCCTAAACTAGCGAAGCTTCCATTGTTTATGAACCTGGCAAGTTCTCGGGTCTCAGGAGTCATGCCCTCAAAAACGCAAAGCACCACATCTCGCAAACTATCTCAGAAACCCCGTGAATAACGGATGTCAAATAAATTTGATGTCGTTTTGGTTCTGTGATGTATTGCATGATATGCACTGGCTTGATCTTGCATTCTATATTAGTGCTTTAAGTAGATACATGCATGTCTGAACCTGGTGAGAAACATTGGCATGCTATGAAATATTTGTTGAGATATTTGCTTGGTTCTGCTAATCTGAGATTATGTTATGCTAAGCGAGACTGCTTTCCCGGAACTCAAAACGTCACTATGCAATCACTTGGAGGATCACGCCGTTCTATACGCCGGTTGTTATACGAGAGAGTACCCATTCCAGCAGTTCGTCGACTACCAGAGATGGGTCGGAGCCACACATGGTGATAGGAGACGGTGGATAGAGCTACCCATCATGGGTTTAGTATTTGCGACGGTATATCAGATTCCTCTCGTCGTCCTAGCTTGGCATCATCCGTTCACATGTCTCCCCATGATCTCGCCAACATCTGCTAACAACCCTCCCCAATCAGCAACTCTTGGTGTAGCCTGCATCGGAAACCAAGACCATTTTGCCGCGGTACGACTTCAAACGTCTTTTTTATTACCTATTCATGCTTTTCATACATATGTCAATACTCTAACTCTAAATTTTTGTTCTCATATATCTGGTTGCGTCCTAACCCTCCTCTTCCGCCGCCTCCACTAGAATGGGTCGAACATCATCATCTGAGCGTCGAAGGATGGGATGCTCCGTTTCAAGCTCAGATTGAGAGATTTAGAGCCTTGCGTGCCGAGTCCGGCCGTCCTTTACTATTTTCCTAGATTGTATTCCACAACTTTATTAAAATTATGAATGTAAACCTTTTTTTCCGTTCCTTGTAACGTTATTCGCATATTATCCGAATGAAAACCTTAACAATTCTTGTGTTCTGTTTAATTTGACCCTAAATCCATCAAATCCACTAGCTAAACACAATTTTATCAATTAACATTACAAAACCGTCGGAAAACCTAAACCCTAACCCTAAACCCTAAACCCTGCAAAACCCTAACTAGGGTTTGCACGTCCTTAACAACGTGCAAGCATTGCACGTCCTTAAGGACGTGCTTGCACATTGTTAAGGACGTGCAAGACGTTTTTAGCGGACGTGCACCGTCCCAGACTTGCACGTCCTTAAGGACGTGCAAATCCGTAATCCAGATTTGCGGTGTATATAGTGACACCCTAGAATAATCAGGAGCTAGGTAAGTCGAGAAATAAACCACCGCTGCATCCAAAAAATGCAGCATTTTTTGGATCGACTATTGCAAATACGTGTGGTAAGACTCTTTCAGATAGATACAACTTTATATGGAAGTCGATCCCAAATTCCGACGAAAAGAGGTTGAAAAAAGCCAAAAAAACAAGGTTTTGCGCGGATGAGTCGAGTTGAACTTTTGATTATTTTATTTTTATTTGAGGAATTAATTATTATTATTTTATTTAGTTTTATCCTAGACTGTATAAGGATTATGTAGGAATGTATAATTGATGTAAAGTCTTCCTTGAGGGTTTCATTCATCATCATAATCATATATATAGGTTACAAGAGATTGAGCCTGAGCCAATAGGCCCACTATACAATATGTAATCTATCAAACCCCCCGTAGTCGAAAGGGGAGGGTCACATACAGTGAGGCTGGATCGAAAATCGAGAAACAACTGACGAGGTAAACCCTTGGTGAATATATCAGCGTACTGATAAACGACGGAGATCGAGCTCAATGTGCTTCGTGAGTTGATGTTGGACTGGGTTGCTGGCCAGGTAAATGGCAGAGACTTTGTCGGTGTAGACCAGGGTGGCCTTCTGAAGAGGGCAGCGGAGCTCAAGCAGGAGATTGCGCAGCCAGGAGCACTCAGAAACAACGTTGGCGACACCTCGATACTCAGCCTCGGTGCTAGAGCGAGAAACCACCGACTGACGCTTCGCCGATCACTACACAAGAGTATCGTTGAGGAAGACACAGTAACCAGACGTGGAGCGACGTGTGTTAGGACAACCACCCCAATCCTAATCAGTGTAGGCGGCAAGGTCATGCCGAGAGGGAGGGGAGATCGTGGTGCCCAAATCAAGGGTACCACCGATGTACCGAATGATCCGCTTCAAGGCCTGAAAGTGCGGCTCCCTAGGCGCATGCATAAACAGGCAGATCTGCTAGACGGCATAACTGATGTATGACCGAGTAAATGTAAGATACTGAAATGCCCCGGCGAGACTCTGGTACAACGTCGGATCATCAAACAGAGGACCAGAGTGTTGTGCATTGAGCTTGTTGGAGGTATCAACAGGGGTGACGAATGGCTTGCAGTTTCTCATCTTGGCCCGAGCAACAATTTCGGCAGCATACTTACTCTGAGAGAGAAACAACCCAGACGCATGACGCTGCACGAAGACGCCCAAGAAGTAAGTCAACGGCCCAAGATCCGACATGTCGAACTCGGCGCTCAACTGGGCAATGATGGACGTCCGAAGAGCATCACAGGAGGCGGTGAGAATGATGCCGTCGACATAAAGTAACAGAAAAGCCATGTCTATGCCTCTGCGATAGATATAGAGAGACGAATCTGATGAACGATTTTTAGTCGCGTAAACCGTATCAAAATAAAATTCAAACCTACAAACTAGTATAGCAAGTAAGTAAGAGGTCGACCCCACAGAGAATCAAGTATTTCTCAGCAAAGTGTATTTACCAATTAGTAGAAAGGGGAGTTTTGGTGATTGAAACAAGAAAGAAAGCAAAATAAACTATAAATAGATTGATGCAAAACAATTTAGAGAAGATCGATCTACCTACAACTATCCACTTTATTTGGTTGAATTGATATTGTAACTTCCTCTTGTTCTTTTAGTCTTCCTATGAATGCCCTTGTCCCGACCTAATATAGTTACTAGTCCAATCAGTCCTAGAAACCCTTATCAATCGATCAGTCCCTAAAGAAGGATTTACCCTAATTGATAGCTTTAAGTTCAGAGATTAACCAAGGTATTTGCAGTCCCTAAAGATGGATTTAACAACACATCCAACTTCCTATCCATCCAATTAGTTCAATCAGCCCTAAAGGGACAAGTTTGCTACTTGGGTTAAGGTTCGCAATCAGGAATCTACAAAATCCTAGCAATTGATTTCATCTAACAAGTTGGCCAGACAAGATAAAACAAAACAATAAACAATCAAGCACAAAGAAGTTGAAACATTCAATACAGGAAATAAGGAACAAGATTCAAAAACTCACAATCAATCCAAATAAAGCTTCAAATTGCAAGTAGAACGAAGAGAGTTTAGTCGCCCATGGCGAACATCGCTCTCTCTCTAATTGTCTGATAGAACGTGGAATAGAATAGAAGTTATGGAAAAATAGCTTCAAGTCGGCCTTATAACAATTCAAGTCGGCCATGAAACAAAAACATAAAAACTAGGGTTTTTAATAATCGAAACGCGGCGCTCTGGGCAAATGCGGCGGCCGCGGCAAATTGATGTGTTGCGGCCGCGGCATATGTGTTGCGCCCGCTGCAATGGTCTTCTACAAAAAATCTACTTTGAATCAGCTCTCGACGTCAACATAAAAGTTGTAGATCTCTGAAAGTGCTTTCCAACGCATGGTCATAATAGTCAATCGGACAACTGAGGCCTCCAGAAAGTGCAAAACAAGTTCAACATGTCTGGCGACAACTTCTGCAGACTTGTTCTTCGTTTAGGCTTGCTTCTTCTTCTCAGGACCTCTTGAGATCTTCATGTAAGCTTCTTCGATCAACTAGACATTCTCATATAATGCGTCACCAACCCATGTCTCATCCTCGGATCCACAGTTACATGAAATAATCAATAAAAATGTGTAGATTTCGACTCCACCAACGCAGAGAGCAAATATGCAAATTGTACTTAAACCATGCATGATATGCATCTTAACTAAGCTAAATGCAACATATTATGACCCTCTAAATGCATGCTATCGAACTCCCCCACACTTAAGCTTTTGCTTGTCCTCAAGCAATGAAAAACAAATATAGAATTAATCATCACACAAATAAGATCTTCATGCTATAGTTTTATAAAAGTAACATCAAGCAATAGGAAACATGAATGAGAGAACAAATATCCTAGAAAATATATGAGCAATCCAATAGTAAAGGCAAATTTAATCCAACCTCACCGGGATAATGTGTTTCACTCAAGCTCTCATGTGTTTAGGCTTTAAAATCCAACTTTCAACTCAATCCAAAATGCTTTATACACCGTGAAAGTTATCACTTGCAAACAACATCATGAGGACTTTTATAGGGTTGTAATGGGGCTTTGGTAGGAACATAAGGCATGAGAAATATTTAGGCTTGTGGTGCTAAAAATCCGGGAAAAAGAAACAACAACCAACCACAACAACACCAAAACTTCCATACTTCGCAAACCATTCCAATAACATAAACTCCAATACACATCAATAAGATCTTCAATTTCAATAGCCATACAACTCATGCATTTTTTCCATTTGGATGATGTCTTCTTTTCTTTTCTTTTACGCTTACTTTTGCCCCTAGGTGAATTTTATCCTCCCTAGGTCCAAGCTTACTAGACTTTTACTCCTAAGTGAATTTTATCCTCCTTAGGCCCCTAGTAATAAGTCATCTCTATTATGCAAGAAGGGTTACCTTATTTCGGCTATGCCTCTCGCAATGCACAACCATACACACATCATCTCCAACATAAAGATTTTTCACCAATTCTCCTCCTAATTCCCGGATAGGGTCAAGCTAATCATTGACTATGATATATTTGTGTGGAGCTATAAAAAATAATAGGTTTTACAGCTCAGACGAGCTTCAAGCAAAGGATAATGTAAAGGGTAGATAAGGTATAATATGGCTAAAGAAAACATGTCTCAATCATTTGAAATTCACAAGCAACAAACATGTGCAATACGGTCATGAAAAACAAGCATATGAAGAGTATAATCACACAATAAAAGCAAAAGGGAAATAATTATGAATAGTCCCTATAAGGTCAAAATCAAACTCGCAAAGGGTTATGTTTTTTTTTTTAGATTTCAATTTAACCTCTACTATGAACCATACTTGCTCAATTATATTCTCAAATCATGCTCCAAAAATCATTTTCAAGCAATTCAATCAAATCATGGGATTTATGCAATAAGATCATAAAAATAAATTAGAGGACAAACTAAACCAAGATGAGTATCTTTAATAACACCTAAATGCAATGCATGATATTTTTGTGATTTTTTGTAATGTGATATATGAATAACAATAAATATGAAGACATAAATAAACATGATAACATACATAAACATGATATGCAAACTCTATCTATATGCAATGCAATCCCTCCCACACACTTAAATCTTTCATTGTCCTCAATAAAACATAAAAGACAACAAAAAATAAAAACATAGAGGAAGAGATGAATGAAATACTCACAATGTGGTGGATGGGTCTCTATAGGTCGGATTTGAGCATTGCGGCGGGTTAAAGGCGGCGACCTTTCCTGAAAGGTTAGTCTATCCAAACACTAAAAACAACTATCTAATGCCTAATGGAAAACCTATTTTATTGAAAAGAAAACTATCTAACTAGGAATTGAAATAACTAAAACTTACCTCGGGTTGCCTCCCGAGAAGCGCCTTTCTTTAATGTCATTGGCTTGACTTATTCTCAATCTCAAGACCTTATCTCTCAGACATCGTCAAGGCCCGCAGTAGCCTATCATATTCATGTGCACACATCTTACAAGGCACATCATAGCACAATAAATTGAAAGCATAAAATGTGAAACTCAAGAACCCTTTCAATCTATCAAAGAGTCTAGCATGACTCTCTACAGAAGGAATATGATACCACCAACACAGTTCCGCTGGTTGCTTCTTAAAATAGCAATCAAAAGGATAAACATAATCATCATTACCTTCCAAATTGCAAAAGTTTACCTTTGTTACCTCTTGAGCCTCAACTGATGGCTCTGGACCTGGTTCATCAATGGACGAGATCATAATGGATGATGCAGATGGAGTAGGAGACACATCACATGTAAGCTCATGCGTCGACTCATGAGATTCCAAGTCAGGAAGCACTAGAACCTTTTCTCCATCATCGAAGAAACTATCATTGTCTACAACCAATTCCTCCTCTTCTTCTTCGAAGCTCCTTTCTTTCTCACCTTTTGCACTTAAAATTTGAACGAGTTGACTCATCTGTTCCTCCAAGTTTTTACAGCGGCTCATTTGTTCCTCCAATTTTCCGATTCGTCTCATTTTTCCTTCCTCTAACTGCTGCACCACTTGAGTAAGAGTGTGCAATGGATCCTCCAGGTGTGTGACAAAGTCTTCCATCGGCGGAGAAGACGTAGCAAGCAAGATTCTTGTGAAATATGGTAATCCATATAACAAAAAAAATCCCACAACCCCGACAATCCTCCTAACTGCTTCAGGCCTCCTTTACTCATGCACTCAGCAAGGACTCGCGTCTCAACAGTCATCCCATCAATTATGCACATAATCATATCTCGGATGCCGAATTGATAACCCCATGAACCAAGGTCGTCAACATACTAATGCAATCTCCTGAAGTATTGGTGAAAGTTCTCACCTTCAAACTGCGCTAATCTTAACATCTTGAAAAAGTTAATAGCAAGGGTGTTGTGAACCGTAAGATAGGTTCACAACAAAGTTAGATATATAAACAAAAATTAATAAATACACACAACAAATAAATAAACTTGATTCCCCGGCAACGGCGCCAATTTGATGAACGGTTTATAGTCGCGTAAACCGTATCAAAATAAAATTCAAACCTACAAACTAGTATAGCAAGTAAGTAAGAGGTCGATCCCACAGAGAATCAAGTATTTCTCAGCAAAGTGTATTTACCAATTAGTAGAAAGGGGAGTTTTGGTGATTGAAACAAGAAAGAAAGCAAAATAAACTATAAACAGATTGATGCAAAACAATTTAGAGAAGATCGATCTACCTACAACTATCCACTTTATTTGGTTGAATTGATATTGTAACTTCCTCTTGTTCTTTTAGTCTTCCTATGAATGCCCTTGTCCCGACCTAATATAGTTACTAGTCCAATCAGTCCTAGAAACCCTTATCAATCGATCAGTCCCTAAAGAAGGATTTACCCTAATTGATAGCTTTAAGTTCAGAGATTAACCAAGGTATTTGCAGTCCCTAAAGATGGATTTAACAACACATCCAACTTTCTATCCATCCAATTAGTTCAA
The DNA here is from genome assembly GCA_037127255.1 of Persicaria tinctoria. NCBI lineage: Eukaryota > Viridiplantae > Streptophyta > Magnoliopsida > Caryophyllales > Polygonaceae > Persicaria > Persicaria tinctoria. Next base: position 66,836,318 of record JBANSL010000013.1, read on the forward strand.
TCAGCCCTAAAGGGACAAGTTTGCTACTTGGGTTAAGGTTCGCAATTAGGAATCTACAAAACCCTAGCAATTGATTTCATCTAACAAGTTGGCCAGACAAGATAGACCAAAACAATAAACAATCAAGCACAAAGAAGTTGAAGCATTCAATATAGGAAATAAGGAACAAGACTCAGAAACTCACAATCAATCCAAATAAAGCTTCAAATTGCAAGTAAAACGAAGAGAGTTTAGTCGCCCATGGCGAACATCGCTCTCTCTCTAATTGTCTGATAGAACGTGGAATAGAATAGAAGTTATGGAAAAATAGCTTAAAGTCGGCCTTCTAACAATTCAAGTCGGCCATGAAACAAAAACATAAAAACTAGGGTTTTTAATAATCGAAACGCGGCGCTCTTGGCAAATGCGGCAGCCGCGGCAAATTAATGTGTTGCGGCCGCGACATATGTGATGCGCCCGCTGCAATGGTCTTCTACGAAAAATCTACTTTGAATCAGCTCTCGACGTCAGCAAGAAAGTTGTAGCTCTCTGAAAGAGCTTTGCAACGCATGGTCATAATAGTCAATCAGACAACTGATGCCTCCAGAAAGTGCAAAACAAGTTCAGCATGTCTGGCGACAACTTCTACAGACTTGTTCTTCGTTTAGGCTTGCTTCTTCTTCTCAGGACCTCTTGAGATCTTCATGTAAGCTTCTTCGATCAACTAGACATTCTCATATAATGCGTCACCAACCCATGTCTCATCCTTGGATCCACATTTACCTGAAATAATCAATAAAAATGTGTAGATTCTGACTCCACCAACGTAGAGAGCAAATATGAAAATTGTACTTAAACCATGCATGATATGCATCTTAACTAAGATAAATGCAACCTATTATGACCCTCTAAATGCATGCTATCAGAATCCGAGCGGCTGCCAACGAAGCCCAAGCGCAGTAGATGAGAGGCAAAGCGCTGGAACCACGCCCGTGGAGCCTGTTTGAGACCATACAGAGAGCGTTTTAGGAGGCAAACGTGTTTGGAACGATCAGTATCAACGAACCCTGGCGGCTGAAACATGTAAACCGTCTCATTCAGATGGCCATGCAGAAAGGCATTCTTGACATCCAGCTGATGAATAGCCCAATGTCGCGATAACGCTAAGCTCAGCACCACTCGGATAGTGGTAGGCTTGACCACAGGGCTGAATGTCTCATCACAATCAATACCTGGCTGCTAAGCCCGACCATTAACCTCAAGACGAGCTTTGTAACGTTCCAATGTCCTATCAGAGCGGAACTTGTGGCGGAAGAGCCACATGCAGCGAATGACGTTCGCCTCAGGGGGCGAGGAATAAGAACCCAGGTACCATTCCTTGTAAGGGTTATGTATTTATCAAGCATAGCCGCCTGCCAATTCGGGTCGAGGAGGGCTGTTTTGTGGGATGTAGGGACGGGGGAAAGGGAGGTCGGGGTTGAGGCATGAGGAACCATGGGGACGGTGGGGGCGGGCTGGGAAGGTGCGGCGGGCGCGACACGGGGCTATGGTCGCGGCAAGGAAGGCGATGTAGGGGGTGTGCCACGGGTGCAGCACTTGGCGGTGGCCGCGACAAAGGACGGTATGGGAGATGGGTTCGAGGAGGTTGAGGTGGGGTGGTGTCGGGGCGATCGGAGGCGTGCATAGAGACAATCTGCCTCGGTCTGAATACACTGGAGATGCTACGGGTGTGCGGTCTGGTGGTAGGGGGAGGTGGTGGTGGGGGCGGTGTAGGGGGAGATACAGAAGCACCGGTAGAGCTCTAGGGATCATACCAAGGCAGGGTGACATATAGTGCTTGAGTGGGTGAGCGATGGTGTAGGGTAAGAGATGGGAGGATGTTGAGAAGATAACATGACGTTGATAAGGCGTGAGGCCAATAGGCAAGAGGAATGGATGCGTGAAAAATGAGAGTGTGCATCATGTTGGTTATTGTTCGAATGATTCGTTCGGCCTTGCCATTCTGCTGAGAAGTATATGAGCGAGACAACTGATAGGAGATCCCATTTGTATTGAAGAAAGTGTGAAAGTCTTTGTTATCAAATTCACGGCCATTGTCACATTGGAAACATTTGATGGATGTTTAAAATTGTGTTTTGATGTAAGCATGAAATTTGACAAAGATAGGAAACACTTGGGGCTAGAAATGCAATGGAAAAACCCATAAGAAATGAGTGTAATCATCAAGAAACAAATGGTAGTACTTGTGACCTCCTTGCTAGGCACATGAGAGGTCCAAATGTCACTATAAATGATATCAAAAGGTGCAAAAGTTGAGTTCAAAGACCGCTGAAACGGCAGTCTAGCATGCTTGTCTAAGTGACAGGAAGAACATAAACTAGAGCGAAGGTCTTTATTACATTTGACTAGACTCTTAGAACGAAAGAAATCTAAAATGGCAACACTGGGATGGACAAGGCGTGCATGCCACATACTGGACGACGATGCCGAGAGGGCGACGGGACACGCCGGACAGGACGGTGAGGGCGACGACACAAGATAGAGCTCCCTGGTGTTTTTACATCTCAAGCGAGTAACCTTTGTAGTAAGATCCTTCACATAGAAACCAAACGGATCAAACACAAGAGAAACGTTATTGTCAATAGTGAACCGACGGACGGAGATAAGGTTTTTAACTAGTTTGGGGGCAACGAGGACATTGTTAAGGTGTAAAGGGTGGGTTGGGGTCTGTAATGTGGCGTGGCCAATCCCCAAAGTAGCAAGGCGGCCACCATTTCCGACGATAATAGAGTGTGCAGGACCCTTAAAAGAAATAGAAGAAAGAGTACCTGAAGAGTTCGTCATATGGGAGGTCGCACCAGTGTCCATGTACCAGGAAGAGTCAGGAGGTGTTAGCTGCAGAGAGGAGAAGACATGATGCACATCAATCGGAGCGTAGCCCTGATCAGACGAAGACGGGTAGGTCTGGCGACCGGCAGACCATGGAGCTGGACCCAACAAGCCCGCTCCATCGCGGGTTGAAGCCGGGGACGGGAGACCAGTTCAGATGCGGAGGATCCCAACTGGGATGCGGCTGCTGCCCATTCCTGCGGGGATGCGTCGTGGCTGTTGGTACGTGGATTCATCCAAATCGCTTAAGGAGACCAGGGCGGTTTTGTCCTTGGCGACGTCGGAAGTCTAACGATGGAGACGAGTCTCCTCCAGGATCAACTGAGAGCGGGTTTTCTCGAAGGTGGGCAGAGGTTCGGTCTGCTGAATATGAATTGCAGCAGCATTGTATTCAAAGGGGAGACCCGAAAGTACTCGGAGGACGAGGCGAGTAGCGCTAGGTTTGGAGTCGACGGCGGCCAATTGATTAGACAGAGTTTTGACGTGCTGACAGTAGGCGGAGATTGACGGGAATGACGCAAGCTTGCAACTTGAGAATTCGTGCTCTAGGTAGACGGCACGGGTGGACTTGTTGTCTTGAAAGAGATTATGAAGCTTGGTCCAGGCACACATGGCGTTGTCTGAGGTGTCGATGATGGTGGTCAATAGATCTTTTGAGATAGTGTTGAAGATCCATTGAAGGACAATGGTGTTGAGTTGAGCGAAGAGATCATCGTCCTCAGTGGTGGGACGATCGATAGTGGAATCGATATGGTAGAGGACCTTATGAGCCTTCACATGGGTCTTGAAGAGGTGAAACCACGTGGTGTAGGAGCTAGAGTCTTGATCAAGGATGATCGGGATGCCGTTTTTGATATTAGAGATCGTTAGGGCGGAGTGGAAAGACGGCTTGGTAGGAGGAGCGTCGGCCATCGTGAGAGGTGGGGGGGTGACGGAACAGGGAAGGGGGATAGATGGTCGGCGGCGGCGTGGGAGGGGGTGGCGTGGGGCTTATGGAGGTGGCGTGAGAGGGCCGGTGATGGGGCACGGCGCGAGGCGTGGGGAGAGAGAGGCCGGTGGCGGCGGCGGTAAGATGGCAAGGTGGGGGGAGGGGGATCAAATTAGGGTTCCAAGGAAGAAGACTTTGATACCATGTAGGAAGGTATAATTGATGTAAAGTCCTCCTTAAGGGTTTCATTCATCATCATAATCATATATATAGGTTAAAAGAGATTAAGCCTAAGCTAATAGGCCCACTATACAATATGTAATCTATCAGATTGAGATGACATCCTTTTACTCTCTTATTTCCAATGTTCTATAAAACGTTTGGCAGAAGCTCAACGGTAGGATAGGGTAAAGTGTTTAGGCGGGGTCCAGGTGGGTTTCATGATGAGTTGCTCGGGGATCTTGCCATCTTGGTGGTCTAGTTGGGTCTTGGCGACCTTGACGGCCTTGGCATCATGGTAAGGCTAAGGGTTCAGTCGGGCAACTAAAGGGGAAATTTTACAAGGTAGTTGTTCATCAAGCTTTGTTATATGGGTAGAGTATTGGCCTATCACCAAAGCCCAACATCAGAAACTTTTGGTGGCAGAGATGAGAATGTTGCGTTGGATGTGCGAACATACAAGATTGGATCAAATCAGATACGAAGTCATTCGAGCTAAAGAGGGAGTAACAAACATTGGAGATAAGATGCGAGAGACTAGAATGCGATGGTTCGGGCATGTACAGAGACGGCCGATGTTTGCCCCTTTGCAAAGATGTGAGATGTTGTCTCTAGGGGACATCCGACGTTGTAGAGGAAGGCCAAAAAAGAGTTGGATGGATGTTATTCACCAAGAAATCGTACTCTTGACCCTCACAGAGGAGATGGCCATGAATCGCGACCACTAAAGATGATGTATTCGGGCGAATGATACTTAGTTTCTGTTTGTGTGTTTTATTTCCCTATTTCTATATCTACTTTTCCTTACTTGCTTTGCTCTCTTTTATGGCTTATTTTTGGTTGGGTCTCTTCGGAAACACTCTCTCAACTTGTTCGAGTTAAGAGTGCATACATCCCGACCTCTCAGACCCTGCCTTGTCGTGGGATATACTAGGTTGTCGTTGTTATTGTTGTTTTTCATTTTTAGTATATAGTGTTGATGTTTACGAGTGAAAGAACATGAGATGTTAATTATTAGTATAAAAAATATTACTCCATCCGTTAATTAAAACTTATCATTTTAGAAATCTACCCACTTATTAAGAAAATAAACAATAATACACTTATACCTCTAAAAAAGGCTCTAATTATTACTCTACTTTTTTACTTTCTCAAAAACCTACAACTAACAACTATCTAATCATTATAAGGGCAATTTCGTAAAGTATATGATAAAATATCTAAAATGATAAGTTTTTCTTAATAGGATTTATTTCCTAAAACGACAAGTTTTAACTAACAGATGGAGTATTAAATGTAAACAACGCTAATGATTTATAAAGTTATTATAATTAACTTTGATTAAAAAGTAGTCTATAAAATATTTTTAAAATTTATGACTATTTTTAGGAATAAAATAGAGAGTTTGGTCATATATACATCAAGTTTTTAAAAGATTTAGTAAAATATATTTTTAAATCTATTTGAGATTCAATTTAAATATAAATTTTAAAAATTATAATATCATATATATATGACCAAAACCTAACAAAAATAGCAAATGTTCCAAAAAAACGTTTGACGGATGTTCGACGATAGGGTGGGGTCAAGGGTCTAGACCGATTTGGCGGGGTCTAGATGGACTTTCTATTTTAACATGTATTTTTACTTGTAAGTCATGTCAAAGACATAATAAAAGATATATAAACTAATGAACTTTGATAATCTTCCATAGTTCCATATTGTTCGACTTTTTCAAAGTCAATAAGCATAAACCATAATGCTTCTTCAATCGTCCCACATTTGAGGTATTTCACCTTGTCTAGATTATTTGGATTAATTAACTAGAATTCCATAATCCCGGCCCATCCAACATCAACAACGTTTCTCTTCAAAATTTGCACATTCTCATTTTGAATCTCACAATTAGGGGCCTTAGGGTGTGTTTGGATAGGACTGGCACGGTACGGTACCTTGGGAGATTTTCGATTACCATGTACCATACCGATACCATTCGGTATCCAATTTTTCCTACCACGTACCAACCGAAAGTGTCGCTAACCAAAATGGTTGGTACCTAAATGGGTCGGTTACCGAACGTCGGTACCGTGGTAACCAACAACATAAATTTCAATCATCATTTACGTTTTATAATATGTGGTAACCAACGGTACCAATGGTACCGATGACGTTTTTCCTACAAAACGAAGTTAGTTTTCTAGGAAATACGCCAATGGAACCATCAGTACCGATGGTAGGAATTAGGGACATTTAGAAAATATTTTTTTTTAAATATATATATATATATATATATATATATATATATATATATATATATATATATATATATATATATATATATATTTGGTACCACGGTACCATGGTATTTGAGTTTTCATTACCGTGTACCATACCGATAGAGGTCGGTACCGAGATTTCGGTAACCGACGACGACTTGGTATCAAAGTTTTGTTGGTACGATTGGTAATTGGTTGGTACGGTAATTTAATTACCATCACCCAACCCTATGTTTGGATTCCAATTGTATTTTGTTTATAATGCAAATAGATAAGGTGATGTTTGGCAAACACAAATTTTAAGGTGTTTAAATTAAGGGTGTGTTTGAATTATACAATGTATTAATTATAGTTCAATTATTCTATTTCGATATATGTGATTATTTTATTAAATTACTATTTTATCTTGATTTTTACGATATCTTTGTGTAACCAAACACCCACATAAATCGAGATAAAATAATTACATTATAATTAAAATGCAATGGAATTCAAGCAACCTTTTAGAAGAAGCCTTGTCAATTGGTTCTTCGGAATTCGTGATGTCTCAAGCACATAATGGAAGAGATAGCCACAAATTCAACAACCACAAAAGGCATGCATCAAACATTTCAAAAAACCTAAGTGATGATTACAATTTAGGCCAATTTGCACTAATATACCTAAAAAAATTAAACTTTGCATAAATGTCCATGCTAATGATAAATTGCAAAGAGTGGCCCAACGTCAGTTTTGCAAAAAAAAAATGGCAAAGTCGGTTGCATGTCGAACGGGAGGAGGAAGGGCCGAACAGAAGAGAGATCAAAGAGAGAGAGAAAGCAGTGAAGGGTGAGGCTAGCGACGGAGGAGGAGGCGGAAGAGGATACCGACAAAGACGAATCAGTTCGGCGGGGAGGAAGTCGTAACCGGCGAAGGATGGAGGAGGAATCCGGCCCGGAGAAATCGAATCCGGCTAAACAAATTCGAAAACAAGTAAGCAAATTCGTTCTTGAATATGTGAAACTCTAACTAAATCCGAACAAATTGTTCTGCAATGTGTGGTTTTGAATGGGGATTTCAATTTGAAACCTTAACACATTGAGAAATTTGGGTTGAAATTTCGGTGTTAAACCTTAACAACATTGAAGAGAGGTGCGATAGATATTGGGACTCAAACCGCCATTGAAGAGAGGTTAGCTCTCATTCTCTATGTCTATTCCACCTCTTTTTAAGTCATTTTGTGGTTTTCAATTTATGGAATGTCGAGTTGGGGTCCTTGGGGAGAATGGGGTTAACGAGGTTGAAATTGTTTGAATATACAAACCCTAACCTTATGGGTGGTGGACAGTTTGGGATAGGGGTAGGAAATCGCCATTGATGCTTAGTTGAGAATGAAATTGAAGGTCCAAATAGGGTAGAAAGGAATTTGTCTAGTTGTGTCATGAGTTTAATGTTATATGTAGTGGCAGACAAATTATTTTGGCTGGCAAGAAATATGGATATACTGGCAATGATTATTGCTAAAAAGGGTATTATGTGAACACTTATATGACAGATTAAGGGCCCTATCCGAAAAATGAAAGGAAAAAATATCGCAGCGCCGACGAACAAGAAGGTATTATGTGAAGACTTCTATGATAGATTAATGCCCCTATTTTTGTGTTGGTGATGTTAATCGTGTCGTGTGATATTTGTGCATTCGACACTAGCACTCCCTCTAGAAAAGTATTTTTGAGGGAGGACGAACCACTTCTCGAAGATGGTCTTGCTGAACGGAATAGGCGAGGCCCTATCTACAACTGACTGGAAATTGTTGAACGGCAACAGGCTAGGAGGCATTGCAATATTGATCGGAACCAATGTGTCGTTGCCCCATTCCTTCTCCCACCCCAACCCCCCTTGTAGTGGACAGTTTGTGGATGTTGTTGTGGATTGCAGTTGTTATGAACTTTAGTACTTCTTAGTGTTTGGTTTAGCTCTTAAACGTTTAAACGTTTTCTACATTTGGATGACTAGTGTTTGATGACTGGCGTTTAAACGTTTCCACCTTTTGGACTTAAGTTGTTATGGACTCATTTCGTTTGGGTTTAATGTTCAATATCCTTCTGCGAGGAAGTTTCTGAGATAGATAAGATATGTCAGGAGTTATTCTTTTGTTGGCATAGACATCAATTTTATTGGCAAGGAAAAATCATCTACTGGCTAGTAAGCAAAAATCACGAACATTTGTCTTTTGCATCGTCGACAAAATATTGTGATTTTGTGTTTTGTATTACGTAATATCGTGAATGAAGGTGCTATAGTAGTCATAGATTGTGTTTATTGTTGCATTCTACATAGTTGTCACATGAGCGTCTGATCATCTCTTTCAAGATAGAAATTTTATTCATTTTTGTCCTGGCAGGCATATTATTTTTACCGGCATGAATTATGTCATTACTGGCTAGGTTGTTTTCTTTATTGGCACGACTGTTACCAATTAGAGGTTATAGTTGGACATTATTGTGATTTTGTGGTTTGTATTTCATAATGTTGTGAATAAAGTTGCAAAAGTAGTCCAACACAAACAAAAGATATAACCAATTGGACTGTTTGTTGTGAATGAAGATGTCAGTTATGTCACCCTTATATAACCCTAAAGTCTTAAGAAAATGTGTAACCGATTTGATGAGTACCCTAACTTCAAAATATCAGAGTTAAGTCCAACACAAACAGCAGCAGTAAAGTGCCGGACCAGATAAACGAATATCACTGCGTTTTCAAATAGGCGCACAACCCATCATTTGACATATATTTCTGCTGATATCCCATGGTAGGATGATTCCCTCTATCTAGGGATGGCAATGGGTCGGGTGGTGGGTGGATGGTCCAAATTTTTACCCGATCCACCACCCAGAAACCACCACCCACCCGCCAACCCTATCACCCGCCCCGTTTCACCCGTCACCAATTGGGTAATCGAGTGGATCGAGTGAAAAATTTCTCGTCCAATTTAAGCAAATAAATCTAAAAAAAAAATTTAACAAATTAAAAAAAAAATAGCCCCTAATTAACTTAAAATTCAGCGTTAAAAAAAACAACCCTTGTTTAATACTACTAAAAACCAACCCATAATTAACATAAAATTCAGCCTTAAAAAAAAAGCCCTTATTTAATATATAAAAAAAGCCCCCATTTAACAAATAAATGGTTAGTGTTGGAAGAGAAATATTTTATATAGATATATAATATTAAAAATATGTCAGGTGATGTACAGGTGAAATTAATGTCACTCGAATCCGACCCGCCCCATCACCCGTCCACCCGTCACCCGTTTAATATCCACCTTGTATCGGATTTTCACCCGTTTTTTTTTTATCGGGTGAAGCGGATATCCGTCGGATGCGGGTGAGATTGCCACCCCTACCACTATCATGAAGAGGAGGACAAGTTTCAACCTCCGTGTGTCGCTCTTCTCCTGGCCCTTGGCGACTTCCCACATGAATTGAAGGTCTTTGACCTTCACCTTATCTATGTCGAAGAAGTGTTTCACAATGTCTTTGTGATCTTCCTTCACAAAATCATGGTTGCGGCGTCCACGGATTAGGCCGGTTACGAGATAAAATTTCTTCATCGAGAATCGGAGCAGCTTCCCCTAGACCTAGTACCAACTCTCACACTTCTTCAAGGTCTTGAGTTGCCACTCAAGGAAGTAGTGAATGAGGGCACAACAGTAGGGGACGCTATTCCCGGTCATCACAATGTCTCCAAGCTTGCTTTCCTTCAACATCTTCCAGTCTAGTAGCGAGGCCTTCGTCCATGCGATCAAGGAGGGCCATCTTGGAGAAGTGGTTGGACCTCCCTCTGAAGTACTTCTCCAGGGGAAGAGCTAATGTCGAATGCACATATATCTCACTTCATGAGTAACATCACCAACACAAATACAGGACATCACTAATCTACAATATACAAGTATTTACCTTTTCGCTCGACGGTGTGTAGACCTTCCCTTCTTTAATTATAGGCATGGCTCCAGGGGGTTTCAAACCTGTGAAGAAATTGTACAATTTAGTATCAAGTTGGTAACACTAGCGCCAATAAAGAAAACATCCATGCCAGTAATTCCATAAATCGTGCCAGTAAAAAATTTATGTCTGCATGTACACAAAACATTCTACGATTATCTACAAGCCTCAAAGGAGACTCTTGAAATATATACTCAAATGCTCATCTCACAACAATGTAGATTGCAGGAAATGACATATATCTACAACTAATTTGGCACCTTACTTCACAACATAAATGTACAACTAATGCAAGAAAATTTTGCACCCAATTTCGAAAGGTTAGATGCTCATATGAAAACATTGCAGAATGCAACAATGAACACAATCTATGACCACGTTTTCAGCTTCATTCGCAACAATATGAAATACAAACCACAAAATCACAATAATCTACAACTATAATCTCTAATTGGTAACAGTAGTGCCAATAACAGTAAAAATTTAGCCAGTAATGTCACAATTCAGGCCAGTAATTATAAATTGCTTACCATGACAGAAATGAATAAAATTTGTCTCTTGATATTGATACTCATATAACCAAACCGCCCTATTTCGACCTTATCTTTGTCGAAGAAGCATTTCAATTCCATTCTACCCTATTTCGACCTTCAATTTCATCCTTCAATGGCGATTTCCCAACTATATCAACAAGAGACAAATTTGTCTCTTGTTCATCATCTCCCCCCATTTTCCCCAACGTCCCCACTTCGAGATTCAAGAAATTCAACACTCCAAACAAATTTTTCAAGTGAAGAGATCGAGGATGATGACTTACTTGATTTCGCACGAGGGGTTCTTCTTCAAAAATGCTAGAATTGTTGTTCTCTTCGTTCTCCCTTTTCGATTCGCCTAGTCCACTTCTCTTTCTCTCTCTCTGTTGTGGTTTCAAGGGCACCTTCACTACTCCTTCAACGACGTTTACCCAACTTCAATGAAGGTGCTTCAATGGTGGCTTCCCTCTTTCAATGGCGGTTTCCACTTCTCTTTCTTTCTCTGTTGTTCTCTTCGTTACCCGGATTTGCAAGTCTTTTCCACAGGTTATTTTTGCAAAATTTTGGACACTTTTGCCACTTTTTCAAATTTGGGTCGGCGGAGTTAGTTTTGCAAAGGCCCATCTTTTTTGGTATATTCCATACCATTTCCTCTATGATTTATCTACACACAAAAAAAAATCCATCCACTATGAGTCTATGCTAATGTCAAACACATTTCAACACCACTTACTGCCTTTGGCAGCCATAGCAAGTAGCTTCCGCACACCTTCTCTAATCATTCACCTTTGCCAAATAGCTTCAGACCATCGTCCCTCCTCTTTCGCAACAACCCTACCCTACCCACTCTCTTTTGAGTGGCGTTTTTGTCGTCGCCGCCCGCTTCATCTCCTTCCTTGCTCATCAACAACTCCCCAACTCCCACCCGTGCCTGCATCCACGCTGCCACTCGCAACACCCATGGCTCTCGTTTGCCACCATCGCCACTATCAACCTTCTTACCATTAGTCACCGGTATCGCCGCCTACTAATTCGCCAACCCAGTGCCACCTTGGCCTACTGGGGTCTATGACCACCCACCCCGGACTCACCGCCTCCCTCCTACTTCATCTTCGGTGGCCCTACTCTCCAAGTCGTCCTTTTTGTTCATTGTACGAGGCTCCGACGCCATCTTCCCACCCAATGTTGCCCTCCTCTCCTTGTGTGGGCACTTCGTCGGTCTAGCCTACGACCGACCTCTTCTCCCTCGGCCACCTTGACACCACCCACCTCCAGCCTAGTGCCCTCTGCCAGTTTTAAGCGTTGTTCCAACGCTATCTTTATTTTTAACAAAAAATTGAATGACAAGTTGGAAAAAAAAAGGGGTTTGTGAGCCTTATTGGTTCGTTTTCTAACCGTTTTATGGCATTCTAGCCTATTTATTGCTATTGTTTATTTATTCATGTCTCGTCTTATACATTTCTGAAGGTTCGATAAAGTAAAACAAAGTAATATAGAAATACTTTAGAAGGGGGGTTGAATAGAGTATGCCGGTTTTTCGCAGATAGTCTCAAGACTTTTGAAGCTCGTGCAAAACCCTTTGAGATTAGACTTAGTCTTTTCTCTGAAAACCTGAATCACAAAGTTAAACGATCGAACCAAGTGCGGAAATAAGGTAAAGCAGTAAATAAAGGACTCGATGAGTTGTTTACGAGGTTCGGCACGAACTTGGCCTACGTCCCCGCCTAGGGTTCTTCCACAACCCTAGGATTCAACCGGTTTTTATTGATTCACAAGACTTAGGATCCTAATAGCTCACCGAGAAGCCTCTCTTTTATACAATTGCAATCTAGTCAACTCACGTTCCCGTGGAGTCCTAGACCAATCTAGAAGAGCCCCACCTCTCTCAGCTATCTAGTACAATCCTCATACACTTAGTGAATCAATCACCTAGTGTTCACTTCCTGAGTTACAAACTCTCGAGTATAACACTCTCTTGAAATATATCCTATAAGCTCACTTTGTATCTCTCAAATGCTTTGAATCAAAATATAAGACTCTTAAGAACAACCAGAGAGAGAACACGAAGAAGAGAGAAGTATGCTTGAAGACTGAGTGCGATGTAGAGCGTTGATGTGTAAGAGTTCGTCAGTCTTCCTTGTCTTCTTCATCTCCTTTATATAGATCAACTCGGCCCCTAGAGATCTTCTTCAACGGCTAGAACTAATTGTGGCTTGGGAAGAAATCTCCATGATCTTCTATATTTGGAAACTCGGATGCCATGATCTTCCAATTTGAACTCTCTCAATTTCAATCTTATGGAAGGAAATAATTTTCGAAAAGCTTCCTGAAATGTTAGTATATAATATCTGGAAGCATATAATAATATATAATAATATTCGGACATAATATAATAAAGTACAGGTTTTGAAACTAATTTCGATTTTCATCAAAGGGAGTGGAGTTATCAATCTCCCCCTTGATGAAAGACAAAACCTGTGCATCCCTGCAACTTAGTCAAGTAATAATATCATAAGCAAAATCGGACTAAGTACCTGCATGGGTTAGACAAATGTTGGATCATAAGTTTTCAAAGTCAACGAGAAACATCCAACAAGGTAAAACAAAACAAGGACTTCCAAGACCCTTGGTTCACAACAGTCTAAACCCTTGTTATCGTCTTTGAGGGTGTAAGATGGGTTTTGGGATTTGTTTTGGCAATGGTATGGCTAGAGTTTTGGTATGCGCGTTGGTGTACTTTGCTCTTCATTGAGAAATTCTAGGTTCACCGAAAGCAAGCTTTTGAACGTTGTGGAAATGCGATCGATACCTGTTGATTCTATTTAGAGTCCATGTTGAGGTATCCGCTAGTGAGCCCTAGAGTTCTTTGTGAACGTCTTCCGTTTGGTTGGTCAGTTCGTTGGTTCTGCTAGCTTGTAGGTTACAGTGTAGATGGGTTGTACTTTATTTTTGCATTTTCCTTTCCGTCATTTGCTTCTTGTTATTTCCTTTTAGTCATTTGCTTCAGTTATTTGATTCAGGTTGCACATGATGGTTAGTCCATCTCCCGACTTATCCGGGATCTTGATTTCTCTAGACAACTAGATAATAGAATTTCTTTCTTTATATAAAAAAAACACATTTCAACACATAGGCTACCATCATCGAACACAACCACCACACACAATTCCACAACACAATAGAGAGAGATATCAAGATGGATTCGAGAGCGTATACGAGCAAGCATGGAACCACGAATAAAATTTGTGATGGGCTAAATTTGCATATAATTTTGATTATTTTTCTCCTTTATTGATATTAAAATTAAGAATTAAAAAATTAATTAATATATATAATAGATCTATAAAAGGAGAAATAATCGCTCCAACAAATATGATCAAGGGGAAATGACCGCTCCAAACTCCGAAGGCATTCATACAAGGAAGAAAAAAAATACGTAAATGGGTAGGCATTTGGCTTCTATGGGTATTCGAACACAAAACCTCTCTCCTTCTAACATAACTCCTTGTCAACTACACAAACAAATAACATTTGTAACTATCTATCTATTTTATTTCTGAAATGGGGTGGGCTGCAGCAAACCTCATCCTACCTTAGGGCCGTCCTTATATGCGAGCCACTATCAAAGACTGGCTCAACAAGCCAAGTTGAAAGAGAGAGAACAACTGAGAGACGGAGAGAGGGGATTAATTGGATGCGACTATGCGAGCACGAAGCACTGGTGATAAGAGCGTCGCCAGTCGAAACAGTGAGATAACGACAGATGGGAGAAGCACGGATGGGAGACGTCAGTGCCAGGACGGATGGGAGAAATGAGTAGTCATGAATCGGGACTGAGTTTGAGGAAGGAACTGGAGTTTTAGGGTTAGTTGGAGTTATGAAACCCTTTGATTTTTTTTTAACTCAATCACCCAGACTTGTCAATTCCCCCCCCCCCCCCCCCCAACCACCCAAAAAATCGCCAAGCCAGCTCTCTACCAAGCCAAGCCTGCCAAACACCTTGACTCATAGGTATGCGGGCCTGCGGCCACATCCAACGTCTAGGCGGCCGCCCAAGGCGCTTTTCAGAACATTGAAAAATAGACAAGTGATGATTTGTTAACAAAAACCATTTAATGAGTAATTTTCTATAATTTCATATTTAATGGGTGGTCACGTGTAAAAATACATATTTAGTGAGTATTTTTTTATATAAAATTTCCTATAATATATTATATTATAATTTCATTCTTTTTAGTAAAATACCCCTCTTCCTTCTTTTTTTTGAGTTCAAATACCCATCTTCCTAGTAATGAAATTGTTTTTAGACAGAGCAATGATTCCAGTTTCTGTTGTCGGTTGAGTTCCCATGATTTACTTTCTCTCATAATTTATGTCAAGTCGAAGGGTGAGGGGCGTCCGGGATGAGCGATTTCAACTTCTTGGACAAGAAATTGTATTTAGATAAATAATCTGAGCGACCCCAACAACTTTTCTAAAACAGAAAAAAAGGAGAGATTTTAGAGAAAAGACATTTTTTCTTCCTAACAACTTTTCCAAACTCATCTCTAAAATAGAGAAATGGATGGAGAGAGAGGAAAATTTTCTAAATTTGTAGGAAGAAAAGTTGATCTCTATAATTTAATGTTCACTTGTTCATGTATAGAATTTAATGACACAACCCCGCATTCTAATAAAATATATATAAATCCATTGAAAATAATAATAAGATTAAATTTGAATAATATTTTAATCCAATTTTATGATAACTTTGATAGTAATAATCTAAATTTAATATTAATACCATTTAAAAATAAATATCAAATTTATTACTAGAGTTTGTTTAAAAAAAATCATGTGAGAATATAACAATAATAATAATAATAATAATAATAATAATAATAATAATAATAAATTAATATGTCGTGTAAGAGCATATGTAATATATACTAGTTCACCAACAAATGTGGGGTTAAATGTTAGAATTAAGTTTAAATGAAATTTTTAGAAATATAGAATCAAATATCTTTAATAAATGCATTTATTTATTATAATCTTTATAAATGTAAAAATATGTAAAATAGAGAGACGGTTAGAGTTTGAGTGAATTTGTTTTTAGAAATTTTGATATTTTAATATTTATTTTAGAGATTTTTTAGGAAATTTTGCCCTCTCAGAGCATCTTCCCTCGTAAGCCATAATGGTTAAGGGAAATAGCCTACCAAAACAGAATATTCTATAGAATATTCTCTTTTAGCCTATTATACGGTTTTGTTGTTCCCACCGTAGGCCAATTTTGGAAGGCTAAATTTCCTATAAATACTAATATAATTTAGAACTTTCACATCTCATTTCCGTCACTCGATTCTATTTTTAGTAAAGTAAGCAACATAATAATTATTTTTATTATAATTTTGATGAATCTATAATTAAAAAAATTTAATATCATTTTCTAAAAATATTATTTATGCAATGATAATTTAAATATGTCAAATATTATATTCATATCGAATAACTCTTGAATATCTTTAAAATACTACAACTTTTATTTTTAATTAAAAATCACAACTATATAATATATAGATTTATAATTGTATTATTTAGATTTACATAAATATTAAACACTTAAAAATAAATAAATTAATAGCATTTGGTCTTCCAAAAAAGCAAGTCAAATTTAACCTTTGTTTTGAAAATAGGTCAAAAACAAAAAGACTAAAATGGGTTTTGGCATGGGATGAAAGTAAAATTTGGCCAAAATCCCATTTTTTGACTTACCTTGATGGTTTCTCAGTGAACTTAAAAAAAAAATATTACAGCTAAAATATTTTTCTGTTTTGGGGAACTTAATCTGATCCTTTCGTTTTTTTAATCAGAAAGTAAATCTTACCCTTTAAAAGAGCACAAAGACACCGCTTTGTGAGGGCAATTTCGTATTTTCATCTGAAAAATTAAATCCAAGCGAACCAACTGGTAAAAAAAGGATACAGGACGAGGAGGAGAGAGACAGACTCATACAAAAACATACAGAGAGAGAAAGAGAAAGAGAGAGCAGAAGAGAGAGAAGGAGAGAGTGAAATTTGTCTCACAGAGAGAGAGAGAGAGAGGAGATCAGTTTTTTTTTTTTTTAATTTTTAGGATTTGCAGTTAAAAATTGAATCTTTTGTACAACGCAAATGGCGTCCGACCAGCAGATAGGGGAGACGGTGGACTCCCTCTTGCGGGAATCAACACCAGGCACCATCACCACCCTAAACGACGTCGTTCACCTCCTCCAGTCCCGTCTAGGGTTCGACCTCTCCCACAAGATCGACCTCATCCGCTCCCGCGTCATCGCCTTCTACTCCCGCCACCACCCCGTCCCGCCTCCTCAGCCGCGCCATATCCCGCCGCCTCCCGTCGCCCAAGGACATGTCTTCACCTCCGCCGCTCCTTACCAGCAGCTCCACTACCCTCACCCCCACCAGGGCCCTGTCTTCCGCAACGCTACCGAGATCAGCTTCTCCCAGCCCCCTCCCAACCCGAATGTCGCCGCCCCCGATGCTCCGTCGGCCAAGGACGGGTTCGTTCTCTCTTCTCGGTTGCTTGATTTTACGAATTTGGTGCTTTTACTGCTGGATTTGAACTGGTTTGCCTTGTTATGTGTTTATGCCTCTTTTGAGTGTGAGTTAGGGTTTGAATTTGGGGTTTCTTTCAGCCGAGCTACTTACTTAGGGTTTGAAGTTTGTTCCTTTTTCTTTAGGGTTTTTATGTGTCAGGTGATTGTGTTATGGGCTCTATGAGCATTTGAACTATGATATCGTATACTACTAAATATGGCAATGTTTCCATGGAGCTTGAGAGGGAATGGGAATAGAAGTGTTAAAATTGTTGATTGATTATGCCAAACCAGGAAATTAGCAATGAATTCCTTTCTTATTTAGGGGGATGGAGTGATCCCCATTGATAAACTCCATTGCCTCCGTGGAGTTAATGTTTCTATATGTGAACACATAAGTAGTGCTGCAGGGCTCCTTTTGAGGTTGCATTCAGTTCAGTTTAGCGGTTCTTTAAGCATCATCTAAGTATTCTGTTCTCATATTTGTAATTTGGATATCAATTGACACGAACCATTTTCATGAAAATGTATCTCAAACTTTACAATTTACATAAGATTTTTATTGTTTGAGTGATGCGTTTAAGAAATTTACTGCAGTTCTCAAAGCAGACCCAAGAGAAGAGGAGGTGCAGGAGGCCTTAACAAGCTTTGTGGTGTTTCTCC
The DNA here is from genome assembly GCA_037127255.1 of Persicaria tinctoria. Lineage (NCBI taxonomy): Eukaryota > Viridiplantae > Streptophyta > Magnoliopsida > Caryophyllales > Polygonaceae > Persicaria > Persicaria tinctoria. Next base: position 66,854,365 of record JBANSL010000013.1, read on the forward strand.
TGAGCTGCAAACGATTGTTGGGCAGCCAGCAATGACAAGGACTGAGGTAGATAAAAAAAAAAATTAATCCTTTTCATTTCTCTATATCATAGTGTGTTATATAAAGATTTTGGCCGGTGGAAATCATTCAGATGAGGCAAGGACTTCTGGCTGAAAGAAGTTCATATCTAATTATATTAAATTTTTTTGCTGATCATTCCTCTTTGACAGATTGTCAAGCAGCTCTGGGTATACATCAGAAAGAACAATCTCCAAGATCCAAGCAACAAAAGAAAGATAATTTGTAATGATGAGTTGCGGTTGTTGTTTGAGACAGATGCTACTGACATGTTTCAGATGAACAAGCTGCTTTCGAAGCATATTTTGCCTCTTGATCCTTCAAGTAGGTGAAAGCAACAGCAATATAGTGCATTTATCCTCATCGAGCTCTTTAATCTGAAATATTTGCATCCATTTTATGTTAATTGCAGAGGAGGCAGGCCCGCAGTCTAAGAAGGTCAAGGTAGATGAAGAACCTGAGGCGAAAAATACTGAATCTAACCCTAACCCCAACCCTAACCCTAACCCTAACCCTGAGACTAAGCCTGAGCCTAACCTTGACCCTGACCCTGTTGTTTTATCTGAAGCTCTTGCGAGCTTTTTGGGTGAAAGTGGGAGAGAGATGTCCCAGTCTGAGGTCTTTAAGCGCTTTTCGGAATATGTTAAAGCGCAAGGTCTGGAGGTATACTAGTTTATCTACTTTGCATGTTCTAAAATTTCCACCACCTTGATTTTGAAACCTGGAGATGTCCTCATCACTTTCCTGCAAGTTGTTTCATCTTCTGCATTGCACTTCTTTTGTGCTGGGAAAGCATAACTATGATCCTTGCATTGTTTAAATTTGTTTTGCCTAAACATTGCTCTTTCTCATGCCTTTACAACCACTGTTGTTCAGTTTTTCTAGTTGTCTTGTCATTAAAGTGCATTTCTTAAGGTGTACGGTGACTGATACTTTTTTTTTCTATACCTCAGGATCCTTCAAACTCGGTGATCATATGTGATGCAAAGCTTCAGGAACTTCTTGGATGTGATAGCATTCCTGCTGCGGGGATATATGACACGCTGGCCCGCAACCATCTTTTCCAGAGATCATAATATCAGTTTAGTGGTAAGCACCTAGTTTCCCATCCTCAATGTGATCTTTGCAATTTTCCATCTGTTATGCAAGCCTGGGTTTTACAGTGTTATACCCTCTTTTATCTTTGAATAAGAATTTCAGTGTTTAACTGAAACTGGAGAGCTTTCCTTAATACTCACATTTCTGCTTATGAAGATATCTGGAAACAAATATGTTTCTTTTGTGTGATATAGTTCATTCAACCACCCTCACTGGACAAGTTCACCTCTTACCAGTTACCAGTTCATGGAATGTTTGGAGCACTGTTATATCTCTGTGCAGCTTCACAACTAAACTCTTTTTCAGTTTTGATAATGCTTGCATCATTATACATCAGGATGCAGTTGTCTGCAGTCTGCACCATAAGTTGCAATTGCTGCTAAGTGATTGCTATTTGTTGTGCTAAGACTGTACAAGTAGGATGAATCTATACTGTATAAATTTTCTTTTGCAATTTGTTGGGCATCCAATGTCCATGTTTGTTCTTTGAAGGCGGTTTTTATTTGGTTTCCCATTGATCATTCATCTTGGTGCTGCTCGTACTATCTGGCACAATTTGAAACAATAAATTCTCCCGAGGAAACAATACTTTGCCAAATTCCAGGCAGTTGCCCGCAATTTAATTTGTTTTTTATGATTCATTCAGCAATTGATCTGCACATGCTTTTATCAAGGCCTTTTGATGGATTCTAATGGTTGATGATGTTTTTCTTGCAGGTGATCTATGTAAAATCCTCGCATCTCTAATCCTATATGATGCTGTATCAAATGGGATTTGAGATGGTCGACTTGGATATGGAGCATAGGTCAGTGTAACTATAGTAGGGTTACAAAGTCTGCTGTAGCTGATGACAAAAGCTCTTTAGAGGAGTAATTTTCTGTTAATTTTTTTTTTGTGATGGGTAGAGGACGAAATGCCCCTTCTCGGAGCTTTCTAACCAGTAGGTCACAGATCTTAAAACTGATGAAGATGTAACAGATTGAATTAAACCCCTAGTGTCTAGCCCTCCCAAAACTTTATGTTATTATTGTAGAGTTCTGAATTTCTAATGTAATGTCTATATGTTGAAGAATCATTTCTTATGACATGTTCAAGGAAATGCCCTTTGTTTGTAGACCATATATTTGTCTGTTGGTTATTTCTGTAGCTTCATTCATGTGGTAATCTGTCTTAACTTTTCAACAAACTAGGTTCAGGTTTTACTCTCCTCTTTGCCCTTTTGACTGTTCTTGTTTCTTTTGTAAGATTGGTTATGGTTTGCTAACTTTACTTGGATCATTGTGGAGATTTGTGTGATCTTGCATAGAATTGGAGATTTGGAGTGGATTAGTTGATTGTTTATTTTGTTGGGCCGAGGCCCAAATTAACCATTGGGCTGAAAGCTTTTGCCAATTGGGCTTCACAACCTTCTCTAACTCCTTTGGGTGAACTTGCCCAAGGGGTTGTTACTTGTTTAGTGGAAGCGAAAAAGGCAACAATGATGGTGGAACTTGATGATCATCGGACTCCGATGATCATCAAGTTCCACCAAACAACATCGAAGAACACTCGGGTGGAGGCTCGCTCAAAGCATGGAAACCCAAATCTCAAGAAAAATTGTAACTAGTAAAGAAATCCACAACACAATTGTCTTCCCGAAAGATGTGAATTAAAGGGATTGTCCAACACCCAACCTCCCAAATTAGTCTTGGTCATTCAACATGCACTTGCGAAATTCCCCTTGGTTGGATGATCCGTATGAATGTCACGGATTGTTAATTTGATCCTTTGCATTATCCGCGGCATCAAAGGCGCGGGATTCTCACCCACCCATTATACCTTTTGGTGATTGGCGGTTCAATCATTTCTCAATCATGTGTCATTAAAGCACTCTTTTCTAGAAATAAATAAATCATTTTTATTCCATAAATATATCATTTTAAAGGGTTAATTTTGTTTAAAAAATGTCATTTTAAGTTTTCTTTTTTGAATTATTACTTAATACAAAAAAGGTATTTTGGGTTTTTTTGAATTATTACTCTATACAAAAAAAAAAGTATTTTGGGTTTTACTTTATGAATATAACCCTATACGGAGTATTTTGTTTCAAAAATAGATGGTATTTTATGGTTTTTAGGCAGGGGATTGTAATGATTTGTGTGTTGATGACTTTTGAAAAGAGTTGTTGACCAAAAAAACTTTTGAAAAGATTTTGATTGATTAAAATGTATAATGAGTATTAAAAAAATAATAAAATTTATGAAAAAGTAAGTTCAATGATGATATTTTTTTTTAAAGTTAAGTGTTTTATTAAAACTTGTGCAAATGGCTAAAAACTCGTGTATCTTGTAATTGAGAGAGTATATGTTACTATGATTTAGAAGAGTATTCCGCCTGATTTTTTTCCCTCATAATTAGACATTTAGACCGTTATAATAGATTAACGGGGGAAGGGGGATTTGAACTAATGATCTATTGGTCACTACATACATCTTTACTAGTTAAAGTAGTAACACTTGAGAGAGTATTCGGACTCATGGGAGTATAATTAAAGTGTATCCAGCTTTCACCAAAAAAACTTGCCTTTAAGTTTTAAGATGTACTTATTATGCTCCACAATAAAAGTCCCTTGACTTTTTGACACGCGTTTTAAAGAGGTATAAACTCTATAAAATATTTTGTTTAAAAAAAATTGTTTTTATAAGTTCATACTTATGATTAACAAGTATTAAATTATTAAAAAAAATCGATTAAAAAAATAATATTTTATAGTGTTTTTTTTGATCGAATTTTCAGTGTTTTTACTTCTTAATTCTTTAAAAAGCATGCAAAAAAATAATATTTATAGTGTTTTTACCTATTGCTAACTACTTTGTTCGAGGAATTTGTAAAACAAGAGGGAGCACCCAAAACAAGTACATGAGACGCCGACAATGATGGAAGCTCAAATATCACATAATGTACATGCCATGCCATTGCCAGATCGATTGATCGATTCCATGTGGGTAAAATCTAACCTCTCTCTAGTATTAAAGTGTATTGTTGCTACTCAATTAATAGGATAGTCATCATAATTTGGGGTCTAAGTGATTAAAGAGTGCAGCTTGATTGATTCTGCAACTTGCACAAGCTAAATGATACGGAGTAATTGATTGAAACGGACATATATAATTATTGCGACATGCGTAGACTGAGTGATAATGAATTTAGATAATTTACTTTGAAATATTTCTTTTCAATTTGTTTAGGCATGAAAATTAAATTGATCTATCGAGGATGCATTGTTGTGGTGAATACTGGTTCTGTAATGTTTCACATCATATATTTACAAAAACTGTAATTTGCTCTTTTTCTTATTTTCTTATTTTTTCAAAAATCACTTCTTTTATTTGGCTTAGTAAACTAGTTGAAGTTTTGCAATTGATATTCACAATCCATGAGATTCGAGACTTGATTACTACAATTAACATTGTACGCTTACGGGGTGTTGGTTCTAGGATAAAAGAGCTAGAACTCGAGAACCAACAACACCGTAGTCTCGAGGAATTCGTATTTCGATTATTCAACTATCATTTGTTTGAAGCCTTGAATAGTCATTGATCTCAATTATAAATTCACAACCTTAGAATTAGTAGGTTTTGTTCATTTCTCATGTGTAAAATTTGAAGTCATACATAAAACATAGACAATCAATTCTAGAAAGCATAATGTATGAATGTAATGCACCTTCATCAAATTCCAAAAATCAAATAAGAGATATGAATAAATTGTAATTCGGATGATACAAAAACCCCTAATTTTGACCCAAAAGTCGAATAAAAAGAACCCTATTTTTCGCAAGCTAAAGAAATCCATTCATACATGTCCATGGTCATCGTCTTCCACTCATCGTTCGACATCTTCAACACGTACTAGTTGCTGGGTTGGACGCTTCTCTTCTCTTCTCCGTCTTCCACCTACAAAGCATGCGTTCTCCATCTCCGGTTCTCTTTCGGTTGAACGCTTAAGTTGAATTTTATATTTTTTATCTTTTTTAAAAAAAATAAAGGTTTAAATTTAAATTTAACGAAAAATAGAATATCATATATAAAATATAACCAAAACTCAATAGTACCACGTGAATATGTCAAAATTTTGTATACCTCAAGAATAAGGCTTTACCTCAAGGTACACTGGAATTTTTGTATTTTTTATTAATCAAATGATATTTTAACATCAAGGTAACTCTACCAATTAGATAATGATTTTGGATCTACCCTCCCACGTCATGGTGTAGATCATGCAATGTGTTATAACGAGAATAAAAATAGCGAAGAACAACACAAAGATTTACGTGGTTCGACAATGGTGTGTTACCTACGTCCACAGGTAGAGAATCAGATTTCTTATTAGAGGAAGCAAAACAGATTAGGGTTACAAAGGGTCGGCGTTTCATGAGTATATGAAAAGACTCATGAAACCCTAAACAGACAATGGACTGAAAGCCAAAAATAGACGCGCCCTTAGCCCCTGCCAGGGGCGCGTCGTCCCCTGAACTCCCGACTCGCTGACCGGTTAGCGAGACCACCGCTGGGGGGCTCCGCCCTCAAAAACCCCCGATGCGTCGCCAATCAACGATGATTCAAGGTACATTTCTTCTCATCACCGGCATGGCTCGGATGCCCTAGTGGTCGCCTCACGTACAAAACTTGATGATCTTGTCAATAAAGATGCACTTTAATGATGGGTCAAAAGTCTAGCACAACTCAAATAGTTGTTGCTTTAAAAAAAAAGGGAAATTTCGGTTGGTGCCCCTGAGGTTTTGACAATTTCGCTTGGTGCCCTAAGGTTTTATTTTGTCCGGACGGTGCCCTCGAGTTTTGTCAAAAGTCCGCCTCATGCCCAAAACTCGTATTTTCACTTTTTTAAATCAATAAAATGGCCCATTATTTTTCCTTATTTCACAAGACCCCCTTTATTTTCAACAATGAATAAAATTAGGGAAATTCCGTTTGGTGTCCCTAAGGTTTGGACGATTTCGCTTGGTGCCCTAAGGTTTTATTTTGTCCGGATGGTGCCCCTGAGTTTTGTCAAAAGTCCGCCTCATGCCCAAAACTCATATTTTCACTTTTTTCAATCAATAAAATGGCCCATTATTTTTCCTTATTTCACAAAACCTCTTTTACTTTTAACAATGAACAAAATTACCTATTATTTATCTAAATTCAAGATAAAATTGAAAAAGCCACCTTTATTTCTAAAATTTAACAAAATCACATATTATTTTCAAAACTTTTATCACAAAATCACCCTTCTTCCAAAATTTTAACACAAAATAATTACGGTTTTTAAAATTATACAAAAGGCATATTAGTTTCCATACTTTGAAAAAATAAAATAAAAACACTCATTATTTTCCAAAACAATATTTAACACCTATTATTTTCCAAAATAATATTTAACCTATAATTCACTAAATTTTAACAATTGTAAATGCGGTTGATCATATGGTGGCTCAACATTTTGGTAGTATATTTTTTTTCGGTTCAATCTGTAAACCCAAAATTATTATTTTTTTCAATTTAATATTTAGCCACAATCTTACAGATTACTCAATCGGGTCTTTGGGTTTCACCTGACCCGAAAATGTCGGATCGGGTCGAGTTGACCCAGCATGAACCATCCTAATTGATCAATCTTACAGATTACTCGATTAGAATTTTATTGAAAAAGTAATGTAAAAAATAAATTAAAGGGTGGATTGATGAATAAGAGAGTGGATTTTTTTTTTACCCAATACTCAATTAGAATAAAGGAGAATTATTATTTTTTCTAATCAAAAGTATGGTTTTATGATTTTTTCCTTTTTGTAATTTATAGTAGGGGTGGGCACAAATCCCGCAAATCCTGGGCCCATCTCGGTCCCGTCTCGGGCCCGTCCCGATCCCGGTGGGATTTGGAAAAAAAAATAGTGAATCCCGTCCCGCAAAATTTATGCGGGACTGGAGGCGGGACGAGGATTCCTTATCCCGCAAATCCCGTCCCGTCCCGCATATATTTTTATTTTTATTTATATTTCTATACATATTACTCTTTTGTATACATTACATGTATACAGTATATATATATATATTGTATACTTAATTTATATACTCCGTATTGTATACTTAATTTGTGTGAATACACACTGTATACACATATCACATATATATACAGTGTACGTATAAACTAACATGATATTATATATAGTGTATTTACTTTATATCAGTGTGTATATATATAATTATATGTATGATCGATGTGTGTAGTGTGTATATATATAATGAAAATCGTAAAATATTATAAATCTATATATGTTTCGGCTTTGAAAACCGTAAAATATATAGGAATTTTAGATTTTTTTATAATATTTTTTATTTGAGGGACAAGGCTCGTCCCGTCCCGTCCCGTGAGGGACAAGGCCCGCGCGGGATTGAAAAAAAAGTAGTGAATCCCGTCCCAGTCCCGTCCCGCGCCCACCCCTTATTTCTAGGTCAATTTTTTTTTCAAAAAATGTGAGGGTGCATTGATGCAAACTTTTTATAAATAATGGGTGGTATGTTATGTATATACAATGTTTGACAAATAATGAGATTTTTTTTTTGCAAAATATAAAAAATAATGAATCTTTTGTGTAATGTTAAAATTAAAGGTTGATTTTCTTCTAGAAAATGTTGTAACAAAGGGTGAGTTTTTGCTAAAATTTTGGAAATTATGTGTGATTTTATTGAAAAAAATATCTAAGGTGTTTTTTTTTTCACTTTTACGTTGGATTTAGTTAAAGAATAGGTAATTTTATGGGAAATTCCGGTTGGTGCCCCTGAGGTTTTGACAATTTCGCTTGGTGCCCTAAGGTTTTATTTTGTCCGGACGGTGCCCTCGAGTTTTGTCAAAAGTCCGCCTCATGCCCAAAACTCGTATTTTCACTTTTTTAAATCAATAAAATGGCCCATTATTTTTCCTTATTTCACAAGACCCCCTTTATTTTCAACAATGAATAAAATTACCTATTCTTTAACTAAATCCAACATAAAAGTGAAAAAAAAAACACCTTAGATATTTTTTTCAATAAAATCACACATAATTTCCAAAATTTTAGCAAAAACTCACCCTTTGTTACAACATTTTTTAGAAGAAAATCAACCTTTAATTTTAACATTACACAAAAGATTCATTATTTTTTATATTTTGCAAAAAAAAAATCTCATTATTTGTCAAACATTGTATATACATAACATACCACCCATTATTTATAAAAAGTTTGCATCAATGCACCCTCACATTTTTTGAAAAAAAAATTGACCTAGAAATAAGGGGTGGGCGCGGGACGGGACTGGGACGGGATTCACTACTTTTTTTTCAATCCCGCGCGGGCCTTGTCCCTCACGGGACGGGACGGGACGAGCCTTGTCCCTCAAATAAAAAATATTATAAAAAAATCTAAAATTTCTATATATTTTACGGTTTTCAAAGCCGAAACATATATAGATTTATAATATTTTACGATTTTCATTATATATATACACACTACACACATCGATCATACATATAATTATATATATATACACACTGATATAAAGTAAATACACTATATATAATACCATGTTAGTTTATACGTACACTGTATATATATGTGATATGTGTATACAGTGTGTATTCACACAAATTAAGTATACAATACGGAGTATATAAATTAAGTATACAATATATATATATATATACAGTATACATGTAATGTATACAAAAGAGTAATATGTATAGAAATATAAATATAAATAAAAATATATGCGGGACGGGACGGGATTTGCGGGATAAGGAATCCTCGTCCCGCCTCCAGTCCCGCATAAATTTTGCGGGACGGGATTCACTATTTTTTTTTCCAAATCCCACCGGGATCGGGACGGGCCCGAGACGGGACCGAGATGGGCCCAGGATTTGCGGGATTTGTGTCCACCCCTACTATAAATTACAAAAAGGAAAAAATCATAAAACCATACTTTTGATTAGAAAAAATAATAATTCTCCTTTATTCTAATTGAGTATTGGGTAAAAAAAAAATCCACTCTCTTATTCATCAATCCACCCTTTAATTTATTTTTTACATTACTTTTTCAATAAAATTCTAATCGAGTAATCTGTAAGATTGATCAATTAGGATGGTTCATGCTGGGTCAACTCGACCCGATCCGACATTTTCGGGTCAGGTGAAACCCAAAGACCCGATTGAGTAATCTGTAAGATTGTGGCTAAATATTAAATTGAAAAAAAAAAAAAATTTGGGTTTACAGATTGAACCGAAAAAAAATATACTACCAAAATGTTGAGCCACCATATGATCAACCGCATTTACAATTGTTAAAATTTAGTGAATTATAGGTTAAATATTATTTTGGAAAATAATAGGTGTTAAATATTGTTTTGGAAAATAATGAGTGTTTTTATTTTATTTTTTCAAAGTATGGAAACTAATATGCCTTTTGTATAATTTTAAAAACCGTAATTATTTTGTGTTAAAATTTTGGAAGAAGGGTGATTTTGTGATAAAAGTTTTGAAAATAATATGTGATTTTGTTAAATTTTAGAAATAAAGGTGGCTTTTTCAATTTTATCTTGAATTTAGATAAATAATAGGTAATTTTGTTCATTGTTAAAAGTAAAAGAGGTTTTGTGAAATAAGGAAAAATAATGGGCCATTTTATTGATTGAAAAAAGTGAAAATATGAGTTTTGGGCATGAGGCGGACTTTTGACAAAACTCAGGAGCACCATCCGGACAAAATAAAACCTTAGGGCACCAAGCGAAATCGTCCAAACCTTAGGGACACCAAACGGAATTTCCCTAAAAAAAAAAATTTAAAATGGACTTCAACTTTACAAGTTATAATTATTACTACGTATATTTTATCTTTTATATCAAGGATTTTTTATTTTTTATTTTTTTGGTTGAAGTAGGGTATGATCCTATTGATACTGAATATGAATATGCACGTACAATATATCATTTTTTTAAAAAAAAATCTCAAAACTTTAGACATATACTATTATAGGATGGAAAACAGTACATGAATTCATTTAATTTGGAGTTTTGGACATCCAAGCTGTACAGTTCTTGTGATGGAGTTGTGAAGTCACATTTCTTTTTTTAATTATCCTGACTTGACATCAAATGATGGTCAACTTAAGTTTTATATATATATATATATATATATATATATATATATATATATATATATATATATATATATATATATATATATATATATATATATATATATATATATATATATATATTTTATTTTATTTTTTTGATTAGGAAAGAATTCGGGTGGGCTGGCCCTACCCGGCAGCATCTTTACGGATGAGGTCACGGAGACCTGGGTCATTTTCGATATCGACTCCTCGGGCAGAGCGGCAAAGGTGTGCAACCTTATCCGCCACTCTATTGCCCATACGAGGAATGTGGGAGAACTCTACTTCTCTCACCGTCGATAGCAAGACTTGAACGTCAGAAAGGATTATTTCTATCTCCCAAGGGCATTTAGATTTTCCTGTTAAATGGTCCACGATTATCTTACAATCGCCTTCAATTTGGATCCTATCTAACTTGAGTCGTAATACTTGATGGACTCCCATTTTGAGGGCAAGAGCCTCTGCTGTAAGCGGATTCTGTTTACCAAGTTGTTGATGGTAAATGGAGAGTGGCCGCCCTTCCCAATCCCTAATAACGACACCGGAAGAGCTGTCGCCATTAGAAAGAGAGGAACCATCGAAATTAAGTGTGTGTGTATATATATATATATATATATATATATATAATTTCTACTACTGTATACAGTAGTAGAAATTAAAATTCGGACAAACTAAATAGGCTAAAAAAAAATTTACATGCATAATTTGTATGAACAAAACCATTAATTTAATAAATAAATAAATAAATATTTTTTTAATTAATTTTCCTTAAATTTTTTTTTCTTAAAAATGGGGTGGATATATATACACACAATAACTTTCACACTTTGCATAGAAGTTTCAACATCAAATATAATATACACAATATATCGATCTTTTTTTTAATATATAAATCACAATATATCCTTTTCTCCAAAGGTATCGATCATCAATGGCTTGTCATTTTTCACAATACCCACCTTGTAAATTTGACATATATATATTGCTATTGAAATGGTCAAATACACAAATATATACAATTGTTTCGACCTACTAGCTTATATATGCAAATTTGTAACTCTAGCTAGCTAGCTAGCTGATTTTGAACTGGTCTTATATTTGAAATATTATTTTTGTATTAAAATTTTTAACAATAAACAAACATGAATTCATTAATTTATGCCCATCGAAGCTGATCTTATCATCCAATTATATTAATTATATGATTGTTATTCATACTTCATTCGATCTTCAACTGTGTGCCAATTGTCATTTATAATAGCCACTGGAAATTTTATTTATTCTCACAATATTATGCTACGGATTAGTAGTCACCCATTTTGAAAATATTGTTTATGGAAGTTTTCATATTGAGGAAAACATTTTCAAAATAAAGTTCTTAATTTATACCTAACGATATGCATTGCAAATACTTTTTTCTCATCTAAGCAATAAAAAAACCAGCTTGTTATATATACATATGGTTTTATATCACCAAATATACGATGATTTTACCAACTTCTGATGTCCTCAAACTTTTTTTTTTATATATATGAAAATTGGATTATTTTACTTAATTATACTCCCTTCATCTCAAAATTTAAATTGAATTTTGCATAAATTTTAATAAAACAATCACCTTTCAATCAACATAATCATTTTATTACCTTTTTTATAAAAGTTTTTATTTTTTAATACGCACTATATTTTTTTAATCAATCAAAATATTTTAAAAAGTCAATAATACACAAATCGATACAGTCATTACTTTTCTATTTAGAAAACCTAAAATGATATTTATTTTAATAATATAAGGTCATGTTTATCAGTTTCTATTCAAGATACTAAAATTATAATTTTTTTTATTCATCTCCTCCCGCTGCATCAGCTTAGCATCCCTTTCTCACTTTTTTCACTTTAACAATAGCATCCCTAACATCTCACAATTTATCTTTTTTTACCATTTCAATTTACGAATATACTCTTCTATAACAATTATTTCTAACATGTTTATAATATGATTATAATATTATATTAGTATTTAATTACTAAAATAACCCTTCTATAACAATTATTTTAGTATTTAATTACTAAAATAACATTTTTTAAAAAAATATGTCAAAACATATTCAAAATTGATGTCTATGTCTAGATAAATATGAATATAGTATTATGGTTTTTTTTTTTAAAATTACATTTTAAATAGCGAAAATAACATTATTTGAATTTAATTAAAATGTGCTAGATTAAATTTCAGCCGTTGCTCCCCTTCAATCTCAACCGCTCCTTCCCACCGCCAGTGAAAGCGTGACACGCATCTCCCCTACCATTTATTATACACGTAAGCACCGATGCTTAATTAGCATCCATTAAGCATCCCTCTCCCCCCTCCTTTAATATTTTACTAATATTTTCCTGTTAAGCATCTTGAATAGTGCACTTATAAAAGTGTTCTAAGAATAAAGATCTAAAATGACTTAAATTTTGAGATGGATGAAGTATCGAAAAAAATGTAAAATAATGGGTACTTTTCAAACGTAACGTTACAACCTAAAACGGCTGTCTTGGGGGCCCACGGGCCTAGTTGTCTCGGGCATCTGGATTACACTCCCAAATACAATAGATGACCCGTTGGCGCGTCCACTGATGTTAACTATCACAATGCTCCGTAGTTTTTTCCACAGTTAGCCTTAGCCGACGCTACCACTCGGCTTGGCTTGATTAAGCCACTATGTCTCCCATCCTTCTCCACTTAAGGGTCCGTTTGACAATCCATTAGTTTTTCTAATCTTTTAGTTTTAATAATTTATAGTTTTAAATCAGTTAAATTTAAGATTTTAATTTAATTAGCTTTTGAAATTGGATTTTAAACAACTACTCACTCCAAACTTTTCAGAATTCTATTCATTGTCTCCTATTTGATCAGCTAATTTGTATCAGCTACTCAATCAGCTGGGTTACCAAACATCTTATTAGCTTATGAAAACTACAATTTGACATATATTTAACACACTTAATCTATCAGCTTCAGCTACCCTATCAGCTTCAGTTACCCCGTCAGTTTTGTGTTACCAAACTGACCATAAACTCAAAGTATAGAGCCGTCAACGTTTTCCAATTTTACAAAAGTCTCTTCTATAAATACGATGGCTACCTCTTTTTTTTTTTTTTTTTTTTTAAAAAAAACAAAGTTAAGAGTTTGAATTGAGATAAGGCTCTATTGATCTAGCACCTATTAAACGTTCTTATAGATGAGACGGTACATAATTTTTAGTCAGTGATGATGATTGAAATACCATCATACAAAATTGAAGATGAGCAACCTTTTTAGTCAATTGATTGATTTTTCGGGACACGGGTTGTAGTAAGTTAGATCAAAACTATGAACCAAGATGAGACAGTCGGTCAACACCATCTCAATCTCTCGCAGACACTTTCCCGTCCCTTATATAGCATTAATGAAAATCAAGTTATCAAAGCCGACACGGACTCACGCCGCAAGGTCTCACATGCCCACACATTTCCAAGGTGGTCTCAGATCATGAAACCTACGTCGGATGCGTTGGCACGGGAGAATGCACATCTTGCTGTCGTGGAAGGGGCAGTTGGATATCGCATTCGGGTAGAGGCAGCGACGAGGGCGTCGCTCGGATGGGACCGTGACCTTGTGTTCGGACACATGCTAGCAGAGGCTCAATATAAAGGCACGAGATGCTTCAGTGGTATTGTCACGTTTGTATGGGGAGTTAAGGTGATGACCCTTCGGATGTTCAGCCATGCTGATCCAGTTTAGTTTGGGGAGCTTGTCGCCAGTCGAGGACTTGACAATAATGAAGGGTGTGTAAGTATGTTGGTCATCCCGCTACATAACTATAGTTGGGGACTGAAACTGCTCTCTTGATGAGCCTAAAGCAAGCCGAAATCACTAGTATCGGTTACATAAGACTGATCTCTTAGAGATAGGGACGCCCCGCGAGCTTCTGCGTGCCAGTCCGTGACACTGCAGCCCTAAAGCATTCTTTGGAATAATACATCAAATAGGCCTCTCCATGCGTATCCCACATATGTGTCGCGTGTGTGGAAGTAGATATGATCAAATACCACCCAACGAACCATTACCATAATATTGCAATATATAATATATGGAATAATTAATGAACTTGACTTGGTCATTTTGAAGTTAACATTTTGAATGGGCTACCATATGCCAAATTAGAGTGAGTCAATCCAGAGGTCGTCGTCTTTATTGTACAAATTGAACTTGTCACATTCACCCATTCAATAATCGATCTCCTTTTCCATCAATTATTCACCTTTTATCTTATTTTGCACTCATATCTGACGGAAAATGGTAGGGGTGGGCACAAATCCCGCAAATCTCGATCCTGTCCTGTCTCGATCCCGATGAGATCTAGGACAAAATAGCGAATCTCGTTCCGATCCTGTCCCGTAAAAATTATGTGGGACAAAACGCGGGACGATCCCGGTGGGATCCCGCAAATCCCATCTCCTCCCGCATATTATAATAATAATAATAATTTTTATAATAATAATATTATAGAATAATAATAATATATTATTAGTATTATTATTTTGAGCAAATATTATAATTATAATTATAATCATAATCTTCCATTTATAATAATAATAATATTCATTTATAATAATAATATTATTATTATTTGAGCAAATATAATTTAATAATAATATTATTTTCAATTTATAATAATAATTGATTATAACAATATTATTATTATTATATAATATTATAATTTAATTTAATAATAATATGACTTTATAATAAAATTATTACTATTTTTATATTATATTATTATTATATCATATTATTTATTTCTTGTAAAGTATAATTATTTTATAATAATAACAATAAAAATAAGTAATAATAATAATAACATTATTATTATTATTTAATTATAACGTGGCATTTTTTTTATTGGTATTATTATTATTATTATTATTATTATTATTATTATTATTATTATTATTATTATAATTATTATCATTATTAACCAAATACTATTTACAAGAAATTAGTGGGTAGCCGAGATACTATCTGGGCACCCACTCCCTTAGCAATACTAAAACTGAGTCTAGTGAAAATATAAGCGGCAACACAAGCCCCGACATCCTGAGATACGGAGAATTTCTGAATCCGCTTCAGCAAAGCAACCGCATCCACATCTAACTCCCCCAACGAAGAGAAGGAGAAGGGTATGAAACCATAACCAGCCGTCGTGCACCAATCTCGATACTTGGCACACTTACGCCGAGCAGCATCAACAACAACACGACCTGGCACAAAGTCAGACATCCCAGACTGAGTCAAAGGGGATGATCCCGTCAGATCGACACAAACATCCCGCCCTCTGTCCCAGGAATAAAGTAGCAAATCCGCCGGACGAAGATGATTATCATGCCCATCAATCAAACCAATATCAACCTCCTTACCGGCAGAAATCCCAGACCTATAGCAGATATCCAATAAGGTGTCGCGAACGAGGTTATGTCGATGTTTAATGCCCACGGAACCAGCGCAAGACACAGCATGGTCACCGTAGATATCACCATTAAAGACCCGAGAACAAGCAGAACAAGGTCTGGACACCGCGAACAATGGAACTCCCAATCGATAGCTAAGTACACTACGATAGGTCCTTCCATTCATAGTCTGCCCCAACCCAGAAATAGGAACTGCACGCAACCAATCAGATGAGTGAGCACCCTGCTGAGACTTCCACAATGCCACCTGTCGCGGAGTCAATGAGAAAACAGAGTCTGATGTAGTAGCAACCTTCGCGAAATATATATCTGCCAGTTTCTTCATAAGCTTGGGGGCAGCGATTTCACTAGGATCGCGTAGAAGATCAGAACCTGTGACCTCATTAAAAGAGCGACAAGCATCATCAAAAGAAGGCCCAACATCAATGATACTAGAAGAACGTAGGATCTTAGCCTGCAACTCAGCAGACTGCAAACGGGACGCCAAAAAAGCATAATGTAAGACATCACCAGCAGCATAAACTCCAAGCCCACCAAAATGAAAAGGGAATGTGGCGAGCCTCCACTGCCAATCTCCAAACCCAGGCCCAGACGCAGTGACAATACGTTCCAAACTAGAACGGAGTGCCTTGTCAAAGGAAAGTTGGGCCGGCCCAAATACACGCGGAGAACAAGTACGCAGGGAAAAGTAAAGCTTAGAAATACCCGTACAAGCCCGAAGCAGAAGCAACTCGCACTGAGGGTCATCAATCCTCGCGACAGAATCCATAAGCTCTATGGTCCTAGTCACTCTCTTCATCACAAGGTCACTGCTGAAAATGGGGCACGCGCTGACAGGCCCACCCAAAACTTTGACACCACGTGAAGGCCGAGCAATAGAGCGGGGGAACACACCAGGAAGCCGACTCCTGGGATCTTCTGTAGGCCAAAAAACCTCGGTCTTATCCACATTAAGATGAAGGCCAAAGCGGGGACCCTCCACCATAATCAGATCCAAGACCTTCCCCACCACTAAAGTGTCCCCAACAATAGTGCCATCATCTAAGTACCAAGCCTGCAGACTCAGGGCAAAAGAGTCTCTGATCTTGCACACCAAAGGATGCAATACCAAAGCAAACAGCAGAGGCCCTAAGGGATCTCCTTGCTGAACCCCTCGACAAGACCATAAGCTATGCTCTCCATAATACAGTCGGGCAGGATTAGAGTAACAAAACTCCACCCATCGAGATAGAACCGGGCAGTGACGGCGAACTTCCTGTAACATAGCCACACGATCAACTAAGTTGAAAGCATTCTGAAAATCGACCAACAACATAGAAAGACCCTCCTCACAGCCACGGGCCTCAACAAAGCGATTCAAGGCATGCAGAATAGCCTCTCCTCCACCGGATACCCCGACCCCAAACTGAAGACCAGCAAAATAACCAGACAAAGAGGGACCGACCAAACAAGCACCAACCTTAGAGACAAGGCGTCTCCAAATAGTGCCAACAGCAATAGGACGAATGCCTCCACCTGATTTAACAAGCGGCGTGAGTGGAGCACTAGCAATATACTCACCCAGATCCTGCGGACATCGGCCTTCAAGGAAAAGATTAACCACCCTAGAAATAGAGGAGATCAAATCATCCGAAATAGCGACAGCAGCTCCACCCAAACAATCAAAAAGATGCTGAGCACGGAACCCATCTCTCCCACAGGACGTGCCACGCGGGAAGCTCCGAATCATATCCAAAACAACGGAGGAAGAGGCAACGAGAGGATGGTGATCAACAGGCGACTGCGGCAAGTTAGGAGATGGCGCAGTAGGGTGCTTGTCTCGCAGAGCCTCAAGAGTGACATCAGAATAAGGGGCAATACCTGATGAAGAAAGCACCCGCACAGCAGCAGTGTAATGACCATCACAAATTTTCCTCCGACATTGCCGGAGGTTACGCTCACTCAAATCAAGGTCCTCCTCCACACCAAAAGAAGGGGGAACCTCAGCTAAGGTCTCCTGTACAAGCTGCAAACTGCCACCAGGCACACTCCAAGCACGGATAGCACTAGCAATACTCTCCTCTTGACGTTGCCGCTTGACAGTAGTCCTACACTCAAGATTACTCCGTGGGGAAAATGTCTTAAGTATACAAAGCGGCATCACAAGCAAGCGAATCCAGCAGGAAAGGTCACCTGGAGAGTCAGCCACACCATCTAAAGCCCCTTTTAAAACTCGAGCAAAACCTAAGCGACACTTAGGAGGGATGGATCTCACGGTGCGTAACCCCATAGAAAACAAACGGTCAAGAGAAGATACAGACAAACCAACAGGCACATCCCCAACATCAGCCAAGGGAACCGACAGGGATGGAGATGGAGGTCTTGGAATATCATAAATAATAAAACGAACAAGGCCATCACCACAGTCCGGGGGCGCCACAGAATCATCGTGACTATGCCGACACCGCGCACGAAAGGTATGGGTTTTAAGACAAACTCCACATAACCAAACCCCCATACGCTTGAAGGTCACCTCAACATTAGAATAAATAGCCAAACTATTAGAAAGAGTTTGACGAGTAAGGACCTCAGCATCACCACTGTCGATCACGGAAGTGCTTGAGCATGGAGGTTTTAACAAGGCCTCTACCACCACCATCAAGGCACCCACAAAGACCCACAAAAGGACAATGATACCGAACAAGATTGGTCATCCCACACACAAATCTCCAACAAAGCACTGATCTAAAAGATTATAATAATAATAATAACTAAAATCAACAACGAAGCACTGATCTAAAAGATTATAATAATAGTAATAACTAAAATCAACAACGAAGCTACTGCAAGTCCGGTGTAGTTGGAGTTGACCACATATCGTCGATCACCAATTTCACCAATTAATACCAGCCGACCAGCAGCGCGCCTGATGCCGCTCCAAAACCAACACCAGCCGTTCAGAAGTCGGAGAAGACAGTCGGAGATGAACAACAACACAGCAGAAGCAAAACGAAACCGCAACACTGATCCCACTGATCGAAACGAACAACACCCACGATCCCACTGATCGAAACGCCGAGACAGACACGATCAAATTGAAAAAGCAGCCCGACAGTAGCAAAGACACCCACCAACAACCAATACTGCTCCGAGAACAATTCGAAAAACCTTACCCGACACCAATCGACCCCACTGATCGACAACCAGACCAGGCAGATGCAAAACGAACACGATTGAAACCGCACAAGACGAAGAAATCAAACCTGTTCGAAGAGACGCCGGGCACCGAAGTGGCCCTAGGCGCCGGGATGAGCCGGAGAGGACCGCATCGCCGACCACCTCCTCTGATTATTATACCCATTTAGAGCTAAAAGAGACAAATAGCTAATACGGTATTCTTCCCAACTATCAATCGATAATGAGACAGTATCTGGTGAATCTCGTCTCAATCCCTTTCCGTCCCGATCTAGTAAGATAATGTAGCCAAATATGTTGAACGTTATAATTAATTATATAATCATTGTATGAATTAATAATAGTATTATAATATTAATATTAATATTAATAATAATATTATTATTATTGAATAATATAGTTGAGAAGAATACCGTATTCAACATATTATACAAATTAATGAATTATGAAAGTATTTTTCACTTTGCAAATTTATATAATATTTTATTATTTTTATTCGCGGGACAAGTCCCGTCCCGTCCCGATCCCGTCCCGTCCAGACACCATCCCGTCCCAAAAAAAAAAGTGTCAATCCCGTCCCGTAAAAATTTCCCGGGACGAGTCCCGTCCCGGCTCAATCCCGTCCCGTCCCGTCCTGTGCCCACCCCTAGAAAATTGGTTCAAAAATACTATTAGCTTGAATCGATAAACTAAGGGGTGTTTGCTGGTGGGGTACTTTTTAGAGGATGGAAATTATTTTCAGGGTGAACGAGATAGGTATTAAATCATGTTTTTCCTTGGTTTAATTTTGTTGGATGTAGATTAATTTTATGATGGAATAGAGTGAAAGACGAAAATACCCCTATCTTTTGCCCTATTTCTCGCGGTCACCCTCATCTCTCTGCAATTTGAATTTGCTACTCTGCATCTCTCTCTCTGCAATTGCCCTCTTCTCACTATAGACGAGGACAATCTCTGAAGCACTCAATTCTCGGTTGTCGCCTCGCTGTTGCCGAGTGTATCTCCTCTCATCGTCAGCTCTGAGTTCCATCTCTACCCATCGTTGAAGATTCATCTCCATTCTCAGTTGTGAATCTCGTTGCTTTTCTCCTACCCCTTGGGTTGTGAATCTCGTCCCTTCTCGTTGGGCCTCCACTCTTTGTGTGAAAACGGAGGTTGCCAGTAAACTCACTTTACTGACAAAAATGAAGGTCACTGACATCACATGGGTGGTGGTTTGTGTGTGATGTATAATACTAGGGGCAATCAAGTCCATACCCACCTTCCCACCCCGTCGACCCTCATATCCCAAGATGGAGAAAATCATCATTTGTACCCCCTCCACCCCGGAATCCCCATCCCGCACAGCTCCTCCACCCCCTTCCCAAACACATGCGCGCATCTCCAAAAAAAAAACACTCCCACCCCTCCTACTCCTTCCACCCCACTAGCTGATAGCACGCATTTAGATAGGAATAATAGGCTTCATTTAAGTTAGTTAAGATGGATAACATGCATAATTTAAGTAGAATTTTCATATTTAATTACTCTCTATGTTGGTGGAGTCGGAATTTACACGTTTGTATTGATTATTTCAGGTAAATATGGTTCTGAGGGGGAGACATGGGTTGATAACGCATTGATCGTGAAATTAAAGTTGATTTAAGGAGTTTGATGAAGATCTACATAGATTCTAAGAAGAAGAAGAGAGGCTAAACGAAGAACAAGATAACAGAAGTTGTTGCCCGACAAGCTGAACTTGTTTCGCACTTTCTTGAGGCATTGGTTGTCTGATTGACTATTATAAGTATGCGTCGGAAAGCTCTTTCTCAGATCTACAACTTTCATGTTGATGACAAGAGGAAATTCACCTCAAATTTAGTTATCCCATTAGTAATTAGGGTTTTATTATATATTAGGGTTAACTTTTATCTTCACGTAAAACTTAGAGGAATTGCAAAGCGTTGAGCTAGAACTCCCCTTTTCCCCCTAGCGTTTAATCTATCGATCTCTCTTTGCTACTTGAATTGATTGCTGCCGAATCCAGAAAGCGCGTCGTGTCCTTCAACAGCAACTTAACAACCCACCCTCTAATTTGTGTCTTCTTCTCCAAGCCAAACAGAATGCCCTCCACCATGACTAGGAGGGCAAGCTTGTACTTTTTCATTAGGGAGCCCGAGCCTGTCTGTTTTTCGTGCTCCCAAGCTCTCTCGATATCCTTCAGACTGACCTTCTCCTTCTTGAACAGCTGGTATATGACGTCCTTGTGGTTGCCCTCCATCACATCCCTAGGGGGTGGTGTGCACTGTGTAGTTTAGCCCCGTTATCAACACGAACTCGTGAAGCGAGAATCGCATGTGATGCCCCTGGATGGAGTACCACGTCTCGTGTTGCTTCCGGGTCTTAAGCTGCCATAGGAGGCAAAAGTGCACCAGCTGTGCGGCGAACTTGTTCCTGGACCCCATCTTCACGATGCCTCCAAATTGGCTCTTCGTGAGGGCCTTGACATCATCACGGTCGATGGTTAAGTCAAGTCCGTCCAGGAGGTCAAAACTGACATGTGATAAAGCCCTGCCGCTGAAGTGGTCTTTCTCCGCTACAACCAACACAACTTGCAACACATGTAACTATGTAAGACTCTTAGGTTCCAAAATTTATTCGCAAACATTACTACCACAACAAGGGAACTATCTCAGTTTCCTTACCCCCGGCTGCTTGGTCCTGCCTTTGCTTTCTTCTTTCCTGCCTTTGTCATTTTTTATGGTGATTGAACAAAAGGTACCTGCAACACAATCACCACACACATGCATTCAGACATTCAGATCACCTAATCAGTCATACTAGCAGTGTAAATGTATCCTACCAATAGAATATTATTTTCCTACCAACTCTGCTATCCTTTTCTGTCCTACCATTTTCGAATTTCATACAAGTTTGGTTCATTTTACCTCTTTTCCAACCCAAGAGATAGCCAAAGTAATTCACCAACACCAACACCAATTAACAAACAATTCATCATACATATAGGCATTTAATCAAAGTGGAAGTATACTCTCACACATTAAGTTTCAAACATATAGCCAAACACCTACTCTGTCATACCAACATGTCTTACTTGTTTTCTTCATTTTACCTCTTTCACAACACATCATATAGGCAAGGAGATTAACCAAAACCAAATCACCATTTTTTCATCATATTTTTAGGCATTTCATCAAACACTTGGTGGGCACTAACGGTTTCAACACTAAAAAACCAATCAACCAAAAATTCCTTCACCCCACTTGGCATACCAGATGTTCAAATTTATCCTGCCAATTTCTTTATCCGGTCCTACGAAATCTGCTACCACAATTTCAGACACAACCTTCGATAATCTGTCCTACCACATGTGCAGATATACCCTACCGATTACCCCCAATCTTGTGGATTCCCTACCCATCCGACCTCCTCCTTGACCTTTTGTCCCCAATTTTTTATCCAACATCACATAACCCTTACCCATCCTTTTCCCGACACCCACAAACCCTAATCGCACACACCTCCCCAAAATCGACTCACAATGGCACCCCTAATCCCTCTTACTTCATTCCTCTACTGCTAGGCAACTACAATGGCACCCCGATGTCTCAATTTGTTCACAAAACCGCATGTAACCACACCCCCATTACCCCAAATTCTCAACTCAAACAAAAACTCCACAATTGCTTACCTTCTTCTTCAACATTTTTCTTCCTCTTTGGCAGCGTTCTGACCCTTCTTCTTCAACCGCTTCTTCCTCCTGTCGCTCCTCCTTTCTCTGCTTCCGATTTTTCGTCTCTCTCTGTCTGTCGCTTTGTATAAACCGTCTCTCTCCCTCCCTCCTCGTTTTAATTTGAGAACTCCCGCACCCGCACAGGTTACCCTCTACAGTCGGTTTCAAACAGTTCCAAAAAACCGGTTGTTATATTTGTTTGGGGTAGAGATGTTATTTTGGGCTAATTTTTTACTTTGTGGTCTAGTTGTGCAATTAGGCCTAATTTTTGGTTTAGTTGCTACCATTTTCTCTTCATTTTTTTTCCCAAAACCTAATGGGAATGACACGAAGCCAGAATGGGACCGGAATTTGTGGATTTGTGCCCATCCTAGTATTACTGTATTAGTTAGCTTCAAAAAAAAAAAATTAATTTTAGTTAGCTTCAAAAAAAAAAAATTAATTTTAGTTAGCTTCAAAAACGAAGCTAAGAGCCGACACGCCGAGCCGGGTGAATTTTGAGCCGGCTGGGTTCTGTTTGTTTCCCTCCGAGTGTCGGAGTCCCAATCAATACTGGCTACTCCCGTCCACTGCATACGCGTAATTATGAAAATCCCCGGGCCCCACCCCGATTAAAATAAAACAATTAAATGTATTATTCAGAAGCTATTACCCACCTCACAACTTGTCAAGTCTTCAACCTCCATTTCCACCTCCACCTCCATCTCTACCCTCCCGCCGGTGCTGGATTTCTCGCTGTCCTCCTCCTCATCCCCGAGATCTCCTCACTTTACCGGTCGCAGATCTTCGCCGGAGACACTTAATTCCCTGGCCAGCTCTAATGGCTTCTCAGCGGTATATTCCGGCAATGCGCCGCTTCCTTGTGGTGGCGCTGCTGGTCGCTCAGCTCCTACCTCTCGGTTCTGCTGCGAATTCGACCAAGTGGCTCACATTGGATGGTCAGCTTCTTCTTGTTTCTCTTTTTCCTAGTATTCTCTGCTCCCGGATTTTCCTCTGGATTTTTTTTAAAATTTTATTTGTTTGATTAATTGAACAGTTGTATTTTCCTCGTGCTTTTAGGTTTTCTCCTTTTTTCCGTTGTAGTTTTTACTCTTGGAGGGGACTTTTCTGTCACCGGTTGTTTAATGTATTGTTTCCTGTAAGAGAAATTAGGTATCCGAGCTATATTGATTTCGATCCTGGTCCTCCGTATTTGGAAATTCAATTCCATTGCTAGTGCGGTTGTGGTATAATACTTATTTAAGATCTTGATAGATTCCTTTCGTACGTGGTATTGGCCTGCTAATTTTTCAATTTTGAATGATGACTCTTCATTTGCTCAGCTTCGGAGTTGAGCTGCATTCAACAAGTTATGTTTCACTGAAAATGTTTGAAAGAGGAATTGTGTTTTGCAGGATCCAGTCCAAAAGTGGTGGCGCGGGGTGGATTTTCTGGGCTGTTTCCTGACTCCAGCCAATATGCATACAGCGTCGCCTTGGCCACTAGTGTATCTGATGTTATCCTGTGGTGTGATGTGCAGCTGACGAAAGATGGAGCTGGGATTTGCTTCCCTGCTCTCTCTCTTGATAACAGTTCCAGTATAGGCTCTCTTAAGGAGTTTAAGAAGAATACCTACGATGTCAATGGGGTTTCAACCGATGGATATTTCACCATTGACTACACTCTCAGTCAGCTTGCAGCTGTGTCTCGTAAGTGATTATGAAGCCTTTTACTTGCTATGCGGTTATTTACTTATTTATGTTCATGTAGTGACTTGGATTGAGGGTAGTAACATGTGACTTTATTACCTCCAAAGTTGTTTTTTTTTCTGAGTGATATGAGAAACTACATTGCCTGATCATAATCCAATCCGGATGCTACTGATCCTTAAACCTTTGGTTGGACTCCCTATTGCCAAACTATTATTCGGCCTGCTTGGTCATCCTAGTTTAATTTGATTGATTTTGGGTCTGGCTGTTGTCATCCTCTTGATTTCTCTTTGATATGGGTTGTGAAGGTTCATTCTTCATGTCTTGTTTTGGATTTGGTAAAGTGTTGATTTATTATGCTTGATCGTATGCAGTAAACCAAGGAATTTATTCTCGTACTCCTGATTTTGATGCCTCCGAATTAGCTATTCTCACCGTGGAAGGGGTATTCAACCAAACCCAACCTTTAGGCTTTTGGTTGAATGTTCAGGTAATTGTAGCTCGCTTTGTAAAGGAGATCTTTTGTTCTCAATTTATAAGTTATTTTACGTGTTCAATTTCACTGATATCTGGAAAAATGTTTCGTCTTTGCAACAACTCTTGCAGCATAACTTATTTTTCAGCCAGCATAAGCTAAATATGCAGAGCTTTTTACTTGGTGTTGTTAAAAATGGGACGCCTATTGACTACCTCTCATCTCCTGAGGTTAAATTTTTGCAAGGCATCGCCCCAAAACTTAAGCAGACAAAGTTGGTTTTCCACTTTCTGCAAGAGCTTCAAACTGAACCCACTACAAACAAGACATACGGTTCTCTGTTGGCGAATCTTACGTTTATCAAGACTTTTGCTGCTGGGATCCTTGTTCCAAAGTCATATATATGGCCTTTTGATGCAAACCTCTATTTGCTTCCTTACAAATCCCTCGTGCATGATGCTCATAAAGCTGGATTGGAAGTCTTTGCAGCAGATTTTGCTAACGATAACGTCCTTAGCTACAATTACAGCTTTAATCCAGTTGCAGAATACCTGAATTTCGTTGACAATGGTGCATTCTCTGTTGATGGGGTCTTGTCTGACTTCCCAATAACTCCATCAGAGGCTATAGGTAAACGGTGCTTATGTTCTTTTTGCAGTTACAGACAACCTTTATGGTTTGATCTGAGGTTCCCATTGTTAACTTATCGACTATCTTGTAAATGATGCTATTTTACTGTATATTGCAGATTGCTTTGCTCACTTGGGCAGAACAGCTCCAGCAAAAGGTGTGTGCCATCTATTTTAGAATTTGCATTTCTTAACATTTGATCATTGAAAAAAGAGTAAAAGCTAAATTCTGGTACTTTTTTTTTTTTTTTACTTTCAGCAACACCATTGGTCATCTCATACAATGGAGCTAGTGGAGACTACCCTGGCTGTACTGATTTAGCATATACAAAAGCCATTTCTGATGGCGCTGACTTCATTGACTGTCCTGTTCAACTGTCAAAAGATGGAGTTCCCTTCTGCTTAAGCACTATAAATCTCATGGATAGCACAACCATTGCTCAGACAGAGTTCATTACCCGCCAAGAGAACATTCCTGAGCTTCAGATGAAGGGAATATTTTCGTTTCAACTTGAATGGAAAGATATTCAAGGCTTGACCCGTAAGTTAATTAAAACCTTCAACAATAAGTGAGGAATTCATATTTTACCTTCACGTTAGTAGTTATAACTTATAAGAACCTGACACAAAAGCTAGTTTCTCTGGGGAAACTTACTAATTTAAACTTGCGGAAGACAACTTTAGACCTCAAAATTTCTACTGAGCACACTAAAGCGAGATTCTATAGGAAGTTATTCATTCAAAATTGTAGAAACACAATTTAAGACTTGTCAACTTCTAAAGAGAAAGATTTTCATCGAGATTTTGGATCTTAAACAGTTACACATGTTAGGCTATACTATATATTTCCAGTACAATGAGTGACATAACATACATAGGCTGACCTCTGTTTATGCCCCTTTGGGCTATATTCTGTAAAGTAGCATTTAATATGTCACAATGCACCTTTACTTGATGTTCTTTAGTTCTGTATGTACTTTGGTGAATTTGGCACCATTTATCTCATAGTTTATTAATTGTGAATTGACATTCATCTTGGAATTAAATGCTCCTTCCCTAAGCTTGTATCTTTTCACTATGATAAATAAGACTCCCTTGTTTGAGAAATTGAAAACAAGGAATTTGACAACAAATGACAGTTTTGCTCGATTCAGAGATGAAAATGGATACAGTCTCTCTGGTGTAATATATCACTGAATCTTGTGATGGTGTCCCAGTTGTCAGTAATCTGTAATCTGGAAAAGGACTACCACAAGTGTCAATATTTTAAATCGAATATGAAGAGAATAAAGTCAAAATAAAAAAGGAATTCGTAGGCGGGAGTAGAAGCATAAAACTTTCAGATAGCTTAAGCAGTTCATTATCCTCTACATCTAATCTGTTGTAGAATTGATCATGCTGTACGGAGCTAAAGTCGTTATAATCAGGCATTTCTTTTTAATGTGTTTATCTTATTCGTAGACTAGTTTCTTCATT
The DNA here is from genome assembly GCA_037127255.1 of Persicaria tinctoria. Taxonomy (NCBI): domain Eukaryota; kingdom Viridiplantae; phylum Streptophyta; class Magnoliopsida; order Caryophyllales; family Polygonaceae; genus Persicaria; species Persicaria tinctoria. The sequence continues at coordinate 66,881,381 of JBANSL010000013.1, forward strand.
CCAAAATTTTGGACCTTGTACTCATCTATTTAAATGCTGCTGCAGCTGCAATATCAAACATATTCTCGTCGTACTTTTTGTTTCGGAATCCCAAATATAAGAATGCTGGAAAACTCGTATCTCTGGCTGACTTTATAGGCATTGCAAAAAAATCAACCACGACTCGTGGTGTCACAGTTATTATTGAGGTAAAGATTACATTAGAGCATTAGACTCCTTGGATTTATATATGTCATCTACATTCTGTGTACTTCAATACTATACTAGCCGAATTAGGGTCATAGGAAGGATAAAATAAGAACAATAACAACCATTAATATGACAGAAATTTATTAATCAGGAAGAGTTGTATTCTTAAGCTCGTTACATTTCTTGTCAAATAGCAGTTGGGCCTTATTTTATACTTCTGTAACCTACAGCTGAAAACATCTTGATGTAAAATTTTAGTATCTTTAATGAAAGATCACATTTCAGATGTTGTACCAGGATAAAATATGGTATGGTTAATCATGTCAGAGATTATGCCTATATTTAACTGGATATTGTGCCTACATCGGATCTTTTGTTGTTGAATGTTGATGATCTGTTTGCCGAAGACTTCTAGAGTACCAAATCATAAGCACCCAAACATTTATGAGAAAAGTAGCTACCCATCATCAGAAAGCTATCATGAGTTATTCTAGTGACCAAGTTACCTATTTGTTGGAGTTTGCTGCATATCTCTTTCATGCTTTTATTATCATGTTTTGAGGGTAACACCTGTTGAAAACCTCAAGGTGTTGAGGTTTTCTTTATAACTTTTTAAACAAATTAAACCTTAACGAAGGGTCAATAGTTATATAACTTTGTACCATATTTTAATTTATTTCCACAACTTGACTAGAAAAAACTTTTTCCTCTTTGTTCCACTTCTGCTTCAGAATGCAGCCTACCTTGCAAAGAAGTGGGATTTGAGTGTGACAAAGGCAGTGTTGAAGGCCTTAGATGACGCTGGTTACACTAACCAGACAGCGAATAAGGTCATGATACAGTCTACCAACAGCTCTGTTCTTGAAGTATTCAAGGGAAAAGGCTATAAACTCGTGTATGAACTAGATGAAGCGATCAGTGATGTTCAGAATTCAACTCTGAAAGAAATCAAGAGTTTTGCCGATGCTGTGGTTCTCCGGAAGCAGTCTATCTATCCTGATGATGCTCACAATTTCATAACCGAGCAAACTAAAGTTGTGGACAAATTCCATGCACTTAATATCAGTGTTTATGCTCAAGTTTTCAGAAATGAATTCGTGTCTCAAGATTGGGACTTCTTCTCAGACCCAATTGTTGAAATCAATTCATTTGTTGCGGGAGCTGGTATTGATGGTGTCATTACAGACTTCCCAAAGACTGCTGCTGCATACCGAAGTCAGTCTTCATACAAACATCTCTATTACTCAATTTAACTTGCAAAATGAAGCTCTTAATGAATTGCTATTTGATATCGGTTTCCTTTTGTTGCTTTCTTTTTCAGAGAACCGTTGTCTTGCCAAAAAACCCATACCCTCCTACATGCTTCCAATCCAAGCCGGAGGTCTCCGCCAAGTCATGAGCCCTCAAGCTTTGCCTCCAGCACAGGCTCCAGCTGAAGTCCTTACCGATGCTGATGTCTCTGAGCCACCACTGCCTGAAGTCGCCCCAGGAGTTGCCCCTTCGTCAACTCCTTCTGCATCCCCTACAAAGAATAATTCAACCTCAGACGGGCACCATCTGACCGTGGCCTTATCATCCCTGGCCACGGTGATGATCGCTTCAGCTGCATTCTTGTGTTGATCTTCTTTCTCCTCCAGCCCATCTCTCTTCTTGACTACGATCAACCGACTCGGGTTATTCTTGTAGGTAAATTATATGTTCATTCCTCTGCCAGTGTATGTGGAAGGTTGAGTGCTCTTGAGTTTCATGAGAGGTATATACACTTCATACATTGTTAGTTATATGGTTCAGTGGTGAATGAATCCTTTTTGTGTGTATTTATGCTTAATCTTCAGGTGTTTGTTCTTTGTTGTCTGCCTTTATTTTATTTTTAAATTCTTTGCTCTGTACTATGTAATGGAGGGAAAAAAATAATAATGTGTATAGATGGGGAATTCTTTTTTTAAACCCGATTTTATATTGTACTGTATAATGCAACTAGCTAGTGTAGTCTTATATACTACACCAGTGAATTTTTAACTTTTTTTTTTTTTTTTTTGAGAGCAAACTGAAAATCTATTCATTACTATCATCCAAACTTAGGTGATTGCGGAAGAAGTTCCTTTGCAAAAACTAAAGATTACTAATCAGTCTAGTATGAGCCATAGCATGTGCCGCCGTGTTACCTTCCCGCCTTACATGGGACCATGTCACTGCCGAGAAGCTACTGGCCAACTCTTTGATCTGACAATAGCAGATGTTGGAGCACTCCCAAGCCATCATATCCCCTTGTGATTTTGTTTATCAAAGCCAAGCAATCGGTCTCGACATGTATCTTCAACATGCCTCTCTCCCAAGCAATTTGTAGTACCCATCTAACAGAACGACACGTGAGCGAATCGCACCAGAGCCCGTCACATGGGATTTCCACCCCTCTGTTTTAGTATTTTATATATATACTAGTGTATGCTCCGTCCCCTGCACGGGAATATGTCAACACAATATTATAAAATTACATTTATTATCTATAAAAAATCCTATTATAAATATGAAAATAAATAAATAAATACGAATTACATTATGATAATTAAACTAATAAATGGAAATGTAAGATTAAAATTAATCTAGATCTAAATAACTCATTCTACTAAAAAATAATATCTACTAAAAAAAAATTAACCTACACTTATATGGCAATTTGTATATCTGTATATGCCAAATTACTATTACTGCGTTTAATTATATTGATATGGCTATTTCCTTATATAATATTTACTCTTTTATAAGATATTCCATCTATTCAATTATATGAGTTAATGGTAAAATAAAATAATTATTTTTAATTATATAGATTAGAACTATCTCATTGTTTTTTTATTAGATTTCTTTTTTGACGTGAGGAAGTTTTGCGAGATGCACTCACGTGCCGAGTTCGTTCGTAGATTGGATGTACTCATACTCGCCTATATGATATATATGATTAGATTTAATTTTAATATATTAAATATGTCCGTATACAGAATCGATTCCAAAGAGTTATGAACTCACCATTTCGGTAGACTATAATCTTAATAATAATATACTATAATAATAATCAAAATAATAAAAATAATATATAATTAGTTTGATGCGTGTAATCAATAACTCAAAAAGTATATTTTAAGATAGAATTAACCAACCCGAAATCTTGCAATGACCCACTTATTATTATTATTATGTTTAATTATATTGATGATTGTGTTATATTGATATAATTTTTTTCCTTATATAATATTTAGTCTTTTATAAGATATTTCATCTATCCAATTATATGAGTTAATGGTAAAATAAAATAATTATTTAATCATTTTAAATTATATAGATTAGAACTATCTAATTATTTTTATTAGATTTCCTTTTTGACGGGAGAAGGTTTTGCGAGACGCACTCTCGCACCGCCACGTAGGCAGATTCACTCACGTCCCACCACGCAGGCACCAATGCATCGGTTTTAGTATATGTGTATGTGTATATATATATATATATATATATATATATATATATATATATATATATATATATATATATATATATATATATATATATATATATATATATATATATAGATAGATAGATAGATAGATAGATAGATAGATAGATAGATATATTGATATTGAATTGATTGATTGTTTTACTCATTCACTTTTATCTTATTTGGTTTGAAAGTACCACAATACCCTACTAACAACCAAATAAACTCCACTTTTTATAAATAAACTGTTTTTCGCCCCATACGGAGATTATATTGTTGTTTAAATTTTTAACGAATTTTACCAACAGTTTATAAACTAGTGTAATACCCGTGCCTTGAAGGCACGGGAGCTTGATCCATTTTAATTTGAACATCATTTTATATATCTATATAATACTATATTAATATATATATATACACGTGTTTACAACAAAAATATGTATAAAATATTTTTTTATAATTTATAAATTAGTTGGAAAAAGATACGATACAAATTTTGAAAATGATTTAATAAGGTCAAGTAGTAATAATACTCAAACACACCATCTAATATAATTTGAAATAAATATATAATTATTATCATTAGCATAGATCTAAAAAGTACTCCCTCCGATTTTTAATATAAGGCATTGGGAATCTTTGCACGTAGTTTAAGGAGCTTAAAACTATATAAAATATTAATGTTTTTTATTAATTTTTTTTTACATTATATTACATATTACTAATAAGTATTATAATGTTAAAAAAATTAATAAAAAACATTAATATTTTATATAGTTTTAAGATCCTTAAACTACGTGCACAGATTCCCAATGCCTTATATTAAAAATTGGAGGGAGTAAAATATAAGCTCCCGTACAAATATTAAAAAATCATAAGCACATGATTGTGTGAATAATTTTGAAGTTAAATATGTAGATGTACATAAATTATTGATTATTTTCATGAGAAAGATGGTTAGAAAGATAGAAAAATAAATAGTGAAAATAAAGGTAAAATGGTAAACAAAAAAGATCCTTAAAGGTAGAAAAGTGATCTAAGAAGCCTCATCCAAGATGTAAAATAAGTATTAGTAATGCTTGTGAGTCTTAAAATATTATTTATTTTTCGATAGTCATTTAAGATGTCTAAAATAATTAAATTATAAAAAAAACACTTATTTGGCTCTAATTGATTTTTATAATTAATTTTTGAAGTCGAATATTTACAAATTGATTATTACATGTTCGTTGTATGTAGACATTGTGGGGAATATTGCAATCGGTTCAAAATGATAAATCAACAATTTCAATATCCAATAATAAAATCAGCCAATAATTGACGAATGTTCAATGTACGTAGATGATTAAAATAGATCACAAATTGACATACAACATATCAAATTAAATAATATTTTAGTATAAAAATAGGAAACAAATATGTTTAAAATAGGAAACAAATATTTTAAAATTTCAGCAATAATATTGACCAATAAGAAAATACCATTTGAATAAAAAATTCAAGTTTAATTGTGAGCGTGAAACATCAGCAATATAACCGAAAAGAGATTGCAATCGGGAAAAAAATGGAAACATGTCTCAATATTTACGATAATATAACCGAAAAAAGGGAATGGATTCAAATCATATTTAAAATAGGAAACAAATATTTTAAAGTTTCCATAATAATATTGACCAATAAGAAAATCTCATTTGAATAAAAAATTCAACTTTAATTGTGGGCGTGACACGTCAGCGAAATGCTAGCAGAATTAGTAATATATATATATATATATATATATATATATATATATATATATATATATATATATATATATATTGCAATCGGAAAAAAAATGGAAACATGTCTCAATATTTACGGCAATATAACCGAAAATAAAAAAAAGGAACGGATTCAAATCATATTTAAAATAGGAAACAAATATTTTAAAGTTTTCATAATAATATTGACCAATAAGAAAATCTCATTTGAATAAAAAATTCAACTTTAATTGTGGGCGTGACACGTCAGCAAAATGCTAGCAGAATTAGTAATATTAATAGATAGATAATAGATAGATAGATAGATATATTGCAATCGGAAAAAAATAGAAACATGTTTCAATATTTAAGGCAATATAACTGAAAATAAAAAAAATGAACGGATTCAAATCATATTTAAAATAGGAAACAAATATTTTAAAGTTTCCATAAGAATATTGACCAATAAGAAAATCTCATTTGAATAAAAAATTCAACTTTAATTGTGGGCGTGACACGTCAGCAAAATGCTAGCAGAATTAGTAATATTAATAGATAATATATAGATATATTGCAATCGGAAAAAAAAAAATGGAAACTTGTCTCAATATTTACGGCAATATAACCGAAAATAAAAAAAAAAGGAACGGATTCAAATCATATTTAAAATAGGAAAAAAATATTTTATAGTTTCCATAATAATATTGACCAATAAGAAAATCTCATTTGAATAAAAAATTCAACTTTAATTGTGGGCGTGACACGTCAGCAAAATGCTAGCAGAATTAGTAATATTAATAGATAATATATAGATATATTGCAATCGAAAAAAAAATGAAAACTTGTCTCAATATTTACGACAATATAACCGATAATAAAAAAAAGGAACGGATTCAAATCATATTTAAAATAAGAAACAAATATTTTAAAGTTTCCATAATAATATTGACCAATAAAAAATCTCATTTGAATAAAAAATTCAACTTTAATTATGGGCATGACACGTAAGCAAAATGATAGCAGAATTAGTAATATTAATAATAGAATTTACGCTGTTTATAATATTAGTCAGTTTTTTAATCCCATTCCATGCGAACCCTGTAGATAGATTAAACAGGATAACATAAGGTCTAAATGGGCCTTGATAGATCTCATTGGGCCAATATTAGTCAGCCAAAATTTAGCCCAAAAAGAGTTGTTTGGTGTCGATCAGGCTCAGCCACTGAGCGCCGCCATCAACTCGGAGATCTCTATGTACTGTGCAGTCGACGAGAAAGCAGCGGCAAGTCTAGGGTTTTTTCAGTCGGCGAAATTCGATCTCTAATCTACATGGATCTCCTCCGGAGCTATGCCGACGGTGACGAAGATGGAGACGAACTGCACCAAGGAGAACAACGGATGGACGAGGACGAGCATGTCAATGAGCAAGATCCTACTTCTTCGCCAGATTCATCGCCGATTCGTGTACTCTCTCTCCCTACCAAATCGGCGGCACCGAAGATCGATGATACCATGCTCTCTCTCACCGTTTCCGGTTCCAGCAGAGCCCTAACCAAGCCAATCGATCCATCGCAGCACCTCGTCGCCTTCAATCCAACGTACGACCAGCTTTGGGCTCCGATTCAGGGCCCTGCGCACCCGTACGCCAAGGATGGGATCGCTCAGGGGATGCGCAACCACAAGCTAGGGTTTGTGGAGGATGCCGCCATTGAATCGTTCGTGTTCGACGAGCAGTACAATACTTTCCACAAGTATGGATACGCTGCGGATCCGTCTGCGTCTACAGGTAACAATTACGTTGGGGATTTAGATACTTTGCAGAAAAATGTTGGTCTTTCGGTGTATAATATACCTCAGAGTGAGCAAAAGAGGAGGAAATTGGAGAAGAAGAGGGATAAATTGGATGGAATGGAGGATGAGGAAGAAGAGGTTGTTGATGGGGTGGAAGTTGAGAATCCGGCATCGGATACCTGGTTGTTGAAGAACAGGAAGAGTCCATGGGCTGGAAAGAAGGAGGGTTTGCAGACAGACCTCACTGAGGACCAGAAGAAGTATGCAGAGGATTACGCTAGGAAGAAGGCGGAGGAGAGAGGCGAGAAGACTGAAAAGGGGGAGGTTCAAACTGATAAGAGTACTTTCCATGGTAAGCAGGAGAAAGATTATCAAGGCAGGACATGGATTACACCTCCTAAAGATGTCAAGGCTAACAATGATCATTGTTACATACCTAAAAGATTGGAACATACATGGAGTGGACATACCAAGGGTGTTTCTGCTATCAGATTCTTCCCTAAATATGGGCATTTGATTCTGTCTGCTGGGCTGGATACAAAGGTGAAGATCTGGGATGTTCACAATACCAGGAAATGCATGAGAACTTACATGGGTCACTCGAAGGGTGTTAGAGATATCTGTTTTTCGAATGATGGGACTAAGTTCTTGAGTGCTGGATATGATAAGAATATCAAGTACTGGGACACAGAGACAGGGCAGGTGATATCTACATTCTCAACTGGGAAGATTCCTTATGTTGTCAAGCTTAATCCCGATGATGATAAGCAAAATATACTGTTAGCTGGAATGAGTGATAAGAAGATAGTTCAGTGGGATATGAATACAGGACAGATCACTCAGGAGTATGATCAGCATTTAGGGGCAGTGAATACTATAACTTTTGTGGATAACAATAGAAGATTTGTCACTTCCAGTGATGACAAGTCTCTCAGGGTATGGGAATTTGGAATTCCTGTTGTCATCAAATATATAAGTGAACCCCATATGCACTCTATGCCAGCTATTTCTGTTCACCCCAATTCAAACTGGCTAGCCGCACAAAGCTTGGACAACCAGATTCTGATATATGGTACAAGGGAGAGGTTTCAGCTTAATAAAAAGAAGACGTTTAAAGGGCATGTAGTGGCTGGTTATGCTTGTCAAGTAAATTTCTCTCCCGATGGTCGGTTTGTTATGTCTGGAGATGGAGAGGGTAAATGCTGGTTTTGGGACTGGAAAAGTACCAAGGTTTTCAGGACGTTAAAATGTCATGAGGGCGTTTGCATTGGCTGTGAATGGCACCCACTAGAGACAAGCAAAGTGGCCACTTGCGGCTGGGATGGATTGATTAAATACTGGTAAATTTCACATCCTAATTGATTCTTTTTACTTTGTTCATTTGGCTATCTGTTACAAATTAGTACTAGATTTTGGTAAATGTTAGTCTGTTAGTAGGCCTTTGGAATGGATTTGCATTTTTGTTCTGAATTGGGTTGCAGGATTGTTTATTGTTTCACGTTCCTGTCTCCAGAGGTGATTTTCATTTCCTTGTGAAGTTTCCTTGGTGGCTTATAGAGTCTTTTATGTGGACATTTTTTTAGAAATTCAGGGGCAGTGCTGTTGCATTTGGTCCTATTATCTTTTGGGTTGATGTATGGTTGCATTTTAGTAGTAGAAATGGCTTAACTCATTGATTCCATAGTTTATAGTTGAACTGTAAGATGTTCTATCTTTTGCAACACGTAATGCCTTTCTCATTGCTTTTCTTGTGAGTTGTGTTATGCGTCCTGTTTCCGGACCTTATATGCTATCTTTGTAATCTCATTGGTTTTTGCAGTGTTGTAAGTTTCTCATTTTGATTGGGTGCAAGTTTGAATTTACTCTCTCTAAAATCAGATACTTGACATAAGGTGCACTGTAGGTCACAGTCACATTTGATTCAACATTGGGTCGGACATCTACTATCCTGAGACACAATTGAAATCTATGGTTTAGAACTTAGTTAGTTTATCCTGATTCCTACCCTCTTAATATGACCCAAGAAAAAGACCAAGATTCATCAGTTAGGAGTCATGTGAGAATTTTTGCTATGCGGAGTTTGTGATAATCTCAATTGCTGTTTTTTAGCATTAGAATGATTGTCATGAATTAATCTGCAATTGATCCATGTGGCTTTTTAGTAATCTCCTCTGCATATGTTGACTTTAGTATGCTCACTTTTCTCTTCATTGATTTCAGTCCATATGGTTTTCCATACTCTTAATCTACAACTATGTAATTCTAAATAGCAAGCCTAGTAGGGTTTCTTTTGCTGCTTTTTAGGATTTTTGGGCGGTTTAATAGCGTACTCTTGTCTTTGATCACAGGGATTAGCCAGCTCAACTTTCGCGTGCTCCGGAACTCCAAGATCGCACCGGGCTGTCTGATTTTTGCACAAAATCAGACAATTCTCTCATTTGGATAGCAAATGTTGTACATTGCATGTGGCATTGTCATAGCCTCAACACACCGACTGATTCAGAACATAAACGGTTCTGGTCATGAAAATACTTGGGGAGAGGCACCATCATGCACCCGAGCAGTAACAATCACTATAGCAGGTTATCTCCTTCTGTCACCTTCTGCTTAAGGTGAAGAGTTATAGCTTAGGGCATAGTCTGAACTCTATTTTTAGCTTATCTTTTGCATGAAGAAGCAGCTTGTTGTTTGTGTACTAGAAATGAGATGTAAAATTATCATGCTTTTAGCTTATTAGTTTGCGACTTAGTTTGATTCCCCGATTTTCTATTCTCATATTGCTTAAATGACCTACTAATAAACCATAGATCATGGGTTATTTCTTTTCATCAATGAATGGGTTTGAAAGAATGGTTAGCTCTAGAAACAATTTTTACAATAGACAAAATTGATCTGAAAAGGTTGAATTACGAGTTATACAAGAGATGGCAGGTGTATATCAAGGTTGCTGGCTTTATCTTATTTGAAATTACTGTATGTCTTATAATTAAGAGCGTTTTTACGAGAACTATAAGAACTGGAGAGGAAATTTCAGAACAGATGTTGGTAGATTCATATAGCTCAAGTCAAGTATTCCTGAAATGCATGACAGATTCGATTTTTCTTAGCTGTATGACCTGTATCAAAGAACATAACTTATGATTATAAAGTGATAATGCAGCAAAATGTTACCTCAATAAGTTAGCTACAAGGGAGGCTTTATTATTTTGAAACCACAGAACAATAGATTTATACACTGTATTTGTTACATTGAAGTGAAAAAAAAAAACTTTCCCCATAAACTAGAGATGTACAATGAGCTTCTTGTAAAAAGAGAAGCTCATTCAGAGTTAGCCCTTCAAATATCCAGAGCTAATTAACTTTCCACAATGAAACCAAGAGGCCTATCAACTCTTGAGGCAAGCCTATGCACAGACATATTATATATACAGATGAAGAAAAAAAATGAAGGAATTATAGGATGTCGTAAACTAGGATTACCACACGGTCGCCGCCTTCCACCACCTTGCTTTCTTCCTCCCTTGTGTATTCTCCTGGTCGTCTTCCTCTGTCTATCTCCGTCACTTTCTTCTTCTTCTTCATCTGTTGTCGTCCTGCTACCAACGCTCCGGATTCGGTTGCATAACACAGGTATGTCTTCTCTCTTCTAATTAAGATTCCCAATTTCCAATTTCTCCGAATTCGGTTGCATAACACAGCTGCTTATCCTCCGAATTCTTCTCTCGTTTGCATATCCAAGTTTTTGGTTCTCTATTCTTAGCAGGTATCCGGTTGTTTATCCTCCGAATTGTACGACCAGATTCTTCAGAGGTTTTCAGGTTAATTCGTGGGTTCGTTTGTATCCATGTATATGTATATGCTTGTTCGAATTACTTGATTGAAATTTGGGGGTTTTGCTTGAGGTCGTGCGCAGGGGTTCGTCTTAACTTAGCAATTAATTGTTGAATTTCAAATTTGGGGGTTTTGCTTGTTCGAATTAATCAGTTTTGTTTTTAATTACGGGTTTTATGTTTGTGTAATCCCTCTCCTTGGTTGTTGTTGATATTCAAGAATTTATTTCGAGTTGTATTTGCTTTCTTTCTTCTTTTGTGGTACTGCCTTCCTTGCTATTGCCTTCTGGTTCCACCGCCTGTAATCTATTTTCTTCTTCATTCAGATTCACCTATTTTTCGTTTTGTTCTGTTCTTGTATATCCGGATATGTTATTGATGACTGATGTTCTTTAATTTCTGTTGGGGTTTTTAATCCCTCTCTCTATTGAGTTGACCCAAGTGAATTTGTATTTCTGGATTTAACAGGTAATTTGTATTTCTTGAGTGTTCCAGTTGTTCTTTGTAGTGCAATTCACGGAGCTAACCATTTTTTTATAATAGCTTGTCGTTAGCTTTCCAACTGTTTGGTTTTCATTCGTTAGCTTTCCAACTGTTTGGTTTTCATTTCGGTGATCACGCTACTATTAAGTTTCAGTTTGGGGATTTAGGCTTGGAATTAAGGTTTTTTTAATTTGCATTTTAGTCCTAGCGTTAATTGGGTTTCACTCTGGTATTCATACTTGTATTTTATAAGTTCATTGGTTGTTTCTCTTTCTCTATCTGATTTGGGATTGCAATCGATATTTCGGTTTGAAATCTCGCAGAAACTATCCACTAATATAATCCACTTGGACTGGCCTTTTTTTTTAGCAGGTGACGCATTTGGTTTTGGGTTCCTGTGATTCCTGCTGCACTGCTCTTTAGCTGCACTGAACTTAGTGTTGAGAGTCCTCGCTAGCCATGGATATAGTTGGAATCAGTGATGATGAGCAGGTTGGTCTGTGTTTTATCTTGTTTGCTTTGATCTTTTCCAATCAAATGTCTTATGACAGGCACTTGCTTCCAGGAGATAATTTTCAGGGTTATAGCAGCCGTTCTTCATCTTGGGAACATTGATTTTGTAAAGGTAATGGAGATTGATTCATCAGCTATCAAGGATGTACAATCTAGATTCCATCTTAATATGACGGCTGAGAAGCTTCTCAAGGATCTTTGGACAGTTTGATTTTCTAATCCACATTTGCGGCTATTTTATCCTCACTTTTAGTCTTGTTTTTATTAGAATTTTTTTATGATTATTCCATTAAGTCATTAACTAATATTGATGGGTAGGTGTGATGGCCAAAGTTTGGAGGATGCATCAATAAAGTGTGTCATGGTGACACCAGAAGAAGCCATTACAATGTCCCTTGACCCTACGAAAGCTCTTGGTAGCAGGGATGCCTTGGCTAAAACCTTGTACTAACGTTTGTTTGATTGGTACCAAGCTTAAAATCCTGATTTTTTTATGCTTTTCTTTTTCATTTTTGCACGATTCATTGTTGTGTTGATTTGAAAATGTTTAATGTTATAGGTTTGTGGAAAAAAAATCAATGTCCCAATTGGGCAGGACCCCACCTCAAAATCCATAATTGGAGTCCTTGATATTTATGGGTTTGAAAGTTTCAAGTTTAACAGGTATGCAACTCTTCTTCTTCTATCCATTTTTGCATGCTTCCCGACATGCCTTGGCGTCAAACTTCACATACATCTTTATTACATAACTAATAAGTGAAATAATTCCGGCTGGCTTGTTGTCTGTTTCGCCCGCTCCCTTCTTTTGTTGTATGTATTTATGTCTGCAAAGTTATTTTAGTTTTGGTAGAAAATGTAGCCAGGCTTCAGTTGTTCATTTACAATTTTACATACTGCTCAGTGCTCGCCGACCCAAAAAAAAGTATAGAAAAGAGGATATTGCGTTTGAGCTATAAATACATGAGCATGTGTGGCTAACTTCAGCTGTACGCATGTACAACATATGAATTGTGTTTTCTTTTGTCATTTTGCTTACTAAGGTTCATATGCAGAGGTTCATATGCCGAATTTTCTTTTATTCCAAACTAATTTTTTGTGTCTCTTGACTTTTGAATTTTTGTATCACTGCAGATTGGGCCAGCAAAAGTTAACTATTGAAAGAGCACGTAAGTTCATATACCTTCTCTTCCTAGTTTTTTTAAGCGGGTAAAAATAAAGAAAGGCTTCGATGAAGGACTTCTTTACTAGAGCGTCCGAACGAATGAGAAGGCACAGTTCTGAGTCAGAATCCAGGATATCATCGGCAGGGTTACTATAGGTCGGACGTGCAATCATGTTAGTCACAACATTAGAATCCCTAAAAATATGACGAATAACAACATTAGAAAGTGTGGATATATCACCTTTATTATCCCCAAACAATAATATTGCATTAAAATTTTTAAAATGGATAATAGTTAGCATAATTAATCACTATTATTTTAAAAAAAATTCATTGTTTTTTTTGTTCATCATATAATAAATATTTTATATTTATTTTGCTTTTATCCTCACAAATGCGTTATGACGCGAGGATTGTATTAGCATAATTATAAAAGGGGTTTAATAATTCTTTTTAATTTATCAAAGATTTTGTTTAAAGATTTTAAATTATTAAAAGTAATTCTCAAATATAATTATAAAATTGAATTAATAGTTTATTGAAATTTCAAATTTATTAACAATTTAATGAAAAAATATTTTAAATTATTAAAATTAATTATCACATATAATTAAAAAATTAAATTAAATTTTTATATATTAATAAATCAATTCAATTTTTTAATATTTAAAATTTGGGTCTATTTGGATTCCCATTCTAACAGTCCGAAATTATGATTCCTGGATTACGTTTCAAGGGATGAAACCCCTCGTTCAGATCTTGCAATCCCGGTACGGGTCGAGATTTTAAACTCCTTTTAAGATTAGTAAGAAAGAGGGATTTCGAACCCTAAAAGCATCGTAGGACCGTTGGGTACCCTTAACCTGTCCTTAAGGCTAAGTCGTGAAATTCGTTTCAAAAGAAAGTAAAGCGGAAACGAAATTAAAGTACAAGGCGTCACGACAGAGTCGGGTCAAAACCAAATCATAAGTGTACAAGTTGCCATTTTTCCAAGTTAGGGAATCAGTCAAGTTCTTCGATTTTGCCAAGAGACTTCCTGTCACAAAAGCAAGGAGCAAGGAGCAAGCAATGAACGGTACCTAACACTATCCACGAAGTCAGGCCCGGTAATCGCATGCGGGTCCTCTGACCGGGCTGAGGCCACATAACATGCCTATACCTAAATAAAGGATCATCTAATGCAGCACAAGATTTAAATCACACAAGCATGCTTGCAACAGTTATAATAATATGCACAAATATTGCAAAGAGCCCAAGACAATGTTAAGTGGCATATCCCTTTTCTACTTCGCCCCCTTTTTAATGAGCGGACCTGACCAGTACGGTACCCATTGTTTTCTCGTATATGTGTGTGTGCGCGCGCGCATAAACATCATCATCAACATCAAGAACAACGTAAAGCAAATTAACTCGCCAGATGGTGCTGGGCTATCTCCTCATGCTCATATCAACGCGACTGACTCAGGGCAAACCCGATGGGGCTAGGCTACCCTATGACCCTAGCAAAGACTCTAGGACTTCACAGATAACGGTTGTTCTGTATTAAAACACACAGAGTAATCAAATGCTCATTGCAATGCATTCCTAGCATGATACTACATTGCATGCTTTATTATGCAACACCTACACATCACATGACACATCGGGCAGGAGGTGCATGTTGCCGAGTAAGTCCCATAGGATACTTACCTCGAGGTGTGGAACAATAAGATAACACAAGCGAAGTCCGAAAGCAATAAGTCCAAAAGCAATAAACACCTATAATCATGCCAATGCCATAAGCTACATAACTAACAATCATACACACAGAACCCGAGTTCCCAAACATTCTCAAAACCACTCGTTAGTAAAACCGTTTCCAAAACCTTCCCGATACGATAAACATCAACCAAACCATTTTACTTCCCGATCAAACCCGTCGACAAATCGTACCAATAATATTTCCAAAATTCCTTTTTAAAATAAACATTATTAAACCAAGACAAAGAATCCCGACATTTGAAATGACATTTGTTAACATATATTCAAGTATAAATCCGACAATTCAAATTCCGTCAAAATCCCCTTCTTTAACATTTAGTATTTAAATAACATTTCAAAGGCTCGCTTCCCAAAACATCCCCATTAAAAACATTCCCACAAGAATCGGATCAAGAATCGACAAGGTAAGTCCAAGGTATAGGGTGAGGGGCTCGGCCAAGCCACTAGGGGTATGTCGCGGTCGCGAGAGGGTCGGTCGCGGTCGCGACATCCTCCCAGTTCCCCACCGCGAGAGGCTGGCTGTGACTCGCGGTCGCGAAAGCCGTGGTCGCGGCCGCGAGAGGCTGTCCTGCGAGAGACCTCTCGCTGCTGTGACTCGCGACCGCGAGAGACGTGGTCGCGGCCGCAAGGGGTCGTCTTCAACCTCTGGCATGGGTTCTGACTCGCGGCGACGACCATGGTTTCGCCGCGGCGAGTACGAACCTGGGTTTGTCCATTCTTGCTCGTTCTTGCTCGTTTCAAACGCGTTTTCATTCACACTTGTTTTAAAACCTTTATAAATCAAGGCACTATGCAACCATCACAAAAACGACTCCAAACAAGACTAGAGGGGAGAGCGGAAGAGGGATTACCTAGCCCCTTGGAGGCTTCTCAAAAATCTTGTGAGAAGGAGGCCTTGGAAGCTTAGATCCGACGATTCCTTGATACGACAGAGCCTAGGAAGGTTGGATGTGAGTTAAAACAACAACTTTATTGAGAAACAACCTCGAAATAAGAAGATCCAAGGAATGGAGGAGTTACCTTTGCTCAAAACTAAAAAATGAGAGAAAGGAGGCTCGAATTCACACCAAACCACGATGGATATAGGATTTCTTAACCTTGAAAGGTAGAAAAAGAAGTCAGGAACACACGACAACAAACGGATTCGAAAAAGGATGATAAACGAAGGAAAACGATACGATTTACCACGAAGACGGAGCTTTTGGGCTCGGAGTCGCGGCTGCGAGTATGAACGTCGCGGCCACGAGGAAGAACACCCGGTTCTGGGTTCTTGGTCGTGGGGGTGTTCTTCCTCGTGGCGGCGAGACAGGTGAGTCGCGGCTGCGAGTTGCTCCTCAAATCCGGGTTTTTGATCGGTTTTGGCCTTCCAAGCTCGATTTTGTGGTTGTTTTTGTGAGATTGAGACTCCTTGGGATAGATTTGAGGGTTTTTGGCTCAAAGAAACACAAAAGGAGGAGAGAGAGTTGGGAGATTTGGATTTAAGGAGGGGAAAATGAGGGTTTTTTGTTTAGGGTTTTGGGAGGAGAGTGAGATCTATATTGGGGTTTGGAAATCAGGTTTTGGTGGCTGAGTTGATGTGTTGTGAGAATGAAGGATCCACTTAGGGATTAGAGTTTTATATAGTGGAGCTGCCTAGGATTTAATACACAAGAGGACAAAACCATTAAGAGGGGAGAGAGAGAGAGTGGTGTGTGGGAAGTGAGAGAGAGTGTTATTCTGCTCTTCCGACCTTGAATCCCGACATCCCATCCCGACATCCGATTTTTCCAAAGATCTGACCCAAAATCCCAAATTCATTTCCAAAGCCGCCCGAAATTCCCAAAAAAATCGAAATCAAATAACCAAGTTTTAAAATCTATCAAATTAAATCTTAAAACATGTCGGGATATGTTATAAAACTTTCAAGAATAGAATTTGCTTGAGTATGAGTTTTTCTTGAAACTTTCCCTTTTTAGAAATTTCAAAATCCGTTCGTTACACCCATTTCATTTTGCTTATAATTAAAATAGATGTATTAAATAGAAAAGTACATTATGAACATAATTCATGTAATTTAATTATAAAAAAATAATAAAAAGAAAAAAATAGTCTTTATCGGGAAGTTTTTGTGCCCTTTCCCTTGAAACCCTTCCGCTTCTCTCCATCTCGTTGTCTTCCCCCCTAAACTTTCTACATCTCAGTAACACCTAAGCCTGATTCAGGGATTCATGTGTGTGTATATGCACACACGAGTTTCAATTCATTTATTTGGATTTGAAATAGTGTGACCACAATTGATCGGGTTGGATAACATATATACTGATAATGTCATGTGTATAATAAGGCTACTAAACCTTGAGTGAAAATCAGTGAGTGCTTCCTTGTTGATTTCATGAAGAATGATGATGAGGTGACTTATCGAACCTGTTGAATTCGACTTGTTTCTAGCCCCTTGCCCATTTTTAAAATATACATCAACTTTCTCCATCTTTTTGTCTGGCGGCCGAACTACAGCGTAGGCCTCTCGGCGGCTGGCTGAAGGTGAGCGTTATCGGGCAAAACGGGTTCCGGGTTGACTAGAACCCGGGTTTGACCGGGTTTCGGGTCATTTCGGGTCGATTTTGGATTTGTTAATTTTTTCTTTTTTAAATTAAAAAAAATCATGATCTGATAATTTTGCGATAAATTTTAATTATATATAAAAAATTTTAATTATAAATCAACCGGTCAATTGGGTCAAAATTACCGAGTCAATCGAGTCAGCGGGTCGAAACCCAGATTACCCGAAAAATTTCCGGTTTTTCGGGCTCGGGTTGAAAAAAAATTCCGGGTCAAAATTTCCGGGTCTTGACTCAAAAAATTCCGGATGGTCGGGATGAGTTATGTTTTGACAGGTCTACTCTATCCCAATTCCCAAATGTATTATAATTTTTTTCTAAAAATAACAATCCAAACACTACTTATTTAATAATTCCATTATAAACTAAAATCAATTAAAATGAAAAAGGAATCCAAACAGGCACTTAGTTAAATAGCTTCTTTTTTTTTTCGATCGAATGAAGGAGAAAGAGCTGACCATTTGATGATAAAGTTTTCATTTTACCTCCGTCAAAAAATAAAAGTTTCAAATTGGACCACTCCCCAACAAACTCAAGAATTTAGAGAGAGAGAGAGTAGAGAAGAGAGAGAAAGCTCCGCGAATTGCTCAGCTATGGCGGCTCTCTCGCGGCTGCAGATGAAATCCATAATCGCCCTTCTCTTCTTCCTCAACTTCATCTGGCTCCTAACCTATTTTCTAGACAGTTCTATCCCCGTCAACGTCCACTTCCACCTCCACAGAGACCACCACACCCACCACCACCCAACCTCCACCAGCCACAAAGCCCTCCCTTCCTCAACTCCTTCCTCCCACTCCAAACCCTGGCCTATCCTTCCTTCATACCTCCCCTGGTCCCACGGCAACCTTCCCCCTCCCAGCGTCGGATCCTGCGAGGCTTACTTCGGCAACGGCTTCACAGAAACTGTCGATCTCCTACCTCGGCAGAAATCCGGCCGCGGTTGGTTCCGCTGCCACTACAGCGAGACGCTGAAGAGCTCGATCTGCGAGGGTGGGAGAATTCGGATGGTTCCAGACCGGATCCGGATGTCTAAGGGCGGTGAGAAGATCGATGAGGTTATTGGAAGGGGAGATGATGATGAATTGCCGATCTTCGATCCTGGAGCCTTTCAAGTCTCGTCGGACTCGAAGAAGGCGGCGGCGGTTGGAATTGGATCGGAGAGCGGCCGAAAACTGGCGACGAGTGAGTTCGTGGATAAGTATGTGGCGGAGGGAGAGATTCTCCGGCACACTATGCATCAGTTGGTGGAGTCGTTTGAGGTTGTGGAAGAGTCCGAGTTCAAATGCTCGGAGGTGAGTTCCTTCAGGTTTGGGCGGGTCTAAATTAGGGTTTTCCAAGATCATTTAATTCTAATCGTGGGCCTATTAATTGGAATTTTTGTTGGATTATCTGATGATCTTATCTGCAATCTTCTGTTGCAAACCTCTAAAATTAATTCAATCACTCCGGGATGGTGATCAATGACCATCAAGAAAATAACTCCTATAAACAGCAAGTCAATCAACTTTCCTATAATGTGACCTGAACAATTAACGCTGATATTATCTTTATTACTTCTGGTCCTACAGTATTTATTATACAGTAAACATTTGAACTTTCTGAGATTGATTGTTTTTGTAGTTACAGTATTTCTGTTTTAGTTGATTCTCCCCATTTCTAACTTTGGAACTTTGTTGATGCAGTGGATTGAGGAGCCAACGCTTCTCATAACTCGCTTCGAGTATGCAAATGTCTTCCACACACATACTGATTGGTATAGTGCGTATGTTAGTTCTAGAGTAACTGGCTTGCCTACCCGACCACATGTGGTTTTCTTAGATGGCCATTGCAAGGTATATCGTCTTTCTTATTCCATTGTCACCATTGATGCAGTGTTCATTGACCTGCTTTTGAAACTTGGTAATGTTGTTTTTGTAATGGAAATCTTTTGCAGCTAGAGTAGAAAACTTGAAAGAAGCAAAATACTTAGCCACTCAAAATTTTGTTTAAAGATTGTATCTTCTTAAGGTAAATGCACAGTTGGATTTGATAGAGTTTGGATTCACTCAAGGAAAGCCAATTGTGACCCCAAACAGTTCTCTAGCCAAAACCTTTCAACTGAGCCTCAGACAGAGTTAATAGACTCTCCAACCAACGATAGGCTAACACCTTCACAGGAATTATTCCAGAAACATGCCTAATTATGGCTTGCTGTAATAGACTCTCCAACCAACGATAGGCTAACACCTTCACAGGAATTATTCCAGAAACATGCCTAATTATGGCTTGCTGAGATCACCTACTATGTGAGTATGTGACATTAAACTAATTCCCTCCCAATTGATTATCGACTCTTCTCAAACTTAACATCAATCCAGATCCTTCCTAATTTCCAACAACTTGCCGTAATTGCCACCCTTGTGTGTGTGTGTGTGTGTGTGTGTTGGGGGTGGTGGAGGTGGTCATGTTTGAAAAGTGGGAATAATAAGGTTTCATACTTTCATTGCTTAGGTCAAAACTATCATTTCTTCTGCATGATGTTGTTAGACACCCATGTTGCTTTCTTGCCCTTTTATGTTTCTCGAGTAACTTTAGTTTCAACTAAATGGGTTGATCACTTCTTGATGCTTAGATCATCATAAGGATTTTTCATATTGTCAGGAAGCCTCCCTTTCATTGACTATTGTTTCTCGTTTATGAAAAAGAAACTGTTTTCCTTTGTCTTGTTTCTCCATCCATCTCATACCTTATTCTTTCACTGTGACCAATCTATTATTCATATGCTGCTAAACTATCACCACTTCACCAGTCCCTCAAATCTTACATTTTGGTTTTTTCACAGACAGGTTTGGAAGAAACGTGGAAATCACTATTTTCAAGCGTCAGGTTTGCCAAGCATTTCACTAGTCCAGTGTGCTTCCGTCATGCTGTTTTTGTACCCCTCGGCTATGAGACAGCCTTGTTCAAAGGGCTTACTGAAACCATAGATTGTGATGGGGCATCTGCTCGTGATCTCTGGGCCAAACCCGATGACCACAAAACTGCACGGCTGTCTGAATTTGGGGAAATGATCAAGGCTGCTTTTGGCTTCCCGGTAGACAGGCATCGTAACCCAGATCCAACATCAGGTGATCTGAATGTCCTCTTTGTCCGTCGTGAAGACTATTTAGCTCATCCCCGCCACGGTGGGAAGGTTGAATCCAGGCTAAGTAATGAACAGGAAGTTTTTGATTCCATAAAAAGTTGGGCATCAAAAAATTATTCTGAATGCAAGATAAACATTATCAATGGCTTATTTGCTCACATGAAAATGAAAGATCAAATCAGAGCAATTCAAGATGCTTCTGTCATCGTTGGAGCCCATGGGGCTGGTCTCACCCACATGGTTTCTGCCCTACCAAAAACTGCGATTCTTGAAATTATCAGCAGCGAGTACATGCGCCCACATTTCAGATTGATCGCTCGCTGGAAGGGCTTGGAATATAATGCCATCAACCTTTTCGGGTCACATGCAGAACCTAAGGAGGTTCTTCATAGGCTTCACAGCATAGTAAAGGGTATTGGATGCTGATACCTGTTTTCAGTGCGAGTCTATAACAGACGGGTTCTCAGCGTGGGCTCAGTTCTGTCCAGTGTCCCCGTCACTGACCTTGGTGCAGCTGGCTCGTCTCAGGGGCTTCTCTGGTAGTATTTTGTACCTAGCTTTCATCGATTTAATCATCATGTACAGAGGTTCGAATATTCCACTCTGGCTTCATACAACTGAAACAGTAATTGAGGATGCAAGAGGAGCAGCACCAACAGACCAGGTGTCTATGTGGCTAGGTAATGTGAATGCACTTGACATTTACTTATTGATTGAAGCTATGTAAATGTAGGAATTGTAATTCAGCTAAGTCCTATGCTTGAAGCTTTTCGTACTCGTCGATGATGTCTTCATATGAATCAGAAGTTAATGAGAGTTCAGAAAACGACGTAGCATTATTTGCTGCATTTGTTGTAACATCTTACTTTCTGCAGAAAGGACTTTAAACAGGCAACAAACATAGCATTAGGTACTTGCTATCTGATCTATTTAACCTACCACGTAGGCAATGCAAATGAGTTTTCATGGCCGCTCGTTCGGTACTCAAAAAGTGATATCAGAAGGCTTGAAAGTTGCATGTAAAAACACTTGCTAAGATGAATAAACAATAGTGTGAAGATCCTGGTGTAAAATGTGCTTTGAGCTAATTTACTTGGTTTTATTTACTGATGCTGAAGTGGTGTGAATTTGTGTTGTTTTCCGGTTTGGCAGGTAACTTTGTTGCCTCTTTTGACCCTTGAATTAATCACTTGCCTTAAACGATTGGAGTGATATGAACATCAAAAAAGCTCCACGATAAGGTTGATGGTGAATCTTGTTCTTGGCCTTGGGTGTTGGTGGGATGAGATGGGGCTACCCAACCATGTGGTTGAGAAACAAAGGGAGGTTCTATCTCTAAGCGGGAGAACCCAACCCGTTATATTTTGAAGCTTCTTATAACTAATGGAGTAAAGTGAAGTACCAACTACTACAAGCAGCTTGTAGGGTGCAGTAAGAAGAGACCAGAGGCTTTGCAATAAGGTGATGGTTCCAGTAATAGAACTGTAACCGTGCAAGGCTCGAATGACCAAGGTGGATATCCAAGGATCGTGATCATCGTCAATAGCTGAGCTCTAAAGTCTCCCTTCGCCTCTTGACTGTTAAGGTAGAGCAATGGCGAGAGCTAGAGATTGAAACTAGAGACAGAGTGACACGTCAAGTGAGAAGTTACCTTTCATGGTGAGGGCTAGACCTAGTCGCTAGTTGCTAGAGAGGTGTTTCGTTCGTTTTTTTCTCACACTTCCCCGTGTGTTCCGCTCTTTTTCTAACCATATTCAAGCTCCTGGCTCCTGCATTAAAGATTGGCATCATCTCTAGCTCACTTTTCTAGGTATGTTGGATAACCATCTAGTCTTCAATAGTTGTTGATGCAAGGCCTAGGTTTTCTTGATCATTAAACGACTAAATAAAACTCCTTGAACACCCAATTGTTTGACATATTCAACAAGGACCAGCGGACAATGATAAAAAAACCATGAACTCCTACTTCTGAAGCAATGCCCACATATTCCAGTTAATTCTGGGTCAGATTGCACATACTGTGTGATGACTAAACAAAAGTTGGTAGTGCGTTCAACAAAACTTTGTTACCACTACAAAACTTTTGTAGTGCGTTCAAGAAAAGTTAAAGAGAGATTGAAACAAAAGTTGGGGCAAAAGCTAGTAGGAGGGCGTTCAACAAAACTTTGTTACCACTACAATAGTTTCGAAAATGACAAATTCAAACTCTGCCGAAAGGCAACCATCCATGACCAAAAACAACAATCCAGAATCTGATGATTGAAGTAAAAACTAATCTCTTTTTTTGGAAGGCAAAGTTCACATGACAAAAAATTTAAGCAGCTGCTGCCTTCCCCTTCTTCTTCTGTAGTTTCTTCATGTAGAACTCGAGCTCCTTGCCCTCCAAGATGTAACTGCACATTCGAAATTTGAACATTCAAGGAAATTGCAATAGACAGGCAAGTATGCAAGAGTAGTTTGTTGAAGGTAAATCTACAGGATAGAGAAGAACATAACAAAATATTGCAAGGAGAACTACAAGAGCTTGCAATGGTGTTTTTGGTGAATGCTAATTTCAAGTGGATATTTAAAAAGATAGCAAGACGGCAAAGGGTTGGCTTTACTCACCCATCTGCACGGCCGCATTGGCCAGGGCGTGATGAGATAGCAGCCAACAAACGTCCACCGCTAAATTGCTCTTCAATGTGAGAATCCAAGGTGCGGCCTTGCTGACGCTTCTCCAATTTTCTCTGGACATGGTTGCTCTTCTTTGCGTCTTCAGCAGCAGCCTCACCTTCCTGTACGTTCAAGGCACATGATGCAAAGCTTGTGAGAAGTGAGAAATACCGCATCGCCCTCAATCAAGAAGCCATTCAATTTGTAAACCCATCAGGTTTATTTTCTTATAATAGGGAACTGTGCAGGTTGAGAATTGCAAATGTACAATAGAAGAGGAGATAACAGATAGGATGACTTGTAATAGTTTCATGAAGAACAAGATGTTTTATATATAAAGACAGAGCTCTAACCGTCATGTGAATAATGTAAAAGCAGCAGAGCATTTGGATTAAAAAAAGGGATGATTATATTTCTTGGTAGGAAATATTGTTCCCAGTAATCATACCAACAGTAATGAACAAATTTCACACAAATGCATACAACATAAATGTTCATCTAGACATGAATACAAATCATAACCAAGAATGAGATAATAAAGAATCATACATAGAAACCAATGGAAGTTGCCAATTAGAATCTCACCTCTCCTTCCTTCTTAGCAGCGACTGCCTTCTTCTTGCGACCGATCTCAACACCATAATGCTGGAGATACCATTGCTTGAAAGGAGCGGCATCAACCTGAACAATGGCACTCTTCACCAAGGTCTGTGTCCTAACCAGCTCGTTGTTGGACGCATTGTAAACAACATCCAGCAACCGAGTTTTCCTGGTCACAGCCTCACTCCCCCAGGAGAAGTTTCCGGTATCCAACCTCAAAGCACGCCACTTGACATTACCACCTCTAACCCTAACCCTCCTAACCGTCTTGTTGCTCGACAGCTTCGTGTTAGCTGGCTGCCTTCCGAGCTCATACCTTCATATTTCAACATTTCGTACAGCCATGAAATTGATGCAATCGAATTCAGTTCGCAAAACATTCATCTAAATTCAATCAGAACACATCTCAAATCGATGCAATAGAGCAAATGCAGATCTACTACACAAAACTATCATATTTGGATTTTTTCAGATAAACGCCTAAACTGATAACTCGTAGTTTCATCAATCAATGTACAACCAAGACCAATGAAAATCACTATGAAACAGATGAATAAAGGGACATACTTTCTCTTCTTCCTCCAGGCCTTCTTCTTGCCACCAGTGGCACGCCTCTTGTGCATAGAATCACGAGAAATACCTAGAAATTACAGGAAGAAGAAGACATTAGAGATTTTTATGGAGGAGCTTCAGATTCAAAGATAAGGGAAGGAGATTGAGATGGGGGGAGTACCCATGGTTGCTGTGGTTCGGCGACGGCACCAAGAGGGAAATGCAAAGCTTAGGGTTCTCCCTTCTCCTGCGCTGTAAACCCTCGTCTGATTTATACTAATATATACATCCATCGATCTGCTGTCATCAAGCCCACGAAAGGGGTTTGGGCTTCACACAATGTTTTCGGACCAGCCCAATAGGCCCATTTTTAATTTCAAAAATATGTTAAGGTTTTTTTTATTTGGTATAAACTGCATAAAACCATAAAACCATTGAATACGATTGAGATCACTTGTCCAAAACCCCCTTCTCCCTGAATTTTCCTCCTCGCATCTGAATTACAAAATAAATTTGAATATGAAAAAATTAAGTAAAAGGGTTAAGGGTGAGAGATATTGTGAGAAGGGATAGTAAGGAGACAAAGATTTCAAGACAACAGATCCGGACTGCCTTAAATATGTCATATTGCCCTAAATCACCCATATAACAAGTAAGAAAAATAGGGTAAATTAGTCTTTTGGCTATTTTTCAATGGAACACAATGGAATAGGTGGGGTGGGTCACTTGGGTGGCTTTGCAAATGAAATTATTCTATTGGGTATTCGGTAATTATTAATATAATGGATGGTTTGGGGCACTATGAGATATTTAAGAGGTGGTTTTCTGCAGTTTATCATTTTTTTTTCGATATTTAATATTTATAAATAAATATCATACAAATTACTAAACGACTATTAACATATTTAATTACTATATCAAGAGTAAGAAATGATACTCTATGAGCCGAATAATTTAGACCCCCCGCCTTTAAAGTTTTGACTTGAGAATTTGTTTGAAACTGAATTGCTTTCAATTTCATTATTATTCCCATGTCTTGAATGCATTGAAGTTGTCTCCTTGGGTTCGCTTGAATGTCTTGCAATTTGTCTGTTGAATTAGTTGCCTAGTTTAGGAAAAAAAATCCAGCAGCGTTTCACCTTCTTTTAGGGCTATTTGATGATTCCGAAACCCAAGCCACAAGCGAAAGCTCGCAAGGTTTGCAAGGGCGGGGTTTCGAGAATCGAATTTGACAGCACTTCGACGTGTTTTGGGGCAATTTGGTGACTCCGAAATCCAGGCCACAAGCGAAAGCCCGCAGGGTTTGCAAGGACGGGGTTTCGAGAGTCGATTGCGTAGCCCTTCGATTTGATTTGATGTGAGGGTGATTTGATGACTCCGAAGCCCAGGCCACAAGCGAAAGCCCGCAGGGTTTGCAAGGGCGGGGTTTCGGGAATCACCAAGAAGCCAACATGGAGAGAAGGCTACCTGTCTGCCTCCTCTTCTTCTTTGCTTCTTGCTTTCTGCAGACGTGTTTGTATGCTTGGTGTGTTTGTTTTCTTCTTTTCTCTGCAGCTTTTTTCTGCCGTCTGTGTTCTCTCTTCTCCAACCCTAGGCTTGGCCACCTTTTATAGGGTGAAGGCATAGGGCTATGGATATATTTCCTTTCCTTTAAGATAAAATTTGTATCCTTTTGTTTCCTAACTGCATATCTTTTTTTTTTTGATATGGAGAGTAGCCGACCTTCTTTTTAGATAATGACAGCTTTTTTTTTTTTCCTTTTAGCTATCTATTTACCTATTTGTTGATTTTCTGTTTCTTTATAAAAATCTGGCAGCCATCTTCGTTGTGGCTATTTATTTATTTATTTTGCTGAACTTTTCCTTTTGGGTTTAGAGATGGGTAGATTTCTTTATTTATTTATCTACTCATTTACCCCCTTTTACAGACTTTCATTCTTTAACTATCGTTCTTATTTTGGGCCACTTTTGTAACTTATTTTGGGCCACTTTGAAGAACAAAACCCACTAATCCAACCGTGCTCTTATTTTGCAGATCAAACGAGCGACTTGAGCTAGCATTGGATTTCGAGGAATTCGCCACCCAAATGACGGAATTTGTACTCTCGGCAACTCGATATATATTTGTATTTTTATGCTCTAATTTTGTATTAAACTTGAATACTTTAGTTCGCGAGCTTGTAGTACGCTAAAATAATGTATTTGATACTTAACACAGTTTGCGCACTCATTTACTTGCTTGTAATTATCGCTAACCAATTTGTATTCGCGTTTAATATATAAAGCATCACATGAAATCTTTCTCGACAACAATTTCATGAGCTCACATGATAATGTTTAAGTAAACACGAAATTTACTCCCAAACAATATAGTTATATGTGTGTGTGTGTGTTTCTCGTGTTTCCGAGTTTCCATAGGAAACGAAAATGGGAAAGACAAACATTTGCGCCTGAAAACTAGCTGGTACGTTGTGACAGATTTTAAGGCTGTCACTACTTACACATACATGTACAACAATATTCAATTCGGTATGGTGAGTAGTTTAGCCTGGCCCTGTAACGATGATCGAGTTCAAAGAGCTTGTGTTAGAGAACACAGCATATACATTATACATATGCATACCTCTTCCGGCAACAATGGCAGCTTTGTTATGTACACTAACAAGGACGGATCTTCGAATGTCATCATGTCCTGCGCGGCATCACTAGCATAAGCGTGCAACACGAAAATAACAGAACTCAAACCTATTCAAAATTGGACCAGTTTAACACTTACATATTCTATGGACTATTAGGAAATTCTTTAATTGATATAATTCCATCCTCTTAAAGATTTAGTGTCGGTTTGGTATAAGGTTATATGAGGTAAATGAAATGGAAATAAAAATTTTATGAAAAAATATATTGTAGAGAAGTTTTGTAGGTCGAAATGAGAGAAGAATGCTCACTTTTATATTAAAAAAATACGGAAATTTCATGAGGTAACCCGGAGGTTTCGCGTAATTCGCGTGGTAAACAAGGGTTTCAGATATTTCGCCTGGTAACCCTAGGGCTTAGAAATTTTTTGTCTCGCACCCACAAGTTTAACTTTGTCCAAAAATCGTTGTTTTAAAGTTTGTGGAGGATGAGTAGTGTAATATTAACCAAGTTTGTGGAGGTATTTCACAAATACTAACAGTTTCAACCTCACCTGAGCGAGAGACGAACAGAAGACACGCTTGTGCGATAATAGACGAAGGGAGACGAAGTGCAGAGTGTTAAATAGATGATCCGAATTCATATATGTCGGGTATCCAATATGGTTGCTTGGAGAATAAGTTGTCATTTACTTTGTTTAGCTAAGTAGTATAAATAGCTTCACTTTACATGTAATAGATAGATTACATACATGAATTACAATTTTCAGAAAACACTCTCAATTTCATCTTCAATGGAACAGTAGCTCTCAACTGCAGTTTGAGCTCAGCTCACCTTGCTTCTTCAATCTCTCTCGATCTCTCTCTTCTGTGCTCAATCCACACAGATCTCCTCTCGATCTTGTCAATATGGTATCAGAGCAGGCTCTTTAGCTCTAGATCTGTGCTGGATCTACTCATCTTTTCATGAGATTGATGGCCGATCGCTCTCCTTCACACTCACCATGATCTGGATCTGTTGCTTCTCATCGACGACGAGGAACACAGATCACCATGACTGATCTTCAGAATCCTCTATTCATACATCCATCTGATAATTCAGGTATGAATCTCTGTGCAATTCAGCTTGTTGGTGAGAATTATCGTCCCTGGAGTCGATCATTCACTAAAGCTCTCTCAGTGAAGAACAAATTGTGGCTCATTGATGGCTCAATTGCTCGATCTGCTGAGAATGCTCTTCAGTGGGATAGATGTAATGACATGGTGTGTTCATGGTTGTTGAACACTGTGTCAAAGGACATCTATAACACAATTGATGAATATGATATTGCTAGAGACATGTGGCTTGATCTAGAAGAGAGTTATGGTCAGAAAAATGGACCTCTGATCTTTGAGATCAAACGAGAAATTCACAAGTGTAGACAGGATGATTCTGAGCTTACTGAGTATTTTACTAAACTCAAGGGGCTATGGCGTAGACAATCTGTGAATGTGCCATCTATAAAATGCAAATGTGGAAAGTGTGAATGTGATTTGCAGAAACAGGCTGAAGATGATGATCTTGAGAATAAGCTAATGACATTTCTCATGGGACTCCATGAGAGATATGATGGAGCAAGGAGACAGATCGATCCTCATGACCACTCCTTTTCCATCACCTAGCACTGCTCACTCACTTCTTCTTCAAGGAGATCAGGGAAAGAAATTCTCAGATAAGAGAATTGTTAAGCCATATACTGCAGCTACTACTGCTTTGGTGGCCAAGCAGGAAGAAGACAAGCAGAAGCGCCAAGCACTCTTAGTCAGGCAAGATGAGAACAGATACAGAAGAGAGAAGTGTGGTCATTGCTCTGGGAATCACAAGATGGAGAGATGCTGGGAGTTGGTTGGATATCCTAGTTGGCACTCAAAGAGTAAGATCAAACCTCAAACCACTCGGCCAAGCAACTATGAGCAAGGAAAAAGGTTGGTTACTCTCAGTCCCCTAAGGCAAATGCAGCAGTGAACACTACACAAGAGTTTACACAAGCCAGTGCAACTTCTCTGAACTCTGAGCACCAGAAGCTGCTTGGATCTCTTATTTCACTTCTCAGACAGGCAGATAGCTCCACACATGAATCTCACCTTGCAGGTAAACTTTGTTTCAATGCTTCCAAAAACAGCAAATGGTGGATAATGGATAGTGTAGCCACTGATCATATGACCTCTGATTGGAGTATCCTTGTGAATCCCATACCTATATCAAATCCGTCTGTCATCAACTTTGCTTATGGCAGCTCTTGTCCTATCACACATATTGGCTCAGTTCAATTGCCTAATCTAACTCTCACTCATGTTCTCTATGTTCCTTCATTTCACTTTAATCTCCTGTCTTTACCAAAGTTAGCCAGAGATCTCAAATTCAACATTGAACTCACATATGACTTCTGTGTTGTTCAGGACCAAGCAAGGACGAGGATGATTGCATTTGGAAGGTACTTTCAAGGCATGTACTACATGGATCCAGCAACTTGTGGAGTAGCCCCAAGTGATCTACCTCAGTCCAGACCTTTCAGCTTTACTTCCATGTCCTCTTTACCTTTATTTTTACCTAAAGACAAAACTCCTTTGTCAAACAACACTGCCTTGTGGCACTTGCGTCTTAGACATGCTCCAATCGTGAAGTTAAAACATGTTTAAGCTATTTCAAATGATATAAAGCTCAGTTTTGATCATGATTGTCTTGTGTCTCCTTTATCTAAGCATACTAAATGCTCTTTGAGTTACTCCACTGTGATGTGTGGGGACCTTATGATGCTCCTACAAGGGAGGGATACATATTTTTTTCTCACTATTGTGGATGACAAAAGCAGGAGTGTATGGGCTTTCTTAATGAGGCACAAAAGTGAATTTATATCACATCTCCAATCCTTTATCCCTCTCATACAAAATCAGTTCAATACCAAAATCAAAACTCTGAGATCTAACCAAGGCACTGAGTTTCTAAACTCAGCTGTCTCCCAATTTCTTCAATATCATGGGATTGTTCATCAAACCACCTGTACCTACACACCATAACAAAATGGAAGGGTTGAGAGACGCCACAGATACATCCTTGAGGTTGCTAGATCATTTATGATCCAATCTGGATTGCCCATCCAATTTTGGGGAGAAAGCATCGTAACTTCAACCTATATTATCAACAGGTTACCCAACCCTCTCATCCAAAACAAAACACCTTATGATATACTCTACAAAGCTGCCCCCTCTTATGAACACCTTAGAGTGTTTGGTTGCCTGTGCTTTGCCTCTACAGTACATGACCCTCACAGAAAAAAATTCCATGCTAGATCTGATCCCTGTGTGTTTGTGGGGTACCCATATGGAGTCAAAGGTTACAAACTCTTCAATTTAAAAACTCACAAGTCTATGATCAGCAGGGATGTCAAATTCCTTGAACATATCTTTCCATACAAGCTCTACTCTGATCACAAAACTGAGACATCATATCCAGCCACATTCATTGAATTTGTTGATCACAACTTTCCCATAGACTATGTCTCCTTTGATCACTCTTCTGTGTTCATGGATTCACCTAACCACTCTGATCAACAACCTACATCTCATGCAGACTATATACCCACTCATGTGTCACCTTCCTTTGATGACACAACTCACCCTCCCATCCCAACAAGACAATCCACCAGAGACCACAAACCTCCTTTATGGTTGAAGAACTATGTGTACATGGCTTCAAAGGACTCATCACATGTGCCATCCTCATCTGCAGCTAAGCCTCTCTACCCTATTTCTTCTTATTGCTCTTACTCTGCTTGCTCTCCTTCTTATCAAGCCTTTGTGGCTACTGCTGCTAACCTATCTGAACCTTCTTCTGTTGAGGATGCATTGACAAATCCTGCTTGGTGTGAGGCTATGCTGTTGGAGCTTGATGCTTTGAAGAGAAATGGCACCTGGGTGGTTTAACAGTTGCCTGAAGATCAGTCTCTTGTCACTTGTAAGTGGCTGTTCAAGCTCAAATTTAACAGTGATGGGTCTCTAGAGAGGCACAAAGCCAGACTGGTGGCTCGAGGATTTACTCAAGTGGAGGGCATTGATTACTCTGAGACATTTGCTCCCGTGGCTAGGATGATCACAATGAGGACATTACTTGCTGTAGCTTCAGCTCAGAACTGGCCATTGCTTCAATTGGATGTGACAAATGCTTTTCTTCATGGTGAGTTGGAGGAGGATGTGTACACGACTCTACCTCCTGCATACTCATTTCTCAAGAACTTGCAAGCATCCAAACTGGGGGAGAACAACCTTGATCATTGCCCTCAGGGGGAGATATATGATGAGGCCAATGGTTCATCCCTTGTATGCAAACTCAGGAAGTCTCTTTATGGGCTAAAGCAAGCCCCAAGACAATGGTTTGCAAAATTCTCAAGAGCTGTGCAAGAAGCAGGCTACATACAATCTAAGGCAGACTACTCATTGTTCACCAGGAAGAAAGGGTACTCATTTACTGCCCTACTTGTGTATGTTGATGATATGGTTATTACAGGGAATGACCAAGCTGAAATCAACAATCTCAAGAGACATTTGCAAAGCAAGTTTCAATTGAAAGATCTTGGTGAAACGAGATACTTTCTAGGAATTGAGGTTGATAGAACTCCTGAAGGAGTAATTCTCAATCAAAGGAAGTATACTATGGAGATGCTAGAGGAAGCTGGGATGAGCAATGCAAAGCCTCTCAGTAGTCTTCTTGACACTCATGAGAAGATGAACAAAGAGGGGGAGAAAATGAAGAATCCACATCTGTACAGACGTCTAGTTGGAAAGCTGATATATTTGACTGTAACCAGGCCAGATATTTCTTATAGTGTTCAAATCTTAAGCCAGTTTATGCAAGAACCATGCATAGATCACTGGAAGGTTGTCAAGCATCTAATGAGATACATCAAAGGGGCTCATGGACAAGGTCTTCTACTGGCTAAGAACTCTGATCTAAAGCTGACTGCTTATTGTGATGCAGATTGGCAGTCATGTGTTGTTGCAGGAGGATGGTCAAGTATGAAATAAATATAAAGTAAAGATCAGACTGACTTCCCTGTCTCAGCAAATAAATACAAGACTTCCTCCCGTTGTAGTAGAAGGTTGTCATGATCGAATCCACGAGGAAGCACGTCAGCAGTTCTTAGGTAGCAACAGATCTCACAGACAAGCAACAAAAAGACAGAAACAGAAAAGACAAAGCAAAACAGAAACAAAAGCAAAGACAGAAAATAGCGAAAGAAAGTAAAGAACAAAGCAAAGACAACAGACGTACTCGATCTCGACAACTACCTACTCGAGATCGACTACCAACAGTGAAGACAGAAACTGCAAAATCGACAACAAAAGCAGAAACTCTACTCGACCTAGACAAGACCATACTCGAGATCGACTAAGGCCTACTCGATCTCGACGAGCTCCTCCTCTGTATCGACTGGAAAGACAGAAAGTGTAAATTGCAAATTTCGAACCCAAAACTCAGATTTCTGACGAAATAAATCAATATAATAAACGACTTCCAAGACCAGGGTATCAACACCACAACGATAACCATGCAAAGTAACACATAAAGGCATAAAAGATCATGCTTTCCATCAAGATAACTTTCGTTATCAACAAACAGGCATATAGAGGCTTTCGCATAAACCCTAATTGTTACTAACCCTTTTCACATAATTAACCCAAGTTGTATTAAGATCACTTTCGCTTCAATAACACAAACAAGGATCACCTTCAACTCTCGCAAAAGAATCATGCTTATAAGGATAGAAGATGAATGGTATAAAAAGATCTGACCTTTACCGCATTACCTCACATGGCCACCGTCGGGCTCACCCCAGCCCCAGAAGTGGGTGGACTACTAACGCCCCATCGCAATCGCAGACATTGATAAAAAGAAACTTGCATTAAACTATATTCAAAGCCTTTACAATCCCGGCAATCAACTTTCGCAGAATGCCAAAACCCTAAAAACTTTAGAACTCCTAAAACTTCTCTGTGGAACTAGTTGTCTCTGACTGAAATTGAATTGTGTGATGGAATATATGAAAAACCAGCCCCTAGGGCTTTATTTATAGCCTTCTATTCCTTGCTATTCAAGGATAGAATATCTATATCTAAATCTAAAACTATATCTAAGAGCATAATGATAAATAAAAGCAATTTAGGAATTAAATCTAAAAGGAAAATAAATCTAAAATAGGTAAGATGTCTTCCATATCTTCTCCATAGATAGAACTTGATAGATGTTGATAGATCTCGGCCAAATTGAATAGAATTGGATCCAAGGACTCCCAATCCTAGTAGGACAGCGAAACCGCGTAACGCGCTCCCGGACACGGCTCGTCGATCTCGACTAGGGCTCATCGAGATCGAGTAGGATTGTCGTCGACGGGTGTGGCTCGGCTTCTGATGCTCGACAAGGCTCGGACATGGCTCGGAGGTCTAGTCGATCTCGAGTAGCCCTACTCTGTATCGAGTAGGATTCGTCGTCTGGCTGGCTTGGTCGGGTGGCTCTACTCGACATGCTCGGACCTTGGCTCCGGGCTCCTCGATCTCGACTAAGCCTCCTCGAGATCGAGTAGAGGTGGTCTGCGTCTTCGTCCTCGGCTTCTCGATCAGCTCTTTCTCGACCAGGCTCTCCTCGATCTCGAGTAGAGTGTACTCGATCTCGAGTAAAGATTTCTCAGCTTTCTGTTCTGTTCTTAAAACGCACTTTCCCGAGTCCTCGTTCGTCGGATTGATGCATATGACCATGCGTTGGAAAGCTCTTTTCGAGGGCTACAACTCTCATGAAGACATCAAAACTTGATTCAGAACGAAGAATGGTGAAAAATGGCCTCTTCTCCAGCTGCACCATTCTTAGCTTCTCCATGAGTTTCCTTTAAGCTCCAAAGTGCGTCCGATTTCTGCGAAATATAACCAAAACTTGTGTAGACCTCCATATATTGCAAATAAACATAACTTACACAGATTCTGTATTATTTTAGCCCCAAATGTATGAAATGCATGCGGAAATCGATATAAAAGTAAGTATAAAACATGGCAAATTTGGCTTACAACAAACACCCCATACTTAAGCTTGCTTGTCCTCAAGCAATACTTTTATTTGTCATTCAGGGGAAGAAATCAAAACTCTCAACATCTTAGATTAATTGCCATATAACCCTGTAATCAATTACCATCCTCGAAAAGGTACTTATGTCACAGATCCATGCATGTGCAATTATACAAAAGCAACATCTACTCACAAAAGGAGGGTTATGCAAAAACATTCATAAGTGACAAAGCATTGATAATCAAGAGGACTTCAATTTAAGCTCAAATAAGGAGTAGATCGCTAAAAGGCTAAAAGGTGGGCAATTTTTGGCAATGTGGTGCTAATGATCCGGGGAAATGGAGTATTTCCAAACTGCATTTCCACATTCTTCCTCATAAGATTCATCACCTTTCATAATGCTTTTTTCTCAATAATAATGCTTTTACCTCTCTGACCTCAGCACTGCCTTCTCGCGAGTCGCAAACATGGGTGTCATGAATGGCCCCGGATACTTAGTGCTTTGGACTCCTCACAATGTGTCCCATCTCTCCAAACTATTATCTCAGAGAGCAGGGTCAATCTACCTTTATCTCCTGAGGTGATTGGATTTTCTTTCACTCATTAAATTTTCCATATATTTCAAACAATTTCCTTCCAAACTCCAATAAATGACAATAATGACACAATCTCCATATAATAATCTCCATAACGTAACATCATTCTCAACATAATCCCCGGATAAGGTAAAGAATGACAAATATTTAGGTCATGTGGAGCAATAATTGAAATAAGGCATAATATGGCTTTTGTGATGCGTAAGCATAGGTATGGCTAGGATATAAACAATGAGCATTATATGGAAATATAAAGTCCTCCATCATCTTATCATGCAACATGTCAAAAGCAACTTCAAATTTTACCTCCTTTCATGGTTTTCAAGAAAATATGCACTTCATTGTGACTTCTCGTTACTAGGCAATTTCATGCTATATCTCTAATGAATCCAATTTTGCATCGTCGAGTTCAATATAAAACTTCCATGACATTAATCAAAATTTTCAATGGGGGTCATTTTTCAAACTTTGGAAAACATGCATATGAGCTCATAAATCAATAATGCATTCCAAAATAGCCATGTAGCAATTCAAAGAAATAAATTCTAAATATGCACAAATAATGTCAAATATGACAAATATGCACAAAGTAATCCCTTCCCCCACCCCATACTTAAACATTACAGTGTCCTCACTGTATAAAAACAAGGGTAGAGAAAGAAACTCACTAGACTGGTGTGCAGGGCCTCTAAATTTCGATTGGAAGCACCTCCTGGGCCGAGTATGAATATTGATTGGTTCTATCCATAGACCTGAAAAGTATGGAAGACATATACCCACAAAAGAAAAAAAAGAAAAAAAAATGTTCAAAACCAAAAACAAGCAAAAAAAACAATGTCCCAAAGAATGTCCTAAAAAAGTCTATGTACAAGCTCTAGATTTTATAGTCGCTAGGCCGACTTTCTCCATTAAGCATTAGCCTGGCTCATCTTTGTCCGGAGGTATAGGTGGATCTGGTGGTTCCTCCGGTGGTGGGAAGCGTGGGATGTCATCTGGGGGCATCATGTGAAGAAGCTTAAACCTCCCCGAGTGGACGCTCCATGGCTCCGCCCATCCATCTTCCTGGGCTCCAGCTGGCATGCATAAAGGAATATATAAAGGAAATTTGCATACCTTATAATCATACCTCTTTCGCTCCATTGGTTGATTTGTTTGCGCGTCTCCACCACAACAAAACGGTGGAGTGGGAAGAGATATTTCCACTTCATCTTGTGGAGCTTCATGCTACTTTGCGAGGACCCCATACTTGAATATGAACATCGGTTGCTCAAAATTGTCAGGAATGGTCTTCACCTTATAGGGTAAAAGCGACCTTGAAGCACCATGGGCAACGACGTCCGGATTTTGCGTTGGTGTCTCTTCTTCTTCTTGGGATCCTTCCAAAGATTCTTCAAAGATAGATAGCGAAATCGAAATAGAGGAAGGACATACCTGGGTTTCTGTAGTACAAACGATTTCGGCTAGTGTTTCTGGATCGGTTCCTCCAGAATGTGTATATGTCGAGTCCAGGTAGTCGATGTTGACTGGCTCATAGAAGGGGACATTGTCGAACCAACTTGTCATTGTTGATTTGGGCGATTTAGCGTAATGTTCCCATCTACGCAACACAAGCTCAGCTTCTGCCCGTTCCCTTGCTGCTTTCTCAGCGGCGATAGCAGCATCTTTTGCGGCCAGTTCCCTTGTAAGCCTTTGTATCAGCTGTTCCGGTGTTTCTGCGGCCTCCATGGCTCTTTTCAGTTTAGAATGGATGTGTAGGACATGTTCCGGATCATCTAAGGTGTCAAACTCAGGTGGT
Source organism: Persicaria tinctoria (assembly GCA_037127255.1). Classification (NCBI taxonomy): domain Eukaryota; kingdom Viridiplantae; phylum Streptophyta; class Magnoliopsida; order Caryophyllales; family Polygonaceae; genus Persicaria; species Persicaria tinctoria. The sequence continues at coordinate 66,917,983 of JBANSL010000013.1, forward strand.
TGACCGGAACGACGCATACACCTGCGAAGTAACTCAAAAGAAAAGTGAGATCTGACTACCTAAGGCACGAATGATTGCATCCCCGGCAACGGCGCCAATTTGTTGTTGCAGGAGGATGGTCAAGTATGAAATAAATATAAAGTAAATATCAGACTGACTTCCCTGTCTCAGCAAATAAATACAAGATTTCCTCCCGTTGTAGTAGAAGGTTGTCATGATCGAATCCACGAGGAAGCACGTCAGCAGTTCTTAGGTAGCAACAGATCTCACAGACAAGCAACAAAAAGACAGAAACAGAAAAGACAAAGCAAAACAGAAACAAAAGCAAAGACAGAAAATAACGAAAGAAAGTAAAGAACAAAGCAAAGACAACAGACGTACTCGATCTCGACAACTACCTACTCGAGATCGACTACCAACAGTGAAGACAGAAACTGCAAAATCGACAACAAAAGCAGAAACTCTACTCAACCTAGACAAGACCGTACTGGAGATCGACTAAGGCCTACTCGATCTCGACGAGCTCCTCCTCTGTATCGACTGGAAAGACAGAAAGTGTAAATTGTAAATTTCGAACCCAAAACTCAGATTTCTGACGAAATAAATCAATATAATAAACGACTTCCAAGACCAGGGTATCAACACCACAACGATAACCATGCAAAGTAACACATAAAGGCATAAAAGATCATGCTTTCCATCAAGATAACTTTCGTTATCAACAAACAAGCATATAGAGGCTTTCGCATAAACCCTAATTGTTACTAACCCTTTTCACATAATTAACCCAAGTTGTATTAAGATCACTTTCGCTTCAATAACACAAACAAGGATCACCTTCAACTCTCGCAAAAGAATCATGCTTATAAGGATAGAAGATGAATTGTATAAAAAGATCTGACCTTTACCGCATCACCTCACATGGCCACCGTCGGGCTCACCCCAGCCCCAGAAGTGGGTGGACTACTAACGCCTCATCGCAATCGCAGACATTGATAAAAAGAAACTTGCATTAAACTATATTCAAAGCCTTTACAATCCCGGCAATCAACTTTCGCAGAATGCCAAAACCCTAAAAACTTTAGAACTCCTAAAACTTCTCTGTGGAACTACTTGTCTCTGACTGAAATTGAATTGTGTGATGGAATATATGAAAAACCAGCCCCTAGGGCTTTATTTATAGCCTTCTATTCCTTGCTATTCAAGGATAGAATATCTATATCTAAATCTACAACTATATCTAAGAGCATAATGATAAATAAAAGCAATTTAGGAATTAAATCTAAAAGGAAAATAAATCTAAAATAGGTAAGATGTCTTCCATGTCTTCTCCATAGATAGAACTTGATAGATGTTGATAGATCTCGGCCAAATTGAATAGAATTGGATCCAAGGACTCCCAATCCTAGTAGGACAGCGAAACCGCGTAACGCGCTCCCGGACACGGCTCGTCGATCTCGACTAGGGCTCCTCGAGATCGAGTAGGATTGTCGTCGACGGGTGTGGCTCGGCTTCTGATGCTCGACAAGGCTCGGACATGGCTCGGAGGTCTAGTCGATCTCGAGTAGCCCTACTCTGTATCGAGTAGGATTCGTCGTCTGGCTGGCTTGGTCGGGTGGCTCTACTCGACATGCTCGGACCTTGGCTCCGGGCTCCTCGATCTCGACTAAGCCTCCTCGAGATCGAGTAGAGGTTGTCTGCGTCTTCGTCCTCGGCTTCTCGATCAGCTCTTTCTCGACCAGGCTCTCCTCGATCTCGAGTAGAGTGTACTCGATCTCGAGTAAAGATTTCTCAGCTTTCTGTTCTGTTCTTAAAACGCATTTTCCCGAGTCCTCGTTCGTCGGATTGATGCATATGACCATGCGTTGGAAAGCTTTTTTCGAGGGCTACAACTCTCATGAAGACATCAAAACTTGATTCAGAACGAAGAATGGTGAAAAATGGCCTCTTCTCCAGCTGCACCATTCTTAGCTTCTCCATGAGTTTCCTTTAAGCTCCAAAGTGCGTCCGATTTCTGCGAAATATAACCAAAACTTGTGTAGACCTCCATATATTGCAAATAAACATAACTTACACAGATTCTGTATTATTTTAGCCCCAAATGTATGAAATGCATGCAGAAATCGATATAAAAGTAAGTATAAAACATGGCAAATTTGGCTTACAACATCATGTCCCATGACTAGGAAATCTCTTAATGGCTTCTGTATCTTTCTGGGTTCATCACTTGTCTCATGGAGGACAAAGAAACAATCATTTGTTGCTATGTCAACTGCAGAATCTGAGTACAGAGCTATGGCAGCCACATGTTGTGAGATCACTTGGTTAGTGGCTCTATTAAAGGATCTAAATGTGCTACAGAAGGGCCCTATAAGTCTCTATTGTGATAATCAGGCTACCTTGCACATTGCAAAGAACCTAGTGTTCCACGAGAGAACAAAACATATTGAGGTCGATTGCCATTTGGTGAGAGACAAAGTAATGCGCAAAGAAATTGAAGCTCAGTACATCAATACAAAAGAACAGCCTGCTGATCTATTCACTAAGATCATCTCTATTGATCAACACAGAAAGTTTTTAATCAATTCAAGCTTGGAGTTGTAAATCAGTTTACGAACTCTAAGCTTGAGGGGGAGTGTTAAATAGATGTTCCGAATTCATGTATGTCGGGTATCCAATATGGTTGCTTGGAGAATAAGTTGTCATTTACATTGTTTAGCTAAGTAGTATAAATAGCTTCACTTTACATGTAATAGATAGATTACATACATCAATTACAATTTTCAGAAAACACTCTCAATTTCATCTTTAATGGAACAGTAGCTCTCAGCTGCAGTTTGAGCTCAGCTCACCTTGCTTCTTCAATCTCTCTCGATCTCTCTCTTCTGTGCTCAATCCACACAGATCTCCTCTCGATCTTGTCAATACAGAGGCAGCAGGCCGACGAGCAACTGGTGACTCCCGAGGAGCGGCGACGGAGAGAGGGGCGGTGGCTCTTTTTAACGGCGCAGCTGGTTCCGACCAAAGGTGAGTATACTTGCCTTTCGAAAATTTTGAGTTTGAATAGGTTTTTCTGGAAATTTCAAGATCATATATATCAACTTACTTATTATTGAGTGGGATTAGTGATCTAGGGTGTGAAATCCAACTCAAATCATGGTTTGAAGCTTCCAATTTCCAATTATGAATTTTAGGGTTTTGGTCCGAAAACTTTGGGGTTTTTCTTGGTAGTTGCTTGTAGGAAATGTTTGTTTGATTTTGTTTATGGTGTGTAAAATTTTTGTTTGATCCTTCTATGACAGCTGAATATTGATCTTGTTTATGGTAATGGATCTTGTCTATGACAGCTGATTTTGTTTATGGTGTGTTAAAAAAATCAGCAAAAATGTTTGCTTGATTTTATTTACGGTAATGGTAGTTGCTTTGAAATTTTGGGGTTTTTTTTTGTAGTTGCTTGTTGGTTTGAAGTTTGTTTCATGCCACCACTTTGTTTCAATCCTGCATAGAATCAATACTCTTCCCTATAGCCACAAAGAGTTATGCATAGAACACCCAACCCTCTGGTCAAGTAGACATGTAGATGAGTTTGTAAATGCATGTGGATTGATAGTCACAAATCTATTTGTTACTAGTGTTTTTCTATTGTCTGACATGGGTGTTGATGAGGACCTAATCTTCCTTTATTATTGTCAAACACAAGTTACAAGAAGGGAAGACCATTTTTTTTTTTGTGTGATCTTATAAGTAGCCTATTAGCTCACTTGGTAGAGCGATCTGTTTGTGTACATTAACGTGAGTTCGACTCCCACATAGGCTAATATGTTATATTAAAAATCTAATTTACCAACCTACCCTATATAATACTACCTCCGTCCAAAAATACATGGGTTTTACTCAGTGTTCTAAAAAACGGCCTTGGCGGCCGCCAAGACGGCGCCAAGACGATTGGCGGACCTACATCGTCCCGAATTCGGCCTTGGCGGTGTAGCTTGGCGGGGGAGGGCCTTGCCGGGAATGGAACAACACCTTGGCGGTCTTGACAGGTGCAATACGGAGACTTGGCGGCCTTGGCGGGTGCAAATCGGGCTTGGCGGGGAAGAGTTTTGGCGGGCACGGGACGGAGGCTTAGCGGTCTTGGCGGTTTTAAATGTAGATTATTTAGTTTTTATGCTTTCAAATTTCTCTATTATGAAATCATGCTACTTATTTGAATATATTTATATTTGATTCAGGCAACTTTAAAAAGAGTCATGATGATTTTTTATTTGATATGCTAAAAACTTAAAATTAATACATAGTTTATTACATAATATATGTTTTATACATAGTTTATGGGATAAATAAAACAAAATAATCAAAAAACGTTTTATCCGCCAAAAACCGCTAATAAGGCCACCAAACCGTCTTGGCGCTTAGCGGTACTCTGCCGCCAAGCATCCGCCGAGCGTTTTTTAGAACATTGGTTTTACTATTCATGCACGTTTTCTTAAAGAGGTAAAAACTAAATAAAATATTAACTTTTTTATTTTTTTTAATAATTACAAACTTATTGATAATAAGCTTGTAATTATTAAAAAAAATTAATAAAAAAGTTAATATTTTATATAGTTTTTAACTCCTAAAAAAACGTGCCTAAATAGTAAAAGCCCATGTATTTTTGGACGGAGGGAGTACTAATTTCTTTGAAGTACTAATGATTCCTTTACAAGCCCACTGTTATTGGTTTCTACTCAGTTTTAAATAAGATATTAGACTATGTGGGAGTTGAACCCACATCTTTATGTATAACACACATTGCTCTGTCGATTGAGCTAATAGGCTGCGTACTTTGAAAATACCAAAATTCGGATCAATTTCACTACATTTATATGGAGGAATCTGATCAGGAGCTTTCTTAATGGAATTCTTAATCAAATGCCTTAACAACAAACAAGTAAAAAATAGGTTTAACTAAAGTTTGTTAAAAAAAAAAATCAACACAGAGGGACCTGGCAATATTGCATCAATACACACCATTTTTCACCTCAAAATACACCCTTTTCCAACCATAAATCTGATCCTTCAATTAGCTCTAGGATTTCTTCAGGGTCATACAAGTCAGAAGAGTGTAAAAAAATCTGCAATCTTTCCTTGACAGGGTTCTCAAGGACACACGAAGATAATTCATTCAGACATAGGAAGTGCTAGAACTATTGCACTATAAAAGCATCAATTCAAGCAAACACAATTTTTCTTCTTGTTTCATAATAGTCCATCTCATTTGAGTTGAATTTGCTTAACCCCACTTGCCAACCCAATTTTTTTATTTCCCAACATGTTCTACTCAAAACTTTGCATCAATTCAAGCAAACATTTTTTCTGATTTTTTTTTTTTGCACACCATAAAAAAAATCAGTTGTCACAGACAAGATCCATTACCATAGACAAGATCCATTACACACCATAAACATTTTTGCTGATTTTTTTTACACACCCATTACTATAAACAAGATCAAAATTCAGTTGTCATAGAATCAAACAAACATTTTACACACCATAAACAAAATCAAAAACAAACATTTCCTGCAAGCAACTACCAAGAAAAACCCCAAGGTTTTCGGACCAAAACCCTAAAATTCATAATTCGAAGTTGGAAGCTCCAAACCATGATTTGAGTTGGATTTCACATCTTAGATCACTAATCTCACTCAATAAGAAGTAAATTGATAGATATGATCTTGAAATTTCAGGAAAAACCTATTCAATTTCAAAAATTTTGAAAGGCAAGTATATTCACCTTTATGCCGGAACCAGCTATCGCACAGGTTGCCCATCTGTCCGTTGCACAGTAGACCCACCGCCAGCGCCGCCCCTCTCTCCGTCGCCGCCCCTTGGGAGTCACCAGTTGCATGTCTGCCTTCCGCCTCGACACTTCGTCTCCCTCTATCTACTATCGCACATGTGCGTCTTCTGTTCGCCTTCTTCTGTAGTTCTGTTCGTCCCTCGCTTACAAGGTTGAAACTGTTAGTATTTGTGAAATACCTCCACAAACTTGGTTAATATTACACTACTCACCCTCCATAAACTTTAAAACAAAGATTTTTGGACAAAGTCAAACTTGTGGGCGCGAGACAAAAATTTTTGAAACCCCAGGGTTACCAGGCGAAATATCTGAAACCCTTGTTTACCACGCGAATTACGCGAAACCTCATGGTTACCTCGCAAAATATCTGAAAAAAAATAAGATAAGAGGAAGAATAATTATAGGAGTATATGCTATATGTTTATCTCTTGTTCAAATGGGTGATTGAAAAGAAGGAAACAAAACAAATTTTGTATGAAAAATTGAGAGATGGGATAGTGATTAAAATTTCGAACAATGTATCTCGAATTATAAATAGACTAGATCCATTTCGTTTCCTTTTACCTTTCTAAATTTTTATACCAAACGGGCTCTTAGAATATATAGACAAGCCTGATTTAAAAGTAAGGATCTCATACATCGTCTCAACAACCACCAAAAAAGATCACTCATACAAGTTATACAACCTTTCGTACACCCTACAAACACCTTTTTTTTAAGAAAAAAAAGTGATTCAATGTACTAAACATGCCAAGTAGATCGAGAGTATCAACATAAAGACGGTAGCCGGTTAGACCGATAAAAATAAGAACAAAAAAAATGCTAAAGAAACCAAACACACAATCGGAAATAATCATACATACATACATACATACATACATACATACATACATACATACATACATACATACATACATACATACATACATACATACATACTGTTGTGCCGGGAAGCAAGGGGACGTCAGACACACCCCTTTAACACACACGAATCGGGATGGACAAGAACTGTAAACCAGAGAGCCAAACTCAAGCAACCCAAACCAACAATCAGACACAAACAGAAGATAAAATAACCAAGCACAAAGAACACCAGATTTACGTGGAAACCCCAAAACGGGGAAAAAACCACGGGAGACAGAAACTTCCACTATCAACAATAACAAGTGGGTACAATCTTCCCTAGACAAAGCTAGAGGCATACAACATCATCAAGCATCAACAAGCTTGGACAAATCTCCAATTTCATCACCCAATTGGTGGAAATCAACAACAACCCAAGAAAGAACACAAGCAAAGGGGATCTGAGATTGGAGGCTCAAAACGACGATCCAACCGTACAAAATGAAGCCTATGATGAGGTGAACAACATACCAGAAAATCGTCCCAATCGGAGGTCGTTTGGTCGTCGATCGGGGCACTTCAAAATGGGCTGAATAGTTGCATACGAAAATCCCTCTCCAAGCTCTCTCTTTTCTCCCTTTCTCACTCTTGGTTTTCTCTCTCTTACTTTCCCAAATGAAAAGGCATCCCCTTTTATAAAGGAGGTAGGGTAAAACTTCACATGGTAAAAACCATATGGTAAATAGTCCATTGGACTCTTCCCCATATAGGAGGGAAACCCAACATAGCTCCCTCTCAATCCTATATGGGGGGCTCGAGCAAGCCCGCCTTTGAGCGGCACTTGATGAGCTTCTCCTTTGACAAAGTCTTCGTCAGCATATCTGATCCGTTGTCATTTGTGTGGATCTTCATGAGCTCAAAATCTTCATCTTCTACTCTTTCTCGAAGCCAATGATACCTTCTTCGGATGTGCTTGGTTCGAGAATGGTAGGCGGCATTCTTGGCAAGGTGGATGGCACTCTGATTGTCACAATAGAGTGGGTAGCTAGCTTGCTCCACTCCCAACTCCTCTAGGAAGTCTCTCATCCATATCAGCTCCTTACCAGCTTCAACTGCAGCCATATACTCTGCTTCTGTCGTTGACAAAGCAACACACTTCTGCAGTCTCGATTGCCATGAGACTGCTCCTCCTGCGAATGTAATCAGATATCCAGATGTGGATCGGCTCGTGTCAATATCACCTGACATGTCTGCATCTGTAAAACCATCAAGCATAGGTTTTCCAGGACCAAAGCACAAACACACTCTCGAAGTGCCTCTGAGATACTTGAGAATCCATTTCACTGCAGCCCAATGCTCCTTTCCAGGATTACTCATGAACCTGCTGATAACCCCAACTCCATAGGCGATGTCTGGCCTAGTGCAAACCATGGCATACATCAGACTACCAACGGCTGAAGCATAAGGCACCTTCTTCATCTCCTGTTTCTCTTTCTCACTTGTAGGACACTGATCAGAACTCAACTTCATGTTCACTGCAAGTGGAGAACTCACGGGTTTAGCCTTGTCCATGTTGAATCTTTGCAGCACCTTCTCAATGTATCTTTCTTGTGATATCCACAACTTCTGATTCTTTCTGTCACGGGTAATCTGCATACCCAAAATCTGGCTTGCAGGGCCAAGATCCTTCATGGCAAAGGACTTCTTCAATGCAGTCTTCAAACTAGCAATCTTGTTGGTATCCCGACCAACAATAAGCATATCATCCACATAAAGCAAGAGAATCAGAAAGTCACCTTCGGCGTAATTCTTCACAAACACGCAGTGGTCGGCATGTGTCTTGTGAAATTTGTGGTCGATCATAAAAGACTCGAACTTCTTGTACCATTGCCGAGGCGCTTGTTTCAAACCATACAAGCTCTTTCTGAGACGACAAACCATCTTCTCTTTTCCCTTGACTTCAAAACCTTCAGGTTGCTCCATGTAGATTTCTTCTTCCAAATCACCATGAAGGAAGGCGGTTTTCACATCAAGCTGCTCGACCTCTAGGTCCATGCTAGCAGCCATGCCTAGAACAACCCGGATGGATGACATCTTCACAACTGGAGAGAAAATTTCATCGAAATCTACACCCTTTTTCTGCTCAAAACCCTTCACCACAATTCTGGCTTTGAACCTGGGAGGTGTACCATCTTCTCCAGACTTCAAACGAAAAACCCATTTGTTCTTGAGAGCTTTCTTGCCCTTAGGCAATTTCACCAAGTCATAGGTGTGGTTCTCATGCAAGGAACTCATCTCATCCTGCATGGCATTGTGCCACTCCTTCTGATGCACATCTGACATAGCTTCCTCGTAGCATTCAGGCTCTCCTGAGTCAGTCAACAACACATAATCGTTGGTTGAGTATCGGGAGGAAGTCTGTCTCTCTCTGGTGGATCTTCTCAACTCAACTTCAGGTTGGATAGGGGGCTCCTCTTGTTGAGGTTGTGGAACTTCTGGTGGATCAACATCACCATCATCATGCTCATCTTCCTGCTGATTCTGAACTGAACTTCTCTGCACAACTTGAGGAAAAACGGGATCAAAGGTGACTGGAGCAGGAGAGGAAGACGACGGTCGCTGGAGCTTCCAGTCATCAATAGTCTTATCTTCCATGAACACAACATCTCTGCTTCTGACCACTTTCTTGTCTGTAAGATCCCACAATCTGTACCCAAATTCATCCTCTGAGTACCCTAGGAAGATGCATGGCTTTGTCTTGCTATCAAGCTTGGATCTCTGATCTCTAGCAACATGAACATATGCTAGGCATCCAAAGACTCTCAGATGCTGGAAGGAAACATCTCTCCCAGTCCAAACCCTCTGTGGAACATCACCATCAAGAGGAACTGAAGGCGAGCGGTTGATGAGATACACAGCAGTCAACATTGCCTCCGCCCAATAGGACTTTGGCAGCTTTGCAGTCGACAACATACTTCTGACTCTTTCTGCTATGGTTCTGTTCATCCTCTCTGCAAGCCCATTCAGTTGTGGCGTCTTCGGAACTGTTTTCTCAAGCCTGATGCCCTGACTCTTGCAGTACTGCTCAAACGGACCCCTGTATTCTCCACCATTATCTGATCTGACACACTTTAACTTCAAACCAGTCTCTCGTTCAACTCTGGCTTGGAACTCCTTAAAAACTGTCAGAACCTGATCTTTGCTTTTCAACACAAAAGCCCACAATTTTCTAGAATAGTCATCAATAAAAGTGACAAAATATTGTGCTCCACCAAGTGATTTGCAATCCATAGAGCACACATCAGTATGAACAAGGTCTAATGCATGCTTTCTTCTAGATGGAGGTCGAGTATGAAATGCTACTCGATGTTGCTTTCCAGCTAGGCAATCAACACAAGGTTTGAGAGAAATACCTTGCATATACGGGAGAATGTCCTTCTTGGCAAGCATTTGCAAACCCCGCTCGCTTATGTGTCCAAGCCGCTTGTGCCATAGCTCTCCGGCACCATCATCAATCACATTTGCTTCTTCTCTGCAAATCTTGGCTTGCATCACATACATGGTATTTTGCTTCTTTGCCCGGGCTACAATCAAGTTTCCCTTGGAGCACTTCCAAACACCGCCTTGTGCATTTTGAGCATACCCATCATCATCAAGTATCCCAGAAGATATCAAATTCAATCTGATATTAGGAACATGGCGAACATTTCTCAAAATCAAACTGCAACCAGTGGATGTCAACAAACAAACTGTGCCCATGCCAACAACATTGGACACGCCATCATTTCCCATCCTCACACGGCCAAAATCTTCACAAGTGTAAGACGAGAAGTACTCCTTATGTGGAGTAATGTGATATGAAGCAGCTGAATCAACAATCCAAGTGCACTCACCACTTGCAAGATTCAAGGAACCTTCATCAGCCGCCACAAACAACTCCACTATGTCATCACTGATTGTAAGAGCGGCAGTGTCTTTATCTTCTTGATTTCTCGAAGTCTCTGACTTCTCAGGTTCTTTGCCTTTGTCCCTCTTGAACTTTCGGCAATACTTTTGAATGTGACCCGGCTTCTCACAATAATAGCAAATGTACTTGCTTCTAGACTTCGATCTCCCTTTGGACTTGTCTCTGTTCTGCTGTTGTCGTTGCTTACTCCTTCCTCTATTGTTACCAGAACCCTGCGTCACATTAGCTTCTGACTGTGAGGAGACACCCATCTCCTTCCTTCTAGTCTCTTCGTTCAAAAGACTGGCTTTCACACATTCCATAGTCAGCTTGCCTTCCGGAGCGGAATTACTAAGTGACACGACAAGTGTGCCCCAACTATCCGGCAATGAGGAGAGAAGTAGTAGAGCCTGCAACTCATCATCTAACGACATTTTCGCAGAAGCTAACTGATTCACAAATCCCTGAAATGTGCTCAAATGCACAACAATGCTCTCACCATCTTTGTACTCCAATTTCACAAGCTTTCTCATCAATGACGCCTTGTTGAGGGCATTCTTCCTCTCATACATCCCTTCAAGCTTATACCATAACTCATAAGCATTCGTGTCATTGGCAATATGCTGGAGCACACTCACATCAACAAATTGTCTGATCGTAGCTACCGCTTTTCGATTCAGAATTTTCCATTCAACATCAATGACACCCGTTGGAATCTCTTTGTGCACAATCGGCTCATACAAATCTTTCACATACAAAAGATCTTCCATCTTTATCTTCCAATCTGAGTAGTTGCCTGAATTCAACGCAATCATTCCCTGAAAACTGTTCTTTTCCTCCATCCTAAACCAAATGCTCTGATACCAGTCTGTTGTGCCGGGAAGCAAGGGGACGTCAGACACACCCCTTTAACACACACGAATCGGGATGGACAAGAACTGTAAACCAGAGAGCCAAACTCAAGCAACCCAAACCAATAATCAGACACAAACAGAAGATAAAATAACCAAGCACAAAGAACACCAGATTTACGTGGAAACCCCAAAACGGGGAAAAAACCACGGGAGACAGAAACTTCCACTATCAACAATAACAAGTGGGTACAATCTTCCCTAGACAAAGCTAGAGGCATACAACATCATCAAGCATCAACAAGCTTGGACAAATCTCCAATTTCATCACCCAATTGGTGGAAATCAACAACAACCCAAGAAAGAACACAAGCAAAGGGGATCTGAGATTGGAGGCTCAAAACGACGATCCAACCGTACAAAATGAAGCCTATGATGAGGTGAACAACATACCAGAAAATCGTCCCAATCGGAGGTCGTTTGGTCGTCGATCGGGGCACTTCAAAATGGGCTGAATAGTTGCATACGAAAATCCCTCTCCAAGCTCTCTCTTTTCTCCCTTTCTCACTCTTGGTTTTCTCTCTCTTACTTTCCCAAATGAAAAGGCATCCCCTTTTATAAAGGAGGTAGGGTAAAACTTCACATGGTAAAAACCATATGGTAAATAGTCCATTGGACTCTTCCCCATATAGGAGGGAAACCCAACACATACATACATACATACATGCATACACACACATTTATACCATCATATATATCAACATTTGTCATCGTATGTGAATACAGATAAAACCATACATATATATCAACATATGGGAAGTCAAAAATAATCATACATATATATCAGCATACGTTAGTCGATTGTTAGCGAGCGTGATGAAATTGTTCTCTTGCCAAATTAAGCGGTAATGTCAACCCACATTCTTACAGTTGCTTGTGAGGGAGAATGGATGAATATTGACAAAAAAATTTTGTTTCCTAGTAGATGATTCAGTTACATTGGGTTCACATGCTATGAGAGTGTTCAACAGATTCAACATTGATCATAACATTTATGATCTAGAATTCAGCCATTTGCTCCCATGCAAGATTTTTAAAACACCTTTTATTTTCATCTGTGATGCCAATTTATAGGAATTCTTGACATTAACACTACCAAAAACACAGAAAGTAGCCATGTCTAAGCAATTCAAGAAATAAACTTAAAATATGCACACATAATGTCAAATATGGTCAAATATGCATAAAGTAAGCCCTTCCCCCACCCCATACTTAAACATTACAGTGTCCTCACTGTATAAAACACAAGGGTAAAGAAAGAAACTCACTAGACAGGTGTGCCGATTGTCGGAATCGAGTGCAATGTTGATGCAGAGGTGGTCGACATCGAGGAAGTTGGTCGACATCGAGGATTTTGGTCGACGTCGACCAAGACTACTCGAGATCGAGTAAAGTATTGCTTCTAGGTGGCCTTCTCGACCACATGCTCCTTTCTGCTCGATATGTGTGGTCGATGTCAAGGATGTTACTCGACGTCGAGTACTTCTGCAACTTTCTTCGTACCTACAAGATTCATTAGACGGAAAATATCCACAATAGAAAAACTTAAAAATTAAGTCCAAAACCAAAAACCAAAAGTAACAATGTCCAAAAATCCCAAAAACTAATTGTCTATTTACAAGCTCTAGAATTTATAGTCGCTAGATCGACTTTCTCCGTTTAGCTCAAGGTGGCATTTGTAGGGACCATGTAGCTTGGGCTTCAAACATGAATCCATTCTTATCCATTAGCTGCAATCCTCTTGAATGGATCTTGTTCACCGTAAAGGATCCCATCTTCTTCTTGTTGAATTTGTTGGGAAACCAATGATCCTTTTATTTGGCAACATAGACTTTGTCACCAACTTCATACTCCTTGGGCTCATCATTGGAAACCCTGCACAATCGCACATACCAAGGCAAACCTCTCCCATGTATAGATAAATCGTTAATTGAAATAGGAGAAGAGATGTCAATACCTTGGCTTACTTTTGCAGAGTCGGATTTTGGGACCTCGGGGTCTGGTCGATGTCGACTAAGGTTACTCGACATCGAGGAGATTGTCGCGTCTGGTGGATTGCTAGTCGAGGAAGGGTGGGACTGGTCGACGTCGACCAAGTTACTCGATGTCGAGGAGTCCTCGTCTTCGGGTGGATTGCTCGAGGCTGCTGCTGTTGGTGGAGGGCTCTGAGTCTAGTCGACGTCGAGTAGACCTGGTCGACTTCGACCCCATACTTGCATCCTGGCAAGGCATCCGAAAAATAGTTAGTCGATATCGACTTACCTTGGTCGATGTCGAGTAGATCCTTTGTGTCGCCGTTCAGGATGGCCATGATCTCCTCCACCTGGGCTTCCATGTCCCTTTTTTCTAGCTCATCGGGAGTCATATTTCTTACCTTAGGCTCCCCGCAAGTGATGTACCTAGCTGATATAGACTTGACCTATTCCATGGGACCTGTATGCCTTTCAGTTTTATTAAGGAATACTCAATTACCTCATCGCTGATGTTGAAGGTGAGTACTCCCTTCCTTACGCTTATGTTGACATCCACCATCGCCAAGAAGGGCCTTCCTAGAATGATTGGACAAGCAGGGTCCTCTGCCATATCAATAACTAAGAAATCAGTAGGGACAAAGAACTTACCTACTTGCACTGGTACATTGTCCACCATACCTGTTGGGATGACCACCGTGTTGTTCGCCATGTATAACTTAGCATCCACAGGCTCTAGAGCACCTATCTTAATCTTGGACCAGATTGATAAATGCATTATACTCACACTGGCTCCCAAGTCACACAAAGCATTGAATTTATAGTGACCTAATCCAATGGTTATAGCAAACTTACCTAGATCTGGCATTTTCTCAAGAACGTCCATTTGGCTACACTCCTCTGCGATCTCAGCCATTGATCGCTTTTTGCTTAAGATCTCATTGAGGAACTTGACGTAGGATGACATCTCATTAAGAGCTTCGGTGAAGGGTATTGTGACGTTGAGCTTTTGAAGCATCTTTATGAAACGCTAGAACTTCTTCTCTGCTGGATCCTTTGGAGATTTCGATGGAAAAGACAGCTTCTTTTTCGTCGGAGGTGCTGAATGGTGGTCGACAGGGGCAGAAGGGTGGTCGACATCGACTAGGATCTCCACGACGTCAAGTACATTGGTCGACTTCGGGGAAGGTGTGGCATTCTGGTCGATATCGACCAAGGGCTCCTCGATATCGACCAGATTCTGGTCGACGTCGGCTGGACTGGTCTATGTCGAGGAGTCCTCTGCAACTTTCTCCTCCGTGCTTTGATCGGCCGTCTGTGTCCGTCGCCCACTCCTTAGTTTCATGGCAACCACCTGTCCTGTAGATTTACCTTTAGGGTTAGGTTTAGATGATCCATGAAGCGTACCTGATTGCTTTGGGACGGATGTTGCCAGTTGTCCCATCTGGGTCTCAATCGATTTCTGCCATATATCGATTTCTTCAAGCCTAGAGTTGACACCACGCAGTTAAGTGTGGATGGAATTGATAGATTGTTTGGTGTCTGAATGATTCCTCCGCATCTCCTCAAGAATGGTCTGCAGGTCATCTTTCTTACCTTCTCTGTCAGGGTGACTAGAGGTTCGGTAGGGAGGGGGATTCTGATGCTGGGGCTGGCGATAATAGCTCCAGTTTTGGTTCTAATGTGTCCATGAGTACTGTCCCCTTACACACCTTACCTCTTCGTGGGATTCCGCTTGATGTATTTGATCGACGTGTGAGCACACAGTAGTGTTGTGCCTCACAAACCCACATTCCAAACAAGGTTGATTTTTAGACAAGAATTTGACTTGTTTGGTAAGACGACGTACCTGGTCATTTTGGAATTGCTCCCTGACGTCCGGATCAACCTCCTTTGGTGGCACATACAATGACATAGATGGGGCAGGCCTTTCATACATTTAGTCAGAAGAGGCCGCAGAAGTCCCATATGTGTTGTCGTAGTTGGCCAGCATCGCAAAGACCTTCCAAGCACGGCGTGGAGTGTACTTAAGATATCCATAGGCGGTGTAGTTGTTGATCCTATATTTAGTAGGCGCATCCAGGCAATGGAAGATGATCTCCTGGATGACGTAGGGTGGCTGTCCGTGTGTAGGACAGGATTTCAGAAGCCTCTTGTAGCGCTCCCAGACATGTGCAAGTGTTTCCCCTGGCTTCTGTATGAAAGTCGTGATCTGTTGTCTGAGAGCAGCTGTCTTTGCAGGAGGAAAGAACTTGTTGAGAACAAGTCCTTCAGCTCGTTCCAAGTGCGAATTGATCATACATGCAATCCTTCCAGCCATTGTTGTGTTATTCCTGCAAGGGACCAACGAAAAGCCTTTAGTTTTAGTTATTCCAAATTAGCACCATCTGCTATAGCGTCACATAAGTCTATAAAAGTAGTGATATGCTCTAAAGGACATTAATTGATTCTTCCCCTAAATTGACTCCTTCTAATTTCAGTAATAAAAGAAGGACAAATTTCAAAATTAATAACGGGAAGAACGATCGGCGATTCTGGAACTTCTAGAGTAGGATGCAGATACTCCTTTGCGTTGGCTGGGATATGCCCCATATGCTCCTCAAGTTGCCTCATCGCGTTAACCTCGCGATCTACCCTTGCCTCCCACCGTTGCTGGTTCTGTGTATATTCCGCCTCTCGTCGGGCGTGTTCTGCTTCTCTCGTGGTGAATTCCTCTATCCGTAGGCGGAGTTGCTCAAGCTCTTGTGCTGGTGTGAGCTGGCTCTCATTCTCATTGTTGGATGTCGACATGAGTCTCCTCTTAAGCCTTTGCTGAAGATGGAAAAATCGCTCAGGCTCGAGAATTGGGTCTATGGGTGTGCGATCAGTTCTTCGCATGCACCTGAAAAGCAAAAACAAAAAGAAACAAGTAAAAAGAAACTAAAAAGCAATAAGAAGAGTAAAAGAACTAAAAAGGGCGCGATTTATTACTTCCCCGACAACGACGCCAATTTGTTGTTGCAGGAGGATGGTCAAGTATGAAAATAAATATAAAATATGAAATCAAACGGACCCCCTGTCTCAGCAAATAAATACAAGACTTCCTCCCGTTGTAGTAGAAGATAGTCAGGATCGATCCACGAGGAAGCGTATTAGCGCCCGCCTTTTCAGTCCCAAACCTCTTCGAAATCGACTCAGGAAGTCCTCAACGTCGCCTAGGTGTCCTCGACGTCGACCACACTGTCGAGTAAAACGGACAACGAAAATGAGCAGAAAACGAAAAGCAAAGCAAACTGGTTGATCTCGACAAAATCTCCTCGTTGTCGACCAACAGTCCTCGACGTCGACCAAGATTGCTCGAAATCGAGTAAAAACAGAAACTAAAAATCTCACATTTTCGAATGAAAACGAATGCAAACTTGAAATTTTAGGAAAATAAATCAATAAACTAAAGGCTTCCAAGATCAGGGTTTCAACACCACAACGATAACCATGTAAAATAACACATAAAGGCATAAAAGATCATGCTTTTTCATCAAATAACTCTCGTCATTAACAAATAGGAATATAGAGGCTTTCGCATAAACCCTAATTGTTAATAACCCTTTTTCACATAATTAACCCAAGTTGTATTAAGATCACTTTCGCTTCAATAACACAAACAAGGATCACCTTCAACTTTCGCAAAAGAATCATGCTCAAAGGGATAGAAGACGAAATCGCATCAAAAGATTGTACCTTTACCGCATCACCTTACATGGCTACCGTCGGGCTTACCCCGACCCTAGAAGTTGGGTGACTACTCACTCTTCATTATCAAGAAACACATCAATAACAAAAAGGAACTAAATTGCATTAAATAAAATCAAAGAAAGCTTACAACCGAACAAAGCCAATTCCGCTCTCGCAAAACTCCACTCCAATCGGCCACAAGCCTTCTCTCTCTCTCTTACTCGATGTCTCTTTAATTGGAACTGAAATTGAATGAATAAAACTCAGCCCCTAAGGCTTTATTTATAGGCTTCATTCCCTAGCTAATCTAGGAAAAAATAATCTATCTATATCTAAACTTTCTATCTAATAACATTAAGATAAATCTTGGAAATAAAATAATTATATCTAAAAAGAAATAAAGCAAATGTGGATAGATCCCTTCCATCTTGATATATCTTCTCTTGATTAGATAAAATATCTTGTTCCTTTCCTTGCAAGTAATCTATCTTCTCCGGACTCTACTCGATTTTGACTCGGATCGGCCACTGGATTGTCCTCGACGTCGACTAAACTCCTCGACGTCGAGTAAGATTTTTCTCCCGGGGTTGCACTCGAGCTCGAGCAGCATTCGGACTATTCGACTTTACTCGACATCGAGTAAGTTTACTCGACGTCGACCAAGACCGGACTCCTCGTGTGGCTTCTACTCAACTTCTGGATTTCGACTTGGCTTACTCAATATCGACCAGAATGTGTCGAATTGATCTTTCTCGTTCTTTGCTCGATTTGTCCTGGTTCCCGCTGCTCCTTGTTCCTGTAGTTGACTTCGAGCTTTCCGTCATCTATCTAAATTGCTGTAAAATGCCTCGATTTCCGCGAAATTAAACAGAAACTAGTGTAGACTCCATAATTTGGCAAATAAGCATAAAATACATATATTTTGTATTATACTAGCCCAAATGTATGAAATGCATGCAGAAATCCATATAAAAGTAAGTGTAAAACATGACAAATTAGGCTTACAACACCTAGCAACGTCCGATCCAATGTTATTAGTCCGGTTCGACCCGATCCGATCGTTCACTTCACATATTTCAACGTTGAATCCGACGTTGTAATATAATTAATGCTACAATATCGAATCCGATGCTAATTATCAGCTCTAATCTGCAGATTTGCGGTGTATATAGAGACACCCTATATTAATGAGATCGAAGCCAAATGAGAGTTCAAGATGAAGATGGGGCTCACTTTCAGGAGTCAAGACTTCCGTGAAGGTCACGTCCGGTTTCATCATTTCAGTATTAATTACATAATAATTAATTACTCCCTCCGTTCCATAATACATGTCCCTTTCTTTTTTGGCACGTTTTTTAAGGAGCCGAAAACTCTATAAAATATTATTTATTTAATTAAATTTTTTATACTATTTGATACTTATTACTAATAAGTATTTAATTATATAAAAAAAATTAATTAAAAAATGATATTTTATAGAATTTTTCGCTCCTTAAAAAACGTGCCGAAAAGTAAAAGACCATGTATTTTGGAACGGAGGGAGTATGTGCACCGCATCCACACGTCTTCATTAATTTTCAGACCTAGATCGGATCCCACCTCCTAATCAACAAATTTCTACTGTATAATTAAACAAATGAACAAGGTATAAAGTTTAGAGTGTACGTAAATTATTTCTATGGAAATTCCGTTTGGTACCCCGAGTTTTTGACAATTCTGGATGGTGTCCCATACTTTTTTTTGTCCGGATGGTACCCCGAGTTTTGTCAAAAGTCCGGCTCATGCCCAAAACTCATAGTTTCTTCTTTTTAATGAATAAAACCACCCTTTATTTTTATTTTTCCATAAATATGCCCATTTACTTTTAACATTAAACAAAACTACTTATCATTTAACTAAATTGAAAACAAAATTGACAAAATCACCTTTATTTTTTAAAATTAATAAGATCACAAATTATTGCCAAAGTTGTAGCAAAAAGTACCCATTCTTTCCAAATTTTTTTTTGAAGAAAATCAACTATTATTTTTGACATTACACAAAAGATCCGTTACATATTTTTCATATTTTATAAAAAATAAATCTCATTATTTTTCAAATATTGCATGTACATAATCACCCATTATTTACAAAATTTT
This sequence comes from Persicaria tinctoria, assembly GCA_037127255.1. NCBI lineage: Eukaryota > Viridiplantae > Streptophyta > Magnoliopsida > Caryophyllales > Polygonaceae > Persicaria > Persicaria tinctoria. The sequence goes on from JBANSL010000013.1 coordinate 66,937,344, forward strand.
GCACAAATCCACTATCTTATTATGTGAACAAAAATAGTTAACCTATACATTATAAAAAATACTTCGTAAAACCATACTTTGTGTAAAACCACCCTTTATGCTTTAAAAAATGCACAACATCATTTCTTGTGTAATAAAAGAAGGTGTTATTCATTTCTTTTGTTTGGAATACATAAAATCTAATAAAATAAGAATGATTAATCTCTTATTATATTTTTCTTTTACAAGAAGAAAAATAAATAAATAAAATTTACTTTTCTTTTTCAAAAAAATTATAATCAAGCATTTGGTTAAATTGATCAATCACATTTACAAATGTTTAAAGTTAATGAGATATAAGTTAAATACTGTTTTGAAAAATAATATGTGTTAAAAATATTGCAATAAAATTTTTTGGAAATATTGCAATAAAAATTTTGGAAATATTGATCAATCACATTTACAAATATTGCAATAAAAATTTTGGAAATAATATGTGATTTTGTAAAATTTTAAAAAATAAAGTTGGTTAATTAATATGTAGTTTTGTTCAATGTTAAAAGTAAATGGGCATATTTATGAAAAAATAAAAATAATGGGTGGTTTTATTCATTAAAAAGGAGAAACTATGAGTTTTGGGCACGAGCCGGACTTTTGACAAAACTCAGGGGTACCATCCGGACAAAAAAAAAGTGTGGGACACCATCCGGAATTGTCAAAAACTCGGGGGTACCAAACGGAATTTCCTTTATTTCTAAGTGTAAATTAACCTAGATGTCTATCTCCACCCCTTTTTTGGGTGAAAATTCAAGGTTTGTCTTGCTCATTTCCAGTGGGTCGAGCCGGTCGATGCAGCCGGTTTACATGCTGCGTAGCTCTTGTCGGTTGGGTCACGTGCCCGGAATTTACTAGCAAAGATGAGTTCCTCGTCATCAAAAAAATAAAATTAACCTAGATGTTATTTTTTATTTTGCAAATGTATCCTAAAACTAACCGGTTTGTTATCAAATAGGGATTTTTTTTATAAGATAGGTACACTAATGTTTAGTAAACTTTATCCGATAAATCAAAAAGTCTGAATATTGTTCTTTCTTAGAATCGACTCCCCCGTGGCCCGTGGACCCGCTGGGTAAACTCTTACCCAATTTTTTAAAAAATAAATAATTTTTTATGGAGTAATTATTGTGTATATTGTTCTTAGAATCGATCAATATCAATATCCTAAACAATACTAAAGCAGAAACTGTTTCTGTCATATGTCAATCTCTGGTTAAAAGTTTTCCCTCCAAAACTTTTAACCAATAGTATAATGTCATATTTAATCTTTTTGATATTTTTTAAGAAAGATGTCTATATAGTTATTTTTGGCAATAACTAAATGCTTATTTTTGGTAATATTTTAATCCTAGCATTACTAATATAAACCTTTGGATTATATTGCCGCAATATTTCTTTAATTTTGGATTATATATGTCATAAGATTACTAATATAAACTTTTCATTGATAATAAGTTGAATGTACTTGCCAAATTTATATAGTTTGTAATCATCTTTTAATATCTTTAAAATGTAATCAATATAAATTTAAATTGATATAGTTTCCAAATATATTATTTATTTTTGTTATATTTATATTATTGTAATTAGAATATTGGAATTGTCCAATATTATTAATTATATATTTCTAAAAGGGAATATCATATCATATTTAAATAAATGCTATAATGTTATTTTTAAAATTTATTTTAACTTAAATAAACTTTTTAATGTTATTTTTTCAATTTATTTTAACTAAATCAATTTAGGTAATTTTACTCGAAATAATTTAGTTGTATATTTTTAAAGAGTGATTTTAATAAATTAAAATATATAAACACTAAAGTTTTTGAAGTTATTTAGTATTTTCTTAAGTTTTGAATATAGGTAACTCATAGTTAGGAATTGTTTTATAAGAGAGGCTCAATTTTTTTTAAATAATTTTTAAAATAGTTATTAAATTAAAAAATATAATGTTAGAAAAAATATTTTTAACAAATCCTTAAATTTATTATTTTAACAATCATTTTTAATTAAAAAATTAAAAGAAGAAAAAATTTGGCCAAAGGAATTGGAACTTATGACTTCATGATTTAATACTCACTCTCTACTGACTAAGAAATAAACTTTATAATTTATTATAATTTTTTTGTATTATTACTTTACTTCTAAAATTAGTAAAGAAATATTTTGAAAAAACGTGCAATTTTTTTCCTTCCCAACTAGAGGGGGCTTAAGCCACCCCATACCCATCTGACTCTTGCTTGTGTGTAAGAGCAAGCCCAACAACTTCTCTAAAAAATTTCTAAAATAGAGATGAAAATACCAAAATCTGTAAAAAAATTTACACTCAAACTCCAACAGTTTCTCTATTATACAGATTTTTGCATTAATTACATACTATAATAAATACAATTTTTTTTAATATAATAAAAGCATTTATTAAGGAAATTAAGTAAACACTAGAATGGCCATTGGCTTTGACTTCCAAAGTCTCACTACTGATGGGGGAACCGACTTCTTCTTTCACATATTTTACTTCCAGATCCATCTCAGCAACATGGGCTTCAAATCGATCCGGTGAATCTAAAGCAGAAGTAACTGAAAGTTCAGTCCCACACTCGAAACCACCCATGGTAACCCTTGCTTCATCAGGTACGGAAGCTTCTGATATGCTAGGCTCCTTGAAAGAGTCCCAGATTGAGTTTGGGGGTGTCTCGGAGGCTTCCTTAACAGCAAACTCGGATCTTATTGACTCATGTATAACCTCGGACAAATTTCTACATTCCATTATAGGAGAAATCTCCTCTTCTTTAAACTGTACATCCTCTGCAATCACCTCTGGTGTCTTGGAGTCAGCAAGTCCAGATGAGGAAACAACCATCCATCTCTCTAGCCAAGTCCATGCAGGATTGGGCTTCAAAGGATCACAAATAGTTGATTTGGATTTTGGCATTGATTCCAGCAGTTGCAGCAGAAATCATACATCAGGGATCATTCTATAATGTAGCATGTTAATATACAGATATCTTCATGGATGCTAGGACACGGACAAAAAATATTCACAAATCAAAAGCAAAAAATGTTTACCTGACGAGCAAAAGCACTCCTGAGCAGCTTCTCTGTTGAAGACTCTATTGTAGTAGGTTTATTCACATACACGTCATTGCCATGAAAATCATAATTTAGATATGTCACATACAAGATTAAAATCTTATCATGATCATCTGTTATAAACCATCACCTTGTTATATTTACATTGATGATGCTTTCAAACTTAACAACATAAGCAAAGCTACATTTGGAGTGGTAGCATAAAGAATGTTACCAAGCGCAAGGAATGGCGCGCACGAACAAGATTTTGAACCTTGACAATGCCTTGCATGCAATACAATGTGTCCACTGAAAAATTCAGCAAGAAAAAAATTATTTGATGAAAAATTCAGATTCTTATTCAACATTAGATTACGCAACTACAAATCAGATTCTATTTCAGCAATCAAAAGATTACTTCTAGTTCATAGCCACTGGAAAAAATTCAGATTCTAGTTCAATAAGAAAACATTCATTGATGAAAAAATGAGATTCAATACAGCAACCCTAAAATTCAGATTCTAGTTCATAGCCACTGAAAATTCAATACAGCAGCCCTAAAACCCCACTCGAATGGCAACAAGATCCTTTAATTCTGGGACGCAAGCACCAGAAATTGAAATCACATTATGGGACGCAAGCACCATAAATTGAAATCCTTTAATTTGATATCAGATTCTGAAATCACATACTTGGCAATAAGAAGTGTCGGTAGAGAAGAAATCGAAATCAGAAATCAAACAACCCTAAAATCACGTATCTGGAAACAAACCACACATATGAAATTGAAATCACAATCACATACCTGGAAACAGCCCCTACAGTTGAGAAGAAGAATCACCGTGAGTAGAGAAGAAGGGTGGTGGCAATAAATTAACCTGGAAACAAAACCTACAGTATAGAAGAAGAAGTGGCTTGCGGTAATAAATTAACCATGGGAGGAGTGCACACATTCAATTATGCAGATGAAATTCCTTCCCCCAAATTTACAGATTTTTCTTCACTTTTAATCCCTTTCTCTATTTTGTAGACGCGTTTGCAAAATCTGTTAGGAAGAAAAAAAGGTGTCTTTTTCTCTAAAACCCATCTTTTCTCTATTTTAGCAAATCTGTTGGGGTTGCTCTAAGAGGTTAAGAGCTATTCTAAATTTCTAATAGTATAAACCTCGGAGATGGCAGCGGTCAGTGGCGGATCCTGGAATTGTTGAATGAGGGGGCGGAAAATTACAATGAAAAAATATTGTCGGTAAAATTAAACCCTGATTTTTCTTTTCCGAAAAATCATCAATGTTATGGATGTGTAACTAGAATAAATCATAAATCTTCCATGCTTTATTTCATGGTTTTCATGGTATTCACATATTTCAATATAACCTCATAACTTGAAGTTCTCGGATATAATTATTTTATTAAGATATGAAATTAATAAATGATATATATTGGTTTAGTAAATTATGTAGGAACTATTATAATGAATTTACGTATATTTAGTGCTGAAAATTGAAACGCTTATAACTTTTTGCTCAGATATCGGATTCGAGCTTATAATATATCAAATCGAAGCTATCGACGAGAGGAATATGTATGTTAAATTTTATTTTCGATTGGGGGGGGGGGGCGACTGCCACCCCTGGCCCTAAAGATGATTCGCCTCTGGCAGCGGTATGGGCATATCATTTATGTTTTCTAATTAGCATAAGGGGATGGTTTGACACATATCATGATATCATTGTGGAGAGTGATTGTCGAATTGTTAAATTTGTTGGAGGGCCATTAAAACAATTTCCTTTGTTAGTATTCAAATAAATTTTTATTTTTTAATATTAAATTATATAAAAATTATTATAATATCTAGATTATTTTTTTGTTTGTAGATGAATATACATTATTTAATTTTGAAGGTTAATATTTTTTATAATTAAATGTGAAAATAATAATAATTATATAATATTTTTACATTAAATCCGTGCATAGCACGGAGAATAGACTAGTTATAATACTAAAGGAGAAATCGCTTATGCCATGTGACGACTTTTCCTTCAAAGTAGAATTTTTAAGTTAGCAAATTAATTATAAATTTATTTAATTGCCTATAATTCAATTAAGAATCTTATTGTTTGGATTTTCTTTTAATTTCCTATAAATACGAAATCAGTTTGGATATTATGGTTAGTTGGTTTAGATATTCACTATATAAGATCAAAATAAAATAATATTTATTTTTGTAATATAAATAAATAGGTATGGATTCATCTATTTTGATTTTTAGGGTTTTACCTTCCTTCACACACTATCTCTTTTTATATAATCTCTGTTTCGGCAAACTAACTCAAAGCGAGAGGCCCGATGAGCGAGACCAAGACCTAAGGTCGGTTGAGAGACGAACACCGCCGGCCAGAACACCGCCGCGACCACCACTGCGGCGCCAGACGGCGATGAACAATACAGTAGCTTCCAACGGAGGTTTCAGTGAGAAAGCTTAACACAAGAGGAGCCAATCCAAGGGGACATTGAGCACCCCATCGACCCACCCACGAGGTCAGAACCAAGGCCGTACAAACAGCGGGATTTGCATCGCCGGGGAGCTAAAACGAAATCCCCAAGACGATTGGGCAACCGGAGAAGAAACGGTAGATGTAAACAAGAATCTGGGTTAACCGAGAGGGATTAAGTTCAGATTATCGAGAAATCGAGTATGGGTGAGCGGAAATAGGTTGAATTTGGGGATTCCAATCAAAGCGAGGACGGACGGCGAGTAACACAAACAAGGAGAAGCGAAACCGCCTATGTCCGTGGTGGCCAAACCGGATTGAAGCAGCCAAAGCCGAGATGGGGAGGCCGGAGCCCTGGGTTAGGCGGCCGGAGCCGAGGGTTACTCGAAGGAGGTGGCGGCAAGTGGTTGTGGAAACCCTAAAGAGGGGATTAGGACTCCCTCTCTCTAGTTTCTAGAGAGAGGAGAGAGCTTTTTTTTTAGAAATTTCATCATTTATATTCAGCTCAATTGGGAGGGCACCATGTGAAAATAAGAGCTCAATTGTTATATTCTTAATATAATTAATTTACCTCCATTATAAAACTTATTAACTTTTTTAATCTTATACGATGAGTATTTATAACCATACCATTACCTACAATTAAAATAAAAAATAATTGAATCACTCATCTTCTAATTGATTTGTATAAAATATTGATTTTTTCAAATCTTTATTCATTTTCTAATTGTTTTTTTTTCTAATTTATTTGTATGAAATAATTGAAAGAAAGAAAAGAAAAACAGAGATTATATAAAAAGAGATAGTGTGTGAAGGAAGGTAAAACCCTAAAAATCAAAATAGATGAATCCATACCTATTTATTTATATTACAAAAATAAATATTATTTTATTTTGATCTTATATAGTGAATATCTAAACCAACTAACCATAATATCCAAACTGATTTCGTATTTATAGGAAATTAAAAGAAAATCCAAACAATAAGATTCTTAATTGAATTATAGGCAATTAAATGAATTTATAATTAATTTGCTAACTTAAAAATTCTACTTTAAAGGAAAAGTCATCACATGGCATAAGCGATTTCTCCTTTAGTATTATAACTAGTCTATTCTCCGTGCTATGCACGAATTTAATGTAAAAATATTATATAATTATTATTATTTTCACATTTAATTATAAAAAATATTAACCTTCAAAATTAAATAATGTATATTCATCTACAAACAAAAAAAAATCTAGATATTATAATAATTTTTATATACTTTAATATTAAAAAATAAAAATTTATTTGAATACTAACAAAGCAATCTCCAGACAAACTAACTCAAAGCGAGATTCTTGATGAAGATATGGTTGCCGAAAAACCACCCATCCACTAGATAAACAAAAGAAAACAAAAGCTTGTGAAGTGGAAAAAAACCTAAAGATGGATTTGTGAAGCTTAATTTTGATGGAGCAAAAGTCATCTTTTGCCTAGCTGCCTCGGGATTTGTCATCCGTGACTGCTTTGGTACGGTTCTTGCATGTGGGGCTCAGGGTCATGGCGAGGCCTCATTCTTACGGGCCGAGTGCTTCGGTCTCCATTCTGGTCTTCATGAAGCCATTAGGATGGGCTGCTTGCACTTGGAAGTGAAGGGTGACTCTTTGTCGATTATCAACACTTGCAAAGGAAGCTGGAAGGTTACATGGGAGATAGAGATGTTGGTTTCGGACGCCCTTGGATTATGCAGCTGGAACTTCGCCGATGTCTCATTTTCTCACATTTACAGGGAAGGGAACGGTGTGGCTGACAAGATGGGTCATATCATACTTACGTCTACACTTTTCGTTTCGTCCCCTCTATTGAGATTGATTCTCTCGTCCGTCAGGACGCCCTTGGGCGCTGGTTCAACCGAGGTTGACCAAGCCCAAATATTTGTCTTGTATAAAAAAAAAAACTAACTCATTTTACACAAATGAAAAAACAATAAAGCAAAACACTGTAATATGATGATTTATTAACCTATTATAGCAGGTAATAGAGAGTTAAAAAAATATTTTTATTTAAAGAAATCCCGCACAAGGTGCGAGTTACTATACTAGTAATTCATAATAATACATAAACTAATATGCAATGTGGGACAAAAACACCCTCATTCCTTTTTCTTTTTTTTATTGATTTGGAATTCTTTTTTTTATTCTTTTATTTCCGATGTGGGACAAGGACATCCTCCCACATAGAGACACCCTATATTAATATCTAGATTAATTTTTATTTTATATTTCTTGCGCACTTTAATCTTTATTAGGTTAATGCTCACATTGTAATTTAGATTTAGTGTTTTCTCATATTTTTAGTAGGTTTTTTTTTATAGATGCTAGGTGTAATATATATATATATAAATCAATACTATTTCATAGTCATACTTAACAAAAATATTAATAGACAAATATTTTATATGTGTTATTTTATTTATATATAGATTATTTTTGGGTGAAAAAAATAATCTATATATCAAAATTAATTATTTAATAATTTTTATTTTATTCATATCTATATTATTTTTTGGTAAAATGAATTTTTTATATCTAGATTAATTTATATTTTATATTTCTCGCACACTTGATTGTTATTTGTTTAGTTCTCACATTGTAATTCAGATTTATGTAATCCACACACACCTACACAAAAATAGATATATTATTGAATTAATGTATTCTGTACAAAACATAAACTCATATACCTTATGTAATCCACACACACCTACACAAAAAATTGAATTGCATTAACTAAAACATTGTATTAATTATATAAAAATTGACAAGGTATCTAAGTATCAAACTGAAAATATGCATGACAAATGTCACATAGTAGTGTTGGGGGGTGATCGAGGGGGATATGAAATCAGCCCCCTGGACTTCCGCCGGCTTGCGGCTGATTCAGGCGGTGGCGCAAGCACCGGAGCTGGGTTAGGGTTTCTTGGTTGGGTTTGCACGTGCAGTTAGATCGACCAAATAAGGGGGATTCAATGCGGTTGTTTTGCCTTAATTGATAGACTCGTACGATGACCACTTTCTTGGAATCTAGCCAACTTTATTGGGATTGAGATTCGAGAAATTAAATTCAGGTGTCCACGTGGCCACCTGCATGTCAAGCCAGTGGCGGATTCAAGGATGGGCGACACCGGTCCGTCGTCCACCCCGGTTCGGGAAAAAATACAAGAATATATGAGGTATGTAAAAAATTTAAAAAGTAAAATACAAATATCTTTAATGGTTTATTGGTTAAGCATATCCCATTTTAAATCGAATCCTATCAACACTTGTTCAAATCTCACTAAGGATGTATTTTCATTTTTTTTTTCTCAATCCATTTTTCATTATTTTAAAATTCTTATAATTTATTTGGTATTTTATAATTAAATAATAATAATTTTTCTTACAAATCTAAGAAATTCTCTTCATATATATTTTTTTAAAAATTATTTCTAATTAATAAACATAATAATAAAGAAATTATCCATAAAAATTTGTGCCCAACCCAAAAAAATTTCTGGATCCGCCCCTGGGTCAAGATACTGACACGTGTCTTCCACGTATCATCTGGATTTTATGAATTTTTTTTTTCTCTCGGCACTGTTAGCAAAGGATCTACGTACTAGCTAGAAGTGGTAATCGGGCTTTTCGGGTCGGACCAGGGTATAGTTATTCGGGTTCAGTTATATGTCGAGTCGGATCATATGTTGGATATATTATATGTTCAATCGGTTTCAGGTCGGGTCGGATAAGTTCGGGTCAAATGGATTTCGGATTGGGTTGAGTTCGAGTTGGGTCAAGTCGGTCACATTTGGTGGCAATTCGGTTGTTCGAGTCGGGTTCGGGTATACCCATCTAAGATTGGTCATATATCGGGTCAGGTCATATGTTGACTAGATTGTATGTTCTGTCGGGTTCGGATCGAGTTGGGTCTGTTTTCGGGTCGGGTAAGTTCGGGTCAAATGGATTTTGGGTTGAGCCGGGTTCGGGTAAGGTCAAGTCGGGTCACATTAAATTTTATTATAGAATGATGATAATTTTTTGTTTATCTTAATTATTAACTATTAAACTTCATTTATTTCATATATTAGGTCTCGTTATATGTTATTCACGTTATTTGAGTATTTAAAAATAAAAAAATTAAAGTAATTAGAAGGAAGAGTTGAGTCTTGTTCGGGTCGGGTATGGGTCTGGTCCGGTTTGTCTATGTTCACGTCCATTCAGGTATTGAGTCAAAATGGGCGGGGCTTGGGTTCGGGTTGTGCATGACACTAGATTTTTGGGTTTTAGTCGGGTCTGGGTTCGGGTGGGTCGGGTCGGGTTTTCGGATCGGGCAAGATTTTGCAAGCTCTAAGTGTTATTATAAAATGATGATTCTTTTATATTTGTCTTAATTATTGACTATTAAACATCATTTACTTATAATTCACAATATTTAAATGTTTCAAAATAAAACAATTAAAGTAATTATAAGGATGTGTCAGATCTTCTTTGGATCGGGTCAAGGATGGGTCGGGTGTGAGTTGAGTCGAGTTCGTTCATTTAGGTATCGGGTCAAGATGGGTCGGGTTCGGGTTGTGCATGATACTAGATTTTCGAATTTCGATCAGGTCTGGATTCGATTTCCCTGGTTGGTCGGTCAAATTTTGTCAACTCTTCATGGGGTAAACCGTCAAAATTTAGTCACAGTTCGGTTTTCCCTTATGGGTTGTTTTACAATAGTTATTTTTTTAGTAGCAAAAAATTAGAATGACATTCTAGAGTTGATATACGAGTAATATAGGTTGAGTAGTAAGGTTGAAAAGCAAGATCGTAAAGTTTTTGGTTTCGAAAAAATAGAGAACGAATACATAAATGATAGAGGAGAAGGGAGAAGAACACGAGGTTTGTTTACGAGGTCCAGATCCGTGATCCTATGTTCTCGGGTCCTCAAGAGTCGCTAGTCCACTAGTAAAAGCAAGAAATACATATTGGAGCAAATCCGAGAGTACAAGTAAAGATCTAAGCGCAAACCAAAAGCGAAACACGAAAACCAAGCAACAAATAAGAAGAGCTTCTTTCAAAGCCATATTACACTAAGTATTCTAGGTTACACTAATTACATACATATAATACATACATATAAAGGTAAAACTTAGAATAAATATACAAGTTCTCAACAATTGTCACCTGTATTTTTCTATGTTCGCTTCAGGCAGACCATGCCTAAGTTGTGGATTAGAAATCTAGGTCCATCATAAACCCTTTACGCATGCTTGGGAAGGAAATCCCTACAAAAGAAATTTTCTCTAGGCACAATATTAATACCAAATCTATATGCATGCTTGGTCCTTTCATGATACATAGGATCTCTACACATGTATAAAGCAGATTGATTATCAATATGCATCACAAAAGTATAGGTTTTTCTTTCAATCTCTTTAAGTAAACCCTGTAACCAAATGGCTTCTTTACAAGCCTCAGTTGCTGCTATGTATTCCACCTCAGTTAAAGAGAGTGCAACTATAGGTTGTTACTGAGATTTCAAAGATTTACAATTCCCAGTCCAAGTATAGACATAAGAATAAATAGACTTCCTATTATCTTTATTACTAGAAAAGTCAGAATCAACATATCCAAACAACTCATCAGGAGAAGTATGCCGATCGGTGATGTCAAAGCCGCCAAAGCACGGTAGCCACAATGACCATCTCCAACAGTGTCCCTCACCGTCTCAATATGACCGAGCATGAAGGGATCAACGTTGTTTCGATCCCAGTTGAACCCTCCGAACACATCATCACGTCCACGTCGAGCTGAGGTCGCTTGTGGACGAGGCCGAGCATCATTTCGAGCAGCACGCGCTTCTTCTCTCTCAAACCTTTCCCTTACCTCCTCGTATGGCAACGGGTTGGTTCTGCAGGCATTCCTCGACCCCCGAGGCCTCCCCTTCCTTCGGACGCTTGCTGATGAGGGTGGGTGCAGCTCATCCTCGCATACATCGTTGGAAGCCGTGTATGAAGATGACAACTCATACGACAGTGGGGTGTCGTCGAAGTCAGTCCATGTCAAATCCATCCAGAACGGGTGGATGTCCTCGGCGGGTATCGGAGTACCGGAGTTGACGTATGCCTGAATCTCATGGACACAAGGGATCCCGTAACAAACCCTCCAATGTCGGTCCGTGCATACCGGAGGAACCTTTTGGTTCACGACGTCCTGCCACATCTTGTACAGATAATCGAAGCACTTTTTGGAGATTAAAGTCTTTACCTCATCGAAAAGGTTGACTTTATACGCCGCTGTTGGCCATTTGAAGCGGTCGATCTCCAAAGCAGTTTGCAGCTCATGCAGTTGACAATCGTTGACTCTATGGATTGCATCGATCACGATGCGGAAGTCACCAGTCGATGAGTGAAGTGCCTCCTTCAGAACCTTGTGTTGACCCTCAACTCTATACACATTGAAGTGCATACCGCTAAATATTCGATATTATATCATATTCTAATGGGAGATATGAAGTAAGGTTGTACCTGTTTGTCGTACGGGTGCCGAGATGGAAGCCATTATCTACGTAGCACCGTACTATGTTCCTGCTGTATGGAAGCCAAACCGACTCCAAATACGCCACCACACCTGGGAATGGGTGCCATGCAGCTCGTAGCGCCCGACGACGTCGGTTGAATGATTCCTCCGACCTCGATTCGAACAGCCCCCAACAGTTGCCCTTAAAGATGCCAGCGTGGTTTAAATTCTTCGTGATCTTCAGAGCTGCTTCCTCGCATCTTCTCGTCACGTGTAACCAACAAAGAAGATGCTGGACGTCGGGGAAGACAACATTCAGCGCCGCCAAGAGACCTAGCTCTCGATCGGTCATGATAGCTTGAGGCTGAACCGTCCCAAGCAAGATCTGAAGCTGTCGCAACACCCAGGCGTATGTGTCTTCGTTCTCTTGCGACATGAAGGCATAGGCGATGCAGTAAGTATTGCCTGAGGGTGTGAACCCGACCACCTCACACAAAGGAATCCCATATCTGCAAGTGTAAATATGTTACATATAAAATACTTTATAATTATCTATATGTGCAATAATGTAATCGTAATTAAGTAACTTACGCATTTGTTTTGTATGTGATGTCCATTATGATGACGTAATGGAACCTTCGGAGAAGGCGTATCCCGTCGGGATCCCCCCTCATGAGCCTCCCTACCTGTTATTATGAAATGTATTTTATTATAATTTATTATATTATAATTTAATATATTTTAATGTTTTTATTTTCTTTCAATTTAAATTTATTTCTATGTATTTTATTATAATTTATTATATTTTAATTTTTTCATTTTCTTTCAATTTCAATTTATTTTTATGTATTTTATTATAATTTATTATATTTTAATGTATTTATTTTCTTTCAATTTAAATTTATTTCTATGTAGTTTATTATAATTTATTATATTTTTTAATGTTTTTTATTATCTTTCAATATAAATTTATTTTTATGTATTTGAATATATTTTAATGTAAATGAAATAATTTTGAAGTATTTTGAAGTATTTTAATATTTTTAATGTTTTTTATTATCTTTCAATATAAATTTATTTTTATGTATTTGAATATATTTGAATATATTCAAATATATTTTAATGTTAATTAAATAGTTTTGAAGTATTATAATATATTTTAATGTTTTTTATTGTCTTTCAATTGTAATTTTTTTCTATGTATTATATTCTATCAAATTACAATTATATTCTTTTCTATCAAACTATATACTATAAAAAAACATTATAATATATAAATAAATCAAAAAATATATTTTCAATTATATTCTATCAAACAATATATATTATCAATCATATATTCTATAAACTTCTATTATAAAACTATATTATCTATCAAATTATATTTTAAAACTCTAAACATAAATCAAACAAAAAGTAATTCAAATAACATACCGGTGGAGTCGGGATCGGGGACACCTCAATGGTCCGACGCTTCCGCGGCGGTTCCGCCTCCTCCTCGGCCACTGCTCGGCCTCCGTCGCCGGCGCCAGACGCCGCCCCACCACCACTACCCTCCTCCTCGGCCACTGTTCGGGCTCCATCGCCGCCGCCACACGCCGCCCCACCACCACCACCCTCCTCCGCCGCCACAGTCGCCAGCACCACCAGGCCCTCAGCCACAGGCTCCACCGCCACCGCCTCCCCCGATGCTCCACCCCCACCACCACCCTCCACCTCCATCGCTGTCGCCTCCGCCTCCAAGGCCGCCACCGCCGCCTCGAGCTCTCTCTCTCTCTCTCTCTTTCTGTCTCCATCTCTCGCTCTATCTCTCTCTGGGTCTCTCTCTCTCTTTCTGGGTCTCTCTCTCTCTCTCTCGGTCTCGGTCTCTCTCTCTCGGTGCTCCGGCGCTCTCTCTCTCTTTCTGATTCTGAAAATGATGAAGACGAAGACGAAGAGGCACGCCCTCTTCGTGTTTAAGGGACGGGCTTGCACGTCCTTAAGGACGTGCAGCACGTCCTTAACCACGTGCCCTATTGCACGTCCCCAAGGACGTGCAAGCACGTTATTAAAAAAAAAAAACGTGCTTGCACGTCCGGGTTTGGGTGGCTCTCACTCAACTTGCACGTCCCTAAGGACGTGGAGATTTGCGGTGTATATAGCCGAAACGTTATTCTACTTTCTAATACTCATTAAGAAGATCAACACATCAATCTAGAGTAACCTAGCTCTGATGCCAATTATTGGACCTTGACAGAGGTATGTTAATACTACTAAAGAATTATAGGCGGAAAAGACATTAATAGACAAATTATTTAAAGGTGTAACCTTCTAACTACAACACGTAGTGCATGATGAAAATGATCACTTCTTTTTGTCTTAAGAAGGCTTTTTCGAACTAATACTTTAACCGTAACCTTACATGAACATGAGCACACAAACGCTACAACATTATGCACTTCCTAACTCTCTTCGTCTCAGTGCACTCTTTTCCATCCGCCTGAGTTAGATTAGTTAGATTTAGAGCTTGGATTGGTGAATTGAGTGGGAGCATAAACTCAACACAATTGCATTGAGTTCAAATGCTTAACTTTTCACTCAAATAATATATCAAAACAAAACTATTGATGAACACGACCTACATAGGTGATTAGTCGAAAGAAAGTTCACATCCTAATTCAATTCATTAACCTTTGTATTTCCATAATCTTCTAACAAGCATGCGCTAAATAAGCAATTGTTTGCCCAAAAACATGTAATTTGGAATCAAGGCCTTAAACTCTGTTCAAATAAGGTAGAATTTGCAGAATCTGAGACGCTTATTTATAAACCAAACACTGAAAGAGTAAAGATTCTGCATAGCATCCAAATGCTGAGAGCTGAGACTTGAAGATTGTAAGATAAATCAACAAGCAAGAATTCCTGTTGAAGAACCGGTTACTCAATAGGCATAGTTTCAACCTCATGCCTCAGTGAATCGAACAGAACAGTCGAAAGGTATCGTTCTCCTCCACTCGGGAAGATGACCTGCACAAGTGTGAGAGTTCATTGATACAATTGAACACCCATTGTGAACCATAAACAAACAGCTCAGCCTCATCAATCTATTTACTGATAGCTATGCACGAGGGGCAATGCATACTGTTTCACACCGGTGATCATGTCTAGTTTGTATGATATCAAAAGGATTGAAATGCACTTTTGTTTATAAGCGAGAATGTGGAAGGTTCATAATGCAAGTCCGTTACGACAACATCACAGACAGTCATCTAAGATCTGGTCACAGTCAGGCTCTCTAGTAAAAACAAGGGGCATTGCCCTCTCATTTGAATCATCCAGTGATATCCTAAATTCCGCAAGTTTAAGGCATATATTACTACCGGGTTTCTTTGTATTTCCCCAAGTTCAGTTCAGTACAAATTTTAGGTCTATCATGTTCTTATCGTATGCCTTTAGGGCATTGGATAGAAAGACAGAATGAAATTAAGTGTGGAATGGTTCATTTCAGTAACTTATAGAGGAAGCACACAATATGAAATTATGAATTTAGTCTTGGAGAATGCAAGAGATGACTTACAACTATGAGCTTCCCAGCATTTTCCGGTCTTTTGGCTAGTTTTATAGCTGCTGCTGCTGCAGCTCCTGATGATATTCCCACCTGAAAAGTAAAATAAGGAAGAAGAGTAAGAGTGATCCCTCCGATAAGCTGCTGAGACCGCAAAAAAACAGAAACTATTTCACTTGTCATAAGACTACACAACTCACCAGAAGACCTTCTTTTAGGGCAAGCTGTTTAGCCATCTCGATAGCTTCATCACTAGTAACCTGTAAATAAACCATCCCAGATAATCTAACAGTACTGTTTCATCTCTAGTGACTGTAAAAACTGATTTAATTCATCTCCATGGCAGTTACTGATCAGAAAACTTGCCTCAATAACTTCATCAAGGAGATTGACATCCAAGACTTTAGGAATCAGACCAGCACCTATCCCCTGGATCTTATGCGGCCCTTTGAAACAAATACGAGTTAACAATCACTCAATCAGTAAGAAACAAACTACTCGTCTATAAGCTTGGTTACGAGGATTTCAATATTGAGCAATACAGAAACCAGCAAGATCAAGATTCAGTTCAACTCACCAGGTGGTTTCCCATTCAAAACAGCACTTTCGGTAGGTTCAACGCCATACACCTGTGAAAAGTTAGCCATAAGTTACAACATTTCAGTTATCTTCCTCTTCTACAGATTTACATCCAGAAGGAGATAATCAAACCTTGATTGCAGGATTTTTCTCCTTAAGGAACTTCCCTGTCCCAGTAACAGTACCACCGGTCCCTATGCCAGATACTAGGATGTCAACCTTCCCTGCAGAAGCATTCCAGATTTCCGGTCCAGTAGTTTCATAATGGACCTGAGGATTTGCAGGATTCGCAAACTGATCAAGAAGGAAACTGTTTGGCGTTTTCTCAATCATCTCATTCGCTTTATCAATCACGCCTTTTATCCCCTTAGCTTTATCGGTGAGGATTAGTTCTGCTCCAAAAGCTCGAAGAATGATCCTCCTTTCAAGGCTCATTGAATCAGGCATGGTCAGAATGAGCTTGTAACCCCTAACTGCTGCCATGAATGCCAGTGCTATTCCCGTGTTACCACTGGTGTACTCAACCAGGACGGTCTACATTCATCAACAAAAGTTTAAACATTGTATTGACCTCATGATCACTTAAGATTGACCGTGAATCGGTTACCTTTCCAGGGGTGATTAGGCCCTTCAC
The DNA here is from genome assembly GCA_037127255.1 of Persicaria tinctoria. Taxonomy (NCBI): domain Eukaryota; kingdom Viridiplantae; phylum Streptophyta; class Magnoliopsida; order Caryophyllales; family Polygonaceae; genus Persicaria; species Persicaria tinctoria. The sequence continues at coordinate 66,954,224 of JBANSL010000013.1, forward strand.
CTCGGCATCTTTGATCATACTATACCCTATCCTGTGACACAAATGAAGATTTTTTTTAGTTAAAAAACACAATCTGAAGAAACAATGAGGGAAAAAAAAGGAATACGATCATACGAACCTATCCTTGACACTAGAGCAAGGCTCCATCATCTCTAGCTTGGCAGCTATAGTTGCTCCACAACCTTCTTCCACACGCTTAAGATACACCATAGGGATTTTGCCTATAAGCTAAGCAATGAGAAAGAACAAGAAGCAAATGTGAGCATCAAATTGTTTTTTTTTTTTTCACAGCCAACATAAAAAAGACGAGAATGAGTAACTAGGATGATGTAAATTACCCCTGTAACATCATCAGCGATTGCAAGCTTATCCTCCATGTAAACACCTGAGCATGTTCAGATCATAAGGAAGTTCTTAACAGCACTCTAACCAGAAGAATCATAAAAGATCATATGGTCAAATTAAACTCGTGTTAGTCGAAACCAAGAAAATCATATGGGCAAATTATTCACACTGTGACATCAGATCATGAGATCCTATCTATCTTATTGCATCAACAAATTAAAAGTTGTATTTGCAAGCAATCAAGTTATCCAACGGCTAGATGAGGAAGTAACAACTGATAATTTCCAATAAAAGGACAAAAAAGAAGAGATTGGATAAAAAGCAATAGATGACCATGAAATCATTCATTTGGAAAAGGAAAATAATTGATATCTTGCCAAATCGAAATAACTTTCTTCCAAAAATTAAGCTGACTAACTTGGTAGACTGGAAGTGGTAGGAGTTGACTGACCATTCCAATGTACAGAGAACAAATTCAAGGCATCCATTAATCAGTTCAACCAAAAAAAATATAAATCGAGGTGGCTAATGGCTATATGAAGATTTAGGATCAGTAAAATTACTATGTAAATTTACCAAAATATAGATTTAATTTGGTATTTGAATTTTGAAGATTTACGGGAAAATGTGAACGACGAAATTACTAAATGAGGCTTTGAAAATAGAGGGAAAAAAACAAACTCGGGCATGTGCTAGGCACGTGATGAATGTGTCGTCACTTTCCCAATCCGATTCAACCCAAATTAGAGCCATGACTTAATTGGCGACAAGACAACCCTTCGAAATTGGAGGAGGCGGTGATAGCAGAGCCGCGCCACCGGTGGCTGGGAGGACGAATCGCCGAGGATCCGAGGAGGCGGCTCCGGATTTGGAACTCGTTGATGGTGCCAACACGGTCAACGGGAACGGAACCTCAACAAAAAAAATTAAAAAAAAAAAAAGAAAAAAGAAAAAACGAAAAAGAGGAGAGTGCAATGGAAGAAATCCACGATAAAAAGGGGTAGAAATTGAAACAAGGCAAGGTAAAAGGGGTGTATACCTTGGTTTGGTACGGAAGAAATCCTTGATCCTTCAAGCAAGCTCTCAAAGACTCAAACTTTCTTTCTGGGCGTTGCTGTGCTCAGTGCTTGATTGAAATTTGAATGAAGCTTCTTCTTTCAGGTGAGTTATTTGATTTTCCTGCCTGTCAAGTATTTTTTATATATATAGACTAAAACTAATGTAAATTTACTTTGACTTGAGCAACACCAAATATTTTTGGTGGGTGAGCACTTAGCAACACCAAATATAATTTCCCCTATCTGCGATTTATCCAGATTATCATTTTTATCAGTCAACAGTCAAGCAAAAGGAAAATTTGAATGCAAATTGTGTTTAGAAATTGAAAGTGATTTTTTGTTTTTTTACAAATAAGAATTCGAAAAATCTACAAATCATTATATGATTAATTGAGAGGTCGAAAAAATCCGACAGATAGAAAAACCGTCAAATAGCACAAACATGTAAAAACGAGGCTAACACAAAAGAAGGCAAACGACCAACGTAGTGTCGAACTAATACTGACTCTCATGTAAATGAAGAAGGTGTGGAATTAAAAACGATTATCAACGACGCAACTATTCCGTGCATTGTTCTGGGTGATCTTAATGAGATCCTTTGCAGTGCTGACAAGCTTGGCGGTGCCTCCCTTCGAACATCCAGGTTTTCTCGACTTATCGTTCAAAAACGAATGCTCACTACTAGACCTTCCCACCTTTGGCAACCCTTACACGTGGAGGAAAAACCCGGAGGAGAATTTTAACATCCGTGAAAAGCTTGACTGGATGCTTGTACAACAACCGGTCATCGAAGCTTTTCCTAACCTGATCACATACAATGGCGCCTTCTCCACCTCGGACCATTGTCCAATTTCCATCTCCTTTGAAGTTAATCCTAGTTTCAAAGCCCCACCTTTTAAATTCGAAAATGCCTGGTTACTTCGAAAAGATTTCCGTAACGTAGTTAAACAATCCTGGAGGGCTACTTGTCCTGGCTCTGCTATGTTCCAATTAATGTTCAAACAAAAAATCCTGAAAAAAAAAGGCAAAAGAATGGAATAAAACGAGTTTTGGGAATATTTTCCGGCAATTAAAAGAGGTGGAGTCGGAGCTGCTACATATTCAATCCTCGGGTACCGGGATTGTTTCTCAAACAAATCAAAGCAGGGAAAAGCGCCTGATCACCAAGAAAGAGAAGCTCCTAATATTTCAAAAATCATTTTGGAGCCAAAGAGCTAAAACCAAACACCTCAAGCTGTCGGATTCGAACACCGCATATTTTCACCGAGTGGCGACAGGCCGTAGGCACAGGAAACAGATTCGCAACATCGTCTCTTCCTCTGGCACGGTTATTGTGGGCGAAGAGAATGTTAGGAATGAGATCAAAAAGGATTTCGAACAGAGATTCAAGAAAGAACCAATAGACGACAGGCTCCTCGGCGACTTCCTAGGGTTTTTTCTTGAATAAATCCCCGGGTCCGGATGGCTTCACTGCTGAATTCTATAAAAAATATTGGGATATCATAGGTAAATCTGTAACCTGTGCAGTCAAAGGGTTTTTCCGCTCAGGAAAAATGCTTAAACAAATAAAACATACATTTATCTCCCTCCTCCCTAAAAGAGACGATCCCATGACCACCAGTAACTGCCGCCCAATCAGTTTATGTTCCAATGTCTACAAAATTATCTCCAAAATCTTAACTGACAGAATGAAAAAGGTCATTGGTAAACTTATTCATCCTCTTCAGGGTGCCTTTGTATCAGACAGGGCTATTCAAGATAACATTCTGATAGCTCATGAAATCTTCCACTCCTACAAAAACCGGAGGGGCCGGGAAGGATGGCTAGCAATAAAACTTGATATGGAAAAAGCATACGATAAAGTCGACTGGAACTTTATTCAAAAGGTGCTTCAAAGGTTTGGTTTTCACGACACCTTCATCTCCTGGATAATGGAATGTATTACGTCGGTTTCTTTCTCGGTTTTAGTCAACAATGGCCCTACAGATCTGATCTATCCATCTCGTGGTCTTCGCCAAGGGGATCCGCTATCTCCTTTCCTCTTTGTTTTAGGGGCAGAGATTCTGGCCCGGAAACTGGCTGCTGAAGCTAGCCTAGACAAAACACAAATTGGGTTCCCGATTGGACATAACGGCCCTCGGATTCCGTTCCTTTCCTTTGCCGATGATATCATAGTTTTCTCAAAGGGTAGTTTGGATGCAGGGCGCATAGTGAAGGCGATTGTTGATTCATACTGCAAAGTGTCAGGTCAAAAGGTCAACTACCATAAATCTAGTTTCCAAGCTACGAAAGGCATCCCAAACCATAGGATCCTCGAACTACGCACCTGCCTCGATATCCCTAATGAAAATTCAATAGAAAAGTATTTAGGTTGTCACATTATCAATGGAAGAGTTACAAAAAAGCACGTTCAAAGAAATCATCTGTAAATCGAAACAACAATTGACAAAATGGAGGGCTAATGCCCTCTCCCAACAAGGTCGCGCCACCTTGATCAACTCCAACATGTCCGCTAAGCCGTTATATGCTATGCAAAATTTTATGCTACCCGCGGCTGTGCACAAAGAACTCGACCAGATAAACCGCTCTTTCTTTTGGAATAAGGATCTCCAGTACCGGCCGCTGATTAGCTAGGACAGGATATGTAAACCAAAGTAGTGTGGTGGGTTGGGAATTCGAAAATCCAGCGACATGAATGTGGCTCTCCAAATGAAGCTTTTGTGGAAAATTCTAGCCGAACCCGATTATGTATGGGTGTCAGTGATTAGACAAAAATACTTGCGATCTGTCAGTATTTTTGATTACAAAAACAAAGGATCTAGGTCTTGGCAGTGGTCCAAGTTGTCTTCTCTAATCAATAAGTTTAAAGTAGGGCTTATTTGGTCAGTTGGAGATGGGCGGGCTATTAAGTTTTGGACGGACAATTGGATTTCAACCTCGCCTCTATCAGACAGGAGAGAATGCCCTCAAAGTTACAATCAAGACGAAACTGTTAGTGATTATATTCTAGGGGGTAAGTGGTGGACAAAAAAGCTTCAAGAGGCTCTCCCAATTGATATAGTGCATGAGATCCAAGATATCCCCCTACCTACCTCGACTATGCAAGATCGCTTATACTGGTGGCCGGACAGGGAAGGCTGGTTTACTACTGTCAGTACATATAAATTGATTACAACTCAGTCGACACCACTTCGAGGCCGCAATGCCTGGATTTGGAAGATTAACACACCACCGAAAGTTAAAAACTTTCTTTGGAAGATCGCTCAGGATGGCTCCCGATCGCTTCCCGGCTGTCCAACAGGGTGCTTCGGTCCCTACTACCTGCTCAATGTGTAATGCGGCACCTAAGGATGAGATCCATCTGTGTCTGGAATGTTCCTTCATCCAAGCGATACATCAGCTTCCGCCTCAGGTCCGGCAACAAATTGCCTGCCTAATTGCACAGTCCCGGGATATTAAGCCCATCCTATCTACCCTTGGGAAGAGCCTTCCTCCTTCCGCTCTGACCAACCTCGCTTTCTCGTGGTGGACGACATGGTGTGTCAGGAACAAACATCTGTTTCAACAAGCTGCAATCCCGCAAAAAGAAATAGCTTCATGAATGATCAAATCCCATATAGACAACTGGAATAAGACATCGGTTGTTGAGGCTGACTTCAAGGAAGACTTCCGCCCACCTCGACAGTACCTTGTCAAAAAACAAAGTAAGAATCAAAAAACAATTTCCTGGCGGAAGCCTCCCTTGGGCACTTACAAACTAAACTTCGACGGTTCAACACTTTCTAACGGCGAAAGCTCAGCAGGTGCCATTAATAGGGACTGGGTTGGTCACCCGATTTCAATACACCACCAACGTCTGGGCAAGCAAAATCCACTCAAAGCGGAAGCTTTAGCTCTTAAACTAGGGATCCAACAGGTGCGGCAACTACATATAGGAAAGATCCAGATTGAAGGCGACAATAAGATTATCATCGACCACTTAAATAGGAAATCCAAATGCTACTGGGAGATCGAACTAATATTGTCGGATGTTCAAGTCCTGCTATCGACTTTGGAAGTAGTTTTCTTCCATGTTCCTCGCATGGGCAATAGAGTGGCGGATAAGGTTGCACACCTTAGCCACTCTGCCCGAAGAGTCGATATTAAAAACAATCCAGGTCTCCTTGACCTCATCCGCAAGGATGCTGCCGGGTAGGGTCAGCCCACCCGAATTATTTCCTTATAAAAAAAAAAGAAAAAAAAAGAAGAAGGTGTGGAAAGTCAAGGCCAGGGAGTAGGTACACAAGGACACGATCTTTTGTAGGAAGTGAAGACGAGACTCCAGGGAAAACATCTCTCAAAACCGGAGTTGTCTGAAAGCATACTATAACGACCCCCACAGGACATGACTCGTACCACAAAAAATTCATCAACAAACATGAAGATCAAGGCACGCTAGAAAGAAAACATCGCACTCTAAAGCTAGACCAATGTAAAGATTTGAGCAGGGCTATTCCTACTAGACTACCACCCAAGAACATCCTTACGAATGTAAATGCAGAGGCGTCTATCTACCGAGCATATAGAGAGGTGTGAGATTGAAAGAGGCGAGAGATGTGTGGTCGGCGCATCTATTAATCTCCCGAAAGTAATCTAAGAGCCTAACATGCTCAAAACACCGAAACAATAGGAGAATGTCCGTTGTCAGCATTTCGATTTCCTAACGCTTATCTATTTACACCCAGAAGCAAATGTATAAGCAAGCAAATATATGTGTAAACAAGTCTGATCTTGGGCTGAAATTCGTTAGGCCAGCTTTACAAAATATATTATGCTGGGCTATGTTATTTTATTTTCTTCTAAATTGGGCCCAAAACTATACTCTTGCACTCCATGTCCAATGTCTTCAAAATAGATCCCTTGATTTGTCTTCAAAATAGATCCCTTGTTCGCCCAAAATGCCTCCATTTTTTCCTTTCTTTATTTGAAAAGCTAGTCTTATAACGGGTATTACGCGGCATTTTAATAAATATTATATATATTATCTTCGATTTTTGTATAATTAAATTATGAAGATAAAAAAATAATTTGATTGAAAACTTTCTAGAAAATCAATATACAATCCATTAAAATATATTAATTAAATAAATAACATCATTAAAAAATTAAAGCTAAAAATAAACAAAATTGTGTTGGAATTAAAAAAAATGTATAAACCTTGATAAAATAAAATAATCTATCCTTATTTGTTATTATTTAATAATTCAAGTTTCGTCTATGACTCCACTAATGAATTTTCATTAAAACAAATGTTTTTATAAAGATATGGACAACTATTTAGATTATTATAAAATTTGATTTAAAATACCAAAAATACTTCACTAATACAAACTCATAAATTTTAGAGTTATCCATTGTTTGATTTAGTAGTAAAATATATATAATATTATATATAATAATATTTATATAGTATGATTGATACTATTATGTATTATTTATAATATGGTTTGATATAGAGTCACTTTTTAATAAGTATATATATAATATTATTTATATAGATTATTAAATTATATTAAAAATAAAACATAATTGATATTATATAATTTTTTATCTTCTTAAAGAATGAAATAATATCTATTTTTAAACTCAGGTAATACTTTATAAGTATTTGTATATCCAGTGGCTAAATGGCTAAATTAAAGGATTTGCTTCAAGTGACATAGCCCTTTAAAATATAAAAATACTTATTTTAATTTTTAAATATTTTGTAAAAGTAGGCTACCAAATAAAAAGTCCAATTTCATGAATCATTGTTGATTTATTTTGAATCCTCATATCAACAAAATATCGTGATGTGAATTTAATAAATGCGTTCCCTATATACATAGTAAATACTTCGTCGGATTGTATGTTGTAGCAACGTTGGATTAGACGTTGTAGAAACGTCCAATCCGACGTCGTACGTATTTGGTGGTGTATTTACCAAAGGGGAAAGGGATCTGAAGTTGTAACAACGTCGGTTTGAACATTGCAGCCTGGAACCCAAGCGGGCTCCGTTGGCCTTAGCAACGTCCAATTGAACGTTGTAACAACGTCAGATTTGATGTTGTTACTACGTCCAAATTTTCCCAAGCCATCATATGGGAGGGCTTAGCAACACCCATTTGGACGTTGTAACAACGTCAGATTTGACGTTGTTACTACTTCCAAATTTCCCTTAGTCAGCAACCCCTATAAAAGAGAACGAGGACCACATTTTAAAATGTAACACAACAAGTCCACATTTTCATTCTTTCCATGGAGTCGGTTACATCTAGAATAGAAGGCTCAAGCCCCCACATTGATTTTGTAATCAAATGAGTTCGGTACCCAATGCCCTCGAAGGAGTCCGATTGTGCTTACCGCAGTCCAGAATACAATGGCATTCATTTATGCGCGCTCTTTCGGGTCATGTGTGAAAATGAGAATCACATTTCCGTAATCTTGCAGTTCGGGTGTCTGTACTGCAATAATTATTATCTGGGCATTCGTGGAGCGTATGAGTGGAGGGTTGGAGACCTTCTTCTTCAACGTATTCGGTCATTCTTCCCCGATTTAAACAAACATGACCACATTTACGTAGCTCAAACGACAGGGATACTTTTGAGGGAAACAAATATGGAGGTCAGAAGCTTTGCATTCAACGAGTTAAAGATTGAACTCATTCCGATGACGAATTAAGTATAGCCTGACATATTGTAAAAAAATTATGTTTGTTATCCGTAGTGTATTTGTTAGTTTTAGTAATGCCTTGATGTGTAATCTAATCGTTCCCTAATCGTTATCTATGAAGTGAAGCGTTTGCATGTGATTGTTTGTTGTTGTCAACGGATAGAAACCATCGAAAACAATAATGCAAGCAACAAGAACAACACAAATATAGTATACCCAAAAAATACGAAATGCATGTATCTCATAAACAAACAAAATATAATGTATCTACTGCAAAAATCGAATGTAGCTCATAAAATGCTCGTACATCTGGTTTAGGTGGGGATGCCCGACCAATGCCTGAATAGTCTGGGTCATCTCGTCGACTCGGGCTTGTCGCACAACATCTTTATCCTCATCTGGTCTGATGACGTCGTCTGGGGGTGGGTAGGCGCAGCCGGTGGAGTATCATTGATGCGGGACTTTTGGGGAAGTTTTTGGAAAGTGCCTAGATAAGGGTCCTACCGACCAATTTTATATCTTTGATGGATTCTTGTTTAGGAAAGACCAAGTGTGTATACCTAGGTGTTCTCTTCGGTTATTATTGGTGAATGAAGCCCATAGTGGAGGTTTAATAGGTCATTTTGGGAGAGATAAGACATACCACACACTTAAGTCTCACTTCTATTGGCCTCATATGCTTAGGGATGTAGAACATTGCCTTAAGAGATGTATTGACTGTCTAAAGGCCAAGTCTAAACTTATGCCCCATGGTTTGTATACCCCACTGCCGATCCCTTCTGCCCCTTGGGAAGATATTTCTATGGACTTTATTGTGGGATTGCCTAAAACTAAAAAGGGGAGGGATTCTATCTTTGTTGTGGTGGATAGATTTTCTAAGATGGCTCACTTTATAGCATGCGATAAGACTGATGATGCTACCAATGTTGCGAATTTGTTCTTTAGAGAGGTAGTTAGGTTGCATGGAGTGCCGAAAACTATAGTGGGTGATAGGGATGTTAAGTTTTTGAGTCATTTTTGGCGGACTTTATGGAATAAATTGAGAACTAGATTGTTATTCTCTACCTCTAGTCACCCCCAGACAGATGGCCAAACTGAGGTGACCAATAGGACCTTAACTACTATTCTTAGAGCCATTTTAAGGAAAAATTTGAAGCTTTGGGAAGAAGCCTTACCTCATGTGGAGTTTGCTTACAATAGGACAATGCATTCCTCAACTAAAATCACTCCTTTTGAATGTGTATACGGTGTTAATCCACTAACCCCCTTTGATCTTACTCCATATCCTATGAGAGAGAATGAGTCTTTTGACGCAGGTAAGCATGTAGAGTTCATCAAGGAGCTGCATGAACGGACACGTCAGAAACTCAAGCTGAAGGCTGAGTACAACACCAACAAGGCCAACAAGGGCCGCCGTTTGGTGACATTCCAGCCTGGGGATCTAGTGTGGGTGCACCTGAGGAAGGAGAGGTTTCCCAACGAGCGGAAGAGCAAGCTTGCACCGCGAGGAGATGGACCTTTCAAGGTTCTACAGAAGGTGGGCGACAATGCCTACAAGTTGGAGCTTCCTGGAACATATGGCGTGAGTGCTACCTTCAACGTCGCGGATCTCATTCCATATCTTGCCGTGGAAGAGGACTTGGATTCGTGGTCGAATCCTTTCCAAGAAGGGGAGGTTGATGCGGGACCATCTTCTACACCGTCATCTACACCTCCGGATGCGCCGATCATACTTGGAGACGGACCGATGACTAGAGCTCGAGCTAAGAAGCTCCAACGCGACTCATTCCTCTTTGTGAGTCACTCCTTGTTCTCGAGTGCGGTCCAATTCCCGGAGCCACCAATGAAGGCGTACATGTGCATCGGGACCCAGGTTGCCGACGACGGAAGCTAGCAGCGAGGCTCGAGAGGCAGCAGCGACGTGCGCGGGTGCAAGCGGCCAGGCGCGCGGGCGTGCTCCGAGGTGCGCGGGCGTGCGTCGATGTGTGCGGGCGTGCACGAGTCCACTGTGGCCGCTGAAGCCGGTTCTCCTTTGCCGAGATTGGTGTTGAGTTACGTTGTTAATTTAGGACACTTAATTACTTGCATCATTCTAAGTAAGTCTAGGATTATTTTATTAATTAATTCTCTAAGTTAGTATTTTATTATTCTATTTAATTATTGTCGGCCAAGAGCTTTCCTAGGGTTTATATTGGCCGGCCTCTCATTGTAGAACATTACGTCTTCCATTATTGAAATTTACAGTTCTTGTGTGAAACACAACTGTGAGGAAAGTCAATCGATTCGTAGCAAGGCTCATCGATTGCAAATTGGTTATAGATCCTGCTTGGTTTGCTTTGAGTTCGTCAACCTCGTGAGAGCTTGGTGATCCAGGTAATCACAAGTCCCCTCCTTGTGCCTCCAAGTTGTCCGCTTGGTTGTGTAAGGTTGTAGAGGCGGGCTTTATAGTCGTTGGTATTTGGTTCCTACCCTCTTAGGAGGCCTGGGGTCTTTGCCTCGTTCTATTTTAGTTCGAATCACCCATCTATCGGTCTTTCTATTGTTTCTAATCGAGTCTAGAGTTTCTGCGTTTTATTCCTTTTAATCGATATTGAGTCTTTGTTTGTTGTTCTTGAGTCTTTTGCTTCCGTTCTTGTCTTTGAGTCTTGATTGTCGAAGATCGGGCCATCCTACGGCTAACCCCGTATCAATCATGTAGTACCACTGTCGTGGGCAACACATGACCTCGACTCTGGGACTGGAACCAAGCGAGGTAGTCAGCTGATACTCCTCCCTGACAACTCTCGTCCGTCGTTCGGTGATCGGTGATAGGGTATAATCTCTTAGGGTCCTGATCCGCCCAACAGTGGTGTTGTAGGCCGAATGTCAGGATGTAACGCCTCTGCAGGCGAAACGGCCGCTGCGCGAAGGTCGGAGTGATGACGGCCAATGGGCATTCCTGCACGCGGCCGAACTGTCGGAGCACCCTGTTTGGGATGTACGGCTCAAAGACACCACTGAATCTGAGGGTGCCTCGATAGGTTGAGGAACGAAACTGACCTGCAAAATCCAGGTCTCTGCCAAAAGGCATCCACTCGACCTATGTTGTAAAAATGATATTAGGGGAACATTCTTACTCGACATTTGTAGTTCAAATCCAAGAAAGTGAGAAACAAGTTACCTGATCGATGGTCATGCGCTCAAGTTGTGCTCGAAGCTTCTTCTCACACTTGCGCCTCTCCCTGTCGCCCCCCTCTTCGCGGCCTTTGACGGGTCGAATCGTGCCATGTATCGGGGATCATCAGCCAGTGCATCTTTGTCCGGGCAAAGCAGACCCGCAAAACAAGGGAAGTACGACCAGATCCATGCCTAAAAAGTATAAACCATTAGAGCACTTATTATATGTAACTCGCAAGCAGAGCAACATATTTACCGTATTAAACCCACACTTACCTGCAACAGTGCAGCACACCCACGTAGACCCTCTGCCTTGCATCTCGTGGTCTCTCTTAATCTCCGGTAGAGGAAGGCAAGCACTCCTGCTCCCCAAGCTAGTCTCCCAGAGTACGGCAAGTCCCAAACTAGACCGAACAACGAGAAGTGTACGCGGCTCTGGGACTTGTCGATGAAGAGCGTCGCACCCAACAACATAGCCAAGAAACAAATGGCGAGATAGTGGTGGCACTCTCTGACAACTGGGTGTTCGCCGGTGAACTGATCCCGATGGCGGTCGTGCCTCTCCTCCCACGCAGCCGTCAACTCCGGGATGGGCACTCCGCAAGCCTTCCGATTTCTTCAGCAGGGTCGCGTTCCAACCAAACATCTGCTGCAGTCGAGGCTCCAACTGTAGTGGAAAATAGTCAGGGAGAGGCTCACAAGGGAGTCCGTCAATCGGCAATCCCATCAGACAAGTAACGTCGTGGAGTGTGATGGTCATCTCGCCCCATGAGAAGTGGAAAGAGTTCGTCTCCGGCTTCCAATGCTCAATGAACACAGTCAACAACTGAGCATCCATTCCGTCCCAGTTCAAATCAAGCAGCCCAGTAGACCAGATTGAGCTGCCTTCTACACCCATGTCCACGGACCCTCATATATGTAGCCCCAGAACGGATCGAGGTGTGTAGCCCGATGATGAACCTTCAACAATTTATGCTGAAAGGTAGGGTCCGTCCACAACCAGTGAGACCTGTGGTGGCTATACGAGACCAAAAGATCTCCTGGAGGCAAGTCTCCATCGGGGAGCTCATCGTCCCCATCACCAACCTCCTCCTCCTCCTCGACCCCCTCTCCTCCTGAGCCACCCCTCCTCTTGTGCCGCCCCTCCTCCCTATTTTCTATTTTTTTTTGATAGATTTTCCCGCCAACTCATCATATATTGCTACTCCCTATTTTGAATCAACCAAGCCTGCTCAAGAATTCTACAAAACCCAAAAGCCTACTTGAATCCATTCAAAAAACCTAAAGCCTTCTGTTTCAATTGATTATGTCCACCAAACCACTTTTCATCATTACCCTACATCCACAAAATTCAACCTTTCCCATACCATTCCCTTACCTATCACCTAAGAACCCTTTGGAATCAAGTTGTTCATGAAAGTTTCAAGTTTGGAGGAGTGTGGACGTATGTTTTCGAACATTTCCACACGGATTTGAGGTTCTGAGTACACGGCGCCCGCCGCCATAGACACAGCGCCCGCCATCCCTGCATAGAGCCCGTCTTTTGGTCATTTTCGTGGTTTTTCTTCGGTTTTGCCTCGAGTTGCATCATGCTTCCAGGCTTCCAGCTCCTGTTATGAAGAAGCCCCATTTGCTATCTTGGGAAGAAGAGGATCGTTGGCTCAAACTTGAAAAGAGGGAGTATGAATCCACCCTATTCTTTCATCCCCAAACATTGAAGAAATTGGGACTATTTGAGGAGGTCCATCGACTCCTTAGAACGGGGGGATTAAGCGATTTCTTGGATGTGGCTGATTTTACCTATCCAGCATTAGTAAGAGAGTTTTTGGCTACCCTAGATTATCGTTCTGATATGGAGATTCGTTTTCAGCCGAAGAATCGAAAGTTCGTGGTAACTAAGGATCTCATTGCATAAGCTTTTGGTGTTACCAAAATGCCTGATGATGCCATATTTGGGGACGAGTTGGCTGCTCCAAATCCTCTTGACTTGTGGAAGGAAGCTACAGATCAGTTATTTGAGATGAGCAAACAGTTTTGTGCATCCACGATTACTCATCCTGCGTTGAGGCTGTGCTATTTGGTACTCTGTAACTCTTTCTTGGGTGTGGAGAATTCTTCCATAGTTACTATGAGAGTCTTGAGCTATATTTGTTGCTTGACTCCGGAGGGGGTTCATATCCCTGACTGGGTTAAGCTATTTTTAAGAAACTATATGGAGGTGACTAGAGCTACTCATGTGAGGCTTGAACTCCTTATTAGTTTCAGAGGTTTGATTTCGTTGATTGCTCGTCGAGTGGGTGTTTGTCTTGATGATCTACACTCTCTTGATGGAAAGAAAGTTTACAATCTTGCCAGCCTGGAGTGGTGGGCCATGACTGACTAGCCCCAGCGTTCGGATGGAACATGGTGTTTGAAATGAAAGTCGGGACCAGCAGAGGAGCATCATAATTATTTACCTACGGAACTACCATATTGCACGAGGATGTCAAATTTTAGTCTCTATCACAACCAGTTTCCCTTAGATCCAGATGAGAATAGTTTAGAGAGATGATGGCTTGTTGTAGCTGATGAGGCCACTTATGATGAGGCCATTGTTGATGAGCCTGCTGAGATTACAGAAGAAGAGGTAGTGGTCAGAGAAGAAGTTGCTGAAGATGACGTTGGTCCTATATATGTTACTTTGGATGATCTTGAGCATTGATTTGCTGATTTTGAGGCGAGTACTGCTGACAAGCTCGCTAGTCTTTCGGAGAAGCTCTCTTGTATTCAGAATTCGATATTGATTACCCTTCAGGACATCAATCAGTGGTCTGGACCCCAGACCCTGTCTTCATAGTAACTGGTTAGTCATTTGCTTCCTTCAAACCCTTTATTTTTATTTTTCATTGTTTTTTTTTTGTGTTTCTATGCATTGAGGACAATGCAACATGTAAGTGTGTGTGTGTGTGGGGGGGGGGGGGGGGGGGGTGAGAAGTGAAGTGAGTTATTTAGGTTAGTTCATGTTTGAATTTTTTGTTATTTCCTTTGTGTTATTTCTTTTATGTTATAGAAAATGTCAAAAATAAAAAAAGTGAAAATTAAAGAAAAAAAAAAGTGAGTCTTGTTTATTGTTTTGCATATTGTGATATCAAAGATTTTCATCTAATTTGAGTTTATCATATTTTGACTTTATACTGGCATGATCTTATAAATCCCATGGACTTTTGGAATAATTTGATCTTATCCTGAAAATTGGTTTTTATGTGAAATATGATTAGGCAAACGTAATTGAGCATGTATGATCTAAGTTTGGGAGTATGCTTAAAATTCAACAAAAATTTGTCCCAGTGAGATATTTTTGGCCTTATAAGGGATACATCTATATTTCTTTTGCTTTTCTTGTGTGATTTACTCTTCCTATGCATTTATCATTGAGTATTGCCATGATTATCTATTTTCAAGGTCAATTATATACATGTTCATTGCTTGATAAGTTCAAATGATAGAGGCAACCTTTTAGCCACATATTTATCCATGTCTACCTTATGGTATATCTTGCTTTGAAGCCAATTTGAGCCTTTCGCCTTTTTATTGATAGCTCCACAAAATTATTATTCCTAGCCTATGATGAGTCTTACCCTTATTCCGGGGGAATTGAGAGTTTGAGTGGGTTATGAAATCTATTTTGGAGATTGAGGAGAATGAAGCTAAAGTGTGATGTTATGGTTTATGGTTTTGAGAAGATGTAATGTTATGAGCTTATTTATTCCCTCATTTTTATGAATTTGGTTTTCATGTATTTTGGGCTCAAGAAAAAAAATCCAGAAAAAAAAAAGAGAAAAAGAAAAAAAAAAGAATAAAGAGCCATTTATTTTATTTTTCCATAATGAGGAAGAATTGGATTTATTTTGGTTAGAAGTTATATTGGTTAGGTATTGAGATTTCATGATATGTGAGATGATGAGATGATGATTTGATGAGCTATGAGATGATTTTGGAGTTTTTGTTGATATTGAGAGATGTTGTGCATTTGTGAGCGGGATGTTATTAAGTTGGTTTGTGTTATGTTGGGAGTTTTGGAATCTGATTTTCCCGGAATTTATCCCACCACATGACCAAATACAATTCCTTGCCCTTATGTTTCTACCAAGCCCCCTTACAACCCCGCCGAATGGAATATTCTATGAAGGTTTCCATTGAGCGAAAGTCCTCTTAATGTCCTTATTTTTGCATTGACGTATCCGGTGGAGATTTTGTGATATAAATGTCAATATTTGAGTTGATGATTGTATATGGAATCGAGGTGAGTGTATGCTTAAAGCCTAAACACATGAGAGTGAGAGATACACATTTTATCCTTGGTAAGGTTGAATTTTTGAGCATGCAAGCAACTTGGTCCCATATAAACATGTTATGATGTTTATATGCTTTGATTATATTTTCACTGTTAATGATGTTGCTTTTGATGAGTAAAGTTATGAAACAATTTCCTATGAGATGCGTAGATGATGTTTTGCTTTATAGTTGCTTGAGGACAAACAAGAGTTCAGTGTGGGGGGATTTGATAATGCATATTTAATATAGGCATTATAGGTAATTCTTATTGCAATTAGGTAGTGGTTTTGCTATTTTTTGAGTTTAGTTTCATCTATTTCTTGTGAAGTATTCGAGTTTGGAATCCACACCTTTTTAGTGTTTATTCTACTGAATTACATTCCGACCTTGAATGGAGTTTGGAAGAGCTTAAGAGACATGTTTTGGAGCATATTGGAGACATGTTTTGGAGTATATGGAGTTTATTGAAGACAACCGGCCCACGGCGCCCGCCGTGGGCCGGTTTCCAGCAATTGTGATTTTGGATCCGAAACCATTATTTCCTATTATTTTATACCTATTCCTATTAGGGTTTGGCCGACTCTTTGAGATGCTTTATTAGGTTATTTCAGTTCTATTCATTGTGTGGTTGATTATTGTGAGACTATGAACACAATTAGAGAGAGAAAGAGAGAGAGAGAGAGAGAGAGAGAGAGTTGGCATAAGAGTTGCTAAACTCATAGTTTTGCATGTGATTCGAAGACATGGTTGTTTGGATTGTGAGGATTTGATTCTATTTAATTATTCATATTTATAGTTATCATCTTGTGCTTAATTACTATAGTTGTGTTCCTTTCTATGCTTATGTTAGGAATTGCATCTTAGCTATGAATTCGTTATTGTTTTCTCGATAACAAACAAAGGTATTTAGATAGTGATGTTTCTTTGTCTTTGTAGTGTATGATTTCAGTTGATCTACGTTGAGGATATTCGATTAGGGTTGAGTTCGGTATGCGCATATTAGTCTTAATTGCGTTGAGTCAATGTGTCAATTGGTCTTGATTACTTGAGTCCTTAATGCTATTCTTTAGTGATATTGAATAAGATGAGTGAATCTCTACTGATCTCTCAACTTTAGTCAAGTAGACCTATGAATATGAATAATTAATAGATTAATCCGAGGACCATGAATTTCAACCATTGTCAGAGAATTGTAGGTGAAATGTTCTTTCTACTTTGATATCAATTTACTTTGCAATCCTAAATCTCGTTACTTTTACATCTTTGTTATTTGCTACAAATCATTGTTTTGTCATAAGAGTCTTTGCTTAGAGTTATTGAATAAGAAATCGTTTCTCCCTATGGGTTCGACATCGGACTTCATCGCTATACTAGTAGTTATTTGGTTTATCAATTGATTGCCTAATCTTTTGATTTTGTGTTTGAGTTTGGATATTATTACTATTTGGCAAGGAGCGAAAGTGCCAACGACGTTCGCCTCCCACCCTGGCCAATTTCCAAGCTTCAATTTTGTAGTAGCTACTAATATACCTGATGTCTCTAAAGTAGCCATGTTTTTATGCACATTTTAGTTCCATATTCTATACACTTTGCATATTTTAGGTTGGGAATATGTCGAATTTATGTAGTATATGCCTATTTGTAAGAAATGGAGATCTACATAAGTTTCTGTTAAATATTGTAGAATATGGAGCCATTTCGGGAGAAAACCAAGAAGCAAAGACGGGAGCTCAAATCTACTTGATATCGACAAGCTTTGGTCGATATCGACAAACCATGTCTAGGCACACCAGGATCGAGGAGCACCATGTCGAGAAGCCGAGAGACGAAGAACCCGACTCCATCACACTTACTCGATATCGAGTTGGGTACTCGATATCGACAATGCCCTGAAGACCATGCCCGGAGTCGAGGACAAGCTGATCGAGGATGCCAAGGAGCTCTACCCGACCTGGCCAGACAGGCCGGACACCACTACTCGATGTCGAGGAAAGTCTTTGATATCGACAAAAGCCAAGTCACATGTCCGAGCATGTCGAGAAGAGCTGCCCGACCAGCCCAAGCCAACCTAGTCGATGAAGCCTTTCTCCTCGATATCGAGGAAAGTCCTCGATATCGACGAACCCCAGGAGCCAGAGTCCGAGCCAGTCCGAGGAAGAGCTACCCGACATGCCTAGCCACTGAAGTCGACGACACCATGTTACTCGAGATCGAGGAAACTCCTCGAGATCGAGGAAATCTTCCAGAGACGCGTAACGCGGTTTGAGCTATCCTACTCGGATTGGGATTACTTGGAGCCGAAGATTGCCAAGTCTATCTGATTCTATCAAGATCCATCATGGAAGAGAAGATTTATCCACTTGAAGACTTTTAGATATAATTTCCTTTTTAGATTTAATTACTTTATTGCATTTATTTATCATTAAGCTTTTAGATATAGATTTAGATATAGATAGAGATATTCTATCCTTGAATAGCAAGGAGTAGAAGGCTATAAATAAAGCCTATGGGGCTGATTTTAGGAATCATTCAATTCAGAAGTTAGAGAAGTAGTTCACAGAGAAGTTTTAGGAGTTCGAAGGTTTTAGGGTTTTGGCGTTCAACGAAAGTTGGATTGCCGGGATTGTAAAGGCTTTGAATTTAGTTTAATGCAAGTTTATTTTACACATCAGAGCTAAACTGCAAAGAGCCATGATGGCCGCGAAAACACAAGAACAGCTGATTGAGAGGCTCACAAGGGAACTGGCCACTAAAGATGCTACTATCGCCACTGAGAAAGCAGCAAGGGAGCAAGCAGAAGCTGAGCTTGCCCAATTCTCAACCACTGTAGAGGATTATATGCATCTAACTCTCGTCGTGCCTGAATCGACGATTCTAATCCCTGAAAACTCTTTTGAAATTCGCACTCAATTTCTTATAGAGCTTAAAAATAATGCTTTTTATGGCAAATTTAATGAGTGTACTCTTGAACATATTACCAATTTTTCTGACATGTGCCGTACTCTTGCTGAAGGTACAACTCTAGAATATGTCAAGATGAAGGCTTTTCGCTAGTCTCTCGCTGGACCTGCACTGAAGCGGCTTGAAGGGATGAAACCAAGATCACTCACAACATGGGCCCAAGTAGAGCAAGAGTTTCTAAACAAATTCTTCCCTCCTGCCAAGACAACACTCATCCGCCAGAAGATCACGGCCTTCAAATAGAAGCCTGGGGAGCCACTAGCAAAGGCATGGGAACGCTACAAAGAACTGTTGCGATCTTGCCCTACTCATGGACAACCACCCTACGTTATTCAAGAGATCTTCTTCAATTCTCTTGACCAAGTCACGAAGGACAGGATCAACCAGTATACTCGCTATGAGTATCTGACGATGCCACCAATTGACGCCTGGGGTGTGCTCGACAATCTCACCAATTATGACAACAAATATGGGTCTACTGCAAACTATGAGGGGAACTCCTACGCCAGGCCAGCACCATCTATGCCCCTCTATGAGCATGCCAAGGAGATTGACCCAGATGTCAGGGAGCAGTTCTACAGAGACCAGAATCGCAAGCTCCTCAAGCAGGTCAAGTATCTCTCTGTCAACCAGCCTTGCATCGAATGCGGATCACAGCGGCACACCACTACTGAGTGCCCACACACTGAGCAAGTCAGGATGGCAGAGACGCATGAAGAGGTAGCCTACGCTGGGGGTCCCAATCGCTATATGGGGGATCAAAGGTTCTATCAACCACAGTGGAACCAAGGTCCTCCTAGAAATCCCCCACCCTACAGAGCTACAGGACATCCAGAAAGGGATCAAAAGAAGTATGACCTACAACTTATCCTTGATGAGATGCGCCAAAATCATGCACAGAACCAACAGGCTACAAACACCATCAACAATCAGCTCTAGAATTTCAACACAAAATTTAGGGAACTGGATATCTGGAAAAGGAGCATAGGGACCCAGATGGGACAATTCGCTGCGCAGATCCCACGACCGTCCGGACAACTCCCTGGGCAAACAGAACCAAATCCTAAGGGGAAAACCGAACACGTCGCAGCTATCAAACTCAGAAGTGGGCACCAATTACACGAGCCAGAGGTCGGGAAGCACCAAGACAAAGCAGAGCAGCAAGTCGATAACGAGCAACAACAACTCGATATCGAGAAGCCCGTACTCGATATCGACAAAAATCTGGTCGACACAGAGGAGAAACCAGTCTCGGACTCCACTGCTCAGCCAGCCAACTCGAGATCGACAAACCTACTCGATGTCGAGGAACCTTTAGTCGAGATCGAGGAGAAGTTGGCCGACGTCGACGACTTTGCAACACCTCCGACGTCTGTTCTGGCTCCGCAACAGAAAAAGTCACTGCCTTTCCCTTCCAAAGCACTAAAAGATCCCACTACAGGTAGGTTTAACCGTTTTGTTAATATGCTGCAAGAACTGAATGTCTCTATTCCTTTTTACAGAGGCCCTGCAAGAGATGCCTGGATATGTCAAATTTCTAAAGGAAATCCTGAGCAAGAAGCGATCCATCTCAGAGATCGCCGGCGAATGCAAAGTACTCCACTTCTCTGAAAAGAGACCTGACCCTGGTAAGTTTTCTGTTACTGTGGGATTTGGTCAGTATAAATATGAGTCCCTGTGTGATTTAGGAGCAAGTGTGAGCATTATGCCCTTATCAATATGGCGGAAGGTAAAGATAGGATGCATAGAGCTTATGGATGCCAAGCTATACATGGCAAACAATACAGTGGTCATCCCTACACGTATAGTTGAGAATGTCCCCGTCCAGGTCGGTAAATTCTTTGTTCCAGTAGATTTTCTCATTATAGATTGTGCTGAAGATCCTACTAGCCCTATTATTCTTGGTAAACCATTCTTAGCTACTGCAGATGCCAGAATTAGTGTCAAAAATCGACCGCTCACCTTCACCATAGGAGAGGAGGTCTTAGATTTCTCTTTTGGCCCTGCAAAAGAGGAAATTTCATGGCTGGAGGTAAAAAGCATCAGCAACCACGGGACCAAGCAAACAACGGAGGAAGACACCAGAAGCAAACTCGAGATCGACAAGGGCTACTCGATCTCGACTAAGGAGTTAATCGATCTCGACAAAGGTTCATCGACATCTACTTCTTCCTCTGCTGAGCACCAGACTTGCCAGGAGCCTAAGTATGGGGTCCTTGTACTCGATATCGACCAGTCCTGCCCGATATCGACTAACCCCAAGCCCGAAGATTTCTGTTTTGGGTCCGAAAAGGTAAGTTCAGGTATGAATCCTACTCCTCCTCAGTCCATTAAGAATTTTTTTAATAAATTAGGGGGAGGTATGGCCCCATGGCGAGAGAGTCTGCGGAAACTGCGAGCTGGAAAGAAAAAGAAGGGAGACTATGCAAGCAACCACCTGTCAGCCGAGCTTGCATACTACCACCAGGACCTAGATGATCCAAGAGAAGGGCCAAGTACAAGCGGGCCCCACATTAATGGTCCTTGAGCGCAAACGGAGAAGTTGGCCTAGCGACTCTAAAATCTAGAGCATTTATATAAGACTTTGAGAATTTTGGGACTTTGGAACTTTTGATTTTGGTTTTGGTTTTTTGTTTTTGTTTAGAATACTTCATGTGGAAAGTCTTGTTTTTGTGTACAATCTAACACTTTTAGTTCGGCAAGAAAAGATCGCGAAAGGTGGAAATAAGAAGTCCCTGAAAAACAATCGGAATCGACGAAGGCCAAGTCGACAACGACAAAGAGGAGAAGCCCAGAAACTCCTCGATATCGAGTAGGCCAACTCGATATCGACTAAGCCAGCAGAATCTTCTCGACATCAGAAGCCACTTGACGCAGAGAGTTCCTCGAGATCGAGTACTATACTCGAGATCGACAAAGACCATTTTCTCGACATGCCCTGTTCTGCCCTCCTCGATGCGTTATTCGGTGAGTTCATTCCTTTACTCTTGTTTTTATTTGATTTTATACAGTGGGGACACTGTATATTTTAAGTATGGGGTGGGGGAAGGGCTCATTATCATTATTATATATTTTAGTCTTGCTTTTGTTTTTACATGGTGAAATTTTAATTTTTATATTATGCATCCATGTTTAAATTTTATGCATTTTAGTCTTCTGTCATACTTTAGTCTTGTTTTTAGTTGCATAGAAAAATAAAAAAAAATAAAAAATGTCGAAAAAGAAAAAAAATGCATGTTTAAAATTTTGCGTTGTCTTAGTTTTTATACCTTAACTTAGATGACCTATGATGATAAATAATGATTGACTTGATCATGTAAATCCTATGGCATGTTTGGAAGGTGTAGCCTAAGTCCTCGAAATTGTTTTTATGTGGATTGTGAACTTGTGATGAAATTGAGCACATATGATCCTAAGCTAAAGGTTAAAATCCAACAAAAATTGTCCTAGTGAGAATTTTGGCCTTATAGGGAGAACATTAAAAAATCTCTCTGCTTTCTTGAGTGTATTTACTCTTCCTATGCATCTCTAAATGTTGTGATAGTTATTCAAAGCCAATGCATTTATATGTTTATGTGACTGAGAATTAAATGATGGAGGCACCTTTTAAGCCAATTTTATCCTCTCTTTACATACTCTGCATTATCCCTGCTTGAAGCCAGAACATTAGCCTGAGACTTTCATTATAAACTCCACAAAATTATCCTTAACCAAATTGAGCCTGACCCCCATTTGGGAATTAAGACTTAGAGTTGGTTGGAATAATGGTTTGTGGAAGAAATAAGCTTGTGTTTCATTTCAAGTGAGGAGGATTTTTGAATTTATTGAGATATGGGTTGGTTTTATATTTTTATCTTGCTATGCATATTATGTAAAAGGATTTTTGGCTCACCTTATAAATGCACTAGTTTTAGTTTATTTTCGTTCTTTAAAAAAAATCGAAAATCGAAAAAAAAAAAAGAAGGAAAAGTTTGTGTATATGTTTGTGAATAAAGTGCATGAGCCAAATTTACCTTATTTCTTTCATTTTCGCAAGATGCATACTTTAGAGAAGGTTAAGGAAGCTCGAAAGGTTACATACTTCATTAAGATAAGTTGGAGAGTTTGGTTGATTCATATGATTGAGAGTTATGGTTTGGTTGAGTTGTGTTGGAGATTTAAGAGTCTTGATTCCCGAATTTTATTAAGCACCACATGGCCAAATAATTCCATACCCTTTATTTCTTACCAAGCCCCATTACAACCCCGCCGAATGGAATCTTCTTTGAAGACTTCTATTGAGCGAAGTCCTCCTGATAACTCTTGTTGCATTTACATAATTGGTTGCGAAGTGATTTATATTTAAATTGCAATGTTTATGAGATTGTATATGGAATTGAGTTGAGAGTTGATCTTCATAGCCTAAACACATTGAGGGTTGAGTGTCAACACATTATCCCTGTGAGGTTGGATTTATATTGCCTATGCCCATGGATCGCTTATATATGTGTGATGACGTTAAATTAACTTCTCTTACATTGCTACTGCTTGAGATGTTGCTTTTGACAAAGGCGAAGACTTGAAGGATGTGTTGTAGGTCTTGGTTATTGTTTGGTTATTGCTTGAGGACAAGCAAGTCTAAGTATGAGGTGATTTGATGTCTCTAAAGTAGCCATGTTTTTATGCACATTTTAGTTCTATATTCTATACACTTTGCATATTTTGGGTTGGGAATATGTCGAATTTATGTAGTATATGCCTATTTGTAAGAAATGGAGATCTACATAAGTTTCTGTTAAATATTGTAGAATATGGAGCCATTTCGGGAGAAAACCAAGAAGCAAAGACGGGAGCTCAAATCTACTTGATATCGACAAGCTTTGGTCGATATCGACAAACCATGTCTAGGCACACCAGGATCGAGGAGCACCATGTCGAGAAGCCGAGAGACGAAGAACCCGACTCCATCACACTTACTCGATATCGAGTTGGGTACTCGATATCGACAATGCCCGGAGTCGAGGACAAGCTGATCGAGGATGCCAAGGAGCTCTACCCGACCTGGCCAGACAGGCCGGACACCACTACTCGATGTCGAGGAAAGTCTTCGATATCGACAAAAGCCAAGTCACATGTCCGAGCATGTCGAGAAGAGCTGCCCGACCAGCCCAAGCCAACCTAGTCGATGAAGCCTTTCTCCTCGATATCGAGGAAAGTCCTCGAGATCGACGAACCCCAGGAGCCAGAGTCCGAGCCAGTCCGAGGAAGAGCTACCCGACATGCCTAGCCACTGAAGTCGACGACACCATGTTACTCGAGATCGAGGAAACTCCTCGAGATCGAGGAAATCTTCCAGAGACGCGTAACGCGGTTTGAGCTATCCTACTCGGATTGGGATTACTTGGAGCCGAAGATTGCCGAGTCTATCTGATTCTATCAAGATCCATCATGGAAGAGAAGATTTATCCACTTGAAGACTTTTAGATATAATTTCCTTTTTAGATTTAATTACTTTATTGCATTTATTTATCATTAAGCTTTTAGATATAGATTTAGATATAGATAGAGATATTCTATCCTTGAATAGCAAGGAGTAGAAGGCTATAAATAAAGCCTATGGGGCTGATTTTAGGAATAATTCAATTCAGAAGTTAGAGAAGTAGTTCACAGAGAAGTTTTAGGAGTTCGAAGGTTTTAGGGTTTTGGCGTTCAACGAAAGTTGGATTGCCGGGATTGTAAAGGCTTTGAATTTAGTTTAATGCAAGTTTATTTTACACATCAGAGCTAAACTGCAAAGAGCCATGATGGCCGCGAAAACACAAGAACAGCTGATTGAGAGGCTCACAAGGGAACTGGCCACTAAAGATGCTGCTATCGCCACTGAGAAAGCAGCAAGGGAGCAAGCAGAAGCTGAGCTTGCCCAATTCTCAACCACTGTAGAGGATTATATGCATCTAACTCTCGTCGTGCCTGAATCGACGATTCTAATCCCTGAAAACTCTTTTGAAATTCGCACTCAATTTCTTATAGAGCTTAAAAATAATGCTTTTTATGGCAAATTTAATGAGTGTACTCTTGAACATATTACCAATTTTTCTGACATGTGCCGTACTCTTGCTGAAGGTACAACTCTAGAATATGTCAAGATGAAGGCTTTTCGCTAGTCTCTCGCTGGACCTGCACTGAAGCGGCTTGAAGGGATGAAACCAAGATCACTCACAACATGGGCCCAAGTAGAGCAAGAGTTTCTAAACAAATTCTTCCCTCCTGCCAAGACAACACTCATCCGCCAGAAGATCACGGCCTTCAAATAGAAGCCTGGGGAGCCACTAGCAAAGGCATGGGAACGCTACAAAGAACTGTTGCGATCTTGCCCTACTCATGGACAACCACCCTACGTTATTCAAGAGATCTTCTTCAATTCTCTTGACCAAGTCACGAAGGACAGGATCAACCAGTATACTCGCTATGAGTATCTGACGATGCCACCAATTGACGCCTGGGGTGTGCTCGACAATCTCACCAATTATGACAACAAATATGGGTCTACTGCAAACTATGAGGGGAACTCCTACGCCAGGCCAGCACCATCTATGCCCCTCTATGAGCATGCCAAGGAGATTGACCCAGATGTCAGGGAGCAGTTCTACAGAGACCAGAATCGCAAGCTCCTCAAGCAGGTCAAGTATCTCTCTGTCAACCAGCCTTGCATCGAATGCGGATCACAGCGGCACACCACTACTGAGTGCCCACACACTGAGCAAGTCAGGATGGCAGAGACGCATGAAGAGGTAGCCTACGCTGGGGGTCCCAATCGCTATATGGGGGATCAAAGGTTCTATCAACCACAGTGGAACCAAGGTCCTCCTAGAAATCCCCCACCCTACAGAGCTACAGGACATCCAGAAAGGGATCAAAAGAAGTATGACCTACAACTTATCCTTAATGAGATGCGCCGAAATCATGCACAGAACCAACAGGCTACAAACACCATCAACAATCAGCTCTAGAATTTCAACACAAAATTTAGGGAACTGGATATCTGGAAAAGGAGCATAGGGACCCAGATGGGACAATTCGCTGCGCAGATCCCACGACCGTCCGGACAACTCCCTGGGCAAACAGAACCAAATCCTAAGGGGAAAACCGAACACGTCGCAGCTATCAAACTCAGAAGTGGGCACCAATTACACGAGCCAGAGGTCGGGAAGCACCAAGACAAAGCAGAGCAGCAAGTCGATAACGAGCAACAACAACTCGATATCGAGAAGCCCGTACTCGATATCGACAAAAATCTGGTCGACACAGAGGAGAAACCAGTCTCGGACTCCACTGCTCAGCCAGCCAACTCGAGATCGACAAACCTACTCGATGTCGAGGAACCTTTAGTCGAGATCGAGGAGAAGTTGGCCGACGTCGACGACTTTGCAACACCTCCGACGCCTAAACACATTGAGAGTTGAGTGTCAACACATTATCCCTGTGAGGTTGGATTTATATTGCCTATGCCCATGGATCGCTTATATATGTGTGATGACGTTAAATTAACTTCTCTTACATTGCTACTGCTTGAGATGTTGCTTTTGACAAAGGCGAAGACTTGAAGGATATGTTGTAGGTCTTGGTTATTGTTTGGTTATTGCTTGAGGACAAGCAAGTCTAAGTATGGGGTGATTTGATGTCTCTAAAGTAGCCGTGTTTTTATGCACATTTTAGTCCCATATTCTATACACTTTGCATATTTCGAGTTGGGAATATGTCAAATTTATGTAGTATATGCCTATTTGCAAGAAATGGAGATCTACATAAGTTTCTGTTAAATATTGTAGAATATGGAGTCATTTCGGGAGAAAACCAAGAAGCAAAGACGGGAGCGCAAATCTACTCGATATCAACAAGCTTTGGTCGATATCGACAAACCATGTCTAGGCACACCAGGATCGAGGAGCACCATGTCGAAAAGCCGAGAGACGAAGAACCCGACTCCAACACACTTACTCGATATCGAGTTGGGTACTCGATATCGACAATGCCCTGAAGACCATGCCCGGAGTCGAGGACAAGCTGATCGAGGATGCCAAGGAGCTCTACCCGACCTGGCCAGACAGGCCGGACACCACTACTCGATGTCGAGGAAAGTCTTCGATATCTACAAAAGCCAAGTCACATGTCCGAGCATGTCGAGAAGAGCTGCCCGACCAGCCCAAGCCAACCTAGTCGATGAAGCCTTTCTCCTCGATATCGAGGAAAGTCCTCGAGATCGACGAACCCCAGGAGCCAAAGTCCGAGCCAGTCCGAGGAAGAGCTACCCGACATGCCTAGCCACTGAAGTCAACGACACCATGTTACTCGAGATCGAGGAAACTTCTCGAGATCGAGGAAATATTCCAGAGACGCATAACGCGTTTTGAGTTGTTCTACTCGGATTGGGATTACTTGGAGTCGAAGATTGCCGAGTCTATCCGATTCTATCAAGATCCATCATGGAAGAGAAGATTTATCCACTTGAAGACTTTTAGATATAATTTCCTTTTTAGATTTAATTACTTTACTGCATTTATTTATCATTAAGCTTTTAGATATAGATTTAGATATAGATAGAGATATTCTATCCTTGAATAGCAAGGAGTAGAAGGCTATAAATAAAGCCCATGGGGCTGATTTTAGGAATCATTCAATTCAGAAGTTAGAGAAGTAGTTCACAGAGAAGTTTTAGGAGTTCGAAGGTTTTAGGGTTTTGGCGTTCAACGAAAGTTGGATTGCCGGGATTGTAATGGCTTTGAATTTAGTTTAATGCAAGTTTATTTTCCATCAATGATGTCTGAGGTTGCAATGAAGTGCGAGTAGTCCACCCACTTCTAGGGTTGGGGCGTGCCCGACGATGGCCATGCGTGTTTGAGGTAAAGATCCGACTTTTATCATGTTTTAAGCATCTGCTACTTGTTATGTGTTTATTACCTATCTAATGGAGGTCCATGCTAACAACTTGGATTGTAATCATAAAATTAGTAGAGACAATTAGGGTTTCTCTAAAGAGTTATCTAATTGTTGGAAAAGGCGAAAGCTTAGTCCTTTGATGCGAATTATATGATTATCTATTTTATTCTTGCCTTATGCATGCTTGGCTATCGTTGTTGCAAACCCCAATCTTGGAAGTCTTTTACATACAGTTTATTTTCGAATCCCAAAGCATTTGTCTTTACTTTATTTTGTTTCGTTTTCTGTCCTTCCTCGATCTCGACCAAGTCTGGTCGATCTCGAGTTACTGATCTTCGATTCCAGAATCGCCGTAGCTTGTGTGTGTAGGTGATCGACCAAGCCAACTCAACGTCAGCAACCTTACTCGATCTCGAGTAAGCCTTTGTCGAGATCGACTAAAACCGACGAGAGCTACTGCTGCTGTTTTCGACTTGTCCGATCTTCTGTCGACTAACCCTAGTCGAGATCGACAACCTGTGGTCGACTTCTGTCCGTGAGATTTCTCCGCTACCTAGGATCCGCTGACACGCTTCCTCGTGGATCGATCCTGACTTCCCACTCCTGCATCAGGAGGAAGTATTGTAATTATTTGCAAGGGACATAATCTGGTTTGCCGTGATTTATTTATATTTTAATTTGCATTCTCGATTTCCTCCTACAACAATAACTCAGAACACTAAGTTTTTTGTCCCTAATGACAACAAGAGCATGTACACAAGGTATCTTTTCATAATCAAATACCTTGCATGAACAAGAGTTCTCCTTTAAATCAACCATAACCCTTTTCATCCCACCGACAACCTCAAACTCTAATTTATTGAGGTGATTGACAATGTACATTCCAACATCACTTCATCTTATGTACACTATATCACTTATCTGATTTGGAAGCTCGAAGCTATTGTTTTCAGATTCATTATTTATGCGCTCATTGAACCATTTTGTTATCTTCTCTCTGATTGCATTCAATAATCCTATAATTGGGAATGATCTATCCAAACCAAAGACATTATTTCATGATTCTGCAATGTTTGAAGTCATCATATTGTACCTGTCACCTTTTGAATAAGCTCTTGCCTAATTTCTCAAACTGTACTTCTTCAAGACATTTCTCCATCTTGCTGTTTGTATTACTGATGCAACCAAAGTAGCTGTTGAAGTCTTCTTTTGTGTAACTGTTTGTTGCGCTTTCAAACCACTGACAGAGTATATTCTTCTTGAATTTTTCCATTATATTTTGCTTAAAGTGCCATCTGCAGTAATAATGCTTAGCATTTGGGTAAATCAACTCTAAAGCTCTTGCAATGCTTTGATTATTGTCAAAAACAAAAACCAGCTCTTCACTTGATGTGATGACAGTTGCTAGCTTGTTGAAGAACCACTCCCAAGAGGCGTTGTTTTCTGAGTCAACCACTCCAAAGGCAATAGGGTATATTTGATGATTTGCATTTTGTGCATAAGTTGTGAGAAGAGTCCCTCCGTATTTTCCTTTTCGAAATGTACCATCTACCACAAGGACCTGTGCAATTGAATTGTATTCAGTAATTATTTGGTGACAATAATTTTTTCTTATGAAATGAATGTGTATGTTTTGTAGGATTGGAAATGCTCGGATATATGATCCAAAGGCAATGAACACATACTTGAACTTTGAGTTGCTATCAACTTCAATGAAGGTGATAGTTCCAGGATTTGGTTGCTTAAGGACCCCATAATATGATGACACTAATTCATAGTTTTCTTCTGCTGTCCCCATTGTCATCTCCATTGCTAAATCACGAGACATCCAAGATTTCCAGTACTCACATTCTGTTTGAAATCATTCCTCATCGTGTTTCTAATTTGTCTTGGAGTTGGATCCTGTTTCTCATCTTCAAAATTGTATATATTATGTAAAATAGTGAATAAAATATGAAATGAAGCATGATTAAAGTGAATAAAAATATAAAATATGTAATGAAGAATTGATTGTAGTCTATGTCACCTGTGTTTAATCCTTTCAGCTATGATTCCATAATTTAGAGGGCATTGCTTTCCTATTCGTACTTCCATGCTACAGGTGGTGTTGTATATTTTGTGGACATTGTACTGCCATTGATGCGACTTTCAATCTCTGTGTCATCTCCATTACCATCCATATCACAACCATTATTTATGCATTCTACATCTTCATCCTGCACATCAAAGTCCTCTTCCATGACATTTGCATCCTTGGCAGAGCTATAAGCCTGTAATGCAAATTGATTTTCATCATGTATAGATTATGTAACCCGTTCTTCAGTGATTTCCTTCACAACTGTGACATATAAAGGCAATGTCCAATTCACTTCCTTCAATTCATTAATTTGCAAAAAACTCCTCAAATCAGTGTCATTCTCAATCGAAAACGGCTCAGTAGTTTTCTTGAATGGAAGCAAGTGACTGAATTGAAGAGTAGGAGACAAATTGTCACTGGTTGCGAATTTGTTCAGTATCTCACTCTTCATCTCATACAGTGTTACAACCTGCCTAATGACAATTACCTTTGATGACACATCCACAGCAAAAACTAAATCACCATCTTCCAACTTCTATTCTCCTCCAAATTTTATTGTTAACAAATTGGCCTCCATTGTACTTGATCATTGGTGACACGTATTAAATTTCATAAATATACTTTGATGATAGAAACTATTTTTTGTTATCTCATGTAACTATTCTTATATATCTACAGTACAATATTGAAGTGCATTCATTTTAATTAAATATAAGAAATTCATTGATTATAGGTACACATATGTACTCAAACTCAACTATCAACATGTAGGTTACAGTGTAATTTTGGTTACAGTAGTATAGTCACGAAATCAACAACTCCATATATCACGAAACCAACATCTTAGATCAGCAACTACATCAACAATGCAATCTAGACTACAGTTCTATAATCACAACACCAACAACGTAGATGAAAATCGCCATATGATGTTAAAATCGATGATAGTTATTCATATTATACCAAATTTCAGTTTCCGTTAATGTAATCAATTATTCTCCAAATCCGCAACTCAGACAACAATTGTGCTCCCAATTACGGTACTATAATCAAAACATTCGTATTACACCAGATTATAGATTATAAGAAAATTACTTGTTGAAAATCGATTTTTGGTTGACAGTTGTGTGTTCGAGCAGATTTCTCTTCAGATCTGATTAAAGAGCTCAAAATCGTCGATAATTGGGGCTGAAATATATCAACAGTTGTTCTCGAGATTTAAATCCAGATTGAAATCGCCCTCGCCTCTGCCTTCTCGTTGCTGTGTGTTTCTCCCTTGTGTGAAAATGAAGAAAGAAACGGGATTAGGGAGGTAGGGGCAAAAGTGTCATTTGTGGACACTCCCCTAATTTCACCCCTCTTTTGTCATAGGTGCTAATTTTTGCCCATATTATGGACAATCACCAAATTTTCCCTAATTATTATTAGTAATATATTTCAATATTAGGTTAAATTGTAATTTATTTATGTTTTTATTATCTTAAAGCTTGACCCAACGGGTGACCCACGAGTTGACCCAATCCGACCCAGAAATTTGCGGGTTGAACGGGTTCGGGTTTCTTCGGGTTTCTGGTTGAAATATTTGTGCCAAAACCCACGTTTTACCGGTCGGGTCGGGTCACGTTTTGACAGGTATACTTCTAGGTTTGCTCCTCCTCTATTCATATTTTGAATACATTTGTTTCTGAAAATCTATCTATTAATATATTAATATAAATAATATTTAATATAATAATACTAAAAAGTTACATACATTGAAATCGTGTCATCTATATGACTTCAAAATATATATATATATATATATATATATATATATATATATATATATATATATATATATATATATATAGTTGAACAATACTTCTAAAAAGTTACACACATGATATGTATATAAAATTCTGTGCCTTTAAGACGTGGGTATTACACTAGTATGTTATCTAAAAAAATGTGTCATAGCGCTGAGATTGTGCTAACTTTGTTAATATTTTATTTACTTTTATAGCTCTTCCTTTTTTTTCATATCAGGATAATCAAAATAAAATGAATTGCTAATTTATTGCCATTAATGAAAAATGTTGTTGGAAGACATCTACCTACTAATTTTCAATGAAAGCTTACATTGGGGACAGTTTTAACGACTATATAAATGTTGTTAAATTTTTGCAACTTCTAAAATTGTTGGATATTGATAGTGTGGCTAAATACTGGATTTTTAGTCTGACAAAAATAATACGGAGTAATGGATTTTTAGTAGTGGGTCCTAGTATGTCTGATACTTTCTATTGTTATACCATGCCATTTTTTTTAATTAGGTAAAATTTGGGGTAGAAATGAGCCTACCCGATAGCATCTATTCGAATGACCTCCAATAGATCCGGATCATTTAAAATCTCTAGCCCATGCCATTTGATTCAAGATATTTATTTTTTCCTATATTAAATATCACAATTTTTATTTCAAAATTCGTGATGGAACTTATTATTTATTATCTATTCTATATATTATTATATTCTTAATTTAAAATACTTAGGGCAAGGTGTCATCCTCTCCTTCACTCTCTCCTTTTCATCCAAAAAGATCTTTTTTTTTTTTCATTTTCAAACTATCTATATAATTACTTAATTCAGAATACCATATGTTCATATGACAACCTCCTTATGTTTCACTCATTTTCGTCCAATCCCGTTTAAAAAAAAATTCCAGTTAACCAATCAAAATACCCTTTTCGGGTTTTTTTTCATCAAAATACTTAACTGCAAACTTTCCTCCAATTGCCTCTTCCTTCCTCCAAACGCCTCCTCCTCCCGTTATTTCTCCCTCTCTCCAATTTCTTTGTTGTGAATTCAGCCCATGAATCATTCTCTCCCTAGGGGACCTTTCGGCCTCATCCTCCCACAGCTGACCAGCAACTCCAACTCGGGAGCCAACATCAATGACCTCAATAGCCACGTCAACAATTGGAGGCCAGTTGACGCCTCAACCTCCCACAGTGGATTAGCAACTCCAACTCGGAAGCCAACATTAATGATCGACCTCGATGGCCACGCAAACAATTGGAGGCCAGTTGACGCCTCATCCTCCCACAACGGACCAGCAACTCCAACTCGGGAGCCAACATCAATGAAACTTAAGCTAAAAATGGCATTTGGTACAAGGTATAGAAATAGAAGACCAGGGGAAGGAGAACCTGCAAGATATATTTGATCACGAACTGAAGATTAGAGTATAAAACTTAAATAATCCAACATTGTTTCTCTGGTGCGATTTTTTTAATTATTCATTCCTTTGTATAAATCAAAATTTTTTGTATCCAGGATTCGCATATTGATTATAAGACTCTAGAGTCTAAAAATGATGGATTATAAAAAAGGGTGAAAAACTCAATACACAATAGCTTAAACTTTTGTGTTAAATTGGTGGATCATGACCTTATAATAATAATAATAATAATAATAAATAAAGATAGTCCGACACGTAATTGCCTCCCGTTAATAGCCCGTTGATCGGATATTTCACATGGTATCGGAGTCGTTCGGCTAGATTCGGTATGAGTTCGTTGTCAAGTCCGAGTTGCACTTGAGGGAGGCGTGTTGAAATGTTTGATATGTGATCGGGTTTCCTTCCCACATTGATTATAAAAGACTAAAAATAATGAGTTATAAGGAAGGGTGAACCTCTACACGATAGTTTAAACTTTTGTGTTAAGTTGGTGGATCCTTATAATCATACAATAATAATAATAAATCATGTAATTCGATCTTGTGGGGTCGACTTGGTTGGCGTAATAGTGCGCTTGGGTGTGGGCCCAACGGAATTTAACACACCAACACCGAAAATTAGTGACGTTGGGATTAAGATGATTAAAGTGAGGAAGTACATTAAGCCTTGCCTCTTACTGTAATTAATTACTCCGTACTCCGTAAGATACATGTCCCGGGATCTACAAGACTACATTTATACGGAGTACTCCGTATTCTTTTGTACATTCAATACGGAGTAATTATGAATTAAGGGAATGAAAGAATAAAGGTCTGTTTGGATTCCACATAGATTATGTTTATAAACACTTAATTTTGTTTATAATACAATTAAGGTGTTTAAATATCAAAATGTTTTACAGTAAATTTTTTATTTTGACTCCTTGGCTTCCTCCCTCCTACAACCAGAAGATTTCAATTCAAAACCCTAAAATTTGCAATTGAAATTTAACCTCTACCTAATTGCACATGGATCTGGACAAGAACCATGGGGAAGTAACCCTCGCCGTCGCCGGATTCAACATAGGAACCGGAATTGAGGATTAGATTAGTTTCCTTGATCTAATGCAGAAACAACCCAAGCCTTGATGAAGGAGCAAAACAGCACCAGAGACGACACTAGCACTGCCTTGATGAATGAGCGGAAATAGGCCTTCGCCCTCCTACTGCCTCGGCCGCCGCTGTGCCTAACGCTTGAGTCATTGTCGTCGGAGTTGGTGTGGTCGGCCTTCACGCGGCGTTTTACGGCTGACTGCGACGGAAGCGAGGGAGGACAATTCAAGCAACCAGAAGCACTGCAAAAATTGCAGAGAACCAGATACAATCGGCGGTTGCAGCGAGGAGGTCCGACGAGGGAGAAGGAGCAGAGAGAAGCCATGGGAGAAACTATTTCTCTCCAGATCTGTTTTCAGGAGGAGAAAGGGGTGGAAGATGATCCAGTCATCCAGCGTTTCAATTTTCCATTTTTTATTATTTTAATAATTAAATCACAGTGTTTATTCTTATAAGCTACTTATCCATTTAATACATGTATTTTACTCATAATCATAATACATCGGGAATCCAAACAGACCCTAATTCTCTTCAGCACAAGATTACATGGTATGACATTAGACCTGTCAAACAGGTCGGACCGGTCAGGTTTGAGTCGGATCGTCTCGGGTTTGGGTCTATTTTGGGTCGGGTCATTTCGGGTTACGGGTTTAAACGTCATTTACTATTTATATACGTTATTTAAAAATGATAAAAATATGTAAAATATCAATAAAATTTTATTACTTGTTATAATTTCATTCTTTTTAGTTTTTGAAGTATGAAATTATATATAATATATAAACTGATATTTTATATAATTATTATCATCCTTAAAATCATCCATGAATAGTATACGACATTTAAAAGTAAACAGATTGAGTATTTTTAATGACTATTTACATAGTTTCTAAATATAAAATTGTTATATTATGCTAATAATAGTTATATTATTGAAAAAAAGTAATTAATGTTGCTACAATAGTAATATGTTATTTTATTATTTTATATACATAATAATTTGTAATGTTAAATTATAAAGTAAATTTGATGATGAAAAATATAATATCCAATCCTAATTATTATTTGTAATAAATATCAATATTATGTTAAATTGTAATTTATTTATGTTTTTATTATCTTAAAGCTTGACCCAATGGGTGACCCACGAGTTGACCCAACCAGACCTAAAAATTTGCAGGTTGAACGGATTCGGGTTGCTTCGGGTTGAAATATTTGCGCCAAAACTCACGTTTTACGGGTCGGGTTAGGTCGGGTCCTCGGATCGGGTCACATTTTGACAGGTCTATGTGACATCTATAAATTAATTTGCACTACCAAATAAGTAAGAATTTAATTGTTTGCTACGTAATTGTTGAATCTAAGCATATATTTTTCATAAAAAATTTCATTTCGATTTAGATTATAATTAATTTTCCCTAAAATTTAATTTTAAAATACATTTGTTCTTGACATGCTAAATATACCTTAGGTAAAAAAAAATATCACAATATAATTTTTTATAAAATAAAGCCTTAGTACTTGCTAAGGTTTTTTTTTTTTAAAAAAGTTACCAATAGATTAGTGAATCTCAGTAGACCCAATATATTAGGGCTGGGCAAAATATAGATCGGACCGGGATCAGATCGGAATTTACGGTATTTGGATCGGACCGGAACATTACGATCTGATCCGCGGTCCAACATATTGTCAAATTCGGGTTCCGGTCCAAACCCGGGACCAGACCGGAATTTCCGGTCCGGACCGGAATTGGACCGGAACCTGTTTTATTTATAAAAAAGGAAAAGAAAACAAAGACGTAAACCCTATTTTTCGATGGAGCGCCGCGCTTTCTTCTCACCTGCATAATTTTCATTTTTCTCCAGTCTCCAGTTTAGAAGTATCATCTCCAGCCTCCAGTCCAGGCGGCTCTCGGCGGCTCGGCTCTCGGACCTCGGCGGGCCTGGGTTCCTCGTCTTCTCTCACTCAGTCTCCTCTCTCTATTCTCGCGGCTCTGCACCTCTGTCAGCCCTCCTCCATCCTCCCTCGCGCTCGCCAGTCTCGCTCTTTAGTCCTCCGTCGGCCCTCCTATTCGCGGCTCCATTCCATAGGTAAGTGTTCTTCACTCACTTTTAGATCTAGGTTTCTTACTTTGTTTTATGTATATTTTCATAAATAAATGTCGATTTTAGTCTAGATTTGGAGAAATTATATAAATTGAAGACAAGATTTGAGATCTCATCCCAATTAGAAATCTAGGGTTAGAGAAACTTTAATTTGTAATATTTTCCAGATCTAGATTTTAGTGTATTTTTGTGCTTGAAAAAATTATAAAACTACATAAATTGTTAAGCCTCGATTCAATTTGGCAAACCCTCATTGCAATTTGTTAGTCAAGACTCAAGGTCGTTCAATTCAATTTAACAAGACAATTTGTTACTTAAAAGTATTCAAATGGTTAGGCTTCTCTACTGAGTATCTTGTTCCAATGTCCATATAATTCAGTTTATGTTTGGTAATGGTGAAATATGTGAATATGTTTAGAAGGGAAGGGAATGAAGCTAAAAAACAGTAATTGCAGGTCCTTATTGATTCTGTTTATATTATGCTGCAAAGGGCAAACTGATGTTGTCTTGTTAAATTAGTCATTAACTTTCTCCAATTGTGATATTTACTATTGCATATAAATGAAAATGATAATGTAACTTTGTCATCTGCTTCGTTTGTAGGCTATTGCATCTAATGGGGTCAAGAAGGGAGACTTGCTATGTGCAGATGCCACCACTAAGCTAGTAAACAAGAACATCACCACAGAAGTGTGGTACTTGAGCACTTGATATCAATTCTAGGTCTTGGTCTCATGTAATTGGATGTGTCGTGTGGGGTGTGCTTTTTATATATTATTTGATCTTGTTAGAGTTTTTGTTAAAGATTCGACTATGGTTGTTCTATAGATGGTCATATGTTACTGCTGGGAGACTGTGTCCAATACATACTCACTCTCATGGATGATCGGTCTTATGTTATAAACATTCATATAAATCCCTCAATTTCCAAACCTTTTCATATGACTTGCTGCTGGCTACATCTACATTTCCGGTCCAACCGGTCTTTACGGTCCGCGGACCGGAAAGACTGGGACCATATTTCTCGGTCCCGGTCCGATCCGCGGTCCAAGTTTCCGAAAATTTCGGTCCACCGGATCGGATCGGACCGAGATCGGAATGTACGGTCCGATCTGGTCCGGTCCAGACCGGATGCCCAGCCCTACAATATATATATATATAAGGGTAGATTAAAATTGGTATGTCTCAGGTAGGACCGGATTGTTAGGGATAGTGATGGACGGGTTAGAGATATTTTTCAATAGGATACTTGCAATTAGACATGTCAAACGGGTTATTCGGGTCGGGTCACTTCGGGTCTCGGGTAAAACGGATCCCGGGTAAAACGGGTTCCGGGTATTTCCGGGTTGACTAGAACCCGGGTTTGACCGGGTTTCGGGTCATTTCGGGTCGATTTCGGATTTGTCAATTTTTTCCTTTTTAAATTAAAAAAATAATGATTTGATAATTTTGCAATAAATTTTAATTATATATATAAAAAATTAATTATATTTAATTAAAAATCAACCGAGTTACCGGGTTAATCGGGTAAAATCGAATCAAAATTACCGGGTCAATCGGGTCACCGGATCGAAACCACATCGGAGGAAACATGAACCCATGAGCTTGACATTCCATCCTCCTTTCAACGTACCTTGCTAGTTGGAAACATAACTACACATATGTATTTATATTAAACACACCCTTAATTTCCCACATTAACCTGTGTTTATAACATGCTTAATTTATTACTTATTATACTTGTGCATGATTATATGTTCACCACAAAATTAAGCATAAGATTCGTCCCATCGATTTTCCCGGCCCCATCCCTTTAGTTGCCCTCCTCCGTCTTCTCCGCCACCGGTGGGTAGTGGCCTCCGTGGCCTCCGTGGTATCCGCCGTGTCCATACCCTCCGTGTCCGTGTCCGTATCCGTACCCATCGACGGAAGTTTCTTCAGTCTTCCTCTCGGCGGTCGTCGGTGGGTAATGGCCGCCGTATCCACCGTGTCCATGTCCGTAGCTACCGTGTCCGTAGCTGCCGTGTCCACCGTATCCGTGCCCATATCCGTATCCTTCGACGGACGTCTCTTGGGTCTTCCTCTCGGTGGTACCCTCGGCTGCGGGTGGGTAGTGGCCGCCGTATCCACCGTGTCCATGTCCGTAGCTACCGTGTCCGTAGCTGCCGTGTCCACCGTATCCGTGCCCATATCCGTATCCTTCGACGGACGTCTCTTGGGTCTTCCTCTCGGTGGTACCCTCGGCTGCGGGTGGGTAGTGGCCGCCGTATCCACCATGTCCATGTCCGTAGCTGCCGTGTCCGTAGCTACCGTGTCCATAGCTGCCGTGTCCACCGTATCCGTGCCCATATCCGTATCCGTCGACGGACGTCTCTTGGGTCTTCCTCTCGGTGGTACCCTCGGCCGTGGGCGGGTAGTGGCCGCCACCGTGTCCGTAGCCTCCGTGGTACCCACCGTGGCTGTAGCCACCGTGGTGGCCGTAGCCTCCGCCGTATCCATCGACGGAAGTTTCTTGGGTCTTCCTCTCAGTGGTCGTCGCTGGAGGGTAGCGGCCACCGTACCCACCGTGTCCGTAGCCACCACCGTGGCCATAGCCGCCACCGTGGCCATAGCCGCCACCGTAGCCACCACCATGGCCATAACCACCTCCGTAACCCCCACCGTGGCCATAACCACCACCGTGGCCGTAACCGCCTCCGTAACCACCACCGTGGCCGTAGCCGCCACCGTAACCACCACCGTGGCCGTAGCCGCCTCCGTAATAATCGGGTTTCACATCAGTGACTTCGGTCTTTTCCACTGTTGCCGGTACGGTTTGCTCATCCGATTTTGCCAGTCCTAAACCCGTACACAAATATATTAAACAATTAATTCTCTACCAAAAAAAATATTAAACAATTAATTAATTAATATAAAAAATAAAGGAAACATAAATTAACGCATTTTCAAATAAATGTATTAATTAATGCATTATATTAATTTGGTATCCTTTATAAAATAATTCTGATGTATACACACTCCAAATTAATGTTCAATTATGAACAGCAAGCATTTGAGTCCCGGTGAAGTTAATTATATATAAACATGGGCTGATGATAAAATTAACATAAATGAATGGAAATTGAATGAAGTAATTGAATAAAAGAAGACAAGAATCTCACTGGTTCGGGCTTCCTCGGCTTTCTCGGTGAGCTCACGAGCTGAGACGTCGAGGAAGAGGGAAAGGCCAAGGAGAAGGCCGAGGAGGAGGAATGCCTTTGAAGACGCCATTTTCTGTTGTGTGTTTCCAAATGGGCTTTTGGTGTTTTTGATGGGAAACTCAGCAATGGGGAGTCTCGTATTTATAGGCCAAATGGTGAGGCCGGGGGATGTTCATCAAATGAAAGAGTGAGGGGGGTTTAGAGTGAGTAGGTCCAACAATTTGACCCATTTTTTAGAGATGAAGACTTTGTTTAATTGCTACAATTTCTTTCCGGGAATAAGGGCAAATGTGCATATTAACATGCTAATTAATTATGGGTATGTACTAGGCGAGATAGAAAAAACAATTAAAATTATACAGTACTAAAGATTATAAAATAATATAAACTCTGTAGGTAGCGTAAAAGAGTTTATTTGTAAAAAAAACTGAAGTTTATTTGGTTATTATTAAAGATATTATAGTAATTTTAAGGAAAAACTAATTAAAATACCTCCACCTTTAGAGGTATGGTAAAAATATATCCTAAATTTTCAAATGTAATAAAAATATCCCTACATTTGAGGGTAGTGGTAATATATTACCACAAGTTTTCTCACCGGCCAAACATGCTGACAAGACAGCCTGTGTGGATTTTTTTTACGGGGCGGCCTAATTGAAAGCGTTTTACAAACTAACACTAAAATTGGGTTTTATTGAATGATTTCTTTTAGAAAAACAATAAAGAGTTAAACCGGATTCATACCCAACGATTGATTTTCATTTTTAATGATGAAAAAAATCAACCTTAATTAAACCTAGTCAATCAACTACTCCTCCTCGAATCTCGATCAATCTACTTAAATCCACACCAGCTTAGTAAGTGATCACGGAAGAAGATAAGAGGGAGGAAAAGACATTGGGTATGAATCTGGTCCAACTCTTTATTTTTTGTACCTAAGAAAACCATCCAAGAAAACCCTTGTCAAAAAAATTTACGTAGGTTGCCCTATCAGCTTTTTTGACCCATGAGAAAACCCGTGGTAATATATTAATACTACCCTCAAAGGTCGAGATATTTTTATTACATTTGAAAGTTTAGGATATATTTTTACCATACCTCCAAAGGTGGGAGTATTTTAATTAGTTTTCCCTAATTTCAACCAAGTTGAAGATTGAATCAAGTGTAAAATTGATCTTGGAAAAACAGAGAAAGACGAACAAGGTTCTCTATCTATTGAATTGATTGAACTGTAACTAGAGTCTCAGCTCCTTATTTACACACTGCTAACAAACTCTAACAACCAAAAACTGAACAAGACATAATATGGACCACATACGTGTCACACTTTTAGACTAATTACAAGATATCACCCTTAGTTCTATGGTTTGTAAACTATACCCCTTTTACACAAGTAAACTAAGAACACCAAAAAAAGCTATCTCATATAGCTTTTTTTTTTTAAACGCCCAGTTTAACAAAAAAAGCCCACTTTAAATGACCTCATATACAATTTATAACTGTAACATCTTTATTTAACCGCTTATAAACTACTAAAAGGGTCCCATACACACCGTATATGTTAATCATCATATGTCAATTAGTTAAAAATCTACTCTCTCCGATCCAAAATACATGTCAATTGACTTTTTAACACGTATTTTAAGAAGTTAAAAACTATAAAAACTATAAAAACATATAAAAATAAATAGGAAAAATAATGATAAAAAGAGGATAAAACAACTATACATATCGTCCGCGGTCTAAGGCAACCACCCATCTCTTACAATTACCCCGACCGTGAACAAGAGAAGGGGCCACATGCCCTACATGCCCACATCCCACGAAGAAGACACGTGTCGGTCAAGGAGCAACACGTGGCGAAAGACAGAGGACTTCTCGTCA
Source organism: Persicaria tinctoria (assembly GCA_037127255.1). Taxonomy (NCBI): domain Eukaryota; kingdom Viridiplantae; phylum Streptophyta; class Magnoliopsida; order Caryophyllales; family Polygonaceae; genus Persicaria; species Persicaria tinctoria. Next base: position 66,995,240 of record JBANSL010000013.1, read on the forward strand.
GCTATAAAAGGGGAAAACATAACTATAAAATGGGACTTTTGGCCAAAGAGAGGAGAGAGAAAGTAGAGCGGACAAGAAAGCACATTTTCTCCAGGACAAGACCCACAAATAGAGAGACGATAGAGGGATAATATAAGAGGAGAAAAACCGCTCTACGGATGACATTAGGCCACATCCGCGTGAAATCGAAAGGGTCAGTATCACAAGCCAATAGTCTGAGGTGAGGATCGAGGAAGTCGCGCCAGTCTTCTCCTATCAAACGGTGAACGGCAGGTAAACGACCGGTCCACATTTCGTTGATGAAGTCTCTTGGTAGAGGAAGCCCAATAGGGACTTAGAACCTCCCGCGACAGAGGTTGGGCCGCGCTGAATTTCTCGGTGCGGTTCAGGTAAGCCTGTCAGGAGCGCCCCGGGTCCCATGAGTTTCTCCTCCGGGTCCCATCGAAAGTGGAAACCCAAAATTTGAGTTTCGTCACTGGCGCCGTCTGTGGGAACCCCTTCACGCTAAGGGGTTCCCTAACGAATTGAAGTCTAAGAGAAGAATAGACTCCCAATTCCAAGAGGAGGAAAGGAGTCGACATCTGTAGAAGAAAAGGAATTTTCTAGAGGAAATATAAACCAATGGATCACTGACTTGTCAAAACCATTGTGCAGAAGAGAAAAATGAGTGCTAATCAGGATGACGCAACCAATGAGATGAGCCAAGACGTCCATCAAGACTAGGAGGCCTCAAGTATGTAGGTTTCGTTGTCTTCTCAACCTGACCTGCAAGGTGAAGCGGGGGATCAACCCCAGGGCACCCCCTTTATCATTATTATGACCAGTACGGGGGAGGGGCGTACATACCTCAAAACGTCTGGCACTATGAGATCCCTCATGAACAACCTAATCCCCAGTAGCAGAAGTAGGCGCATTACTACTATTATGATTATGGAGGACCGCATTCGCGCCAACAAGGAATGGCTTACCAAGGTGTGCAGCATGATACCTATGTTCGGCGATACACCGTGTTCAATAACACAACCAATGCTTTCGCCAACATGAATTACGGCTTTCAAGACCAAGGCTATGCGATGCCGCATCAATCATGGCCGAATGACGAAGGGCAGCACGCAAACAAACACCGATGCGGAGGACGATCCACGGACGTTTCAACTTCCACCAACTCTGATTCGGCCAACATGAAAACAGGAGGTCCGACAACCTTACCCTCTGTTTTCACTAGAGAAGTTTGTTCCGCGTCAGTCCCAAAGAGATGGAGGGACGTGGGCTTGATGAAGTATGATGGAACAACCGATCCAGAAGACCATCCGTGTCACTTTATAACAGCGATGGGGATAAATGAATACAATGACGCCATGATGTGCCGAACCTTCCCCTCAACACTGACTAAGATAGCCCTCACTTGGTTTACAAACTTGCCCAAAAACTCCGTGGCTAGTTTTGCCCAGTTGACTCACATCTTCAAATCTCATTATGGGAGTGCACGCTCGCGGAAGAAGATAATGCTTGATTTGAACTCAATCAAGCAAGAAGCTGGAGACATTATAGGGCATTTCTTTACGCGATTCACCAGTGTGGTGGTGTAGATCCCCAACTTCAATCATGAATCAGAAACTATCATCCTCATGGGGAATCTAGCGGAGGGGGACTTCAAAAATTACTTGTTTCGTAAAAAACCTTCCAGCTATGATGACCTAAGAGATCGTGTGTCAAAGCAAATTGAAGTAGAGGAAGCGGCCGCCTCCAGTTCAAGAGCAAACATAGACAATCAAGGTTTCTTTGGGAAACTTGCCGGTAAGTTCAAAAAAGAAAAAGTTAAACCTCCCAGGCATCAATTAGCTGAAAGTGCTTTTCGTTCTCACCCCGACGAAGTGCATATAAATTCCGAAAGAGGTCAGGAATCCCATCAAAGAGAGAATGCACGAAGACAAGAAATGGACCACCCGTAGTCTTATCATCCGCGAGAAAATGTTTACCGAAATCCAGAACATAGGTATCCACCGCGGCGGGAAGATCGATTCGATCGAGGACCAAATTGGGAAAATTACGATTCACGAGCGGATGGCCCTCCCCACCGACGAAATCGAAACCGAGGCCCTCAAGATCAACAAGGAGAAGCCCCTCCTTTCAATTGAGGAAGGGGCAGGGGGTGAAGGTGGCGCCGGGGCAGACATAATCGGTTCCCAACTATGCAAGGATCTGTCAACCAAACACCAAGAAACCAGGAAGGAGTCAGAAGACCGGAAGGAGTCAGAAGACCAGGAGAAGGTCAGATACCAGAGCCTAATGGATTCATAAATACCCTTGCTTGAGGTTTCTCCATGACAGGAGTGAGTAGACAAGAAAAGAAGAACTATGAAGGGGAAGGAATGAAACCACCATCCGCTTCAAGCAGAAGGATATCTTCGGCACCACATGAGGAAATTATTTTTTCTCCAAAGGATCCCGAAGAAGTAAGAATGCCGCACTCAGACCCTTTAGTCATCCACACACAAATAGCTACCAAAACAGTAAAACGAGTCTTCATTGATACTGGATCCTCCGTTGATATTCTGTCTTGGGATGCTTTCCCTCAAATGGGAATCTCCGCGGCATCATTAAAACCTTATGCGGGCACTTTAGTTACTTTATCTGGAGGAGAAGTACATGTGGCTGGGACTATACAGTTGACAGTAGTGCTGGGAACTGTTCCAAGAAGGCGAATGAAGGATATCGTTTTTACTGTAGTAAGAATACCAACTGTCTACAACGCATTACCGGGACGTGTTTCACTCTATAAATTCCAGATGATAGTGTCCATTTACCACTTCATTGGGAAATTCCCTTTATTGGGGGGAGGAGCAGGCGAAGTCCGCGGGCAGCAGCCTGAAAGTCGAAATTGTTATTTAACCTCCATTAAAAAGAAGAAAGAAGTAATATGCATCAACGAGAAGTGTGAGTCTGTGGTAGGAGACAACAACCCGTTCGAAACATAAGAGGTAGAGCTTAAAGTCAGCCCAACGGATGCGAGAATACCAACCGCGGATGAGAGGTCTGTCTACACACCGTTTCCGAATCCAGAGGAAAAGATCTATATAGGTCAAGCACTAGAGCCGAAAGAGAAAGAACGAGTCTTGGAGATCATAGCAAAATCAAGGGATGTTTTCGCGTGGACTCCACCAGACCTCTTGGGAGTCCCACCCGCGACTGCATTACACACGTTAAGGATCCGCCCAGGCACGAAGCCCATCGTACAGAAAAAAAGAAAAATGGCCCCCGAAAAAGCAGCCGCTGCAAAGGAAGAAGCTGATAAACTTTTAGAAGCAGGCTTCAATGAAGAAGTAGAGGTTTCAACTGGCTCTCGAATGTGGTCTTGGTAAAAAAGTCTAATGGATAGTGGAGAATGTGCATTGACTTCTTCGATCTCAACAAATCCTACCTCAAGGATAGTTATCCATTACCTTCCATAGACGAGCTCGTCGATGGGACCGCGGGCAACAAGGTCATTAGCTTTCTAGATGCGTACTCTGGATACAGTCAAATACGACTTGATCCACAAGACAAAAAGGAAACGACTTTCATCTCCAACCAAGGAATATTTTGCTATCGAGTCATGCCCTTCGGACTCAGAAATGCTGGAGCAACGTTTCAAAGAACAGTTGATCGAATCTTTTGCAAACAGATTGGGAGAAATGTGTTTATATATGTGGATGATATTGTTGTTAAGAGCAAAAGAGTGGAAGACCACGCGGCAGATCTGCAAGAAACATTTGATTCACTCCGTCTAGGAGGTTTGAACCTCAACGCAGAAAAATGTGTCTTTGGGGTTGACTTTGGAAAATTTCTAGGTTTTATTGTCAACCATCGAGGAATTGACGTAAACTCCGAGAAGATCACAGCAGTCCAGAATCTTCAACCGCTCCGGACCATCAAGGAGGTGCAATCTCTAAACGGAGCAGTAAACTATCTGAGCCGGTTTTGTTCATGCCTTGCGGATAAATCCCTGCCTTTCTTTTCCTTACTCAAGAAAAAAGGACTGATACAATGGACCCTAAAGTTACACAACGCTTTCAAAGGTTTGAACATTTTCTTATCAACTTTCCCACTCTGTAGCAACCAGAAAAACAGGAGACTTTGCATCTATATCTAGCAGTTAAGAGCATCACTATCAGCGCGGTCCTAACACGCGAAGAGAAATACCCTTTGTACTACATCAGTCGAGTTCTGCAAGACACCGAGACACGATATGAGCCAGTGGAAAAAATGATTTTGCGTCTAGTATTCGCGGAACGAAGGTTGCGACCTTACTTTCAGGATCATATTGTCAAGGTAATGACAGATTTACCGTTAAGACAAATCCTCCACTCACCATGCTTGTCGGGAAGGATGATGAAGTGGGCGGTAGAATTAACAAAATTCGAGATTGAGTATGTCCCGCGGCGATCAGCATTGGCCCAAGCCTTATCTGACTTCATCTATGAAACAAGTTTTGAAGTAGGAGATCAAGCGGAGAAGAGCGAGTGGGTACTCAAGATTGATGGAGCAACCAACAAAGACGGATGTGGAGCCAGAGTTACCCTCACTGCACCTAATGAACGACAATTTAACTATGCTTATAAGCGAATATTGAAAAAAAGACGGCAGTGCTGAGGTTAGAGAGGTAAAAGCATAATATTGAAAAAAAGCAATAATCGAATGAGCGAAAGGTGATGATTCTTATGAAGAAGGAATGTGATATGAAAGTTTGGAAAGTACTCCATTTCCCCGGATCATTAGCACCACATTGCCAAAAATTGCCCACCTTTAGCCTTTTACCAATCTACTCCTTATTGAGCTTAAATTAAAGTCCTCTTGATTATTAATGCTTTGTCACATGAATTGTTTTTTGCATAACCCTCCTTTTGTGAGTAGATGTTGCTTTTAAATTGCACATGCATGGATTTGTGACACTAGTATCTTTTCGAGAATGGTAATTGATTGCAGGGACATATGACAATGAATCTAATATGTTGAGAGTTTGAATTCTTCACTTGAATGACAATTAAAAGTATTGCTTGAGGTCAAGCAAGCTTAAGTATGGGGTGTTTGATGTGAGCCTAATTCGCAATGTTTTATAGTTACTTTTATATCATTTTCTGCATGCATTTCATACATTTGGGCTAGAATAGTATAGAATCTATGTAGTTTATGCTTATTTTCCAAATTATGGAATCTACACCAGTTTCTGTTTAATTTCGCAGAAATCGAGGCAATTTACAACAGTTCTGAGAAAGGAGGAAAACCTCGAAGTCAACTACAGAAGTCCAAGGCCAAGGAGCAACGGAAACCAGGACAAATCAAACTGAAAGCAAGAAAATCGACTCGACAACATTTTGTCAATTTCGATCAAGCTTATTCGATATCGAGTACAGTCAAGTCGATTTCCACTCGGACAACCAAGAATCCAGCAGAGCCAAGGAAGTTAGTTGATATCGAGTTGTTTTACTCGATATCGAGTAAGTCATATCGAGTCAAGACCCCGGAGTCGACGAGTAAAGCTGGAGCTTAAAGACATTGATCGATATCGAGGAAATCTACTCTATATCGAGTAAAAACCAAGTCGACAAGCATTCTATTGGCCGATATTGAGTTGCTGAGCTGAAGACGGGAAAACTTTGGTCGATATCGAGGAAACCCTCAGAAGCCGACGTCGAGTAATCCGAGTCTATCCCGAATCCAATGGAGATATTTTCGAGATCAAATTCCATCAAGATCTATCAAGTGCTATCAAGAGGAGAAGATATTTATCCACAATTAGTTCTAGTTCCTTTTAGATTTATTTATTTATTTCCATGTTTTAATCTTTTGATAAAAGATAGATAGATATAGATGTAGATATAGTTTTCTTTCCTAATTAGAGAGGGAATGATGGCTATAAATAAAGCCATAGGGGCTGATTTCTAAGCATTCAATTTCAGTTACAATTAGTTACATAGAGAGAGAGAGAGACAGAGCTTGTGGCAAGAGGAGAGAAGGTGTTAAGAGATGGTTTGTCTTCAATCGGTTGTAAGCTTTCTTTTTAGTTTTATTTTAATGCAATTTAGTTATTTCCTGAAATCTTTGATGAGTTTATTCATGATGAAGAGCGAGTAGTCCACCACCTTCTAGGGTTGGGGTGAGCCCGACGGTAGCCATGTGAGGTGATGCGGTAAATGTTTGATCTCTTTATGCAATTCGTCTTCTATCCCTATAAGCATGATTCTTTTGCGAAAGTTGAAGGTGATCCTTGTTTGTGTTATTGAAGCGAAAGTGATCTTAATACAACTTGGATTAATTATGTGAAAAGGGTTGGTAACAGTTAGGGTTTATGCGAATGCCTCTATATTCCTATTTGTTAATAACGAAAGTTATTTGATGAAACGCATGATCTTTTATGCCTTTATGTGTTATTTTACATGGTTATCGTTGTGGTGTTGAAACCCTGATCTTGGAAGTCTTTAGTTTATTGATTTATTTCATCGAAAATCGTGTTCTATGTTACGAAAAGTTGTAATTTTAGTTTCTGTTGTTACTCGATTTTGAGAAGCTTGGTCGACATCGAGGACTTTTGTCGACATCGAGGAAGTTTTTCAAGATCGATTTGTCTGCTTGGGTTTTGCTTTCTGTTAGTCAATTTCGTGCACTGTTGGTCGATTTGTTTACTCGATATCGAGCAAGAGTGGTCGATATCGACCAAAATTTCTGCCTTTGCTTTCTTTTCCGCTTTTCTCTGTTAGTTCTGTCTTTCTGTCTATTTTGCCTGTGAGATTTATTGCTACCTGAGATCCGCTGACACGCTTCCTCGAGGATCAATCCTGAATTCCCGCTGCTACATCAGGAGGAGGTCTTGTAATCATTTGCATGGGCATGAATCTGGTTTGATCTATTTCATTATATTTTAAACTCGATTTCCTCCTACAAGAGTCACCCCCGCAACAGTTATAAATAAGCGGTTAGTGGGCGCTTTCCTAAGACATGAACGCATCATTTGGTAAGTCCTTGTGACGCTGGAGCTTGCCTTCGCGTTGGGCCTCCGATCGAAGCAATCTGTCTCTCGGAGAAGAGTTTCTCATAAGTCCCTGTGACGCTGGAGCTTGGCTCCGCTTCGGTCCTCCGATCGAAGCAATTTGTCTCTTAGAGAAGATTTTCTCATAAGTCCATGTGACGCTGGAGCTTGGCTCCGCGTCGTTCCTCCGATCGAAGCAATCTGTCTCTCGGAGAAGAGTTTCTCATAAGTCCCTGTGACACTGGAGCTTGGCTCCGCGTCGGGCTTTCGATCGAAGCAATCTGTCTCTCAGAGAAGAGTTTCTCATAAGTCCTTGTGACGCTGGAGCTTGGCTCCGCGTCGGGCCTCCGATCAAATCAATCCGTCCCTCGGAGAAGAGTTTCTCATAAGTCCATGTGACGCTGGAGCTTGGCTCCGCGTCGGACCTTCGATTGAAGCAATCTGTCTCTCGGAGAAGAGTTTCTCATAAGCCCCTGTGACGCTGGAGCTTGGCTCCGCGTCGGGCCTCCGATCGAAGCAATCTGTCTCTCGGAGAAGAGTTTCTCATAAGTCCTTGTGACGTTGAAGCTTGGCTCTGCGTTGGGCCTCCGATCGAAGCAATCTGTCTCTCGGAGAAGAGTTTCTCATAAGTCCTTGTAACACTGGAGCTTGGCTCCGCGTCGGGCCTCCAATCGAAGCAATCTGTCTCTCGGAGAAGAGTTTCTCATAAGTCCCTGTGACATTGGAGCTTGGCTCCGCGTCGGGCCTCCGATCGAAGCAATTTGTCTCTCGGAGAAGAGTTTCTCATAAGCCTCTGTGACGCTGGAGCTTGGCTCCGTGTTGGGCCTCGAGTCGAAGCAATCTGTGTCTCGGAGAAGAGTTTCTCATAAGTCCCTGTGACGCTGGAGCTTAGCTCCGCGTCGGGCCTCCGATCGAAGCAATTTGGCTCTCAGAGAAGAGTTTCTCATAAGTCCCTTTGACACTAGAGTTTTGCTCTGCAACAGGCCTTTGATCATAACATTTGCCTAATGAAAGTTGAATCATGACATCCATAAGACATAAGAGTTTATATTAGCGCGGAGACTACTACCATAACCCGCGATCACCAGAAATCAAACAACAAACGACAAAAGGTTACATCACATAGGAAAAAAAACTAGAAACACCTTACGAGCGTCCGCAATTCACCTCCGTCGAGGCCTGGCCGGAATAAGACGAGTCCTGCCCTGGCTCAAGCGGAATCCATTAGAAAGCGGACCCTCTGATTGAGGAGGAGCCCGCTCCGCATCCATCTTGTCCCCTACTGCGTCTAGAATACGAACCTCAAAATGAACCCCTCCTCTATGAATGAAAGTTACAGAGGAACCAACATCAATACTATGAGAACAGGCAAAATCGTTCCACCCACAACCTAAGTAAGGAACCCTGTAATCTCCGCGAAGAACTACTACAGAAAAATCCCGGAAAATTCGGGACGATAGAAGAATGTTTCTGGGAAGGTCCGGATGAAACTCATCTTCAAAACACAATGGAAGGGACTAAGAAGACCCGGAAAAAAACAAAGTTTCAGAAACGTCGAAAAGTTCTTAGAAAAATAAGGACAAAGCAGATTCAACTTTAAAAACTAACCAAGCGATGTAGTTACTCCGGGAAGCGGATGGGCTCAAAAAATGTCCAACTCGCCTGGTTTGACACAAACATATTAAAGAGAAAAATTAAGTGAATGAGATACTCCCCAAACATCTTCTCTTTATAAGGGCCATCCATATGACAAAATACTATCAAATAGCAGAATTACTCGATAAGGCCGAAAACACGAGGAGCAAACACGAGGAGCAAAGATTGAAATGAGTAACAAAGGAGACACCCCCCATGCCAAGACAAAATACTCGATAAGGCCGAAAACACAAGGAGAAAAGATTGAAATGAGTAAACACGTGACTTACTTTGCAGGAGAACACAGAGCATAGGGACGTCCATAAATCCTATCAAATAGCAGAATTCTCGCTAGGAGAACGATGAGACCCGTGAACAAAGGAATCTAGGGGAATTTGATAGGAGTAAAAACCTCTTTATATATGTCCTAACCTGGTTTGAGATAAAACCGGATTAATTATAGTTACTCTCACAGATAAAACCCGGGAAGAAAATCATTAGAAAAACCATGAAAGAAGGGGAACGAACGGATTGTCCTGATTTCCGCGGAAAAGTTAGAAAAGTTACCACGAGAAAGATCAAAGATATAAAGTAACGAGGGTCAATTGTCATCAAAAAAATCTCCGGCCTTATTTAAACTTTACAACAAATACAGAATTAACAAAAGAGCTATGACGCCGCTAAGGATGAAAACCCTTTGCGGAATGATCTTGTGTGGATGATCCCGTGCGATTGATGACTCTATCTCCCTCATCCAAATCCATGACCTGAACTTCAAAACGGGCATGACCATTATGGATAAAAACCATGGACGAACCTATTTCAAAACCATGGGATTCAGCAAAATCATTCCATCTGCGGCCCAAATAAAGAAGCACAAAAGCTCGCCGCTCTATAAAAATTGGAAAGTCTTTTAACAGGTGGGAAGAAAGCAGCACTTGCTCAGGAAGGGCATCCTCATATTCCTCTTTAAATATAAGCGGTAAAAGCTAAAAAGAGGAAAGACACATGATTAAAACAGAATGAAAGAAAAGAAATAAAAAGACAAGAGAGAACAATCTTACCATCCGCTCAAGTTGCTCCGAATAATCGGTCGCTTGAAAGAAAGCCCACCAGACTTCGCGAATAGGGGCCATATCGGCCCTAAACGTTAGAGGAGGAACAATCGTAGAACCTCGCATCTCGAGGGGGGGAGATAGATCAACAGTTCACTTTCTTGTTTTATTAGTCACATGGAAATAGTAAATCTTTCAAAAAGAGGGTGCATGCCCGATGCGTGCTGCTATACTAAAAAGTAGTAAAAACACGTTCACCTCGAGTAGAGAGATGTTCTATCAAAAACAAAAAAAAGTCATGTCAAGACTCTGCATGGGCCTCGGGAAGAATCCTAAGGTAACCAAAACAATACGGGGTACCACACCAAGAAGAGAAGAGGTCAGATCACAATTAGGGGCAATAAAAACTAAGCAAGAAACATGCCTTGGAGGGTATAAAAACCCAAGAAGGCAAGAGTAAAAAATATCCCTCAAAAAATGGAACCTGAAGTGCCTCCCAGAGCTTTTTACCGAGTCATTATGAGGGAAGAGAACCTCCAGACACTTCGACTCCCCTTGGTGTATGTCCTGTTCGAAGAAGACGCACATACTCTGGCCAGGCTCTGGTCTCGCTTCGACTAGGAGCACGAAGTCAAGGTGAAAAAGGACGAGGATGGCCTTTTCTGGTTAACTCAAGGATGGTTCGAGTTCACCCAAGAGAATCGAGTTCATGTGGGGTCAGTCCTGATTTTCACCTATATGGGGGATTCAATCTTCGAAGTTGACATCGTGAGCCCTGACAGCGACGAGAACGGAGAGGTGGGACATCCTTAATATTTTAAATCATGTAGCCGCGGATACGGCCCTAGTTTGGTGTATTAGGTTGGAACAGATCTGTATTTCGCAAACCAAGTCTATTTTTGCTTATAATGATTAATAAAAATCCCCTTTAAGTTTGGCCAGGGGTACGATTTTGGAAAAGGCATTCGAAATAAAATAGATAAGTGATAGAAATCATGGTTCTAATCCAAGTTACACAGAAAATAAAACCCATACAAGAAAAGTTACAAGCATGCTTCACTTTCCGCTAGAAATCAACATGACCCACAAGAAGAAGAAGCAGAATTATCAATAACCGCGTCAACTCCAACTTCACGACGCGGGCAAACTTTAAAAGAAACATTGCCCGTATTAAAAATCATCATGGCACTACCCATCCCTAGGTCATGAAAAGTAAGAAAATCACCCCATCCACGTTCGAGTTGAAAAAGAACATTTTCACTCCAAGATACCACCACTGGGAAGTGGTGAACGAAATACGATGATAAGAAAGCCCATTCTGGCAGTAGCAGCCCGTATTCAGCTTCAAACTGAAGTGGTAAAACATGTATGCGATCAAAGAAGATGACAAAACATGAATTAAGGACCCATTTAGTCTTTTTTGAGAAACCAAAAGCAAAAGCTTACTAGTCGAGAAAGCTGATTCATGGTCTCTATTTTCTGGAAAAAAGATCAAGGATTAAAACTCCCCAAGGCCATAGATCCCAGGGTAATAAAATGAATCAAGAGATTTTAAAGAACTGATCATCAGAAAGGAGATGATCCTTAAAAAGGAAACCCATATCTCGCGGATAAAGAACAAGTGGTAGGGGAACTTCATACACCTGGACTAAGTTTCTTCACACTTGGAATAGATACCAGAACATTAATAAACAAAAATTTACACGGATAAAGTAATATGTTAAACGCCCAACAAATCCTTACTAATGTAAATGTTCCCTGAAACACAAAAGGGCCTTAACGAGCGCCAGGGATGATGAGTTAGCCCTATAAACCAAGACATAATAAGACTTAAAAGATCAGTTAGTCTTAGTCAAAGTTTCAACTTCACCAACGGCGTTATCATCATCTTCATCCTTAGTATCAGACTCCTCTGCAACCATTTCTTCTTTTGAAAGCCCCCAATCATCGCTTCTCATGCTTGGCTCAAACTTCTTCAAATGGGCCCCATGGTTAGATTCGGAACACAACACACTTTGATTGATACCCGCGGTCATTCCCTTTGAAAAATAGCTAAATCATTTGTCCTTCACAATATCATCACCCTTTGGGGTCCGAAGACAGACTTTTGCCACGGAGGACAAGAAAGATGTGCCGACCTCTGTTTTGATCCATTTGAAGGATAAATATTTTAGACCCGCGAAGGTTTGAAGCTACTGAAGAGCCACATCCTGATCTGAATGAGATCGAACCGCTTCGAGCTCCTGTTTTGTGATGGACTGATCCTCATGAAGAATCGAATAGTCCTCCTCCAACTTATCAATGGCGGCCTGGCTTGTTTGATGTTTGATCTGTAAATGCTCATCCGCAGCCTTGAGCTCGTCGGCTTGTAGACGAACAACCTCCAGTGCGGATTTCAATTCATCCCGCTCCTTGGTCAAGATCTCTACATTCCCCTTGGTCACCTGAAGTTCTTCATGATGGTCCGTGGACCACTTCTTAAACTTCTCAACCGAAACCGGGTCCCCGACTGCATTCCCAATGATCCGCACCTGGTGAGCCAGCTTTTTGATCTCTGCGTCTTTCTTCTCAATATCCGCTTCATCACAAACCAGACACCTCTCAACATCGGTTTTCTATCACCCGCAGCTAGAGCAAGAGGCAAATAACAATCGTGATAAAAGATGATCCTTTGATTTCTTTTTAAAAAAATAATAATAATAATATAAAGAAAGATAATCAGCGTACAAAGACCATTTACCTATTGCTTAATCCGGTAAAATTGCGTTGAAAGACCAGTAGCATCCAACCGCTTAATATAACCCTGCTCGTTGAACACAAGTTTTTACACAGGGAACGCAAGGCTAGCGAGATCAGCCATCCCGAATCCATAAATAGGAAACTCGGGGAGATTCGCAGCACCCTCAACAAAAAGGCTTTTCTCAACCGCGACGGACGCCTCAACATTTTCACTAACCTTTCTCTTCTTTTTAGAGGTAGCGGGGACAGACGAACGAGCACGTTTCTCGCAAGGATCAGGAATTAATGAAGTACCTTCCACCAGGGCACCAGGTTCGCTGACCGCGACAAGATTAATAGCCCGGGATGCTTCAGAAGTCGGGGGAAGATTGCGAATGCTTGAGCTCTTTTTCCGACTCCCAGCCTTCGCTTTTTGACGCTTCAGGAGGGAATCCAAATCCATTGTGTCTGAAAGCAAAAACACCAAAGCATAAGTCACCCAACCAACATGAATATAACGCAAAAAGGTAATCCTTAAAGAAATACCCCTATAGAAGTTAGAGAAAACAAAGAAAACACCTATACGCGGATGAGAAAGGCTCAACCCAACCATCTCAAGACAAAGGGAAGAAATCATCTCAGGCCAAGGAAACCTAGGCTTATGAGCAAATAACTCCTCGAATTTAGAAAGACCAGAAACCACCGGCTTCTTCACGGCGCTAAACCGCCCCGGGACAGTCTGACAATTCAAACCTTTCCCTGATTTGTTGCGAACAAAAAACCACTTGTGCTTCTAGTTGGGTTTGCTAGAAAGCCTCTCCACATAGCTACAACTAGAATTACATTGATAAAACCATGAGTCCTGAGATCCCTTTTTCAGGGAAAAGATACTAAACATTCGCTTCGGGGATGGAGGAACCCCAATTACACCTCATGATGAAACTGGTAAAGAACACCCAACCATTCGGAACTATCTGCGCATGACGTAAGTTGTACTCTCCCAAAAATTCCACAAAAATGGGATGTAGCGGAAGTTGAAATCCTTGAGATAAACTGGCCGCGTAGACAACCAAAAAATCTTCATAGGTGTCTAGACAACCTCCTCATTTGTCAGGAAGACAAAATTCCAACCCAGCAGGCCAAGGAAAGATTTGAGAAATAGCCTCAAGGTCAACTAACTCAAGCAAGGTGGTACATCCCCTTATATCCTCAACGGGAGATCGCCGCGGTCGGACTCTCTTGGCCACAATCAAAGGACGAGTAGTAGGAGGAGGCCGAAGGGTGAAATTCCCATGAAAAAGACAAGTATTCAAGTCTTGAAGAACGTATAAGGGAGTATTCAAATTGGTTAAATTTTCTTTAGAATGAATCCTTAAAGGAACTTCCGCCACACCACTAGGAGAAGTTGCGTATGGGACCCAGGACAATTTAGGTTCTTGAGCAGCTGCGCTGCAGGATGAGAAGTGGAGGAGGGGTCCGCGTCGTCCGAAGAATGAAGTCCCGATTCACCCGCGTATGTAGAAACATCATCTCTCGCGCTTCCATTCGAAGAAGAAGAAACCGTGTAAGGAGAGGAATAGTAATTAGGGTCAGAACGCTTCCATCGCCTTCTCACCTTAATGGGTCTGCCAGTAGGGCCAACTCGAGCAAGGGTAGGCGCGGATTGAGAAGAAGACGACTCTGACGACGACCTACTGGAGCCAGAAGAGGAAGAAACCTCAAGGGTCTGACACGGATGAGAAGTTGATGTGACGTCACCTCTCCATCCCTCATCCCTTTCAAACTCATCCAGTGCATCTTGCTCTCCGCTAAGGTTAGCCATTCCCGAGGAAACTAAAGAAAACCTTGTGAAGAGTTGCACAGGCGGATTAAAAGTCTCGATCAAAGGAAAAACAAATTCGGAAAAAGAAACCACCCCTACATTTTGATCTATAAATCAAAAAGCTTTTAAAAGCTAAGAAAAAGAAAATAAAAATTCTGGAAGAGCATGAACAAGAAGAACTACCTTGATTTTGAAGAATTCTACCAGACAGTTCAACCGGAAAAAGACCGCCGACTAAGAAACACCATCGGAAAGTGAAAAGCAGAAAAGAACAAACTTTGGAAAGTAGAATGAGACAAGTGGAGAAGTAAAAAACGAAACGGGGTAATTTATAAGAAATCACCGACCGTAGAGCTTCCCAACGCAAATTGGGCCTAATGGGCCCTTAATGGGCTTTTTAAAGAAAGTTATGGCCCATCTTATATGCATAGCCCAAGAACAAAGCATTTTAGACACTCGGACATTTTTCGTAATAAGAATATCGACCCGCGCCAATCACATCCGGAATCAACCCGACCCGAGGAGATGTGACGAAACCGGCCGAAAAACATATAAGAATAAATAGGAAAAATAATGATAAAAAGGGATAAAACGACTATACATATTGTCCACGGTCTAAGGCAACTACCCACCTCTTACAATTACCCCGTCCTAGGACAAGAGAAGAGGCCGCGTGCCCTACATACCCACATCCCACAAAAAAGACACGTGTCGGTCAAGGAGCAACACGTGGCGGAAGACAGAGGACTTCTCGTCAGCTATAAAAGGGGAAAACATAACTATAAAACGGGACTTTTGGCCAAGGAGAGGAGAGAGAAAGTAGAGCGGACAAGAAAGCACATTTTCTCTAGGACAAGACCCACAAATAGAGAGACGATAGAGGGATAATAGAAGAAGAGAAAAACCGCTCTACTGATGACATTAGGCCACATCCGCGTGAAATCGAAAGGGTCAGTATCACAAGCCAATAGTCTGAGCCGAGGATCGAGGAAGTTGCGCCAGTCTTCTCCTATCAAACGGTGAACGACAGGTAAACGATAGGTCCACATTTCATTGATGAAGTCTCTTGGTAGAGGAAGCCCAATAGGGACTTAGAACCTCCCGCGACACAGGTTGGGCCGCGCCAAATTTCTCGGTGCGGGTCAGGTAAGCCTGTCAGGAGCGCCCCGGGTCCCACAAGGTTCTCATCCGGGTCCCATCGAAAGTGGAATTCTGAAATTTGAGTTTCGTCACTGGCGCCGTCTTTGGGAACCCCTTCACGCTAAGGGGTTCCCTAACGAATTGAAGTCTAAGAGAAGAATAGACTCCCAACTCCAAGAGGAGGAAAGGAGTCCACATCTGTAGAAGAAAAGGAATTTTCTAGAGGAAATATAAACCAATGGATCACTGACTTGTCAAAACCATTGTGCAGAAGAGAAAAATGAGTGCTAATCAGGATGACGCAACCAATGAGATGAGCCAAGACATCCATCAAGACCAGGAGGCCTCAAGTATGCAGGTTCCGTTGTCTTCTCAACCTGACCTGCAAGGTGAAGCGGGGGATCAACCCCAGGGCACCCCCCTCTATCATTATTATGACTAGTACGGGGGAGGGGCGTACATACCTCAAAACCTCTGGCATTATGAGATCCCTCATGAATAACCTAATCCCCAGCAGCAGGAGTAGGCGCATTACTACTATTATGATTATGGAGGACCGCATCCGCGCCAACAAGGAATGGCTTACCAAGGTGTGGAGCATGATACCTATGTTCGGCGATACACCGCGTTCAATAACACAACCAATGCTTTCGGCAACACGAATTACGGCTTTCAAGACCAAGGCTATGCGATGCCGCACCGATCATGGCCGAATGACGAAAGGCAGCACGCGAACAAATACCGATGCGGAGAACGATCCACAGACGTTTCAACTTCCACCAAATCTGATTCGGCCAACACGAAAACAGGAGGTCCGACAACCTTACCCTCTGTTTTCACTAGAGAAGTTTGTTCCGCGTCAGTCCCAAAGAGATGGAGGGACGTGGGCTTGATGAAGTATGATGGAATGACCAATCCAGAAGACCATCTGTGTCACTTTATAACAGCGATGGGGATAAATGAATACAATGATGCCATAATGTGCTGAACCTTCCCCTCAACACTGACTAAGATAGCCCTCACTTGGTTTACAAACTTGCCCAAAAACTCCGTGGCTAACTATAGAACGAGAGTTTTGTCCAAGGAGAGGAGAGAGAGAGAGTAGAGCGGACAAGAAAGCACATTTTCTCTAGGACAAGACCCACAAATAGAGAGACGATAGAGGGATAATAGAAGAGGAGAAAAACCGCTTCGCGGATGACATTAGGCCACATCCGCGTGAAATAAAAAGGGTCAGTATCACAAGCCAATAGTCTGAGGTGAGGATTGAGGAAGTCGCGCCAGTCTTCTCCTATCAAACAGTGAACGGCAGGTAAACAACCGGTCCACATTTCGTTGATGAAGTCTCTTGGTAGAGGAAGCCCAATAGGGACTTAGAACCTCCCGCGGCACAGGTTGGGCCGCGCCGAATTTCTCGGTGTGGGTCAGGTAAGCCCGTCGGGAGCGCCCCAGGTACCACGACGTCCTCCTCCGGGTCCCATCGTAAGTGGAAACCCGAAATTTGAGTTTCGTCAATTTGGTTATTCTTAAGGATATTATAGTAATTTCAACCCAAGTAAACTAAGAACACTAAAATATAGGGGTGGGCATAAATCCAACAAATCATGGGCCCGTTCTGGTCCCGGTTGGATTTTAAAAAATAAATTCAATCCTATCCCACAAAAATTATCCGGGACGGGACACGAAACGAGGATTCCTTATCCCCTAAATCCCGTCTTGTCCCACATATCATATATTTATTTATTTATTTATATGAATCATACAATATATAAATAAATGTATATACACAGTTATATACATATGCCACTGTATTGTATATATATTCCATATATGAACACAGTGTGCATATACACACTGTCTATACTCTATAAACATGAACACAGTATGTGCATGTCTATACATATATGATAACTCCACTCCCTTGATGAAAATCGGAAATGGTTTCAAAGGCTTTGACACGCAGCTTGTGTTAAAGGTCTTGAAGCTACAAATGTGTTGATGAAACACAAAACCTGTATTATGTGCATATTATGTCCGAATGTTATTATATGTTATTATAATATATTTTCAGATATTATTGTATATTTTATACACTAACATGTGCAGCAAGTTTTTCGAATATTATCTCCTTCCTTAAGTTTGAAATCGAGAAGATTCAAATCGGAGATCATGGCTTCCAAGTTTCCACAAATAGAAGATCATGAAGATTCCTTCTCAAGCCATAATCGGTTCTAGCCGTTAAAGAATATCCTTAGGCGCCGATTTAATCTGTATAAGAAGGAGTTGAAGAAAAGAGGACAGACACATTCGTTGAACACAAGCTTTCATTCGCACTCAAGCCTTCAAGTCAATCTGTCTTCTTCGTGTGCTCTCTGCTAGTTGTTAAGGGTCGTATCTTTTGTTTCAAAGCATTTGAGAGTTACACGGTGAGCTTATAGGATATATTTCGAGAGAGTGTTATACTCGCGAGTTTGTAACTCAGGAAGTGGACACTAGGCGATTGATTCATGAAGTGTAAGAGGATTGTACTAGATAGCTGAGAGAGGTGGGGCTCTTCTAGATTGGTCTAGGACTCCAAGGGAACATGAGTTGACTAGATTGCAATTGTATAGGAGAGAGGCTTCTCGGTGAGATATTAGGATGCTAAGTCTTGTGAATCAATAATACCGGTTGAATCCTAGGGTTGTGGAAGAACCCTAGGCGGGGACGTAGGTCAAGTTTGTTTCGAACGTCGTTAACTATTCGTTGTGTCCTTTACTTATTGCTTTACCATATTTCTGCACTTGTTTTGAATTGTATAACTCTTTTGTGATTTAGGTTTTCCAGAGGAAAGAATTACGTCTAATCTCAAAGGGTTTTGCAAGCGTTTCAAAAGTCTTGAGATTATCTACGAAAAGTTGGCATACTCTATTCAACCCCCCTTCTAGAGTATCTTTATATTACTTTGTTATACATTATCGAACCTTCAATTGGTACAAGAGCTTTACTCACTGCTTTCGATCTAACAATCTTGTGAGTTTCTATCATCTCTGGTGAAGCAAGTGGAGGATTTGCACAAGGGAGGACCACTAGTAGACCACCACTTTTTGTAGGAAACAACTTCGTCCACTGGAGATCCTTGATGAAAATGTTCACTATAGATCAAGATCTGGAACTTTGGAACATCATAGAGAATGGTCTGAAGGTACCAGAGAAAGACGGACCAAATGGAACCAAAGTTGCGAAGACCGAGGCTGAATACATCCAAGTGGATCTTGAACTCGTCTCCAAAAACTACAGGGCCATTAACTTACTATATTGTGGTCTTAGTACTGATGAGTTTAACCGTATTTCATCTTGTAGGTCAGCTAAAGAGATTTTGGACATGCTGGTTGTCACCTACGAAGTAACCAGTCAAGTGAAGGACACCAAGATCGGTATCTTCCTTCGAAAGTATGAACTTTTCAAAATGAAGCATGATGAGTCCATTAAGGCCATGTTCACACGGTTCACGGAAATCACCAAAAACCTTGACTCTCTCGGCAAGACCTTTAAAAACGTTGAGAAAGTGAGGAAGATATTAAGGTGCCTCCCAAAAGAAAAATAGGGCCCTAAAGTGACAGCCATAGAGGAAGCCCAAAATCTCACCACTCTACCCCTTGATGACTTGCTTGGAAAGCTGATCACACATGAGATGATTCTCAATGAAGACGATGGAGAACTCCCAGCAAGCACTAAGAACTTAGTGCTCAAGTCTAGCAAGGATAAGCCCAAAGACGTGGCTGATTCTGAAGATGAGGATGATCCCTTTGCTCTTATTACAAGGGGCCTTTCTCAAATCCTTAAAATGAAGAAGCAACTCAACAAATATGACAAAAAGACTAAACCTTGTCTTGTTTTTAATGTGGTGAAACAGACCATCTTGTGAAAGACTGCCCTCAAAAGGCAAAGAGCAGTCCAAGAAAGGTGATAGATGGAAAAAGAAAGCTATGGTGGCAACTTGGAGCGATTTTGACATAGACTCCGATGATAAGAAGGTCAATGTCTGTCTTATGGCCTCAGGAGATGAATCCCACGATAAGCAGCCTGAGGTAAATGTAAGAGAGCTTATGACAAGTCAAAAAGAGGTATTATCGGAATTCCTTTCTAATATGATTGCCAATGAAGAGAAACTTATTTCCCAAACTAACACTCTTATTAAGAAAACTTTGGACCAGGAAAGAACTATTGAGGATCTGTCTATGAGGATCAAAAGTCTTGAAACTTCTTATTCAGGTCTTGACATTAATGTCAAGACTCTTGACTCAGAGAAATCTGAACTCAAGCAAGATCTCTCCTCTATAAGAAGTGAACATCATGACTTAGAGAACGAGAAGATCTCCTTGAATAAAAAGATTCAAGACCAACAAATAGCCCTCAGAAGTTTTACCAAATCCAAAGGCACTGTTGATAGGATGTTGGGTGAGCAAAAACGTTCTTTAAACAAAAGTGGTATTAGTTACAATCCAAGGTTTTTAAAGAAGCAGCACATTACCACTTTTGTAAAGGCAAAAGGAAGCAGAACCTCTCCTATATGTCACCACTGTGCGGGAAAGGGACATGTAAGAGAAACCTGCCCCTATAGAAGAAAGGATCCTTATATTATTCGCAATACATTTCCTGTTCACTTGAGAAAAGAACGGATAACGCAAGTTTGGGTCCCCAAAGGCACTATTTTACCAAATATGGTTTATCCCAATAAAGGATCTAAATTTGCTCACTGGTCTAGCCACAAAGGTTGATTTTTGTTTTGCAGGAGATCACCAAGGTGAAAGAGAAAAAATGGATTATAGATAGTGGATGCTCCAGACATATGAGTGGGAAGAGGTCTCTCTTCCATGATCTAAAGAAGCAATCCACTGGAACAATCACTCTTGGTGACAAAGGAAAGTGTGAGATTGTTGATGTCTAGTGCGCAGAGAAGATAAAGGAGACTCGGTCATGTGAGCCCACATACACTACAGAAGCTTGTGTCCAAAGGTCTTGTAAGAGGACTACCTGAGATGGACTTGAAAGGTATTGATATGTGCAAAGCATGCACACGAGGTAAACAAACACGTAGCTCTTTCAAACCCAAAAAGGTTGTAAGTTCTTCTAGACCCCTTGAACTTTTACATATGGATTTATGTGGTTCTATGCGAGTCAAATCTCCCAATGGTAAGAAGTACATGCTTGTTGTTGTTGATGATTTTTCGAGATATACTTGAGTTGCATTTTTAAAAGAAAAATCAGAGGCCTTATTTGAGTTTTTAAAACATTGTAAGGAGTTGCAAACTTTAAGAAACGAGCCCATAGTGTCAATTCGAAGTGATCATGGTAGGGAGTTTGATCAACTTCAGTTTGATTTGTTTTGTGCTAAATATGGCATCTCCCATAATTTTTCTGCTCCTAGGACACCTCAACAAAATGGGGTTGTGGAACGAAAGAACCGCACCCTAGAGGACATGGCCAGAACTATGCTTTTAGAAAATGCATTACCTAAAACCTATTAGGCTGAAGCTGTTAACACAGCTAACTATATTTTGAATCGTTGTCTTATTCGTTCCATCTTAAAAAAAACTCCTTATGATCTTTTCAAAGGCCGCAAACCCTTTATATCATATTTTAAACCCTTTGGTTGTACTTGTTTTGTTCATAACAATGGAAAAGATAACCTTGGGAAATGTGATGCGCGTAGTGATGAAGGTATATTTCTTGGCTACTCCACAAGTACTAAAGCATATAGAATCTTCAACAAAAGGACCAAGTTAGTTGAGGAAAGTATACATGTTATATTTGATGAATGCAATGACGGTTCTTTGAGTGAAAGTGTTGTAGATTTAGATCTTAACATCCATACAAAGAACGAGGATCGTGATGATGTTGCTACCAAGAACACAGAGAAGAGGAACATGTAGGATCAGATTCTCAACACTGAAGAATTGGCCCAAGGTGTTGAAGCTTCGTCCAATGCCCTTAGCGACCAATCCAAAAGTGTTGAGACTTCAGAAACTGCTGTACCGAACCTAACAGATCCACAGAGTCAGATGTATAACAAATCAATCCTGTTGGTGTGACGAATCAAGGAGCTGATACTAGCAAAAGAAAATTCAAATACTCCTCATCACACTCATTAAAGGATATCATCTCTGACCCTACATCTAGTGTTCAAACTCGTTCTAAACTTAAAGATCTTTGTGCTTTTCACGCATTTGTCTCTTTTATAGAACCAAAGAAGGTGGATGAGGCCCTTCAAGAGCCAGACTGGATCATTGCTATGCAAATTGAGCTTAAGGAATTTGAAAGGAACAAAGTCGATATAGACCTTGAAGCCTAGGCCAAAGCATCAATCAGCCGTTGGCACACGTTGGGTATTTCGAAACAAGCTAGATGAGAATGGTAAGTTCATGAGGAACAAAGCAAGACTTGTTGCTCAAGGCTATAATCAAGAGGAAGGTATTGACTACGAGGAGACTTTTGCTCCCATAGCCAGGCTTGAAGCCATTCGTATATTATTAGCATTTGCATCTTTTATGGGCATAAAGTTATATCAAATGGATGTCAAGTATGCTTTTCTTAATGGTTTCTTAGAGGAAGAAATCTATGTGGCTCAACCCCCAAGTTTTGAAAATTCGGAATTTCCTAATCATGTTTACAAACTAGACAAAGCACTATATGGTTTGAAACAAGCCCCAAGAGCTTGATATGAGCGCTTGTCAAAATATCTTTTAGAAAATGATTTTAAAAGGGGGTTGATCAACAAGAATCTTTTTTATCAAGACCACAGGAAAGGATATTTTGGTTATTCAAATATATGTTGATGATATATTGTTTGGGGCTACTAACACATCTTTGTGCAAGTAATTTTCCGATATTATGTGTAGTGAATTTGAGATGAGCTTAATGGGAGAACTCAACTTCTTCTTGGGGTTACAAGTTCATCAATTTAAGAGAGGGATCTTTGTCAACCAAAGCAAGTACACTAAGGATCTCTTGAAGAAGTTCAAGATGGATCAATCCAAAGCAGCCAAGACACCCATGAGCTCAACCTTGTCTCTAGATCAAGACAAGACCGGAAAGAGTGTCAATCAAAAGGAGTATCGAGGGATGATTGGAGCTTTATTATATCTTACTGCTAGTAGACATGACATCATGTTTAGTGTTTGCATGTGTGCTAGATTTCAAGCCGACCCTAAAGAATCTCACCTCGTGGATGTGAAGAGGATCTTTCGATATCTCAATGGCACTAAAGAGCTTGGCTTATGGTACCCAAAGCAAAGAGATTTTACACTAATTGGGCATTCTGATGCAGACTTTGCAGGCTATAAGGTGGATAGGAAGAGCACGTTGGGATATTGCCAATTCTTAGGAGTATCCTTGATCAGTTGGCACCCAAAGAAACAAAACTCAGTTGCTCTATCCACTGCCGAAGCCGAATACATAGCAACTAGAGCATGTTGCTCCCAAATCATTTGGATAGCTCAACAAATGAGAGATCTTGGCATCAACCTCAAAGACATTCTCATTAAGTGTGACAATACAAGTGCTATCTCCATTACAAAGAATCCTATTCAGCATTCAAGGACCAAACATATTGATGTAAGACATCATTTCATTAGAGACCACGTCGAAAAAGGTGATGTGTCCATATCCTTTATTTCAATTGATTATCAATGGGCTGACATTTTTACTAAGCCTTTCGCAAAGGACAAGTTCACCTTCATTAGACATGATATCGGAATGCTTAACGGGGATGCACTTTTGTAGGGGGAGCTTTCCCTTTACGAAAGATAAATTCTACTCAGTGTCAAGACTTTTGAGAGTTATGTCAAAGTTTGTGAACTGAATAGTAGAGCACATATAACGGATCATATATTTGGTTAATATCTTTTTAGATATTTGATCAAATATAGTTTTTATGGTTTTTAACCTCCTTTACACATTACACATTTCATTTTCCAAAAATATCTTATCCGAGTATATTTATTTATGGAAAATATTTTCGGAAATATTCCCTCTTGATTTTGAAATGTGATAGGATGGTTTGAATTTTAAATTTTTGGAAATCAGATCTTTTCAAAATGGCAGTGTGTTATGATTACTACCATTGGAAACATAAACCCGTCCTATCAACTTACCTCTCTCACCCTTTTTAAACCACACATTTTACCCTAACTATTCCTCACCTCTCCAGAACTACCTAAACCCTCTCTTAAACTCCTTCTTCAACCTTTTCTAAAAGCTTAGCCGAATTTCATCCATGGCACTCAAATCCAAGAAGACCTCCACACCCAAACGCCTTGGCGCTACCCCCAAAGGGCGCCACACCATTGTGATCTCCCCTCAACCCGAATCTACTCCTCAAGCTATTATCCCAGCCATTGTCCCGAGAACCGTCCCTGAGAGCACCATTGCCGAAATCAAGCGGTCCCTGAAGCGCCCGACTAAGAAGTCTCTCAGTGCCAAGCAAAAAGGGAAGAGAAAGATCATTGCTGAGGAAGAGGAGGAAGAGGAGGATCTTGATGATATTCTAGAGCGAGATGCTACAAAAGAGGCTGAGGAAGAGGCCCAGAGAAAGAAAAAGGTTGAGGAAGAGGCTGAGCAAGAAAGGAAAAGAGCCAAGGAAGAGGCTGAGAAAGCTAGGGAAGAGGCCGAGGAAGAGGCCCGAAAAGTTGCAGAGAAGGAGGTTCCCACTGAAGAGGAACCAGAGGAAGAAGAAGAGGAAGGCGATGAGACTGCAGACGACGACGAGGAGGCTGAGGGAGACGATGCTGAAGTGTCTGCTGAGGACTCGGGGTTTCAGGAAGAGGAGGAAGATGAGCCAGAACCTGTTCCCTCTCCTACTCCTCCTCCTCATCCCCCGTCTCCGAAGAAGCGCAAAGCCACTAAAGCAAAGCCTCTGTTTCCCAAGCGCACAAGGAAAGGCACTCTCAAAAGCTTTGACATGCCTGTCAAGACGTCTGCTCCCACAAAAGCTCGCAGGAAGAACGTCGATCTGCCTGCACTTATCCAGGTAAACCAATCCTTACCCTCCTCCTGGTTTGAGAATGCTGAGATGGCTGGAAAGTGGGTAAATGAGTTTAGAACTTGTAAGATATGTTGTTCCGATTTCATTGATGTTGAATTTTTGGAAGCTTTGAACCTACCCTGCATCTCTCTCTTCAAACAAACATCTGCCTGGACCCTTCTGAACCTTGAATCCGTTTACTATCCCCAACTCACCCGCCAAACACAATGCTGATGGTTGGTCTTTGGAATCAGTCATCAAGGGAGTTAAAATCACCTTCAACTCCATTGACTTCGCTGATCTCCTTGGCCTTCCTAGACCTTATCCACCCTCTCTTGAAACCCCCACAAAAGAACAGTGCATTGCTCTTGCCCGATCTAAATACTTGCTCTCCGAAGCATCCAACAGCACCACCAAACAGCTTACCCACTCGTCCCTTACTCTCGAGGCAAAAATCATCTTCAACATCATTGTGAGATGCCTCTTACCCCGAATCAACTCTGGCTCCCTCCTCACTGCCATTGATGTGGTCCTTCTATAGCGAATTTTGAATGGCCATGATCTTGATTTGGCCAATACCATCCTAGGATCCATGGCTCACACCCACAAAGCCAGAAAAGGAACTCTTCTCCCCTTTACAAACCTTTTAACCCATGTCTTCAAAGCTTCTGAAATCGATTTCAAAAATGAAGAACAACAGCATCATATGGGTAAATTCGACTCCAAGAGCTTTGAGAAGATTGGCATCACTCAGTCCCCCCAAGGGACTTGGAGTCTTGCCTCTCCCTCAAAAACTCTTCCCACTGCTTCTGCCATTGATGAGCGCATGGAAAACCTAGAGTTGGGCTTGGAGGAAGTTCGCCTGGACATCAACGAGCTACATAGAGAGTTTTCACAGGAGATGAGCGGGGTGGCTAAGTTGTTGCATGAGCTGAGGTTGCTGTTCACGGATGGTGCTCTTGATGATGAATCCTAAATCCCTACCCTACCCTACCCTAACCCTTAATCTAAACACTGATGGTTTTGGTTACTGTTTTAAAACTTTTGGTTACTGTTTTACCCTCCTCCCTTTGTTAAAAAACAAAAAGGGGGAGATGGTTTGATGATTTAGACGTTAAAACTGCTGTGAACCAAGGGTCTTGGAAGGCCTTGTTTTGTTTTACTTTGTTGGATATTTCTCGTTGACTTTGAAAACTTATGATCCAACATTTGTCTAACCCATGCAGGTACTTAGTCCGATTTTGCTTATGATATACCTGCTTGACTAAGTTGCATGGATGCACATGTTTTGTCTTTCATCAAGGGGGAGATTGATAACTCCACTCCCTTGATGAAAATCGGAAATCGTTTCAAAGGCTTTGACACACAACTTGTGTCAAAGTTCTTTAATCTGCAGTTGTGTTGATGAAACACAAAACTTGTATTATATGCATATTATGTCCAAATGTAATTATATGTTATTATAATATATTTCCAGATATTATTGTATATTTTATACACTAACATGTGCAGCAAGTTTTTCGAATATTATCTCCTTCCTTAAGCTTGAAATCGAGAAGATTCAAATCGGAGATCATGGCTTCCGAGTTTCCACAAATAGAAGATCATGACGATTCCTTCTCAAGCCATAATCGGTTCTAGTCATTGAAGAAGATCCTTAGGTGTCGATTTGATCTGTATAAGAAGGAGTTGAAGAAAAGAGGACAGACACATTCGTTGAACACAAGCTTTCATTCGCACTCAAGCCTTCAAGTCAATCTGTCTTCTTCGTGTGCTCTTTGCTAGTTGTTAAGTTCGTATCTTTTGTTTCAAAGCATTTGAGAGTTACAAAGTGAGCTTATAGGATATATTTCGAGAGAGTGTTATACTCGACAGTTTGTAACTCAGGAAGTGGAACTAGGCGATTGATTCACGAAGTGTAAGAGGATTGTACTAGATAGCTGAGAGAGGTGGGGCTCTTCTAGATTCGTCTAGGACTCCAAGGGAACGTGAGTTGACTAGATTGCAATTATATAGGAGAGAGGCTTCTCGGTGAGATATTAGGATCCTAAGTCTTGTGAATCAATAAAGCCGGTTGAATCCAAGGGTTGTGGAAGAACCCTAGGCGGGGACGTAGGCCAAGTTCGTGCTGAACCTCGTTAACAATTCGTTGCGTCCTTTACTTATTGCTTTACCATATTTCCGCACTTGTTTCGAATTGTATAACTCTTTTGTGATTCAGGTTTTCCAGAGGAAAGAATTACGTATAATCTCAAAGGGTTTTGCAAGCGTTTCAAAAGTCTTGAGATTATCTGCGAAAAGTTGACATACTTTATTCAATCCCCCTTCTAGAGTATCTTTATATTACTTTGTTACACATTATCGAACCTTCAATTGGTATCAGAGGTTTACTCACTGCTTTTGATCTAAAAATCTTGTGAGTTTTGATCATGTCTGGTGAAGCAAGTGGAGAATTTGCACAAGGGAGGCCCACTAGTAGACCACCACTCTTTGTAGGAAACAACTTCGTCCACTGGAGATCCTTGATGAAAATGTTCATTATAGATCAAGATCTGGAACTTTGGAACATCATAGAGAATGATCAGAAGGTTCCAGAGAAAGACGAACCAAATGGAACCAAAGTTGCGAAGACCGAGGCTGAATACATCCAAGCGGATCTTGAGTAGTTGGAATTTATGAAGATATATAAAATTATAATTAGATACTAAACATGAGTATCACGGATCAAAAGTTTATAATCAGGTGTAGAAAAAATCATAAAAGAAAGTTAGAGCCCTCCAATTGATTTCAATGCAACGAGTAGACAAATATGAAAAATCTCTCATCAAATGATATAGCCTTGCCACAGCTAAAATTACATTTGCTGCAGCTCCTCCCATACCCAATAACATTACCTTCATAAAATTTATCACCCAGTATCTCAAGGTTCAATGCCATCGCAAGACTCTATTAAACATAGCACACCAAACCATTAAAAATTGATATCCAGATGATGTATCACTCCTACAAACTTAGGCCAACAATATTATCTTTCTATCAAGTATCAACTCTTCATCACTTTACCTATCAAAACCTTAAAAACAGTCTAGTAACCACTAATTTTTAGGCTAATCTTAAAAGCAAGGTAGAAAACATCATCTAATACATAATTATTTATTTGTCTATATGCAGTACAAGGGCTTCTAGACATCCATAAATGAAAATCTTAACCCTACTCTAATTCTTCGATATAAGAAAGAAATTCAAAGAAAAGAAGAGTTAGCTACTTAACAATTATGGTTGTCACTATAAGTATAAAGCAAACATAGCAACGTAAAGATTCCTCCAAGGTCAAACAGAAGCAATCGACAATCAGTGGCATCAACAAACCCTTCAAAATCGCATTCAAATGCAAATCCCCTTAAATTCGCAATCAAATCCAAAGCACACATCGAAATATAAAAAGTAAAAAAGCACAGGTTTTGAATGCAAGATGCGATTAACCCTAATTGGAAGTCGAATTCAAGTGCAAACTCCGATTAGGATTGATTTCGGGAGAAAGATAGTGAGAGGAGAATTGAACACACCTCTTAGGGATGTGAAGAGCAAGGACGATGGCGATGAACAGAGCCCCAATTGTGGATTAACAACGAAGAGGTGGTAGTGTGAAGGTGTCATGGGTCAGGGTACCGAAAAGGGGCAGCGCGGAGACTCAGGGAGGAGCACTGCGAAATAGAACAGCCCCTGAGGAGGGAGAAGCCATCCCTTCAACCACCACCACCACCTTGTCGTCGAGCACCATCTTTACCTTGGTTATGGAATCTCGAATCTTCTTTTCTTCTTTCTATTTGATGTCAAAGGCAACTTTCGGCGCCTTTCTGGGTCGGAGAACACGAACATCGATCACCGTTCATCTCCTTCTCTTTCCGATTTCGAACTCACTTTGGAAAATCTCAACTTTTTGACTAAGATCTGGTGAGATTTGAGATCAATTTACATATTTTGATGCTTTGATTTGAGGATTTTGTTAGGTTTGTGGAGGAATTAGGGGTTTGGTTTAGGGTTTGGTGGGTGGCTGATTGAGTACTCCCTCGTTTCAGAGCGTTTAGGGTTTTTGGGGTTGTGCTTAGAGGCGGGTCATGGATAAAAAAACTTATATTAATATACTCTACTTTTCTTACCTCGTTTGTAGATCATTCAATGTATTTATTTTACACATCGGTTAATAACATTTTTTGAAAACTATTTTACATCGGTTTTAAAAAATAACCGGTGTATATAAGCAAAACACTATCTTATACTACACAAAGGCACAAAACCGATGTATATTTAATGATGTAAAACACGGTTTTTGGCCTAGTGCGGATACCCGCAATCGTTAACTCTCAAAATGCCGATCCGAACACGAACCGTTAAGTGGTGGGTATCCGACACGGATACACGAAACGGTTTCGTGTCGGATGCATGAATACCCGCCACCACACGGTTTGGAGATTTGGACAGAACCATGAGTCTCTATACTTTTGAGATTTCCCCCAAATCAAAATTGGGATTTCAATGAATGCAAACAAAATCTAGGGTATTGTTTTCCCAAATCAAAATTGGGAGTTCAATGAATGCAAAAAAAAACATAGTTGAATCTTCCCTAAGATCTGACTCCTAAGCACTTTCAACGACAGGCGAAGGGAGGGTTTCGGAGATGCCAGAGCTGCAAAGACGCCGTGGAGGAAGAGGATGACAGACGGTTCCCTTGGACCTGACTTCTAAAGGACCATAACGACAGACGAAGGGAGGAATGTCGAAGTTGTCGAAGCCGTGAATGTCAGGGCCAAGTTTTTGAGAAGTCGTGGAAGAAGAGGACGACAGGCGAGACTATTGAAGAAGGTGAGTGACGGTCGGAGATGGTGAGCGGCGGTCATATCTAGAGAAGATTGAAAGCGAGAGAGATTGGAAAATAAGCGAGAGAGACGACGGCTGTAGGTTTAATTTAGGGTTTCAATGGGACAGATAATAGATTGGATTTAAAAAAAAACGCAGCTTTTTTAAAGGCCTCTACTTTTTAGAACATAGCAAAATAGATTTTTAGAGCATTAATGAATTAGTCATCTATTTCATCAAAATTACACAATATGCCCCTCATCTCCTTCAATCCGTTTAGCAGTCGATGTCGCCGTATTAGCCGATAATCTCTCCATATTTTTAGATATAAAACATGGTTGGATTGGTTGCCTAACGTAGCTCATACCAAACTAGGAGAGGAACTCGACTGTGGTGGCGGTTGAGGCGGGAATGACCACGGAGATGAATGAGGGCGAAGAGAAGAGAACAACGATCTCTCTCCTTGGAACTTCGTCCCCTTAAATCTGTTCGTTTTCGAACAATCCTCAAAGAAAAATGGTAATTAGAATGCTTAATTACCCTCAATTTGTTGGGTTCATGGTAACATTCGGGAGAGAAGTTGGGCAGCCACGGTTGTTGAGTTCGAGTTTTTAGGGTTTTATAAATTGTAGATGAAATTCGATCAAATTTGAAAGCAAATCACTGATTGATATTGTTATTGAACTAGGAAGGTTAAATTCTATTCAATCAAGTTGAAATTGAGGCCAATAATGGATTCTCCATTACAGCACCATGGGGTATTGGGGAGGAGATGATTCTCTGTTATTCTTTTTTTCAAAAAAATAATGCCCCTTTTTAGAGTGGGTCTAGTTGAAACCGGGCTAAAAAGCTATGTTTAACAAAATAAAATTTTGGTTTTTAGCTCGGTTCTTTAAAGAATCAGGCTAAAAAACTGTGTCTGTTGCGACCAAACAGGATATGTCCGTTGCGACCAATACTTGTTGTGGTCATTGCGACCTAATGCTCGGCTGGTCGTTCCGTCCATATTACAATCGGTCGTTGCGACCACCTGGCTATGCGCTAAATGAAAATTTACTCATGTTCTAAACAGAAATCGTGTTTTTAAATTGGGAACTCAAAATTGGTTGGAACAAAAGGGAATCGACCCCTGGACCTGTTGCACGTGTTGAAAGAGCCCCTATGTTCTTAACCAGCTGCACCATTCTATTTTGTTGTACCGGAAGGGTTGATACAATATTAATACCATATTATTTACAGATTTAAATTAAAAATAATCGGTTTGTGTCGGGTATCCGACAAGGGGATTTGCCCGAACCGTTTAATGTCGTGTTTTAGCGTTTGTGTCATATTCGTGTCGTGTCTAATCGGTTTCGCGTTTTTTCGTGTCGTGTCATCGTGTTTTCGTGTCATACTAGCCGTGTCGGATTTTTCTGTACACACACCGTATATATATTTTTTATATTATGTGTGAATGTGTAATTATATGTATAATATATGTGTGTATATATGGAAAATCATAAGATATGACTTAAAAAAACAAAATATATATGACTTTTAGATTTTTTTAATAATGTTTTATATTTGAGGGGACATGGCCCATCCCGTCCCAGTCCCGTCCTGTCCTGTCCCGTGAGGGATAAGGCCTGCGCATGATTGAAAAAAAAAACTAGTGAATCCCGTCCTGGTCCCGTCCCGCAAAAATTACGTGGGACGGGACGTGGGACAACCCCCATCTCGTCCCGTCCCGCGCCCACCCCTACTGAAAAAAGCTATCTCATATAGTTTTTTTTAAGGGGGAGTTTGCAACATGTCCAAAAAAGTTGTCTCAATTGGTGAGATATCCACACTTTTGGACAAAATACATATCCTGTCACTCTATTTTCTTTTTTCCCTTTTTCTTTTTCTTTTTCTTTTTTCTTTTACATTTTGTTGTGAAAAAATAAGAGTATGTTGTTCATGTGCAAAAATAACCGTATGTTGAGCAAATATGACCCAAGTGTAGTTTTTTTTTTTTTTTACATTTTGTTGTGCAAAAATAAGAGTATCTTGTGCATGTGCAAATATAACCGTATGTTGTCAAAATATGACCCAAGCCTAGTTTTTTTTTTTTTGTTTTTTGTTTTACATTTTGTCGTGCAAATGTAAGAGTACGATGTGCAAATATAACCGTAAGTTGTGCAAATATGACCCAAGCCTAGTTTTATTTTAACATTTTGTCGTGCAAATATAACCGTTTGTTGTGCTTGTGCAAATATAACCTTATGTTGTGCAAATATGTGGGGGGAAGTTGTATTGTCCGCAAATCATATTTTGAATAAGGTACCTCATAAGAAGCTTGACAAAACACCTTATGAACTTTGGAAAGGGCATCCGCCTAATCTGAAATTCTTGAAAGTGTGGGGGTGTCTAGCTAAGGTGGGGTTAGCTACGTTCAAAGTTGATACTATTGAATCTAAGACTTTTGATGCAATTATGATTGGTTATGATGAAAACAGTGCTGCATATCGTTTTATGTGTTTGAGTAATCGTACCTTGTGTGAATATCGTGATGCTGTTTTCTTTGAACACGTGTTTCCTTTAAAGAAATCTTCATTGCCTTCTAATGATTCTTCATCTCATGGTGCATTTTCATCCATACCTAATACTGTTGTGCCTAATGCTCATGTTGATCAAGACGTAGGAAGGAAACTAGTTTTTGTCCTGATTTTGTGACTGCATTTCTAGTTGAACTTAATGATTTGAATGAACTAGATGAGACGTTCATTAGTCTTCAAATGATAGAAGATGATCCTAAGACCTATGATGAGGCAATAAGTTCATTAGATGTTAGTTTCTGGAAAGATGCTATTAATAGTGAGATAGAATCTATTATGTCTAATCACACATGGGAACTAGTTGATATGCCTAAAGCAAATAGAGTCATTAGTTGTAAGTGGATCTTTAATAAGAAGCTTAAAGTGGATGGCTCAGTGGATAGATATAAGGCAAGACTAGTTATAAGAGGATTCACTCAAAGATATGGCATTGACTTCTTTGACACTTATTCTCCTGTTACAAAAATTGCTACCATTCGTGCATTGTTTGCTTTGGCTTCTAGCCATAAAATGCTTGTTCATCAGATTGATGTTAAAACTGCATTTTTGAATGGTGATCTAAATGAGGAAATTTATATGGAACAGCCTCCAGGGTGCATTGTTCTAGGACAGGAAAACAAAGTGTGCAAGCTAAAGAAGTCATTGTATGGACTCAAGCAAGCACCAAAGCAATGGTATGAGAAGTTTCACACAACTATCCTAAGCTTTGGATTAGAGGTATACGGATCTAATGCCTGTGTATATTCTAAGAGGTTTGGTGTTGATTGTGTGATTATATGTTTATATGTGGATGACATGTTGTTATTTGGATCACACATAAATGCTATAAACACAACCAAACAGTTTTTGTTATCTAAGTTTGAGATGAAAGACATGGGTGAAGCTGATGTCATTCTAGGAGTTAAAGTAACTAGAAAAGAAAATGGCTTCATTTTATCACAACCTCATTATGTAGAGAAAATGTTGAAAATGTTTGATAAATTTGATATTGTGCCAGTTAGAACTCCTTATAATGCTAGCATGCAATTGAAGAAATTTTTTGGAATTGGTGTGTCCCAAAATGAGTATGCTAAAACAATTGGGAGTTTAATGTTTCCGGTGAATTATACTCAGCCTGATATTGCATATGATCTTAGTAGACTCAGTAGATATACCCATAACCCTAGTAGTGAGCAATGGATTGCACTTAATAGATTATTGAGATATCGTAAAGGCGCCTTTGATTGGGGTTTACATTATGTGGGTTATCCCCAAGCTTTGGAGGGATAATGTGATGCAAACTGGGTCACTAACAATGATGAGGTTAGCTCCACTGGTGGTTATGTGTTCACTTTATGTGGTGGTACTATATCATGGAAGTCATCAAAACAAACTTGCATTGCTAGATCAACTATGGAATCTGAGTTCATAGTATTAGATTTAGCTGGTCAAGAGGTTGAGTGGTTGAGAAGCTTACTGGCTGACTTACCTTTGTGGGGGCATAAGACCCCAACTATTTCTCTATATTATGACTCACAATCTGCTATTTGTGTAGCTAACAACAATACTTACAATGGTAAGAAGAGACACATACGAATTAGACATGAAGCTGTGAGACAGCTGATTGCTACCGGTGTCATTTGCTTGGAGTATGTGAAGTCCGAGAGGAATCTGGCATATCCGCTGATGAAGGGGCTGAACAGAAGGATGGTCCTTGAATCGTCTAAGGGAATTGGGCTCAAACCCACGTGAGATGACATACACCATACCCATTCCTAGGACAGGTGTATGAGAAAGGATGAGTCTCGAACTCTTAATGAGTCCATAGCCCAGAGTTGGGTGGTATTATTGAGAAGGACTTGATGGATTCACCGAGAGCTTTATGCTCTTAATGATACATAGCCCTATAAGGGTGGTCCTATTGAGAAGGACTTTATGGAATCATCTATGAGAGTGTGAAGGGTTGGTCACCTTCTATGGAAGACTAAGGTTTTCTTTCTAGAGCATTCTTCAGCACCCAAGGTATGAGATGATTATTACAGTTGACAGTTAGATCGTGGAACCACCAAGGTAGTGGTGAAGGTATGTTCTCTTGAGGTCAACTCGCGAGTCTGGAAGTTCAAGATTCGTTCACTTCTATTACAAGCGAGATACTCAGCTTCACTATGTGTTGGTTCAAGATTCATTCATCGGCATTTAAGTACTTTCTCCACAAAACCAGCTCAGAACGATGTTTTTGTTTTAAAAACCCCAATTTCTCACATTTGTGGGGGAATGTTGGAGAAATGTTCATGTGGGGTTTTTTTACAAAGTCCCACATTGATTGCAAAAGGGATTGAGGGGTTGTTTATAAGGAGGAGTTTTTGAAAGGGCTATTGAGAGTTGGGATAGGAGTCCCACATGCGCGCACCACCACTACCGCCGCTGGTCTGGTCCGAGTTCGTGACACGTGCGCAGTGCGGTGCTGGTCACCTTTTACGTCGGGTTTTAATTTTATCAATTAAATGGCCTCGGATAGTGTTGAATTAGGGTTTTTGACTAATTCATTTAATTTTATCAATTAAATGGCATCGGATAGTTTTGAATTAGGGTTTTGACTGATTCAATTCTGTCACACGTTTTGAAAACAGTTTCAGATTCTTTCCGAGATTTTAGCAAGGTGGAGCATCTCTTTTGTGTTTTAAAAACCGACGCTCCTTCAGTCTTCAACACAGAACACACGATCTCCTCCTTCTCTCTTCTTCTGTAAACCGTTCTGGGTCCTGGGTGGTTCCATTGCGTCGACGGTGAGTGCACGCCTGAAAAGTCCGATGTGTATCCTTGGGGGGCGACGCCTGTAGCCGACCTGCACCACAGTGTCGGGGCGATTTCGCTTCCGAGGCAGTGGTTCCCTTTATACCACGCCACAACCTTCAAACTCTTTCAAACACGGGTTTTTCACTGATCTTTCAAAGCGGTTTTTCCAATCAAATTTGAGGCTACATTCGCAATCGCACCAACAGGGATACCCTCGCTCCGGCCACTCGACCTAGAACTCGTTCGCTCCAGTCGCTCCCTCAATCGCTCGCTCCGGTCGCTCGACCTCGCTCGCTCGCTCGGATCTCAGAGGAGGAAGGGGATCTCTAGGGATGCTATCGCTTCTCCGCTTGCCACCATTGTCATCTCGAGCTCTCTCACTCTCCGACGCTCGCGCCTCTCCTGCCGCTGCTCTGCTGAAGAGAGGTTTGAGATTCCTTCAAATCTCCATATCCCGCTCCATCCCACCTTCAATCGAAGCCCTAACCCCAAAATTGATCCCAAATCGACCCCCTGATGCACTTAATTCACACCTTTGAAATTTCCTGTATCTACTACAATGGAAGGAGCATCTCGTCGCCTCCGGAGCCTCCAATAGAATGATTTTGAGATCTGGCTGCCATGGCTTGCGCCTCCAATGGCGAGAGAGGAACGAGGGGGAGAGAGAGAGAGAGAGAGAGAGAGAGAGAGAGAGAGAGAGAGAGAGAGAGAGAGAGAGAGAGAGAGAGAGAGAGAGAGAGAGAGAGAGAGAGAGAGAGAGATCTGAAGAACGGGAGAGGAGAGATGGACACTTTACGTTCCGCGACTTTCAAATCTGAATAATTGGGCAAGAGGAACGAAAATTGAGTGAGAGAGGAGATTAGGACCGAAGATCCGATCAGATTGAGCGACAGAGGTGATGAGGAAGGTTGAGAGAGGAGATGGAGGAAAGAGATTTATTAGGGTTTGGTTCTACTAAAAAAAATGGACACCCAACTAATTTCTCCCAAACCTTGGACATTTTGCTAATTACACCAAAAAAATTGCCTATTTTCCAAAATTTCTCATTTTTTAAACGCCGAGCTAAACAAAAAAAAAAAGAGAAAATTTGTGCCGAAGGCACAAATTTTCGCTAGTTTTTGTAAAAATTAGTAAAATGTCCATCCTATTAATCTATTAAAAAATAAGGAAGAAAATAAAAAAATAAAATGACCCTACACAAAAAGAAATCGTGTTCTCCCTGTTCAATTGTTCCAGGGCCGAGAGCTCGTCCTCGCCATCAGATCCAGGGCCGAGAGCTCGTCACCGCCTCCCTCGTAGGGGTGATATTCGAGCTGAACGAGCCGAGCTTTACGTGTTCAAGCTTGGCTCGAACGGGAAACGAGCCGAGCCGAGCTCGAGCCCAAAAATTATTCGAGCTTATTTTGGCGCTCAAGCTCGGCTCGCGAGCCTAGTGGTAAACTCGAGCTCGGCTTGTGAAGGCTCGAACAAGCCGAACGAACAAGCCTGAGCTCGTTCGAGCTCGTCAATTGAGCTCGTTCAGGCTCAGTTCGTAGCTGAATCCCTAAATGCAAAATTAAAGATCCAGTCGTACAATTAGGAGAAAACCCATAAACAACGCAGATGCAAATAAGTTCCATGGATGCAATCCATGAGCATCAAGGCTAGATCGAGGGAGTAAGTCATCACACTCTTATTTTTTTTAAGAAATCGAAACAAAAAACCGTCAAATACTAGATCCAACATTAAGTAATCTCAAGTCTTAACTTCTGATTTTATAGAAAATCGAAGCATTAAGCCCTTGTTTGGTATTGATATCCTGATATGGGATATGGGTATGGATATCGCTGATATCCATATCCCTGTTTGGTATCGGGGTATATCAATATCAACTTGATATCCCCCATATACCCATCCTTTGTAAAAAAACCCTATTTGATATCTCCCCAAAAGCACCGATATCACGGTTGGAAAGAAAAGAACGCCTTCTTCACTGCTCTTCGCTCAGAGGTTCGCTGCTCCATCGCTTCCAAGGTAAGCTCTCCTCCTTTCAAATTCGTCTCCTTCCCTTTCCATTTCGTCTCCTTCATACATCATTCACACTGCTTCTCTATCGTTCTCTGCTTCTCTGGGATTGTTTGATTTTCGACATCTCCATACCTAGGGTTTGTGAGATATTTGTCGATTTGTTTTGTTTCGAAAGCATAGGCTGATTTCGTTCTTTGTTTAGACCTCTGTTGCTTATTTTGGATCTGATTTTCCAGATCTATATGTTGATTTACAGCTTTGTTTCGAAAGCATAGGCTGATTTCGTTCTTGGATCTGATTTACCGCTTATTTTGGATCTGATTTTCCAGATCTATATTTTGAGTGAAATTTGGTCTCTTTGTCCTTCAAGAATGCTTACATTGAGTGGGTACTAGTAGTTGCAATTTGGGGCTGAACTTTTGCTTGCTTCCTTATGGTAGATGTTGAACTTTGTCCTTCAAGAATGCTTACATTGGGGCTGAACTTTTGCTTGCTTGCTTGCTTATGGTAGTTCCAGATCTGATTTTAAAGTGAACTTTTGCTTGCTTGCTTATGTTAGATGCTGAAATTGGAACGTTTTACTATTTGTTTAGGTGTTGTATTTGTTCTATCTACGATCACAAATGGATGCACTTGAGGTAGATGAATTTCAACTTGATTCAATATGGCGAAAGGTAGAAAGAAAAAAACTCATGATAAGAACAATTGCACTTGTAATGAAATTGATGAAGACTATTGGTACATGGTATCGAGAACAAGCTTTACAAATTAACGAAGTACAAATGCAAGAAAAGGATAAGAAGAACCTCCATAGATTGGAAAATTTAAATAGGTTGATTAGAGAAAGTGATGTCATATGTAAGAATGAGCTTCGTGTGACTAGGAAAACCTTTGGTGTGCTTTGTGAGATGGTTCAAGAGATTGGGGGATTGCGTAGGACCAAAAATATGGAGGTGGATGAAATTGTGGCAATGTTTTTATTTACATTGGCACATCATAGGAAAAATAGGTCAATAGCAAATTACTTTTTAAGGAGTGGGGAGAGTGTAAGTAGGCAATTCAATCTTTGTATGCATGCGGTTTTGAAGTTGCACAATCACCTACTTAAAAAGCCTACGCCTATACCCGATGATTGTGAAGATGGACGATGGAAACTTTTCAAGGTACATGCAACCTTAACGTGAATTTCTAAGCTTCATGAATATATAAAATGTAATCTAAGTATTTCATAATAAAAATCAAACATTCTTCCTTGTTTTGTAGAATTGCCTAGGAGCTTTAGATGGGACATACATTAGCGTTCATGTTCCAAAAACTGATAGATCAAAGTATCGAACAAGAAAAGAGGATCTTGCAATGAATGTGTTGGGCGTATGTACACCTAAAATGGAGTTCATATACATATTACCTGGCTGGGAAGGTTCTGCACACGATGGTCGTGTCCTTCGTGATGCTATTACTAGGCCCCAAGGTTTAAGAGTCCCAAAAGGTAACCATCGAATACATAGTTAAACAACAACAATTCTGAAATCAAATCCTAATTATCATTTATTTTGAATTGTCAAGGATGTTATTACTTGGTAGATGCTGGATACACGAATTGTGAAGGGTTCTTAGCTCCATATAGAGGTCATCGTTATCATCTAAAAGAGTGGGGTGCCGCTCAACCAGATAAGCCCGAGGAATATTTCAACATGAAACATGCTAAGGCTAGGAATGTCATAGAAAGAACTTGGGGGCTATTGAAAGGGAGATGGAGTATTCTTCGGAGTCGTTCATTTTTTCCAAGACGAACCCAAGGTCGGATTGTCACCGTATGTGCATTACTTCACAACCTTATCCGCAAACATATGCCAACAGATGATGTGGAGGAAGAGAGTGAAGACGAGGTAGAGGCGGAGGGCGGGGGTGAAGAGGAGGGGATTGAGTACGTCACCCAAGTTAGTATATCAGATGAGTGGACTAATTTCAGAAACACCTTAGCCCAAGATGGATTTGATAGTTGGATTTCTAGTTCTACTTGATGTACTTGAAGTTATTGTCGTTAAATTCTACTTGATGTACTTGAAGCTATTATCGTTGAACTCTATGTATTTTGTTGTTATCATGCGATTGATGTACTTCATGTTGTTGATCAATTGGATTACTATTTGTTATTATCATTGAACTTGATGTACTTGTTGTGTTGTATCAATGAACTTGATGTACTTGGTGTACTTGTTGTGTTATACACTATATTGTGATTAAATTATTTCATATTGGTATCTATACTATTTGAAATTATGAATATGTTTAGGATGAGCAAATCGATTGAAACTGGACGTGGAAAAAACAAGAGGAAGTGGACCTCGGTGGAGGAGGAAACGGTCTTAGATTTTGTGTTGGAGCTGAAAAATGATCCTCGATGGAAATGTGAAGGGGGCTTCAAGAATGGTTTCAATCAGCACTTGGAGGAGAAGCTTGAGATCTTTATTCCAGGAAATGGGTTGAAGGAATCCCAGATTGAATCGAAGTTGAAGTTTTTGAAGGAGAAATACACTGCCATTCTTGAAATGACCAAGTTATCTGGATTTGCTTGGGATGAAACAACCTTTATGATCAACTGTGAGAAGCAATCGTATGAAGACTTTTGTAAGGGAAGGTTTCTTTAAACAAATTATGGGTAGTGACTAGTTTTTTTTATATGAAATTGTTAAGGATTCAAAAATTAATTTGTTGAAAATATTTGTTTTATGTGACTTTTTCCATCTGCATCCTAGGGCTAGAGGCTTATGGAAAATTGCATTTCCATTGTTTAACAAGTTAGATCTTATCTTTGGTCCCGACCGAGCAACCGGTTCCAATACCGAGGATGTTGAGGAAATGGTCGAGAACATGAATGCCGAGTTTGTTGCCCAAGATCCTACAATAGATGGGGAATACTACTCATCTAGTGATGCAGGCTCAAGACCGAAA
The DNA here is from genome assembly GCA_037127255.1 of Persicaria tinctoria. Lineage (NCBI taxonomy): Eukaryota > Viridiplantae > Streptophyta > Magnoliopsida > Caryophyllales > Polygonaceae > Persicaria > Persicaria tinctoria. The sequence continues at coordinate 67,034,790 of JBANSL010000013.1, forward strand.
AGGAGAAATGTGGGTGCAAGTTCTCTTGGGGTGACTCGAAACAATGACCCGATTGCATCTTCCATGGCAAACATCGATGACGGTTTGGCTAAGATCACGGAGCTCATGGAGAGGTCCGACAATCGTGATGAGTTACTGGCTACCCGGCTGAAGATGTTGCTTTCTGAGCTGGCTATGTTACCTGGGATTTCTGAAGATGATGCGATTGATGCTAGTAGAGTTCTTTCGAGGACTCCAACTGAACTTGAGAACTTTTTCAGCTGCCCAAATGATGAGTGGAAGGTGAGGTACGTGCAAAGGATTATTGCCCAGCTTCGCGGTTCTACAGGTGCTAGGCAGGGCTAGAAGTATGGTCTACGAGCAAGGCATTTTTGGCGTCAATGCTTGACAAAGTGTATGCTTTATATACCTATCGAACATGAAAAGCTACTACCATTTGGTTGTTTTTTGGAAAAATTGGGAAACTTATGTTGATAGGTTGTCGGCATAACACTATTGGTACTTGCAATTTCGCATAACATTTGGTATTGATTGTGAATGTTTTTTAATTGAATGTCGTATGAAATTTGGTATTTGAAATCTTTAGAGTAGTTGCTTTCGAATTCATGAATGATGAATGTAACATAACACTTCTTTATCAACTCTGCAAACTCATATCCTGATATCCTGCAATACCAAACAGGGATATCAGATATCAGATATCAGATTTGATACCCATATCCCTGATATCCATATCTGATACCCATATCTGATATCTGATATCAGGATATGGATACCAAACAGGGGCTAAAAAATCCTCAAATACCACAATAGAGAAACAAGATTCAACCACTGTGTAGCCCAACTCTTAATTTCATACACAATCAAAGCATAATTCGAAGCAAAAAGCGGAATCGAACCGGCCTTGTCGGGAATTCGACGCCAGGAAGAAACCCTAACGGATCTCGAACTCAAGGGCATGGGAATCGACTTCGTCACCGGCCTTCTTCAGATCCGCCTCTGCCTCCTACGCTTGTTGTCGCTGCTTCTAGATCTCGAGTTGGACGGCCTGCCCTTCTTCAGATCTGTCTCCTTCTCCGACGCTTGCCGTCGCCGCCTCTGGATCTCGAACTTGAGGGTGTGGAAGATGTACGAAACTAGGGAGAAAGGGGAAGAGGGAGATGTACGAAACTTACCGGGTGCCAGAAACTTGCCGCCGCCAGAGAAGGGAGAAAGGTGAAGAGGGAGGAAGCACTGCACTGGAATGAACTAGGGAAACCAGTAGGAAGAACGGCCACTGAACGCATATAACGCTAAAAGGAGGCAAGGCATCCCATATATAAACCCTAGGGGTAATTTAGGAAATTACCAAATTTGAGCTTTTAGGCTCGGCTCGGGCTCGGCTCGAGCTCGGCTCGGGCTCGGCTCGAGCTCGACACGAGCTTTAAAAACTGTTCAGGCTCGGCTTGTTTTACGGTTTCGAACGAGCCGAGCTCGAGCTTTCGCGAGCCGAGCCCGAGTCGAGCTCGAGCTGTTCGGCTCAGATAACAGCCGTACTCCCTCGCCACCACCACCACTTCCGCCACAGCCACCGACCTCCCCATCGATCAATTGAAGAGGAAAACTAGAGGCGTTTGATTTGGATCGGAGATTATGAGAGCAAAATCAGTCGCCGACCTCCTCATCTCCGCCAAGGTTTGATTTCACCGATCACTTCCTTTTCTGTCTCCAATTCGTCCTTCTATATACAATTCTTTGCTTGTGATTTCCGATTTCGATTCAAATACCTGCTTCCTATTTTTGCCCCAATTTTGCGATTAATCGGGGTTTCGTGTGTCTCAATGCGGAACACTCCCGGTTTCGTCTGAATTAGGGAGTTCGATGGCACCGTTGGATGACATCTGAAAACTAGTTCGAGCAGCTGGCCATCGACGGGTTGCTCCCAAGGTCCCGGTTCGGACAGTGCATTGCGATGAGCGAGAAAGAGTTCGCCGGAGAGATGTACGATGCACTGGCGCGGAGGAGAGGGATAGTGACGGGGATAATAAGCAAGGAGCAACTCAGAGAGTTCTGGGAACAACTCTCTGATCAGAGTTTTGATGCCCGGATTCAGACTTTCTTTGATATGTAAGTCCTTAATATATTTTTGTTCAACAAAAGTTTCTTCGTTTATGATGCTTTATGCTTTTAACTGTGGTCAGATTTTGTTCGGAGAACAAGTTTGTTTGATTTGTACTCCTCATCCTTCAAGAGGGGAGAGTTAACTGTGGCCAGATTTAGCCATGTGTTTAGTTTGCATCTTCTTTCATTTGTAAACCTTGGAAGTGGTCTATGAAATTAGGAACAAACTGATCAAAAAATCTGTCTCAATTTCTAGTGATTTTAATGCACTCATGAATATATTTTGACAGATCAAACTGATGAAAAAATATGTCTGTCTCAATCTCTTAATGTACAGACTGGTGAAGAAGTTTAAAACTAAAGAATGAAAGAAATCATTGATGCAATGTGCATATATTTTAACCGGATGATAGTGAAAGACCTAATCTACTTCTGTGCTGCTATTATTTATTACGTTATCAGTTTGTTCTATTGTATTTTTGATCTGTTTTTTTACTGCTATTTTTTTGTTTGTTGCTGCTGTTGTTGTAGTTGTGAAGCTTAATCTCTCTTTATAATGCTTAATCTTTTTTTTTTTTTCTGATTTTACCGGTGTTGCAAACATCTAGCTGTTGTTGCAAACATCTAGTTGACATCTTCTGGAAATGTTGACATTAAACTTTATCTTTTATTAAATGTTGACATTTAACTTAAATTTTGACATTTAGCCGTTGATGTGCAAAAGCTTTATCTTTTACCATTTCTTTTATTAGAGGATTGTAGAAGTTTGAGTTTATCATCTCATGTAATATGATATCAATTTTGAGAATGATTTTATTTGTAAACTTTATCTTTTATTAAATGTTGACATTTAGCCATTGATGTGCAAAAGCTTTATCTTTTACCATTTCTTTTATTCGAGGATTGTAGAAGTTTGAGCTTCTCATCCCATGTAATATGATATTAATTTTGATAATGATCTTATTTGTAAACTTTATCTTTTATTAAATGTTGACATCTTCTAGAAACTTTAGAAATTGATTAAATGTTGACATCTAGCTGATGATGGGCAAAAGTTTTTATCTTTTACAGTACCGGTTTCTGAATTTTTTTTTCAAGTGGTTCCTGGCCTTGAATGCTATGCTTTTGTTTCTTCCCATTTATATTATTTTATCCTGCTAGTGCTGCAATATTGGCTCTTGCGTTTGTGACAATTCATATACTATAGGATTTTTTTGTCTAATTGGGTACATTTTGAAGTGGGCTTTGTCTATGGGCTTGGATTATGTATAACTTGGTAGTCATTTTCCATTTGGTATTGTTGTAGGAGGAAATCGAGTTTAAAATATAATAAAATATAAATCAAACCGGATTATGCCCACGCAAATGATTACAAGACCTCCTCCTGATGTAGCAACAGGAAATCAGGATCGATCCTCGAGGAAGCGTGTCAGCGGATCCTAGGCAGCGGCAAATCTCACGGATGGTGATCGACCACAGGGTACTCGACCTCGACTAAGTGGTAGTCGACAGTGGGTCAGGCACGACCGATTTTGAGCAACAGAAGATACTGGTGGTGGTCGATGTCGAGTAGGGTGGTTGTAGTCGAGTAAGTCTAGTCGACTTCGGGTTTCTGTAGAGACACAAACAACAGCGATCTGCTTGATCGAGAATCAGTAGTCGACGTTGACCAAGGGGTGGTCGAAGTCGAGTAGGAACAGTAACGTAAATAAAGAACAAAGCTTTTCGGATTCGGAATAAACTATGTGAAAGAAAACTTCCAAGATCGGGGTTTGCAACAACGATAACCAAACATGCATAAGACAAGATAAATAACGATAATCATGCAAATCGCATCGAAGGATCAAGCTTTCGCCTTTTCCAACAATTAGATAACTCTTTCAAGAAACCCTAATTGTATCTACCGATTTTATGTTTATAATCCAAGTTGTTAACATGGATCTCTATTAAATAGGTAATAAACACATAAAAGGTAGTAGATGCTCAAAACATGATAAAGGTCGGATCTTTACGTCAAACACGCGTGGCTATTGCTAGGCTCGTCCCAACCCTAGAAGTAGGTGGACTACTCGCTCTTCATCGCAATTGCAGAAATCATTGATGGAAAAGAAACTTGCATTAATAAACTAAACAGAGCTTACAACCAAAGGAAGCCAATTCCGCTCTCGCTTCACAAAATCAGCCCTATAGGCTCTATTTATAGGCTTCCAATCCTTGCTAATCAAGGAAGGAATATCTATCTACTTTCAAAAGATAAAACTCTACTAGGAAATAAAACTATCTAAATAAGTAAATATCTAAATCTTCATGTGTTGGGAATCTTCTCTCGGAAATATCTCCATCGGACTCGGGATAGAACCTTAACAAGACTCGGACTAGCTCGAAATCGGCCACTGGGGTCAACTCGATATCGAGTAGGCTTACTCGATATCGACCAGCATTTTCCCTGCTTCAACTCAGCAACTCGATTCCGGCCTCCAGGAGCAAAATCGACCAATGTTTACTCAATATCGAGTTGACTTAGTCGATATCGACTTCTTTCTTTCTTCTTCTACTGGGTTGGTCGATTCTGGGACACTGCTCGATTTTTGGCTTGGTCGACTTCGACCAAAGTTGGTCGACGTCGAGTAAAGTTTGCTCGAATCTTGGCTTGTTCTTGCTTTCTCGAGTAGCATCTCCTCATTAGACTCGAGTTGAGTTTCTGGTTTGGTCGACTTCGAGTAAACATGTCAGCTCTCAGCATTTTGCTCTGTTCTTAAAACGCACTTTCCCGAGTCCTCATTCGTCGGATTGACGCATATGAGTATGCGTTGGAAAGCTCTTTTCGAGATCTACAACTCTAATGAAGACATCAAAGCTGATTCAGAACGATGCATGGTGAAAAATGGTGTTTTCTCCGGCTGCGCCATCCTTAGCTTTTTCATGACTTTCTTTTAAGCTCCAAAGTGCGTCCGATTTCTGCGAAATTAAACATAAACTAGTGTAGACTCCATAATTTGGCAAATAAGTGTAAACTACATAGATTCTGTACTATTCTAACCCAAAACATGGACATCAGGTATATAGATACATATTTTTCGTATTGACCAAATATGAAAATGTCTTTATATACCAGGACTATAAAAAATAAATACATTAAAGTCGATCAAATATGAAAATATGTCTTTATATTGACCAAATATGAAAATATCAAAAACAAATACATTAAAGTCCAAGAATCTTGGGCTAGAAAGTTAAAATAGCAAGCATGTTAGCTCAATGGTAGAGCAATGTGCTTATGCGCAAATACGTGGGTTCGAATCCCACATAGGCTAAAATTTATAATAATTCTAGTAATTTACAAAATTTTATAATAAATGTTCAATAATAAGATATATTAGTGCAATTTTTAAATATAAATCCATGTGCGTATCATTTCCATAAGGTTGTTTAAGCAAATATAATATAAATATTATATTTGCACAACATAAAGTTATATTTGCATATCATAATTATATATTTGCATATCATCAGTTTATAATTGCATATCATACTTTTACTTTTTTATATTTGCATAATATAATCATACATTTTCACAACATCAATTTGTATTTCCCCAACTTATTTTTATTTACTAAAAATTAAAATCTAAGTATTAGTTATCAATAATCTTATATATGTACAACGTGAATTAATTTATGCATATTTTAATCTTATATTTGCATATCATCAATTTATAATTGCATATCACAGTTTTACATTTGCACAACATCAATTTATATTTACATATTATAATCATACATTTGCACAACATAAATTTGTATTTTCCTAACTTATTTTTATTTATTAAAAATTAAAATGTAAGTATTAGATATCAATAATCTTATATTTGCACAACGTGAATTAATTTATGCATATTTTAATCTTATATTTGCATATCATCAATTTATATTTGCATATCATACTTTTACAATTTGCACAACATCAATTTATAAGATGCAAAAAATATTGATGTAAGATGAAAGAAAATACTGATGAGACAACAAAATATAAAAATTGTTCAAATTAAAATATAAAAGTCTTGTTTATCTTAATGTTATGTTATAATATAATTAAAAGCCTTTTAGCTCAATGGTAGAGCGATGTGCTTATGCGCAAATACGTGGGTTCGAATCCCGCATAGGCTAAAGTTTATAATAATTCTAGTAATTTATAAACTTTTCTAATAAATGTTCAATAATAAGATATATTAGTGCAATTTTAAAATATAAATGCATTACTAAATGTTCAATAATAATATATATTAGCGTCGACAGTATCGATATCGGCGTCAGCCGACATCTCCAATGTCAGCGTCAGCATCTCTGATGTTGACGTCAACAAAATCAAGGTTAGTGTCAGCATCTCCGATGTTGGCGTCAGCAACGTCGGCATCTCGGATGTCGGCGTTAGCAATGTCAACGTCAGTGCTAACACGAAAAAAAAAAGTGTTGACACGAAAAAAAGCATCCCTAACGTCGGCGTCAAAAGCATCGATGTCGGTGTCAGCCGACATCTCCGATGTCAGCGTCAGCAGCTCAACATCTTCGATGTTGACGTCAGCAACATCAACATCAGTGTCAACATCTCCGATGTCAACGTTAGCATCTCCGATGTCGGCATCAACAACATCAGCGTCAGTGTCAGCATCTCCGATGTCGGCGTCAACAATGTTAGCATCTCAGATGTCGGCGTCAGCAATGTCAGCGTTAGTGCTAACACGCAAAAAAGAACCGTTGACACTAAAAAAGCATCATCGACGTCGGCGTCAACAGCGTCCGCAACATCGATGTCAGCGTCAGCCGACATTTCTCATGCCAGAGTCAGCATCTCGGATGTCGGCGTCAGCAATGTCAGCGTCAGTATCAGCTTCTTCGATGTCGGCGTCAGCAATATTGACATTTTAGCTTAAATGTTGACATTTAGTCGTTGATAGGCAAAAGCTTTATCTTTTACCATTTCTTTTATTAGATAATTATAGAAGTTTGATATTCTCATCTGAAATAATATGATATCAATTTTGGGAATAACCTTATTTGTAAACTTTATCTTTTATTAAATGTTGACATTTAGCTTAAACGTTGAAATTTAGTCGTTGATGTGCAAAAGTTTTATATTTTACTATTTCTTTTATTAGATGATTATAGAAGTTTGGTATTCTCATCTCATGTAATATGATATAAATTTTGGGAATGATCTTATTTGTAAACTTTATCTTTTATTAAATGTTAACATTTAACTTAAATGTTGACATTTAGCCGTTGATATGCAAAAGCTTTATCTTTTACCATTTCTTTTATTAGATAATTATAGAAGTTTGATATTCTCATCTCATGTAATATGATCTTATTTGTAAACTTTATTTTTATTAAATGTTGACATTTAGCTTAAAAGTTGACATTTAGCTTAAATGCTGACATTTATCTTAAATGTTTACATTTAGCTTAAATGTTGACATTTATCTTAAATGTTGACATTTAGCTTAAATGTTGACATTTAGCTTAAATGTTTACATTTAGCTGGTTATGTGCAAAAGCTTTATCTTTTACCATTTCTTTTATTAGATGATTATAGAAGTTTGATATTCTCATCTCATGTAATATGATATCAATTTTGGGAATGATCTTATTTGTAAACTTTATCTTTTAATAAATGTTGACATTTAGCTTAAATGTTAACATTTAGCCGTTGATGTGTAACAGCTTTACCTTTTACCATTTTTTTTATTAGATGATTGTAAAAGTTTGAGCTTATCATCTCATGTAATATGATATCAATTTTGAGAATGATCTTATTTGTAAACTTTATCTTTTATTAAATGTTGACATTTAGCTTAAATGTTGACATTTAGCCGTTGATGTGCAAAAGCTTTATCTTTTACCATTTCTTTTATTAGATGATTATAGAATTTTGATATTCTCATCTCATGTAATATGATATAAATTTTTGGAATGATCTTATTTGTAAACTTTATCTTTTATTAAATGTTGACATTTAGCTTAAATGTTGACATTTAGTCGTTGATGTGCAAAAACTTTATCTTTTACCATTTCGTTTATTAGATGATTATAGAAGTTTGATATTCTCATATGATGTAATATGATATCAATTTTGACAATGATCTTATTCGTAAACTTTATCTTTTATTAAATGTTGACATTTTGCCGTTGATGTGCAAAAACTTTATCTTTTACCATTTATTTTATTAGAGGATTGTAGAAGTTTGAGCTTATCATCTCATGTAATATGATATCAATTTTGAGAATGATCTTATTTGTAAACTTTATCTTTTATTAAATGTTGACATTTAGCTTAAATGTTGACATTGAGTTGTTGATGTGCAAAAGCTTTATCTTTTACTATTTCATTTATTAGATGATTATAGAAGTTTGATATTCTCATCTTATGTAATATGATATTAATTTTGGGAATGATCTTATTTGTAAACTTTATATTTTAATAAATGTTGACATTTAGCTTAAATGTTGACATTTAGCTTAAATGTTGACATTTAGCTTAAATGTTGACATTTAGCTTAAATGTTGACATTTAGCCGTTGATATGCAAAAGCTTTATCTTTTACTATTTCTTTTATTGGGGGATTGTAGAAGTTTAAGCTTATTATCTCATGTAATATGATATCAATTTTGAGAATGATCTTATTTATAAATTTTATCTTCTATTAAATGTTGACATTTAGCTTAAATGTTGGCATTTAGCTTAAATGTTGACATTAAATGTTGACATTTAGCTTAAATGTTAGCATTTAGCTTTAATGTTGACATTTAGCTTAAATGTTGACATTTAGCCGTTGGTGTGCAAAAACCTTATCTTTAACCATTTCTTTTATTAGAGGATTGTAGAAGTTTGAGCTTCTCATCTCATGTAATATGATATCAATTTTGAGAATGATCTTATTTGTAAACTTTATCTTTTATTAAATGTTGACATTTAGCTTAAATGTTGAAATTTAGCCGTTGATGTGCAAAAGTTTTATCTTTTACCATTTCTCTTATTAGAGTATTGTAGAAGTTTGAGCTTATCAGCGCCAGTATCTCCGATGTCGGCATCAGCGTCAGCCAAAATGAGCGTCAGCATCTCCGATGTCGGCGTGAGCCGACATCAACGTCAGCAACATTAGTGTCAACAACGTCAACGTCTTTGATGTTGACGTCGGCAAAATCAACATTAGTGTAAGCCATCTCCGATGTCAACGTTAGTAGTGTTAGAATCTTCGATGATTACGTCAGCAACGTTAGCATCAATGTCAGCATCTTCGATGTCGGCATTAGTAATGTCAACGTCAGTGCTGTTGACACGGAAAAAAACATCTTCAACGTCGGCGTCAGCATCTCCGATGTCAATGTCAATGGTGTCAGGAATGTCCGTGTCAACAACATCTCCGATGTCGGCTTCAGTCAACATCTCCGATGTCAGCGTCAGCATCATCAGCATCTCGAATGTCGGCGTCGACAATGTCAGCGTCAGTGCTAACACGAAAAAAAAAAGTGTTGACACGAAAAAAAAGCATCCCTAATGTCGGCGTCAGCAGCTTCGGCAACATCGATGTCGACGCCAACCGACATCTCCGATGTCAGCGTCAGCATCTCCGATGTTGACGTCGGCAACGTAAGTGTCAGCATCTCCGATGTCGGTATCAGCAATGTCAACGTTAGTGCTTCTAACATGGAAAAAAAGCATATTCGACGTTGGCGTCAACCGACATTAGCGCCAGCATCTCCGATGTCGGCATCAGCAAACATCAGCGTCAGCCAACATGAGCGTCAGCATCTCCGATGTCGGCGTCAGCCGACATCAGCATCAGCGCTGACACGAAAAATGTTAGTGGTGTTCGCAATGTTATTGGTGACAGTGTCAGCAGTGTCAACAATGTCAGTGCTTACACGAAAAAAAAAAGCGTTGACACACAAAAAAGCATCTTCAATGACGGAGTCAACAGCGTCAACATATCTGATGTTGACGTCAGCAAAATCAAAATCAGTGTCAGCATCTCCGATGTCAACGTTAGGAGTGTCAGCATCTTCGATTATGACGTCAGCAACGTTAGCATCAATGTCGGCATCAGCAATGTCAACGTCAGTGCCGCTGACATGGAAAAAAGCATCTTCAACTTCGACGTCAGCATCTCCGATGTCAGTGTCAACGGTGTCAGGAATGTCGATGTCAACAACATCTCCGATGTCAGCGTTAGCAGCATCAGCATCTCGAATGTCGGCGTCGACAATATCAGCGTCAGCAGCAAGCAAACAATTTCGGGCGACAAACTGACTACTTACAGTTTAACTATTATAAAATAAAAATTGTTGATAAATTGATTACTGACATTTTAACTATTATCGAAATTATTCTGCTGATAAATTTACAACTATCCTTTTAACTATTATTGAAATTTTTCTGCTCAAAATTTACTGACATTAACTTTTATTGAAATAAATTGACAACACTTTATTAAATTCCTCATTAACGTTGCACCGTAGGAACACCGTAAACAATTAAACTCTATTAAGAGTAAACAATAATCACAACTCCCATGAAATTTTTGAAAAAGAAGGGGTGTTTACTCAAATGTTCATATTTTCATTATTTATTAGCATTTTATCCACCAACGTATCCATATAAATGTCCACTGCGTTGCTGAAACTTGCTGTAACCGGAGTTGCTAACGCCGACGTTGCTCAAATCAAAGTTACTGAAACCGGAGTGATGAAACAACAGTTGCTGATGCCGACATTGTTAAAACCGGCGTTCCTTAATCACTGAATTTTAAATTTTTACCCAATTTCTGCTGCAATTAAATTGAATAGAAGAAAAGGCTAAAGCTCAAACAAGAACCACAATCTGCTCAAGCGCAAGCTCAAGGACGGACCTCAATTTTCCCCATTTCAACAATTACAATAAGTACTTTAAGCAAATTAAGAGATTTCAGCAATTATAACAATTATTTTTTTCATTCCAATCAACCAAACGATGAAAATCAATACGAAAAAATTGTGAAGGAATAAAATGGTCAGAAGACTCCAAAACTTGAAGAAACGATTAATGTAAATGCATCACACCACATTTTCCAGAAACCCTAACTAAGACCAAATTTGGCTCACTTGTCTACTCTTGATTCAATTATACCGAATCAACAAACGAAACGAAATCCTCCTCCGCCTGATATGCTTTCATCGAAACAGTTGATCGCTTTCAGCCCTAAGTTCCATCGAAAACGGAAATTAATAGAATATAAAATCAGTGAGAAGGGCGAGAGAAGTAAAGAACAATACTAGGTGTGGACAGAAAAGGGGGAGGTTTTCAGCGGTAGGTAGTGAGGCTTGAGTGGTTGCACAACTAGATGAGATATTCAAATCGATGAGAAACTGGTGATCAAAAATCAACAAGCGAAGCAGCGCCAACATGGCTGACTTTATTAATTGTTTCGAGAGTTTCACTTCCTCGCAAGGACTTGTGGCTACGGGGCTTGAGATCCTCGTCGATGATTACACCACCTGCTGATGACGAGGCCACCACTGCACCACCAGCGCTCAACGATGCCGCCTCCATCTCAGATCCAAGCTTTACAGATGCAGAAACGCGTGGTGACGATGGCGAGAGAGGAAGAGAGTGAAGGTCGGAGGCTTCGATGTGGCGAGAAGAAGACATCGATCTCATGTTGCAGATATGAGATCGTCGTGATCTCCGCTTCTCCTAGGCAACATTTGGATCTACGATTCCTCTGGCTATGGCAGCATTTGGATTGATCGAGGAACTAAAACCATTTGTGATTCCAAGCTCTGGATATGGCGATGGCTGCATCTGGATATTGAAGGAGATGAGTTGTGAGGTCAACAAGAAGATCTGAACATCCCCTTAGGGAAACTGAAATCCCACTAGGGGGTTATAGAAGCTGACAAGGAGCTAAGGGTAGACACACAACTGATCGGGCCAACGACGCAGACACCTTCGAGCAGGAGATGAAGCAGTCGCTGGCCGAACCTCCCACACCGAAAGGGGCGATGGAGAGGAAACAGGTGAGGGAAGGAGGACAGGCAAAGGGACGCCGAAGCACCACAACACCCAACTCGACCACCGGTTGTAAGAAACCCCTGAAGAGACGACTAGAAACAGGGAATTGAGGAACCACCGGCGCCGACGCTGGAGGAGCCAACCCATAACCCCTCATTCGGAAATCGAAGGACTACAGGGAAGGGGAGAGGAGTATGAGGGGGCGGGGGGAAAGAGGCCCCAAGAACCGATGGGGCGAGGCCAGTCGCCACCAAAAGCGGCGCCGGGAGAATCGAAATCAATCCACCCAGGACGGAAAGCACCAAAGAGGGGGAGAGGAGAATGTGGGCGAGGGGATTGCGACCAATACGGGAAAGGGCCAATCACCACCAAGGGGTGCAAGAACGCCGACACGTGGACAAATTGGACCCAACGCCACCACAGAGAGCCAAGCGGATAGGATGGAGAAGGACCCGTCGACCTAGGTCCAGCAAGGCTGGTTTCAAGGCCTCCGATGAGGTTTAGATGCCTCCGAAGAGGTGGTAGTAGCCTCCGAAGAGGAGTTTATAGCCTCCGAAGAGGGTTCCGATCCAACCGCTCGGACCGGGAGAAACCGAACTGAGGTTGTCGGGGTGTTAACCGATGATGGTGCAACAACCAGTTGTTCTTGCCCCAAAGGAATTATTCCGAGCCTCTGAGAAAGAGAGCAGATATAATTAACATAGGGATTAATAATGATACTTGATTTCTTTTTTCATAGAGGTTTGTTCTTGTTCTTGTTGATGGTGGAAAACTGGTGATGAAGGTTGAGTTTGGTGGATTCCTCCTCTCTCTAGATTTTAGAGAGAAAGCGTTTTTTTTTAAATATCTCTCAATCAATCACGATAAGAGGAGAGACGTAAGTAAATTCAAGATTTTACACCTACATTTGTATTCACTAACTTCCAAGCACAGTCGATTGTCGTAATGTAAACCTACAAGGCCACTGTGCCACTTAAAAACTTCTCTTTCCTCTATCCAATCTTAAATTGTCATAAAACTAAATATAATTAATATTTTTAACAATTTCATACACAAGTATTATATTATAACAAAATTTAGTATTTTATAGATATTTTAAAATAAAAAATACAAAAATGCTAAAAGATCATGCTAGCATTTATTTTGGTACAGATGAAGTATATTAACGTGATCGATCTTTGACAATTGATTGGGTTTTTTTTTAAATGAGGAAATATTAATTATAAGATAAAATATTGCAATAAATTGATATTTGTAAATTATTGACAGAAAAATATAATAGTCGTTTGCAAATTAACTATTTACTTAAATAAATATAGATACGTTTCAAGGAGAGCTGGTTTCTCCAATACTATTAGTACTTACTAGTGTAATACCAAGGCACGGGAGCTTGATCCATCTCTATTTGAACATCATTTTATATATCTATATAATACTATATTGATATATATATATATATATATATATATATATATATATATATACGTGTTTACAACAAAAATATGTATAAAATATTTTTTTATAATTTATAAATTAGTTGGAAAGAGATACGATACAAATTTTGAAAATGATTTAATAAGGTACAATAGTAATAATACTCAAACACACCATCTAATATAATTTGAAATAAATATATAATTATTATCATTAGCATAGATCTAAAAAAGTAAAATATAAGCTCCCGTACAAATATTAAAAAATCATAAGCACATGATTGTGTGAATAATTTTGAAGTTAAATATATAGATGTACATAACTTATTGACTATTTTCATGAGAAAGATGGTTAGAAAGATAGAAAAATTAATAGTGAAAATAAAGGTAAGATGATAAAAAAAAAGATCCTTAAAGGTAGAAAAGTGATCTAAGAAGCCTCATCCAAGATGTAAAATAAGCATTAGTAATGCTTGTGAGTCTTAAAATATTATTTATTTTTCGATAGTCATTTAAGATGTCTAAAATAATTAAATTATAAAATAACACTTATTTGGCTCTAATTGATTTTTATAATTAATTTTTTAAATCGAATATTTACAAATTGATTATTACATGTTCGTTGTATGTAAACATTGTGGGGAATATTGCAATCCGTTAAAAATGATAAATCAACAATTTCAATATCCAAGAATAAAATAAGTCAAGAATTGACGAATGTTCAATGTACGTAGACGATTAAAATAGATCACAAATTGACATACAACATATCAAATTAAATAATATTTTAGTATAAAAATAGGAAACAAATATGTTTAAAATAGGAAACTGATATTTTAAAATTTCAACAATAATATTGACCAATAAGAAAATACCATTTGAATAAAAAAATTCAAGTTTAATTGTGAGTGTGACACATCAGCAATATAACCGAAAAGAGATTGCAATCGGGAAAAAAATGGAAACATGTCTCAATATTTACGACAATATAACCGAAAATAAAAAAGGGAATGGATTCAAATCATATTTAAAATAGGAAAAAAATATTTTAAAGTTTCCATAATAATATTGACCAATAAGAAAATCTCATTTGAATAAAAAATTCAACTTTAATTGTGGGCGTGGCACGTCAGTAAAATGCTAGCAGAATTAGTAATATTAATAGATAGATAGATAGATAGATAATAGATAATAGATAGATATATAATAGATATATTGCAATCGGAAAAAAAAATGGAAACATGTCTCAATATTTACGGCAATATAACCGAAAATAAAAAAAGGAATGGATTCAAATCATATTTAAAATAGGAAACAAATATTTTAAAGTTTCCATAATAATATTGACCAATAAGAAAATCTCATTTGAATAAAAAATTCAACTTTAATTGTGGGCGTGACACGTCAGCAAAATGCTAGCAGAATTATTAATATTAATAGAAGATTAATAGATAGATAATAGATAGTATATTGCAATCGGAAAAAAAAAAATGGAACATGTCTCAATATTTACGGCAATATAACCGAAAATAAAAAAAAGGAATTGATTCAAATCATATTTAAAATAGGAAACAAATATTTTAAAGTTTCCATAATAATATTAACCAATAAGAAAATCTCAATTGAATAAAAAATTCAACTTTAATTGTGGGCGTAACACGTCAGCAAAATGCTAGCAGAATTACTAATATTAATAGATAGATGAAAACCCTCTAATAACAAAGTAGTCCTATGAGATGAAAACCACTATCTCTTTTTGTCTTTACGAGGATTTTCAAACTTATCTATATTTTTTTTATAGATTGATTTTGGCCATTATCAAATATACCATATGAATGCGATTACGCGAACTATCTTAGGTTATCTCCATCTAGATAAACCACTCTAAATCCAAACTTCTAATCCTACTTACAACTCAATAAAACCATAACAAACAAGCTTAAGTCCTTACCAATGATAATCGGTTTTGTTATCTGCACGGTTAATTTGTTCTCACCATACGCACAATGCGAGACCTGATCTCCAGATTTGGCATCTCATTTGCCGACACTGGAAGCTGGAGCTGGTAAAGTGGTTGCCGACACCGAAAGTTGGAGTCAATAAAGTGGTTCCCCATCATCTCGGTTCACTGTACAAGGGGAGAGGTTAAAGATTCCCCGCCATTTCCGCTGCTCGCTCTGCACACCTAACCGCAGTATGAGATTCCTCGTCCCATCAGTGTCACCTTTTTAGGTTGCTAGTTTGAGATTCCCGGGTGACAAGACTTGCCGGATCTGGAAGCCGAGGCCGGTAAAATTGTTGCCGATATCGGAAGCGAGCTGGTGAAGTGTATGCCGGATTCGGAGGACGGGTTCAACGCCGTGCGAATGACGATAAATTTACCGTCCGAATAACAACCGCCATGATAATACACGAAAAAACACAAAAACAACAGCTTTAAGCATGGCACGAAACCCATGTATCTGGGCAGTCCTTCGTGATCTTCAATCTTTTTCTTCAAAGCTTCTAAATTCTTTGAATTTTTCAATCAATAATCACCAATTTTCTGCATACAATTTCTCCTTCCTCAATACTATATTTTAATTTATAAATATTAAAAATTCAACCAAGTACTTTTCTCAATTATCACGAATTACAATTTCTATAAAGTTATTTCCTGAGAAGTAACTTCATAAGATTTAAATTTCCCATATTTAACCAAATGAGTCCCTATAAGGGAAAAATCTGCCAAATTTGGATTAATTTTTTTGAAATTTTGCTTATAATTTATATATGCCTTTTGTAAAAATGATGTAGTTCATAACTCCCAATGTAACATCTTGTAATTTAAAAACTAATTAAATCAACCAACCATCAATATATCAATATCTAATACATATTAAATTGGAAGTTTTTTTTTTATCTTAGGTAGCACTCTCTCCTTAATTCTTTAATTATAAATAAAAATTAATAAACAAATATATCCTTCTGATTGGATTTCATAATGGTAAAAGTGCAACTGTTAAAGTTTACTTCTATAAATTAAAAAAATATCTTTCTATCTAAAATTATCTATCTATCTATCTATTATCTATTAATATTACTAATTCTGCTAGCATTTTGCTGACATGTCACGTACACAATTAAAGTTAATTTTTTATTCAAATGATTTTTTCTTATTGGTCAATATTATTGTTAAAATTTTAAAATATCTGTTTCCAATTTTAAATATATTTCTTTCCTATTTTAAATATATTTTTTTAGACTTTTTTCCTTTATCACCCCTTTTTTGGTAGTTTGCCTTTGGCTTGAGGAAAGAAATCTGGATTAAAGTTTTTAATTTATGTTCTTTTATTCTAATTTTAGATAACCTTCACAAATTAAAAATATTTATTCATCGAATCTCTCCAATCAATTCAAACAACATGTTAGTTTTTCATCTTCTTTTAATTTGATTTCATTATTATGCATTATATATCAACGTTTTTATTTTTAGCGTTAGTTTTTAATTTATGTTCTTTTAATTTTGTTCTATATTATTTTCGTTTTTATTTTGATGTAAGTAACTTTTCTGTTTTAATTATCATAACCCTTTATAATCTTCCACCCTCAATGTGCTTGAAAACCCCATACATGTTCTTATGATTGTACCTAACCCAAATAACCCGAAGAACTTGATTGATATTTTCTTACAGCCATTGATTGAAGAATTAATGTTGTTGTGGAGACAAGAAGTGCAATGTTAGTTTTTAATTTATGTTCTTTTAATTTCGTTCTATATTATTATCGTTTTTATTTTGATGTAAGTAACTTTTCAGTTTTTTAATTATATGACAACTTATATTGTCTTTTTTAGTTTTATCTTAATGACAACAATTATATATGTATTTCAAATTATATTAAGTGGTGTATTTGAGTTTTATTACTACTTAACCCTACTAAATTATTTTCAGATTTATATGGTACGTAGTATCTCTTTGCAACTAATTTATAAATTAAAAAAATATCTTATACATACTTTGTTGTGAACAAGTATATATTAATATAGTATTAAATAAATATATAGAGTGATTTTCAAATTGAAATGGATCAAAATCCCGTGCCTTGAGGTGCACTACACTTGTATCTAGATAAAAGAATAACCATGTAAATATCTATTTTTAAATTATAATTACAATTCTATAGAGATGTAACAAAATCCTTCTATAAATTCAAAATTTCCTTCTTTTTTTTATTATCTACCTATCTTCTCTTTTGTTAAACCATAGGATTAACAAGTTTTTATATTAATTTTTACTTGTTTATAAGGAGTTGGGACTTGGGATGCATCTTTTAACAGAGTTTAAGTTAATGTATAGAAATTCATTCTATATTTATAAATCAATTTTTTTTTCTTTTTTTTTTTCCTATAGGAGAGGGCTCTCACACCAAACCCATATATATATATATATATATATATATATATATATATATATATATATATATATATATATATATATATATATATATATATATATATATATATATATATATATTCAACAACCTGTACTTTCTTAATTGAAATGAATGTACACTTTTTTGTGTGGGAGTGGTTGATCACTTGTTTGACTAAAGTGTACGTATATGGCTGTAAATCATTCCTTTTCATTAAAAAAACTTAATTATAAAGTAAATTAAATCAACATGTAATAAAAGGCCAAAGAATGGTTTACATTTGTCTCTCTCAACACGTACATATATAGTGACTCATTAGGTGATTAATCAATGTCTCTCTCAATCACGAGAAGAGGAGAGTCGTAAGAAAATTCAAGATTTTACACCTACATTATTTGTCGTGCCTATTATTCACTAACTTCAACATTTTGGTCTCAATGATGTTGATAATCAACCACCCTTGCTTATAAAATATTATGAAATATTGAGATTGGATCATATGAGATTATGAGAATGAATAATCATATGTGGAGAAAAAAATGTAGGTGTAAAATATATTTACCATATGAAAAAATAATATAAACTTTATTAAAATACTAATTCATTTATTAATTATTATTGAATTATACTTCCTCCGCTAAAAAAATATAAGTGTATTAATTTTTTTGGGTTGTCCCTATATATAAGAATCTAGATTAGAAATCAAGATTCTGTGTAACAGCTTCCATGGAGGAGAAAAGAGAGAGAATGGGAGAGATGAGTTTTGGAACAGAAAAGTGTAACAAACTTTTGTTTCATTCAATTGATTTCTCCCGATCCTGAAGTTCAGTATTTATACAATTCACACACATTGGATTCTTAGGCTATTTACCAAACCCTTATATGCTCTATATTCCCCCCTCAAACTGAGCTTGTGAAGCAAACTAAGCCCAGTTTGGAACACAGATTGGAGTGCTGGTCAGCCCCCAAGGGTTTGGTAAAAACGTATGCAAGTTGCAGGTGATAATGCACATTTCTAATGGGCATTATAGGATAATTTAGATGCATTTGCATTATAGAATATGCATGTTTAGTGTCAATTTAGATTAAACTCTTTTCGTGGAAAAGTTCGGAATCTACGCTATTTCGGTTGAATTGTGCAGAATCGTAAATCCGACATGGTGGAAAGCAAGGAAACATTGTTAAACATGGCCAGGTGAAGTCAAGAAATCAAGCTAAGAAGAGAAATAAAGAAGGAAAGAAAGAACAAGGGAAGAACGATGAAGAATTAAGTCTCTGGGCATATTTCGCTACTAGCGGGATTTCACTCGCTGCCAGCGAGTGGAACCAGAATCATGAAGCCCGGCAAGACAGCGAGAGAGCCAGCGAGAGAGGAAGAGCGAGCAGCGGTGTCCGCTGCTAGCGCCTAGTCCCGCTGCAGCGAGACGTTCGCTGCCGCGGAAAAATCCGCTGCCAGCGAGAATCACCAGGACGACGAAGCTTCGGCTACTCGCGGCTGCGGAAGGAAGAACTCGCCCCAGCGATTTTGAGCTCTCGCGGAAGCGGAAGGCCCAGCTCGCGGCAGCGGGACCAGCTACTCGCGGAAGTGGAAGGAAGGGACCATGGAGGCTTGAGAGAATTCTAAGGCATGAGGATTCGCTGACAGCGAGTGTGGTAGCGAGGTGGTAGCGAAAATCCAACAGTAGCTTGTTTGAGGCCATTCGCTGCTAGCGGAAATTTCTTGCTGCCAGCGGAATCCGACGCTGAATTAATTTAGGAAAGTCTATCTTTTATCTAGTTTGTTTAGGAAGTTTCTATCTTTTATCTACCTTTTATGGAAGACATTAGGCTTATAAATAGGATGTTCTAGGGTTAGTTTAATTAAGTTTTCAATTAATTTTCAAGTAGAGAAATCACCATTGAAGAGAAGAAAGCTTAGGTAAGCCATGTTTGGCTAATTTTGTAGTTTTCGCCTACACTTTCGAGACTTGGTTGGTGCTTTGTGAGTTTCTAATTTAAGTTATTTTTCCTCTTTAATTCTTTCAACTTCTTTGTGTGATATTGATTATGTTATTGATGTTATCTTGATTCGCGACCTTGATAATATTGATTTCATGCTAGGATTTAATACTTTCGTATTTGTGTTATTTCCGTAGTAGCACGCATAAGATTGTGGATTCCGTGTTTGAAGCATGACTATGTAGGGAGTTGACATATATCTTAAACATTGATTTACCGTGTTTAATTGGTGTTATTTATATGCTCAAGTTCTTGGGACTATTTGCTATCTCTTTGTTAAATCTTGACCGTGTTAGGGTTGCATTGAGGTGTAAGGGATTAATTGGACTCGTAGGACTTTTAATCTACTTAAACCAAGACGAGAGGAATTCGTAGGAAACGATAATAACTTGAAAAGGATTCGATGATCAATAAAACCAACCAAAGTCGAGAACTTGTAGGTGGAAACGCTTTTCTTCTATCCTTTATTTGCTTTTTTCAATATTATTTTCTTTTATTTTCATTCATAAAAATCGTTTCTTTTATATTGATAAATACACAATATTTAGAAATACTTGATTCTCTAGGGTTCGACCCCTTACTTGCATACTATACTAGTTTGTTTGTTTGAGATTTATTTTTGGCGAGGGAAATCAACGACTTTCCCTCCGTCAAAATTGGCGCCGTTGCCGGGGAATCAAGTTTATTTCTTTGTTTTGTGTATTTATTAATTTTTTTATATATATATAACCCCGTCGTGGACCTATCTTACGGTTCACAACATCTCGTTTCTAATTGTTTGCAATGGAGTTGGGGTTATGGCAATACCAGGGAGAATACTTTCACCATTACCTCGCAAGAGTGCAAGATTTAGTGGACGACCGTGCTTCACGGGGTATCCAAGATAATTTGAAAGAACAAGTACTTTGCGTTCAAGATGGCATGCTGCCCGAGATACGAGAATTCGCCCAATCATTGAAAGATGAAGGATTGTACGGTTTGGATTGGTCGGAATTGTGGGATCTTTTCCTTTGCGTGGGTGACATGGCGAAGGTGGAAGAAGACTACAAGTTGGCGTCCATGCCCTTACCTTTCAAACCAATGGCGGGCGAAAGACATGAGGGAAGCCAAGACGCAAGCTCCAATGGTTCAATCGAAGATGGAGAAGGGAGCCCGATGACCCTTGACATGGAGTCTCATGAGTGCACGCATGAGGAACCATGTATTTTGGCACCTACTCCACCTATAGAAATCATCCCCAACTCATCCATTAAGGAACCAAGTCAAGAGCCGATTTCTGTGGCTCTCGAGCAAGGTAATGATATTTCTTACACTTTTGTGGATTTTGGTGAATATGTAGATCCTTGGGAGCATTACTTCTATAAGCCACCATCGGAACTATGTTGGTGGTACTACATACCCTCGCCGGGAAGTCACGCTCGAGCATATGAAGAGTTAGAGACCTTCTTTAACATCACATCATTTGACTTCGGCTTCTTCATATGTGGTGCTCGCCTACCTAGATGGTGTGCACCGGAGTTTGATTTGCTAAAGAGGGCATTGGCGATGTCCGAGTGAATTTTGAACACATGGACGAATAAACCGTCGAGTCTATGACGATAAACAAGGACGCTTCTCGGGAGGCAACCCGAGGTAAGTTTTCCTAAATTAGTTATTTCAATTCATAATTAGTTAATTAGTTTTAGTTTATCTATTTATCTAATTAGGTTAGAAACTTCCTTATCAAATTAGATAGATTTTTTTCGGAATAGTTTGGAGATAACCTCGTAGGGACAAGAGAGAAGTCGGAAAAAGGATGTACTGGCCTGTTTTCGCCGACAGCGAAAATTGTCGCTGCCAGCGAGAGAAACCAGCGCCAACCATGGAGCTTCGGAGCATAGCGGCCCCATTCGCTGCCAGCGAACCCAGACCCGCTGGCAGCGAGCTATGCCATATCCCGAAGCCACCCAGATTTCCAAAAAAAAAAAAAAAAAAAAGAATAAAATATTGGAGATTCCTTTTTACCCCTTTTTACCCACTTACCCTTTTAACCACTTTCCTTTTTACCCATTTTTTATATTCATCTCCCCACTTTCCATTTTTACCATCTTCTTCCTCCTTCCAAAAACCCCCTACACCTCCATTGGAGCACCTCCAAGCTTCTCACCTCCATAGCCACCTCATCATCTCTGCCACCCCGAAATCAAATTCCGGCACCGGATTCCGACTTTCGACGAGCCGATCTACACAACCACACCACATTCACCACATTCCGACCACCCATCAACCACCACATAACCACACAATCACCCAAATCCCTTTTATTCTTCCGCCACTGCATAGATCGGGTCAAGTTGGGAAACTTTCGTGAAGGAATTTTTGAATTCCGACGTCCGAACAACGACGCCAGAGTTTCGGAAGCTCCGACTCGCTCCCGCAGAATAGGAGCCGCCACCAGAGCCACCACCAACGACACTGCAGAGCCGCCGAGCCCGAAAGCTGATCCAAGTCGCTGCAGCGAAATCCCACTCGCTGCCAGCGAGTCTCACCCATCACGCAGCAAGTCCGGAGCTCATCGGTGTACCCCAGTCGCTGCCGCGAGCTACTTCGCTGCCAGCGAGTCACCTCACCTCCGTGCGCAGAGCCCTCGACCTGACTCGAGTCGCTGCCAGCGGGATTCCATTCCCTGCCAGCGAAAATCCTGCAGTGAGTCGACTTCTTTGTGAGTTCTCGATCTTCATCCTTTGATTTTAATTGTTATGGCTTCTCCTCCAATGATTAGACCTAGGGGATCGAGTAGAGCTCAAAGGGCTAAGTGGGACGATCTTGAGCCTCGTCGTTATATTTCGACGAAATTCTTTGATATCATCACATTGAGATTGTTGGGACTTGAGGAGAGTGTACGGACCTTTATGGGTATTGGAGACATTGATGGTTTGGTAGACAAGTGTGTCCGCACTTATCCGGATTTGGTTAGGGAATTTTTGGCGACTTATACAATGGCTAGTGAGGATGGCTTTACCTTTCGATTGGGTGGGGCGAATAGAGCTATGACCTTTGAAGATTTGAAAAATATGTTAGGGATCACGAGCAATCCCACCGCCCATTGGTATGAATTGCCTCGTAGCTCCATCCCTCAACAACGATGGTTGCAAGTCACACAAAAGGTCATGACTTCCGGCAATGACTACAAATCTAGCATTGTCCACCCATCCCTTAGACTTTGCCATAAGGTCTTGAACAACACCTTTTTTGGGCATGCCGAGATAAACAAGGTTTCAAAAGGGAGTTGGGCATGGATGACTTGCTTATTGCCAACGGCACGAGAAACTCCGGATAGGGTTGAGCTTTTCTTTGCCACTTGTGGCGAGGCTATTAAGAAGCATTCAAGGAAGGAAGAGGTGAAGATTGGCTTTGGAGGATTAATTACTTTGATTGCATTGGAGCTCGACATTGATTTGAATGCCTATGTCCCTTGCGCGGACAGCTATAGGCTTAATTTGGTTTCTCTAAAAAAAGCTAGCATAGTGAGGGAGAATGATGATGGGCGGAGCTACATTTGGTATGCCGGGGTCAATAGGTCCCACACTTTGATACTCCCTCGCCCACTACCCACCGGTCCCTCCCCCGCCGATTTATATATTCCACCCGACGCCTTACCTTTGGGGCCACCTCCGGTAGCCAACGAAGGGGACGCTTATGAGGAACCCACGGAGATGGAGTATGAGCCGACAATGCAAGTGGAGACTTTCCATCCACGAGAGTCTTATGGCGGGAGAGCAAGTTCTTCACATGGAGGATGCCATGGCGAGTCTTATGATGGATTTCCATCTCATGGCTATTTTGAGAGTGCTTTCCGTCAAATCACCGAGCGTCAAGATGCCACGGACCGACAAATTGCGGAGAACCATGCCATTCTCATGGAGCAACAAAGAAAGAATCATGAGGAGATCATGTCCCAATTCACCGCTTGGGCGCCCTTTGGGTGGCAAACCCAATTTCCACCGCCACATTGAGCTCGTGAGTTTCCTTCTCCCTCACCTATTTCAATTATTTAATTTTTGTTGTCTTTATTTCATTAGGGACAATGAAATATTCAAGTGTGGGGGAGGGGTTTAGTGTACATATTGCATTAGTTAGGTCATATTTAAAATTTTCGCATGCATATCATGTTTATTTTCTAGCATTTATATTGCATTAGAAAAAAGAAAAAAAAAATTTCAAAAAAATCAAAAATCCAAAAATATCATGCATTTCATGTATTATTCAAATACTCATCTTGCCTTAATTGTCCTCTATTTTATTTGAGTTTTTGAGCTTAACCTATAAATCCCATGATATGTTTGATTTGGCTAATCTTGTCACATACTTGTGTTGATTTTCATTGGAGCATGACTTGTTAGTTTAATTGAGCAAGTATGATTCTTATAGGCATTATTGAAATCCAACAAAACTTGTCCTAGTGAGAAATTTTGGCCTTATAAGGGATTTTCATCATATTTATTCCTTTTTGCTTTCTTGTGTGACATTATACTCTCCATATGCACTTACCTCTTGAGATTGACATTTTTATCTATATTTGAGGCCGAATTTATATGTCTATTGCTTATGAGTTTCAAATGATAGAGGCATGATTTTCTTAGCCATATTATTATCCATATCCACCCTACATATGTGTCCTTTGCTTGTAGCCAAATTTGAGCTTTAACCTTTTCTTTGAAGCTCCACAAAAATTTATCCTAGCCAATGATGAGCCTTACCCTATCCGGGAATTAGGATTAGAATTGGTGAATCATTGATTTGTTTGAGTGGAAAAGAGATTATTGTTGAGAAAGTTACAAGTTTGGATGAGTATGTAATTTTAGTTTTATTCCTCACATTGTGCATTATTGTTTTGGCTCTAAAGAAAGAAAAAAAAAAGAATGAAAAAAAAGAAAAAAAAATTAATAAAAAGAAAAAAAAAAGCATGAGTTTGAGCCTTTTATCTTTATTATGAGTGTGAGAGTTGGAAATAATTTTTGGTTGAGAGATGAATGTCTTTTGTAAAGTTGTTGAGAGTTTGAGTTTAAGATGATGTTTTTGAGAGAGTTGATGGTTGATGTTTGATTGTCTAGGATCTTGATTCCCGGATTTTGAGCACCACATGACCATAAATTCTCCTTGCCCTTAATTCCTTACCAAGCCCCATTACAACCTTGATAAAAGACCTCTTGATGTTGCTTGTGAGTGATGGCATCCGCGGTGGAGAATATGTGATATATGTGTCAAGGTCTATGTAGCTTTTTGCATATTGGATTGAGTTGAGCGATATATTGTTAAGCCTAAACACAATGAGAGTGAGAGCAAACACATAATCCCGGTGAGGTTGGATGAAATGTGCCTTATTTTGAATCGTTCATACACTTGCTAGGATGTTAGCTTTCATGTTCATGGCTCCTCCATTTTGATGTTGCTTTTGACAAGGTTAGTGCTTGAAGATTATATGTGTGGGATGATGGTTTTGTTCTTCTTTATTTTACATTGCTTGAGGACAAGCAAAAGGTTAAGTGTGGGGGAGTTTGATAATGCACATTTCTAATGGGCATTATAGGATAATTTAGATGCATTTGCATTATAGAATATGCATGTTTAGTGTCAATTTAGATTAAACTCTTTTCGTGGAAAAGTTCGGAATCTACGCTATTTCGGTTGAATTGTGCAGAATCGTAAATCCGACATGGTGGAAAGCAAGAAAAAGTTGTTAAACATGGCCAAGTGAAGTCAAGAAATCAAGCTAAGAAGAGAAATAAAGGAGGAAAGAAAGAACAAGGGAAGAATGATGAAGAATTAAGTCTCTGGGCATATTTCGCTACTAGCGGGATTTCACTCACTGCCAGCGAGTGGAACCAGAATCATGAAGCCCGGCAAGACAGCGAGAGAGCCAGCGAGAGAGGAAGAGCGAGCAGCGGTGTCCGCTGCTAGCGCCTAGTCCCGCTGCAGCGAGACGTTCGCTGCCGCGGAAAAATCCGCTGCCAGCGAGAATCACCAGGACGACGAAGCTTCGGCTACTCGCGACTGCGGAAGGAAGAACTCGCCCCAGCGATTTTGAGCTCTCGCGGCAGCAGAAGGCCCAGCTCGCGGCAGCGGGACCAGCTACTCGCGGAAGCGGAAGGAAGGGACCATGGAGGCTTGAGAGAATTCTAAGGCATGAGGATTCGCTGACAGCGAGTGTGGTAGCGAGGTGGTAGCGAAAATCCAACAGTAGCTTGTTTGAGGCCATTCGCTGCTAGCGGAAATTTCTCGCTGCCAGCGGAATCCGACGCTGAATTAATTTAGGAAAGTCTATCTTTTATCTAGTTTGTTTAGGAAGTTTCTATCTTTTATCTACCTTTTATGGAAGACATTAGGCTTATAAATAGGATGTTCTAGGGTTAGTTTAATTAAGTTTTCAATTAATTTTCAAGTAGAGAAATCACCATTGAAGAGAAGAAAGCTTAGGTAAGCCATGTTTAGCTAATTTTGTAGTTTTCGCCTACACTTTCGAGACTTGGTTGGTGCTTTGTGAGTTTCTAATTTAAGTTATTTTTCCTCTTTAATTCTTTCAACTTCTTTGTGTGATATTGATTATGTTATTGATGTTATCTTGATTCGCGACCTTGATAATATTGATTTCACGCTAGGATTTAATACTTTCGTATTTGTGTTATTTCCGTAGTAGCACGCATAAGATTGTGGATTCCGTGTTTGAAGCATGACTATGTAGGGAGTTGACATATATCTTAAACATTGATTTACCGTGTTTAATTGGTGTTATTTATATGCTCAAGTTCTTGGGACTATTTGCTATCTCTTTGTTAAATCTTGACCGTGTTAGGGTTGCATTGAGGTGTAAGGGATTAATTGGACTCGTAGGACTTTTAATCTACTTAAACCAAGACGAGAGGAATTCGTAGGAAACGATAATAACTTGAAAAGGATTCGATGATCAATAAAACCAACCAAAGTCGAGAACTTGTAGGTGGAAACGCTTTTCTTCTATCCTTTATTTGCTTTTTTCAATATTATTTTCTTTTATTTTCATTCATAAAAATCGTTTCTTTTATATTGATAAATACACAATATTTAGAAATACTTGATTCTTTAGGGTTCGACCCCTTACTTGCATACTATACTAGTTTGTTTGTTTGAGATTTATTTTTGGCGAGGGAAATCAACGACTTTCCCTCCGTCAGCAGGCCTGTGCGAATGTATGTGGGAACAAGGAATCCATCTTGCACCTTTTCTCGAGCATAATGGCAATCCAATCGAAGGTGTTTGGTCCTTTCATGGAAAACCGCGTTTTCCGCCATTTGGATTGCCGACTTGCTATCACAATGGAGGACTATGGGCTTGGGGATGATGCAGCTGAAATTTTCCAAGATGGAATCAAGCCAGACCAGCTCACTTGCAGTTTTGGAGAGACTCCGATACTCGGCTTCAGCAGAGCTCTTGGACACAGTGCTCTGCTTCTTAGTCTTCCAGGAAATTAGAGACCTCCCCAGAAATATGCAGAAACCCGGTAGAGATCTCCCAGTGTATAGACAGTTGCCCCAGTCAGAGTCACAATATGCATCAAGAGCCAACTGATTGTTAGTGGGATAGAAAAGTCCGAGGTTGAAAGTTCCTTTCAAGTAGCGGACGACATGGGTTGCTGCTTGCCAATGAGGGACACGAGGGTCGCTCATGAATTGACTTAAATGCTGGGTGGCATATGAGATATTTGGTCTAGTCAGATTGAGGTACAGTAAACGACCAACTAGACGTCTATACTTTTCTGGATCCTCCAAGGGAGGTCCTTCATCAATGGTTAGTTTGAGACCACGAGGCAAGGGAAAAGAGCTGACCTTGCAATCATCCATTTGAGTGTCTTGAAGAATGTCAAGAACATATTTACGCTGGTTGAGGAGAGTGCCTTGAGCTGTTCTTGAAACCTTTAGGCCCAGAAAATACCGCACCTCACCTAGGTCCTTAATGGTGAATTGAGAGTGCAGATCATGCTTGATGGAGATAATCTCAGCTTGATTATCATCAGTAATCAGCAAGTCATCAATGTAGACTAGGACAACTATAATTCCATCAGGAATTACTTTGATGAAGAGAGAATGATCATAGCATGACTTGACAAACCCCTTGCCAACCAGAAACTTTGAGAGCTCAATGTTCCACTGTCGGGACGCCTGTTTAAGCCCATAAAGTGACCTCTTTAGGCGACAAACTTGACCAGGTTCAGCCTTAGTGAAGCCATCAGGGACCTTCATGAACACCTCTTCATCAATAAATCCATGAAGGAAGGCATTGTTTATGTCCAATTGATGGATTGGCCATTGCTTTGAGGTAGCAAGAGCAAGTAACACTCTGACAGTAGTGAATTTAGCTAATGGGGAGAAGGTGTGTTTGAAATCCTTACCCTTGATTTGATTATACCCCTTTGCCACAAGACGAGCTTTAAATCTCTCTACACTGCCATCTGATCTGAACTTGATCTTGTAAACCTATCTACAACCAATTGCAGTTTGGCCAGGTGGAAGAGGAGTTAGAGACCATGTGTCATTGGCTTTCAAAGCAGTAATTTCTTACTGCATTGCTGCTACCCACATGGGATCAGATTTGGCTTGTGAGTAGGAAAGAGGTTCTTTTAAGGAAAGGACTTGGTAAAGAGACACCACATAATCCTCTGGGTAAAAGTCAAGATCAACAATGCTAGTAACCATGAAGGAGTTGGATAAAGAAGTAGATGTGTTAGGGCAAATAAAGTCTTGTAGGTATTTTGGGGGGTTAATCTGTCTTGCAGATCGTCTAGGTGGGTCAATGGGAGGACAAACTTGGTGAAAGGATGATGTATTTGAGGAGCTAGAGGGTGTAGGGGATGCAGAAAGTGCAGGTGGGGCTTGGTTTATAGAAGTGCTGGGTATTGATGGGTTGGAAAAGGTAGGGGTGACAGTGGAATCAGGGACCACAGGTACTGGTATGGTGACAGGAACTTGTTCAGGTAAGTGCGCAGGATTGACCAAGGGAAGGGGTTCAGAGGGTGTGTTTGAAGAATCAGTGGATGAAAGTGAAGCAAAGGGGAAGTTGGATTCATAGAACAACACATCACGACTGATAATTACCTTCTTTGTACTGAGATCAAATAGCTTGTAGGCTTTCTGACCCCGTGGATAGCCAATAAAGACACAACGTCTTGCCTTGGGAGCTAATTTGTCACTGCCTGGACCTCTAATTAAGGCATAGCAAAGGCACCCTAAAACCTTCAAATTAAGGTAATTAGGGGGTCTCCCATACAACCTTTCATAAGGAGAGGACCATTGAAGGACATCAGTTGGCATTAGGTTGATTAAATGAGCAGCAGCTAGGACACAATCCCCCCAGAAGGTAATGGGTAAGTTAGCTCTTAACCTGATGGCCCTGGCTGTCTCAAGAAGATGGCGATGTTTACGTTCTACTCGGCCATTTTGTTGTGGCACATAGGGGGCAGAAGTTTGATGCACAATACCATTATGAGCAAAGAATTCCTTACACTTCAAAAATTCTGTGCCATTATCACTTCTCACAATTTTGACCTTGGCATCAAACTGTCTCTCAACCAAGGTGACAAACTCACAAACAATTTTGCTAACCTGCAGTTTGCTTGGCAACAAATATAACCAAACTCCTATACTGAAATCATCCACCAAGGTTACAAAGTATTTGGAGCCATTGTAACTAGGGGTCCTGTAGGGGCGTCATAGGTCAACATGAATGAGTTCAAACTTTGCACTAGCTGTACCCAAACTATTATCAAAAGGAAGAGAATGAATTTTTGCAAGCACACATGCTTCACAAACTAAAGATTCATCAATCTGCAATCTGTTACCAGCAACATGCTTCAATCTAGAAAAAGAAATGTGTCCTAGTCTGTCATGCAGTAACTGAGTTCGACTAGACTTATTATAACTAGAATTTTTATTCAGACAAGTACTAACTGAATTGATGCATCCTCCAGTATGGGAAAGCAAGTCCAAGTGTGCCCGATATAGCTGTCCTGGAATCCTTTTAGCACTGAGCAGTAAGTGACCATTTTCAGGGTCCTGAAACAAGCAATCAGACCTTTTAAAAATCACATCAACCCTTGTGTGATCAATGAGCTTTCCAACTGACAGCAAATTAGCCTTAAACTCAGGTACGAAGAACACATTCTGCAATCTCAGACCAGAATTTAATTCAATATCTCCTATCTCTTGGACTTTCTTAACATTCCCATCAGGCAAACAGATACTTACTGGTTTACTCAGCTTTCGTTTTGAACTCAAAAGGTTTTCATTGAATGTCATATGATCAGAAGCTCCAGAATCAATGATCCATGACATATTATAGCCTTTGCAATCACGAAAAGTATTCATAGCAGAAAGAATACCTGCGCTGTTTGTAGAGATCATTGGAGCTTTTCCTTTCATTGCCCGCAATACCTCTTGATAGATTGAGTTTGCCATGGCCTTGTCAATCTGTGGTTCTTCTATCACCAGATCATCATCCAGAAGAGAATCGAACATCCCTGACAAAGCAGCTGCAGATTTCATGGCTTTCTTCCCCTTAGGATCCTTGAACCAGTCCGGATATCCTATAATCTTGAAGCAACCATCCATTGTGTGTCCTTTCATCCCACAATGGCTACAAAGTTTATCTGCTTTGTCCTTCTTGAATGACTTTTTCGATCCAGATGAGTTGTTTACAGCAAAGGCATTGCTCTCCTGAGAACCTACACTGGTGCTCTCTCCTCCTGCAGTCTCAACCTGATAGACCAAGTAATAGGCTTTGTTGACCGTCGGCATATTATCCATTGCTAGAATCTGGTTCCTAACACTGTCGTAAGTGTCGTTGAGTCCCATGAGGAATTGAAGGAGCTTGTTCTTGTTGTCAATTTCAGTGATCTTCTTCAGCACTCCACAAGAACATTTACTGAATACACCACATGTGCACTTTGCGACTTCTTTAAGACTCAGTATCTCGTCCCATAACTTCTTCAATTTGTTGAAGTATTCCGCCACTAACATTGATCCTTGCACCAAATTGCTCAAGGATTTCTTCAATTGATATGAAAGCGGACCGTTCGCTTGAGCATATCTCTCCAACAGATCATCCCAAAGCTCCTTCACCGATTCAGCATACATGAACCCCTCCGCTAGCTCAGCAGACATGGAGTTCACGATCCAGGATCGAACCATATAATCGCACCTTTTCCACCTCAGTAAATCCTCCGGCGACACTTCTTCCTCCGGTGAACTTCCGTCGATGAACGCGATCTTGAATTTGGCTCCTAATGCCATCTTCACTCCTCTGCTCCAACTTAGAAAGTTGGATCCTGTGAAGGCGTTGGCGACGAGCTTGGCTCCAGGATGATCCGAATTTGACAAAGCGAGCGGATCATTCAAGCTGGCGTTTGCGGAATTGTTTCCAACTTCTACGAGCCCTGGAATTCTCACTTCTCCACCGTTTTCCATGTTCTCGATCTCCCTATGAATGTTGTCTGATTGAGGATCTATTTACCGCGAGCTCTGATACCATATAAGAATCTAGATTAGAAATCAAGATTCTGTGTAACAACTTCCATGGAGGAGAAAAGAGAGAGAATGGGAGAGATGAGTTTTGGAACAGAAAAGTGTAACAAACTTTTGTTTCATTCAATTGATTTCCCCCGATCCTGAAGTTCACTATTTATACAATTCACACACATTGGATTCTTAGGCTATTTACCAAACTACCCTTATATGCTCTATACTATATACACCGTAAATCCGCGGATTAAACTGCTAATCAACGTCGGATTCGATGTTGTAGCATTAATTATATTACAACATCGGATCCAACATTGTAATATGTGAAGTGACGGATCGGATTGGGCCGAACCGGGCTAACAACGTCGGATCTGACATTGCTATAGGGTAAATATTTTTCTTTTTTTCCGGAATGGCCGCTCTTTATTGATCAATTCAAGGTAAATAAATTTGTTCACACCCACCCACCCATACTCACACAAAAAAAAATAACACAACGTCCAAAAGGACATTGTAAGTCAAAATTTTTCTTCTTTTTAATATCTTATATTAGGCCCGATTTGACCCGTATTAGCAACATATAATTTGACGTTATAACAACGTCTAATTCAACGGTGTTACAACATCCGATAAGTGAAATTAGCACACAATTAACAACGTTGGATTAGATGTTGTTACAACGTCGAATTTGACGTTGTTACAACGTCGAATTGGGCGTTAATTTGCGATTTATATAGGGAACACGATTTTTTTGACACCTCCTGTTCTGAATAAGTATGAAATTATATTAAAATTATATATTTTTTTAAAAGATAACTGACTTATATTTATTTTTATTTTTTTGATTAAGAAAAAAATTCAAGTTCAGACAAACCTGAAGCTCGACTGACCGTAAATACAAAAACACATTAATAAACACAAATCAACAAAAATAGAAAGAAAAATCCTAATGTCAGCCAATTTGTGACTATTCAATTTAAATTTTTTGATTTTGATGAAGAAGGTTAATGGATGGTGGATCAAGAAGATCTAACGCTATCCAAATTCTCATCTCTAATTAAAAAAAAAATCTCGGAGGCCACATGAGAAACGTTTTGGACATACGGAGTATATTCTTTGCAGATTAACATTAACCGAATTTACTTTTTTTTTTTTGTTTAGTCCGAATTTACTTATAATGCGAATGCGAATGTGAATGTGAATGTGAATGTGAATGTGAATTTATTTAAAGAGGTAGAAAGCTGGTACCGAAATGTCAAAACATCATATCATAAATGTAAGGTTTGTTTTTGGTCAGATAAATGTAAGGTTTGTTGGGTTGCGATAACAATAACATTATTGAGTACCAAAATGTTGAAAAGGTCAAACTCTGGTTTTGTGCGTGGCGATTCTACCTCGCCACCTTTTTCCTTTCTTTTCCCTACACAATTAATATACAGTATAGATATATTATCAATCAATCACCAATTACAGTACTACTGTAAAAATTATCCCATCTGGAATTTTAAGGTAAATATATTTTCACATTCCCCAGAAGATATCAATTGAAGATTTCGCTTTCCTATTAAGGTAGAAATTAATTACTCCCTAAAACATACAGTATTATCTTAAAAATTTACATATTTGTTAAGATAATAAATAAAAATATACGGAGTATTTATATTCCTGAGTATTACTTTATGTTTTTATTTTATTAAAAATTATAACTAATCGTTTTTTAATCATTTTAAGGACAATTTTGAACAATGAAAAAATATCTAAAATTATAAATACTCCGTATATTTTTATGTTTTTATTTTATTAAAGGAAAAATGACCAAAAATAATACGAACTATCAACGGTAAACAAAAAATAATACGAACTTTCAAAATTACCAATTCATATACAAACTATAACCCATTAAACCAAAATTGATATAGGATCCAAAATTCACAAACTGTAAATTGATTTGGACTCAATAGATAATTAATAATAAATTGTGATCAAATTTGTAAAATTCAAAATTTAATTAATTTTCCCCAATCTGTAGAATTTTTGAAGCCTTTGAAGCCGACTATGGCAGACCCTGCAACACAATTGAGGCCGGCGGCGAGACCACGGGATGGTGGACCAAGCCGGCACCTCCTGGGTGGGTTTTCGTTCATCCTCCTGGATGGGTCGTCGCCGTCGTTCATGGCGTCTCCGGTGCGAAGACCCAATCCCTCCCTGGGGTTTCTTTTTGCTTGTCGCCTGGCCTTATTGTGGGGTGGGGATATGCGATTGGTGGGTGTCCGGTCGCTCCCGTGGTCTCGCCGCCGGCCATCCGGTTGCCGCCGACCTCACTCTTGTTGCAGGTCCTCCATCGCCGGTTTCATGGCTTCAAGTTCACCAGATTGGGAAAGTTAATGAAATTCTAAATTTTACAAATTTGACTACAATTCATTATTAATTATCTATTGAGTCCAAATAAATTTAGAGTTTGTGAATTTTGGACCCTATATCAATTTTGATTTAATGAGTCATAGTTTGTATATGAATTGGTAATTTTAATAGTTCGTATTATTTTTGGTTCACTGTTGATAGTTCGTATTATTTTTGGTCATTTTTCCTTTATTAAAAATTATAACTAATCGTTCTTTAATCATTTTAAGGACAATTTTAAACAATGAAAAAATATCTAAAATTACATCTTTTTCTTAATAAGATTTTTTCCCTCTAAAACGATATTATTTTTAACGGATGGAGTATATATTTATGGCACAACTTATAATATAGGAATACAATACTCCGTATAAAAGACTCTACTCAACTTGGGTTTAGAACAATTTGAAGATAAAAGATATTTTGATGTGTGTATTTAGACTTGTCAAAATATGACCCGACCTGAAAAACTCAATCCATACGCCAGTTAATTTTATGGGTTTGAACCAGGCGCGTGTACCCAATCATTCCCAACCCTAATCCCACACATCGTGCCTTTGCTGCCAAAGAGGAGAGAGAGAGAGGAGAGGCGATCAGGCGAAAGGGAAAGGACGACGGCTAGGGCTCTGATCGTTCGAACTCTTGGGACTCCGCCGATCGCGAAGGGCGCCTGGACGCGCGATTGGTAGATCGAAGACGACGAGGGTGGGGCCCGACGATTCTGGCGGTCGAAGGTGGGCGCCGATTCCGGTAGTCGAAGGCGGAGGGCGATTTCGTTCGCATATCCAGTTGTGAAGGTGGTCGGCGATTGCAAAGGGCGCTTGGACGCGCGATTGGCAGATCGAAGACGACGATAGTGGGGCCCGGCGATTCCGGCGATTGCGAAGGTGGCCGGCGATTCCGGCAGTTGAAGGCGAAGGGTGATTTCATTCGCATATCCGGTAACTCTTGATCTTAAAAAAAAACCTTTTCTCGATCTCGCACTTCGACGATTTCGTTCCATCAATAGGTAAGTTTTTAGGGTCGAAATTTGTGTATTTGTTGATATTTCGAGTATTGGCCGCCATAGATTCACCAAATTGGACGTCGATCGGTGGCAGGCCACCATGGATTCACCATCTTGCTCTTCAAGGAACTTCGCTTGCCAAGGCTGATCTCCAGGGATTTGTGATTAAGGGGAACCCCATTAAAATTGAGTTTGCAAATTAAACCGGTTTGTTCTGATCCCGTATCAGTTGCTGTTCTTATTTCATTGTTGGTATATTATGTATTTGAATTGCAATTGCAGTTATATGTTGTTTCGTTGATCGTTCTGATTTGATCGAATTTGTGTCCTTTATATATCGATTATTTTGATTGTGGTGGTGGTGAATATAGAGATTTCAATGATAATGTAATTTAGGTTATTCGTTTGTATGTATTACTATATTCATATGTATATAGGATAATTTGGTGGGATTTGTTTGTGGGTGAATTTAATTAAAGATGTCAATGATCAAGTGATACTATTGAATAATAAAGCGATATCATCGAATAATCCATCGATACCATCAAATAACCGACCGATACCATCGAATAATCAAGCGATAATCACTCATATACGGGTGAATAATCATCTATATATCACCGAATAATCATTCATAGATGACTGAATAATCAACCATTTAGAAAGATTAACAAAAAAAAGAAGCATATACCATCGCATAATATGTCGATACCATTGCATAATCAGACGATACGATCGAATAATCTAGATATAGTGTCGAATAATTTGAAGAGAGTGCACCACACACGCCCCCATTCAGCAAGTTGGCAAAAAAACCACGTAGGTCCCACTGTTTTTTAATTTAAAAAAAGCCAAAATTGCCTATTAATCTCATCCTTCCATTTCATTCAATCAACGGTCCAATTGTGTTCACATGTTACACGATAAGGCTTGATTACACTAGAACCAACCCATATATATATATATATATATAGTATATATGTTTAGAACACTTATTTGTATAAATATGATTTTTATGCTTAAAATATTATTATTATTATTATATTTATAAATTAAATTATAATATTATTATTTAGTTTAATTTGACCTGTTTATATTAAAATTTAATTTTGATAATATTTTAAAAAAGTCTTTCAAAGTTTGAGTTTTTTGACCTGTTGGGTCAACCCGAACCCGGGACAAACCCGGTTTGACTCGACTAAGAACGACCGATAACCTGATTGATCCAAAATCCAATTTACATAGAACTCAAATGACCCGAACCCGAATCCTTCTGATTGACAGGACCTTGTGGATCCACTTGGCATGGACCTCTTTGTTTGACAAGAACAAACGTGTTATGTTACAAGATATGTTTCCAAGGGCAGGATGATGAGATCGGGTTCAAGAAGAAAGGGTAGTATAGGCATGTGAATAAATTATAAGCTTTTATTCTCCGAAAACGTGTGAATAGAAAATTATAAGCTTCCAAAAGCTTATGAATAGAAAATTATAAGCTTCGATATTCGAAAAGTTTCGGGGAGTAGCGGCTGAAATAGCCTCTTTTCAAAAGCTAATTAAACTAAAATCTTACAATTATTTCAATTACAACTATATAATATCAAAATCAAAAGGTCCAATAAGCTAACCGATGGATTTTTTTTTTGCTGAACGGAGCCTTAGGGCCCGTTTGGAAATGTAGGTATCTTTTTGGATCTTTTGGTTTTAATATTCTATAGTTTCAAATAAACCAATGCATAAACCAATGCCCGACCCAACTTGCTTTAGGGGTTCCGCCTTCCTCTTCCTCAACTTGGCCGACCAACTATATAATATTCTATAATATTATATCATGCGGTGTGCTGCTATCAAGCAGACACTGTCGTTGGACCATCTCTTTTCCGTTCTTTCCTTGAGACGTAGTGAGGGACTGGTGTCCGCTTCCCTATCTAGGAAAATAGTTGAGTGGTTGTCTAGCAACTCGGGATGGAGAAATAAATGGTTTCTTGATCGTGATTCAACAAGGACCTTTTTGAACTTTGTGACCATACCCGGCAAGTATGCTCCTCCTAAAGAAAACAATATCGCGATAGAAAGGTGGAGGGTTGCGTTTGGGGAGGGGGCCACGTCGACGAGGATTTACAGAAAAGTCGTAACTTCGGCTCGTTTGGAGATGGCCGAGCTCAGTCTTTCGCATCGTCCGGGTCGGTGTCTAGGCGTTTTAAGCTTTGTAGTACTTTGATCGCGACTTTCTCTGATTAACATTTGTCCCAAACCTTTATACAGGTATGTTGGTTGATAAGGCAAAAATCTCCGCTTTGGCAAAAAAGAAAATTGCAGCTAGGGGCGCAGCCAGGCCTGCTCCTGTTGCTGCTCTACAAATGGGTGATGGTCAACAGAATGTTTCCCGCGACTCCCCCCTCGTGACGAAAAGCTCGAAAGGGAAAGCGCTTATCGAAGACCGGGAGAGCGTGCCGCCAAAAGATATACCCTTGGCTCAACGCAAGCAAAAAAGGCCCAGAGTGGACAATGAAACTACAAAACTTCTGAGTGTCGAGCTCATCACCCCGGCGGGGATTTCTATGACCGCCTATAGGTAACCCGGGTTCGATCCGATTGATATTAAGAAAGTGGGGATCCCTGGAAGGAGCTTCTTGGCTGAGAGGGATTATCTTCATAATTTAACGGATGAAGAGTTGCTGGAGCAGGGTCTAAAGATTGGGGGTTGGGTATCCTTCTTCGCGATTTATTAATTTCTATTTATTCTATTTTGCACGCATGTTTATTGTTTTTCGTATATTGTCGCAGGGTAACCTGCAATGGTCTGAGGTGGCTGGGCGCTTAAGAAACTATGACGACAATGTGAGGGAGTTACGGGCAAGGAACAAAACTCTGAAAGCAAAAGTGGAAAATTTATAGGATGTGGAGCTTGAGGAGGTGATCATTAATAGTTTGAAAGACGCCTTGGAAAGATCCCAAAAAGAAATGGAGGTGGCGAAGAACGATCTGGATGTGTCGCGAGTTGAGCTTTCGAAAATCCAAGAGATGGGGTCCCAGTGTGAATTGGAGAACACACGCTTGAGCAGTCGGATCACGGATCTTGAGCACAAGTTAAAAATGGCCCGCGAAGAGCTTATTGGTGTAAGAGAACAACTAGAGCATTTTACATTTGGTGAGGACGCCATTCTTACCAACAGTACGCTTTGTGAGTTTATGCTTAGCGATGAGGGCCAAGGGTGGTTATCCAGCTTTATGGGGGAGGATGGTCGAGGTTGGTTGGGTCGTTACGTCGAGACAGATGGGCAGGATGTCCTTTACGATAAGGTGAATGATGCCTTTATGGAAGGAGTGGATGGTGGGATTTCCCAGAGCGTCAACCATTTCGCTTATATCGGGGATGATGTGAGGATGTTTCCTCCTAGTTACGACACTGGGGATATGAAGCTCAATGATCCTCAACATGGCATTCCTCCTCCACTCAATGCCCTTATCGATGATGCTGCAGCTCTCGATCCTCCTTCTGTTGGTGAGAACACCTCCCGAGCCTGCTCGCGACAACAACAACCCTCCTGTCGATGCTTAACAAACCGCATTTCCACTATTTATCAAACCAAGTCATCTTTGTATTGGGAAGTAAGTTGAAAAACAATTTTGTCCGTGGTGAAAGCTTTATGCTTTGCTGCGGTTCATACATTATTTTTTGGGATGGAAAACATTTCGGCCCATGACAAGCGGTGTGCCTTGTCATGGTGTTTTGATGTTTTGTTAATATTTCAACTTTTAGAAGTTGAAATATTTCGGCCCATGACAAGCGGTTCATACATTATTTTTTGGGATAGAAGTTGAAATATTAACAAAACCTGCTTTTTTTAATACTCTTGCTTGAAAGGTAAGTTCGCGATACTCTTATCCATCTCCTGTCATTGAGCGTCTTATGAAATGAATCGTGAGATGACAAAAAGTAGGGTGCGTGAATGTATCATATGTTATGCTAGTGGAAAACTTACAAAGTTGCCATTTATTGGTTATGAAATATAATAGAGATTGATCTGAGTTTTCTATAGTTATATTTATTCGTAAGATAGGTAGTCACGAAAGACGTCTCCGTTTTCTTCTGGGCCTGGTTGCTCTATTGTTACATCAAAGTGAGATTCTCGTTGGTATTCGAAAGTAAGGCAGCTCTCTATTCTAAGGTTGTTAGCGGTCACGAAAGATCTCCAACCTTCTGAAAGAGAGAACCAATCCCCTTCGTCTTTTCTGACTAGTACCACGAATTCCTGGTTCGAGCGATAACATAGAATGATTTGGTCTAGTATCTCGTCTCCGAACTCTACAAAGATGTATGGTAAGGGGAGTCTATGTAGTTGACTTTCCCTAAGGATTACTCTGATGAATTTAGGATTTGGGAAAAACATAGTATTTGTGACGAAGGTTGGTGGAGAGATTTCTTCTGAAGCCATGTCAAAACTTGGCATTATGCTTTAGGTAATTCCGTTTGTGTGATACCTAACCTCAGCGCTCTTTATTTATATTAGTGTTGTGCATGTGGATATGGATGTTTTTCTGCAGAGATAGCTTTGATTTGTTCTGAAGCAGGGAGGTGCGTGTCATTAGCATGTTTTTCGTGCATCTCGGTGTATCGAGTTTGCTTGTAACCTTTTGCCTCGTAGAGGGAGGTTGTACTTATCAGGTGTTTTTTGTTTTGCTATTTGATATTTGTTGACCTCGTGGTAAACTTGGGTGGTTTGCGGTGCCTTTTGTTGTTTTTCTTTGTAGAGATTAGTATAAAAAGGTAAGAAAACCCAAGGTTGTTATTGCAGTTTATCGGGTAATTCCAGGTGTAACTGTTCTTCGCGTGAGGGGTTTTACCCGGGACATTACCGTGGAAAGGGAATTTAATATAGGCTGGTAATTTCTATTATGTGATCTATTTCCCGATAAGATTTTCGAGCTTTTATGATGTGCTTGTTGTTGTCGCAGCCTCTGCCATCCGTATACCGTGATTATAGTTATGATGCACTTGGCTTTGTGCATTTATGGACGCGAGCTGATGAGGAATTCGTGGCGAGGGTGGAGCCCTTAGGACCTAATCACTACTGGTTTACTTCAGGGTGGAGCCCAAGGGAATTTGAAGTTGAGTACTTGGTAATCTCTGGCGTCTTCCCCGTGAATGAGCGTCTTACTTAAGGCAATCCCCAACGTTCTTGGATGCTAAAGAGATTGAATTGAGAATTGGGTAATCTCCGGCGTATTCTACATGAAGGAGATCTATTAAAAGACAATCTCCGGTGGTTTTGTACGCAAAGGAGATCGAACTGAGAATTAAGTAATCTCCTGCATATTCTATGCGAAGGGGGGGACCTATTAAAAGTCAATCTCTAGCGTCTATGGATGCGATGGAGATCCATTTGAGAATTAGGTAATCTCTAGCGTATTCTACGCGAAGGAGACACCAATTACTAAACGATCTCCTCCGTTCTCAAGCGTTTTAAGGGGATCGGGCTGAAGATTAGGTAATCTCCAGCGTATTCTAAGCGAAGGAGGGACCTATTAAAAGTCAATCTCCAGCATCTTCGACGCGACGGAGAGACCTACTTAATATACAATCTCCAGTGTCTTTGGACGCAAAGGAGATTAAATCGAGAATTAGGTAATCTCCAACGCACTCTTCGTGGAGGAGAGACCTACTTAATAAACAATCTCCAGCGTCCTCGGACGCTAAGGACTTATTTGTCAATATCATCGTAAAGGGAAGAATGGCAATATGAACCTAGGAAGGGGTTCTTTATTGATAACTCGAGCTACATTTAAAAGCATAAAGTAAAAAAAACTGTTTAGGGAACTATCACTTGGACTTAGTGGAAACCATTTGATGCTGGGCCGTCGTATCCTTCATCATAAATCTCTTCCTCGATGTCATAGCCCTCCTTGTCCAGAAAATGGACTTCAAACCTTGCTTCGCCAAGGTGGGTGAAAAATATTGACATTTCCAGCTCGAGGCTGTGTGTTTCGACAAAGTCTCTCCATCCGCGTGCCACCTAGTGAGATTCGTAACTGCCCCCCGTGATATGAACAGGGAAATCTTTGACAATGCGAGTGGATAAGAGGATTTTCTCGGGTACCTGGGGTTGGAAGTGTTCACTGAAGCAGTAGGGTAACATCATGCGTATGTATTGCTCGTCCCCCACTAGGTAGATATAAAAAACAAGGGGATTGTTTGGATTTTGATCCATGGTATTAGTTGCCATGTCTCTTGTTTTACAAGCGTTTGTTTTTTGTAGATGAGGTCGTGCCTTTTATCTCTAGGAAATGCCCATTTATAGTGGCATAGGGCGGTCTTGTCCAAATATTCTTATGATAAATGACTGTTTCCGAATTTGAAAGGCTCTAGTGAACTTGGTCGGGTTTTGAAGAGATTTCAGACTTCCCTCCTGGTTCAACGCATGCAATAAAAGCCTTTCCCGATTTTCAAGGTTTGCACAGATTTATTCTGTATATAAAAAGGATGGTGTTTGTTGCAATTTGTTTATCTATTCGTTGTTTACTAGTATTGCTTGGTAGAGAGATGGCGCCCCCCAACTATGAGATGCGAGATTTTTACCATTGTGTTGACGTAGAGGGAAGGCTCCATCGCTTGGTAAGATATCTTTGTTTGTTGTGCTTTATATCTGTTTGGGTTTGAATTCTTACGAAGTATTGGTCTTTTCCTTGCATCCTCTCCCTTGTGCTTTTGAAAGGATGTAGGGTTATGTTGTATCCGACCATGTTTGTTTAGACTCCTCAACTGGTCAAAACTTTTGTGTTGGGGTTTCCAAGGATAGCTCAAATCGCTGGTGGTTGTCTGAAGGTTGGGGAAGATTTGGAACCAATAATGGTGTTCGAGTTGGAGCATGGTGATTTTTTCAGTACGTGGGAGGGCATCGCTTCAAGACTCTTGTTCTTGAGGATGAGTAAGGCTTTATGGTGTTGCAATGATGGTGTAATTAGAGAACTATTTTTATGTCGTGCTTTTGTTAATCCTAATTACGCAATTCGTTTTGTTTAATCGCGAGTGTTTATGTAATGATGTTTTTATTTAATAATTTTAAAACATGTCTTCGGTCCTCGCGTTCTATTTCTTTCTGACCCGGATGTGACCTTTCTTGATGTGACACGGGTGTTCTAGGTTGCAGAGATACGTTCTAAGATCTTGTCACTTGTTTGGCATGCTGCTGATTCTGAAAAGATTGCTTTGGAAGGATGCAAATTCTTCTCTATGACGTGACAATACAATATACGATTTACTTTATTTGTTGATAAATACTAGATATTTAGATAAAGCATGGGCAATTGTCCTTGTGTTTTCCTTCCGTTTTGGTAATTCGAAGTGAGGAATTTTGACTTCCCCCCATCCTAGTCATCGTGACTTTTTTCGTAATTCTCGTTTTTCTTGGTTAATTTTTGCTTTGGTGTTTTGCAGCTTTTGCCTGAGTCTTTTGGTGCTCAATATGGTCGTGAAGGATTGACTCATGTTTGCTTGGTTTCTCCCACTGGGCGAGAATTTTGAGTGAGGCTGTTCCAAGCTAGTCAGAACCATTATATCCTTACTGAAGGCTGGCATGCTTTTGTCGTGGATAACGACTTGCGTGTTGGGGGGTCTCTTATTATTTTCAAATATGAGGGGAGTAGTCTCTTTACCATAATTAGAGCTGGCAAGTCGGTTGTTCGGGTCGAGTTCGGGTCAGGTTTGCTCGGGTCGGGTCAATTCGGGTAAAATTTGTGGTTGGGTATTAGTCGGGTCGGACATTGGTCGAGTCGGGTTCGAGTCGGGTTCGGTCATAATGAATTTTAGATTGGTCGGGTTTCGGGTTAAGTCGGGTCATACCCATTCGGGTTCGGGTCAAAGCGGGTCGGTCTCGTTCGGGTTTCGGGTCAAGAGGCGGGTCGGTCTCATTTGAGTTTCGAATCAAAGTGGGTATAGTATAGCGGTATAGTTGTACTTGACATTTTCGGTCGAATCATATTCGACCCGTTTGGAATTTGGATAATTAGGTTGATTTTGATTCGGTTGAATACTTGAATATGTAATTTACTTAAAATAAATGATTTTAACTCGGTTGAATACTTAAATATGTAATTTACTTAAAATAAATGATTTTGACTCGGCTGAATACTTGAATATGTAATTTTGACTCGGTTGAATACACGCATTGTTATTGACTCATTGGTTGTCGACCGATTTTCAAAAAAGTCATAATCGGAAATTCGATATTCGGCAACATCGTCCTTTTTAAAACATTTAAACCAATTGATCGGTGTTATAAATAAATCAAATTATTTGTACATTTAGGTTTTAACCTTATTTTAACTAACAAGTTGCAAATTGACTTATCTGCTTATCTATTGATTTTACTTGGGTTCTTATTCATATGACAACAATTAACACAAATAATTGGTGTTTTATATGTTAAAGTATAATCATAAACTTGTGTTAAAAAAATTAACATTCAAGTATTAAAATACTAATGTTAAATAACTATTTCAATTTGGGTCGGGTCGGGTTAAGAGTCGGGTCGGGTTTGGGTCGGGTCGGGTTTATCTGTGTTCGGGTCTGTTTCGGGTCGGGTCAGGTTTGGGTCGGGTTCGGTCTCGATTTTGGGTTATGAATGACTCTAGATTTTTGGGTCTCGGTCGGGTTCGGGTGAGTCGGGTCGGGTTTTCGGGTCGGGTCAGATTTTGCCAGCTCTAACCATAATAGTTCTTGGTGCGAATGAGTGAGTTCATTAGGTTGTACTGAAATTTGGTTTTTTATTTCTCCCTTGCTTGTCATTCCCTCGTTTGTTGTGTAAACCCTGTTGTGTTAAACCCTTATGTACCTTGCTTTGGATTTGTTTATAGTAATCGTGTTGCGTATATGCTTTGGGGTTTTGTTTGCATGTTGGTTTCAAGAAATGCACGTTGGTGAACTCGCTTTTGCCAAGCTTGCTAAAGCTCGGATTTAAAACGGTTTGCACGGCTTATCTCAGTGCGCCATATTCTTAATAACCATTTGATCGTGATTGATGGGAATTCAAAAATCATAATATCACAATAGAATAAACTCGTATTGCAAGCAAGAAGGAGTAGAGTAAGGCAGATTGTTGTTCATTAGTTTTCCAGATAATATGGAAGTTTGTTTATATA
Organism: Persicaria tinctoria; assembly: GCA_037127255.1. Taxonomy (NCBI): domain Eukaryota; kingdom Viridiplantae; phylum Streptophyta; class Magnoliopsida; order Caryophyllales; family Polygonaceae; genus Persicaria; species Persicaria tinctoria. Next base: position 67,078,856 of record JBANSL010000013.1, read on the forward strand.
TTCGTGCTTGAAAAAGCATAATGATTGCTGGGTTTATTCTCCTTGGAGCCTTACTCGCACATCCGTGTTTCAAAGACACTCGATTGCTAAATTTATTCTCTTTGGAGACTTACTTGCACATCTGTGTTTGAAAGACACGTGATTGCTAAATTTATTCTCCTTGGAGGCTTACTTGCACATCCGTGTTCGAAAGACACGTGATCACTAAATTTATTCTCCTTGGAGGCTTACTTGCACATCCGTGTTCAAAAGACATGCGGTTGCTAAATTTATTGTCCTTGGAGGCTTACCTGCACATCCGTGTTCGAAAGACACGCGATTGCTAAATTTATTCTCCTTGGAGGCTTACTTGCACATCCGTGTTCGAAAGACACGCGATTGCTAAATTTATTCTCCTTGGAGGCTTACTTGCACATCTGTGTTTGAAAGACACGCAATCGCTAAATTTATTCTCTTTGGAGGCTTACTTGCACATCCGTGTTCGAAAGACACGCGATTGCTAAATTTATTCTCCTTGGAGGCTTACTTGCATATCCGTGTTCTAAAGAATCGTGATTGCTAAATTTATGCGTATCGACTATTGTTGTTGGGTTTGGAACTTTCATTTATATTTATGAAGTGGTATACCCAATCGGGAACCCTGGTGACCCCTATACATGGAAAATCTAAGTCACCGGACTTCTAATATGCCTAACCTGTATGCAAAATAAGCCTTGCGATTCCGGGCATTCCATGACTTTGCGAGGATTGCGCCCTTTGAATTTTGAAGTTTGAAGGAACCCCTGCCTACTTCTTTGTGGATGACGTACGGACCTTCCCATTTGGGTTCAAGTTTCCCCCCCGTTGTTTCTTGTTGGAGGACCGTGTCTTCTTTTGTAGTGGGCGTACGAAAACACGCTTGTTGTATCCTTCTTCTAGTTGGCGTTGATACTCATTTGCTTTGAAGCAAGCGGTGTCCCTTTTTTCTTCGCGTAAGTGGAGTTCCAACTCAAGGGCTTCGTCGTTGGTGTCTTTGCTGAAATCGACAATTCTAGCCGAGGGAATTAGTAATTCCACTAGGATGATTGCATCGACTCCAAATGCCATTGCGAATGATGTTTCTCCCGTGGGGCTCTTAGCTGAGGTTCTATATGACCATAGCACCAGGGGCAAGTTCTCAGCCCATTCTCCATTTGTTGTTCCTAACTTTTTCTTAAGGGCATTCAAAATTTGGTGATTCGTGGTTTCAGCCTATCCATTGGATTATGGGTAAGCCACCAACGAGAATCGAAAGTCGATGTGGAGGTCGGCGCAGAAATCACGAATCCTCTTGCAGTCAAACTAGGGACCATGATCGGTGATGATAGCTTGGGGGACCCCAAATCGGCAAATCATGTTTTTCCAGAGGAATTTGCGCACTTTTTCTGTCGTGCTGGTGGCCATGGCTTCGGCTTCTACCCACTTTGTAAAGTAATCGACTATTACGATGATGAAGCACAACTGGCCTAATGTTGTTGGGAAAGGGCCCAAAATATCCCTTCCCCACATCGCGAATGGACATGGAGCAGATATGCACTTCAAAGGATGAGGGGGGCGATGATTGAGGTGATGCATGCCGTTGGCAAGGGTCACATATGTGAATAATCATTTCAGTATCTGCTCTGAGAGAGGGCCAGTAGTAACTCAGACGTGTGATTTTAGATGCCACGACTCTCCACCCTTGGTGGTTGCCACAGAGGCTCACGTGCAGCTCTCGAACGAGATCAATGCCCTCTTGGTCCGAGACACAGAGGAGATCTGGGAGGTTAAAACCCCTTTGGTATAATCGGCCATCTCTGACTCGAAAACGGGCCACTCTTTTTCTGATGCTCTGGTTGTCCTATAACTCGCTTGCTAAGGCCCCTTCAGTTATGTACTCTAGGAGAGGTATTCACCAGTCTCCGAGGTTGGATATTCTGAAGACACCCTAGTGGATTCCTCGAGCATTCTTCTGTTCAATTACCACGCGATCGCTCAATCCCAGGGGCAGGGTGGCCCCCATTCTAGCTAAGGTATCGGAGCGTTCATTTTGATTGTGAGGGATGGATGAAATGGAACACTTCCCGAATGCTGTAGTGAGTGTTTGTACGCGTGCCAAATATACAAGCAGCATTCCCGTCTTTGCTTCGTACTCTCCTTTAACTTGTAGAGCGACCACCTCTGAATCTGTGAAAATCTGGACTTGTCGAGCCCCGTTGATCAGTGCCTTCTCAATACCTGTGATTAAAGCTTCATACTCTCCTTCATTGTTGGTAGCTTTGAACAATAGCTGGAAAGATAGATCGGTTGTTTCCCCACTTGGTCTCGTGATGGTAACCCCAACTCCACATCCTCCTGCTGATACCGATCCGTCGACGTTAATGACTCAGTCCTCTCCATCGAGATCCTGAGAATCCATAAAGATGGCTTCTACCACAAAATCAGCCAAGGCCTGGGCCATATGAGATTTTCTGGGTTTGAAATGGACGTCAAATTCGGAAAGCTCCACTGCCCATTTAACCATTATCCCTGAAAGGGATGGTAAGTGTAAGATCTGATGAAGGGGTGGGTCGGAGAACACTTCGATGGTGTGAGCATGAAAATATGGCCTCAATCTCCGTGCAGAAAAAGCCACAGATAGAGCCATTTTTTCAATTGGAGTGTACCTGGATTTAGCTGACTGCAAGACCTTGTTGGCGAAATAGACAGGGAGCTTAGATTCCCTAGTAAGCACCGTGCTGATAGTTGTGGATCCGACGGCGAGGTATAGTTATAGAGCTTCATCCTCGCGTGGATAATGAAGAGTGGGCAAAGTGATCAAATATTCCTTCATACTTTTGAAAGCTTTATCCAAAGCGGCATACCATTCGGCTGGACCATTCTTTTTTAGCTGCTCGAAGAAGGGAAGGGAATAATCAGCTAATCGCGAACAGAATCTGCTCAGGTAGTTGACCGATGAGTTCAATTTTTTTAATGTCGTTCAGCTTTCTTGGAGGAGTCATGTCGATAATGGTCTGTACTTTTAAAGGGTTCACGTCTATTCTGTAGTGGCTTATCATGAAACCCAGGAATTTTCCGAAATCTACTCCAAAGACACACTTTTCTGATTCAGGCAAACATGATTTCTCCTTAGAGTGTCGATGGTTTCTTGTAGATCCTTGAAGTGGTCCTCCTTTGTAAGGATTTTGATCACGATATTATCAATGTAAACTGCATCATTTCTTCCAATCTGTGACACAAACACTTTCTTTATCATTCGTTGGAAGGTGGCACACGCGTTCTTGAGCCCAAATGGCATTACCTTAAAACAAAACGTTCCCTGGTTGGCGATGAAGGCAGTGCTTTTCTCATCGCGAGGGCTCATTTTGATCTGATTGTAGCCGGAATAAGCATCCAGAAAACTTAGCGTGGTGTGCCATGTTGTGGTGTCTACTAGCTCATCGATAGATGGCAAAGGGTAGCTACCTTTTGGGCAAGTTTTGTTTAGATCTTTGAAATCCACACACATTCTCCACTTGCCACTGCTCTTTCTGACCAACACAACATTTGATAACCAGGTCGAATCATTGATCTCGCGAATAAATCTGGCTTGTAGAAGTTTGTGTACCTCTTGCTTTGCTGCTTTTGACTTTTTGGCGGCCATCGTCCACTTTCTTTGACATACAGGCTTTGCCTCGCGATTGAGTCTCAAGGAATGCTCCGCAATTTCTTAAGGGAGCCCCTTCAAGTCTTGCAGCGACCATGCAAAGACATCACGTGATTCTTTCAACATATTCTTTAGGCGCTCTAAAGCGGGACAGTCAAACTGTGACCGTGGTACAAGGATTTGGTCTTGTTTGAGAAGGGAGAGAAAGCGATCTTTTCCTCCACAATCTTGTCAGCTACCTTTTCGGGTCGAACTTCCAGCTCCGCTTGTTGTTGTTCGGATGTGGCCTCTTACTCGCGCTCATCAGCTGTCTCTTCTTTTAAAGACCCCCGACCGCTTCCCTTAATCGCGAATAATCGGTTGTGGCCCTTTTTCAGTGAGGACAAGTAGCAAATTCTACTTTCTGCATGTTCCCCCCGTGCTTCGCCCACCTTTTCGTCGGCACATGGAAATTTGACGCTAAAATGATAGATGGAGCACGCTATTTGAAATTTGAATAGACTCACCCGACCCATGATAGCGTTGTAGATGGATGGCAGTCGAACCACTGTGAATTCAATTATGTGGGTTCTTCTATTTGGGGCGATCCCTAATGTCAGGGCCAATTTGATTGTTCCAACCACCTTAAATTCGTCTCCAGAGAAAGAGACCAGTTTTCCCGAGTAGCGACGCAAAGCGCTTTCAGGGATCCTGAGTTGCTCAAAGGCGTCCCAGTAAAGGACGTTCACGGATGAACCCGTGTTTATCATCACTCGCTTGACCGTTTTGGTTCCTACCTGCACATGGATGACCATAGGATCCAAGTGTGGTATCATGAGGTCGCGAGCGTCCCGAGTGTTAGCAATAGAAAAACTCAGTACCGCGTGCGCAGTGGATGCTTGTTTGACACTAGCTTCGGGCGGGGGGTGTCTGGCTTCTCTCTCATAGTTTTTTCTCTTCTGTTTACTGGAGCCGGATGTCGCGGGTCCCCCCGTAATGGCGTTAATGCATCCATCTAGAGAGGGAGGTTTCCGGTGATCCTGGTTGGAGTATTCACGTTGGTTGGACGAGGACCTCGCTTCAGGGGCATTTCTGGTGTCCCTTGGGGGAGGTCGATATCCTCCTCCCCTGTTTGCATTTCTTCCTCCCCTATTCTAGGGGTAAGTTCCTTGCCTCTTCCTCTAGTTGCAGATTGGGGATTGTAGGGTCGCGATGGAGCATAAGGTGGTCTATATTGTTGGGGAGGAACCATAGGAGGATGGCGTTGTTGTTGCGTCGTGACTGGATGACTAGGATTTGTTGGCGGGGCGCAAATATGAAGGGGCACTTCTTTTTGAGGGAGGGCTTGCGGAATCCCATAAACAGGAGGCGACGCCTAGTCGGGATGCGCCATCATCACATTTGTTGGGGCACCAAGTGGACCTTGTCTCGTCCTTTGGTTGTACTAGACTTCTTGGACTTGAGGTTGTGGTGGGGCAACCGGGTATTGCCAGGGAGGATTGCGGTGTTGTCGATCCCGAAAATTTTCTCTTCCTTGGTGCTTGTTAGGGACCCGGTGGAAGGACGTTGTTCTGGATTCGATGGGTCACGAGCTAGAGCTTGCAGCCTCTATGGCGTGGATTTGCTTGGTTATGAGCTCTCGCAGAACATTGTAGTTTTCTAGCTCTTTTTGGAATAGGCAGATATTGAAGTCTCCTTCAGCCAAATTTCCCATTAATGTTGTGCTTGCGGACTCGTGATTAAATCTTGGGATCTGCACTACCATGTTGGTGAATCTGCTGAAGAAGCTTCCCAATGACTCAATCATCCCTTGTTTGATAGAGTTGAGGTTCAACATGGTCCTCTTTCTTGTGCGAGCGCTGCCGAAATGTGCGACGAATGTGCCTGATATATGCGCGAAGTTGTTGATGGAGGATCAAGCTAAATTGGTGAACCACGTCAATGCCACCTCGCTTAGCGTAGATGGAAACGAGAGACAGTACATAGCATCGTTGACCTCGTTCATTCCCATCGCCGTTGTGAATTGGTTGAGGTGATCGTTGAGATCAGTGTCTCCTTTATACTTGGCGATGGAGATATCCCTCCATCTTTTGGGAACGGGCGCCTCGCGTATTTCTCTACAAAAAGCAGATGGGAAAGTTGGCTCACCTTTACGAGTTTTTGCGGGTGCCTCGGGAGAATTCGAGCGTGATGATACGTCCCTGGCATTGAAACCGCGAGCAATTTTGTAGGCGTTCTTGTCGAGCTCCGGACCGGGGTTAAAAGGGCCACCAGCAGGGTTGGGGAAGTGATTGACCATTGTAGGCACAAGACCTTGTTGTTGATAGTAGACACGGGGGTTGCCCTGGAATGGTACTTCATTCGCTTGTTGATTGAAGTTTGTATTCTGCGGGTAGTTCCCCGTGAATAATTGGTACGGGAGGTAACCACCCTACATTCCGTAGGGAGCAAACGGGGGAGGTTGTGCAGTGTCTCGGGGAGGTTGTTGAGGGACGTTCTCGTTGCCGTTGTGTAGAGCTTCCTCGTTAGGGAGAACGTTGAGGTTGAGACTGCTGGTTTCCTCGGCATCATGATGCTAATTTCCGAACTCTTCCCAGAATAGTGTAAAATTCATGATTCTTGCAAAATTTGTTAGTGTTTAAAAGAGAAATAAGCAATACTATTCATTATTTTAGGTAAGATCTATGAAGAATAGAAAAAGGGTAAAGGCGCAAAAAAAGAATGTAATAAAAGAAATTGAAGGAACGTAATGTAAAGAAGCGTATTGCTACGCGAAACCTCTCGTCGCGAAAGGTTCCCACAGACGGTGCCAATGATGCGATCATGGAATTTCACCTATACTTATTACCTCATCATGACGACAAAATGTCTTAAAATACCTACAAGCCTTAACCGTGAGGGGTGATGATCAGATTATACGTTTATTAGTCCAAGCGATGAGGGTGATACGTTTGGTTCGCGAGAGATTGAACTGTTCAGTCGTTGTCTTTAGAGGAAGTCAGACGATGTTCTTATTTCAAAAACGTTCTTCACCGATCAAAGACTTTAAGAACTCAATTCCGGCATTTTAGGTTAGGGATATAATAAGAGCTCTTCTACTTCTCGCTTGAATCAGATCCTTGTCTTTGGGGTAGGAGGGGGGTATTTATAGGGAAACCAAGCGAGCAGCTGGCTGGCGACCTCGTGGTTTAACGTAGGACACGTGTAATGCATGTCCTCACTTTTAGGGAACTAGGCAATACACGTGGCGCTTTTAGAAGAGAGGTGTTTGAGCAATAGAGCTGCTTGCTAGGATTTTGAAGAGCCACGAGGTACTTATGGGGCCTGCCCTGGCTTCTATACTGGCTCATACTAAGATCTTAGTTGTGAGGAAATATGGACCTAGGATTTTGGGGGTGTTGAGTTCGCTCAAGGTTCGACCGAGTACTCTGCTCGCGTTGGGTCATGCAGTGGGACCAGATGTCATTTGCGCTGGGTGACCTATTTATGATGTTATACTCTCGTTGATTAATGTGCTTATTTTCTATGGCATCGTCACTTACAAGCTTATAAACATTCTAATTTAACATATACTACCTCCGTTCGACAAAACATGTCACTTTACTATTCATGCACGCTTTTTTTAGGAGATAAAATATAATACCTCTGTTCGGAAAAACTTGATACTTTACTATTCATGCACGCTTTTTTAGGAGATAAAAACTATATAAAATATCTATTTTTTTTAATAATTTTTTTTACAACTTCGTAGTTATTATTAATAAGTACAAACTGGTTAAAAAAATTTATAAAAAAATGAATATTTTATATAGTTTTTATCGTTCTAAAAAAGCGTGCATGAATAGTAAACGACAAGTTTTGCCGAACGGAGGGAGTATATAAAATATCTAGTTTTTTAAATAATTTTTTTTAACAATTTCATAGTTATTATTAATAAGTATAAACTAGTTAAAAAAATTTATAAAAAATAATGAATATTTTATATAGTTTTCATCATTCTAAAAAAGCGTGCGTAAATAGGAAACGACATGTTTACCGAACGAAAGTAGTATTTAACACACTTAATCCATCAGTTTCAACTACTCTATCAGATACGTGTTATCAAACCAACCCTTAAATAAATAAAAAATGTTTCGAATACATTTAATTACTTGTCAACAGTTGTACTGCCGACATCGACTCCCGGTGGAATACCGTACGAATACATTTAAAAGGTTTTTGTTTGTATGTTAATACAGCCATCCATCCATTTGCAGGCGTAGATATGGATATTTGACAATAACGGCAATCCTCCTGCCCAACAATACTTTGGCACGAATACACACTTAATTGACTATAATTGAAAATTACAACTATCACATACATTCCGAACGAATTACATCTATCACGTACCTTCTGAAATAACAATAATAAATTGATACGGAGTATTCTGGAACAATATACCCAACAAAGATCTCCTTTTTTTTTCTCTCTTTATGAAGTAAGATAAGAATTCGGTTATCTAGACAAGCCTAAAGAAACCGAGAAATCGAACAAGCCGGTAGATGAACTAACCATCATATATAACAAAAAAAAAACAACAGAAGCAAATGACAGAATGGAAATAACAAGAAGCAAATAACAGAAATGAAGTTGCAAAAATACAATAAACGTGCTAGCTATCCTACACTGTAAAACAAAACCAACATGACAAACAAATCAATCAGCTAATGAAGGATGCACATAGAGAGTTCTGGGGACACTAGCGGACATTTCAGATTATGGACACAGAAGAACCATTAGATATCAATCGTAAATCCACGACGTCTTCGGTTACAACAAATCAAACATCGTTCACATGACGTCTGCATCACAACAAGAACAAACACAACACAATAGGTTGCAAATCCAAACCCAAGCCAAACCATTATTTGCTCAACAACCCCCCCCCCCTCCCAACCAGCCTCAAAGACGATAACAAGATCGTGAGAGACTATTAATTAATCAAAATAGAGGCGATTGAGTCAGGACAAAGCAAGAAATTTAACAACAATATCAAAAGGCAACAGAAAAGAAGGATGGAATAGAAAGGAGAAACCCATGAAAAGACATTATTACAAAGCCTGAACCAAGGAGGGCTGAGTGGGGCCGATGAAGCCGCCGAGAACCGAGGACAGAGCCGAGGCTAGTGCCAAGGGCGAACTTGAAGAAGGAGCCAGAAGCAAGGCGAAACCAAGCTTGAGGAGGCGGAGGAGGGCGAACCTGATGGTGGCAAGGGGAGGCGGCGGAAGACCGGTGAGGGCGACAAGATGGCAAAGCCGAGAGATCCACTGTGGTGGCCAGAAACCAGGGCAGAGCTGAGGTAGGAGGCGAGAGCGGAGTTGCGGGAACCATCTTGGTGGACGGGACCATGGGAGGCGGACGTTTTTCAAAGCATAGTTTTTAAAAATAAAAGTTTATCAAAATATAAATATAGTTGTTTTAAATTTAAATATATTTTTTAATTTTTTAAACGATATATTTTAAACAAAAATTATTTGGTGGTGTAGGGATACCGGTAGTGTACTAGTGTACAATAGTCATCACCTATTACACCTTTTGTGTTACACTCCCTATCGCACTTCTTAAATTAATCTAAATTATGAATTAAATTATGATACGACATCTTAGGTTTAAATTTATATATAAATCCTAAGTGGTTAACCCTTATGTTAGACTCCCTATTGCACTTCTTAAATTAATTTAAATTATGAATTAAATTATGATACGACATCTTAGGTTTAAATTTATATATAAATCCTAAGTGGTTAACCCATAAAAAATATATTTTGTGTATATTTTAATGTTTAATCTTTTTAGGGTTTATGCATCCAGTCTTGGGTATCTTATTATAAGAGGTTAAAACATTTTAAAAATATACATTAAATATCATTTTTTTAATGCTTTAGCTTCTATGGTTTATAGATTTAAATCTAGAGCATTTTTTCTCAATTTTATTTATAATTCATATCAATTTAACAGATGTAACACGAAAAGTGTAACAAGGGATCCGAATCTGGTGGCGTAGGTTGTGAAATAGGATATGTTGATTACAATATACCATATTTAAATATTCGAATTCGAATTCTCTTAAAAAATTGTGAAGTTTTTTAATTTTCATAAAAAATTACTATAAGTTGTTTATTTTTATTTTTTTCATGGACAAAAGAGCCCTTAGAAATAAATATAATAAACAAATGAGCTACACAACAATAGAATGGACAATCCTTGACTTTTCCACCTCAAGCAATAAAATAGAGGCCTTTTGAGGGTCCTAAAAACATACAAACCAATAGGAAGAGATAAAAGAAGATTAGTAAGAGAGTCGGCGACACACTTCACTTTTCTATAGACATGATGAAATTGGATATCCCAGTCTAAATTGTGAAAGATATGAAACTTTTCGAGCTAGGCTAGTATATAAGAAGGTGTTTGGGGAGAGGCCACGCCTTTGATAAGGTTGATCGCAGCTAGAGAGTCCAAGTCCATCAAAACTCCTTCCACCCTTGTCCCAGGCAACCTGCAACTCATCACATATACCCCACAATATCGAAATCGGAACGAATGAGAAAGAACCCATTTTGTGAACGAAGCCAATAATCTAGGTTCGAGTCTCATGACAGATCACCTTGCCAGCCATTGCGAGTCCGTCCAGTCCAACTGCCTCATCAGAATTGACTTTCCATCACCCGACCCGACTGGTTTATTAGAATCAATTATTTAAACTAGCCACAAAATATCTAGTCTAGATGTAAAGTGACTTAGTCGAACATAATTGGATTAAAACCAAAAAAGAAATCAATAATATATTTCGATACTATTTACTGTTGAGATTGTTTTGTATGAGAGGGTTTCCTTCCACATCGACTATAAAATACTAAAAACAATCTGTTATAAGGAAAAGTATAGCTCAACACAACAACTTAAACTTTTGTGTTGAATGATCGATCACATCCTTAATAATCTGCTAACTTACCATCAGAAATAGTATCATATAAATATAACGGTTGAAATTCACTTTCAAACACACAAGCCTAAACAAGTGGTCAAGTGGGCATATAAGATATATTGTTTATATAGATCGAGTAGCTCAAGTTTGACTCAAGTTCGATTTGATAAAAGTCCGGTTTGAACTCGTTCATCTATTAAATGAATCGAGTATGCACACACTATTAAGCTCGATCAAAGCCCGACTTAGCTCAATTCAAGCTCAACTAGTTCACAAAATTCTCTTCAAATTATTATATCACGAACAAATAGCGTCGTTTAATACTAAAAAAAAAAGGTTCGACTCAACCTCATTCATTTACCAATTAACAAGTCGAACTTAAGCACAACCTTAAACTCGAGTCAAATTTAGACTCAGCTCAACCAACTCAACTCGTTTCTAAATAAGCTAAATATGAATAAACATTACTCCGCTGCCTTGACCCAAGTCCAAATTTAGCTTATCTTCCCCTTGTTGTTGGATTTAGAAAGAAACCCACAACTCTCAAAACAAACAACTAAAATCAAGTTGAAACAAGTGTCGATGCTATGGATACCGACTTCACTGTCGTGAGCTACACAAGTGGTTAGTAAAGGACGTTCAAGTAACTTAACATCGACATGGACGCCTTCCCCCCTCTTTCTCAATTCACATTTTTCCACTTGCAATTTTAGACGACAAAAAAAAAATGAAAAAAAGGCCAATTGCAATGAATAGTATTTAATTAAATGGGTCCCCTTGCATTTGACTTATTAGTCATTTGGGGTCAACAAGCAAAAATTTCCAAGTATATGTATAAGCATATATATATATACTCCTCGTGAAATATAAGAAGGATCTCATCTTATCTTTTTATTTCGGAGCACGATCTCATCTTATCTCATATATTAATTGAATGGGTCTACACTTGATAGCTACAGCAAACTACCACACCGTGTAGTACCACGTACATTTGATCTTTTATAAGCTGTACATATATATGCTTATTATGTATGGCTACTATACTTTTTCTTATAAGATCTATAGATCTTTCTACATAATACTATAGACTATAGAATTAATATTTCATTCAGTGACCACAACATGCGCCAGCTTACTATTCATTAATTAATTATTTTTAGGAAAAAATTATACTTCGTATAAAATATCAACATTTCTTGTTAATTATTTTTATAATTTCATAATTATTATTTATTGCTAATATATATGAAGTTATTTTAAACAATAATGAAATTTTGATATTTTATATAGTTTTTATCTTTTTAAAAAATGTTGTGAATAACAAACGATATATTTTTTGCTAACAAATCAAGCTGTATAATCTTATATGACATTTTCTGTGTTTGAGTTTTTTTTTTAAAAACATTTCTTGCCATAAACCTTTCTTGATAAAATAACAATGAAAAAAATCTTATATATATATATATATATATATATATATATATATATAAATGCTCACATTAATTATCATAAAATTTAAATTAATAAGATAACTTAACATAATTTAGCAAACTAGTTAGTAGAGATATTTTTACTATATATAAAACCAAAAGCTAACCCATCATAGGTGCATGGGATCACAAAAATGCTCTCTTCCACATATTATGTTAACAACTCCATCGCCACTTCATTTGACTCTTTGAAAGTTGTATCAGCTCACAGTCACACATCTACTAAAACTTCCTCGACATTACAGTCTCCTCCCCCCCACCCCCACCCTCTCCCCAACCCATTACGTACTTACGATTATAACCTCACCATATTTATATAAGGGAAAACTAATTAAAATACCCCGACCTTTGGGGATATGGTAAAAATATATTCCCAACTTTCAAATGTAATAAAAATATCCCGATCTTTGAGGGTAGTGGTAATATATTACCACGAGTTTTTTCACTAGCAAAAAATTATGACATAAGGCAGCCTGTGTGGATTTTTTTTAACAAGGTTTTTTTTTTTAACGATTTTCTTAGAAAAAAATAAAAAATTGGATCGGGTTCATACACAACGCATTTTCATCCCTCCTATTTTCTTCTGTAGTCGCTTCTTGAACTGTCTTCTAGGTCTTCCAGGTAGCTCATGGTTCCTCTTCAACGACAGTCTTCCGCCATCGTGGTCGTTTATCTTAAGCTGTCTCTCTCACATCTTTTTTCTCTTTGATTCGTTGACGGATTTGATCGACTTAGTAAGTTTTTTTCCACTCTTCATTGTTGTTGTTGGTTTAGTTTTGTTGTCAGGTTGGTGTTAGGAATAGTCGTGTTGTGTTGATTTGAGGCAATTTTGACCAGTTGCTTTGTTGAATCAATTTCGTTTTTCGGGTTTAATTTTGTTTTTGGTTTATTTTTTTTTCCTAAGGAAACCGTTTAAGAAAACCCAGTTTTAGTGCTATATAATTTGTAAAAAAGCTTCCACGCAGGCTGCCTTGTTAGCATTTTTTACCCATGAGAAAACTCGTGGTAATATATTACCCCTACCCTCAAAGGTCGGGATATTTTTATTACATTTGAAAGTTAGGGATATATTTTTACCATACCCCCAAAGGTGGGGGTATTTTAATTAGTTTTCCCTTTATATAATTCTACCCAAAATTTTATATTTTATGAAATTAGATTATATTGACTTTTATTTCCAAATAATTTCACACACATAATTTTCTTACTATAAATAACAATAATATATTATCAACATTATAAAAGATTTAATACTATCAAATTTTATCCAAATACCCACGCCTTGGGTGTGGGGTAAGGGTGCATACATCTAAACCCCTCTAACCTTCCTTTGCAGGATTACTGAGATGTTGTTATTGCATGTTATTGTAATTGTACCTTTGCCGAAGGCACAAACCTAACATTATAAGTATGAATGAAGAGGGGATAATATATATATCATTCTTTGACTGAGCAAAAGGAAGAGAAACAAGAGCAAAAATAAACCTTTGGGACCACTTTCTGTACATGTAGGCCTACTTGAGGCCATATAATTATTTTATGAGTTTGCAAACAAGTTGATCTAGCTTAGGGAGTCCCTCATGGATATATAGACCAGTTGTTAAAACTAGCTATACAGATTAAACTTCTCACAATGGGCATTTGTACAATTGACGAGAATTTTTCATGGTAATTAATGTCGTACTTTTGATTGAAATATTTTCAGCTAATCTGACTTTGTACCTCTCTAGAGATCCATCTGATTTGAACTTCACCTTGAATAAGTACTTGTGACCAATTAGTTTCTTACCTTTGGGCAAAGGAACCAAGTCCCATTTGGAGTGTTGACCATCAACCTTCTTCTAATTTATAGCAATTATATAAGAGGTAGGTTCAAGGTATGATGAAAGATGTAATAAAAAAGAAAAGTACTGAAAGGAGAAGAAGAATACATGCAAGCTAGCATAATCACTCAGATAAGCTGGTCGGTAGTATTATTTTTATTGATTAAATACAGTATATATTACATATTAATTATATGATAAATAAAATATCAATCCAAATATTAAACACGATCATTACTTCTATATTGGATAGATTTAATGATTATTATTGATTTTATTTTTGCATTTAATTAATTTATTCTATTTATTTATATTTTAAATACTAGGGTGTTAGCCCGTGCTACGCACGGGACTAATTGTTTTTTTATATAAATTATATATAATAATATTTCATATTATATAATTTATTTTTATAATATATTACCATTGGAAAAGTTTTTATACAAATATATTAAGATTTTTTTATAGTTAATATTAACCGCTAAATTATTATCAAAGGTATAGTTTTTCTAACTTTATACTCATATTTATATCTAATATCACAAACATTATACAATTTAACATTTTCCTTTTCTATTCTTTCTTAAAATTTAAGATATTGATTTTTTTTAAAACAAAGAAAGACAATTTTTATGCAAAATTGTAAATTTTATGAGATATTATGTTTTGAGCATATATTAATTTTAAAATGATTACTTAAACAGATGTGTAGTTGTCATTTTTGTTAATCTAAAAGTTTTTTCTAACTGTTGATGACATTTAGTTAATAAATTTATTGGGCAAAAAACGTTTTTTGTAAGTTAATTCTTACACTTTATGATATTTTTTAATACAATATATTATCGATGTTTATGCAAATTTATATGAAATATTATGATTTATAATATTTTTTTTATTAAAATGGTTATTCTAAATTAATATTTTTAATTATTTTTAATCTTAAATATTTTCTATTTATTTTTTTGTTTAGATTATCATCTGGTCTTATTAGGATAGATTCTAAACTTATTACTTTGTAAATAAATAAATAATATCCTTAATTATGATCAAAATATTGAAAATTAATAAAAATATATTATAATAATAATAATATATTTTTATTAATTAGAATAGAGTCCAAACTTATTACGTCATGTGGGCGGGATGGGTTCCGTGCTCAACATCGTTTTGATTGTTTTGGCGGAGCGGCTGTTGCTATTTCAGATGATTTGATCTCCTTAATTACTCGGGTGGTTAATCTTTTTCTTGAAGGTCGTTGTCCACATGATCTGGGTGAGTATATTGCTAGTGCTCCGCTCACACCGCTTGTTAAACCAGGTGTAGGCATACGTCCTATTGTTGTTGGCACTATTTGGAGACGCCTTGTCTCTAAGGTTAGTGCTTGTTTGGTCGGCCCCTCTTTGTTTGGTTATTTTGCTGGTCTACAGTTTGGGGTCGGGTTATCTGGTGGCGGAGAGGCTATTCTGCATGCCTTGAATCGGTTTGTTGAGGCTCGTGGTAATGAGGAGGGTCTTTCTATGTTGTTGGTGGACTTTCAGAATGCTTTCAACTTAGTTGATCGCGTGGCCATGTTACAGGAAGTTCGCCGTCATTGCCCGGTCCTATCTCGATGGGTAGAGTTTTGTTACTCTAATCCTGCCCGACTGTATTATGGGGAGTATAGCTTATGGTCTTGTCGGGGGGTTCAACAAGGGGATCCTTTAGGGCCTCTCCTTTTTGCTTTGGTGTTGCATCCTTTGGTGTGCAAGATCAGAGACTCTTTTTCCCTGAGTCTGCAAGCTTGGTACTTAGATGATGTCACTGTTGTTGGGGACACTTTGGTTGTGGGGAAGGTCTTGGATCTGATTATGACGGATGGTCCCCGCTTTGGCCTTCATCTTAATTTGGATAAGACCGAAGTTTTTTGGCCTACAGAAGACCCCAGGAGTCGGCTTTCTGGTGTTTTTTCCCCCTCTATTTCTCGGCCTTCACGTGGTGTCAAAGTTTTGGGCGGGCCTGTGAGCACGTTCCCTATTTTCAGCAGCGACCTTGTGGCAAAGAGAGTGACTAAGACCATAGAGCTTATGGATTCTGTTGCGAGGATTGATGATCCACATTGCGAGTTACTTCTGATTCGGACTTGTACGGGTATTTCTAAACTTTACTTTGCTTTGCGTACTTGTTCTTCGCACGTCTTTGGGCCGGCCCAACTCTCATTTGATGTGGCACTTCGCTCTAGGTTGGAGCGTATTGTCACTGCGTCTGGACCTGGGTTTGGAGATTGGCAGTGGCGGCTTGCCACCTTTCCTTTTCAGTTTGGTGGACTTGGAGTGTACGCTGCTGGAGAGGTCCTACATTATGCTTTTTTGGCGTCACATTTGTAGTCTGCTGAATTGCAAGCTAAGCTTCTACGTCCTTCTGGAATCATTGATACTGGTCCTACTTTTGATGATGCCTGTCGTGTTTTTAATGAGACTACATGTTCTAATCTTATACGTGATCCTAGTGAAATCGTTGCCCCCAAACTTATGAAGAAACTGACAGATATATGTTTCGCAAAGGTTGCTGCTACATCAGATTCTGTTTTCTCCTTGACTCCGCGACAAGTTGCATTGTGGAAGTCTAAACAAGGTGCTCACTCCTCCGATTGGTTGCGTGTTGTTCCTATTTCTGAGTTGGGGCAGACTATGAATGGAAGGACCTATCGTAGTGTGCTTAGCTATCGACTGGGTGTTCCATTGTTCACGGTGTCTCGGCCTTGTCCGGCTTGTTCTCGGGTTTTTTATGGCGATGTTTATGGAGATCACGCTGTGTCCTGTGCTGGTACCGTGGGTATTAAGCATCGGCAGAACCTTGTGCACGACACCTTATATGATATCTGTTATAGGGCTGTGATTTCTGCCGGTAAGGAGGTTGATATCGGTTTGGTGGATGGGCGCGATAAACCTCTTCGTCCGGCAGATTTGCTTCTTTATTCATGGGATAGGGGGTGAGATGTTTGTGTTGATCTAACGGGATCCTCCCCTTTGACTCAGTCAGGGATGTCTGACTTTGTCCCATGTCGTGTTGTTTCTGCTGCTGCTCAACGTAAGTGTGTCAAGTATAGAGATGTGTGCACGACGTCTGGATGTTTCCTACCCTTTTCCTTCTCGTCGTTGGGGGAGCTGGATACGGATGAATTTGCCTTGTTGAAGCGGATTCAGAAAGTCTCGGTATCTCATGACGTCGGGGCTCGTGCTGCAGCTTTTATTTTTACTAGACTTAGTTTTATTATCGCTAAAGGAGTGGGGGCCCAGATAGTATCTCGGCTACCCACTAATTTCTTGTAAATTATAATAATAATAATAATAATTATTAAAATAAAATAATAATAATAATAATAATGATAATAATAATAATGATAGTAATAATAATAATAATAATAATAATAATAATAATAATAATAATTATTATTATTATTATTATTATTATTATTATTATTATTATTATTCGAAACTGCGGGAAGCCAGGCTGCGTTGGTTTGGGTATATCCGAAGGAGACCTAGATCAGCCCGAGTTTATAGGTGCTAGTTATTAGATCTTGGAGCTACCCGTAAGGGGAGAGGCAAACCGAAGAAGAGATGGATGGAGGTTATTAGTCAGAACTTCAATATGCCGAACCTTTCAAAGGACATGGCTTTGGATAGAGACCATTGGAGGAGATGCATTAGGGTGGCAGATGTGTAGAGTCAGGGGGTGTGCTGTAGTGTTTGTTTGTCTTCACTTTGGCTTTGTCTTGTGCTTTCGCTCTGATATGTGCTTTTGCATCTTTTTGAACTTTAGGTCCTGCCGTGTGTCCTCTTTCTTTGTAGTTTGTCCGTTTTCGTTCTGGGTCTCTCAGAAAGACTTTATTGAATCTTTCTTGGTAAGAGTGCGTACATTCTTTTTTTAACAAAGGAGGTTTGGCTTTCAATTGTTGTTAACTATGTATTTAACTATAAACTAGTGGAATTCCCGCTCCATGGCGCGTTTGTGAGGAAAAAAAGAAAAAAAATATTAAGAAATAACGAAATAACAATCTACAAAAAAAAATATAAAATAAAGTATTTCACGAATAAGCAGTAACAACAAAAATTCGGGTAGCATCAACATCAGTTTAACTCTTCCTTTTACGCGCTTAGAACGTACATGTAGATTAGCTTTCTTCATAGCTAGATTATCCCTTTGTCGATTTACTGATTACAATGATCTTTTTAGAGACGCCACGATAGAAGACATGTACTCAACAACAACATTTTCCTTAGAATCATGAAGATCTGAATTGAATGCAACAACCAGACTAAGCTGGAAACTTGTTCTGCAGTAGCAAACAAAAGTTTGCACATGCATAAGCTAAACATGTATACAACTATTTACAAAGAGCAAATAGGCCAGGATCTTCATGAAGCATGGAGAAGAAAAAAAAAGTACAATCTAAAAAAGAAGAATCGATAATTGCAAGGATTGCAATATATACATCGGGGGTCCATATAAAAGAACACCCTAAATCAAACAAAGTTCTACCAAATCAATCAAGAATTTCTGATGCTCAAACAAAAGAACAATTAGCAGTTTTGTATTTTTTGAAATTTTGTGCAACATTTTTTCGAAGCAAATAAAATTGTATAGTATGAAAATGCTTACGCTTCATCTCCTGTCGAATAAATTGATTCCATAGATAGAGTCTTTCTTGCCTGCAGATATCAACCAGGGATGTCAAATTTTTATAAGAAAATATGTAAAAACAAAAAGCTGGGAAGTGAACAAATTTAAACACCCTTGCTCAATCAAGTTAAACCCTAATTCGAAAAGCCAAATTTACATTAATAAAAATGGTTGATGAGAGACAAATATCAGCTAAATTCTACAACACTTTCTCAATCCAAATGTTTTCATCCTGATAGGCAATTACAATTTTTTAGTTGTTGATACATCACCCTTCTATACCTTCCCTTAGATTTTAATTCAGTTTTATAGCTTCAAAGTTTATTAGTAAAAACATTTCCATGATTGACAACTAAGCTTAACTTCACATTTCCGGCATCTGGAGCATATGAATGAAAGTGCTACGCCTTTATCTCAAATCTCTATGCTACTATAACTGGCAACTTAGATTTTAATTCAGTTTTATAGCTTCAAAGTTTATTAGTAAAAACAGATTGAACATGTACACTTGCTATATGAATCTAAATTAAAGAAAACTTTCTATACCTTCCCTTGAATGTTCTTGAGGTCTCTACAAATGCAGGAATATACTTAGATCTCATTGGGTATGGAAAAAAGCATCACTTGTGAATCAAAAGGTAGTTCCAACGATCAAAAACACCAAAATATAGAGACAACTAATGTTGAATCATAAGCCCCGACCATATATGCACTTGCTCCTTAAAGGATGTTAAAAATAATTGGACCAATCTCCCTATAAAAGTTCATCATCAAAGGGAATATGCTGGTGGATACAAACTCCAAGATAGTTGTTTTGGTGAAGTCGCCATCTGAGAATTGCACAAAATGACTCCATCAGCACTTATTAAACATTAATTCCAAGTTATAACACATATAAAAAAATAAAATAAAAACAACTGAACTAACCATGTGAAGTCACTTTCTCAGTCTCCTTCAATAGAACCAAAGCAGGGTGTTTGAATTGGCAATAAGATCAACATGGAAAATCTTGGCAACATCAAGGCTAGCAGCATCTTAATAAATAAGATGCTGATCGAATTTTAGAAACAACATTAAGGAAACTGAATTGGATAAACTGAATACTGAATGTTAGAATAAAATAACATGATGAATTTTATAAATTGAATATATATAGATGAATTTTAGAAATTGAGTTAAAGAACTGAATTATTAGAACATATTTCCTAATGCCGAATTTCAGAAATAGAATGACAAAATTGAATTGCAGGTTTATAGACGCTGAATGATAAAGAATGTATTTTTGAAAAGAATCAAGAATCAAGAATAAAAACGTCTATGAAGAGAGCTAAGTCACTTGAGTCACCAACCATCAAGTCTAAAAGCAAACTTGAGCAAAAATTAGGAAACTAATTTCAACCAACCATGAAGTCTAAAAGAAAACGTCCATGAATTACATATTTGTAGATATTGAATGATAAAGAATGTATTTTAGAATAGAATCAAGAATCAAACGAATCGACTATGAAGAGAGCAAATCACTTGAGTCACCAACCATGAAGTCTAAAATCAAACCTAAGCATTAATCAAGACAATAATTTTGGCAGGCAAATCAAACCTGGAATCTTAGCAGATGTATTACCGAGCGGATGAAAGCTAGAACTTAAGAAAAAATACCTTGTAATAGATATGCATTAAGAGTAAGGTTAATTAGGTACACATTGGGCTATGTCCTTGATCAATCCATCTACTATTTTGACCTCAATCTGTACCAGACAAACAATTTCATATTATAAACTACCGCAATCTCGATTAGTTAACGCAAAAATGTAAAATTATGTTCCCACAACTTTATTGAACAACATTCAATTGAATCCAATTGTAAGAAAGAAATAAAAGAAACTCGACGACATTAAAATCCCTAATTCACACAATTGAGAAAGGTTATATGGTGGTAAGAATATTAACAAGATAATGATTGACGAAGAAAACTCTCAGCACAATTGTTCAACTTCTCCCTTGAAGCATTACTGGTAGCAATCAAAACCTAAACACATCAGAAATTCAAATTTTAACCACAAAACCTATAGAAATTAAAACTTAAAATCCATAATACGGAAAAGCCAAGGGAAATTTTGGGATCCACGAATCGATGGATCTACCTCTTTAACGACAAGAAGCTCGCCAGACTCGAGATTCATCCCCATGTATACACGGGCGAAAGCGCCAGAACCGATCAAATCGCCCGACGACCATCTAATCGGCGTATGGGAAGCATATCTGGATGCTGGGGGTGGGGATTGTTGGCGAATTTGGCCGTTTTTTGTCTTCGCAAAAGAGTAATTATAGAGAGGAGAGGAAAAAATGTGAGGAGGAAGAAGTGTCTCTGGGAGGAGGAAGAAGCGTCTCTGGAGGAGGAAAGATAACATGAAGTCAGCGAGAGGCACGAAATCGGTGGATGAGGCATCTGAATAGCGAGAGGCCCAATGGATAACATGAAGTCGGCTAAGGCGGAATGAACCCTAACGTTCCTTCCAAATTGTGAAGAAGGGTTAAAAATTAGAAGGAAAAAAAGGGAAAAATATGATTGGGCGAAAGAGAGTAAAGAAAGGAGAGTAATTATCTATATATATATATATGCTTTGTCTGGAGATCTATCATCTTATACATATCAAACTAAATAGAGAAATGCAGTGTTGTTAACTATGTATTTAACTATATAAATATATGCTTTATTAAATCATTATTTTTATAGTTTTTTATTGAAATGAGAAACTAAAACAAATTAGCATTTAATGTGGTTCAATATGTTGATAGAATGCACTTCCTTTGGCATTAATGGGGGCTAAAAGCTTTTTTTATAAGTTATTATATATTATACATATAGGGGAGATATTTAATGAGAAGTGATATTTCGGTGAGAAGATGAGAAGTAAACCTTATACCCCTTAGATTAAAATGATTTTTTTTATATGGATATAGGGGACATATCTAATGAGAAATATATCAATGTTTTTTTAAAAAAAAATATTTTTTACGCTATTTATGTAGATGGTGATTTAAGGTTCATTTTAGGGTTTTTATACTAATTTAAATTAGTTTTTTCATTCATCATCTAAAAAAATAGCATAAAAATAATTTAAAAAAACATTGATATATTTATCATTAGATATGTCCCCTATATCCATATAAAAAAAATATTTTAATCTAAAGGGTATAAGACTTACTTCTCATCTTCTCACCGAAATGTCACTTCTCATATATATATATATATATATATATATATATATATATATATATATATATATATATATATATATATATATATATATATATATATATGTTTTTATTGATGTTATATCTAACTTTATAATATTCTGATGTATATTCTCATGCACAGGTCGACATTTTTAAATTACTTTTCAAATATTTACGTACACATAAAAATAATTTTGCTTAATTGTTTATTGATGTAATTTAGAATGAGTTTTTACTTCAAATCTGTGTTTTCATAATACGACAAAAAAAAGGACTGTGTTTTACAAAATGAACACCAAATTATTCATTACTTCAATATTATCTTAACCAAGTTCATAGATGAATCATGGATGGATACACGTCTTGGTACATTTTGATAGGTATGTCACTTCTCAGTTGAATTTCAAGTACACATTACAAAGTAACCGAGATGAGTAGTTTAAACTCGGCTCAAAATAAAAAAAATATTTTTGATTTTATTTACTTCATTAAATAAAATGAGTTTGAAAATTCTTTTAAGTTGGATTCAAATTGAGATTTGCCTCTATTATAATTTGTATAAATCGAATTCGTAAAATTTACAAAATTTATAATATATGAGGTTTCTATATATAGATCACAATTAGGAAGCTCAAGCTCAGTTTGGCCCAATTTGAAGGAACATTAAATCTTTTCGAGAACAATTTTTAGACATTAATTGATATATTGGAATAATGAGTAATTTTTTTTTAAAAAAAGGAAAGAGATTTTTATGGGCTATATTACCTAAATATATGACATTGGTGGTCCATTCAGAAGAAAAGGTGTGTTTGGATTCCAATACCATTATAACTGTAGTGTATTTATAAATATAAATATTTATATAGTATTTTTTTATTTTTTTACAGTAGGTAATAAATTGGATGTACTAATGACATTCATGATCATCTTGCAAGATGATGTTCTAGAACTCACAATAATAGGAACTCAAAATAAAATTACAATTCAACTGAGATTTAGAAAGAAAACCTGTTGCATCATTTGAGAATGCAGGTGTTCATTTCTATGATCCAAAAGCTCAAGAAGCTAATTTGGATGATGAATTTGATATCACTATCCCCATTGGGGCCACTGGGCCCAGCAGCTCCACTTCTGAAGGTACTAGTGACAGCCCTCACCAATCAGGTGGGGAGGTAAGCAACTCTGATTTTGATTCAAGCTTCACCTCTACTTCTTCTTCTTTTGACTCCTCTAGTGGTGAAAACTATGAAAACGCCTTGTCTAAAAATGAATTTGAGCACGATATCTTGGAGCATTATGTTTCTGATTCTCTTGAGAATGATTCTTCTGATTATGAGCATGTTTCTAAAAACTTTGATGAGGTGCTTGATTTGTCTAATTACCAACTTACTAGAGATAGATCTCCTAGAATGAAAATTCCAAACAAGAAATATTTCACTAATGAGATTGAGTTTGCTTTTGTGATTGCTGAGGTTGTTGATGCTTTTACTCCTGAGTTATTTGAGCATGCTCTTAAATGTAAACAAGCTGATAAGTGGATGCTTGCTATGAAAGAGGAAATAAACTACATGACAGCCAATAAAACCTGGAAACTGGTTCCATAGCCTAAAAATGCTAGGTTAATTGGTTGTAAAAGGGTTTATAAGCTCAAAAACAGTGTGGAACCTGGTGGCCAACCTACCTATAAGGCTAGGTTGGTAGCCAAAGGATTCACAGAAAAGGAATGGATTGATTACAATGATGTTTTTGCTTCTGTTGTGAAATATAAAACTCTAAGACTTCTGCTTGCTATTGCTGTTGTTTATGACTATGAAATTGATCAAATGGATGTTAAAACTGCCTTTTTGCATGGCGAGCTTGATGAGATGATTTATATGAGACAACCCAAGAGTTTTGAGGATCACTCTAAACCTGATCATGTTTGCTTGTTAAAGAAATCTTTGTATGGCTTGAATCAATCTCCTAGGAAGTGGAATAAGAATTTTGATAACTGCATGTTTAAGCTTGGCGTTAGAATGAGCAATTATGATCCATGTTTATATTTCATGCATGTGAAAACTGAATCTCCCTTATATGTCTTGCTGTATGTTGATGACATTCTCATTATATGCAAGTCTAGAGCAAAGGTACTTGATGTTAAGGAATCTCTCAAAAAGTCTTTTGACATGAAGGATTTGGGCCTTGCTTAGAAAATTCAAGCCTGCTCCAAACATCAAATATTTTTGTCTCAAAAGGATTATCTTGTGAATGTCCTTAACAGGTTCAAGATTTCTAATGTCAAGCCTGCTTCTATGCCCTTAGAAGGTCACTTGGATCTCACCAAGACCAGGATGTCCCTTGGGAAGGAGGAGGAAGATTATATGAAGTCTGTTCCTTATGATGCAGCTGTTTTGGGTCAATTATGTATGTTATGATCTGTACCAGACCTGACCTTGCTTTTGTAGTGAGTGTGTTGAGCAGGTATATGCCTAACTCTGCAGAGAAACACTGGGTGGCCATGAAATTTCTCCTGAGATACATTGCTGGTACCCTTGATATTGGTTTGGTTTACGGTTTGCATACTTCACCCTTTGAGTTATTTGGCTTTGTGGATTCTGACTATGCTAGCAATAAAGATAACAGTAAGTCTAACACCTCTTTCTTTTATTCCTGGTGTGGGAATTGTATTTCTTGGAAGGCTCAGTTACAGCCTATTGTTGCTCTGTCTTCTACAAAAGCAGAGTACATAGCTGCAACTGAAGCCTCCAAGGAAGCAATCTGGCTCCAGAACATTATGAAAGAGGTAGATAGAAAAAACCACAAATCTGTATTGCATATAGATAGCCAGAGTGCCCTTTATATGTGCAAAGATCATGTCTACCATGAGAGGACTAAGCACATTGATGCTCGTTACCACTTCATACATGTGTTGGTGTCAAAAATTCTGCTTATTATTAAGAAGATTGATGGAAAGCTTAATCCTGCAAACTTTGGTACTGAGATTCTAACCACTGATGAGTTTCTCTTTTGTAGGGAATTTCTGCACGTGATCAAATCCAACTGATGCTGAGAAGGGTATTAAATAGCCGATGATAGAAAAAGGAGTAAAGCCAGTCCACATTTCAACAAGGAAGATTTACGATATGTGTAAACTCAGAATTAGGAGGGTAAATTGTTGGGTTCATCTCTCTTAACCTATGCATAATTCGAAGTGTTACATTGGATGTTTATATTGTAAAGTTGATTGTATTGGTTTTGGGCCAATCCGGCCCAAAACTGATCTCAACTATCCATGGGTTTGAGCCCACTCGGATACAGCGTGTCTCTCCTGAGAGCTTGAGCAACGACGTCGTTCAGCTTACGCTCTTCCTTATAAGGGTAATGAAACCCTAATCCGAGGTTGGAGAGAGGTGCTTGCTTACTGTAGCTCTGTTCTTGACTCTGAAGGTGATTTTCTAGGGTTCCATCCCTATCCGGCCTTTGTGAGCGTAGATCGAGCTCCCTTCCATCCAAATACACTTAGTGACATTGTGTTGAGAGAGATTTGTAGCCTCTTTGCCCTTTAGGTTCTGACCTTGGTGGCTGGTGTCCTCGTTGAGGCTAATCGTTGCTACAAATCTCTACTTTCTCTTTTGCTTTGGTTTTGATTTGGTTGTAACATCCTTTCATTATCATTGCATTAGTTTATGTTTATGTTTTCTGGCGTTTTGGAACGATTCTCTTGATCAAACGCTGAACGATGAATGTAGTTAGTGGGGGTAACATACTAAATAAAACACATGTGGTGCCTTGGAGGTGTTTTCAAAGCTCTATGAAGGCTTTATGAAATTTAGTAATAAGGCAGATGTTCAAGGGTTATATGTTATTGACTCCTTTTCTTCAACCCTATAATTTGATAGGGCGAAGTTGAAGGAGATGATGAAGGGGTTCAAGCTACAAGAAACTCCACAACAACTCAAGGTGTGTTGAATATATACTGATCCATACCAC
The DNA here is from genome assembly GCA_037127255.1 of Persicaria tinctoria. NCBI lineage: Eukaryota > Viridiplantae > Streptophyta > Magnoliopsida > Caryophyllales > Polygonaceae > Persicaria > Persicaria tinctoria. Next base: position 67,104,626 of record JBANSL010000013.1, read on the forward strand.
CCTATAGACACATGCTTCATTCTTCAAAAGCCAACCATGGAGTTCAATGTAGTGGGAGGTTTTGTACGTAGCACGTATAGAGGCCTAGGTTTGGAAACTACCTTACCAATTCTTATGCTAACAATTTTAACATAGGATATAGGGACAAATAGAAATATGGGTATAGGAACCCCAACTACTTCCATTCAATCTACATTGAGGCCAACAACTCACACCACAACAACAATATGACTTCAGGTCAAGAGGGAAGGAATAATCCGATTCACCATGTCCAGGAATGAGATGATTAGGGTTCTTACACAAGGCATGATCACAATGCAACAAGGCAAGACCTTGTAGTATGAGACGAGGGAGAATAAGTCCAGGATCCAAAACTTGGAGAAACAAGTGTTCATAGTTTTTATATAAGTTTCTTAATTAGAAGTTATGTTCCATTAAAAGGAATTAAAATAAAAAAGGGAAGAAAAATTTAAGGTTAGTGAGAGTATTTATGCAGATTTGAAAATACTTCTACTCGATAAATGTGGTGATCCATGCATATTTAGCATTCAATCTGAAGTAGTTGACACTGAAATTGATAGAGCTATGCTAGACCTTGGTTCATCTATTAATGTTTTCCAATAATAAAAGCTTGGGCTTTGGCTAAAAATGGTGGATTGTGTCTGAACGCCGAATAGGGTTTTTATAGGCCGAGTTTGTGTGAACGGAATCATGAATTGAATATGCCAATGAATTTCTATTGATGAGATAGCAATTCATATAAACAGTTTGATATTTAACCTTATCTTCCCCGTCAATTTGATGAAATTTAAGAATTTAAGGTTTGTGAATTTGGATAAAATTGGGGTTTATTTCTCAAATTAAAACTTAAATGGATTGCATACTCATGGCTGACCTTGATATTGGGAAAATATTCATGTTTAAAACGTGTAAAATTGTAGTCGAAATTGAAGAATAATCATTGAAGGTCGTTAAACGTGTTGGAGGAAGAAGAAGAAACAGAAGCAACCCGGTAATTCCGATCCGGTTCCATATACTCAAAACTAGCCATCAAATGTCAATTGCATTTCCACGGAATAATCGAACATGACAAATGAACCACTGCTCACATGAAGCCTGCAACAGAACAAGAATAGCAAAGCACTCCAACCCGCAAACATAAATCCTAACCACATCATTGACATTCAAACCCCCCAAATACTCATCTCAAACCCTCAAGGACGATAACTAGATCTAGGGCAAGCTACCACAAGGATAAGCCAAAATAGAGGCGGTTAATATGGGACAAAGAAGCAAAAATGAACAATAATGAGCAGGAATAACGATTGGATTGGCGGTTGGAAAATAAAAACCCATAAGGCCGAGAGACATATGTTACACAACAAGTTCACCCAAGGATCAATTGTAGGACGTTAGAGTACGTGAGTCGAGGTGGAGGCGGGAGTAATAAAAAACAACCTCCGTGAAATCGGAGTCGGAAGAGCTAATGCATGGTGGGCAAACCATTGTTTGGACTCGTGCTTAGCAAGTCGGAATCTGGTCAGGCACACGGTGAGTGGTGCTTGAGGAAGGAGATTAGGCCAAATTAAGGGGAGTAAATCTCGGTGAAAGATGATGTGAGCCTATTTTTCCATGTTTTGCATATACTTTTATATCGATTTCTGCATGCATTTCATACATTTGGGCTAGAGTAATACATAATCTATGTAGTTTATGCTTATTTGCCAAAGTATGGAGTCTACACTAGTTTTTGTTTAATTTCGCAGAAATCGAGGCAGTTTACAGCAATTCAGAGGAAGGAGGAAAAGCTCGAAGTCAACTACAAAAAGTCCGAGGTCAAGGAGTAGTGGAATCAGGACAAATCGAGCAAAGAACGAGGAAAATCAACTCGACACAAACTGGTTGATATCGACCACCCTTGGTCGATATCGAGTGAAGCTGGTCGATTACCATCAGAAGCCCAAGGTCGAGTATAAAATCGCGTGATGAAGAAGAGAACTGGTCGATATCGACCACACTTGGTCGATATCGAGTGAAGCAAATTGAGCCAGGATGCCAGAAAATGGAGCAAGGAAAAGACAGGTCGATATCGACCACTCTGGTCGATATTGAGCCAATTTCGGTCGAAAATTCTCCTGGAGCCCAATATCGAGTGTCTGAAGACGGAATCTGAGAAGAGAGTCAATATCGACCAGAATGGGTCGATATCGACCGGTATCCAGAGGCCGAAATCGAGTCAGTCCGAGTCCGAGTTGCTGAGCTGGCTTTCTTCCACATGAAGCAAGAGATATTCTATCAACTCAAGAGGAGATTTATCAAGTTCTATCAAGATGGAAGGGATTTATCTACATTATATATAGTTTACTTGTTGATTTATTTCATTTATTTCCATAATTTAATCTGTAAGTATTAGATAGATAGATTCAGATAGAGATATAGTTGTTCTTTCCTAATTAGCTAGGGAATGAACACTATAAATATGGCCTTAGGGGCTGAGTTTTATTCATTCAATCTTAGAACACAATATCGAGTTACATAGAGAGAGAAAGAGAGAGCTTGTGGCGAGAGGAGTTAGAGAAGGCGAGGGTTGGCTTTGGCTTCGATTCGTTGTAAGCTTTATTTTATTTTATTTAATGCAATTTAGTTCCCTTTTATTATTAATGTCTTTCTTGATGATGAAGAGCGAGTAGTCACCAAACTTCTAGGGTCGCTTAATTCTCGCGGCGACCAATTGTTTTACACCTTTCATGTGGTAACCCCGAGATTTTGAATCCTTTCACCTTGTGCCCCTCTTCCTTTATTTTAACAGGTCCAGTTAAATAAAACAAACGGGGGAAAGAAAAGAAGATAGACACGATCGCACAGAGAAAGACGCAGAAACCCAAGTTGCTTGTGGCTGACGTTGGGGCTTTGGAGGGGGACTCGATGCTGATGACCGGATGGCTGGAGAGTGGTGGCGCTGTAAGGTTGTCAATTTTGCGCCGGAGCGTGAAGGACATTGAAATTGGGGCAAAAATTTTAGAACGAAATCGGATTTAGATGCCTATAAAGCTATCAAATTTGCGCTGGATGGATGAAATTGGATGATTTAAGACATTGGAAAGCATAATTAGGTCTTAATTTGGTGACCTGAACACTGGCCAGTCTCCAAATTTCGCAGAAAATAATCCGAATTTGAAAGGGAAAATGGGATGAAGCGGAGCCGGGGGGGGGGGTGGCGAAACCAGGCCAAGAGACGGAACAATGGGGGAGGTAATCGAATCACGGCCAAGATTGGGATTTTTATTGTCGATTTCATCTAGAAAACAGTAATTGTTCTTAGTTTAGGGTTTGGAGTTAACACCGTAGTGAGAGGAAGGAAAAACAAAGTAACGGTACCGTTAAAATTAAGGGAGAAGGGCACGAGGTGAAAGGATTCAAAACCTCAGGGGTACAATGTGAAAGGTGTAAAACAATTGGTCACCGTGTGAATTAAGCGATACCTCGGGGGTAACTCGTGAAATTTCCGAGGAATTTAACGAAGTGTTGTCAATTTGTTTCAATAAAAGTTAATGTCAGTAAATTTTTAGTAGAAATTTTTCAATAATAGTTAAAAGGATAGTCGTAAATTTGTCAGTAGAAATTTTTTGATAATATTTAAAATGTGAGTAATCAATTTATCAACAATTTTTATTTTATAATAGTTAAAATGTAAGTAGTCAATTTTTCGTCCGGAATTGTTTGCTTGCTACTGCCTGGTTTACACATTTTTTTTATTTTCATTGTATGTTTTAGATTGTTCGCCGCATGTCGACTTTGTCGGCTACTTGAGGTTTCATGTCTGTCTGGCCCTCGAATCCTTACCTTATCAAAAAAATGAAAAAAAAAAGACTATGGGCATTTAATATTAAAATAAAATAGTACTCCTTCCGATCCAAAATACATGTCATTTGGCTTTTAACAAGTATTTTAAAGAGCTAAAAAATTATATAATATATTAAATTTATTATTATTATTATTTTACAATTTAATACTTATTATGAATAAATATTAAGTTGTAAAAAAATCATTGTAAAAAAGTTGATATTTTCTATAGTTTTTAACTTCTTAAAATATGTGCTAAAAAGTCAATTGACTTGTATTTTGGATCGGAGAGAGTAGGTTTTTAACTAATTGACATATAATGATGAACATATACGATGTGTATGGGGACCCTTTTAGTAGTTTATAAACGGTTAAATAAAGATGTTAAAGTTATAAATTGTATATGAGGCCATTTAAAGTGGGATTTTTTTTGTTAAACTGGGCGTTTAAAAAAAAGCTATATGAGATAGCTTTTTTTAGTGTTCTTAGTTTACTTGTGTAAAAGAGGTATAGTTTACAAACCATAGAACTAAGGGTGATATCTTGTAATTAGTCTAGAAGTGTGACACGTGTGTGGTTCAGATTATGTCTTGTTCATTTTTTGTTGTTAGAGTTTGTTAGCAATGTGTACATAAGGAGCCGAGACTACAGTTATAGTTCAATCAATTCAATAGACATAGAGCCTTGTTCATCTTTCTCTGTTTTTTCCAAGATCAATTTTACACTTCATTCAATCTTCATGGTATCAGAGCATAACTGGTAGAATTGATCGCAAATTATGGTGACAATCATCGTTTTCCGACCTACACCGATATGCAGAGTCCGTTGTTCTTGCATCCATCAGATCGTCCAACGACGATTGTGGTGCCTGACAAGCTCGTGGGAGCGGCAAATTATAGATCCTGGAGGAGGAGCATGAAGATCAACCTGTGTACAAATCGCAAATTAGGTTTGGTCAATGGCACGGTGCTTAGATCTTCAGATGATCCTCAGAAGGCCGATCAGTGGGACACTTGCAATGATCTGGTAATTTCTTGGATTATGAATTCAATTTCGTAATCAATTGCGAAATCTGTTTTGTATGTGCAATCGACGAGAAAAACGTGGATTCAATTGGAAAAATGATTTTCGTTGAGTAATGGTTCAAGAAAGTATAAGCTGAATTGCAAGATTTACTCGATGAAGCAAATTGGGGGCTCCATCAACGAATATTATACTCTTATGAAGGTTCTTTGGGAAGAACTGGATGGCATGGATAGTTTGCCTCATCTGATTAATTGGGGTGTCTACGGAGGTAGTGGATTATCTTCATAAGATTGACCAGATGAAGCAAGAACAAAGGCGTTTTCGATTCTTGAATGGATTAGACGAGTCATATGGGGCTCAAAGGATTCAAGTGTTGCTGATGACACCATTTCCAAATGTAGAGGAAGCTTGTGCTATGATTCAACAAGAAGAATCACAACGGGAAGTTCTTGACGCTACAAGCTCTAATGCCAGTTCTGGAGATATGTTTGTTATGTACAACAAATCGGAAGAGAAATGCAAGGTTTGTTGAAATAAGTGGCATCAAAAGGAGAAGTGTTGGGCGATCATCGGATATCCCAGTTGGCATTCCAAGTCCAAGAAGTTTCCACATAAGCAGTCATCTTCACAAGGTGAGAAAATGTTTGTTAAAGGGACTGATAAAAGGAAGCAAGTTGTTAAGGAAAGCAAGACTGTGGCTCATGCTGTGTCTAAGGATGAGGTTGGATCATGCTCCAATGGTAAAACTCAAGCATGTATCCTGTGTACCTTTGCCTTCAATAGCAGAATCGTCTCTTGTTTTTCTAGTGTGTCCTTTGTCTAAACAAACTAAATCTCCATTTCATATCAGGGATACGAAATCTAAAGCTGTGTTTGAGCTGGTGCATATGGACATTTGGGGTCCATATAAATCACCTACTGGGAATGATTGTCGATTCTTTTTGACTATAGTGGATTATTATAGTAAAGTTACTTGAGCGTTTTTGTTGAATTCCAAGGCTCAATCATTCACTTTCATCAAGAGATTTCATCAATTTGTTCTAACTCAATTTAAATGCAAGATCCAAATTTTGAGATCTAATAATGCACTTGAGTTCTCTAGTAAAGAGTGTCAACAATTCTATCATGATCAAGGCATAGTTCATCAAACTTCTTGTGTTGATATACCACAACAAAAATGGTGTGGCGGAGAGGAAACATAGACATATTCTTGTGTTTTTAGCTCATCTACCCTTGTGTTTTTAGGGGGAGTGTGTGTTAACTGTTGTCTGTTGTTTACCCTTGTGTTTTCAAGCTCATCTACCCTTGTGTTTTTAGGGGGAGTGTGTGTTAACTGTTGTCTGTTGTTTACCTCATCAACAGATTGCCCACTCCTATTCTGTCCAATAAAATACCATATGAGATGTTGTTCAGTAAGCCTCATTCTTATCAACATCTAAAGGTGTTTGAGTGTTTAGCTTTTGCTTACAATCCCTCAAGGGTTCATGACAAGTTTTAGCCAAGGGGAGTGCCTTGTGTGTTTTTGGGATATCCTCTCACACAAAAAGGATACAAATATTACAATATGGCTACCAAGTCAATGTTTGTTTCTAGGGATGTTCAGTTTATTGAGCATGTTTTCCCTTACAGTGCTGAATTCAAACAGCAAGTGACCACTTCACCTTTGTTTTTTCCTTCAAAAATGCCTTGGTCTGATGAGTTGGATATGGATACTCCACCAAACACAATTCCATCTACTAATCAGCCTCCAGTGGTGAGAAGATCTGGAAGGCAATCTCATCCTCCTACTTGGTTAACAGATTATGTGATTGCTACTGCTCGAGCCAACTCTCCAAAGGTAACTGAGTTTCCTATTTGCAATTTTGTTGCTTATGACCATTTGAATCCACAAAACCAAAAGTTTATTTTAGCCTTGAACTCAGTTTCTGATCCTACTCATTTTTCTCAAGCCAATGTGGATCCAAAGTGGTGTGATGCTATGAATCTTGAGCTAAGAGCATTAGAAAAGAATAAGACATGGGTGGTGACTGACCTTCCTAAAGGGAAGAGGCGGGCCATTGGGTGCAGATGGATTTATAAAACCAAGTTTCTAGCTGATGGTTCTATTGACAAGTTCAAAGCTAGACTGGTAGTTCAAGGGTGCAGACAGAAGAAAGGGGTGGGCTTTGAAGAAACCTTTGCTCCTATGGCCAAAATGACCACTGTAAGAACTTCGTTGGTTGTGGCTAGAGCTGGCAAAATCTGACCCGACCCGAGAAACCCGACCGACCGACCCGAACCGAAACCCGACCGAACCCGAAAATTTAGCGTTATGAATAACCCGAAATCGAGCCCAACCGACTTTGACCCAAAACCTAAAGTGACCCGAATACAGACAAACCCGACTCAACCCGGATCCGACTCAAATAAGACCCGACCCGAATTCCAACCCGACTCGAATTCCAACCCGACGCCCAACCCGACTCGACTCCCAAGTGACCCGAGTCTCAACCCGAACCGAGTCCCAACCCGACCCGAGTCCCAACCGACCCGACCCCCAACTCGACTCAAATATCCTTGAATATATATATATATCTATTATACATTTATACTATAATTTTTTTTATTGTAATCCATTATCGAACTATTGATAGTTAATACTATTTCTAAACAAAATAAAAATTGCATCGATCAAAGTGAAAACATAAAACCATTAGTGGATAAGTGCATTCCATTGATCAAAGTTAAATTTACCATAACTTTATGATAAATTTGAGGACAGTTTAAAAACAAAATAAAATAAGCTAAAATCCATAGTAGTAATTTTCATTCCCTCATAAGAAATTTTCATTCCCTCTTATTTTTATTTTCTCCTAGTTTATGAAATTTCTTTTGTAATGACTAATGAATAATCTAATTAATAAAAATAAAATTTGACGAGACAAAAATAAAATTTTACTTATGTATTGAATATGGTTTAAAAATAATAATTGAATATGGTTTCAAAAAACAAGATAGTTTTATAAGTTGTATATGGTTTAAAAAATTGAATATTGTTTAAAAAAAACAAGATTAAGATAATATGAATTGAATATATGAAATTATGAATTATGAATATATTATAGTTTTATTGTTGTATAAGTTGTATTTATAATTTTATATTACCTTATTTTTCAAAATTTGATGAGGGATGAATCATGAATGAAATACTTTAAATGCATCGAATATTCAAATCCATCGAATATTCTAAGTCATCGAATAATGGGAGATGAATTTTTATATGAGGATTAAGGTAATCTTGTTTAGTTATTTTCATATAGGCAATAATTTATTTACTTTATCAGTATTTAAGATTAACTCACAAAGGAATCGATTTACTAGATTACTCAAAACTCCAAAAGTCATCAACTCATAGTATATTCATATAGATCGATGTAAATCATTACTCGTTTACTCATTTAATGATGAATGATCGACTTGAATTCATAATTCTCATTTCTCACTAATAAAATATGAGTACAATGAGGATATTATAACTTGAATAATATACGTAGTGAAATTTCTTTTGAAAATTACTTTTTGAAAGACACAAACAACGTGAATTATCTTTTAGATAGGGAATCAAGTATGATTTTGATAACAATATATTGCCAAATTTCAATGAAATTAATGATAAACAGAATGAGCTTACCAATGTTATTAAAATTGGGATTCTAAATTGGATCGGTAAAAAGGTGTAAGAATCGTGGGATCATAAAATCCCACCTTATGGATGAATTTTCTTTTAAATAAAGTTACTGTGTTTAATATTAGATTAAATCATAAAAAATACCCATAAAGATGTAAACTTTTAAAAACAAACTAAATATAATATAGATTAACTAAATATATTATAAATTTCTTAAATATAAAGGGTAAATATTATAAATTTCTTATAATAGACATTTTATAGGATCGTTATAATCGCAATAAAGGACCGGGATCATTTTTTCCATTTTTAGATTGTAGGATCGAATCGAGAGTTTAACAACATTGAGTTTACGAGCCAATGAGTAGATTATTTATTGAATCATATTTAATTTTACTAAAATGCTTTTTGAAATCCATAAATAACATGAATTACATATTCAATTTAATAAAATTGATTGCCCAAAAGCAAGGTTCTAACTTCTAAATATCGCTTATCGGGGTCGTATTATATTTATACTTCAAATTTTAAAAATAAACATGAAAAAGTAATATTTAAATTGTAAAATTACCCATAAACTTGATAAAATAAAAAGTTTACATTCAAATTGATATACGTTTAAATTTTGATCCGATATACCTATATGATATATGGTTATATGGTAAATTGGTAACGGATTCTAAATATCTCCGACATATCGGCCGATATATCAGGGACCGACCCGAAACCCGAACGAGACCGACCCGATTCTGACCGAAAACCCAAATGGGTCCGACCCGATTCTGACCGAAACCCGACCAATCTGAATTTCATTTTGACCGAATCCGGCCCGACCCGACCCGACCAAGCCCAGTACAGAAATTTTGACTGAGTTGACCCGACTCATCAGTGACCCGACCCGAATGCGATCGACCCGAACTCGACCGGATGACCCGAATTGCCAGCTCTAGCTGTGGCGGGTGCGAGGAAGTGGCACATTGGTCAGATGGATGTTTCAAATGCATTCTTACATGGAGTTTTGCATGAGGAGGTATATATGAAGCTACCTCAAGATTACACTGTTGAAGGGGAGGCTGTGAGTGACACAATGGTTTCATCAAAAGTGTGCCGGTTGATCAAGAGTTTGTATGGACTCAAACATGCTCTGAGACAGTTGTTTGCCAAACTCTCATCCACATTGCTTGGTAATGGGTTCAGGCAATCCAAAGCTGATTATTCTCTCTTCCTAAAGAAGACAAGAGGGTTTTTTACAACAATCCTAGTGTATGTGGATGGCATAATTGTGGTGAGCAGTGAGCCTTCAGACTTGTCTAAGGTCAAAGAGATGCTTAGTCATCACTTTCACATGAAGGATCTAGGTGAGCTCAAGTACTTCTTGGGTATTGAAGTTCTAAGATCCTCAAAAGGGATTTTCCCTTTCTCAAAGGAAATATGTTGTGGATTTGTTGAAGGAGGCAAATTTGTTGGATTGCAAACCTCTGAGATTGCCACTAGATCTTAATGTCAAATTATCCACATATATTGGGTAGGTGCTTGCACAACCTAATAAGTATAGAAGACTAATTGGCAAGTTGATTTACCTCACCATTACTCGGCTTGATCTTAGCTTCACAATGCAGCTATTGAGTCAATTCATGTCAAAGCCTACAAATGCTCACATGAAGGCTGTAATAAGGGTGCTAAGGTATCTCAAGAATGCACCTAGTCAAGGCATTTTGCTATATGCAGAATCAGATCTAAAGCTACGATTGTTTATCGATTCGGATTGGGCAAGTTGTCCTTTCACTAGAAGATCAACTTCTGGCTTTTGTGCATTGTTGGGTGGTTCCTTGATAGCATGGAAAGCCAAGAAGCAACAAGTTGTGTCACGATCTTCAGCAGAGGCGGAATATAGAGCAATGGCTTTAGCTTGCAAAGAGTTGAAATGGTTGAGGTACTCACAGAGTGATCTTCAGTGTCCTCAAGTGTCATCAACTCGGTTATTTTGTGACAATCAGGCGGCATTACATATTGCTCAGAATCCCGTTTTTTATGAGAGAACAAAGCATGTTGAAGTGGATTGTCTGTTCATTCGAGATATGGTTCAAGACAAGACCATCATCATTGCTCATGTACCCATAAAATGGCAACTTACTGATTTGTTCACCAAGCTTCGTTCCATTGATGCTCTTGAGCGTTTTTTGTCCAAGCTGGGTGTTCGTAATATTTTTTTCACACTCCATCTTGAAGGGGCCAGGAGTATTAAAGGGGTATATAGTTTACAAACCATAGAACTAAGGGTGATATCATGTAATTAGTCTAGAAGTGTGACACGTGTGTGGTCCATATTATGTCTTGTTCATTTTTTGTTGTTAGAGTTTGTTAGCAGTGTGTACATAAGGAGTTGAGACTCCAGTTACAGTTCAATCAATTCAATAGGCAGAGAACCTTGTTCATCTTTCTCTAATTCTTTGTTTTTCCAAGATCAATTTTACACTTGATTCAATCTTCAACTTGGTTGAAATTACTATAATATCCTTAATAATAACCAAATAAACTTCAGTTTTTTTTACAAATAAACTCTTTTACGCTACCTACAGAGTTTATATTATTTTATAATCTTTAGTACTGTATAATTTTAATTGTTTTTTCTATCTCGCCTAGTACATACCCATAATTAATTAGCATGTTAATATGCACATTTGCCCTTATTCCCGGAAAGAAATTGTAGCAATTAAACAAAGTCTTCATCTCTAAAAAATGGGTCAAATTGTTGGACCTACTCACTCTAAACCCCCCTCACTCTTTCATTTGATGAACATCCCCCGGCCTCACCATTTGGCCTATAAATACGAGACTCCCCATTGCTGAGTTTCCCATCAAAAACACCAAAAGCCCATTTGGAAACACACAACAGAAAATGGCGTCTTCAAAGGCATTCCTCCTCCTCGGCCTTCTCCTTGGCCTTTCCCTCTTCCTCGACGTCTCAGCTCGTGAGCTCACCGAGAAAGCCGAGGAAGCCCGAACCAGTGAGATTCTTGTCTTCTTTTATTCAATTACTTCATTCAATTTCCATTCATTTATGTTAATTTTATCATCAGCCCATGTTTATATATAATTAACTTCACCGGGACTCAAATGCTTGCTGTTCATAATTGAACATTAATTTGGAGTGTGTATACATCAGAATTATTTTATAAAGGATACCAAATTAATATAATGCATTAATTAATACATTTATTTGAAAATGCGTTAATTTATGTTTCCTTTATTTTTTATATTAATTAATTAATTGTTTAATATTTTTTTTGGTAGAGAATTAATTGTTTAATATATTTGTGTACGGGTTTAGGACTGGCAAAATCGGATGAGCAAACCGTACCGGCAACAGTGGAAAAGACCGAAGTCACTGATGTGAAACCCGATTATTACGGAGGCGGCTACGGCCACGGTGGTGGTTACGGTGGCGGCTACGGCCACGGTGGTGGTTACGGAGGCGGTTACGGCCACGGTGGTGGTTATGGCCACGGTGGGGGTTACGGAGGTGGTTATGGCCATGGTGGTGGCTACGGTGGCGGCTATGGCCACGGTGGCGGCTATGGCCACGGTGGTGGCTACGGACACGGTGGGTACGGTGGCCGCTACCCTCCAGCGACGACCACTGAGAGGAAGACCCAAGAAACTTCCGTCGATGGATACGGCGGAGGCTACGGCCACCACGGTGGCTACAGCCACGGTGGGTACCACGGAGGCTACGGACACGGTGGCGGCCACTACCCGCCCACGGCCGAGGGTACCACCGAGAGGAAGACCCAAGAGACGTCCGTCGACGGATACGGATATGGGCACGGATACGGTGGACACGGCAGCTATGGACACGGTAGCTACGGACACGGCAGCTACGGACATGGACATGGTGGATACGGCGGCCACTACCCACCCGCAGCCGAGGGTACCACCGAGAGGAAGACCCAAGAGACGTCCGTCGAAGGATACGGATATGGGCACGGATACGGTGGACACGGCAGCTACGGACACGGTAGCTACGGACATGGACACGGTGGATACGGCGGCCACTACCCACCCGCAGCCGAGGGTACCACCGAGAGGAAGACCCAAGAGACGTCCGTCGAAGGATACGGATATGGGCACGGATACGGTGGACACGGCAGCTACGGACACGGTAGCTACGGACATGGACACGGTGGATACGGCGGCCATTACCCACCGACGACCGCCGAGAGGAAGACTGAAGAAACTTCCGTCGATGGGTACGGATACGGACACGGACACGGAGGGTATGGACACGGCGGATACCACGGAGGCCACGGAGGCCACTACCCACCGGTGGCGGAGAAGACGGAGGAGGGCAACTAAAGGGATGGGGCCGGGAAAATCGATGGGACGAATCTTATGCTTAATTTTGTGGTGAACATATAATCATGCACAAGTATAATAAGTAATAAATTAAGCATGTTATAAACACAGGTTAATGTGGGAAATTAAGGGTGTGTTTAATATAAATACATATGTGTAGTTATGTTTCCAACTAGCAAGGTACGTTGAAAGGAGGATGGAATGTCAAGCTCATGGGTTCATGTTTCCTCCAATGTTTGGCAATAAAATTGTCTACTTCCTTTTCATCATATCTAACTATCATCTTATACAAATATACAACTGTCATGGTTCATTTAATTCCTTTACATTTAATTTTTATATTTTTTTAATTAAAAAAATTAATTATTGTGATGCATAATATCCGCATCAAGATTCTTCAAGAACACCGATCGAGCCAGAACCTGCAAATCATTGACAAACAAGGTCGGGCAGGGCTAACCTCCCCCGGAGGACCCTCCGACGCTCAAGTCAGATTTGTTCGGCTGCCCAAAAAAGCCTCCTCTAACCATATCTCACCGCCCATATATATAATGAAAATTAGGGCTGAATTAAATGCTACCCGGTAAAAGACAATTGTGCCCTCAAGTTCCGTACGGGCTTACTTTAGTCCTATCAATTGCCCCTCGGGTTTCCTCTTCACGATCTAGTGATGAGGGAAGACGAATATCTCGGTGCTCTTCACTTTCTATGATTGACGACAACCCCTAATGATTGTCCTTTTGCCTTGACTGTATCCTGCACACTTAGCGTTCTTAACCAATAAACACAATATGGTGGTGCATTATTAAATAATCAAATGAAAGTTATAGCTCAGCATGATTAGATAAATCTCCGGTGGCCGTAAGTAGCGATTGTCCGGTGGTCGTAAATGGCGATATCCGGTGGCCGTAAGTGGCGATTTCCGGTGGCCGTAAGTGGCGATCTTTTTCCGGTGGCCGTAAGTGGCGATTTCCGGTGGCCGTAAGTGGCGATCTTTTTCCAGTGGCCGTAAGTGGCGATCTTTTTCCGGTGGCCGTAAGTGACGATTTCCGGTGGCCGTAAGTGGCGATCTTTTTCCTTGCCCCATTGTCGTTCGTAACACCGGGTCTCATGTGCATGTTATTACGTACTAACGCCCCCAACTTCTATCGTTACCTATGCAAGAACACCAAAAGAGCAACAAACCACAACAAAAGTGGAGGGGGCAAATCCCGCGCGCTATCCATACAATTTGTACATTAAGATCCGGTTAGCAATTTGAACTATTTATTCGATTGAATTGACCATGTAGCGGAGACTCATTCGCGCTCGGTAAGGTAGAATCATAAAGGATTACATAGATACTAGGAGGATAAAATATCAGCGGGCTTAAAACAAATAGACAAATATTACTGAACAATTTCCTATCCGGTAATTAGGCATGTAAGCTTGAGCCAATAACCAATGCCTTTAAACAATCAAGTATCAACAAAAAGAAGTATAGAATGTATATTTTTATTCATAAAGTCCAATAGCGAAGGTTTAATTAATTCATACATATGACAAGAACATATTATCATTTCCCATTAAAAGGTAATATTAATATATCACAATTGAAGACAATGGCCCTAAATTAGTATAACGGTTCCAAGCAATACTAATTCAACCATGAAGGCCAAAATTAAGAGGCAAATCAATTTAATCAAACAACCGTTAGGTAAAACGCAATTAAGTGCATAATCAATTAGCAGTTACGAAAGAATTAACACACACCTTTGCGTCTTCTACAGAGGGCGGCGGCGACGCTAGAATTCACAGCGGCATCCTCGGCTCGTGTGGCCACTGTACGTCCTGCTTCGACCTCGGCGGCGGCAAAGGACTCTTATCGGCGAATTGCGGTGCCCCGGCCTCCTCCATTAATGCCGGCGTGTTCTCGGGTTTAGATTTACCACGAGCATCACGCCTTTCGAAGCCACCGGGGTCGACTTGCACTGGCAGCGAGGCTGGAATGGAGTGTGACACCAGCGAACACCGTCACCACCTTGTCGACGACGAATGGACATGGGTTGCGGATTTCCCTTCAAGTTTTAATTTCAGATCGGAGCAATGGGGACTCCCGAAGGCGACGCTCCCTTCGGGCTCTGCAAGATCGGAGTCTCCCCCGGCGTCGTTCTTCATGGTGGTCTGACGGCGTTGTTCTCCGCGGTTGGAAAACAATTGGAGGAGACAAACCTGGAATGAAGAGGGAGGGACGAGAGGCGATGTAGATCGCAGGGGCTTGCGGCGGCGAGCGAGGTGAAACGCACTGCCCCTGGCCACCGCAATGGGCTGAAGTCAGCAATCCCTGACCCCACACTGAGCCCCCCCTTTCGATCGAGCTCTGCAGTCCTAATAGTCGATTTCACCTTGCTCGGTTCATTGGGAATTTCGACAACGGTGTGCTTTTCGATCGAATCCCCACGGACGGCGCCAAATGTGATGCATAATATCCGCATCAAGATTCTTCAAGAACACCGATCGAGCCGGAACCTGCAAATCATTGACAAACAAGGTCGGGCGGGGCTAACCTCCCCCGGAGGACCCTCCGACGCTCAAGTCAGATTTGTTCGGCTGCCCAAAAAAGCTTCCTCTAACCATATCTCACCGCCCATATATATAATGAAAATTAGGGCTGAATTAAATGCTACCTGGTAAAAGACAATTGTGCCCTCAAGTTCCGTACGGGCTTACTTTAGTCATATCAATTATTATTTCCTCTATATATAAAATTAGATAAATATTGCAAAATAACCAATCTACCCAATAAATATATATATATATATATATATATATATATATATATATATATATATATATATATATATATATACAAACTTTTGGCCAAAAATGGACAAAAATAATACCAAGTATCAACTTTTGGCCAAAAATAATACAAACTTTGAAATTGACCGTTTCATATACGAACTATCGCCCTATTAACCGAAAATAATACATATGTGTATTCTGGTGAACTTTCCAACCAAATACACTACGTGGACGCCGGAAAACACACATGGCATAAATTTTTGCCACGTCACCAAACTTGTAAGTTATGCCATGTCATAAATTTATTTTTCATTTTTTTTTAAAAAAAAGAAAATTAAACAAATAGGCAAATAGCTACAGTAACTTTCGAAACAATGGAATTGAGGGTGGGCGTCTTCACTTTCTTCTCAATGTTATTTGCTCGTTCTCTCCTCCATTGTTTCGAAAGGTATTGTAGTTATGTGCATATTTGTTTATTTTTTTTAAAATGAAAAATAAATTTATGACATGACATAACTTACAAATTTGGTAACGTGGCAAAAATTTATGCAAAGTGTGGTTTCCGTCGTCCACGTGGTGTATTTGGTCGAAAAGTTCACCGGAATACACATATATATTATTTTTGGTTAATAGGGCGACAGTTCGTATATGAAACGGTCAATTTCAAAGTTCGTATTATTTTTGGCCAAAAGTTGATACTTGGTATTATTTTTATCCATTTTTCACACAGACACACGAACACACACATATATATATGTTAAGATATAAATATAGTGTAAATTTTACCTACGTGCTTTCCCCTCAGTTTTGGTTAATTAAGTCTTATAATTATCCATATGCATGGTTAAAGTACAATCTTAGGAACTTAAACGGATGATATTATTAATTTCTGACCAAAAATCTTTGTTGTTATTCACAGTCCCGGGTTCGATTCCTACCTCTGTCTCTTCTTTTTGGTGAAAATTCAAAATTTGTCTTACTCTGTATAGCGGGCCGAGTCGGTTGACGCAAGCCGATTTATGTGGTGCGTGACTCTTGCCGATTGGTGAGGTCACGTGCCCGAGATTTGCCATCAAAATGGTAGGTTTCCTCCTCATAATATATATACCTTTAATAAAGATTTTAAATTCGGGAATGAAGTATATATCTTTTTGTAAAAGAGTATTTTTAATCTACTTTCTTTTTTTACAATAGGTAGACATTGGGTGGGCATTACTACATGCAGTGGCGGAGCCGCGATGAAATCTAGGGGTGCTAAAAAAATTTCGTAAAATATTTTTGGGGTGTTTACCATATAGGCCACGATTTTGGGCTATATTAGGAATACGTCTCCCACCCTCTCCATATTTGGGATTTGTCCACCGAATTTTTCAACATGCTGAAACAGAAACACACCGAAAAACTTGCCACACAAGCATCCTCCTCTTCATCCTTGCTGCTGTAAATTGATCGTTTTTTGCTTATCTGCTATAAACGATCGATATGTTGCTCAATCAATCAATATATTGTTGAATTGCTTCAACTACGTAAGCATATCAACAAAGTAAGCATCATCGCTCGTTTTTTCCTGTAATTTTGGACTATTTTTCAGCAATGTTCTTCGAACTTTTGATTATGCTATTGATTCATTACAGATCTGATGTGATCGTTGAAACTAACAGATTTTCAGTTTGCTGAAACACGGATTTTTGATTTTTCTGCTACAAGTAACATTGCAACAGATCTGTTATGATCGTTTAATTGTTTCTGTTGTGATCGCTTATAGATCAATACTTTTCTATCAATTTATTATAGTTCAATACTTTTTGTTGTGATCTGTTGAAATTATTTTGATTTTGCACTATCAGATCTGCTGAAACTAACAGAATTTCGGTTTTTTTATTTGCTACTAAAAGTGTTTCTGCAGGTATATGTTTCGATTTTCTATATAACATTAGCATGTGGAATGAAACTATCGTTTTCGATTGCCGAAACTGTGGAATATTGATCTCATGTGGATTGCAGTTATCTGTTTTTGAGTTGTTTCAGCAGCTCTGTTTTTTGGTGCAATGTTCGTTTTTGTGGAAATGCATTCAAATTATATTTCAAGTACTTTAATATTGTCAAACAATCAATTGCAGGGGTAGAAATGTCATCAAACATTGTAATTGTTGTGTATGGGGGAAAGTGGAGAGTTGCTGAAACAGGATTACTGTTCGATGGAAACACTACTTCAAAAGCTTTTGTGCTAGAGGATTCAATCACTTTATTAACCTTGAGGGACAAGGTTTGCAGCAGATTCAATGTTGATGAATCAGTTGAATTGGAATTCAGCCATTTGCACCCCTTCAAGCCATTGAAAGCACCGCTTAAGGTAGATTCTGATGCCGATTTAAAAGAATTCTTGTTGTTGAGTAAGCTGGATGGAGTTAATTTTTCTGTGGATTTGTGTGTCACAAACACCTTGCCATTGGATATTGTTGTCCATGAGTTTCAATTTCGCGAAGATGCTTCTGCCATAAACACACTTACTTCTGAAACTGCTGAGCTTGCTGAAACTGATGAGAGATATAGCAGCAATATGGATATAATAGAAAATGTCTCTATTTTTTATGAGATTCAGGATGTGCCACAAGACGATATGGATGCTGATAGATTTTCATATTCCTCTAATGCTGAAAACAGTGAATCATTTTCAGATAACTCCAATGATGGGTATTGGAATGAGCGCTATGACATGATGAAAAGAAAAGGGAACACAGTTGATGAAAGGGGTGCTGGAAGCTCTATCACGGACACTATTGTCAACCGTGTCACTCAATCCCCAAGGGTTATGTATGTTGGAAAAACATTTGAATCTAGACAAGCAGTAAAAGATGCTCTATACATTATGTCTATGACAGACATATTTGGATTTGAGGTTAAAAAATCAACACCAAAATATTATAGAGCAGCATGCATAGACAGAAATTGTGATTGGAAATTGCATACAAAGAGAATTTCAGCTATTTCTCATGAGGTGATATTGTATAGAGATATACACACATGCACATGGGATACAAGAACAAGACACTGCAGGCATGCACCATCCAATGTTATTGTCAGCCTCATACAATCAAGGTGTATACTGTTTCAGCAGTTAATTTCAGCATATTAGTTTCAGCTTTCATTTCAGCACTATATTTATTGTTAGTTTAAGCTTTCATTCCAATAAGTAATTGATAGTTTTTTTAGCAGTCATTTACTAATTTCTGTGTTTTCGACAGTGGATACAACCCAAAACAAATTATTGATAAGATGAGAACAGACCACAAGATCTCAATTACTTATTGGAAGGCATGGAAGTCAGCACGAATAGCTCAAGTGAGAAAAAAAGGGTCACCGGAATCAAATTTTGCTGCCTTGCCGTCATATTGTCACATTCTTATGGAGAAAAATCCAGGAACAGTAGCTCTCATTAAAACAGACAGTGCTGAAAGGTTCGAATACTTGTTCCTGTCTTATGGACAATCCATTAGAGCATTCCCCATCTTAAAAAAGGTATGTATATGTACATAATCATTTATAATTTAGCAAAATTATGATGATTTAAGCATTTTATTTGTTCCCGTCTTATTTGTAGGTTGTTGTCGTAGATGGCACATTCTTAACAGGGGAATATAAGGGTACATTGCTTGAAGCAGTCACCCAAGATGCAAATATGAAATTATACCCGCTTGCTATTGGGATTGTTGACACAGAAAATAATGCATCTTGGGAGTGGTTTTTCCAGCAACTCAGTAAAGTTATACAACCTACAGATGATTTGGTGTTTGTTTCTTATAGGCATTCCAGCATTTCTAAGGCTATCAAAAAGATATACCCTAATGCTACCCATTGCGTATGCATGTGGCATTTGAAGCAGAACATCCAAGCAACTTTCAAGATAAGGCATCTTGCAGACATGTTCCAACAGGCTGCTGAAACCTACATTGTTGGTGATTTTGCACACCAATTTGACCGTATAAAAGAAGAATGCCCAAGCCTAGCAACATATTTGATATCCGCGGGGCTGGAGAGGTGGGCAAGAGCACATGCAAAGGGTAATCGGTATAACATGATGACATCTAACAACGCTGAAAGCTTAAACTCTGTTTTGAGTGGAAAAAAAAAATTGCCCATTGTTGCACTGTTGGAATTTTTTAGAGATAAGTTCACAGAGTGGTCTCAAGATAGAAGGAAGTCTGCAGCACTGAATACACAGAGAGTCGCCCTTGGAATAATGAAAATGATCCAGGAATTGCAAAAGGATGTCGGTGCATACACTGTAAAGCACTTGAATGAATCTGTCTTTGAGGTTACTGGAGAAGGTACGCGGCCTGTTGTTGATCTTTCAGCAAAAAAATGCACATTTAGGGTGTTTGACATTAAAAAAATCCCATGCATACATGCTCTGTCGGCAATAGTGACTAAAAGGCTTGATGTGTCAGATTTTGTTGCTAGTTTCTACACAAATGAAGCTTGGATTTTAGCACATGCTGAAACCATATATCCAGTCCTTCCTGATTATGAAATAAACCTTCCTAAATATATTAAACAGATTAAATGTTACCCCCCAATGTAAGGAAGAGATGTGGTCGACCTCCTTATAAAAGGAAACTTTTCAAGAGAGAGTTTGTGAGAAGAGAAAAATACAGTAAGGAATGGCTTCAAAGGGAGCACGGGAAGAATTCAAAAGCTCAACACCAGCTGGCTACAGAAAAAATATGATGATTTTAATTTTTAGTTCAGTTTTACACTGTTTCAGCAATTTGATATGAATTTTATGAGATGCTTTCTGTTTTTTTTTTAATCAGTTGTACTCTGTGTCATTGCTTTACTATATCATATTATTTTTAGTTCATTATGTTTACCATTTATTACTATGCTTAAGCTTTGTTCTAGACAATCCTCTCTGTTTCAGCATGAAAAATGTGCTGAAAACAACGTCCTGGCGGAAAATGCTGAAAACATAACTTGAACAACTATGACACCTTAACAGACGCAATAAGTGCCCTCTTTGGATATTATATTTCCGTGTTTCTCTAAAATATGGCAACTTAACATTGTATGTTGGTGTCAACTTGAACAAAATGCTGAAAACATAACTTGCTGAAACAAAATGTTGAAACAGGAAAACTGAACAATTTACATTATACCATTAACTAAATGTCTATTTAATAAGCTCAACACCAGATAGATACAGACACATAATGATGATTTTGATTTTTGGTTAACTTATAAACTATTTCAGCAAACAGATATTGTGAAGTATTTTGCTGAAATATTTGCTGAAACAAACTTGCAGAAAACAACGCTAAACCAGGAATGCATACACAATTTACATTAAAACATTGGATAAAATGTCAATTCCACTGGCTTCAAAGAGTGCCACTGAAAACGCATCCAAAATGATACAAAAGACCAACAGTTGTCCAGAATATCCCACGGAAATACATCTAAACCACAGCTACGTTAGAATGTCTTGAAATCCCTAAATCTGATAGACGGTGTTACACACAAGATGCTATTAACTGGAATTTAAAGCTCCATTTCTCTTGAATCAAGTCTGAGACCATAAGTTCTCGGTATCGAAAGATTCTTTCATTGGTAAACTTCCTGACATCTCCCCCAAACACCAGTGCCTCGATTGCTTTCAGTACAAAGACCCCACAAGATGCGCTGCAAAAAATGAAACAAAACATATTGATAACAAGCACAACAACATAATGCTTCTAAATGACTTTAAAAACATTGTAAATGTAGGTTTTCATACCCCGTTGTATCGTGCACTAGATCGGGGATCTTGTTAATGTGGAATGTAGACGGTTGAAAATTTGGGATCACACCAGCCTTATCCAAGTGAATTGGCAACCACTCAGCCATCCCACGCAGATGATCAACAAGCTTTTCAGCAGACACAATGTAGTGGTTGAAGTCATACGCATTTATAACATTTTCATCAAGATTTATCTCCAATGCAATCCAGTGCTCATTGTTTATGTTGAATGGGGTGTAGACCATTTTTTGCAGACTCCCAACTCTTGGGATAATCACTAGGATATAAGCCCAGGAAGTAGCTAGCAGTGAATTGTTCAACATGGGTTGTTTCTTCGTAAGATGACGTGCATTCTAGAAGATATTTCTGATGAAAAATAGGATCCATCACGACAATGCCTTCAAATCTGCTAGGATCCTCACTAACTCTCTTCCTCATTTGAACCAGTCCAGCTTCAAGGTGCTGAAACAGTAAACATTGTAAGGTGCTGAAAATCATATTAACAGAAATACATACATAGTTACATTTACTCGAAAAGATGCTGAAAAGAAAAACAGTTTTAGCATACTTACATTTATATCAAGCTAACCATCCTTCCTAACAATGTTCCTAAAAAATGACTTCTCTTTTCTGGATCCCATTAAAAGTACTGAAAAATCCCTTCACATATTATTACAAGATTGAAAAATCGGGTCATAATATATATATATTGCTAGAGCACTCGAAAACACAGATGAAAATTTAAGATGGACATACCTTGAGCTTTTAACACATTGATACATGAAGTCATGATCAACCTTGCTGAGCAATGATTTTTTTGACGCTTTGAACACCTGAAGTTTTCAATTTCTTCCACACATTTAGGATCTTTGGAAATTGTATCCCACTGAGTGCATGGCTTCTTCACCAAGTTTTCATCATCACTCTCACCATCACTTAAATGTATTGTTTTTCCAGGGGGTGGGATCATTAAGTCACCAGCAGCATCTTTGCTTGCAACATCTTTTGTTGCTTCAGCATCACCCATTTCAGCATCTATGACTAGTTGGCCATGAGGTGATGCAGCTTCAGCATCAACCATTTGAGCATCTTCTATTCCATCAGCTTTGGGTTCAACATCTTCTGTTGCATTAACCTTAGTTTCAGTAACTTTACTTTCAGCAACCTTGGTTTCAGCAACCTTACTTTCAACAACTTTTGTTTCAGCAACTTCAGTTCCAGCAGCCTTGACTTCCGGACCACCCACCACCTTCCTCAACCCAACATAAATGTCATCATCTAAGCACTGATCCCCACCCTTCAATTCAAAATTAGAGTCGCGCCCTAAGTCAACAGCATATACATGCCCTGAAGATGAATCTAATAACTTCTGCCCTTCAACAAGGGTAATAGGTATGACCTCATTCACAGATGCTGAAACATTTGTACCAATTGGTTGATCTAGAATCTCAGTAGGTACCTCTTCCCGAA
Source organism: Persicaria tinctoria (assembly GCA_037127255.1). NCBI lineage: Eukaryota > Viridiplantae > Streptophyta > Magnoliopsida > Caryophyllales > Polygonaceae > Persicaria > Persicaria tinctoria. The sequence continues at coordinate 67,127,548 of JBANSL010000013.1, forward strand.
TTTCATCCAACACCTCATTCACAGCCTTTGAAATCGCTGGGTCACAAGTTGCAACATTGGATGACTGGGTCTTAAACTGCATTGACTCTTGCATTGTAAACTTATTTTCTAAGGAATCTAACTTCTTCAGCAGATCATCAACAACATCCACCAACTTTAAACATCCTGACAAACGTTCCTCAAGCATCTCCACCCTCGCAGATAAATCAGAGACTCTTTGAGGCAACTCTTCAAGCTTATCTAACCTCATCTGTATTTCTTTCAACCAGCTAAGATGTCCCCCTTGTTTGATGAAATCATCAGTCTGAGCACCACCCACATTCTTCCCCGCTCCTTTCAAGTGATCATCTCAACGTTCTCAGTGCCTTCATTGTTTATGTATTCATCAGTTTCAACATTCATTGCATCATCCCCTCCTTGAGCCACACCCCCCGGGGACCCTCTGCTACTCTATCATTAGCATCATCATTGCCATCCTTAAATAACAAAGAATCCTTTGCAGGTGCAGCTTCGATGGCCGGCCTCAATCCAGTTTCAGCAACTCGATGAAAGGATGGACATGCAACTTCAATTGGCATAAACAAATAACTGGAATCTTCAGAAACAGATTTACCTCTCTTACGAAATACAAACCTAGGTTTCGCAATTACATCTTCAACGGTTGGTGGTTTCTTTGCAGCTGAAATTTTCTTACCCCTTGTCTTCTTTTTTCTAGTAGAACCAATTTCATCAGCTTGTTTAACTGAAACTAAATCAGCAGACCGACCTCTCCGCGTTGTGGTAGGTTTGCTTGTTTCAATCTTCTGTTTCTTCACCAATGGCAGGGCTTTACTCGCAGTCTTTCGCTTCTTCGAACCTGCAGCACCTCCACTTTCATTACCACCTGACTCTTTATTGACTTATTGTTGTTCTTCGCCTTGGGTTTCAGCAGAAGGTATATCCAATGATAAATCACCTTCTGCATAGCAATTGAACCGTCTCCAGTGTGCTCTTGTCCTAAGTCTCCAACAATCATACAGCTTATCTGCCTCAGGTTGGTAAAATACAGGTTCAATCATGTGATCAAGAATGGGGTGAGCAACTTCATCTTCAAATACCATCCCTGGGGACCTTGCAGACTCCCCAAAAGTTGGGAACATGGGTGCCTAAACAACCAACAATATTAACACACAATAAGACAACTGAAATTATAAAAATGAACTTAATAGAAAAAAAGATTGTATGAAGATAGAGCTGAGACAAAAATAATACCACATCACCATCAAACAACTCTTGCGCTTCAATGTAAGTATGTCGTAACTTACACTCCCAACGAAGAGAATATGGATCACCTACACGAACTTTGAAATCGCAAAGAAACTTATCAGAAATCACCGGGAAAGCCTCCAGTATCCAAGCCTACAAATATAACCAAACAAGCAGATGCTGAAACATACAGATGTTGAAACACAAACATTGCTGAAACATAAATGTTGAAACAAACAGATGCTGAAACATATATGCATGAAGTTCATTACCTGAAAAGCATAAATATATCCAAACAATTCATATGATGGTCTCGGATCAGATCGATCACAATCCAGAACCTTCTTTAAATACTTCACAACCAAAGAATAAGACAACCTCCCCCATGGATACAGTTCACATTTCGCTGGATTGCATACAAGAGCAGCATGATCTTTCTTAACACTTTTAGAACGCTTGAACAATAACATTTTCTCAATAATCAACAACTTTTCCATCTGAAGCTTCTTTGGAGACGATTTTCTACATCTTTTAAATGCCTCCAACAACTCATCGTACGTAAACTTTGACTGTTTCTGACCAAGAAAATGAGACCATGCAAATTTCGCGGGCGGTTTAACTAAAGTATCTATGACAGGAAGCCCTGTAATTGCATGAAACTCTACCAAAGAGAACCGAGCAACTAGACCATCAACCTTGAACCACAATTCATGCAACTTATCAATCTTAATCAAACGAAGCATCATTTGATGAATCAGCTGAAAATTAAGTTTCATCTTATCTCTTTGAACAAAAACCCATCCAAAGCAGCTTCTCATCGGCAACTCAAAATCAGATTCAGACAGATGTTTCTCTATAACATTACAGACATCTAGGGCGCAGTAAACATTGGATTTTGCACAAAATCTATCATTTACAGGAATGCAATACTCCAATCTCTGTTAAAAAGACACATTCATAAACATGAATAAACATAAAAACACACAAAAAGGGGGATAAGGTATGAAAAAAAAATATACTCACATCGAATTGACATTTATATTCTTGAAGATCACTTGCAGAGGCATTATCATCTAAAAAACACACACAAAGAATACACAACAACAGTTTCAGCATGAATAACAACATCTGCTGAAATAGGTCTTTTACAGATTATGCTGAAATATGCATTTATGCTAAAATCAAAGAAAAAATACCACGTGCATGTATACATTTGATACAAAAACACAACAAAGGCCTGGAAAATCATAAACACAAAACTTTAGAACAATAACAACACACCTCTGCTTGAAGGACCGGATGAACTGCTACCTTCAACTGAAGGAACCTTCTCAGAAGAGCTTTTCTTCACTGCAAATCAGATACATTAGATATCAAACACAGCAATAAGGGGAAAAAACGACAAACATGCATAAAAGACATAAAAACATAATACAAACCGTCATATGCCGAATCGCTTCCAGTTTTACTGTCAACCGCGGCAACATCAACTGCTTCCCTCTCATCGGAGTCCTTGTTCTCTGAAACTCGACAAAAATTGAAAAGAAATGTCGGTTTCAACTTCAAAACAAGTATAAAATTATAAACACAGATAACACACCGCCATTTGAAGGATCGCTTGAATGTTTATCGTCGATTGCAGCAACAGCAGGTCCCTCGATGTCGCTTGAGACTTTGTTCTCTGCCATTAGAACCGAATCGAAAAGGAACCGCCGGTTTCAACCGCAACAGTGGCTTCGAAGAAGATGGAGAGAAGAGAGCGAATCGCCAGTCGGACGCGATGAGAAGAATAGAGGGAGGAGAGAGAGCGGTTTCCAGCATAAACCCTTATATATGGGAGGGCAATTTTGTCCAAAAAAATTTACGTGGACAAAAGGCCAATTTGACGTAGTTGGGGGACAATAACTAAATTGGGGAGAAAATTTGCGCCTTCGGCACAAATTTTCTCAATATTTTTTTATACGTATTAAGAAGATTTTTACAAAAATATTGAATAATTACTAAAATTGTGATATTTTTAGTTAAATAGTTGAAAGAAACAAAAAAATATAGGAAAAAGATCAAGAAGAATTAATTTCATAACAATATTGAAGGAAAACATTAAATTTAAATATGACATGACATTTTTTAATTGAAATAGTTTAGAGAAACTAAAAATATACAACAAAATCCCTAAACAATTATGTGAATAATGATATAATAAAACAAACAAAAGGTGAAGAGTTTGAGATTGGAACCAAAACCATTTAATTCCCTTCTTTCCCCTTTACCAATTGAGCTAGATAGCAATTCTACTTCAAATATCACTTAAAAATCTTATATTACCTTAAATATACTAAATATATGTAAAAAATTATTATATTTTTTTGTATTGTTTTCGGCCAAGGGGGGGCTCGAGCACCCCCCAGCTCCGCCCCTGACTATATGAGTAAAGCACCACCCTGATCTACTTCAAATATCAAAACTTTGAGTATCGGTGGCCGTGGTAAGGGAGACGACATCAAACCTGAGGTCGACGACGACCCCAGGAACAACCCATGGCGGTGGCCCATCAGCTGACGACAAAAGGCGGTAGCGAAGGTTGTAGGTGGTGGTACCGGAGGCTGGCTCTAGAGAGCCAAGCAAAGGTCGTGTAGGTGCTTTGTCGGCGGCTAGGTCATCGCTCAAAGAGAGCGTCTTTGTCTTTTGATTTTTTTTCTTTCTTCTTCTATTGTTATACCATGCTATTTTTTTTTGTTTTTTAATTAGGTAAAATTTTTGATAGAAACAAACCTACTCGATAGCATCTTTTCCAATGAGCTTCAACATACCTAGATCATTTAAAACCTCTTGCCCATGCCATTTGATTCAAGATATTTGTTTTTTCCTATATTAAATATCACATTTTTTATTTCAAAATTCGTGATGACCCTTATTATTTTTTATTGTCCTTATTTTTTTTGGTAGAAAACGTGAGAGCAAGCTCTCAAATTATATAACTAGAAAATGGCCTACATAGGAACAATACGAGGAGTGGCCTTCCCTTGAATGTCTTCGTCCATAAGAGTGACAATATCTAAAGGAGCTCTAGAAAAAACATACAAACCAACCGAGAAGGATAGAGATAAAGATGCAAGGGAGTCCGTGATATAGTTCGCTTCCCTATAGACATGCCTCAACTGGATGTCCCCGTCTCGGGATAACAAGCTTTGGCATTGACGAACCAGGCTAGATAGACGGTGACAATTTCCAACGCCTTTCTTAACGAGCGTAGTAATGAGCAATGAATCCGCCTCAACGATCACCTTCCTATGACCCTTCTCCCATGCTAAATGAAAGCCATCGCGCAGCCCCCATAGCTCCGCAACAGGTACCGTACAACACCCCAATCTGTGGACATACCCAGCCAGCCATCGGCCTTCATTGTCTCTGAGTATACCACCAGCTCCCGCACTTCCTTCTGAAGACACTGCACCGTCCGAGTTCAGTTTCACCCAACCCTCAGATGGTTTTCTCCCAACCGATTGCAACCCGACGGCGCTCCTTGCTGGTGTCATTGCCATCGCTAGGCCTCCAGGCCCCTGCATATTCCAATGCCCTCTCCCGTACAAACTGGGCTTGCAAGCTGGCGCACGTCTTACCATTAAACAGACGGTCATTGCGCCATCGCTAAATCCACCATAGGCTTATAGAAAATAGGCTTGCCCAGTCAATATCCGTCCTGTACTACTGAGTAGAGAGCAGATTCCCTCGGAGCCAAGCCGTAAACGACGTATCAAGGAAGCCAGGATCTCGATTGAGAGCACCTAGGTCCTCCCACAGCCCTTCTATCATCTTGCAGTCCCTGAATAGATGTGCAAAGGACTCAGTTTGCCCCGTACACTCGGTACAATCAGGGTCATTGGATAGATGTCTCCAGCATCTCTCCTCATTGGTGAGGATCGCTCCACGGACAACCAGCCACACGAAGCAACGAACTCTTTCAGGCACCTTCAACACCCAAACCCGTTTGATGACCTGGGTATCATTGAAATGAACCTCCCAGTTGCCCTGGGTCATATCATAGGCAGCTTTAATAGAGTAGTTTCCATCCGGCGTACCCCTCCATCTCAACCTATCAATCTCGGCTCCAGCCTCATCCATGCCCAAGGACGCTAGCCTCATCAACAACACTGACGGGAGGAGTGGCTCAAGAGCCTCCCAATCCCAACCTCTATGATCAATCCAATAGGAGCGGGCAGACCGCCCTAACTCTCCCTCGGTCAGCGGCCCTATAGCCACACTACTCAATGGCATGTCTCCCGTCCAGACATTAGTCCAGAACCGGATAAGTCGGCCATCTCCAAAGATCCACCTAACTCCCGAGGCAACAAAAGCAGTCGAGCTTTGGAGCATAACTCGCCCACACATGAGAAGTCCCCACCACACCACTTGCCAACGTCCGAGTATATTTTTCCCGGAGAATGTCACTCCAAGCCACTTCATCCTTGCTAACCAGGAACCTTCACATCAGCTTCCCAATTGTGGCCAAGTTATTATCCTTATTGTTGAACTCTTTGTTGATTAAGTTGAAGTATGTATTTAGTATTCCCCGTTAATCCCCGGGACTCTAATAGTCCTGCATTCGAATAAAAAAAAAAGTATTCTCCATTAATTATCACTTTTCTACTTCTTTTATTAAACTTTATATTCTCTACTCTGGTTATTGTTTATCAAACTTTAAAAGCTCTAAATCTCACGCCTTAATTTGTAAAAATAAAACTGTAATTATTGGTTTCGTTCTATATTTGTTACAACTAAAATTTAACATTTTATTCTACATCCAAATCTTTCTTATGATAATTAGAAGTCGATCGAACAACAAAGGGGCGTGTTGAGAGGTTTAATACGAGAGTGTCCTTCCACATTGATTATAAAAGACTCTAAAGTCTAAAAATGATGGGTTATAATAAGAAAGGGTGAAACTCAATACACAATAGCTTAAACTTTTGTGTTAAGTTGGTGGATTCCGACTTTATAATAATAATAGTAGTAGTAGTAGTAGCAGCAGCAGCAGTAGTAGCTCAAGATATTGGGGCTCGAAAGACGGCTCATGTTTTGACTAGGATGTAGTAGTAGTAGTAGTGGTAGTAGTAGTAGCTCAAGATATTGGGGCTCGAAAGGCGGCTAATGTTTTTACTAGGATGGGGTTTTCTATTACTAAAGGAGTGGGGGCCCAAATTATTTCTCGGCTCCTTACTAATTCTCTGTAAATTCTAATTATCAATTGTAATGAAATTATTATTATTAAATAATAATAATAATAATACACTACAAAAAAAAAATTGAAATTCGCATCGGCAAAAAGCCGTGGCAAAAGGCCTTCTAAGGGTGGCAAAGGGCATCTAGCTTCGGCTAAGCTACGACAAATTGGGGGGGGGGGGGGGTTGGCAAATTCTGGGGTGGCAAAATTTTATAGCTTTGGCAAATAGCCGTAGCAAAAAAAAAATAGCGACTGCTACGCTACGACAAGCAACCCCTGCTGAAAAATACGTCACATTTGCCACGGCAAGTTGCCGTAGCTAAAGTGCGGGGAAATTTAAAAAAAAACCCAGCTTTTTAGCCCGGATATTTCAGACCTGGGCTAAAAAGTCGAATATTTTTTTTAAAAAAAATAAAATAATACGCACAATTTACATAAATAATAGGATTTCATTAAATTGTACAAAATTTACATAAATAATAAAATTTCATTAATTATACAAAATTTACATATATAATAAAATCTCAAAAAATACATAATTTATATACAATAAATATGAAAAATTATAAAGTTTACATATAGAATAAAAAAATATATGCCTCATGAAGAAATAGGTCTCTCAAGTCTACCCTCATCCTCATTACAAACTCTCATCCAATCTTTCATTTCCAAACAAGAGATAAAACAACAGACAAGAACAAAATCAGTTATGTAATAAAGCATCAATAATGTAGCTTGCTAGATCTATTAAAATGTGAACTTTATAAATGATAACTCAATTTGATTACCTTGGAACAGCAGAAACCCTAAAGGAAAAAAAGTACCAGTTGCAAAAAGTAGTAGCTGCAATCATTTAAAATTGGAATCATTCAAAGATGTACATTTAACCAAGCAAAAGTTTAAGATTATTGGAGACATTTAAAATCGATCCACTAAAGTTTATTAAGCAACTAGGCAACGAGTGATTATTGGAGACATTTAAAATCGATCCACTAAAGTTTAAGATTCATCTTAAACTTTATTCTTTGAATAGCTGATAGGATTCATCTTCTAAAAGAATGATCTCACTGAAGCTAGAAATTAAGAGCATCCAACTACTTGACAAGACCAAAACAGATCCAGTTGTAAAGAATCGGATTATATACTTATTGACATAAAATGATTTTTCGAAGGGATAAATCCAGATAAGGATATGAACAAGAAGGAAGAGAAAGAAGCGTACCGACCTCAGCAGAAGAGGGAGAATGGATAGCTAAAGCTCGGATTTGAGGGAACGAACCGAGAGCGGTGAAGGACAAGGAGAAGGAAATGGAGCTATGAATCTAAGCTTTCGGACCTGATTTCATCAAAAATACAGTGGATGTATGCTTAGAATCGTGAGAGTTGAACAACCAGGGAGAGAAAGAGAGATTTACCATGACAACTAGTGGTCCAGCAATACGTGGCCATGCTATGCATTGCTTGTCAATCACTTCCCACCATCCCTTGTTCTGAAAGGAGTGTGAGTGTGAGAGCTGTCAAGAATCAAAAGGACCTCAATCAGGTTATAATAAAAAATAAAACAAAACAAAAAAACAAAAACAAAAATAAAAGGCCAAATAAAATGAATACACTCTCCTCTTATTAGAGAATTTAGATCACCAAATCCATAAATTATTTTCTAGGAAGCACGGAAACGCCTGAATTTTATTTTTGGACGTTTTCGACACGGAGAAATGGGGAAGCGGCTCGGAAGAAGCGGGGAAAGGACATTGTTTTATTCTTCTAGTCTTCTTCGTCAATCATCACTCCTGAATCCTCAATTGTCCTATTTTTTTGTTTGATTTCATTTTTTTATTCTTCTAGTCTTCTTTGTCAATCCTTTGAATGATATTTGTTTGATTTCATTTCATATTGTCGTTTCCTCGCCGTTTCTTGACTTTCATAATTGCCGCTTCCCCGTGTCCCCGTTTCCGTTTCCCGTGTCAGTGCAACCTAGATTATTTTAGGGTTTCAAATGAAACTTATAATAAGCAACTTTCAGATTTCAAAAAGAAAAAACACAAACAAGAAAAAACAGAGAGTATAACAAACAATGCAGTTGATACTACGTAAGATTTAGTTAAGGTTAATTATAACACATTTTTGGTACTCACGTTAACTTATCAATACCCTGAAAAACCTTACAACACGTAGAATGACATATTTGATTCAAGGGACACTGAAGTACACACCTATCAAGGGGATATTTGACCAATTATAGTGTCCATCTTTTAATCCTAAAATAATCTATTTTATCAAATGATTCATGATTGAAAATTTAGAAGCAATGCAACAACAAACAATAGTCTATCATCTGCACTTAATATTACTTGAATGCATAATTTAACAAGGCTTACCTTTTCAAATTCCTCATCGGGACATCAGGTACTTGCAACTTTTTTTGTACTCTTGACCTTAATGTCAGACAAGGTACCTATATAATAAAATTTTATTAATTATACAAAATTTACATACATAATAAAATTTCATTAATTATAAAAAACTCACATTTATAATAAAATGTCAAAACTACATAATTTATATACAATAAATATACATAATATATTAAAGATGTAAAAATCTTAAACTAGCCATATAACTTACACCACATTTATATTCTCAAAAATCGTTGGTTTCAGGACATTTTTTTGGCTTCACACATCTTTTATATATATATATATATATATATATATATATATATATATATATATATATATATATATATATATATATAGTGAGGTTCTGTTGCACTAATGGTCTCCATCAAGGATTGAAGTTGCATCTGTAACACAAAATAGCCTCTATGTATTAACACACTTCTCAAAATAAAAAATCAGTCCAAATTATAATTCCTACATATTATTTTAACTGCAATACTAAAGTTAATTACTACTAGTATATATTTTGACATACTGTTTACATTTATTTTCCACTATAATAATCAAGCTAAGTTACGTTCTTTTTTTTAAACAAAAATCTAGATCCCAAAAGAGGCTCCAACTACTGTTTCATTCCAAACATGACTGTGGATCGGAATAACACTTGTGAATAGATTATGAGTGATTCCCCACAAGTGCGAGGTTGTGATTTGCCATATATCATGCGATAAACGCACAATATATGTACATCGATTACATGTTCAAATATGGAGACTACCTATATATCAATTCAACGATCAAAACTCAAAAAGTTCCGAGCAAATTTTAATTAGCAATATTGAATCAGATATATATAATCCATAAAAAAGACCTAGCTTGCAGCTCAAATGAGAATTACCGGAAGCTAAGAGTACAAAGACACTAGGAAGGAGTAGTTCAAAATCATAAATATATATGTCACATTTATTAAAGAATAAAAGGGAAAGTGTAGTATTAGATACATACCATCTGCAAGCATCGGGTTAAAACTCCTTTTCTTACTACTATTAGCAGGTTCTTGGGTGAAAAAGCAAAATGTGCGAAATGAGAATCTAAAATAATAGCATGAACAAATAAAAATTTAATGGAGGGTAAACTAGAAGGGGACCTACTGTGTTGTTATTCTCATCACTTGCATCCATGGACTCACTTCCACTTTTAGACTCCTTAAATTTATTCTAATTATATATTTTAATCTACTAAAACTTAAATACTGAGTTATCCACAAGAGCCATAAAACTTACATCTTTTCTAACTTTATCAATCTCCGGATCTAAAGTGCCAAATTTCTCCATATAATACCTTTCCTTAGGCTCCCCTAATTTGATATGCACAAAGCAAAAAAAATGAGCATACAGTAGGGAAAATAAGCATGTATGCTTACACAACAAAAATAAGCATGATCACTTGAGACTAAATAGGGAAAAGAGTCACATAAATCACATCTAATCTATGAATATCCATGTATATATGATGAAAAAAAACTACCAAAGAAAACCAACTTTGAATGACTGGAATATGAGTATAAATCAGAATCATCTAAACACTACATAATTGAATAAAAGCTAGGTGAAAATCGACTCTTATTATCTAATAGGCAACGCGAATTAGAAGGAATCAAGGACTAACAGTGACTCACTGCTGTACACAGTTAAAGCTAGGGTTGGCATGGTACGGTAACCACCAAAAAAATGGTGATTACCATGTACCGACCACAAACTGGTGGTACGCAAATTTTCATATCACGTACCAACCACAAGTCGTGGTTACCGCATATGTGGTAACCACGACTTGTGGTTACCATCAGTACATTACCATGGTTACCAAGCTATAATTTTGTTTGTATTTTTTTGAAACTCCTTGGTTACTTTCCGGTAGTCATCAAAGTTATCGAACGAAAAAATATGATTACAAAAAATAATATGCACCACTTATTAAAAGTTCAAATAAATCAAGTTCACATCCTAAATTACAAACCAATTGAAACCAACCAAGTTTAAAGTCTTGAAATAAACCAAGTTCAAATGTTCAAACATTCAAAATGTTTCTGCAAGTTCAAACAAAACAAGTTCAAAGTTTTCAAACATTCACAATGTTCCTAGTTCCTACTGTTTCTAATAGAAAACGTAGAAAGGACCAATTTAGGTCAAAATCAAAACACAAAGTACGTATAAATTAAAAACTTAAAACTTAAAGGTAATAACAATAAAACATTAAATAAATAAAATTAATATATATACTTGGTAACCATGGTATTCAGATTTCATTACCATTACCATACCACCTTCACGTGGTTACCAACATAGTTGGTTTGTGGTTGGTACGTGGTTGGTATGGTAATTTTCGTACCATTTGCCAGCCCTAGTTAAAGCATGCTTATAGGGTGTAAGATTTAAAAAATATATTATTCCATTAAGAAGAACAAGAGGTGAGAAAATTCATTAATTCGAACTGAAAGGGTAGGAGTAGAAAAGAACCAATGTAGAAAAGTTCATTGAAGATGACAGAAAATGATCAATCCACCGGCCATATATTGCAAACTAGGTTAACAAAAGAAACAAATCAAAGACAAGAGATCTAGCTAGGTAAATCTAGTACTGAAATCAAATTCCACCCTCTAAAAGCATTTATCATTCAACAAGAAGACTTCTTTTATTAAAAAAAAAAGGGGGGGGGGGGGGGGGGGGGGGTTTAAATCATCCCTTGAACAATATAATTAAATAAGCAGGTAAATCTAGTACTGAAATCAAATTCCACCCTCTAATTCTTAAAGTACCTCTTCGTTTTCAAGTTTTCACTTTTGATTTGAGCAATATTGGCTAACTTTCTTCTTTTCTTTTTCAGGCAGATTGGGTAATCTGTAAAACCAAATTGATTAACAACGGATATAGGCCTTAGAATGGTGGTAAAGTAGGGGATGGGGGTTGAAGGATATGTGATGCAAGATCCCGAGGGTATCGCGCCCTTAGAATCTCCAACACTCGACCAAAGACACCCTCCGAATCGCACTTCGGGTGTTGTTGATCCTTGTTGTCATCGGTATCGCGCCTAGGACAACTTTCTCGTAGGTATCGTGCCTAAGAGAGATTGGTTTAGAATCACACTAAATCTGATTTGTGGAAACACAAAGAGAGTTTTGTTCATTCAAATTCAACTTCTCGAATATAGTCTTGTTCTTACAATATATATAGGAAAAACACAAGGAAAATGCAAAGAAGGAAGGGCAAAGGGTGGCCACCTCCTAGGGAAGGGAAAACGAATGGTCTTGGTTGCCATCAAAGAGATGGAAGGCCGACAATCCCTAAAGCCCCGTCATTTAATCCGACTTTACTGAATGCATTCCGTCTTCATTTATTGCATTTCCGACAAGCTGCCTGATTTTCGGACTGATCCAAAGATCCTAGATTTCGGCCATTTTCCATGTTGAATTGACGATTGCATCCTTCAATAAAGTTGTAGCCACTTAAAATATCTTTCCAACAAGTTCTCATTGGCTTCAATCGAAATTTTATATCGCTAGAACGAGCCAAAATACCGAGGTGTTGCCAAACAGTCTTCACAAATGAAAGTTGATGGTCTGCTCCGAAGACAAACCTTTGTAGAAAAAATAAGTCAAGCTCATGGGCGACTATGATCACATCATCCTCCTCCCCTTCCCCTTGAAAAGGATTCGTCCTCGAATCCGTGATGGAAACGAACGACTTCTTCGAACATGCTTCTTCTTCTTTGAACGGATCTTGAATCCCTTCATCTGGAATCGTGACAGGCAAGCAAGATGGCATAAAAGAAGTCAAATCTAACCACTTACTTGACATAGAATTCAGAAAGCTAGGCATGTCGGTTGGCATTCGTTTCTCCTTCATGAAAAGCGCAACCTTCAGAACTTGGATGACTTCCTCATCTTTCTTAAGATCAGGGTTGACCTTCGCAATCTCAATATAAACATCCTTAACTTGCCTTCTTCAATCTCAAGTTTCTCACCCACGATCGTAGAGGATTTTGTCTTTGCAGAAGGAGGTGGGGCTGTTGTGGGCTTTGATAGCGTCGACCCTAATGAGTTGACGAGTTTTCGAAGTTCCTTTACTTTTTGCAATGAATCTTCGGCGAGCTTGTGGATCTCTTGTCGAGGGGGTTCAACCTTCTTCTTACGCCGAGCCTCATTCTCTCGAGCCCTTTTCTTTCGATATCTTCTCCGGAGCTCTTGATCAACTACATCATATGTAGCACCATTCATGTCACTCCAACGAAGATACCCATCATCATAGGCTCGAATAGCTCATCGGATGTACTCTTCGGACAAAGGCTTGAAACTCGTTTTCTCGAACATTTTGACCCCAAAGCTTGAGGAACCCTTGTCGTTTCTCTGATACCACTTGGTGTGCTCGGGCCCGGGCTCGAGAAAAAGGACCGGCAACGAGAGTTCCGAGAAGGTTGGAAAGTTTGGTCAGTTTCCGGAGCAGCAGATCCATCAACAAAGAATGTCAATTTCCTGTCGATTCGCTTGGCTTCTAGGGACGTGCGACTACTAGATTTGTAGCTCTTGAAGTCCCGGTCGCCGATTAGGGAAGATCTTGGCAATCGGAGGTCAGACGAAGCGGGAAATCACATTTTACCGAGACGTCGCCTGTGCAAAACGATTCCAACGGGGGCTTGTTTGAGAGGGATTTAGGGGCTGCTTTGGAGTGACATTTTGGGGGTGGTTTGAGGGTGATGATGGAGCTGTGGAAGGCCTTAGAATGGTGGTAAAGTAAGCAATGGGGGTTGAAGGATATGTGATGCAAGATCCCGAGGGTATCGCGCCCTTAGAATCTCCAACACTCGACAAAAGACACCCTCCGAATCGCACTTCGGGTGTTGTTGATCCTTGTTGTCGTCGGTATCGCGCCTAGGAAAACTTTCTCGTAGGTATCGCGCCTAAGAGAGATTGATTTAGAATCGCACTAAATCTGATTTGTGGAAACACAAAGAGAGTTTTGTTCATTCAAATTCAACTTCTCGAATATAGCCTTGTTCTTACAATATATATAGGAAAAAAAACACAAGGAAAATGCAAAGAGGGAAGGGCAAAGGTTGGCCAGCTCCTAAGGAAGGGAAAACGAATGGTCTTGGTTGCCATCAAAGAGATGGAAGGTCGGAAATCCCTAAAGCCCTGTCATTTAATCCGACTTTACTGAATGCATTCCGTCTTCATTTATTGAATTTCCGACAAGCTGCCTGATTTTCGGACTGATCCAAAGATCCCAGATTTCGGCCATTTTCCATGCTGAATTGATGATTGCATCTCTCAATAAAGTTGTAGCCACTTAAACTATCTTTCCAACAAGTTCTCATCCGCATCAATCCGAATTTTATATCATCAGAACGAGCCAAAATACCGAGGTGTCGCCAAACAGTCTTCACAAATGAAGGTTGATAGTCTGCTCCGAACACAAACCTTTGTAGGAAAAATAAGTCAAGCTCATGGACGACTATGATCACATCACGTGGCCAAGTTACATGTACGCAATCTGAGAGGTTGATTGATAAGGAGGCGCTAAATGATGCGAGAACCAACAACACTTGAGCATGCAATGCGACAGTGAGCCATGTTGATGTCGAGACCAGTCGTGGGTGCGGTTGAGGTTGAGGCAGTCGAGGTCGCCCTTTCTGGAAACCTTAGTGGTCCGATTGAACATTATAAGTATGCGTTGGAAAGATCTTTCAGGGAGCTACAACTTTCATGTTGATGTCGAGACCAAATTCAAAAGGGGAAAAACTTTGTAAAGAGTACGCCGCCCTACGGCCAAGAACACTGCCTCGTGGCCTCCTACCTGTCCAAAACGCCAAATTTCCTATTTTCTATCTTTTATCTAGATATTTTTAATCTTATTTTTGGCCGACCTTCTTAGGCCTATTGAAGGACATCTATGGTTGTTTTCTTAGATCATCTAATACACTTTGAGATTATCAATTGAGAAAACCCTAGAGGGAGCCTCCATGGCCATGTAGTGCTAAATTATTTTATTTTGTTTATGGATTAAAGCTTGCGTTCGATAAAGTTGTGAGATTTTTATTCTTGTTCTATTCGTATTGATTCTCTTGCGATTATTATTGAATATTGGTGATTTCTTCTTGCCCGCGCAACTAGTTGAGATTATTGCTATGAAATTATAGATTTCTCGTAACGAACCTTAATTCATAGTAGCAAGCATGTCTTTTTAGGTCTCGTAGGACTCAATGGTGTGTAGAGATTTAGTTATATGTTGTATAATGACTCGTAACTTGGTGTTGCATGTATCTTGGTGAATCCTTAATCTTAATGCTACTATTAGGTTAAATTTTGACCATGTTAGGGTTGCCTAACTAGTAAGGGTTACTAGGACTCATAAGACTAGTAATTTACAGATGAAACTTGAAGAATAATTAATGATCAATTGACCAAACTAAAGTTGATATTTGTAGATAAAACTATTTTCTTAATTGTTATCTCAACTAACTTGTTTATATAGTTTATTTTTCTTTTATTAACTTCAATTACCAAAATCTACCTTTTCTATTAATGGGTAAATATGCATTACTTAGAAATATCTAATTATCCGTAGCATCAACCTCTTACTTGCTTAATATATTAGTTTGTAGGTTTGGGTTTTATTTTTGATAGGAATAACGATAAATTTCTCCGATCATTATACCTATAAAGAAAAAAAAATATAGTATCATTGTTGAATTAAGAGATTTGGATATGACCATTAATCATTAATGTACATGTACAAATTAATGTAGCGCACCCGTGTCCACGGTTTCCACCCCCTGACAATGTCGCCTAGAGCTTGGTACAAGAGGGCAAGCAAGTTGGAACCCCATTTAGTGCGATAAAATACCTTCGCGGCAAATTTGCTAAAATGACCCTTTTGGATGATGACCCTTGCACAACTAACCCCATCCGGAAAAAGTTTGCTAAAAGCGGATATCCGCTTACAAGTGTAGCCGGTAACAGGTGAGATTGTGGGAGACAACTGGACAAAAAGCTGACAGGGAGAGAGAGATGAGAGAGGAAAGGAAAAAGGGAAAAAGAAAAGCATGTGAGAGAGGGAATTAATGAGAGGAGAGAGAGTGCTAAGAGGAGGAGAGAGAAAAAGCAACACACTTTTTCAGAAAGTGCTGAGAGAAAGAGAGAGAAAAATCAACTCACTTTTTCAGAAAAAACAACTCACGTTTTGCCATCGGCTTTTATACATGTCACCCGTTTATGTCAACATTTCAGCCTCATCGTTTGTACATGACACTAGTTAATATTTACTTGCTAATCTTGCTACGTTGCTAGTGTAATTAGGCTTTTCCATGAATCCTGTGTGTGTGCCATTGAATAATCCCTGTCATGTTAATAGCATTATCTGTCATGTTATTTTCTTTCATTAAGGAGAAGATGATCGATTCGCATTACCTGTCATGTTCAAGGTTATGACCAGTCATGTTAAATAGTATAACCTGTCATGTTAATAGCATTACCTGTCATGTTATTTTCTTTCATTAAGGAGAAGATGATCGATTCGCATTACCTGTCATGTTAAAGGTTAATTATGACCAGCCATGTTAAACAGTATAACCTGTCATGTTAATAGCATTACCTATCATGTTATTTTCTTTCATTAAGGAGAAGATGATCGATTCGCATTACCTGTCATGTTAAAGGTCAAGTTATTTTTATTTTTTTTGTTTCTAACTCAACAACAGAAGATATAGAATTATGCCTAACTCACATTTTTGTCATCCATTATAGTTATTAAGTCAATTTTCACACTTTTGTCATCCTTCATAGTTATTAAGTCAATTTTTACTACTTTCTCTAAATATTAAGTGCAGGTGTCATGTACAAACGCTGAGGTTGGAATGTTGAAATAGACAGGTGACATGTACAAACGCTGGGGTGTCCATCAAATACGAGATTACGATCAAAAACACCCTTTAGCTATAAGAAAGTGCACATGTGATTTCAAACAGATAGAAATATGATCAAAAACATGATCTGAGAGACCTATTTTTATACCCCTTTTGCCGGGCGTGCGAGGCCGCTTCGACCATTCGTTAGAGGAAGTTGTTGACCTTTGGTGGTAGATGACATGGCATAGGCTTGAGAACCTGGTTTGCAGGCATCCCGGGACCATCGGTGAGCGATCGAGAGGGGCGGAAAGGTGTGTTATTTGACACGTATCACGTCCATCCTTTGATCTACGTTGAAGATCAACTTAGCGTCACATGGGTGATTAATGGAGCTGCTAGAGAGCGCATAATGTACCGTGTAGCCGATGCAGGTCATCGAGGGGGTCCGATGAGGGTTGTTGGTCCCTGGAGCAGGCTCCGTTGTATATCGGACTTTGGCAATGTTTGGTTAGCAACTACTACTGTCGATAGCAGTCCTCTTCTACATCTTCGGTGTTGAGTGCTGCTCAGACCACCCCTCCTCCGGGAGCTCGACAACCGCCTCTCTTCTTACCGCCGTCAGATGAAGCCTGTTTGGCGGTGTAGAACAAAACTGAGTATATTGGTGTCCTGATTCTTTTTCACGGCACGTCTTGTGGGTTGAATCTAGTTTCAAATTCATTTTGTGAAGCGACAAGCTAAAATTGCTCATTGTATAGATGAAGATGAGTTCTTGCGTTGTCCTGTTGGATGAAAGTCGTAGCCCTTGAATCCTCCCTTGGCCACATAAATTGAATCGCGGGGATAACCATTTCAATTATAAGGGTCCGAATCAACATATAATTACCCGTCACCCATATTGAATTTACATGTCACTCATACCGGATTTACATGACACATAGTGTATTTTACTTGACACGTGAATTTTTTACTTGACAGGTGAATATATTACATGACGACTGTAATATACTACCTCCGTCTCATATGACATGACGATTGTAATATACTAACCCTGTCTCAAAATCTTCTTTCTCCCTTCTAACTTGATCAAAATCATGGGACTCGTCGTATGGTTCCATATTTCCTTGTAATTTCGTTACTCTATCTATATATTTACCTCTTCAAAAAGTGCTTCTTGTTTGTAATTCAGTATGTAGTTAGCGCATTTTGTACTTATAGGAAATTCGAACATGTCAGCCAACGTCAATGTACATGGCATGTAATGCTATTAACATGTCACGTAATACCTTTGACATGATAGTTGATAGTTTTGACACGACAGTGCGCTATGTTCGTCTTGGTCGACTGATCGGTGCGTTTTTGTGTCACTTATGATGCACTTGGAAACGCTTATGCTACATAATGAGTAATTGACTATACGGTTCACACATTTAGTAATTAGGGGATCGGAAATTTGAACTTGTCATTCAAAGACGATGTACATGACACGAACTTCTATTAACGTGTCATTCATATACAATCTACATGACACGAGAAAAGAACATACCTATTCCTGAAAAACCTACAAGTAAAGTTGCGGCAATCCATCTCAATGGTCGAACGATTTTCAAAGCTAAACATATCTACGGTCACCCTATTCTTGAAAAACTTACAAGTAAAGTTCCACATATTCAACCCTTAATTTTCCATTTCTACATGACAACCACACGTTTGAACATGTCACATGTTTATTCAGACATGACAGACAACAAAGTTGACAACAACACGTTACAAGTAAATGTAGGGTTGATTAAAAAAACACAAATCTTGTCAACTTTGGTATCAAGAAATCTCAAGTTTACACAAAGGTGAGTAGGTGCAATAGCCTTCATACTCACATCATTACCATGTTCGATTGAGCCAATACCCCCACCTGTTGTATTAGTCTTAGATATGGTCTTCTTGGTCCCATCGTTTGCGATCGAAAACACCGTAGTCGCATCCAAAGTTGCTGTCAGCACATTATTATCACCCACAGCAGCGTTGCCACCTTTCATCTTCTTTGAAACCATTGTTGACCCATCCACGGCCTGGTTGGGCAACGAACCACTAGCGTTTGCCCCCGACGATGGAGACACACCATCACTGCCTCCTCCCTTAGGCTTGCGAGCCATTCACAACATTCAAAATGCAGCGAACACCGCCCACCAGCTTGTATGAAATTCGAACTTAATTTCTGAAAATATACATGAAAAAACCTAGATCTACAAGTGAAAGGAGAGGGAAAACCGAAAGAATACTTACCGTCGGAGGATGGGAGCGTCGGCGCAGCGACTGGCGGTGGCAACAGGACCGGAGCGCCGGCTGTGGCGAGTCTGGAGACAGGTGAGGCGCGCCGGAGGGCTACCGGCGAGCAGAGGGCGCCGTCACGCCGAACATATCAATAGAGGAAGGTGGCCAAAAGGTTGCAATTGGAGATTCCCTTCCTAAAATCTTGCAATTGGAGATTCCCTTCCTAAAATCGAGGAGGTTCTCCGACGGAAGTGACCCAATTGAAGTTGCCGGTCTCCTGATTTCGATTTGGGAATGAAGCTTTCATTTTGATTTGGGAACCCTCGAGTCTTTAATTTCTCTAGTCTTTAATTTCCAGATCTGAAAATCCTCTCTTGATTCATCGTTCTTCTCTCATACTTCCCTTCCTCTCTCACCATTGCCGCCATTGAAGGCTCTCGAGAGCTTCCATCTGAGCTTTCTAGTCCTTTCACAAATTGAAGGAGGAGAAGAAGGGGTTTGGTGGGTGAAAGAGACCGCTTGTTACTTTTTCTCTCTCTCTCCACCGGTTGCAACTAGTCTTTTACCGGGAGATGTAGTTACCCTTTGCAAATTTTTTTTGCAGGGGTTAGTTTAGCAAAGATAACCGGGTCAAGGGTTATTTACTTACATTCCCTCTACCTTCGCAAACTCGCACTTCAAATTCCCACCTTTTAACAGTGTAAATAGCAAAATTTTAACCGTGTGTATATCTCTCATAGGTAGACCTGTCAAAACATAACCCAAACCGAAAACCCGACCAAAACGCTTGGAATTTTTTGGGTCAAAACCCGAAAATTTTGACCCGGAAAATATTTTGGAGCCGAACCCAAAAATCCGATATTTTTCTGGGTCAAATGGGTTTCGAGGTGGTGACCCGACTAATCCGCCCGATTTGTTAAAATAATACTTTCACTAATTAATAAAAAGCCAAAAAAATCTCAATGTCATATTCTGGTAAGTTCAGTAATTAATATATTAATAAAATTAATTAACTTATAATTATATATTATTAAAATTAATTAATTTATAACAATATATTATTACGATTAATTAATTTATAATGATATATTATTACGATTAATTAATTTATAATTATATATTATTAAGATTAAATAATTTATAATTATATATTATTAAGATTAATTAATTTATAATTATATATTATTAAAATTAATTAATTAATTTATAAAGTCGTCAAAATACGAATTTTTATTTAAAATTTAAAAAACTTGACAAACCCGAAATTTACCCGATTTGACTCGAAACCGAGCCACACCTGATCTTGAGTTAACCCAGATCTACCCGAGACCCGTTTAGCTGAAACCTGTTTTACCCAAAACCCGAAATGACTCGATCCGAACCCGATTCGAGTGATCCGATTAACTGGTCTACTCATAGGGATGTTTTGGTTCTAAAATTTTATGGTAGAGTTTTAGTTAATTAGGATTGAGGGTAAATATTTAACTAATAAAGGTTTAATTTTTGGACTTTGAATTTTTACTCCCAAACTAATAGTCCCTTTGCTTAGCAAATAATGTTTAATTATTTCAGGGAGTGCTTCTTATAAGTATATTGTATATATCCTTACAAATTGTGCAAATGGATAAAATAATATATTTCGATTAGCAGATAAAATATTATATAATTAAATTAATTATATAAATATGTCAAGCTCAAATTAAATTAATAATATAAATATGTCAAACTCAAATAATGTATAACAGTAAAATCTTTTAGCTAATACTAAAAATACATATATGAAATAAATGGATAACAGTAAAATCGTTTTAGCTAACAGTAAAAATACCTATATAAGTACTTACGCTCTGCTAACATCATGAATACAAGAAAACTGGGAACTCCTCCTGGCAATGGGCCAAGCTTAGTACCCTTATTGATAAGTTCAAAACGAGTCTTATTTGGTCGGTAGGAAATGGGAAGGCAATCAAATTTTGGACGGATAACTGGATATCTACATCCTCCCTACGGTCTAGGGATGATTGTCCACAAATCGGTAATTTAGAAGAAATCGTCAGTAACTACATCCTGGGAGGTAGATGGTGGAAGGAAAAACTAATCAATGTACTACCGGCTAACATAGTGCAAGAAATCTTAGACATCCCCCTTCCCGTGTCTCCTTTTGAGGATCGCCTTTACTGGTGGCCGGATAGGGAGGGTTGGTTCACCACTTCAAGTGCATACAAATTGATTACAGCCCAATCATCACTACACTCAGACGACAATGCCTGGATATGGAAATTGGATGTCCCGCCAAAGATCAAAAACTTTCTTTGGAAACTTTGCCAGAATGGTCTTCCAACTGCTTCCAGGTTAGCCCAGCGGGGGTCTCATGTGCCTCCCACATGTAGTGTGTGCAATTGTGTGGCCGAGGATGAGGTTCACTTGCTATTTGAATGTGGGTATATGCGTTCCCTTCTAAATTTCCCTCCTCTCACAAAATCGACAATATCAAGTATGATTAATCTCTCGCGAGACATACGACCTATCTTTTCGGTCATTGGGAACAACCTGAAACCCGCTGTCAAGGCGGAGCTTGCTTTCGTTTGGTGGTTTGTATGATACTCTCGGAACCAACTTGTTTTTCAACAAGTTCCCTTCCCGCCTAAAGATACTCTAGTTCACATTGTTCAAACTCGGAGGGACAATTGGAGTAGAACCTCTCAGTTTGATGAGTGTCTAGATGAGGTCTACCCCTCACGTACACAAAAAACAAACCACTCAAAGGAAAAAAAATAAGGTTGTAAAGACTAAATGACGTAAACCACCGATGGGCACTTTCAAACTAAATTTCGATGGCTCCACGCTTACAAACTTTGTAAGCTCGGCGGGTGCCATTATCAGGGACTGGGACGCCAGACCAATTAGCATATGCTACAGTAAACTGGGGAAACAAAGCCCCTTAAAGCGGAAGCCTTCGCCCTAAAACTGGGAATCCAAAATGCTATCCAATTAAGTATCGACAAAATCCACATCGAAGAAGATTCTAGTATAATTATTAATCACTTACTTGAAACATCTAAATGTCCTTGGGAGATCGAACTGATTATGTCAGATGTTAAAAGCCTTTTATCGACTTTGAAAGAAGTTTCTTTCTTTCATATTCCCCGTTTGGGCAATAGAGTGGCGGACAAGGTTGCACACCTTTGTCACTCTGCCCGGAGAGTCGATATTCACAACAATCTTGGTCTTTTAGACCTCATCCATAAGGATGCTATCGGGTAGAGCTCGCTCTCCCGAATTCTTTCCTAATAAAAAAAAAAAAGTAAAAATACCTATATGAGATCTGAATGTGACACTTTTAAGCACTGAAGCCCCACGCTTCAAGTCGGGTGCAGTCCATTGACATAAAGAGGACGGCAAAGAGCTATATGAATGTGTTATATAGACTTATATGAATAGATTTTAGTTTCGTTTGAACTTTAACTTAATATGTGTTCAACATTAAATGTGTCCGATATTAAAAAAAAAAAGCATTCGTTTAATGTGTAACGTGACTATTTTAAAAGAAATACAAGTTCAATTTTTTTTAAAAAAATTAAATTAAATGTATACACGAACAGATGATATATCTGTCCGTTGTTCTTTTTTAAAAAAATCAACTTTATTTTATTTTTAAAATTTTAAGACGAACACATCATGGATCCCTTCTTAGCTTTTTTTTTAATTGCATATCCATTTGTACCTTTTTAAATATCAGGCGTTTTTAATAATAGACACATGTCAGATTGTGGTTTAAACAGATCTAAGATCCATGTATATAAGTCCATATTGCATATAGCAAAAACCATTTAAGGAGGCACGCTTGTTGTGATGGGATGAAGTGTTTTTTTTTTTATCATGTGGGGTTGATCACACTAGTATTGAAACGAAAAATTCAGCTCCAATTATTTACTTTTGATAATGAAAAAAAATATTGTTTAGTATTAGGAATGAGTCCTATGATGATCAATCTGTAAGATTAAGAAGACTTAAATGGTCATGAATTTAGACATCATTGACATGGTAATTAAGGTTTGAAACGTTATCTACTATCATATTGTTGTTTCAGTAAGACGTGAGTGAAGCTATTAAGAAGTATCATTGCCTCTAACATAATAATTTCAATTCATCAGGGACATGTCCATGTTATTTTAAGGGAGATAAAATGACAAAGAGGTTATCTAGTTCTACAATGATGTTGTTGAAACCTAGTTATTTTGCTACAATGATTCTTTTTAAGGCTTCAATTGTCATATCATTATTTTTTCTTCTAAGTAATTACTTATAACAAAATCAATGATACTTTCGCCGATTTATAAAGTGTATCCATTAAATTTTAATTTGACAAATCTCACTCATGATTTTTTCCATTTTATTGTATTTTTTTCTTTTCTGTCCTTGTCTAGTGGTGGACAGTTTAGTAGGATGTCCTCGTCTTATTTAAATCTCTTAGCATCTTCCTAGTTTGCAATTTAGGTCTAAATGAAATTATCAATATCCTGACCAAATTAGTAAAAAATGGATGGTGTCCATGATTGAAAGTCTTTTTGTTTATATGGAACCAGATGTTCCACCATGCTACTACCAAAAAGAATTCATCTTATATTTTTTTTTAGTTTTGTGACCAAATTATTTAAATGGTCAATCAAATTTCTATCATATATCCTTTAGTTTCAAATCACACATTTGTTTTTTCTTTTTACATTATGCAAAAATTAGGATGTCCACCTACCTAGTAGCACATCCAAGATCATCCTTGCGTATGATTATAGAAAATTCCCTATAAGAAGGGTACATCATCAAATTCCAATCGAAATCATTCTTAACATTAAAATTTGCTGCTTGATTTGCATGTAGTAGACTTCAGTTTTGACAAACTAAGACAAAGTATCACTACTAGAAAAAACCAATTAGACATCTGTTATGAACCGATGTCTTTAAAAAAAAATCTGATCTCTTTGTGCGTGTAGTAAAAGATCAACTTTTCTACATCGGTTTTAAGCTGATGTCTTTTCTTGGTAAAAACATCTGTTTTATTTTGAATATAGATATAAATCAGCCCTCAAATTTATTTTTTGACATGTTCACTTGTTGTTAAAACCTCATTATTTTTCAATTATAAGTTTTTGAAGATGCCTACACCAAGCCTAAATTTTACATTTACATCACTATTTTTAAAATAGTCAATGTATTAAAACAAAATAGACATCTTTTTTATTATATTGATTTTGTGTATATTAATTTCATATACCTAATTTTTTATTTTTTATTGTTTAAAAATAATCTATCGTATGAAATATGTACATAACTAATGTATTAATATGATATAGACATCAATTTAGATTTTTATAAAGATGTTGTTATTAGCAATATATATCAATTTATATTGACATTGTGATGTAAAAATATATGTTACACATTGATTTAGATTATTCGATAGATGTCTATACTGATACTAGCATCCATTTTTATTTAATAGTTTGATTTCATAGGTATTAAGACATCACTTTTCATTTAAAATCCGATACCGATCATTTGATACACAACACCTTTTGCTCAATATAAAATAAGATTTTTTAAATAATGGGTACTTTAATGAACATATACATTAAAATAAATGTTACAAATGTTTTAAAGTACTTGAAAGATACACAACCAAAGAGACCCTGATTGTTCTCTCCACAACCAAAGAGGTAGCCATCAAAGTTGACAATGTATACAAGACCTTAACAATCTTTGGATCAGGCCACAACCGTTGTTTCCTGACATGCACAAATTACCTTTGGATCATCCGTTTTTATGTAATGGTTCCCGATCAGTTTGCCGCTTGAAAATCACTTATTTCTGCTAAATTGTGCATAAGACAAGCAAATCACATGGGTACATTTTGAGTGTATATCACTTAATAACATACATTTCAAAATTGACAGTCACTGCACTTTACACTACGACCATAAACTCATCATAATACCTAGAGTCCACAAGTATTATGTAGAATAGAAGCATCTCCTCTTTCCCTGCCTAATTGCAATTGCAAGGTTTGTGTTCTAGATCATGACAATTAACAAGTATCAAGTTCCTCATAATCATACACAACTATAACAAGTTTGGATACTATGCCTAACCCTATCGAATTTTCAAACAAAAAACAGAAGGTTCGTTTCATGGATAAAAGAATTTACCATATAAATCATTGTCTTCCTCATTTTCTTGGCGGGAAGACATTCCCTGATTGCAAGATGACATCACGGAAAACTCAAGTGCCAAATTCCCTGTTTACTAATAAGCACTCTTCATGCACACATTCTATTTTAATAGTAGAACAACAGACAAGATACTTACCGCTGATAAGCCAAAATGGCCAATTCCTGCATTTTAAGGTCCGCCACTTCTTTAGTTGGTTCATATGCTGCATTTTCTGAATGTATTCTGAAATATAACAAGGTTATAATTTATCCCAAGTTACCGAAATTAACTTCCACTTGACAGGTATACCTTTGCAAAAAAAAATCTAAATTGTTCTAGTCTTTACAGAGGTCTCCAAATCTAACTATTTCACGGCAAAATACATCAAGTTCCTCCCTGCGGTGGAACGGATATAAACCGAGAACAATGAGTAAGCATTTCAAGCCAAACGAAAACCCATGCCAACTCTTAAGAGCAGACATATCTTTTCATATGTATTTGGAAACAACCTTTTGTCTGCAGCAGTAATACTCAGCAACACATTGGTATCTGTAGAAATCAGATGTTGAAGTCCTGTAAAAAATCCGACAAGCGTGGGCTTGCAAGGATGCTTGCACGCAGCGTCCATTCTCCGAATCTGGCTCCGTCGCCAGCGATTGTATTGGCGGAGGAGAGAGGATGGAAGCAAGAGTGAGAGAGCAGGGAGAATGGGAACGGAGGAGAAAGGATGGAGGCGGGGGATTTGAGGGGAGAATATGTAGATCTGGTGGTGGTGAAGATCCCGACGATGGAGAAGGAGGAGAAGGTGGTGCTCTGGAGAGAGGAAGAGCGAGGAGAAGGTGGTGCTTAGAAGCTGGAATGCCAATCCCCTGGCTCCTTGACTCTTAGGTTTGGCAAATATACGCAGCTGAAGTAGAATAACAAATTGTAAGTTGAATAGTTAGAAATAATAGCTATGAATCATCTTATATAACAACTCTAGATTCATCAAAATACAAAATAATTTATCAACATATATTTATCTATGATTGTAATCTAAAAACCATGGTGATGATGATCTCCCAACATAGAGCAGAATCTTAGTGAACGGGCCATGGGTTATGGACAGAGCAAAAGGAAAAAATTAGAAAGAGGAATATCACTTGTCCACTTCTATACCATCTCAATTCTCAAGGCAGCAAAACTTTTATAGTATCATACCGAAATTATACATTACATTATATAGCTATACTGCGTGATTATAACACAATAACATGAAAACAGAAAACTGATTATGACACAATTACCTTATGCAAGAAAAGAAAAGGCATTCTCAATCCTTTCCACATATTCACCAGTGATCCAGATCACAGATGCCTGTGCAGGTTTAAATCATAATAAGGCATTATCCATAGGTTGCATGCAAATTTACATAAGTTGAAGACATTACACCTTAGCTTCAGGTTCATCTAGAGTACCTAAGATTCTAAGTTCTCACAAAGTGTGTGGCAATTATGGATTAATAGCTGCAAATGGTACAATTTATCTATAGAATATGTAGTTCACATCAAACATAAATTACTATGACTGGACTTCATGTAATCTCAAATACATTCATTTAAGTAAATATATCACGCTCATTTTCAGGTAAATCAATTGGCAATGAGTGGATAAAGACTAGAAACACTCATTATCATTTCATTCAACACCAGTTTCCGTGAACTAAACAGAATAACAAAGAGGCGCTAACAAAATAGCACATCTACCTTTCTACGAATGAAATAAAGCCCTAAATGACCATTCTGCATGCATTTTGTGAGTGCATGGACTACTAATGGGCATAAAATGCAGAGAGAAAAAAAAAATACAAGAAGATACATATCTGCAAAACTTGCCAGCAATCACAATGACTTATGAGTACATACATCATCCGCACTGACTCTTTTGATGCTCTCCTGAATGACCCATTCTCTGCTGCCATTTGTTGTTCCTGAAAAATAAAGTCAGAACTCCTAAGCATCTCCAAGAAGGTTCAGCCTATCAACCAACATTAACACACAAACCATTTAATCTCCTAAATGACTTGTTATGTAATCGAGAGCACAACTGTCTATGCTGAGAAGTAGCCAAAACATTCAAATCCCCAAAAAATGAAAAGGCGAGAAATGGAAGGAGAAGGGGGGAGGGGCAATGTCTCTGCCAACACTTCTGGAAAAAATTCAACATATAATCACTCAAATTACCCAACCCGAAAATAAATCAAAGTGATTAAACAGAACATAAAACATTCACTCAAGCAAATGCTTTAATAGCTACCTAACTTACTAGGAGATGTCCGAAAACAGTTGGTTTTGGTTTTGGTTGTGACCATCTCTTCTAGCCGTTTCCATGCAGCTTCTTACTTTGCTCTAATCTCCTGCTCCTTTGCTTCATCCTCCTCAAACTTGCGTAAGCACTCCCCAAGAAGCTCAGGGTCAAAGTCAGAAAAGATCTTGTGAACATTAATAGTCAAATTCTTCACAACTTATACAATGCACGCACATTCCTCTCTAGTGCAGGAAAGATTATAGGTAGAATAGCTTTGCGACTCTGTCGTATCAGATTATCAATGTGGTCATTTTTCAACATATACAATGCACGCACTGCTACCTGTAAAACCACAAAACTCACAATGTGATTTCCTCGACAATAAATAAAACGTCCACCGAAAGTGCTTGCAACAATGAAATAAGAAGGGAACAGAGCTACAGAAGAAATAATACTCCTAGTGTACGTAAACTCACCATTAAGGGGATGCTGATAAGGCAAAATATGAAATATATAAAAAAAAGCATATCCTGATTAGGACTTGTCATCAAGTAAAGAAAATACATGAAGTGGTTTATTATTCAGAGCTTGTTCCCTACAGCTTGGTTAATACTTGCTTTAAATAACAAGATCTTATAAAAAAAAAGCTCTTAATGGAAGAGATATTTCTGAAAACACTCATTTAAAATATTTATTCTTTCTGCATATTTGAGCTTTAATTTGGCTACTCATTATCTCATTTGAATTCATGAACTTTTCCCTACTACCCATAGTTGAATTTTAATTTGGTTCCAAGCTCTATTGCTCTAATCCAGCAATGTTGTCAGCTCTTTTCTGGATCATTAATTAAACTACTGATATTTTTGAACTTCTTTGAGGACAGAAAAACAAACAAAAGCATAAAGACAACTAACAAGGTTCTCAAGCTACAGAAATCAGCCTATGCAAAATAAAGACTTCGCAAATTAGTTATAAGAAAGGAAGAACAAAACTACAAGTGTAGATAACAACAATTACTTATTAGTCTATTAGAGGTTGTAAGTTATGATATAACACTAGGCCAAAATATAATAATATATACAGTGAGTGCAGAAATCTGAGCTATGTGATATAAAAGCCCTCTGGCAACTGGATGATTTAACATACCCCATACAAATAAATTGAAAACTTGGGGTCTTGTTTAGCTTAAAAGCAACTTTGTGATGCTGATACTTTTAGTGTTTGTTAAGATTTTTCAGTTTTCCAGGTATTTTTTCAAGGGAAGACAAATAAACTAGACCGAATGCAAATCATTATTCAAAATTAGGGGCAACAACTCTGTATAATATGTATTTAAGATATGATATTGGTGCGATCAATACCCACAACTTAGCAATTACTGAAACCCTATATATCCAAAAAATTAACTCAAATCGACTCATAATACACAATAAAGAGAACATTTCAAAACCCTGGAATTGGAGCTGCAGGAAAGCAAAATTAGAAACTGATTAACAAATTGGTGCTTAAAATGATTACCTTAGGTGTTGTAGGAGAGACTCCGGTGACGAAATGGATGGACGGAGGAGGAATCTCAAACAACAGCGCAACAAGAGGCGGGACGAGAGAGGAAAATCGCGCGCCGAGATCCGGAAGCAGGTTAATCACTAAGGAGGAGGTGGATGGACGCAGACGCCGGCGAGGAGGAGGATATCACTAAAAAAATATCTATATTTTGAATGTTGGGCGATAATACATATTTTACATAGGCATTATAGGTGTTTCTTATTGCATTTAGATAGGAGTTTTGCATATGTTTGGGTCTAGTTTCATATATTGCTTGTGAAGTATTCGAGTTCGGAATCTACGAATTTTTAGTGTTTATTCTGTAGAGTTACATTCCGACCTTAGAGGGATCTTATAAGAGCTTAAGAGACATACTTTGGAGCATATGGAGGTTGAGGAAGAGGCTAGAGAGGAGAAAGGAAGCACAACATTGAAGACAATTGAAGAAAAAGAGGGAATACCGTCACAGAGACGCCGCCTCTTGCACGACGCCCCCCGTGAGCCGATTTCCAGCGATAGCGATTTCGGATCTGAAGATTCTATTTTATATTATTTTACTATTATATTTCTAGGTTTTTGTCGACTCCTTATAAGTCTTTATTAGGTTACTTCCATTGATTTTCAGTGTGTGGCTATTGTTGTGAGACTATAAACACAATTAGAGAGAGAGAGAGATTTGGCCTATGAGTTGCTAAACTCATAGTTTCACATGTGATTCGAAGACATGGTTGTTTGGATTGTGAGGATTTAATTCTATTTGGTTATTCTTATTCGTAGTTATCATCTTGTTTATTGATTATATTTGTGTTCCTTTCTTACATTGAAGTAGTGATATTTCTTTGTCTTTGTAGTGGATGATTTCAATTGATCTATGTTGGGGATATGTTGATTAGGGCTGATTTAGGGTTGTTCCGATTTGTCTTAATTGCATTGAATCAATATGTCAATTGGTCTAATTACTTGAGTCCTTAATGCTATTCTTTAGTGATATTGAGTAAGATGATTATATCCCTGCGGATCTCTCAACTTTAGTCAAGTAGACATATGTTTATGAGTAATTGATATATCAATCCTAGGACCATGAATCTCAACCAGTGTCAGAGAATTACAGGTGAAATATTTTCTCTACCTTATTATCAATTTACTTTGCAATCATAAAGTTGGTTACTTTACATCTTGATTATTTGTCACAAATCATTGTTTGGTCATAAGAGTCCTTGTTAAGAGTTATTTAATGGTGAATCACTTCTTCCTCTGGGTTCGACACTGGACTTAATTGCTATACTAGTAGTTATTTGGTTTATCAAGTGATTGATTTGCTAATCTATTGGCTTTGTGTGAGAGTTTGGATTTTATTACTATTTGGTAGAGGGCGAAATTGCCAACGACATTTGTCCCCCATCAAATTATTGGCGTTGTTGCTGTGGAGAAGAAAGGGGTTTGCTTTTCTTTATCTCTTTCATTAATTCTTTTTTCATTTTTTTTTATTTTTTCCTTTGATTCTTTTGTGTCCTTATATGGTTCAAACTAGATCTTCTAATTCACTGCCTTCGTCTTTTAACTCTGAGATTAAAAGATCTCTTAGGTTGAAAAGGAGGCTCGAATTTGACATAAATAAGGAAATGTGATACGAAGTTGTTAATCTGCCAAGAAGGACCCTAAGAAACCTAAAGGAGCCTAATTTAAGTGCTCAACCACTTGTAATTAGACTTCTTGATCTCCCTGAGGGTTCAAGATTTGTGTGTGTGTGTGTGTGTGTATGTGTGTGTGTGTGTGTGTGTGATAGACTTAGACCCCAAGGCCTTACTGATGACCAATTGATGCTGAGAGTATTCCCCTTTACCTTGAAAGAGTCTGGAAGCGATTGCCTTTATTACCTACCTTTAGAAAGCATTACTACTTGGGTTAAATTGAAAATGCTTTCCTACAAAATTACTTTCCCACGACTCGCCTCAAAAAACTTAAGAATGAGCTATCTGACATTGAACAATCACCTACGGAGAGTCTTTATGAGTATGTTGAACGGTTCAAGAAGCTTAAGGGTAGTTGTCCACAAAATGGTATACCTGAGGAGGATCTAGTGCTATATCTTTATAAGGGCTTGCTTGACACCGATAGGAGTTTCATCAATGCTAGTAGTGGAGGAGATATTTTGTTTAAGACACCTCAGGAAGCAATGCAAATTTTTTAAGGGTTGGCCAATGCGTCGTAACAATATGGGAGACACAAAGGAGTTAGAGGAGTTCATAAGTTGATTAATTCTAGAGATGGTCACAATGATGATCTAGATAGGCTTACGGATATAGTGAACAAGATGACTATGCAAATGAATTAATCTCAACATCCTAGACCTTGTGGTGTTTGTGGGGATCCAACTCATCCAATTGATAAGTGTTCTTTGGTTCAAGAAGATTTCGTTGATTTGAATGCTATGGATTATGGACCTCACCGCAACTTTGGCAACAATGGTTACCATCAGGGCTACAATGTGAACTATCAAAGTGGATTCAATGGCAGAGGTCAGCAGCAACAACTTCCTTATGAAAGAGGACAATTTGAGAACCGTCAAAGAAACACTCAACAAGAGGATAGAGATGAGACATTGAGATTTTTTTTGGACGAGATGAGTGTTCAAGAAAAGTTGTTGAGTCAAATAGCTAAGTAGATTGGAGAATTGAAAGCGAAAGAGTCGGGGAAGTTGCCATCACAAGTGGTAGTGAATCCGAAACAGAATGTAAGTGCCATGATCCTTAGAGGAGGTAAACAAGTGAATGTGCCCACTAGGAATACTGAAGAGAGGCCTAAGAAGGTGATTGATGTGGGAGAAGAAGATGAAAAAGAGTCGGAGACGCACTGTAATGACCACGCCCGCCGCCCTCACCACGGCACTCGTCGCCCCCTCCATTGACGGAACCGATTTTTGACGTTGTTGAATCCCCAAGGAAGTCATCCAAGGAGTGGTCTTCTGAGGTTTCAAGACATGCACCACCCTTTCCTCATGCCTTAAAATCTGATTGTAAGTGGGAAGATGAACAAATTCCTTATGACACCTTTGCTCATTGTGACGTAAATATTCCACTCTTCAATTTGATTAAAATTGTGCCTCGCTATGCGAAGTTTTTTAAAGAATTGTGCACGATGAAATGCAAGCAAATGATGCGAAAGAAAGAAAAGATAAGTTTAAGTGAAAATGTTTCTACTTCACTACAAAAAAGATTGCCTGAAAAATGTGGAGATCCATGTATGTTTACTATCTCATGTGTGCAGTAGGTAATGCTAGCTTCACCAAAGCTATGTTAGAACTAGGTGCTTCAATCAATGTGATGTCTTATAATTTGTACATGTTTTAAGTCTCAATGCATTATTTGAAACTGGTGTTACTATACAACTCGCTGATCGTTCTAGTATTAAGCCTAGAGAAGTTATTGAGGATGTTCTGGTAAAGGTAAATGATTTGATATTTCCACCTAATTTCTTTATTTTGGATATGGAAGAAGGTACGTCTGAAACTCCAATTATTTTGGGAAGGCCATTCTTGCGAACGGCTAAGACTAAGATTGATTGTTTTGAAGGTTTCTTAACTATGGAATTTAATGATAGAAAGATTGAGTTTTCTATATTTGACGCTATTGTTTCTTTTACTAAGGATTATGTAGATGTTCTTGACTCTAATGAAAACGATCACATGAATAAATCAAATAGATCGTTAGATGCTTCTATTGAAAACGAATCATTGCATATTGAGTCTTCTAACAAAGAAAAAGTTGATTTAGGGAAAGATGACATTGAAAGGAAAATTGAGAATTTGTTTAAGTCACATGATAATATGTTTCATTCAAATGATTCAATTGTTATTCCCTATGAGAAACCGATTCCTAATAATGTTGAGGTTTTTGCAATTTCAGGGCAACCTCCAAGAGTATCTCATTTTAATAAGGAATTGATTGGTGCAATTGATGCATATATTGGGAAAATTCCTAAATTTTCCCCTCTTGTTTTGAAAAACACAAGTGTGGAGGATCTTGATGGGATAACTTGATCGAGAAATGCATCAGGTCAAGCCAAAGACGTGAAATAAAGGCGCTTCTTGGGAGGCAACCCAATGTAGTTTAGGTAGTATCATTTCAATTTCGCACTTCTTTTTTCAATTCAATAAAGTAGGATGAATCGTTTCGCTGAATAATGCAGTGATGGTAAGTTAGAACTGTTGTTGGAGTTGAATTTTGTTTGATTTGAATACGGAATATCGTTCTGAGCACCACGACGCCCGCCGCTGGTCCTATTCACAGACGCGTCCGGATCTTTGGTAAAATTGGAAGGGAGTAATTCTATCTTTTTATCTTTGTTAATTCCGGTTGTTTTAGGTTAGTTTTTATATTTTCTATCCATTTATGATTAGATGTTGTTCTTTTTATTTATTTTAGGACTAGATTTATTTTATCCATCTTTAGGATTATATATTATTTATTATCTTAGCTTAGTTCTATCTTAGGGTTAGATTGTCTATCTAGGATAAGTTTCCATTTATCTTAGGATTAGAATTTATCTTTTACCTTTTTTCTATTTTATATCTATTTCTAATTTATTTTATCTTCTTTTTGACAGATGGATCCCCTTTCCAACTCACCATACATTCCTACTCCCTATTGTTGATCAATCAAAGCTTTTCTCCTAAGAAACCTATAAAACCTAAAGAGCCTACTTGAATCCATTCCAAAAACCTAAATACTTATGTTTCAATTGAATTCTTGCCCATCAAAACACTTTCCACCACTACCCTACATCCATCAAATTCAATCTTTTTCCATACCACTCCCCTACCTATCACTTAAGAAGGCTATTGAAACCAAATTGGTCATCAAGCTTCGAGTTTGGAGGAGTGTGGACATCATTTGTTCAAAGACTTTGCTTGGATTTGTGTTTGGCGATACATGACACATGCTGACCCTGACACGGCGTTCGCCGTCACTGCAGATAGGTCGTTTTTGTGGTATCTTTCAATTTTCTTCTTGAGTTGTGCATCATGTCCTTGGTTCCTGCTATGGAGAAGCACAGTTCTTTGTCATGGGAGGACGTGGATCGTTGGCTTAAGCTTGAAAAGAGGGAGTATCTTTCCACACTGTTCTTTCATCCCCTGATCGACGTTGAAGCGTTTGGGACTATTTGAGGAGGTCTCTCGACTCATTGAGAGAGAAGGTTTGGGCGATTTCATGGATTTAGCTGAATTTACCTATCCGGCGTTAGTGAGAGAGTTCTTGACTACCCTGGATTGTAGTTTTTATGTGGAGATTCGTTTCCAGTTGAGGAATCGGAAGTTCGTGGTGACTAAGGATCTCATTGCACAAGTTTTTGGTGTTACCAAGACGTCTGCTGACGCCTATGGGTACCAGATAGCTGCTCCACATCCTCATGACACTTGGAAGGAGGCTACAGAACAATTTTTCGAGTCGAGCAACCGCCACTATGAGTCCATGATCACTCATCTTGCGTTGAGGTTGTGCTATTTGGTGCTATGTAGTTCTTTCTTAGGTGAGGAGAATTCTTCCTTGGTTACTATGAGAGCCTGGAGATATATTTATTGTTTGATTTCTGAGGCAGTGCATATTTCTGATTGAGTTCATCTATTTTTGGGGAGTTGTATGGAGGTGACTAGAGCTACTCATGTGAGGCCTGAGCGTCTTATTGTTTTTGGAGGTATGGTATCATTGATTGCTCGCCAGGTGGGTGTTTGTCTTGATTATTTGCGTTCTTTTGAGGGTGAAAAGGTTTATAATATTGCCAACCTAAATTGGTGGGGCATTACTGAGTATATCCAACTCCAGACGGAACACGGTGTTTCAAATGGATGGCACGAGAGATTTCTAAGCATCACCTTTATCTACCTGCGAAGCTGCCATGTTGCTATAGGATATCAGATTTTCATATCCGTCGCAACAGATTTCCCTTGGATCCGAATGATAATAGTTTTAAGGGCCGATGGCCTGATAATAGTTTTAAGAGCTGAATGATAATAGTTTTAAGAGTTGATGCCTCAATACAACCCCGCCGAATGGAATCTTCTATGAAGGTTTCCATCGTGCGAAAGTCCTCTTGATGTCCTTATTTTTGCATTAACGTATCCGGTGGAGATTTTGTGATATAAATGTCAATATTTGAGTTGATGCTTGTATATGAAATTGTGGTGAGTGTATGCTTAAAGCCTAAACACATGAGAATGAGAGATACACATTATCCTTGGTAAGGTTGAATTTTTGAGCATGTAAGCAACTTGATCCCATATATACATGTTATGACGTTTATATGCATTGATTATATTTGCACTATTGATGATGTTGCTTTTGATGAGTAAAATTGTGAAAGAATCTCCTGTGAGATACATAGATGATGTTTTTGTCTTATGGTTACTTGAGGACAAGCAAGAGTTAAGTGTGGGGGGATTTGATAATGCATATTTCATATAGGCATTATAGGTGTTTCTTATTGCATTTAGATAGGAGTTTTGCATATGTTTAAGTCTAGTTTCATATATTTCTTGTGAAGTGTTCGAGTTCGGAATCTACACCGTGTTAGTGTTTATTCTGCAAAGTTATATTCCAACCTTGGAGGGATCTTGGAAGAGCTTAAGAGACATGTTTTGGAGCATATGAAGGTTGAGGAAGAGGCTAGAGAGAAGCAGAAGAACAACATTGAAGACAATCGAGGAAAAAGAGGGAATATCGTCACTAAGATGGTGGCGCCCGCCGCCTCTTGCATGGCACCCCCGTGGGCCGATTTCCAGTGATTGCGATTTCATATCTGAAGATTCTATATCCTATTATTTTACTATTATATTTCTAGGGTTTTTTCGACTCCTTATAAGTCTTTATTAGGTTATTTACAATGATTTTCAGTGTGTGTGTGAGACTATCAACACACTTAGAGAGAGAGAGGGAGAGAGAGAGAGAGGGAGAGAGAGAGAGAGAGAGAGAGAGAGATTTGGCCTATGAGTTGCTAAACTCATAGTTATCATCTTATGCTTATTGATTATATTTGTGTTCCTTTCTATGATTGATTACCATGTTAGGAATGACATCTTAGCTATGAATTCGTTATTGTATTCTTGATAGCAAACGAAGGTATTGAAGTAGTGATATTTCTTTGTCTTTGTAGTGGATGATTTCAATTGATTTATGTTGGGGATATATCGATTAGGGCTGATTTAGGGTTGTTCTGATTTGTCTTAATTGCATTGAATCAATATGTCAATTGGTCTAATTACTTGAGTCTTTAATGCTATTCTTTAGTGATATTGAGTAAGATGATTGTATCCCTGCGGATCTTTCAACTTTAGTCAAGTAGATATATGTTTATAAGTAATTGATAGATCAATCCTAGGACCATGAATCTCAACCATTTTCAGAGAATTACATGTGAAATATTTTCTCTACCTTATTATCAATTTACTTTGCAATCGCAAAGTTGGTTACTTTACATCTTGGTTATTTTCCACAAATCATTGTTTGGTCATAAAGGTTCTTGTTAAAATCGAGTTATTGAATAGTGAATCGTTTCTCCCTATGGGTTCGACGCCGGACATAATTGCTATACTAGTAGTTATTTGGTTTATCAAGTGATTGATTTGGTAATCTATTGGTTTTGGGCTTGAGTTTGGATTTTATTACTATTTGGTAAAGGGCGAAAGTGCCAACGACGTTCGTCCCGCATCACTGGGGAAATTGAAATTTCTAGGTATCTTCGGTGCCGAATCTATCTTCGGTGCAGAAGATAGATTTCCAACAAGTATTCATGCACATTAAAAAATACACATTCAACTGGTTAGCTTGTCCTTGAACATGATACAACTTCAATTCTCAATCCAACAAATGAGAGAGGAGAGGTGACCCTCGTAAAAGGCTGAGTATCAATTCCACTTCTTGCAATTTTAAGAATTGGATATCCAAGCCTTTAATAATTGGAGTGGGCTTGCTCAGGGGCTTGCTACATGGCTATTTGAAAAGGTAAATTTATTATGGTTTTTCTATCCTATGCCCTTAGGATATAAGATAAGATATCTATTTTAGAAGGAAAAAAATACATTCTTAATGAAAATGCATTTGCCAAATTTTAAATTGATTTCCAAGGTCGCTTAATCTTGGTATGGTACCATTCCCCATTTGGGATCTTATTTTATGTCCTAAGGGCATAAAATAGAAAGATCGAATTTATTAGGGTGTAACATAACTACTAATGACTCCACCTTGATCAAGACAAAACTTTACTATATAATGTTATGGGTTTGATGAAAGTAAAAACCTATTCTATATTGTCCATATTATGTTAAGTATTTTGGACCTTATCCTATATTATTATTTTGGAGCTTTTTATTGTTAGATCGATGAACTATCTTGCAGGGCTGGCCCAATCCAACTTGTTCAATATCTCATCAATCGGATGCTGCTTCTATAAGAGGAAGATTTGGTTGAGAAGATCTTCAAGTATCTAAGTGGTTAAAAGAAGATCTGCAATGTCATTCTCCCTCCTTCTCTCTGGACGTGGTGGAACATCAATTCAGACGTCTCTCTTGGAGATTGCCACGGACGAGTTCAAGCAACATCTATATAAGATTATTGAAGTCAAGTAGTGGAACATACAAGCTTACTCACTGATCTCCAACGTCTTCACTATAATCGATTTTCAAGCTCTCTCAAGGCCTTTACTTTACTGTTTTATCTTTCGGTTTTGTGAGAGATTTTCTTTGAGCGTTATTGTATAAGTCCTAAGGATTATACTAAGAGTATACCTCTACTCAAACGTATTCACTAGGCTATTATTTCAGGAGAGCTTGGGTTGACTAGATATAGAAGCGGGCTAGGCTTCGAGAGGTAGAATAAGGGAAGTTCTTCTAAGTTCTATCTATGATCCATAAGGAGTGAAATAATAGTTCTTTTGAATCCTATAGGTTGGATAACCCTAGGCGGGGACGTATGTCAAGTTCGTGTCGAACATCATTAACAATTCGTGTGTCCTTGCTTTACTTTCAGTTATTTTATTTCCTCATATTTAAGTTCGGTTTTCACAAAGATCATATTCAGTTCTTAGAGAATTGAAAAGATCTTGAGCTCAGTTACAAAACCTTGGATCCTATCTCAATGCCTTGACTCTGAGACTGCGAAAATCGACCATACTCTATTCAACCCCCCCCCCCCCCTCTAGAGTATTGTATATTACTTTGATTTACCTACTCTGACTCTTCAACTACAAAAGGTATTACCAAACAATGGGCTCGAGCAATTAAAAAAAAACTAATTCAACTATGCACCTAAGATAGACCCCCAAATACACAAAATCCTAACTCAAATCTCCAATCCCCTCTTACTTTGGTTTACCTACTGTGACTCTTCAATCGGTATCAGAGTCTAACTCATGTCTTTACTGATATTACTATCTGTGAGATAACTATGTCTATTGTAGGTGATGGAGGTTTTGCTCAAGGACGATCCACAAATCGCCCCCCTCTGATTCCTCCAGTGAATCAAACTCAGATGAAAAATAGGCAAACCTGTGCATGATGCCTAGTCATGAAGAAGATTCAAAACACCATCTTGAGGTAGTTGTAAGGGATTTGTTTCCTAGCCCTACCACTGTTTTATCTGAATTTTTAAAGAATACGATATTCAATGAGTAAAACTATGTTCATGATACTAAATCTTTGAAAGAAAGGCTTTTGTAACAAGAGAAAAGATTGAGTGAAGTGTCGTTGGAAATGAATAATCTCAAAGTTTTACAGACAGCCCTTGATAGTAAAGTCAAGGCCTTGGAATCAGAGAAATCTGATCTCAAGCGTGATCTTTCATCTCTAAAGAACCACTACAGTGACTTAGAGAATGAAAAGATCAAGTTGTTTGAGAAGTGTAGAGATCAGCAGGCTGCACTCATTCAATTCACCAACTCTAAAGCCAATCTTGATAAGATGTCAGGTGAACAACATACCTCTCTCAACAAAAGTGGTATTGGTTACAACCAAAATTTTCCAAAGAAATCCTCTACCACTTTTGTAAAGGCCAAAGGAAGTTGGGGTACCCCAACTTGTTTCTTCTTTTGCAGGATGGGGCACGTCAAGGAAAATTGTCATTTGAGGAGAAAAGATCCCTATATTATTCGTAATACCTTTCTAGTACTTTTGAATGAACATGTCAAGCAGGTCTGGGTTCCTAAAGGGACATGATCACCTAACACGGTCTATCCCAATTGCGATTCCAGATCTGCCTACTGGTCTAGTCGAAAAGGTTGAGAGTTGGTTGTTTTGTTGGATATCACCAAGTAAAAGGAGCATAAATGGATCTTAGATAGTGGATTTTCCAGACATATGAGTGGAAGAAAGACCCCATTCCACGAGCTCAAAAAGCAATCCACTAGTACAATAACAATTGGTGATAAATGTAAGTGTGACATCATTGGTATTGGTAAAGTTGGGAGTGATCCCAACAACACTATTAAAGATGTTTATCTTGTTGATGGTTTGAAATATAATTTGCTTAGTATATCTCAACTATGTGACAAGGGCAACAAAGTACGTTTGACAGGAAACAGTATGAAGTACATGTTGTAAGGAGGAAATCGAGTTTAAAATATAAATCAAACCAGATTCTGCCCACGCAAATAATTACAAGACCTCCTCCTGACGTAGCAGCGGGAAGTCAGGATCGATCCACGAGGAAGCGTGTCAGCGGATCCTAGGTAGCAGCGAAACCTCACGGAAGTCAACAACAGGTGTCCTAGATCTCGACTAGGGTTAGTCGACAGGAGATCAGGCTAGTCGAACAGCGTAGCAGTCACAGGCAATTTGTACTCGAGATCGAGTAGGCCCTACTCGAGATCGAGTTGGCTTATCGACTTCGGGTTGGTCTTGTCGATCACCTGCACACAGAACCTACGGCGATGCTGGATCGAGAATCGGTAACTCGAGATCGAGGAGTGCTAGTCGATCTCGAGGAAGACAGAAAACTAAAACGAAACAAAAGAAAGTAAAGACAAATGCTTTGGGATTTCGAACTAAACTGTATGTAAAGAACTTCCAAGATTGGGGTTTGCAACAACGATAACCAAGCATGCATAAGGCAGAGATAAAACAGATAATCATGTAAATCGCATCAAAGGACAAGCTTTCGCCTTTTCCAACAATTAGACAACTCTTTCAAGAAACCCTAATTGTCTCTACCGATTTTATGTTTATAATCCAAGTTGTTAGCATGGACCTCTATTAGATGGGTAATAAACACATAAAAATTAGTAGATGCTCAAGACATGATAAAAGTCGGATCTTTACCTCAAACATGCAAGGTTATCGTCAGGCTCGCCCCAACCCTAGAAGTGGGTGGACTACTCGCGCTTCATCGCAACCTCAGACATTGATTGAAAGGAAATAACAACTTGCATTAAACTAAATTCAAAGACTTTACAATCCCGGCAATCCAACTCTCATTGAATGCCAAAACCCTAAAACATTCGAACTCCTAAACCGTCTCTGTGGAACTACTTCTCTAACTTCTGAATTTGAATGATTAAATCTCAGCCCCATGGGCTTTATTTATAGGCTTCTAAACCTTGCTATTCAAGGATAGAAATATCTATCTCTATCTAAAACTACATCTAAAAGCATTAAAGATAAATAAAAGCAACAACATAATTAAATCTAAATAAGGGAATTATATCTAAAAGTCTTAAGTGGATAAATCGTCTTCTTCCATGATGTATCTTGATAGATCGGATAGAACTATGCAACTTTCGGCTCCAAGGAATCCAAATCCGAGTGGGATAGATCAAGACGCGTTACGCGGTTTCTGGAGGCTTCCTCGATCTCGAGTAAGGCTACTCAATCTCGAGTAGAATTGTCGTAGACTGGGTTTGGCTCGGCGTCTCGGGTTGCTGGTCCTCGACAGGCTCGGATATGGCTCACAGGTGTACTCGATCTCGAGGAAAGGTCCTCGATCTCGAGTAACTTGGCTCATCGACTAGGTCTTCTGGTGTTGTCGAGCAACCTCTCTTCGACATGGCTCGGGTGCCGGCTTCCGGGTTCCTCGATCTCGAGTAGGTGTACTCGTTCTCGAGTAGAGTGTAACCCGGCATGTCTTCGGCTTCGGCTTCTCGATCAGCTCCTCCTCGACCAGGCACTCCTTGGACATTTTTGGTCGATCTCGAGTAAAAGTACTCGATATCGAGTAAATCTCTCAGCTTTCTGCTCTGTTCTTAAAACGCACTTTCCCGAGTCCTCGTTCGTCGGATTGACGCATCTAACCATGCGTTGGAAAGCTCTTTCAGAGGACTACAACTCTCATGAAGACATCAAAGCTTGATTCAGAACGATGAATGGTGAAAAATAGCCTTTTCTCCAGCTGCACCATTCTTAGCTTCTCCATGAGTTTCCTTTAAGCTCCAAAGTGCGTCCGATTTCTGCGAAATATAACCAAAACTTGTGTAGACCTCCATATATTGCAAATAAGTGTAAACTACACAGATTCTGTATTATTCTAACCCAAATGCATGCAATGTATGCAAATTAGGCTTACAACAAACACCCCATACTTAAGCTTGTTTGTCCTCAAGCAATACTTTTAATTGTCATTCAGGGGAAGAATTCAAACTCTCAACATCTTAGATTCATTGTCATATAACCCTGCAATCAATTACCATCCTCGAAAAGGTACTAGTGTCACAAATTCATGCATGTGCAATAAAAAGCAACATCTACTCACAAAAGGAAGGTTATGCAAAAACATTCATGTGACAAAGTATTAATAATCAAGAGGACTTTAATTTAAGCTCAATAAGGAGTAGATTGGTAAAATGCTAAAGGTGGGCAATTTTTGGCAATGTGGTGCTAATGATCCGGGAAAATGGAGTATTTCCAAACTGAATTTCATACCACATTCTTTCTTCAAAAGAATCATCACCTTTTCATAATGCTTTTCTCAATAATAATGCTTTTACCTCTCTGACCTCAGCACTGCCTTCTCGTGAGTCGCAAACATGAGTGTCATGAATGGCCCCGGATACTTAGTGCTTTGGACTCCTCACAATGTGTCCCATCTCGCCAAACTATTATCTTAGCGAGCAGGGTCAATCTACCTTTATCTCCTGAGGTGATTGGATTTTTTTCTCACTCATTAAATTTTCCATATTTTTCAAACATTTTCCTGCCAAACTCCAATAATGATAATAACCAAAACACAAACACCATATAACAATCTCAATAATGTAACATCATTCTCAACATAATCCCCGGATATAAAATAAGGTAAAGAATGGCAATATTTAGATCATGTGGAGCAATATATGAAATAAGGCATAATATGACTTTTGTGATGCATACGCATAGGTAGGGGTGGGCACGGGACGGGACAGGCCGGGAGGGGACTCGTCCCGCGAAATTTTTTCTGGACGGGATCGGGACGGGATTGACATTTTTTTTTCGGGACGGGATGGTGTCTGGACGGGACGGGATCGGGACGGGACGGGCCTTGTCCCGCATATAAAAATAATAAAATATTATATAAATTTACAAAGTGAAAAATGCTTTCATAATTCATTATTTAGTATAATATGTTGAATACGGTATTATTCTCAACTATATTCTTCAATAATAATAATAATAACAATATTAATATTAATATTAATATTATAATACTATTATTAATTCATACAATGATTGTATAATTAATTATAATGTTCAACATATTTGGCTACATTATCTTACTAGATCAAGACGGAAAGGAATTGAGACGAGATTTACCAATATTGTCTAATTATCGATTGATAGTTAGGAAGAATACCGTATTTAATTAGCTATTTGCCTCTTGTAAATCTAAATGGGCGGGATGTGTGTGTCGATCTGATGGGATCCTCTCCATTGACTCAGTCTGGAATTTCTGACTTTATGCCTGGTCGTGCTGTTGTTGATGCTGCTCGACGTAAGTGTGTCAAGTATCGAGATTTGTGTGCGGCGGCTGGTTATGGTTTCCTACCCTTCTCATTCTCTTCATTGGGGGAGTTGGATACAGATGCGGTTGCATTGCTTAAGCGGATTCAGAAATTCTCGGTATCTCAGGATGTTGGGGCTCGTGCTGCACGTTATATTTTTAC
Organism: Persicaria tinctoria; assembly: GCA_037127255.1. Lineage (NCBI taxonomy): Eukaryota > Viridiplantae > Streptophyta > Magnoliopsida > Caryophyllales > Polygonaceae > Persicaria > Persicaria tinctoria. The sequence continues at coordinate 67,170,739 of JBANSL010000013.1, forward strand.
TAGACTTAGCTTTGTTATCGCTAAAGGAGTGGGTGCCCAGATAGTATCTCGGTTGCCCACTAATTTCTTGTAATCTGTTTTTATAATAATAATAATAATAATGATAATAATAATAATAATAATAATAATAATAATAATAATAAATAATAATATTAAAAAAATCCCACGTTATAATTAAAAATAAAATAAAATAATATTACTTATTTTTATTGTTATTATTATAAAATAATTATACTTTACACGAAAAAAATATAATATGATATAATAATAATAATAATAATAATATAATAATAATAATAATTTTATTATAAATTAATATTATTATTAAATTATATTATAATATTATATATTATTATTATTATTATAAATTGAAAATTATTATTATAGTTATAAATAATATTTGCTCAAAATAATAATACTAATAATATATTATTATTATTCTATAATATCATAATATTATTATAAAAATTATTATTATTATTATATCCGGGACGGGACGGGATTTGCGGGATCCCACCAGGATCGTCCCGCGTTTCGTCCCGCATAATTTTTGCGGGACGGGATTCGCTATTTTGTCCTAAATCCCACCGGGATCGGGACGGGATCGGGGCGGGATCGGGACGGGATCGGGGCGGGACCGGGACGGGATCGGGATTTGTGCCCACCCCTACGCATAGGTAAGGCTTAGGATTATAACAATGAGCATTATATGGAAATATAAAGTCCTCCATCCTCTTATCATGCAACATGTCAAAAGCAACTTCAAATTTTACCTCCCTTCATGGTTTTCAAGAAATAATGCACTTCATTGTGACTTCCCCCTTTACTAGGCAATTTCATGCTATATCTCTAATGAATCCAATTTTGCATCGTCGAGTTCAATATAAGCTTCCATGACATTAATCAAAAATTTTCAATGGGGGTCATTTTTTTCAATTTTTTGGAAAACATGCATAGAAGCTCATAAATCAATAATGCATTCCAAAATAGCCATGTAGCAATTCAAAGAAATAAATTCTAAATATGCACAAATAATGTCAAATATGCACAAAGTAAGCCCTTCCCCCACCTCATACTTAAACATTACAGTGTCCTCACTGTATTAAAAAAAATAAGGGTAAAGAAAGAAACTTACTAGAGAGATGTGCAGGGCTTCAAAATCGAGTGCAATGTTGCTGGGCCTAGTCCGATTTTAGCTTGCTTCTATCCCCATGGACATAAAAATGTAGAAGAGAAATACCCACAATAGAAAAACTAAAAGTTCAAAACCAAAAACAAACAAAAGCAACAAAGTCCAAAAGTCCCAAAAATAAATGTCTATTTACAAGCTCTAGATTTTATAGTCGCTAGGCCGACTTCTTCATTAAGTATTAGCTTGGCTCATCTTTGTCCGGAGGTATAGGTGGATCTGGTGGTTCCTCCGGTGGTGGGAAGCGTGGGATGTCATCCGGGGGCATCATGTGAAGAAGTTTGAACCTCCCCGAGTGAACGCTCCATGGCTCCACCCATCCATCTTCCTGGGCTCCAACTGGCATGCATAAAGGAATATATAAAGGAAATTTGCATACCTCATCATCATACCTCTTCCGCTTTATTGGTTGATTGGTTTGCACATTTCCACCACAGCAAAACGGTGGAGTGGGAAGAGATATTTCCACCTCATCTTGTGGAGCTTCATGCCACTTTGCGAGGACCTCATACTTGAATATGAATATCGGTTGCTCAAAATTGTCGGGAATGACCTTTACTTTGTAAGGTAAAAGCGACCTTGAAACATCCTGGGCAACAACGTCCAACTTCTTCTTTTCTGGCTCTTCTTCTTCTTGAGGGTCTTCAAATGGGTTCTCAAAGACAGATAGCAAAGTTGGATTTGAGATAGCGGAAGGACATACTTGGGTATCGACTGTAGATAGGTCGATATCGACTAGGCGTTGGTCGAGGTCGTCCTTAGGTTCAGATCCTCCTTCTAGCGAGATTAGGGCTTCAAGCGGTGGTTTTGACGAATCTCGTAGCTTTCTAAATGCGCGTACACCCTCAAGCCATGCCTCCTCATCAACAATGTATACCCATCTCAAATATTCGAATTCTTTTGCATACCGTCTCTCTCTTTCCCTTTCAAAATACTTGAGGGTGTCCTGCATATACCTGTAGAAGAAAACTCAAAGAAAACGTGAGATCTAACTACCTAAGGCGCGAATGATAGCTTCCCCGGAAACGGCGCCAATTTGTTGTAAGGAGGAAATCGAGTTTAAAATATAAAATATAAATCAAACCAGATTCTGCCCACGCAAATAATTACAAGACCTCCTCCTAAGGTAGCAGCGGGAAGTCATGATCGATCCACGAGGAAGCGTGTCAGCGGATCCTAGGTAGCAGCGAAACCTCACGGAAGTCGACAACAGGTGTCCTAGATCTCGACTAGGGTTATTCGATAAAAGATCGGGCTAGTCGAACAGCGTAGCAGTCACAGGCAATTTGTACTCGAGATCGAGTAGGCCCTACTCGAGATCGAGTTGGCTCGTCGACTTCGGGTTGGTCTTGTTGATCACCTTGACACAGAAGCTACGGCGATGCTGGATCGAGAATCAGTAACTCGAGATCGATGAGTGCTAGTCGATCTCGAGGAAGACAGAAAACTAAAACGAAACAAAAGAAAGTAAAGACAAATGCTTTGGGATTTCGAACTAAACTGTATGTAAAGAACTTCCAAGATTGGGGTTTGCAACAACGATAACCAAGCATGCATAAGGCAGAGATAAAACAGATAATCATGTAAATCGCATCAAAGGACAAGCTTTCGCCTTTTCTAACAATTAGACAACTCTTTCAAGAAACCCTAATTGTCTCTACCGATTTTATGTTTATAATCCAAGTTGTTAGCATGGACCTCCATTAGATGGGTAATAAACACATAAAAATTAGTAGATGCTCAAGACATGATAAAAGTCGGATCTTTAACTCAAACATGCAGGGCTATCGTCAGGCACGCCCCAACCCTAGAAGTGGGTGGACTACTCGCGTTTCATCGCAACCTCAGACATTGATTGAAAGGAAATAACAACTTGCATTAAACTAAATTCAAAGACTTTACAATCTCGGCAATCCAACTCTCGTTGAATGCCAAAACCCTAAAACCTTCGAACTCCTAAACCGTCTCTGTGGAACTACTTCTCTAACTTCTGAATTTGAATGATTAAATCTCAGCCCCATGGGCTTTATTTATAGGCTTCTAAACCTTGCTATTCAAGGATAGAAATATCTATCTCTATCTAAAACTATATCTAAAAGCATTAAAGATAAATAAAAGCAACAACATAATTAAATCTAAATAAGGGAATTATATCTAAAAGTCTTAAGTGGATAAATCGTCTTCTTCCATGATGTATCTTGATAGATCGGATAGAACTATGCAACCTTCGGCTCCAAGGAATCCAAATCCGAGTGGGATAGATCAAGACGCGTTACGCGGTTTCTGGAGGCTTCCTCGATCTCGAGTAAGGCTACTCAATCTCGAGTAGAATTGTCGTCGACTGGGTTTGGCTCGGCGTCTCGGGTTGCTGGTCCTCGACAGGCTCGGATATGGCTCACAGATGTACTCGATCTCAAGGAAAGGTCCTCGATCTCGAGTAACTTGGCTCATCGACTAGGTCTTCTGGTGTTGTCGAGCAACCTCTCTTCGACATGGCTCGGGTGCCGGCTTCCGGGTTCCTCGATCTCGAGTAGGTGTACTCGATCTCGAGTAGAGTGTAACCCGGCATGTCTTCGTCTTCGGCTTCTCGATCAGCTCCTCCTCGACCAGGCACTCCTTGGACATTTTTGGTTGATCTCGAGTAAAAGTATTCGATATCGAGTAAATCTCTCAGCTTTCTACTATGTTCTTAAAACGCACTTTCCTGAGTCCTCGTTCATCGGATTGACGCATATGACCATGCGCTAGAAAGCTCTTTCCGAGGGCTACAACTCTCATGAAGACACCAAAGCTTGATTCAGAACGAAGAATGGTAAAAAATGGCCTTTTCTCCAGCTGCACCATTCTTAGCTTCTCCATGAGTTTCCTTTAAGCTCCAAAGTGCGTCCGATTTCTGCGAAATATAACCAAAACTTGTGTAGACCTCCATATATTGCAAATAAGTGTAAACTACACAGATTCTGTATTTTTCTAACCCAAATGCATGTAATGTATGCAGAAATCGATATAAAAGTAAGTGTAAAACATGGCAAATTAGGCTTACAACAGTACACGATGAAAATACAAGAGATCTTGTTCTAACTGCTCATAGGTTCAACAGTCTATATGTTGTCAATGTTGATCAAGTTGCTAGAACAAACCTAAAGTGTGTCTCAAGGCCTTGACGGATGATCCAAATCTTTGACACAGAAGACTTGGGCACATCTCACTATGCACACTATGAAGAAACTGTTATCAAAGGAGTTGGTTAGGGGACTACCTGATCTAAGCTTCAAAGGTAATGAACTATGCAATGCTTACACCAGAGGTAAACAGACTCGAAGCTCATTCAAACCCAAAAAGGTTGTATGTTCCTCTAGACCCCTTGAAATCTTACATATGGATTTGTGTGGACCTATGCGTGTCAAATCTCTTAAGCGAAAACACTATATCCTAGTTATTGTTGATGATTATTCTCGTTTTACTAAGATTTTGTTTTTAAAAGAAAAATCAGAGGCTTTATTTGAATTTTCTAAACTTTGTAAGGAGTTGCAAGCTTTGAAAAATGTTCCCATTGTTTCAATTAGAAGTGATCATGGTAGGGAGTTTGATCAGCTGCAATTTGATTTATTTTGTGCAAAATATGGCATCTCTCTTAAATTTTCCGCACCTAGAACACCTCAATAGAATGGGGTTGTGGAACAAAAGAACCGCACCCTAGAAGATATGTCTATGACTTTGGTTTTAGAAAATGGCTTATCCAAACATTTTTGGGCCGAAGCTGTTAACACTGCCAATTATGTTTTAAATAGATGCTTAATTCGATTTATTTTAAAGAAAACTCCTTATGAATTGTTTAAAGGTCGAAAACCAAATATTTCGTATTTTAAACTCTTTGGATGTACTTGTTTTGTCCATAATAATGGAAAAGACAACCTTGGAAAATTTGATGTGCATAGTAATGAAGGTATTTTCCTTGGTTACTCTTTGAATAGCAAAGCTTATAGAGTGTTTAACAAGCGCACCAAGGTAGTCGAGGAAAGTATACATGTCATATTTGATGAAAGTAACAATATATGGTACTCTGAGTGATAGCTTTGCATATCTTAACTTGAATCCAGCATGGCGATCTTGGATCGAAAGATGATGAAAAAGATAAAGTAACAGAGAAAACCCAAAAACAAAACATGAAGGAACTTATTCAAGATACTGTTGAGTTATCACAAGCCATTGAACAACACTTTCAAGGTCTTGACCTAAGCAACATAACTGAGGATCCACCCGAGTCAAGCAATGGAAATGAGCCTCAAGGCCTTAACACTGCCATAGTATACTATGAACCAGATCAAGGATCAAAGAGGATAAAATTCAAACATGCATCTTCTTACTCCTCTAAAGATATTATCTCTGATCCTCAATTTGGTATTCAAACTCGCTCTAGTTTAAGAAACTTGTGTGCCTTTTATGCGTTTCTCTCTCTTGTAGAACCCAAAAAGGTGACTGAAGCGCTTTAAGAACCAGATTGGATTATAGCAATGCAAAACGAGCTCAATGAGTTCAAGAGAAACAAAGTCTGGACACTAAAGCCAAGAACAAAGAATCAATTTGTCATAGGTACAAGATGGGTCTTCATAAACAAACTCGATGAGGATGGTAAGATTATTCGAAACAAGGCGAGGTTAGTTGCACAAGGCTACAATCAGGAGGAAGGTATTGACTACGAGGAGACTTTTGCTCTTGTAGCTAGACTTGAAGCTATTCGAATGTTACATGCTTTTGCTTCTTTTATGAATATTAATCTTTTTCCAAATGGATGTGAAATGTTCCTTTTTAAACGGTTTCTTGGAGGAAGAAGTTTACATGGCACAACCTCCTGGTTTTGAAAGTGAAGAATTTCCAGATTATGTCTACAAGTTAGACAAAGCTCTTTATGGTTTGAAACAAGCTCCCAGGGCTTGGTATGAAAGGTTATCAAAATATCTTATGAAAAATGATTTTAAAAGAGGTTTGATTGATAAAACTTTGTTTGTCAAAACAAGAGGAAATGATTTATTGATTTTTAAATTTATGTTGATGATATATTGTTTGGAGCTACTAACGACTTTCTCTACAAAGAATTTTCAGACATTATGTGCAGGGAGTTTGAGATGAGTATGATGGGTGAACTAACTTTCTTCCTTGAATTACAAATTCATCACTCAAAGAAGGGAATTTTCCTTAATCAAGGGAAATATACCAAGGATCTTCTTAAGAAGTACAGCATGGATCAATCCAAGGTGGCCAAGACACCTATGAGTTGATTGAGTTCTACCCTCTCTTTGGACCACGATGAAAACAGTAAAAGTATCAATTAAAAGGAATATCGTGGCATGATTGGTTCATTACTCTATCTCACAGCAAGTAGGCCAGACTTTATGTTCAGTGTATGCATGTGTGCTCGATTTCAAGCTAACCCTAAGGAATCCCACTTAGGTGTTGTCAAAAGAATTTTTCGTTACTTAAATGGAACCAAGGATCTAGGTCTTTGGTATCCAAAGTAAACCCAGTTTTCTCTTGTGAGCTATTCCGATGCTGATTTTGCAAGTTACAAAGTGGATAGAAAGAGCACATTATGGTGTTGCCAATTCTTGGGATCATCCTTGATTAATTGGCACTCCAAAAAGCATAATTCAGTTGCACTATCTACTGCATAGGTCGAGTACATTGTTGATGGAGCATGTTGTTCTTAGATCTTGTGGATATCTCAACAACTTAAGGACCTAGGCATACACTTGAAGGGCATACCAATCAAGTGTGACAATACAAGTGCCATCTCAATAGCCAAGAATCTGATTCAACATTCACGAACAAAACACATTGACGTAAGACATCATTTTATTCGTGATCATGTTGAGAAAGATGATGTTTCTATTACATTTATATCTACTGATTTACAATTAGCAGATATCTTTACTAAACCTTTGGCTGAGGACAGGTTCTATTTTGTAAGATTGGAGCTCAGGATGTTGAATTAGGAGGCATTATCGTAGGGGGAGTAATCCTCTTATGAAATAAAGTCTATAAAATATCAAAGCCTTATATCTTAATTTAAGGTCTAGATATTTTGCAAGACGATATTTATTTTTTGGATCAATCTTTATCTCCGGATTTTTATCTTCTTAGGTAAAAATTTCGGATAAACTCTTTTAACCTTGTCCTAGTTTTACCCTTTTTTTAATTTTAAATTAACCGGCTTTTTCAATTCTGATGCAAAAATCTTTTGGTTGAGATTCTTGCCCCATTTCAATTAAAATGTTCCAACTTTTTCTTGATGTTTTCCAAGGAAAAGCGTGTATTTATATCAATGTACTTAATTGCCCTCAATCATATCACGCCCCTCAGAACCCTCTCCCTCTCTCTCACCTTCTACTCCTCAAACCCTTATGCTCTCCTTACCCCATCGCTCTTTCTCTTTCAAGGGTTCCATGGCTTCCATAAAATCTTCTCGTCTTTTCAGCTCTCCCTCCTCCTCAAAGAAGCGATCTGAGTCAATATCAAAGAAGCAACAGGTGTCGCTCACCGTCTACACCGATTCCACTCCGATCGCTGCTAGGATTCCCAAGACGACTGAGCATTCCTCAAGGAATAAGTCAAGGGCGCCATTCAAGGACAAGCAGAAGACATCCTCTTGAGAAGGAAAAGAGCCATTGGTGGAAGATTCCGAGCCTCAACGCGACCCTTCATCTCATGCTCAGACCGAGTTCGCATCAATTGGTTTCTCCCCTCAGATAAACTTCGGAGTCCCTACTTCTTGGTTCTCTAGTTACCAACAAGCAGGGTTGTGGCTAATTGTGTTTAATGTTCGAAAAATCATCTGTTGTGATGTTGTCGATATCCCATTACTCGAATCCCTTGACCTCCCGTGCATAACCCTTCTCAAATCAACCTGCATTTGGCAAATCCTGAACCCCGTAACTATTGCTTACTTAAGGATTACCAGACTCTTTTATGTGAACCTTACCAAAAACCGAGACCGAAGAAACTACACTCTTGAAGCCAATGTCAAAGGAAAATCCATGACCATTACTGTCTCCACCCGCTCCAAAATCGTCAAATTTCCTGAAGACATTTGCACGAATTCTCCCCCCTTCAGAACCGATTGCGCAAGACTGCTAACGAGCAACTCCTTTTGCCATATACCCCTCCTACCCATCAGCTCACCCACAGTGCTCTCACTCTTGAAGCTAAAATTATCTTCAACATCATCGTCTCTTGTATCCTTCCCAGGGCCAATTCCAATGAACTTATTACTGATCAGGCCCTAAAAATACTTTACATTGTGATGACCAGCTATGAATCTGACCTACCTAACATCATCCTCGACCAAATGGCTCACACCCTTACCTCCTCCAGAGCCTCTCCCTTACCGTTTGCAAACCTTCTCCCAAAGATCTTCAAATACTTTGGGATTGACCTGAATTTTGAGGAACAACGGCCTCACAACGGTAAGAATGACGAAGCGTGTTTTGAGAGGATGGGACTTGTCAAGACCCTTGCTGGCAATAGGCTCTTGCAGCCCACCACTCAAAATCGACACGCTTCTGGCCACGCCGTGTCCAATCAGCAATTGGAGAATCTGGAATTGGGGTTGGACTCTCTTAGGCAGGAGGTATTGGAGCTTCGAGGAGATCTGTCATACATGTTGGATCAGGCATACAAGTTGTTGGCGGTGACAAACATGAAGATCAATCAGATGTTCCTCCTCAACGCCCTCACTTTCTTAGCAACAGGTTCCATTATGCCTCTCTCTGAGGATGCTGCTCAGCACACCAAAGGGAAATCCACTAATGTGATGGTCAACTATAAGAGGCTTGTACGTGATCGCCCTATCCTTCGTCCGACCCACATTGAGCCTACAATTCTCACTATCGAAGAGTTTGGAATCGTCAAAAAGTACAGAGATGAGGAGACTGACAAGCGCCTCACGAAGATGATGAAGAACAAGGTCTTTGCAGACCACTTTGGGTGCTGGAAGCAGGGGCGGAGGGAGGGGGGGCATGCGGTGGTTCGAGCCCCCCCCCCCCCCCCCCCCCCCCCGAGCCGGAGGAAAACCTAAAAAAAATTAAAATATGTTTTTTTTTGGTAATTTTTGATAATTTAAGGGGTAAAAACAATTAAAAAGAGTAAAAGATCAATAAGAGTGCTTAGCTTAGTTGGTAGAGGGTGGGAACTTGAGGAATGAGGTCTTGAGTTCAATTCCATATAGCTTCATTTATTGATTTTTTCCTTCTTTTAGCTTTTTACACTTAAAATAGCAATTTAAATCATAAATTTAATGTATTTTCTACTATATTTTTACAACAAAGATTGTATCTTATATATAACTTAAAAAAAAACTCGAAAATATAGTTGAGCCCCCCCTAGATTTTTTTCTGGCTTCGCCCCTGGCTGGAAGCAGAAGTGCTAGGAGGACATCAGGGCTCAGAGGGTTGCTAGGTATGAAGGCGAAGTGCACGATGTCAGTGATGATTCGGACTACTGACTGTCAAGGCTTTGCTACTGATCTCATCCTTCTCTTCTGTTCTCATTTTCAAGACCTTGGCTTTAGGTTTCAAAACTTTGTGTTGTGGTGTTAAACATTTCTACCCATACTCCCTTCTCTTGTTGGAAGACAAAAGGGGGGAGAATGGTTGTTTCTGTTGGTTTTTGCTGGTTTTGGTGGCTTTTGGAGACTACTGGGATTTTAAAACTTTTTTGCTGCTAGGAATGTTTAAAACATTGATCTAACATTTGTCTAGGCTTTGCATGTATTACGATCATACATGTTTATACTAACTTGCAGGGTCGAATATGTTTTGTTTTCCATCAAGGGGGATATTGATGACTCCACCTTGATCAAGACAAAACTTTTACTGTACAATGTTATGGGTTTGATGAAAGTCAAAACCTATTCTATATTGTCCATATTATGTTAAGTATTTTGGACCTTATCCTATATTATTATTTTATTTAGCCTTTTTGTTGTTAGATGAACTATCTTGCAGAGCTGACCCAATACAACTTGTTCAATATCTCGTCAATCAGATGCTACTTCTAGAAGAGGAAGATTTGGTTGAGAAGATCTTCAAGTATCTAAGTGGTTACAAGAAGATCTGCAACGTCATTCTCCCTCCTTCTCTCCGGGCGTGGTGGAACAGCAATTCAAACGTCTCTCTTGGAGATTGTCACGGACGAGTTCAAGCAGCATCTATATAAGAAGATCGAAGTCAAGCAGTGGAACACACAAGCTTACTCATTGTCATTGATCTCCAACGTCTTCATTGCAATCGATCTTCAAGCTCTCTCAAGGCCTTTACTTTACTGTTTTATCTTTCGGTTTTGTGAGAGATTTTCTTTTAGCGTTATTGTACAAGTCAAAAGTGTTATACTAAGAGTATACCTCTACTCAAACGTATTCACTATGCTATTATTTCACGAGAGCTTGGGTTGACTAGATATAGAAGCGGGCTAGGCTTCGAGAGGTAGAATAAGGGAAGTTCTTCTAAGTTGTATCTATTATCCATAATGATTAATGAGTGAAATAATAGTTCTTTTGAATCCTACGGGTTGGATAATCTTAAGCGGGGACGTATGTCAAGTTCGTGTCGAACCTCGTTAACAATTCGTGTGTCCTTGCTTTACTTTCAGCTATTTTATTTCCACATATTTAAGTTGAGTTTTCACAAAGATCATATTCAGTTCTTAGAGAATTGAAAAGATCTTGAGCTCAGTTACAAGACCTTAGATCCTATCTCAATGACGTGACTCTGAGACTGCGAAAATCGATCATACTCTATTCAAAGCCCACCCCACCCTCCCCTCTTATAGTAAATCTCAATTCAGGTGTTTTGCATTATAGTGCTCGGACTTGTGAAGAATTAGTCGATAAACTTGCAAACTCCGCTCCATTATTAGAAAAAAAAAAAAAAAGTTTTGAGTTGTGAGTTTGCGTCGGACAATAGTCAAAGAGTCGACCTCATTAACCAGCTTGGATATGTAGCAAACATGCTATCTCGAGCCCTTGTTGAACACTGAATGATTCACAGATGAATGAATGAATATATTTGAGGATGGTACTTTGCTAATTTACGACGGAATTGTATAACGCTAGCTCTGAATTCGGGAATTTAATTTGGATATTAGACTTTGAATTCAAGTCACCAAGGGCAATATAATGTGTGACCAAACCAAGGGAGAGGGTTCGCTCATTTATACCCATCAAACTACATCATTTTAGCATCTTCCATAATTTTAGCATCTTCTTGTTCGGGAGCTTGCTCTCGTCTTGTTCACCAAAAAAAAAAAGCATCTTCTATAATTTCAAAAAAAAACAAAAACAAATTAGAAGTTAAAACTATATAAAATATTTTTTTATTATTTTTTATAAATGATTCCATACTATAAAGTATGAAATTATATATAAAATAAATAAATATTTTATATTGTTTTTAACATTTCAAAAAAAAACGTGCTAAATAGTACTCCCTCCGTATCGCAATACTTGTTGTTTTAGACTAGTAAAGGTGTATCAAAAAATTTGTTGTTTTAGCTATAATTATTATCTTTATAGGTAATGATTGCTCTTTTTATAGGTAATAATTGTTGCTTTTAGGTGTTTTAACTTTAACCTATAGAAGTAAAGTAAATATAAGTTTCGTTAATAAGCGTGCATAGAGCTAAAACAACAAGTATTGCGATACGGAGAGAGTAAACGTTATATTTTAAAAATAAAATACAATTGGAATGTGTGGTATTTGTCTTGTTACAGTGGTTTATTTAAAGAATCGATCAGCTACCCATCTACGACCGGTTTATTATCAAGCTAAAGATTTGAATATCCAACACACCAGTGTCGGTAAATTGAGAGGCCGAAACAAATAGCAAACGGGCTACATGTCATGATACTAAACAAACTATCTAGAACCTTGTTTTTTTTTTTTATGGCAAAGATTCAAAATATCTAGGACCTTGAATATGCAAAAGATAAGGTGCTTAAGACGGAGGTTCTTGTTAAAGAAAATTGCAACTGTTGATCTCAACTATTGGTGATGTGCATGATCCTTGGACATAACTGAGCTTATGTTGTGGATATAACTCCAATCATTACTTCCTCCTTGTGTGAAAACTTGTCCCTTTAGCTCGGGACACAATATTTACAAAAATTTTAAACTATCTAAATTGCCCATACTTTTGTCTTAATTATCGGAAATCAAAGACAATCATATTTTTTAAGGTAATTCAAATTTTAAATAAACGAGAGTAAATTGGAAAATATAGGGGTAAAATATCTTAAGTGACAAGTTTTTTTGAACAAAATAAAATCTCTAAAATGACAAGTTTTCGCGAGGGAATATCTTATTGCAAATCATCGGGTTTGTACTTTTTCTGCATTTAAGATGATCTGATTGACAGTAAATACTGGTGGATGGAGTTTTGCCAAGTTTATGAACAACTAGACACCCACCATTTCAGATTATTGCTGGATGGGTGACGTTGACATAGAAAGCCATAGCAGATGAGAAAGGCCCTTGCATTGCCAAACCGAAATCACTACACATGTCACAAGAGCTAACCATAGCCGAGTTGGCCGAAAAAAGGGCGCATCACAGGAAACATGGGAAGGGAACTTCAAATTTTCCAAGCCAGATTCGAAAACTAAGCGGCATTTGAGTTGAACTGTAACCGCGCTGCTTGAATTGTCAATTAACTTAGGCTGTGCATAAATACTTATAGACAGTTCACTGCACATCACAGGCTCTTCGAGTCTGTGCTTACATGATCTTCTAGCTCGCGGCTCTCCAGCCTCCTTGGCTTGCCACGAGAAACCAAAAGAAAATAAACATATCACCTAGACAGTGTTAGTCGTGCAGCCACGATTGCATTACCCTTTGGGTGACACTTCACTTCGGGAGCTTCCATCTCAATGCCGTCTCTTCATATTAAGTTCTAACCTCCTCTGCAAGTCGTCTCATCAAAAGCTCATCTTCATTTTCTGTTCTCTCTTGCAATAGTTTTGTTGTTGAATATCTGCTTGATTCCCGTTTCCGATCTACTACTATATCTGGAGTCCAAGGAAAAAGGTGGACCTTCATCGAGATCAATTCTATCATCTCGTGTTTCATTGGAAGCGTAATCAAAGGGTTTCTTGCAGATACATGCAGTTGGGAATTCAAAGAAATCATCCCTGCCTGCTCTGATATCATTAGGTTCTCCCATGAATCCTCTTTGGCACGATCGGACTTTCCTAGCAAATGTATCCCAGTCCATCTTATCCCTTGACATGAACAATGAACTAAGTTTTTTTGCATTCGGTCTAATGGTTCTCCTGTGCCCCATGTACCTCCTGCAAAATCATACAATGAAAATAATTAAAAAAGTAAAATTTAATTTAAGCAGTAGGAATAACATTCAGCAATATAGACTCCCACATTGACCATATGGTGGAAGATGAAAGAGAGATCAATCAAAATGGTTGTCCTGTGCCCCATGCCCTTCAAGTTTTGAACTTATAACCGAAAACAGTTCTGAATCGGAAACCTGTTATATCTTATTTTCCTTTTCCAAGTTCACATTAGATAATTTTTATTTTCCTTTTCCAAAAATCCCTCTCTAGGGACTTCTTGATCATTACAAGAATGTATATTGCATTTAAATTTATCAGCAAGGGCCATTATTAACTTGTATCAAAATTCAGAACAGTTAAGCCCTTACCTTCGACCTGCAAGTATCTTTGCCATATTTCCATTGTTATTTGTGACAAATACATCACTTTCTTCAGCCACTATGTAGTCAATGGCAGCAAGACGCGATGAAAAGGGAAGAAATGTTTTCAATTCCTCACCGGCTAAGCTCTCCTTTGTATAGTAGTTCGGAAAAAGTTCTTTAAGGGGATTTAGAGTGTCTTCCCCACCATAGATTTCTCCGGAGGCAATATAAATATAGGTGTTATTTTTAAAACCAAGTGCTCGTAGCATCAAACCAACTTCGTGAGGAGTAAGGGGACATTTTCCTCGTTTTCGTTCTTCCAAAGGGATTAACTCCTGTAAAAATGAAAGAATTAGAAGTAGGATCACACGGTACCACAATTAAGCAGAAAACACTACCTAAAGATTAGAATAAATAGAAAATATGAAAATAGGGTATAAAGTGACTATTTACCAATCAAATTAGTATCAGGCTATCAGAAATATGTAAACTTATATTTGTAAACAAGTTGTCTCCTTGTAGATTTCAAGACCAAATAATTGGACTACTATTTTATAAACATATTTCAAATTTATTTTATTTTTCAAAAGCCTAAGGGTTTTATGGGTAGACTACAAATCATGAACAGAGACTGATTTAACTCAAAAGCAAACAAAGTATAATTGGTTGATAAAGTTTCACCAAACTCAGTTTTTTGTCTCTAATGCATACTAGATACGGAATCCTAAAAGAAAAATGACAAAAGCAATAAGGTTGTAGTTGTAGTGCTTGCAAGTACAAACGGTAGAATCATCAACGAAAAAAGAGAGGATAGAGCAAGAGAATGAACCAGGGGACTCACCGGTAAGGTATCCCATCTTTTCCTGATTTCAGCAAGCTCATGCCTCTCCTTTTCACCCCCGCCAAAATAACACCCAGAGAATGCCAGCATGTCAGGCTCGTACCTACAACATTATTGATTTGAATAAAAAACGGATAAGCGAAAGAAATGATAATCATTTTGTGAATGTCCAACTGTCATTCATTTACTATTTCCTATACAAGCATACAATAAATCTAACATTTTTCCCCATTATACAGTCAACCATATTACTTAACAGCTTACAGGTAAAGCAACCAACTACATGCCAACATAAAATGCAAAGCAGCTCAAGGTAATGCAGTGGCAATACTGATAAAGCATCTTGATAAGATAATTTGTCAACCACTCTATGAACCAGATGCCACAATACTGCAAATTCCTTATTGTCATATATTACTCCAAAGATTCGATAATAACAGTAAATATAAACTGACATTGGAAAATAGTAATATCTGCGTGACTGTAGTTGCAACTTTAGGGTGGCAGCAGCCCTGGTTTATGTTGGCAAGAACACAGCATTATGGTAGTTTATGGTGATAGTGGATGCCATCAAGCAAGCAATGATCCCAGAAGCAGTGAAGCAAAGATGACACTTTTTCTACTCACAAATAATTATGAATCAGCATTGAAATTTCTGATTGGCAAATGCATCCTAGAATACCAGGTTACTATTCCAAGTGTAGCCAGGTTTTTGGATAATATACGCCCAAGCATACCTGTTTTAACCTCTGTATACATATAGTGAATCTCTAGACATGCATCAAAGCAATTTCAATAATCAAGGTTTTTGACTATGTTAAAGGAGAAATTCTGAACAACCGGAATCATAGATTTTAAGGGCAAGAAAAATTAAAGAACAGACAACTATAGGAAAAACATAATCCGCACTACTTAGCATTTGAGACTATTATTCCAATGGTCTTTCAATCTACACCATCTAACACCTTTCTGAAGTATGACTCAGAAGTTATAACACCTTAGTTCTCAACAGATGATAGCCAGATGCAATTGTAAGCTACAACTGCTAACATATTAAATACAGAACAAAGAACATTATGTCAAATACAGGATATGGATTTCTCATTCAGAAAAAGAAGAAAGGGGCACAAGAACACTAAAAAGGAAAGCTTATATTGTTGCAAGTTGAAACTAGCAGGAGAAAAATGTTGATTGACAACAATTAGCACTGCCGTCTTGCTCTTTGACAAGTAATAGAAGTGCGAAACGCAATAGTATGGACAATGAAACATCTAGAAATGAGGAGACAAACAAATCTGCACAAATTGCTACGAACCTCAAGTGGACAACAATGAAACGTTTCGCCATCTTACGCATTTTCCATACAACTTTTTGTCCAATTTCATGGATAGGATAGGTAAATCTTAAAGCATGATAGTTGACCCGGCAACGCAGCTTCTGCATTTCTAAGTTAAGGTCATTTGCAAGCCTGTAATCAAACTTGTACAGTTGCACAACCTGCAAAATTTAAAATTGTCAATCAGCTCCAATGAATTAGAATTAGAGAAATATGATGGTATTTAAGGACTCCTCTGGAGTCTGGATTGCATAATGAATCCAAAGAATTATTTACAGATAAATTTCTGCTTTCAAAAGGTAAACAATCATTAAGAATCATACATTAAATGCATGCTGTATGTCATACACAAGAACAGGAAAGGAGAAATTGGAATGCCCAAAGTAAACAATAAGTAAATTTCGGATAGCATGCTCATGAGATTAAGTTTATATTGTATAACAAGAATCCTAATTCCAAGAATGAGCAAGAGAGGCACCATACCCGCCTTCTCAAGAGAATTGGCAGAACGAGATCTATGTATTCCTCTGGGGTTGATTTCCTTGGCACACGCATAGTATATGGGGGCTTTTCCATTGATCTCATAACTTTGTCAGGGACTCTCCTCACAATTTTGACATCTTTTGCAAGGTAAGATATGAACCACTTAACATCAAAAATGTCCGCAAATTCACTACATTTAAAAAATGATAACACATGAGAAGGATATAATCATCTCCCCAATTTTTAAGTTCAAAGAAACTGTACCCAAGTTGACAAACAAACCTTTTGTCCTCCCAATATGAATTATGATCCAACTGAGGAACAACTAATGTAGCATTGAGTATCCGAGCAACTACTACAGCATCGGTAATCTGAGGAGTAAAGTATATCAAAAGATGTTGAAGAAAACATACAAAAAATTGCAGGACTTCCTAAGCTTCTCATTGGGTCTATACGTACTCTTGCTACCTAAATTTCTAATTGAGCCTTATGAAGTGCTTTGAAAAAGAAGCCAGCTTCTCTCTTAGCAAAGGCTCGTCAAAGCACTTTTTTGCAATCCATGTAAATGCAAACTTTATCTATTGTGAAGATATTTATGAGAAATGATGACAGAACATAGACACTTACCCCTGTTCTTTGTTGATTAAGCCCTCCACTAGTTGCAATGAGGAGATATCCATTTGAAGATCTCTCAGGAATAGCAGCTGGATTGAAAGCATCAAGCGCCCAATGATCAATATATTATACTGTTTCACTTGGGAAAAAATGAGAATGGACATGGACTGATGCACTCATAAGAGTGTACTTGACAAACTATTTTGCAAGAGTTGACAAGTAAGAGAGAAAGATCCAAAATAAAATAGTTATTTTAACATCTGAAATCCCCGAACAGAATGGACAAATGCTAAAGCTCCTCATTCATCAAGGTATTCATCACATTATAGGATCAGAGATCCACAAAATGATGAAGGCGTCAATAACTCTACAGGAAGTTAAGTTCCAACAGAAACTGGAAAGATATGATAAGGATATTCTGCAGAGCTTCTATTTCTTATATCAGAACAATGCCCTCTTACATTAAATTGAAAGCAGCTGCAACTTCTTTTCTACTAAGCTAACAAAAAGTAATATACTATTACTTACAAGAAAAATGGCGGCCCCGTTCACTACAACCATAGTATAGCTTTGAATATTTGGATTTCCAAATATTAATATGCTCACGACGAAATCCACTCTGCAAATACAAAGCACGACAGCATAAAATCACATTAAATCCTATATGCATGGAAAAAAAAATTAAGGTAGCTATAGTCTACAACTACAGCACATTTTTGGAAGTCAACATATTAGGGCACTTTTAGCACCACATGGCACAGTTCTTACCCAAAAAGGAGGCAAATCCAGAGAGAAAATAAACAAACAGCCAAAATCCACACAATTGAAAGGAAATAAGAAATAAAAGAACAAAATCATGGACAGAGAGAGAGATATGTGGGGGAGATAGAGAAAATACCCATTTGGTATACAAAGATCCCCGCTGGGAGTACCATTCAAGATTCGAAGCAACATGGCCAGTAAAAAGGGAAATCAAACCAACAGCAAAAAGCATAACCCCGCATAGAAAAGACCATGGTATAGCCTTCCTTTGAGAGGAAGAAGATCTCCAACGACACAAGATGCGGAACTTGGAAAGCCCCATGCAACCGTATACTTCAATTCCAAATATGCTCCAGACCAATCCAAACCCCCATCATGACAATGTCGCTGTGGATGGCTTGGCAGGAAGAAATCCCATATCTCTCCTCAATCTGAAGCAATTTCATAATGATCAGCCCTACACTCCAAATGCCTCAATTTTAATAACCCTACAACAACAGCACAAGAAGGAGAAGCTGCACAATCAATCTTTTCAAATGTTCGAGTTGAAGGATTAAATATATAATTCTGAAAACAAGCAACCTAACTGCTCCAATCAGACTACAATGGCAGGAAAAATTGGCCATGCTAACTCCATTTTTCCACAGTAGAAAGCTCTGGAAAGAAAAATCCATCAAGCTCTTCAAGACAAACGCATATTTCCACAGATCAGCAAAATGTGGCTACATTTTCCCCAACTAAATTTGCTGATCGACATTGAAATACTCTCTGAACGATTCAGTCTACAGTATCAAACATAGTCCAAAGCCTTTACCTTGCATCCTCCAATCTCAATCATGCAAGAACAAGTCCAGATTTCAAAATGACAAACCCCAAACAAGTTGAAATCAACGAACTAGGAAAACTAAGAAGCATAAAACTCAAAAATCCGAACAAATCAAACAAGTAAACAACTCAATGAAGTTGAACAAAGTAACAGGAGAAGGAGAGTAGCGTCCTACCATAAAGGCAGAAAGAGTGACAATGTCGGACTCGAGAGTGGTGAAGCGGCGGGCGGTGGCCCTGATGGCTGTCGGTGATGCGTCCGGCGTCAGGGAGGTTGCGCCGCAGAGAGAGATCGAGTAAGAGAGGCAACAGAGGAAGATCGAGAGAGAGAGGGCGGGAGAGATCTCGTCTCGAGTGAGAGAGAGAGAGGTCAGCTGAGTTTGTATGGCTTCTCGTCCCTTTCAAAGGCGTTTAGGGCTTTCATGTCCTCGTTTAGTGTCGACTGTTACTGCTACTGAGTGCGTCTGTTCCTCTCCCTTAAAAATTGCCAAAAAGGGAAGAAAAGAAAGAAAAGTAGTAGGAAATTGGGCTAAATATCATCGACTTTTATTTATTTTTTTATTTTACATTATACAATTAACTAGTGTAAGGCCCGGACCTTAGGTCCGGGTATTTCGTCAAAATTAGTAATATTTGATGTTTGAGTTTTTTAGTATATTTTTTAAAAGTTAAAATTATATAAATTATCAATTTCATATACATTAATTATTCATTTACTAATCATTAATCATAGATATGAAATTATTTAAAAAATTAATAATTTATATAATTTTTAGTTTTTATTAAAAATATGTAAATTTTAAAAATCAAATATTTCATATTAAGTTTGAAATATTGTAATGGTCCTAAATGTATCATACTAAATTGATCTAAACTGTTCAAAGAAAGAAAGGATTAAGATTAAATCTTATAATTAAAACCACTAAAAATTCTATCAGTACATCATTCCAAAGTCCAAACACGACATCCAAATTCCATTTCCTCTATTCAGATAGGGAGACAGAAGAGATGACGCTAGAGGCGCATTGTGAAAGTATGTTTGCCTTGAACCTTAGATATTGTGGAGGAAGGTTGATGTCGAAGAGATGACGCCTCTGCAAAGCCAGCAGTAGTAAACAACTTATGAGAGATTGCAAGTAGGACTTGTATTACATATGAAAACATCAAAAGGAATCGAGAAACAAAGAAACTTTATGATTTCTGAACCATTTAGAAATCAGAAGCAACATTAACAATTAGCATAACTTTGCCATGAGGCTTACATCATTCCCATTAGCATGAGGCTTACATCACTCCTATTAGCATCCTAAAACAATAAATTAATGTCAAAACCACCATAACCTCTTATGTAATCAATTTGTGAGCAGTGAATCAAATGTGACATATTTTAAATCAAACCTACGGGGCAAATTTTGCCAACAAATGTGGTGTTAACCCTATTGTCCCAAAAATTTCTACTGCTAAAGTGCTAATTGAAAAATACCATACTGGTAAAATTCAGAATCATCCATCTTTTTCTTTTTTTTGGAGATCACAACCGGGCTAATGAATTATTGCAAATCAACATCTAAAACAACCTCCAATTCATGTGGAAAAGACACACCAGAAAATGTAATAAAAGACCTCACATGCCGCAAACGACCTTGATTAAAGAAAGAAAGGCAATGGGCTGCCTTATTTGTTGTCCTCCGGGCATGCTTCCAAATGCAGCTCCCATGGCCCTGAGCAAGATTCGTAATTTCCGACAACAGCATCCCCAATTCCCCAGTGTACCCCTCACTTCCTCTTTGTTTCGCAGCTTGTGAACCAGAGTCGAGTAGTCTAAATCGACCTTGATTAAAGTTGCTTGCTTGGATTGCTATCAAATGAAAGCTTCCAGGTCCCTAAAACCCCTCAATTTGTTCATACTTCAAACCCTAAACATTAAAATCAGATACTTATCCTTAGATCTGGATAGATTATTGTTATCTTCAGCTTCGATTTGCCCTTTGCCTCCATTGAGACCATACACTCTCCCGTCACCGGATCACACAATGTATCCATTAGTGCGCTATGCAGACTTTCAGCAGCATGGAAGATCCTACAGTATGCCTCTGTTGCAATATCCGCAGGAACAGGTCCAATGCATCTATTAAATAACCTCCTAGAGACCGAAATTCTTTCTTGTAAATAGCCATCAAAGGGTTGATAGCACCCTGGACACATGAGATGTCAGTCTTAGTTCACATTTCATAGGACCAGCCACCAATAAGTAGGAATTGAATCAGCTATCAATTTCGTAAACAAATGTGAAGACAAAAATTGCATCCAACCACACACGAACACAATACTTGAGTTTTCATAAAGCTAGAAGTTAAAGAGGAAAAAAAAGGGAGCTTACTCACTTCACGAATTCCAGAGTCGGCATATGAGGAAAAAAATCCATATATATGAGGAACTGCACATGGAAAGCAAGCATAAGAAATAACACTCAGAAAATCACATGCATAAGAGACGTATAATAAAGATTATCAAAGACCCGAAAAGAAGCAAGCCACAAACAACCTCAATGGCACAGTAGGGTTCCTAACATTTCTCTTTCCACTCATTGTCCTTGCCCTTCAAGAATATGTATAATTCTAATGGAAAATAGTCCTTACACTATGCAATTCAAGAATATTTATATTCATCTCTAGTCACAGGGATTATATGCTATTGGAGTTTTATATTTGAATGACAGTTACTAAATACACACAGATAATGATAGCTTGCACTTGCAGTTACCACCCATATGTCAGCTTCAGCACTGACATCTCATAGCACAAATAGTGCATCCCTCAGCAACAGTGATGTGCATATCGATAATCTGACCAGGTGCTGATAATAACTAAAAAAATCAAGAGATTTAAGTGCAAAATTAAACACAGCAAGTTATAATCCTTATAGTCTTGTTTTTGAGATTCTCTCTCTTTTTATCAATAAAGTGTGCAGTGACAACTGAATAACCCTCCTTTTGGTGAGAGGCAATACACATTCTTCCAACATGATCTTCAAATGTCTTTCTAAACATTGCCTTTTCTTAATCATACATCTTCATTATAAAGCTTCTCAAAGTACGCAGACTTGTTAACTTGAAGTTTGGATTTAGACTAAGCTTGTGTATCTCTAGAACCAATATAATCCACTATGCTCAACAGATTCCAATCTGATTCTGATTAGAATTCATATAGAAATCAATGTTCGACTATCAAAATCAACGAAAAATGCAACTTACCATATGACCCGATCTGTTTATGCCGTTTGCGTCATCAGTTCAAAACTGCAGTTGGCCTCAATCCATAACCTCGGGCACTCTTTGAACCTTTGGATTGGCGATTGTCACTGCTCTAGAACAGATCTTTTAGTCCCTGATTGTTCGTCCCAGAGAGCTGCAAATCTAGATGGAGAACACATTATCCCACTCATCAATATTCAGATTACCCGCATTCTTTCCTTTAGCAGTTTTCCGATTTCAAACCCCACACCACCCGGATGACTGAGAAAGGGGGTTTACAACAGCAGCAGCAACACTCAGCTCACTTCTCACACCAACAGCTTTACCATTACCAACATATCCGTCATTACCTGTTACATCAGAATTGCCAATTCTCAGCACTGTTGATGGGCCTTTCCTAGGTTCCTTTCGATTCATTGAAAACTTCAATTCCTAATGAAAACATATATATGCTACATCTAACACCCAACCACAATGGAAAAAAAGAAGCAAATAAATGAATCTATGAAAAATAGATGTATGCATAAAAAGATCGAGGTACCGATTTTAAGTATCGTAAATTCCTCAAATAAAAGGCAATCAAATCAGAGGTAACGAAATCGATACCTTCTTCTTCAATGTCTTATTGAATTAATAGTTGGGGGTGCCGAACTATCGGAGCATTGCTCGAAACCCTTGAGTTGAAAAATTAAACAATAATCAAAGAAATTTAATAAATTGAAACCAAAATCTTTACAAAATTAGAATTAGAAATTAGATCGAACGTGAGAAGAAGTGGATGAAGAGGGATGACCAGTTTGATGGAGGCCAATTTGTTGGTTGATGTTGGATTGATCTGACGATAGCCCTGATGTAATTTCAGCGCCGCATCCAAGTCACCACAGTCGTTAGAGTCCTCGACAGCATCGTTGTCATCTATTCAATGGAGGAGACAGAACCTTGACAAAATTAGACAGAAAGGCAGAAGAAGAAAGGAAGAGGGACGGCAGGTTCGATGGAGGCCAAATTTCCAATTGATGGTTGGATTGATTTTGGGCAAATCAGAAAGAATCAACAAATTCGAACCAAATCAAAGATTCAAGATCGCACCTTCTTTTCTTCAATCAAACCTGAACCTTGAACGGAGGCCAATCCCCACACTCTCCTCCCTGAACCCTAGCGGTGCTGCCCCTGTTGCCGCCGTCGACGTAGCCGTAGTACTTGAGGAAGACGGCGAGCGTCAGCACGAGCCACCACACTCTTCTCCCCCTGAACCCTAGCAGAACGGAATCAGTTTCAGCCCTTTGTGGAACGAAATCGGAGTCGCCATCCTTCGAATCGGAGGAATACTTGTCAAGGGAGGATCAAGAGGAGTAGAAGGTGAAGTTCTCGATCTCCCAGCGTCACCCTCGACGTTCTCGATCTTGCCGATCCATGGCCTCCAATCCTTCGATTGAGAGAAGGGAGGGGGTCTTCCTCTCTGGTGGATAGTAGCCACCGTAGCCCCCGCGTCTGTATCCACCATACCCCGGGCGATAGCCACCAAAGCCTTCGTAGTAGTAGTAATCGGTTTTCTCTTCTTTTGTCGATGTGGTGTGCTCCACGGAGTCTTTACATCACGTACCCACAAAATATATTTACAAAAATATATGGTCATTAATTGGAGTCCCGACGCGTGTGTGTACACATGTAATCTGAATTTACGATCCTAGATTATTAGAGGAAAAAGTTTGTTAATCTATAAAACATAATTAATTAGAAAGAGTATTGCCCCAAAATATGTAGACAAAAATATCAGTAACCTCGTTGATACTACCCATCTATTTTTATACATAGGTATGCTAAAATTTATGTATAATGGGCGCCCTATATATGACGAAAAAATATTATTAAAATAAAATATATTGTCAGGTATAGATTCATAAGACACCATCTATCTATATATCTATATATTTTAGTTATTATTGATAAAAAAAATATAAATTAAAACTATTTCATAATATAAATATGTTGCATTTGAAGGATATTTTATATAGTCACACTCCATAATTAGTACAGTATATAGATATTTTAGTGAATTAATTTAATAACGATATACTACATGTTTCATAAAAAAATAAAATTTAAAAATTTATCTATTAAATTATATATATGAGATTTATTGATTTAAACCGACCCAAAACAAAGCTGAAAAACCGACTCGGTTGGCAAAAAAAAACTATATATAAAAATATATATTAAGGAAGAAGATCGATTGAGATTGGCAAATAATGAATGAAAGAAAGAATCTCACTGGTTTTGTCAGCAAGCTGACGAGCCGACATAAGCTCAGATGAAATGGCGACGAAGCAAAGGCCAAACACAAGGCCAGGAGTGCCTTTGGAGACACCATTTTTTCTGTCTTTTAATTATATATTTCTGAGATGGGAATTGAAGCACTTCCATGGATAGACCTTGTATTTATAGCCAAAAGAAGATACGGTGATGGAGCTAGCCAAGTAAGGATAAGTATAGGATTAGTCGTACGTGGTACTAGCTAGCTAGCTTGCAATCAAGTTGATTATATCAAGTTGTAATAATTTCGGATCGGTTACGTTGATTTTAGGGTACGTATTAAATAGGTCAATTATGGGTCGTCGCATCAGGTATATGTAAACATCGAGTTTAAGGGCGTGTTTGGCAACGGGATGGGATAGGTAGATGGGGATGGATTTTTGGGGTGGAAGGGATATGGATGGAATTTCGGGGTGGACCGGGTGGAGATTTGAAGTTAGTTTAATCCCGTTCGTATTTTGTTATGGGTTAAAGTATTTGGGGTGGAAGACACTCAAAAAGACACATTTGCCCCCACTAATTGACATGAAAGGACAAAAATGTCCCACCCACATACCCCTCAATTCAAACCCATCTTCTTCACAATTTGTCATTTTCGTCAGATTGGAAGAGCCCTGTCGGCGGCTGCGAAACACGCCTCCGGTAGCAGCTTCGGTGCACCTCCGCCCTGCCCCTGCACTGCCGATGCCTCCGGCCACGGCTGATCCCATGTATGTCCTCTTACCCTAATTGTGCTATCTTCAGCGAGTTGACATGGATTCGCCGAGGGTGTACTATGGGGTTCCGCCTTTGGTTAGTCGGGCTTTTGCTTGGATTAGCACCTCGAGATGCATTGTCGTTTAGAGGATATGGGGAATTCGTTCATAATCACTTGGGGCAGCCCATAAACGGTATTATTCGAACGATTTAAACGATTAGCCATGTTCAATTAGGTGAACTCATACGCAATATTGGGGATGTTGTTGAAAATTGAACAAGTTAGAATATCACAATGAGGTTGTTATTAGGCCCTGACAACTGATTTGTGGTCAATTGAATTGAAATTGACAATCAATTAGGGTGACACCATTAGGGGTAATTGCAGATTATCTATGATTGAACATTATGTGTGTATTGGTGGGTGTTAATATTCCAAGTATTTGTTGTGTTTAGTGATTGTGTGAATTTGTCGTCGCTGATTTTTACCTCAAAATACCGACATTTTGATTGCATATACTAGCGACCCTCGTCGACTGAAATATACTAACTGGCCATATAGATTCGTCTGCTCCGACAAAGAGGAAAGGCAAAGGAAAGGGTAAGAAACCATCGTTGGGTTCTGACGACAAGAACGTTGTCCCTCTTGCCTTCTACTGGTCATTGGATTTGACAAAGAAGTTGATGCTTGTGGTCGTTGCATACCAGCGGGAAAATGGAAAGGACCAGACCTTCAAATGAGGGCCCCTTACAAGCGCATTCGAGGCTACCACACGGAAAAGGTGCAACCAGTACACTCTGAAGAATCGAACTCACGACATGAAACTCATATACCAATCCTGGAAGAAGCTGAAACAAGGGAAGACTGGCCTAGGATGGGATGAGGCCAGTGGTACCATAAGGACACCCGACGAATGGTGGGAAAAGAAAATTGTGGTATGTGCTCGCCTTCCCTTTCCCTTCTGTTCCATGTCAACAGAGACTGCAATGTGATGGACACATCCTATGCATCACCCCTATTGCGCAGGAGGATAACAACTTCAGCAGGTTCCCGAAGAATGGGATCCCTCTGGAATTGGAAGATTTGTTCCACCAAGTGCTCGGAGGCACCATAGCCATGGACGAGTACTGCGCCGCCCCTTCCATGGACCAAGATGTACAGGTTGCGCAGGTGGCCAACGAAATTGACAAGGAGCAGGAGAATGACCGACGGAGGGAAAACCTGTCGTTGATCCGTCAAAGTAATTCACACAATTGAGCAAAAGATTTCAAATAAGGTCAAACATTCTCACAAGGTCATGTCTTTATGACTTCAATCATACTTTAGCTCAATCATACATGCTCGATTATATTCGCTAGCTCATGTTCCACAAAAATCAAATATAGACAAGGCCAAAACATCCAAAACTCTATGGGATTTATATGATCATGCTTGAAATTTAAATTAGAGGACAAACTAAGCTAGATGGTTATTTGAATAACACATATGGATGCAATGCATGATTATTTTTGGAATTTTGAAAAAAAAAATTAACGAAAATAAACAAGAAATTAATAAAAAAAAATGATTACATAAATTAAACATGGTGCAGAAATTTAAATATGATCTCCTATATGCACTATATGTACAGAATTCCTCTCCCCCACACTTAAAGTTTTCATTGTCCTCAATGAAACAGTAAAGACAACAAAAGTAAATCAAATATAACCAGGGTGAATGAAAAGGAACCTGACTAAATGAAAAGGAAAGAGAACTTACCTCGGGTTGCCTCCCGAGAAGCGCCTTTGTTTCAAGTCGTTGGCTCGACGTAATGTTGAAGCTCAAGACACTAATCAGACATAGTCAAAGCCCTTATCAACCTATCAAACTCTTGTGCACAACTAACAAACAAACATGCACTACAGACAAATAAATTGAAACTAAATAATAAAGAATTTAAGAGTCGTTTCAACTTATTGTATTCTTGAGCTTGACTACCCACAAAGGGTATATAATACCACCAATTCAGTTCTATTGGTGGCTTGTCAAAGTAGGAGTCAAATGGATCATCGTATCCACCAATATCCTCTCTAGTGCAGGAGACAACCTTTACTTGCTCTGTAGCCTCAACAGTAGGCTCTGGACCTGATTCATCAATGGGGGAGCTAGGGATGATCTCGTCAGTTGAAGTGTGTTCTTCATCTACCTTCTCAATGTGATTTTCCACCATGACCTCAAGAGGTGCAACAGAGGTCTCAACGATTTGAGATACTAGAGGAAGTGACTCGTTCTGCACACATTGATGATCCATGTAGCAGAAAAATTCCCACATCTCCGAGAGTCTCATATCTAATAAACCTCCATCATTCATGCGCTCAGCAAGACTCCAAGTCTCAGGAGTCATGCCATCAAAGATGCATAGAAGCACTTCCCTTATACTAGCTTGATATCCCCATGAATAAACATCGTTAATGTACTCCTGCAGTCTGATGAAGTATTGATGAAAACTCTCTCCGTCCAACTGCAATAACCTCACCATCAACATATGTTAGTAGCACGAGTGCGGACCATGTAAGTTGTCCACACTAAAAATCAGCACCAAAAACACACAAGAATCAATAAATTTCCCCGGCAACGGCACCAAATTTGACGGAGGGAAAACCTTTCGTTGATCTGTCAAAGTAAACTCAAACTTACAACTAGTATAGCAATAAGCAAGAGGTCGATCCCACAGGGAAATTCGTAATTCAAGTATGATTCAAGTGCCAATTAAGTAACCAAAGAGGGGGGTTTTGAGTGTGAAAGTTCCGCCTTTTATCAAAGCGGAGTGAAGCAAACAAAAGTAAATGACTTTAATTCAGACAATTAGGAGAAACAATTCTATCTATAATTTTCCACTTTATTTGGTTGAAGCGATCCTTGTAACTTCATCTCGTCCTATTAAGTTTCCTATTAATGCCCTTGTCCCGACCTAATATAGTTACTAGTCCAACCAGTCCTAGCAACCCTTATCAATCGAACAGTCCCTAAAGAAGGATTTAACCTAATTGATAGCTTTAAGTTCAGAGATTAGCCAAGGTATTTGCAGTCCCTAAAGAGGGATTTAACAACACATTCAACTTCTTACTCATTCAATTAGTTCAATCAGCCCTAAAGGAACAAGTTTGCCACTTAGGTTAAGGTTCACAACCAGGAATCTACAAAACCTTAGCAATTGAATTGATCTAACTAGTTGGTCAGACAAGATAGAACAAAACAATAAACAATCAAGCACAAAGAAGTTGAAGCATTCAAATATAGGAAACAAGGAACGAGAATTAGAAACTCACAATCAATCCAAATAAAACTTCAAATTGCAGGCAGAACAGATGAGTTTAGTTCCTCATGGAAGACATCTCTCAAATCTCTAAAGTGTCTGATGAACGAAAGAATAGAATAGAAGTGCTGGAAAATTAACTAAATTCGGCCTTAAATATGACCCAAAGTCGGCCTTGAAACAAAACATTAAGATCTAGGGTTTTAATATTCAAAACGCTGCGCACAGCGCTGACGCCTTGTCGCGGCCGCGGCATCAGCAATTTTTCCTTCTCCCGCTGCGACGGTACTGATGGCGGCCGCGGCATGCATGCTGCGGCCGCGGCATATTGTCTTTCACGGAAAATCTATTTTGAATTTGCTCTTCTTATCAACAGGAAAGTTGTAGCTCTTTGAAAGAGCTTTCCAACGCATGGTCATAATAGTCAATCGCACAACCGAGGCTTCAAGAAAGTGCAAAACCAGTTCAGCATGTCTGGCGACAACTTCTGCAGACTTGTTCTTCGTTTAGGTCCGCTTCTTCTTCTCAGTACCTCTTAAGATCTTCATGTAAGCTTCTCTGATCAACTAGACATTCTCATCTAATGCGTTATCAACTCATGTCTCCTCCTCGGATCCACAGTTACCTGAAATAATCAATAAAAACGTGTAGATTCCGACTCCAACAACATAGAGAGCAAATATGCAAATTGTACTTAATCCAACCTATTATGCCTACCTAAATGCATGCTATCAATGACCCACAGGACGATGATGACGACCCCGACACAAGAGGTGACCCCAATGGGTCACAATATGAGGGGGTCGAACAGGAGTTCGACGAGCTGTTCACCACCCCTCGCAGTGAAGCTGCAACGCCCTCCATGCAAGACGTTGTCCAGGGCATTGTGGATGACGACGCGTCACCCCTTATCCGCGCGCCTAGAGCTTAGGCGCAGGGCCTTCACAATTGCTAGGTCTAAGCGCGGCCCAAGTTCGTCCACCACCTTCTCCCATAGGAGCTCCAAGCGTAACGTTCGTGTGTCGGAGGGGTCCATGCTGTTCGAATGTAGCGTCGGGATCATGAAAGACAACACGTGTGAGATCATTGACATACTCACTCGGGATGAGGTATCGTCAAACGCCCCCCAAGACACAACGAAAGAAGTGTTGGACGTTGTGCGGTTGATGGTTGCGGAGGGGCTTTTCGCCGAAGGTGACCCCTATGGTGCTTCATCTTAGCGATCATCAAATCACCCGAGCGACGTGAGGTCTTCGTTTGGCTTTACAACAATGTCGCCACAGTAAATAGCTTCGGTGGTTGTACTCGACGAACGATGGGCAGCAGCTGAGCGCCATTAATTCTACCTTGAGTGACCATGACCCCTCATCTCTCAACAAAGTGTTTATATATGAGAACCTTGCCCGTTGATCATCTTAAGCTCGTGAATAAGGAGACAGTTTATGCTTTATGTTAATGATTGTCATTACTTTATATCTTCGTTTGTCATTACTTTCGTAGACCAGTTCGTCACTTTGGTAGAGACGATTACGTTGTGGTCGTGTGTTAAGAAGACAATTTATATGATCGACGTAATAACCTTGCCCTGACGATTATTGTTTTTTTCCTTGTATGGTGTTTACTCCCTTGTATGGTTTTAATAAACATGTTCCAAGTTGTTGGATATGCTTGAGTGGCAATGATTGTTATCATCATTGTGATATGTCCATGCAGGAACCAAGAAACGGTCAGCGAAGGGCATCGAAGTCATCGACGTGAACAAGCGAAGGGTGTCACCACCTTTTTTTCCATCCTTGGCAAGTGGATCCCCATTGCGAACCACTACTTCAAAAGGGTGCACAAGGTTCCCCATTTCATTGGAGAGTACACCAGGGCACGATGGGTAAACTAGATCCTCACCCACCGTTGGCATGCAAGGAGCATAAACGCATTCCAAATGGAAAAGGCTGCCTTCATTCGACTGTGCGGGATGCTCAAGCACCAGTACAGACTTCGGGGGTCAGTGCAACTTTTTGTGATGGAGAAGTTTACTATCTTTGTCAACACCATGGCTTGGGAGTCCAGTCAGCGGAACTCCTACGAGCGTTTCCTTCGATCGACGTACACAATTTCAAAGACAATATCGGAAGTGCTAGAAGCCATATGCGGGGGGTGATGTAACGGGTACCGCGGTCTAGCAGGGGACTTGATCTGGCCTCGAGACCCTCATTTAAGAGACATATCTGAGCAAATCAAGAACCACAACCGGTACTGGCCGTACTTCAAGGGTGCAATTGTCGCTATTGACGGCACGCATATTGAGGCTGCCATTCCGAAAGAAGAACATATATGGTTCCGGTGCAGAAAGGGAACAATAACGTACAACGTCATGGCCGTCTGCGACTTCGACCTTCGATTCACATTCATATCCGCTGGATGGGAGAGATGTAACACCCCATTTTATAATCCAAAAGGGATGTTGCAACGCTAGTAATTATTCATACTTAAATGTCTTCATAATTACCTTAGGCTTATAGGGACATACAACCATGCTCCCATAAACAAGGCGATAAATAATATATTATATCAGAAGACTTGAAGTGCGATTTTTATCATTAAACACGGTGCAAAGCTTTTACATATATTTTCCATAATCTTTCAAGATAAAGTGAAATTTCATGCATAAAGTATAGAAATTTGAAAGATTTTATTATATAACAAGACGTTTAAAATCTTTACTTGTACAATGTAAACTCTTCAAGGCCTCGTTACCTAACCTGCAAAATTTTGACTGATGTACATCGTATGGAGACAAGGCACACCAGTCAACCATTTCATAACATGGTCGGTTAGTTCGGTGAAGAACTAGCAAATAACGGAATGGAATAAATGATAACAACTTAAAAATCAGTGTCCGTAATATAGTATTGGTTTAAGGAGATATGTAATTTTCAAAATAGTAAATTGTGTAGAATATTTACAATGCACAACTTTCTATTAGTGTACAAATTGGTTCCCTGATATTGCTTGACAGTTGACACACACGACTCGAACGTAGTATACTTCGTCGAGTAGTATTAAACAATGATTACTTAATCCCCGCTATAAGGCATTAATGCTTGTTTTATGAAATATTTATTTATTTGAAATACCCCAAATTATTTTTGGGTTATTTCTTAAATTTTTTTAATTAAATAAATCTATATTATATTATACTATAGTATATCTTGTGAATTTAGTCGTTTAATAAATTCATCTACGATATAGCTATGAATTAGAATAATTAAATTATTCTAAAGAGAAATAATATATGATTGGATTTAATCATATAAATTCTCTAAATACTCTTATTATTTAATTTATAGAGTTAAATTAAATAATATTCATCCCGCTATCTCCATCTTTATCCGTTTCTTTTATTTCTTTTTTCTTAAATTCTATCATCTACCCTTAATCCCCATTTTAATTGATTCTTAATTGCAAAGAATAAAAAAAACTATCTTTTATCTAACCTAATTCAGTAATATAGATACCCGTAAAATCTTAGGGTTCCCCAACCCAAAAATCACACGCCGTCACCGTCCTCTCTTCCTCTCCTTTACTTCCGTGAGCCGAGCCGTGACCTGCCCGGCTGCCCCACTGTCCAACCACCACCGCCAGCGACCTGAGTCACGAGTCGACTCCGACTGACCTCGCCCGTCGCCGTCGGACCCACTGCAGTCGCAGCCTTGCCGGAGAACGCCCAGGCCGAGCCCTCGCTGCCTTCGTCTTCGATTACCGCTGCCCGAGCATCCGACTCCGATTGCCATTGCCAAGCACCGCCTCCGATTGGCGCCTGCATCGCCGCCTCCCATCACAGTTCGAGCACCGCCTTCGATCGCTGCCCATCGTCGCCGCCGGAGGTAGGAGCCATGGTCGTCAACGTCTTCGATTACCTCCGCAGATTGCCCATTGCCGCCGAGGCCCTCATATCCGCTAGCCATCGACGCCCGGATGTAGGAGCCCTGGTCGTCGTAGGCTCCGGTTGCAGCTACCCATCGCCGCCGAGCCGCCGCCTTCAATCGCGGGTCGTCAACGCAGAGGAGAGTCGCGCCCTTCACCTGCCTCATCCTCCTCTGTATGCATAGACCTCCATCGAAGCTTCCCTATTAAATTTGGGAGTTTTGATTTCTTTTAAAGAAATTACAGAAGCGTCCCTTATGTTTATACTATTTTCGTTTTTGGCCCTAAGTTAATTATTTATTAAGTTATACAGCTAATGTTTTTAAACCATTCGATTCTGGCCCGTTTCAGCGACACCAAGCCATCTCAAAGCACCCACGCCGGATCCCGCTCTCCGAGAAATTTATATTGGTATAGATTCTTTAACTTTATAGAATTAATTCAATTTCTAATTGAGTTAAGTAAAGTTAATTATATAAAATACCGATATTAATTATTATTTTTTCCGTTGGATTCAATAGGTGCTAAAATCTCGTCTTGTTGTCGTCAACCGATCAACGAAGGTTAAGGCAAGTGATTTCGTTCAATGCCTTTTGCATGTTTCATGATTTTCCTTTGACGTGCCTTTTTACTCTTCAGTGTCGAATGCGGCCCTGTGGCCAATTTCCTTGCCAATTTCGATAAATTGCATACTCTTCTGCTTGATGGAATTTATCTTTTAAATCATAAACTGGCATGAGTTAAATTAATGGGCAATTATTAAATAAATTATAGTGATATGCGGATTAAATATGATTGTTTGTTTATAACTTGAGATAGTGAAAGCTGCCCATTTTCTTCTTCCTAAAGTGCATGATATCCTGCTTGTTTCTTTCATGCAAATTAATGGCATGCGATATTAAGATCCTTTGAAATATCCATGCTTGTACGTCCTTGTTGGTTTAATGTCGTTATTATGATCACCTAGTATTAAATATTAAATTTGTTATAATTAGTATGTGCATCTCACGTGGTGCGGATTGACTTAAAGTTAGTTGCGAGGGCTATCTCGCAGGTTGGGAATAGTGTAAAGCCCAATCTAAAGAGTTCCATGAAATATCTAGACTTCAAATAATCTCAGGTCGCAGGCCTAGTTGAGTCTGGACCCGTGTCCCTATTAGACTTCAAAGTCTCAGGTCGCAGGCCTAGTTGAGTCTGGGCCCGTGTCCCTATTAGACTTCAAAGTCTCAGGCCGCAGGCCTAGTTGAGTCTGGACCCGTATCCCTATTAGACTTCAAAGTCTCAGGTCGCAGTCCTAGTTGAGTCTGGACCCGTGTCACTACGTTTTATATTGTGTTATTTACATATATAGATTATTGTTATTATCGAGATTATTGATAGGTGATCAATTCCGTTATATTATACTTCACTCTTATTCGAGGTATAATTCCTTTTCTTATCTCGTAATCGATCATTCTGATCATCCGAGTCATGTGTGAATTTTTACCTTCTTATTCAGTTTCCACTTTAAATATTCGTCTCTTTCCCTTAACCTATGACATACCGTTTTATGGTCACTGTAAGGTTAAAGTCTAAACATTTTCCCTATCATTTGCTAGTCTTAATTGTACTAACCATCCTATTTATTGGATAACTGGTGTCCTTCGTTCTCACGAAACACCAGACCATATTCCACAGGTCTAGTGCAAGCAGCGGAGCAGGAGAGAGCTGAAGAGAGGACTATCATCATTGGATTTTTAAATTGCAATTTCAAACCTTTAAAGTTTCTGCAACGCTACGCTGGTTTTTAGCCACTTTGGAGTTTAGGTACAATTTATGGTTTTTTTGGGGATTTTCAGCGATGTTGTTGAGATTGGTTATTTTAAACTATGATATTTAATTGACTTCCGCATTGTTTTATTCAACTGATTGAAGTACTGTCTTGTTTATGGGAGCATGGTTGCATGTCCCTATAAGCCTCAGGTGAATGCAAAGACATTAAAGTCTGCGGATTCACTGGCGCTGCAACACTCCCTTGGGATTTAAAAGGGGGTGTTACAGAATGTGGTATTAGAGCCAGGTTTTAAAATGTTTTCATTCGGATTTCAAAATGATTTCTAAAATGAATTTCAAAAAGATTTTTAGCAAAACTATGTTCTACTTACAAAAGTATGCAGTTTTGAAAATAATTTCAAAATAATTGTCCGATAGTCCTGCTCAAGCTCCTGCACCTGCCATAGACTAATATTAGATCATTTATTCTTGTTTCCTCTAAATCTCGCTTATGTGATTATCTCGCTCGAGTACTGATTACTCCTCGCCCTCCTCGATAGACGTCTAATGTTCGCAAGACCCCAGAACTGCAGCCACGGAAAATGGCAAGGAGCTCATCTACAAGTCGTACAAGGGACATAATTTTGGAACTTTTTGGTTCTATAGCAAGGAAAAATTCAGTAAGGGAAAAGAAAGTCATGCTAGGTCCTCTGGACGACAATAGGAGAAAGTACTTCCAGGACCTCGTCTGAGTGTACGGTTTGGAACCATCCCGAAACCACAGTGAGGAGGAGCCGAAGAAGAGATCCTTTTTGGAAATCCTAGTTGATGCACAGATAGTATTAGAACTTGCAAACTTAATTTAAGATTTCATTTCCTAAATTTAAGTAGGCATTATAACGACCTAGAAATGCCATATAATCCAAAATAATTGAATATCATCTCAACTTAAAATACTCATTTATCATATATATATATATATATAGGGTAGGGTTCAGGTGAGAAGATATCGGTCCGGTGAGAAGGAAAGAAGTGATCTTATTGGTCCAATTTAATTAAGAAGAATAAAATAAAAAATCTGTCCCACGCGCCTCCTTCCTTCTCTGTACTCCTCTCCCCCTTATCTCCCATGGCCACCTTCCGCTTCTCCGATTTGTCTCCCTCCTGCTGTGTTCCCTACGACGGTGGCTTTGTTGAATTGAAAGAGACGGAGAAGTTCACGCGATTCGATCTCCTCTATTGAGCTTTGATTCTCGGTTTCCACGGCTTCTTTGGTACTCCTTCCCGTACGTCGTTGTTCGAGACAGCTCGGTTTCTGGAGGTGAGGATGAGCGAGAGGGTGGCAAAGAGGCAGCAACAAGGTGCGGACGGGGGTGGTGACTGGGCTTCGTAGATCCGAGGAGGACGAGGGAGATCTAGGGCATCGGAATCGCTACTTCTGCGGCTCAGCAGGTCTGGCGAGGCAGGAGGGCTGGCGAAGAGCGTGGGAGTGAGAGGGGAGGCATCGAGATTGAGGAAGAAGCCACAACAGGTAGTGAACAGGGGCGACTATGGACAGCCGACGTCAGAGTCCCGTCTCTAACCGGCGTCGAAGCGAGGTTGAGTGGTGGCAGAGCTCTATGGAAGAAGAACGAGAATGATGAAAGGAGGGAGGTTGGAAGGGGAAGGTGACGGTGCATCCGTGGGAGGTTGTTTGCGTTGCCGAGTCACCCTCGCTTGGGCTGATTCCATGGTTTCTGATCTCCATTGATAGGGCTTCAATTTGTTGAAGGTACTATTGAAATGGTACGATGGAGATATAATCAAAAGCTGGTAGCATGTTCAATAATACTCCGTATTAAACAGTACTACTGTAATGTTAAATGCGTGATACAACTTTATAAACTTAAAAAAAAATTGAATATATTACAATTTTCTCCTCTTGAATTGCATCCATTTTTCATTCATTTCTTATTACTTTAACTTTGAAAAAAAATTGAATTTTTGTTTGAGAATGAACGAAATAGAGGATGGTTCATTGAGTAAATATGTTAGTTCAGTGACTTAATAGAGGTTGGTTCAGTGACTAAATAGAGGTTGGTTCGGTAACTAAATAGAGGTTGGTTCAGTGACTAAATAGAGGTTGATTCAGTGACTAAATAGAGGTGGGTTCAGTGACTAAATAGGTTGGTTCAGTGAGTAAATAGGTTGGTTCAGTGACTAAATAGAGGTTAGTTCAATAAGTAAATAGGTTGGTTCAGTGACTTAATAGAGGTTGGTTCAGTGACTAAATAGATGTTGGTTCGATGACTAAATAGAGGTTGGTTCAGTGACTTAATAGAGGTTGGTTCAGTGACTAAATAGATGTTGGTTCGGTGACTAAATAGAGGTTGGTTCAGTGACTTAATAGAGGTTGGTTCAGTGACTAAATAGATGTTGGTTCGGTGACTAAATAGAGGTTGGTTCAGTGACTAAATAGGGGTTGATTCAGTGAGTAAATAGATGTTGGTTCGGTGACTAAATAGAGGTTGGTTCAGTGGCTAAATAGATGTTGGTTCAGTCACTAGGTGTGGTTAACTTGGTGTGGTTCACTGGATTTGGTTCACTGGGTGTGGTTCACTGAATTTGGTTCACTAGGTGTGGTTCACTAAGGATGGTTCACTAGATTTGGTTCACCGGGGGTGTAGTTCAACAATAATTAATAAATTACGGTGGGAATATTTTAATTATTGATGTGTAATTTTTATGGGCGTTGATTGCAAGAAAGAAATGAAATTAAGGGGCGTTAATTAATTATATGTTGGTTAATTACAAGTTAATTAATTATATGTTGGTTAATTACAAGTTAATTCATGTTAATATATATTATATATTGCTTATAATGACAAGGAAACTCTCACGGTGCAATGGTAATAGCCGTTTGATTTATAACGAGTGATCAGGGGTTCGAATCACGTCAGAGACACCACGGAAGGCTATTTTTATGGGGTTAATAGGGGCGAGTGGGATTGGCAAGCACGCGTGAGAATGGACAGTTTGAGTGCCAGCGTGTCAACTTTTTTTCGGAATTTTTAATTGACGTGGACCAATCATATTCATTCTTGGACCAATCAAATTGCTTCTTTCCTTCTCATTTTTGGTGACCTTTGCACCTGAATATATATATTTTCAACAAAATAATTGCACAACACACTGACTTAGAAATATCCAAATCTCTTACGGAATACAGTAACTTATAAAAACTGATATCGATAAACTATCAAAACCTCAAAGTAACGAGAGACGTCTTACAGATAGGCTGACGTGGGATTGACGTTTGACGGTATAGTAATATGTTGGGTCAACTGGCGAAAATTAAATAGATGCTCGAATAGTCGAAGGTGTGTTTATGTACGCTGGTGTCGAATTGAATACCGAATGAAATATGGCCATTAATTTCTTCCTTTTGCCCCACGGTAATTCCTTCTTCTTTTCACCCACTTTATATTATAATTACAAGAAACAACCCGTTGTTTCTAACTTTACACATTTTGTCCTCCCTACATATATATTCCAATAACCTTCACTCCACCAATTAGAATATTTACCAACTTGATCTTAAATATCTAATAAATTTTATAGTCTCTTTACTTAATCCTTGACATGTTAGCGGATCTTTCCTAAATCTCACTAAGTTCCAAACTGACATCGTAATTTTACCTTAGAACATCATCTCCGACGTCATAATTCCTTACAAAGTGACATCGTAAAAGGAAAATACAATCGGAGGTATTTCAAGGGCAGCGCGCTCGATGCACATGTGTTCGATCACACATTGAAGACGACGACCCTTCGGTTCCCCCATCCACAGCCAGGGAGGTACTATCTCTGCGACAAGGGCTACCCTTTCCGAAATGGCTACATGATTCCTTTCTCGTCGACAAAGTACCACCACCCGACATTCGTCGTATTCCAACCGAAAAACGAGAAAGAAGACTTCAACAAGTCACACTCTTCCCTCCGAGGCGCGATAGAGAGGTCCTTTGGGGTATTGAACATGAAGTGGAGGATCCTCCATCGATCACCTCCCCAAATATCCGATCCGTAAGCAGATTTCTATCATTATTACGTGCTTTGCCCTTCACAATTATGTTCGGAATTCACGCGATGCTTCGAATTCCGACAAAGAAGACGATCCAAGGTTTATGGAGCCTCGGATGGGAAGTGACATCCTATCCGACAGGGACGGTGATGAAGAGGCATACGACACGAGATAGGAGGTTGGACATGAGGACGATGACCCCTTTTTCGATGTTGACGAGGAGCCGAGATCAGGGCACTAAGGGACGACATTGCTCAGCAGATATGGAACGATCGTCGCAGAGGTAGGTAAAGCTTGGCTGACATCCCCTTTAGACGTAAGTTCATATCATTTTATCTACGCTAGCTAGGCGCTATTAGTTTATGTATAGGGCCGAAACTAATGTAAGGACTCGATAGTTTGCATAAGGTACATTGCCTTACTTCATGTATAGGAGAAAAACTAATGTAGCGAGTCACATTTTGTATAAGTTAGGCGCAAAACTAACTCTGCGATTCACATTTTGTATAAGTTAGGCGCAAACTCTGCGATTCATATTTTGTATAAGGTAGGCGCATATTGTATAAGGTAGTCGCATTTTGTGAAGTCATGATCAATTCAAAGGTTGAAAGAAAATGACAATATTGTAAGTTTGTTGATGAAGATGGATACGATTTATAAATTATGGATTATGCCCGTTCATATACTAGGCTTCAATAATGCACCATTGCAAAAGGGTGCAACAACACTCGACTTACAAAAAGGGGTCATGACTGCCAAGGTTGGTGAAACGTTGTTCCTGACTACAACCGAGACCCCGAAATGCACAAAATAGGGGCCATCAACCACATAGTTTACTTTGTCCAAATTACCACAACAACTTTTGCCAAATACAACATGTCTAAGGAAATCTTCACAAAAGGGCTGAAGCTTCATACGGCCTGAGGTCCTAGGCCCTGGTGACGAGATGCACGACGATAGCCATCATGAGGAGAATAATCCACCCAGGGACCCTGTTCCAACGCGAGATCTTCCTGCTTGTGATAAGGTCGAGGCCTTCGACTTTGAAAGTTGTTTTTTCAAACATTGCACAACCTCTTCAAAAACACTATTTTTGACTCTACCATTTATGATGGGTATACCTAGATGTTTTTCTATTCCAGAAGAAATTGGTGTGTTCATATCTTGAGAAAGTGAACGCGCCAAATTGACATTCACATTCCTAGAGACCTGAATTGAACTTTTTTTTATAGTTGATTACCATACCTGTTTGATTTGAGAATTGGTTCAGGATATTCTGGATTGTATGAAGACTCTTGTGGGAGGCAGGGGTGAAGATGAGGGTGTCATCAGCAAAAGTGAGGAAGTGAATAGGAGTGCCATTTGTAGTAAGTTTAATTCCTATTAACGCGTCATTTCTCATAGCTTCATGTATCAACGTCCTATCAAAATTTTCCATTACAATCACACAAATATAGGGGGCTAGTAGGTCACCTTTCCGAATCCCTCTTTGGGGCTTGAACTGTTTTCCTGGGCCGTTGTTTAGCAATACCGAGAAGTTCGGAGTTATGATGCACTTCATAACCCAGTTAATCCACATCTTGTGGAAACCAAATTTGATAAGGACAACTTCTATGTAATTCCAGTTGATTTATCATATGCCTTCTCTATATCTAATTTTAGCGCCATCCAGCCCTTTTTACCTTTTTGCTTGTGGAATGTATGAAAAACTTCATGTGCAATAAGAGTATTATCTCGAATGGATCCCCCCTCAACAAAAGCACCTTGGAATGGGTTAATAGTTCTCGGCAGGATCGTTTTGAGTCTGTTTGCTAAGATTTTGGCAATAGTCTTGTAAATGGTGTTCCAAAGACTAATTGGTCTGAAGTGATTTATGGTTATAGGGTAGTCTAGGTATTTTGGGAATAAGGGCTATATGAATGTTTGGTTTATCTCAGTTAGAAAATTACCAGAATGGAAAAAAGCTTTTATGGCTTTACAGACTAGGGGTCAAAAAATATGCCAATATTTTGTGTAAAATTCTGGGGGTATCCATCCGGGCCAGGGGTTTTATCTTCCGTCATGGAAAAAATTGTTTCTTTGATTTTCCTTATTTGTTGGTTGTTTTATATGACTGGAGTTGTCCGATGTTGTTATTCCGGATTGAATATGTTCTAGCATATCAGGGCGAATCACCACTTTTGATCGATTGATAAATCTGTCTGGAAGTTTCGAGGTTATATTATTCTCTATCTTTTTTTTTTTGCCGTAGTAGCACAATTTAAATGGTTAATTGCCCATAAATTACATTAATCAATGCTCCTTTTTTTTTCCCCTTTCTAACACTATTTTTTACACAAATATATTTTTTAAGAAAAAAAAAATATAAATTTAACCCTTTTCAAGACCTTTAACACTAAAATTTTCTCTTCTTACTTTGTGCTGGAGCTTTTTCGAGCCTTAATAACATAAGTGAGAGGGAAGGCCGGTGACAGGGAGTGAGGATTGCGAGGTCGGCACCAGTGGTATCACACTTGTTTTTTGCAGATGATAGTATTCTCTTTGCAAGGGCAACTTGTCAACAGAGCTCAGAAATTGTTAATATCCTCCAAGCGTATGGAGCAGCGTCAGGTCAACAAGTCAACTTTGCAAAGTCAGAGCTATTGTTTAGCAAGAATGTGGTGGCGGAGCGTAGAGAGGAGATTCAAGGGATGCTAGGAGTGCTTGAAGTGGAGAAGCATGAAAAGTATCTTGGCATGCCAACCATGATCTGGAGGTCGAAGAAAATCATTTTCAGTCAAGTCCGGGATCGCATCTGGAAGAAGATAAAGGGGTGGAAGGAGAGGGCTTTGTCGAGAGCGGGGAAAGAGGTGCTCATTAAGGCGGTGGTACAATCGATTCCGACTTATACTATCTCCTGTTTTATGCTTCCGGTGGAATTCTGTCGGGAGATTGAGCAGCTCATGTGTAAGTTTTGGTGGGGGAGTAGTGTGGAGTAGAAGAAAATTCATTGGATGAGTTGGAAGAGATTGTGCTTGCCGAAGGAACAAGGAGGAATGGGCTTTCGGGATATGGAAGCCTTTAATTTGGCTATGCTGGCCAAGCAAGGTTGGAGGTTGATGAAGGAGCCAGAGTCTCTATTGGCGAGACTACTGAAAGCTCGTTATTTCCCTAGGTCTGATTTCCTAAATGCAAGAGTAGGATTTAACCCGAGCTATACGTGGAGAAGCACGATGAAAGCAAGAGATTATATTGAGAAGGGGTCCTGATGGGTGGTGGGTAACGGTGAGAGTATTAGAGTATGGGCGAATAGATGGATTCCGGGGATACCTGGTTTTAGGCCTGCGGCTAGGGAGGGAATTCAGGACTATACGATGCTCGTGTCGGAGTTGATAGATTGGGAAACGGGCATATGGAGAGAGGGAATGGTTAGGAGTTTGTTCACGGCGGAAGAAGTGCCAAAGGTGCTGGGTATTCGGTTGGTCGAGGAGGGCATTCCAGACCGAAAAGGATGGGCTTATACAAAGGACGGGATATTCTCTGTTAAATCGGCCTACCATATGGTGAGGGAAGACATAGTGGTGCGTGAGGGAGGAGAGGGGACATCGAATGATCTTGCGGGAAGGAAGGTTTGGAAGGCTTTGTGGGCCGTCAAGGTAGTTCCGAGGGATCGCAATGTTTTATGGCGGGCTGGTATGAATGTGCTTCCGTTCAAGCTAAATTTATTTAAGCGTAAGGCGGTGTCGGATCCTTGCTGCGAAGTTTGTGGTAAGGAGGAGGACATTTGCCATGCTCTGTTTAAGTGTCGGCTCGCTAAATCTATTTGGAACCAAGGGCTGAATCTGAATGTCAAGGGGAGCAGGAGAGGGAGTTTCATAGATAGGTTGCAGGTGGTGATGGATACGTTAAGCACTGAGCAGAAGGCGATGTGGACTGCGGTGGTGAGTGGGATTTGGCATGCCCGGAACAAGTTCATCTTTGAAGGAAAGGAATGGAGTGCGGAGGAGGTATGGGAGGCAAACATAAGTCGGGTAAAGCACCTTGAGAAATTGGACAGAACTGCGGGTAGAGAGTTGGGGATGGATCCGAGAGGGGGACTGGCAAGATGGAGCTCATCGTCGATAGGTTTTATTAAACTTAATTGTGATGCTTCGGTGGGGGGAGGAGGTAGAGCGGGGCTGGGGGTCATCGCTCGAGATGATGCAGCAAAGAGTATCGAGGGGCTGATAACGCCGGAGGAAGCGGAAACTGAAGCGGTGCTTTGGGCTATTCGGCTAGCACAACGGGAAGGATTGACACACATAATTGTGGAGAGTGACAGCTTGGTTGTGGTCGGGATGCTGCAACGACGGAGGGTGCCGAGATCGCCAGTGGGAAACATGGTCGAGCTGGCTTTACAAGCGGCGCGGTCATTCCATGTGTGTGGGTGGAAATTTGTTCGGAGGGAAGGAAATGGCGGGGCGCATTGACTTGCTGCACTTAAGCCGGATGTGGAATTATTTTCATTTTCAGAATCTTGTTTTTCTTCTGACTTGTCTTGCATTCTGTTGAACGATCTAGCAATTTGATTAATGGAAAGTTTATTTTAAAAAAAAAACACTAAAATTTTCATAAATATATATTTTTAAAGGAAAAAACATACGAATTTACATTAATTTTTAGTAAAAAATTAATCAAAAAATAAAAAATTATTATCTTATTCCCAAGTTCAATAACACATTTCATGTAAACACGTTTACATAAAATTAATTTACAAACAATATAAATCAACCACAATTTTTTTAACACAAAACCCCGGAAAAAGTCGGCACTGGCCAGTTAATTAAGTAAATATAATTAAAACTCGTATCTTTGCTAATTGAAAGAGGGAAATATATATTAAAATAAAATTATCGATCGATCGACCAAAATTTAATTTAATTTATTCCTTCAAATAGGCATATTTGAACTGTACGCTTATATATTACACATATTCCAACCTTACATTAAAATATATATAGCATGATATTATGGATTATATATATAAATATGACCTTGATGATAGCATTAATTAAGCATAGCTAAGATGCGTAAACTCCATT
The DNA here is from genome assembly GCA_037127255.1 of Persicaria tinctoria. NCBI lineage: Eukaryota > Viridiplantae > Streptophyta > Magnoliopsida > Caryophyllales > Polygonaceae > Persicaria > Persicaria tinctoria. Next base: position 67,213,843 of record JBANSL010000013.1, read on the forward strand.
TTAATTTCCCTTCTCGATTTGTTTGCCGGGTGGGAGGGGTGGGAGGGGTGGGAGTTTGGGGAACTGCCACGGCCTAGGCACGACAAAGTCAGGGTCCTCCGTGGACGTTGACTCCTCCTGGGTCTTCCTCTCTGGTGGATAGTAGCCCCCGTAGCCCCTGCGTCCGTAACCGCCGTATCCACCATAACCCCCTCGTCCATACCCGCCATAGCCACCATATCCGCCCCGTCCGTAGCCGCCGTATCCAGCATAACCTCCGTAGTAATCAGGATTCACTCCGTTGGCTTCGCTTTTCTTTTCTTTTGTCTGCGCGGTGTGCTCTACGGAGTCTTTACATCAAGTACGTACCCACAAAATATATTCAAAAAAGTATGGTCATTAATTGGAGTACTCCCGACGTGTACTGTGTGTACACATGTAATCTGAATTTACGATCCTAGATTATTAGAGGAAAAAGTTTGTTAATCTATAAGACATAATTAATATATATATATATATATATATATATATATATATATATATATATATATATATATATAAAAGTATAAGGTCACCAAAAGTAAGAAGGAAAGAAGTAATTTGATTGGTGCAAAGGATATTAAAATAATTTTTAAAAATACGTAAAAAAAAATTCCAGCGGGCGCGCATCTCTCCCCCAACACCGTCCCAAGCCAGAGGACACGCTCCCCCACTCGCAGCATGCGCGTGTGAACCACGCTCGTGCCCCATGGTGAATATGAAAAATATGGATGATTTTGGGGTTTTTCAGAATTGAACCCAAGACCTCTACCTTCCACCACACAATACTACAACCATTACATCAATACATCTTTCTTGTCTTTAATGCATATTTATTTTATTTGACTCCTTTTTTTTTGTCTTTAATGCATATTTATTTATTTTATTTGACTCTTGATATTAAAGGAATTTACTTGCCTCAATATAGATTACCACTTTTTTTCCCCGTAATTGTAATTAAACTATTATCTTATAATTTATTTAATTACACCTTAATAGACATGTAAAATACATATTTCACCTTAAAAATTAACTAGCTATTAATATTCTTAAATTATTTCATAAACCACTACTATTTTTTTCCATAAATCACTACTATTTATTTCACGAACCAAAAATATTAACTATCTACGAATATTCTTAAATTATTTCCCGAACCACTACTATTTAATAATTCTTAAATTATTTTCTTTTAATGTTCATTTCTTAATTAATTATTTGTTTGTTTTTAAAATAAAATGGTTCATGAACCATTTTAAAAATCATTTTTTGGCATTTTCACTTGTTAAAAAAATATAAAAAATATATATTTGGGTGTAATTTAATTTTATCAAGCTATAAAGAAGTGGTTCATCAAGTTATCAAGAAATGGTTCATCAAGCTATAAAGAAGTGGTTCATGGGCCTATAAGAAGTTGTTCATCAAGTTATCAAGAAGTGGTTAATCAAGCTATAAAGAAGTTATGAAGAAGTGGTTCATCAAGATATCAAGAAGTGGTTCGTCAAGTTATCAAGAAATTGTTCATCAAGCTATAAAGAAGTTATTCATGGGCCTATAAGAAGTGGTTCATCAAGTTATCAAGAAGTGGTTCATCAAGCTATAAAGAAGTTATGAAAGAAGTGGTTCATCAAGCTATAAAGAAGTGGTTCATTAAGTTATCAAGAAATGGTTCATCAAGCTATAAAGAAGTGGTTCATCAAGTTATCAAGAAGTGGTTCATCAAGTTATCAAAAAAGTGGTTCATCGAGCTATAAAGAAGTGGTTCATGGGCCTATAAGAAGGGGTTCATCAAGTTATCAAGAAGTGATTCATCAAGCTATAAAGAAGTGGTTCATGAAGGTATTAAGAAGTGGTTCATCAAGTTAACAAGAAGTGGTTCACCCATCAAGCTATAAAGAAGTGGTTCGTTGGTCTATAAGAAGTGGTTCATCAAGTTATCAAGAAGTGGTTCATCAAGCTATAAAGAAGTTATGAAGAAGTGGTTCGTCAAGTTATCAAGAAGTGGTTTATCAAGCTATAAAGAAGTGATTCATGAAGCTATAAATAAGTAGTTCATCAAGTTTTTAAGAAGTGCTTCATGAAGCTATATAGAAGTGGTTCATGGGCCTATAAGAAGTGGTTCATGAGCCTATTTGGTCACTGAACCACACTCTATTAAGTCATCGAATCACACTCTATTCGGTCACTGAACCACTCTATATTCGGTCACTGAACCACATCCATATATCGAACCATATCCAGTGAACCAAATCATGTGAACCACATCTAATGAACCACATTCAGTGAACCAAATCTAGTGAACGAAATCCGGCTAACCAAATCCAGTGAACCAAATCATGTGAACCACACCAAATGAACCAAATCCAGTGAACCAAATCCAGTGAATTACACCCAGTGAACCAATCTCTACATATATGTACTGAACCATTATTAATACACACACTTGTTTTGTATACAAAACTAACAAATCAGTCTTATTACCTAGTAAACGTAACATTTACTAATCAAAAATTTAAAACAATGTTTATATCCTCTTTTATATAACAACTCATTGGAATATAATATATATTGAAGCGAAAACGTACATTTTCTTATCGATCGATCAAGTCAGACCCAACATTCTTATTACATGAAAAAAATCAAATCAACCGTCTCAGTACCCATTTTCGGCAGCACCACTAAGCTCTTCCTTGGAATCACGATGTCGCCGGTTCGGAGCTTCAGGCCTGGGCAGTAGTCAATGAGGCGCGTGGCGGAGGACTGGACGAAGGGCCTCCCGACAGAGATCGTCATCTCAGCGACACGAGTCGGAGATCCAGACGCTGGATCTGCAGGCGAGGTAGGAGCACCAATGATTAGTTGCGGAGGAGGCAACGGCGAAAGCAGCGGAGGACGGCGGCGATGGCGAGAGGATGAAGGTGAACTCGATGAAGATGAACGCGTGGGGGAGGGAAACGTCTGTCAATGAGAGGTCGTCGGCGATGGCGATAGGATGAAGGTCTGTCAATGAGGGTTCGCCATCGATGCAGGGAATTACATCCGTCAATGCAGGGGTCGCCGGCGATGAAGATGAACGCGCAGGGGAGGGAACCGTCCGTCAATGAGTGCAATTACATCGGTCTGGGTATAGAATGAGAGAGACGGAAGAACGAACAACAGGAAAACGAAAGCGCGTGAGAGATGAAATCAGGGGATTAAAAATACATTAAATTGGACCAATTAAAATGCTTCTTTCCTTCTCACCGGTATGAGGTCTTCTCACTTTAACCCTACCCTATATATATATATATATATATATATATATATTATTAAAATAAAATATATTGCCAGGTATAGATTATAGAAAGTTATCATAGGATACCATCTTTCTATATATTTATATATTTTAGTTAATTGATAAAAATATAAATTAAAACTATTTCATAATTATACTTACCAAAAATATTAATAGATAAATATGTAGTATTTGATAGGAACTATTATATTTATATCTAGATTATTTTTTAGTGAAAATAATTATATATATATATATATCAAAATTAATTATTTAAAATTATTATTTTATTTATGTCTATATTATTTTTTGAGACCAAATTAATTATTAAAATATTATGTAGTCACACTCCATTAATATATAGATATTTTAGTGAAATAATATAATAACGATATACTACATGTTTCATAAAAAAAAATTAAAATATTTTTATATATAAGTCATCTACGTATTAAATTATATGAGATTCATTGATTTAAACCGACCCTCAAAAACTGAATCGGTTGACAGAAAACTGTATAAAAATTAATAGTAAATAATTGATTAAAGAAAGAATCTCACCGGTTTTGTCAGCAAGCTGACGAGAGGAAATGGCGACGAAGCAAAGGCCAAAGACAAGGCAAACGAGGAGTGCCTTTGGAGACACCATTTTCTGTGCCTTTTGTTATAATTATATTTGGGATGGGAAGCACTTCCATGGATAAACCTTTTATTTATACCCAAAATAAGGTACGGTGATGGAGAATTGGAGATAAGCAAGTAAGGATAAGTCGTGGTACTAGTCAACTGCATCCAATCAAGTTGAATCAAGTTGATATAAAATTCCAAGCATGCAATCAAATTGATATAAACTTCGAATAATTTCGGATCGATTACGTATTAAATATTATTATGGGTCAATTATGGGTCGTCGCATGTATGTAAACATCGAGTTTAAATTGGTTCCAATTAATTAGGGGCGGGCATAAATCCCGCAACTTCCGGTCCCGTCGTATAAAAATTATGCAGGACGGGACGCGGGGCGATTCATTCCAATTCCGCAAATCCCGGCTCGTCCCTAATATCTATATATATAGATAAATAAAATAATGTAAATATACATTATGTTATACAATATGTATTATAGGGTGTAAAATTGATTAAGGTGTAAAATTTAATTTTTTATTCAACCCCATTTTCAAATCGACAGACGCGCTGCCCCGCACCCACACCTGGACTATCTCGGCCTCCCGCTGCCCCGCACCCACCCCACGACGAGCCACCTCCGGCCACCACCGCCTAGCCGCGCTCGAGCCCACCCCTGGGCGCACCCCCCGAGCCCTGGTTTGGCTTGGTTCGAGCCAAGACGCACCCACCCTGACCATTCGAAGCCTCACGTTGCATCTTTGCTCGTCGGCCTCCCACGCCACCCACGAGCCACCTCCGCCCACCAGCCCCCACCCGCTCGAACCCCCTCCCTCAGGCGCACCCCCCGAGACCGGAACCCCCATGGTTCGAGCCTAGCCGAGCTCACACCGAGCCCATCTCCCCCAAAAGTGTTGTTCGGTGCTTTTGGCTCGGAATACCTTCGAAATCCCGATTTTGCTCCTTGTTTCAACTCGAATTTGGTATGATTTCTAACCCTAAACTTGTTTATTACAACTATTTAGATTGTTTGAATGATTTAGGTTGAGATTGAAAATCTAGGGTTTGATTTAGGAGCGTAATTTGGGGCTTTTTGCCAAAAGCCAAATTGATTGAAATTGATGATATGGTTATGTTGTTGGGTTGATTTTGAGCTAATTTCATGTTCATATCATTGTCAAATTGTTTATGGATCATTAGCTAATTGGATTTTAGAATTTTATATTGGGATATGCTTTAGAATTTGGGACTTTTTGCCAAAAGCAAAATTGACTGAAATTGATGATATGATTATGTTGTTGGGTTGATTTGGAGCTAATTTCATGTTCATAGCATTGTCAAATTGTTTATGGATCATGATCTAATTGGATTTTAGAATTTTATTGCGATATATTTTATAATTTGGGATTTTTTTTGCCAACATCCAAATTGATTGAAATTGATGATATGGTTGTGATGTTGGGTTGATTTGGAGCTAATTTCATGTTCATAGCATTGTCAAATTGTTTGTGAGTCATGGGCTAATTGGATTTTAGAATTTTATTGTGATATGCTTTAGGTCGATTAGGTTCTTCTATTTTAGCATGAAAATCATAATTTAGCCTATTAGCTCAATTGGTAGAGCAATGTGCGTTTGCACAAAGATATGGGTTCAAATCCCACATAGGTTACATAATAGACAAGAGCGCAACAATCGCAAATTGTTAATCATGCTCATTATAATCTCAGTTATGCACTTTTTGACCTTAATTATGCACATTTTAATCTTATTTATGCACTTTAATTTTAAAAGCTTATACGTAAAAAAATCGATTTCAAACTCACATCTATCAACCTAAATTATGCGAGAGGTGAACCCAAACTCTCAAAAGTAAAAAAAAAACAAAATTAAAACATCGATTTCAAAAGCAAATCTTTTGTCTTTTTCATGCACATTATGATCTTACTTTTGTACAATTGTAATCTAAATCTGCACAATTGTATCTTACTTTTGCACAATTGTATCACTACTAGAATAACGTTCATAGACATCGGGTATAAACCGATGTTAATAAAAAAAAAATTCGACGTGTTAGTGGGTGGTGTTAAAGATCCCAACTTTACCACATCGGTTTATAACCGATGTCTTTAATAATTTATAACATCGTTTTTATTTTTTATAATGACTTAAATACATAGATATAATTACTTTTTGATTGATTCATCTAATGTTAAATCATTATTATTTTTCATTTCTAGCCATTTGAAGGTATGTACGGTAATACAAAAGTTCAAATTAACATCGCTATTTTTTATAAACCTGATGTTTTACATTGCTATACACATCGATTTTGTATTATTCAATTTGTGCATAATCTTTTTTCATTTGTAATTTGTGATATTATTTTATATAAATATAATATACCATATTGAATATTTTTAAAGTCGATGTTATTTGTATATTTTCAAATCAGTTTTTACTTTGAAAATGATGTTTTGATTATTTACAACATCATTTTATATATTTTTAACGATGTAAGCGCTACATATACACATCTATTTTTATTATAATTTTCATATATGCTGGGTTTAGAAATCGATCTGTATCTTAATGGTTGACGTATTTACAAAGATAGACATCGTGTTTCGCTCTCAAGTTTGATGTGTTTCATCAAATACACCTACTAATCTATATTGTGATATTGTTTAGGCAAACATAAAATTAAACAAGCAAAAGACCCTAACCAATACATTAAATAATGACAATAAAGTCAAATACAAGATGATAATCGGGTTAAATACAAAACAAAATACATCAATAGTCGGATTCTAAGCTTGACATAAAAAGATATCACTTGAATATACATTACTTGAAGTCAAGAAATAATAGTACGTTGAGCAGGGTTTTGCTAGTTTTCCCCTTTTTATATCATTCTCTGGTGGGTTTTGGGAGTTGCTGGTGTTTGTTCCTGGTCTTGTAATAGTGGCAAGTAGCAACACCTGACTATACAAGGCTTCATTGTTCCTTTCATCTAGATATCAAAAAGGTTTAGATTAATCATTTTAGTTCCATATTTCTTGCATACCAAATGAGCATGGTGTTCCCCAATTGCTTGGGTTTCTGAATTCTTCTTTTTGGTTTCTTTTCTTTCATTTCTTGTCCGCATTAGTTCTGTTGGAGCCCTGCTGAGGACAACAAGGTTCTTTTCAGTAGCATTCTGATCATGGGTAAAGATGCATCTCAAATAAATTTATAGAGAAACATAAGATAAGTCTCCATAAGACAGCCAAAGAATTCAGAGTTTCAGTAATGTACATATGTTCTCCTTTTTGTGTATTTTCTTTATGTTTTCTTCTGAAGAGGGATATTAGATTCCACCAAATTGTAAAGGAGATACAAGTAAACAACAGATATTTGATCACATAAATAATGTCCCAACGTCTGTTTAATTAGTCTAGTTTGTTTATGAAGTATGTACCAGATCAAAGGTGAGAAGAGAAAACACCCTTTTTCAATTCCCAACCAAGTAATAATCATTGATCTTCCTAATTCTTCCCCACCATATAAAAGGTATTGCAAGGAGTTTAAAGAATACATATTCGTATACGTTCACTTGGATGGCCAATTTCTGATCTTTTTCATATGCTCGATTTTCATACATTCCCTTCAGGAAAGGCCATATTCGCAAAAACGTACCAGCAGACAAGGAGAAAAAAACAAGGAGATCAAGGGTTGAAGGTACACACCTGGGTTTCAGATCTTGGTTTCTTTTGAAGATCATTTTAGATTTTTCCTTATTTTTGTCTTGTTTCCTGATCTTTCCAATTGAATGATGGGTCCAGGCCATTTTCTGTTCTATGTGCACCATTCGGGCTGAAAGAAGTAATGAAAGAAAAAGCTAAAATTGTCTTTCTTACTACTTAACTGGAATCCTAGAAACTGGAGGAAGGAGCCCAAATTTTCAATAATCATATGAGTCTATTCAATTGATCTTTTTGTCAAAATCTTCAATATCCAATCATGTTCTTGTTGAGCATAAGCATCCCCCCCATTTTAGGTCTATTAGGAATTTTGTCAAGCTATCTAAAGACAACCACCGGGTCGTTCTAGTTAATTGTTCAGCAATATTCCTGACATATATTTCAATTCTATGCATAAAACCAAAATCTTCAAGGAGTTGGAGATACTCATCTCTTTGAAAATGTTTCTGATCCTTTTTCTTTTTTGCTTCTTCTTCAATCTTCCTTTATTTTCTTTCTTGTTTCCTATAAAGACAAAGGAGATTCTCAGTATATCTTTATTCATATTCATGAATTTAGCATCTAAGATCCGTCCAAGTCATTAAGGTTTCAAGTATAAGATATCAAACTTATCAAACTGAATCATAAGAGCAGAGAACCGGAAGAGCAAAATTCCCCAAATCAAGCACACGTTCATAAACGTACAATTTTTAGTATTCAAAATATACAATATTAACCTGTTCATGCTCAATTATTTGCCTTATGTGATTAGTCCATGTCATTGAGATCTTAATTAGAATGCACTTACACCTATCAATAAGATGCATAAACACATGTTCCTTAGCTCCCTTCCATTTCTGCATGTTTGTCCATTTTTCTTCTCTTTCCCCCCCTGCTTTCCTTTGTTGGAACTCTTTCAATCTAGTAGGTATTTCTTGTTTTCCTTTGCACCTGCACCACAGGACATAATCCGTCAGTCAAGTTCTTTCTTTTTTCCATCAATTTTTCAATTCAGCTCAATAATATCATAAAACAAATAAAAAACATGGGGCGATTTTATAATTAAAAATCATAACTATTCTAGCATATCTCTATTGAGTAGTATTCATTATTCAGACACACAATAACAATTTCAGGTCAAGGCAACATACCCTGATGCCATTTCCAGGAAAAAATTCACTGTTTGATCAACGATCTCTTTACTCTATAGAAAACATGAAGTATGGAGTAAGAAGTTTTGTATAAAAAGATTGGTCCCTCTAAATTTTTGCAACAATTATTACCTGTACGTAACACATGAGATTTGTAGCAAGCTTTTGAATCATTACATTCAAGACCAAGAGATGATCATGTAATCTAACAAGTGTCGACAATCGAACATAAAACTGCTACAAGAAAAAGTAGATCATAACTTAAATTAATATTTACCTTAGATGCATACATTGCATCGTCACCTATGTAAGACCTCTTAAGGCTTTCAAAGAAGGAAAGAACTGGAAGGTCAAGTCTTTGTTTGCTTTGTTCGTAATATCTCTGCTAAAAGGAAGAGAAAAAAAAAATTACAACAAGACAGGTGTAAAATAAGCCTTCCCTCGAGTGAAAAAAAAAGGCTTCAAATCAGGGAATTGAACCAGGAGTCTCTTGTTTTTGCAATCGGCAATTTATGATTCCCAGTACAAGAAGGCTTCAAATCAGCCATTATGATTCCACAAAACCTAATAGAAAAGAAACTCCACATTTGAGTAAATCAAAAGAAACCCCAATGCCGTGTAGTAGACTTTCTTGTTTATATGAAAATTGAAAACGATACCACCTGAGTGAAATCTATAAAGCAAAAACAGAAAAGTGTAGCCAATATTTTCAAGTTCACATGGTTGCAAATGGTGACTCTAAATCAGATAAATAGCCCTTTAAGGTATAAGAAAGATAAAACTTATGTTTTTTTATACAAAATTAAGCTCTAAAAGAATGCAAATTATTACTAAATATGTAACTAACGATTATGGAAAGAACACATAAACTATGTCGATATAGTATGAAAGTAGATAATCAATTTGAAAACAAGTACATGCAAGACACCACTCCTAGTGAAGCATCCTAAACCCTAATTCCTTCCACGCTAGGAACACATAAACCAATCCATTGTGCAAATTTGTCTATATTACTACAATTGAAGCATCCTAAACCCTAATTCCTTCCACGCCAGGAACTTCTTGTTTCTATGGCCGCTATACATTTCCACCTCAAATTATCCATAGACCTTACCAGTTAGCAGAGTCAATCTCAAATGAACGAACCCTAAATCCGAAAAACCCTAATTTTTTATCCTCAATTAAAGAACCCTAAATGCTGGCAATATAAAATCGCAAATGGAAGAACTAAAATGTCCTGATGCAGAATCAATTCGAATAGGCATTAAAGTAATAGTATACTTGAAACCTGAATTTGAAGCATCGAAGTGTTGAAGACCAGAGGAAGATACTGTTTTACATCTCGCACTCAGAAGAGGAAGAGGACGTGATATGGAGCATAGGAGAAGTATGTATTATCCGTGACTTCGCCAACAGCAGCACAAGCGTTCGAGATGGAGCGAATGAAAACAAATCTAGATATGGAAGAAACGAGAAACAGTGGGCTCAGATCTGGTCACCTATCGTTATCCTTCGAGAGAGCGTCAATAGAGAGGGAAGAAATAAGAAATTCGACAAAGAGGTTCCATGGATCGACAATGAGAGAGCGATCGAAAGGTTAGATAGGGAGGAGAGAGAGAGAAGATCTGGTTAGGGCTATCGCCATAGAAAGTTAAGTGAAAGGGTTTGGGTTGAGTGACTTGAGTCTATCATCGTGGATGTATCTGAATAAGAATGGGTAATTTGGGGGTATTTGGAAATTTTTGGTTAAGTGTTAGGATTTGGGTTTTTTTTTTAGCCAAATTCCAAATTTCAAATTTTTTGGTTAAGGGTTTGGGTTCCAGCGGGCATCTTTATTCTTTACCGCTTTTATTTTGGTAAAATTTTCAACCAAGTGTATTGCGCGGCTTTCGAAAATTTTTAAATAGAAGTTTTAACATTGTCTAAGAATTTAAACTAATGTATATAATGTCAATGACATCTATATATTTTAAACTGATGTTATAAATATATTTAACATCATGCGTATTTCTGACCGATGTAAATAATGTGATGTCTATGAACAAAATTCTAGTAGTGTATCTTACTTTTGCACAATTGTATCCTACTTTTGCACACTTGTATTCTAAATGTGCACATTACAATTTTATTTTCACACTTTATGTTCTTATATTTGCACTTTAAATTTGCACAAATGCACTTTAAAGTTGCAAAAATGCACTTCACAGTTGCACAAATGCACTTCACAGTTGCACAAATGCACATTATAATTTTATTTTTGCACCTTATACTATTTACGAAGAGAAACATAATAAGAGATACCACATAGATAGCCTATACGGGGTTTGAACCCGCATCTTTGTGCGTAGGCACATTTGATGCGGGACCATCTTCTACAGCTCCACCTGACACGCCTATCATTCTTGGAGAAGGACCTATGACTCGAGCTCGAGCTAAGAAGCTTCAGAGAGACTCATTTCTATTCGTCACTCATGCTTTGTTCTCGAGCAAGGTTCAACTCCCCGAGCCTACATTGAAGACCTTTATGTGCATAGGGATTCAAGATGAAGAGCCACCTTAGTCTTAGAGGCTGCCGAAATAGACTAAGTGTTGGGGCTCCAACTTATTTCTATTTGTAGTATTATCTTACTTAAAATTATTTTAGGAAACTTTAATGTTATATTTATTATTTCCATCAGATGTTAGTTTTATCCTATTCTATCTTCTTCTATCTAGTTTCGGCCCGATTCAGCCCTGCGTGGCCTATATATTTCGATTCATGCTTTGTAATTCAATGGGGAACTTTGATAATAGAAATCTCTCATATTGAGTTTAAACACATGAGTGTTGTCGATCAATTAGACCAGCGCTCATTGATTGTCGAATTGGTATCGTCTCAGCTTGGTTTGCTTTGTGTTCATCAACTTCGCAAGACTTGGTGATCCTAGTATCCACGAGCCCCCTCCAAGTTGTCCGCTTGGTTGTGTAGGGTTGTAGAGGCAGGTTATATAGTCATTGGTATTGGTTCCTACCCTCTTAGGAGGCCTAGGGTCTTTATCTTGTTCTATATAGATCGACTCAGTCCTTATCGGTCGTGTCTTCGCATCAATTTCGTGTCTTTCATTGTTATCGAGTCTTGTTCTTGTTTCTTGCGTCGAGTCCTTTAATTCTGGCTGCGTTCTTGGTCGATATCAAGATAGTTCTTGCTATCTTGATTCGATTCTTGCTATTCTTGTTGAGTCTTGCTTCGTTCTTGCTTCCGTTCTTTAGTTTCTTGTTTGATTGTCGAAGATCGGGCCATCTCACGGCTAACCACGTATCAAATTGGCATTAGAGCTTTGGTTTCCGACATCAAGATTGAGTCTTTTTCTTTTTCCTAAACACAAAAACACAAAAATAGAGTCTTTTCTTTGTTTGATTATTTACTTCTTGCATTCTTTATTGATTCTTGCACTAATCTTGAGTTTGTGATTGTTTGTGGTTGCATAGCCTAAACACAAAGCCTATCCGAGACCGTGGAGTCGACCAAAGTGGTGGGCAACCCCTTGTGCAGCACCTAAGCCGGCGGCAATTCATTGTCCCCATAGTTTCTCCTTGGCCGAAAATCAGCCTCCACACAAAGACAAACCCTAGTTTGTTATCTTTTCTATCCTTTTCTATCTTTGGGTTATTTGTTCTATCTTTGAGATATTTAATTCTATCTATTTTCTTGCCTTATTGAAAATCAGATTTTATTTGGTTGAATTAATTCATTTATATCTATTAAATATATCTAAAGGCATAAGATAGATCCACTTTCCTATTATATCCAAAGGTTGTCTATTTATTTATCTTTAGGGCTAGAATTTTTATCTTTTCACCATTATTTATCAGATTTTCGAGTCCTCTCTATCTTAGAGTCTTTCTTGCATTAGTTTTATTAAAAAAAAAAATCAGTTTCGAAAATTCAAAAAACAAATAGATTGAACTTGGACCTAGGAGGATAAAATTCACTAAGGGCAAAAGTAAGTCAAAAAAAAAAAGATAGAGTTTGTTCTACTAGTGCAAGAAAGCTCCAAAGGACCTTATTCGGTGAATTGCCTAGCCCTAGTCGACAACCCTTATCCCAAATACATACCTCCACAAAATTGAAACCCTACCTTGCAACTACAACATCCTAACTTAAAGGTTTTTAATCAAAAGAGGTAAATTTCCATTCTTTCTTAGTTTTCTTTTATTTTGCTTTTATTACAGCTTCTGTCGAGTTGATTCTTGGTTGTGTCGAGCAATTCTTCTTCTGTCGAGTTGCTTTGGTGTTATGTCGAAGAGTTCTCAGCCTGTCGAGTTCTCTCTATTGTTGATCGAGTTGCTTTGCTTGTTTCTTCATTGAGTCGAGTACCCCTTTTGTCGAAACAGGTCCTGAAAGCCACGTCGAGTTGATCGCTTTGGTTGCGTCGAGTACTGATTTCCTTGATCAAGTGCTCTCTTTGCTTCTGTCGAGTTCTCTACATCCTTTGTCGAGTACTTTTGTTTGTTGTTTCATTCATTCTCTTAAATTTCATAATTTTGATTGCTTAGTTCTTTGCTTGAGTGTTGATTTGCCCAAAGCGGATTGCCCCAGCAAGCGTGACATATCAATCGGAGAGAGAGTGTGAGCGAAACACAATTGTGAGTTGTTTATAATTTTTACTAATCCTTTTACATAGTTCCTTGTTTCTTTTCTTTTGCAATGTCTCAGCCAGGTAACCAAGTAAACAACGAGCCCCTTAATAAGGGTAACTCGAGTGCTACCGTGACACCCGAGCAGTTCAAAACCTTGGTGGCTAATATGACCACAATAGCGGACGCCTTGGCTGCACTACAAGCCAAGATGGCGACTATAGATAGCTCAAGGCCTAGTGGTTCAAACAACAACGCTGGTCAAAGAGAACAAAGGCGCGCTAAATCGCCTCAAGGTGAAAGGGAAGTCCATAATCCTAACCCTAATCCTAATCTTAATGTCAATAACCCTAATCTTAATGTGAATAATCCTATTTTTGAAGAAAACAATTCTCCATGAGGTGGGAGAAATGATAGGAATAATGAGTATGTTAATGTGCAGGGTCAAGGACAAGGAAGGGGAAGAGGACGAGGCTTCCAAGAGCAATTATACTACTCGGAGCAAGATGATGATTTCCAAGAAGAGGAGTATTGGGAGCAACGCATGAGACAGAATCAAAGGGGAAATCACAACCGACCACCTAGGTACAATGACGACAACGTCATAGGTAAGGTTAAGGTAAAGATTCCTCCTTTTGATGGTAAGACTGATCCAGATGCTTATATTGATTGGGAAATAAAAATGGATCAAATCTGGAATTGTCACAATTTCTCAAATGCTAAGAAAGTACAACTAGCTTCCCTTGAATTTCAAGGTTTTGCATTAATTTGGTGGGATAATCTAGTTAAGGAAAGAAGAAGAGCCCTTGATGCACCTGTTGCTTCTTGGGATCAACTTAAAGCATTAATGAGAAATAGGTTTGTACCTCAAAACTATGATAGAGAACTATGATAGAGAACTTATGCAAAGATTAGAGAATCTTAAGCAAGGTAACAAAACTGTTGAGGAAACATTTAATCTTATGCAAGAAACCATGGCTAGAGCTAATGTGGTAGAATCACATGAGAAAACTAATGCTAGATATCTTATGATCTTGCATCCCGCTTTAGCTCATGAAATTGATTACTTTCCCTATACTAATCCTACTGATTTGTTACATTTAGCAATTAAAGTAGAGAAGGGACAGCGATACAAGAGCCAAGGTAATAGAGTATCGAGTGGCCAGCAACAAGGGTGGCGCTCCAATCGGCCTCAACAGCCCCAGGGGTGCTCGGACATGGGATCTAGAGAGCGAGCCCAGCAGCCCCAATGGAGGAGTGATAGCCGACAGCCCCAGCAGCCCCTCGACAAGGGCAAAGGTCCATGGAATGGACGAGAATCGTCTGGGACATCTACTGGTCCCAAAGGGAGTAATCCTAACCCTTCTACCACTAGATCTAGAGATATTGTATGCTTTAAATGCCAAGGTAGAGGTCATTATATGAAGGATTGCCCTAACAAGAAAACTCTCATGGTTAATCACTTAGGAGAATATGAATTTGAAAATTCTTGTATGTTAATCCTAATGACAATGATCAGAATCTCAACCTTGTATGTTATGATAATGATGATGATGAGGTCGAATATGAACATGTTGAGTCTTTGATTGTTAGGAGAGTTTTAAGTGTTGTTCCTACACCATGTGATGATAATCAAAGAGAAAACTTATTTCATACTCGTTGTCTAGTTAAAGGAAAGGTTGTAAATGTGATCATTGATGGTGGTAGTTGTTGTAATCTAGCTAGTCAAGAAATGGTTGATAAATTGCAACTATCTACTGTCCAACATCCTAGACTTTATAAATTGCATTGGATGAATGATTGTGGAAACTTAAAAGTAAATAGGCAGGTTAAAGTGCATATTAAACTAGGACATTATGAAGATGATGTTTTATGTGATATTGTGCCTATGCAAGCTTGTCATATTTTATTAGGTCGTCCTTGGCAATTTGATCGTAAGGTCCAACATGATGGTCATACTAACCGATATGCCTTTACTTTTCAGGGAAAGAACGTCGTTCTCAAGCCTATGACGCCTACACAAGTGGCTGACGAGATTGAGAAGCGCAAGGTAAGTAAAGGTGAGTTAGATAAGGCGGCTCAGTCGAGCCAAGTGGATCCTCAGAATCGGCCTAACAGTGTACTATTGGCTTCCAAGAGTACATATTTAGCTGAATTTGTGGATGGAGAAACCACCCTTATGCTCCTTTGTAAGAGCTTGAACATGTTAAGTGAAGAGCTTAAAGCTACTCTTCCAGCACATATTCTCGCCCTTCTTGAGGAATTTAAGGATGTGTTTCCCGATGACATACCAGCAGGACTACCCCCTATTCGTGGAATTGAGCATCAAATTGATCTTATTCCAGGGGCTGCATTGCCTAATAGGCCTGCTTATCGTATGAATCCCACTGAGACCCAAGAGGTCCAAACCCAAGTCCAGGAACTGTTGGATAAGGGTTATATCCATGAAAGCTTAAGTCCTAGTGTTGGGCCTGTGTTATTAGTCCCTAAGAAAGATGGTTCATGGAGAATGTGTGTAGATTGTAGGGCTATTAACAATATTACTGTTAAATATCGTCATCCTATTCCACGCTTAGATGATATGCTAGATGAACTACATGGTGCTTCTATATTCTCAAAAATAGATCTTAGGAGTGGCTATCATCAAATTAGAATGAAGGAAGGCGATGAATGGAAAACAGCATGTAAAACTAAGCTTGGTTTATATGAGTGGTTGGTTATGCCTTTTGGTTTAACTAATACACCTAGTACTTTCATGCGTTTAATGAATCATGTGCTTAGAAACTTTATAGGGAAATTTGTTGTTGTTTATTTTGATGATATTCTGATTT
This sequence comes from Persicaria tinctoria, assembly GCA_037127255.1. Lineage (NCBI taxonomy): Eukaryota > Viridiplantae > Streptophyta > Magnoliopsida > Caryophyllales > Polygonaceae > Persicaria > Persicaria tinctoria. Next base: position 67,230,078 of record JBANSL010000013.1, read on the forward strand.
ATAGCAAATCCCCTAAAGAACATGAATCACATCTTACAGAAGTGCTTAAAACGCTAAGAATTGAACGCTTGTATCCTAATTTAAAGAAATGTGAGCTATGTAATGAATAAGTGTCTTTTCTTGGTTTTGTAGTGAGTTCTAATGGGTTGCGTGTCGATGAGGCTAAGATCAAAGCCATACAAGAATGACCAACTCCAACCAATATCGGCCATGTGCGCAGTTTCCAAGGATTGGCGAGCTTCTATCGTCGTTTTGTACGAGATTTCAGCACCATCTCGGCACCTCTTACTGAGCTCACGAAAAAGAGGAGCGAATTCACATGGGGACCAGCTCAAGAGGAAGCTTTCAACACGCTTAAGGACAAGCTGACCCATGCGCCACTTCTAGCTCTACCCAACTTCTCTTGGCCATTTGAGGTTGAGTGCGATGCTAGCGGAGTTGGAATTGGTGGAGTTCTTATGTAGGAAGGTAAGCCTATTGCTTTTTTTTCTGAAAAGTTGAAAGGTGCTTGTCTTAATTACTCAACCTATGATAAGGAATTATATGCTTTGTATAGAGTGCTTAAGACATGGTCTCACTATTGTTGTAAGGAGGAAATCGAGACTTGCAATTAAAATATCAATAAAGTAAAGCAAAACAGACTCCGTCCCAGCAAATAATTACAAGACCTCCTCCTGGTGTAGCAGTGGGAAGTCAGGATCGATCCACGAGGAAGCGTGTCAGCGGATCCTAGGCAGCGGAGAAATCTCACGGCAGAAGTCAACCACAGATTACCTGATCTCGAGTAAAGTTACTCGACAGAAGATTGGACAAGTCGCAACAAGCAAGCAGCAGCTCCCGGGTTTTGGTCGATATCGAGGAAATTCCTCGATGTCGAGGAGATTTTTCGTCGATCTCGGGTACCTGCAGTTCAGAAGCTACGACGATCCTTGTTGACCGAATATCAGTAGTCGATGTCGACCAGTTTTGGTCGAAATCGAGGAAGACAGAAACTATAAACAAAAGAAAATAAAGAACAAGACTTCACGAAACTCGAAATAAACTATGTGAATTGAAAACTTCCAAGATTGGGGTTTGCAAAAACTATAACCAAATAGGCATAAGGCAAGATAAATAACGTTAATCATGCAAATTGCATCGAAGGACCAAGCTTTCACCTTTTCCAACAATTAGACAACTCTTTCAAGAAACCCTAATTGTATCTACCGATTTTATGTTTATAATCCAAGGTTTTAACATGGATCTCTATTAAATAGGCAACAAACATATAACAGGTAGTAGATGCTCAAAACACGATAAATGTCGAATCTTTACCTCAGACACGCATGGCTATCGTTGGGCTCACCCCAACCCTAGAAGTGGGTGGACTACTCGTTCTTCATCGCAATTGCAGATATCATTGATGGAAAATAAACTTGCATTAATAAACCAATCAGAGCTTACAACCGAAGGAAGCCAATTCCGCTCTCGCTTCACAACTCCACTCGGCCTCCACTCTCTCTCTCTCTCTCTCTCTCTCTCTCCCTACTTACTACCTCTTCTCCTTCTCTAGAATTGCATGAATAAAACTGAGCCCTATAGGCTTTATTTATAGCCTTCATTCAAGCTTAATCTAGGAAAGAAATTATATCTATATCTATATCTATCTATCTATCTATCTATCTATCTTATAACATAAAGATAAAACATGGAAATAAATAATTAAATCAACTAGAACTATATCTAATGTGGATAAAATATCTTCTCTCTTGACTTGATGGCACTTGATAGATCTTGATAGAATTTCATCTCGAAATTATCACCATTGGACTCGGGATAGAAACTTAACAAGAATCGGATTACTCGACGTCGACTTCTGGGTATTTTCTCGATATCGAGTAGAATTGCTCGATATCGACTAGCACTTTTCTCGTCTTCTGCTCAGCAACTCGATTCCGGCCTCCAGGAGCAAAGTTAAGTTGATTTTTACTCGATATCGAGTAGATTTCATCGATATCGACCAACTTGTTCTCCGTCTTCAGCTTCTTCGTCGATCTCGGCTCCAAGATGTGAAAATCGACTTAAGTTTTCCTCGATATCGAGTAGATTTTCTCGATATCGAGCAACGTGTTCAGCTCCCAGCTTCCTTGTCGACTCCGGGGTCTCTGACTCGATATGGCTTACTCGATATCGAGTAAAACAACTCGATATCGACTAAATCTCTCAGCTTTGCTCAATCTCGTCCTCTGGATCAGTTGTCGAGTAAAGTTTGGTCGATTTCGACCAGTTTGGTCGACATCGAGGAACTCTGTCGGCTTTCAGCATTCTGCTCCATTCTTAAAATGCACTTTCCCGAGTCCTCGTTTTTCGGAATGACGCATATGAGCATGCGTTGGAAAGCTCTTTTCGAGGGATACAATTCTCATGAAGACATCAAAGCTTGATTCGGAATGATGAATGGCGAAAAGTGGCGTTTTCTCCAGATGCACCATCCTTAGCTTCTCCATGACTTTCCTTTAAGCTCCAAAGTGCGTCCGATTTCTGCGAAATGTAAAAAAAACTTGTGTAGACCTCCATATTTGTCAAATAAGCATAAACTACACAAATTATGTATTATTCTAACCCAAATGTATGAAATGTATACAGAAATCGATATAAAAGTAACTATAAAACATGACAAATTAGGCTCACAACAACTATCTATGGCCTAGCGAGTTTATTCTTAGGACTGATCATGAATCTCTAAAACACTTTAAAAGCCAATATAAACTTGATAGGAGACATGGTAGATGGATGGAGTTCATTGAAACATTTCCTTATGTGATTAAGTCTAAGAAAGGCAAAGGCAATGTGGTTGCTGATGCATTATCTAGAAGACATGTTCTTGAAACCAATTTCGATTCTAATGCTTTAGCTCAGAGACATGTTCTTTTAACCACTTTGGATTCTAGAGTCTTAGGCTTTGTTTACATAAAGGAATTGTATGAATCTGATTTGGATTTTAGTAATACTTTTCAAAAATGCTTAGAATCTGCCCTATTCGATGGTTTCTATATACATTATGGATTCTTATTTCGGAAAGATCAAGTGTGTATTCCTAGATGTTCTCTGCGATTATTACTTGTTAATGAAGCCCATAGTGGTGGATTAATGGGACATTTCTATGGACTTTATAGTTGGGTTGCCTAGAACTAAGAAGGGGAGAGATTCTATATTTGTAGTGGTTGATAGATTCTCTAAATTGGCTCACTTTATTGCATGTCATAAAACTGATGATGCTACTAATGTTGCTAATCTATTCTTTAGATAAGTAGTTAGGTTGCATGGCGTGCCTAAAACCATTGTTAGTGATAGGGATGTGAAATTCTTAAGTCATTTTTGGCGTACCTTATGGAATAAATTGGGAACTAGATTGCTTTTCTCTACTTCTAGCCACCCCAAACTGATGGCCAAACTGAGGTGACTAATAGAACCCTTTCTACTGTCCTAAGAGCCATTATTAGGAAAAACTTAAAGCTTTGGGAAGAAGCCTTACCTCATGTGGAGTTTGCATATAATAGAACCATGCATTCTACGACCAAACTCACTCCATTTGAATGTGTCTATGGTGTTAATCCACTAACCCCTTTTGATCTTACTCCATATCCTATGAAAGACAAAGAATCATTTGAGGTAGGTAAGTGTTGAACAAAAATGCGCGATATAATTGTACAACACATTTTATTTAATTTTTTAATATTTGAGTTCGACCCCTTTTGGTTATCCTCTTGATTCGAAGTCGTACCGATACCAAGATTTTGGTGGTTTTGGTGATTTGGGCTGCACCCGAATTTTAACGGGTTGCCTACGTATCTCTTGGAAGAGAATCAAGCCTCACGTAGTTCCGAGTGTTTTGGATTTTGTGTTTGTTTTGTTCTGGATTTGGTTTTGATTTGATTTCGTTTTCTTGTATGCATCAGAGGATGAAGTTCAAACCCACCTTCTAAGAAGGGTAGCTCGAACAACACTCCACCCGAGTAACCTGATCCCACCTTCTCGGAAGGGTAACTCAAGTAACCCGCCTATCATTTGCATAGAAAACGATTTGATTTTGATGGTGGAGTTTGATTTGATTTGATTTGAGATTTGACTGAAAAGTCAATTTGGGGGTTGTGATTGAACTCGTTTGTAAGTTTCCTACGTACCCTTTTGGAAGGGATCAAACCGCACGTAGTTCTTGAAAATGACAAATTTGAATTTGGTATTTAGGTTTTGGAAGTTTTGGTCGTGACCGGACTCGACGAGCGGGAGCTTTATGTCGAGTTGGATGAGACACTTTTGATTTGACGGAAATTTAATTTTTGGGACGACTTAGAGTCGAAAAGTGAATTTGAGGAGATTTGATTTGAAAGTTTGGATGTGACTGGACTCGATGAGAATTTGATTTACACCGGGTTTCCTACGTATCCACTTGTTTGGTGGAATCAAGTCGCCGTAGTTCGGAACGAAAAGAAATTTCGTATTTGGGTTTGATCATGGGATCATTTGAGAGTGGTAACTGAACTCGACGAGCATGAGCTTTGTATCGAGTCGGCATGGACAATTTGAATTTGTTTGATTTTGACCTCATATTCATTTAAACGGAATTTAGAGGTCGACGACTGTATCCGATATATTTTTAGAATTTAATATCGGGTTACCTACGTAGCCGATAGGAGGCGTCAAGTCTTTACGTAGTTCTAAATAAACCGATTTGATAGTTTTGGATTGACGATTGTACTCAACGAGCATAAGCTTTATGTCGAGCTACCTACGTACCCGTTAGGACGGGATCAAATCATCTGTAGTTCTTTTACGAACTAATTTAATTTGTTTGATTTTGGCCTCATATTCATTTAGAAGTGAATTTAGAGGCATACGACTGAATCCGATATATATTGAATTTTAATATCGAATTTCCTACGTAACTCGTAAAAGAGTATCAAGTCTATACGTAGTTCTGAATAAGAACTGACATGATTTAATTTAGGGAGATTTAACCTCATATTCATTTGAGAGTGAATTTAGAGGTCGACGATTGTACCCGATATATTTTTAGAATTTAATACCGGGTTACCTACGTAGCCGTTTTTACGGCATCAAGTCTTTACGTAGTTCTACCTCGGAATCAAGTTTATATTTGGTGAAACTTGATTTGAGGTTTGACTCCGTTATTTAATTAGGAGCCGGTTTGAGATTAACCCACTCGAATAAATTGACAAAGAATATTTGACGAGTTTAGTTTCATGTTTTTTTTTTTTTTTATTAAACTCGCATTCTTAATTTGTGCCAATTATAATTCTTATATTTTAGTGGGTTGATTTTGTAATTAAATGAATTTCATCTCTTAAATGAATTCCATCCAAATTTGCCCAAACATATCTGTGTGTATAATGTATATGTTCGGGGTTGACTAAGATCAAAGGCTCGTTTTTTTTTTCTTCGCAAGCCAACCGGCTGAGCCTCACGGAAAGATCGAGCCCAATTCAGTTTTACTTTTAATTGAGCCCTTTCTAGTTTTTTAGCCCAATCTCATTTGCTTCCCTTTGTTGTTTTTTTTAGGCTCCCTCCTTCCTCAACCCAATTTGTTCAACACCAATTTTTAGTCGGTTGAACCCTAATCACATAGCCAGACCTTTAGTGATGCTCCGTAACGTGAATCACAGAGGGAAAATCGCAGCCAGACGAACACTCCGAGGTCGACTGCAGGAACTTGTAGCACGTCGCCCTGGAGCTTCGACATTAGGTGACTGAAACGGAGGAAGGCCAAGCAAGGCCGGAGCAGGGCGAGTTCCGACAAGCCGGAAGAAGTCTTTGCTGATCGAAGATGCTGAGAATTTCTCTGAATAAAGGGTGCATAGGTTTGTTTTCCTCCTTTGCCCTTTAATTTGATCCAATTTGAGTGGATTTGGGTTTTGAGAAAACTAGGGCTGAGTTTGATTTGTTATTTGGGGATTTTTTGTTTGGGGCTTTTTTTTTGATTTTTTTTTCTTGGCCGTATTTGAAATCTCTGAAGCATTTAGGAGTGAGCCAAAGAAGAAAGCTTCCAAATCAATATGTGACTTCCTTAACCACTGTAAACTCAAACTTTAAATTAGGTTCAGCAACTTAATTGCTTTTGCCCCAATTTAGTTTGATCAATTCTTTTCCTTGAAAACTTGATGCCTCTCTACTGAAGTTTCTGTCAGAGAGATGAGATTTCAATTGGCATAATTTTGTGCTGTTGCCCTAGACATTTGCCCCATATTCAGTTTCATTTGTATGGAATTCTGTAGAGTTCGGCATTTTATTGCTTGTGAACTCTGGGCAAAATCCGGCAGCCTTTCGGCGCCATGAGCCGATCCACGCCGGGATCGAATGTAGTGGCGAAAGAATATACTTTCAAGCCAACTACGATAGTCGATGCTCTCAACCTATTACGTGATGGTCTCTAGGCGAAAGAAAATACTTTCAAGCCTATTACGAGACCAAACACTAGGTGAGAGCACATGAACCCAAGCCTGGGTTGGTCTTCTCCGTTGTAACACTTATTTGTTCCTGCAAAACCAAAGAAAAGAAAAAAAGAATAGACTTCTACCCTTTTTGTTCTACAACTTTCTCTTCTTCTTACTGATTTTTTTTTTAATTTGGTTCTGTGAGTGTGTTGCAGGCAATTGCCCAGGAGGATGAAGAAACTGCTTTTTGTTGTTTTGTAGCAGTTGAATAAGGTGAAGAGAAGAAGAAAACCAGACCCAGGGAACCCCCTTTGCAGACTGCAGTACCCTTTTTAAATGGGAGAAATCTGACAGTTATGGCCTGAACACATGTTCTGCCAGATTGGAGAACCGCTCCAACACTCTCCCATTTGTATTTTTTTAACTGCCATCGAAATATGAAACTATAATTCCTTTGTAACTTCTGAATTCACTTGCAACTTTTGAATTCAGTAGGCTCTTTTCTTTTTGGGCCTTTTAAAGGCTTATCTTGCATTTTGAAATGGGCCTAATCTTAGTAATGAGCCCAATTTATAACTTGGACATATATGTTCAATTTCATAATTGAGTTGAGAAAACTTTGTTTGAAATTATGAACACTTTAAATTTGTAAAATTTTACCCTCCAACAGTAAGCATGTCGAGTTCATTAAGGAGCTACATGAACGAACTCGAGAGAAGCTTAAGCAAAAGGCTGAATACAATGCTAATAAGGCCAACAAGGGCCGCCGTTTGGTTACTTTCTAGCCCGGAGATCTTGTGTAGGTACACCTAAGGAAGGAGCGGTTTCCAGAAGCACGGAAGAACAAACTATCGCCTAGGGGTGACGGACCCTTTAGGGTGAAGAAGAGAGTGGGCGACAATGCCTACCAATTGGAGCTTCTTGGAGACATGGGCGTGAGCGCAACATTCAACGTCGCCGATCTAATCCATTACTTCGCCGTGGATGAAGACTTGGATTCGTGGTCGAATTCTTTCCAAGAAGGGGTGGTTGATGCGGGACCATCTTCTACAGCTCCACCTGACACGCCTATCATTCTTGGAGAAGGACCTATGACTCGAGCTCGAGCTAAGAAGCTTCAGAGAGACTCATTTCTATTCGTCACTCATGCTTTGTTCTCGAGCAAGGTTCAACTCCCCGAGCCTACATTGAAGACCTATATGTGCATAATGATTCAAGATGAAGAGCCACCTTAGTCTTAGAGGCTGCCGAAATAGACTAAGTGTTAGGGCTCCAACTTATTTCAATTTCTAGTATTATTTTACTTAAAACTATTTTAGGAAACTTTAAGGTTATTTTTATTATTTCCATTAGATGTTAGTTTTATCCTATTCTATCTTCTTCTATCTAGTTTCGGCCCAATTCAGCCCTGCGTGGCCTATATATTTTGATTCATGCTTTGTAATTCAATGGGGGACTTTGATAATAGAAATCTCTCATATTGAGTTTAAACACATGGGTGTTGTCGATCAATTAGAGCAACGCTCATTGATTGTCGAATTGGTATCGTCTCAACTTGGTTTGCTTTATGTTCATCAACTTCGCAAGACTTGGTGATCCTAGTATCCACGAGCCCCCTCCTTGTGCCTCCAAGTTGTCCGCTTGGTTGTGTAGGGTTGTAGAGGCATGTTATATAGTCATTGGTATTGGTTCCTACCCTCTTAGGAGGCCTGGGGTCTTTATCTTGTTCTATATAAATCGACTCAGTCCTTATCGGTCGTGTCTACGCATCAATTTCGTGTCCTTCATTGTTATCGAGTCTTATTCTTGTTTCTTGCGTCGAGTCCTTTAATTCTTGCTGCGTTCTTGGTCGATATCGAGATAGTTCTTGCTTTCTTGATTCGATTCTTGCTGTTCTTGTTGAGTCTTGCTTCGTTCTTACTTCCGTTCTTTAGTTTCTTGTTTGATTGTCGAAGATCGGGCCATCTCACGGCTAACCCCGTATCAACATTGCTCTCCCATTTTGAGCTAATAGGCTTTTAATGACACATATGACACATTGGAAGCGAGGGAAATGGATGTAAGTAGCAAAAAACGAAGATAAAATAACAAGCAGCACCCTCCTGCGAACAGGAGTTGGGCATCTCAACCCTCTTAATCCCCTCAAAAAAATAGACGATAAGTCCGCCCCCCGGACCCCCCGATGCGACGCCGATGAAAAATGATTCAAAATACATTAACAATAACCTTAATTGTGCACTTCATATTATTACTCATAAACATCGTGATTTTATTCTTGCACTTTATCATTTTATTTATACACTTTATATTTGCACAACAAAAGGTGTCGGAAACGGGAAAAAGTGCATTTACCCATAAAATTAGACATATTTACCAATTTACCCATAAATTAAACATATTTCAATTATAAATTTTTATAATTGAAATAGGCACATTTACCTATTCACCCCATAGTGAATTATTATGTCTGCACAAAATAAAGTTATATTTGCACAATAGGATGTTATATGTGCACAAAAGCAAGTTATACTTGCACAGCAGAAAGTGTTAACACGAAAAAAAAATTCGGGGACAAAAAGAAAAAAAAAAAAAGGCCCGAGAAGGGGGCACCGTGGGGACGGGGGGGGGGGGGGGGGGCACACGCATGGGCAAGGAGGCACACATTCTACTAATTAAATTAGGCTCATTAGCAATTTACTTACAAAAATTAGGCCCATTAGAGAATTTTACACCTTAAGCAAATTTTACACCCTAAGGATATTTTACATTTGAACCATTCCCTATATATATATATATAACAGTTATGCTTATGTAATAGTTCAGTGCAACATTTTTATCTATTGTAACATACACTTGCATCATTTTTTCCTAAGGTAGGACATAGTGTAACAATTGATGTGAATGCAACACATTTTTAAGTTATGGTAGCATTTTAGACAAGCTACATAATGCTCATGGCCAGGGGCAGAGTCAAGAATTTTGGAGGGGGGGGGGGGGGGGGGGTCACCATTGCAGTAGACAGTATGGTCGAGAAAAAAAGTCATAAAACACATAACAAGTTCGATAGTACAAATTAGTACCAAACGATATTGCAAACTAGTGTCAAATGATATTACAAACACCTTCAAAGAGAGTTCATCATTTCTAATTAAATGTCTATTCTACTAAATAGTTCAACATCAATCTCAATTTAGGATAGATGTGCTCTTAGTTCGAATAACAAATTTATCCATCTTCCTATTCAAATAAAATGTTAAACAATTCAACATCAATCTCAAATCTCAAATCTCAATTCAAGCTCAATTCTCAAATCTCAATTAAATATGAATCTCTTTTCTCAATTCAATATCAATTGCAATTCGAAAATAATATAAAGGAAATAACTAAAATACTACATTTCAATTCCCAAAAAAATTCAATATCAATCTAAATTCTCAAATCTCAATTCAATATCCATCTCTATTCTCAATTCAATATCAATCTCAATTCTCAAATCTCAAATCTCAATTCAATACCAATCTCTATTCTCAAATCAATATCAATTGCAATTCGAAAATAATATAAAGGAAATAACTAAAATACTAAATTTGAAGATGTCCGAATCTTTGAATATACCTTGTTTGATTGTTTCGAAATCTTCAAACCAGTGGGCGGTGCCAGTGGGGACCTGGACGACTGGACGAGTGGCTCTGGAGTGGAGACTGGCGACGATGGGAGAACTAGAGTTTGGAGAAGGAAGGAGGAGGTCGCCTCTTCCGGTCGACTGCTCGAAAACCGTCACAGCAAGAGAATGAGAAGGAAGGAGTGGCTCCGGACTCCGGCCGCCTGCTTGAAAACACTAAAGGTGTGGCTCCGGTCGGCGACGACGGTTCACGACCTCACTAGAGATTGGGAGAATGAGGCACGATTCGAGACATGGTCAGCCGCAACTCGTGAGATTTGAAGAACAGAAGGAGGCGCTTTCTTTCTTCTCTGGTTTCACACGGAAGAAAACCTAGACTAAAGACAAAACGACGTCGTTTTGATTTTTTTTTTTACATATTTCTGGGGCCGGGGGGGGGGGGGGGGGTCACGTGACCCCCTAGGACCCCCCGGCTCCGCCTCTACTCATGGTGTGTATGTGTACACTGTAAAGCTCATCGATGTGTACACACACACACACGTATATGTATGTATATAGGGAAACCGATAAAATATAAAAAAAAACTATAGATTTATATAGGTTATGCTGAAAATCTCAAAATATATATGAATTTTTAAAAAAAATTTATAATCTTTTTATTTGAGGGACAATGCCTATCCAGTCCCGATTCCGGCCTGTCCCGCAAAAATTAAGCGGGACGGGACGCTGGTCGTCCCATCCTGTCCTGCACCCACTCACTCATTTTCTTATCAAAATGCATGTTGATATATTATAGTGGATTAATTCGAATCTTGGGTTCATATTAGACCGGTTAATCGGGTCATTTGAATTGGGTTCGGATCATTCGGATTCCGGATAGATCGGGTTTCGGATCAATTGGGTTACCAGTCGTTCCGGGTAGAGCCAAGTTGGGTTTGGGTCGACCCAACGGGTCAAAAAACTCAATCTTTTTAAAGATCTTTTAAGAATATTAAAATATTATCAAAATTAAATTGTAATATGCATATGTCAAATTAAACAGAATAATAATAATAATATTATAACTAGATTTATAAATAATATTATAATAATAATATTTTAAGCTTAAAAAAGTCATATTTATACAAATTTGTGTTCTAAACAGGGTCGTGCCAATGTTCTAAGGGACCCTGTGGCAAGAGTATAATAAAACCCTATTTATATTGTCGGTTATTTTTATTTAATGAAAGTTGTGCTAAATAAACTATTTAACTAATCTAACATCACTTGAATTATGTTTTTAGTTATAAAAAAACCGACAATGATTTCATTTATGCTTAAAAATGTATATAAAAGACATTAAATAACTACTATATTGACAAAACTCAAGCCTGTTTAAATTAATTTCATAAAAATATTTAAATAAAGTGACCAAATAAGGTGACAACTTGAAATTTTAAAAAATACTAGTTTCAATGATGTTTTGAAAATCTTAAATATAATTTAATTAGTTCATGATAAAAGAAAGAAAAAAAACACTGAATATTAACAAAGGAAGATGGTTTTAAAAAAGAAAGGGAAAAAAGAGAAATTTTTAACTTTAGTGGGAATCGAACACGGGCTAAAGGAGAGAAATGGGGTTACTCTACACTATCCTTACACTAAGATTCCATTCCTAACTTTTGCTGAGGACATCATAATATTTGTCTCTGCATCTAAAACAACTTGTGATTAAATAAACAAGGTCAAAAAAACATATTGTGAATTTTCTGGACAAAAAATAAATCTCCACAAATCGGCTTTCCAAGTCACAGGAAACATCGACGGCCACCTCAAAACTACAATTCATAATGAACTCCATATCCCTCGTGCCACTAACATAGGCAAATATCTTTTTAGTCCTATTATTTCAAGTAAAGTTACAAACTCCACCTTCGAGGACATTATTAAATCCAGCAAAAATCAACTCTCAAAATGGACCGCAAACAACCTTTCGCAAGCTGGCCACTGCACCCTGATTAAATCCAAGCTAGCAGCCAAGCCTAGCCCCTTCACATGATGCAAAGTTTTATGTTACCATCACACATTCATAAAGAACTTTATAAAATGAACAAGAAATTTATCTGGATTAAGGGACCCAAGTATCATCCCCTTATTAATTGGTTCGTGGTGTGTAAATCACACATAAACGGAAGATTCGGTCTTCATTCTTCCGAAGACATGAACACAACTAATTTACAGCTAAAACTTCTTTTGAGAATACTTGTAGAACCTAAAAATCCTTGGGTTCTTCTGATTACTCAAAAATATCTCAAAGATAAGCATATTCTACAATACACCAAGAAAGGTAACACATCTTGGCAATGGGTGAAGCTTACAAATCTTCTTAACCTTTTCAAAAAAGGGTTTCGTTTGGGTATTGATGATGGCAAATCCATTAGCTTCTGGTATGATAAATGGCTGGATTCGGAACCTCTGTGGACCCATGTCACTAATTTCACTCAATCTGACCCTACTCTTAAGGTTTGTTCATTCATCACTACCAACAAAACTTGAAAACTTGGGACTTAAACAAACCCCAATCTGTGGTAGGTTGCCATTTGCCCACCAACATTATCAATTCCATTATCCAAACTCTCATCCCTAGGTATATCACTCAAGATAGATTATACTGGATTTGGAGTTAAAATGGTTGGTTCTCCACTGCCTCAGCCATTGAAATGATTCACAATGTTAAAGATCATTCGCGATCCGACTTCCATTGGATATGGAACTTAGATACCCTGCCTAAGACTAAGGATTTCATTTGGCGCATTACCAAGAATGTTCTCCCTACCTCTGCCAAGTTGGCTCAAAGGGGCCTTGGTATCCCAACTAAGTGTCCGCTTTGTGACATGAATTTTGAGGACATTGAACATTTACTATTTATGTGCCCCATCTCAAAAACCACTACCTAACTCCTGTCCCCAAAGATTGCTTCCAAAATTAAGTTAATTTATTCCATTTCAAACAATCTAACTGAAGCTCTGTCCTCTCTTAGATCTGAACTAGGGAATACTGACTTCTTCACTCTCGCCTTTTCCTGATGGAGCATCTGGTATTTTCGAAACAAAAAGCTTTTTGAAAATATCAACCATAATCCTAAAACTATCGTCTCCTACATAACTGACCAGATCTATACCTGGAATAAGGCCAAAGATCTTGATCGAGATCTTGTTCTTGATTCTTCAAAAATAACTATGCCTCCCTCCAAGGCCTCTCGACGGCGTTGTCGTTGGACAAAGCCCCCGCTTGAGTGGTGTAAACTAAATTTTGATGGCGTATTTTCTCCATCCACCAACAATACCTATGGCTTCAACATCCGTGATAGTAACAAATCTGTTCTATTTTCTGAAGTTGGGACCTCGCCCTTCCCCTCCATCATTGGTGTTGAGGGTTTTAGCTTATGGGGGCATCTTAAAGGCAATTGATCTAAATATTAAACTTATTAGTATTAAAGGTGACAACCTTAGCGTCATCAATTGTCTAAGGACTGGGATTTGTTGTTCGGGAGAGATCAAAATGATCATCTCCGACTCCCTTCTATCTCTTCAATGTTTCTCAGATTTCAAGATCTCCCACGTCTTTAAGGAAGGAAATAGTGTCGTGGATCGTCTATCTCATCTCGATTTCGACTTTTCCGACCCTCTTCCCCCTTCAGATGTCATTGTTCGTAGTTTCCTTCTCTAGGATGCCCTTGGGTAGATTGCTACGTCAATCTCTCAAATTCTTTTCGGTTCAAAAAAAACTATAAGGGAATATTTGAAACAAAATTAAAACAAAATCATTATATAACAACTCTTAAAAAAATATTGTTAGGGGCCCTATTCCGTTGACCCGTGTACACACCTGAAGGGGCCTCGTTCTTTAATTTATGAGTGTCCTTAACGAACACAATTGCATGACGAATATATGTGGGGTCTATCTAGTGCGTGTGGTGTCTACATGGTGTTCACTCATTGATTCGATTTTGACCCAACGAGCATTGAGTCTCGACCCTAAAACTCCCGGGTAATTCGACTTTGGCTCAATTTAGGGTTTCGGGTCTATAACATCGGGTTCAAACCTGTAAAATTAACCACCGTATGGGTCGGGTCATGTTTTAACAAGTCTAGTTCATATGCACATACAAACAATGGTTAATTTTCGAGAATTGTTTTTTACATGTATATATGGATTTTTTTTTTAAAAAAAGACATTAGAAAAATCATTACAGTTGTTCTTTAAATATTCATTTTTAGTAGAAAAATAAAAATTATGAAAAAGAGATTTTTTATAAGTATACGTAGAAAAAAAATTTGTTTCAATATATTGGAGAGATATTTTAATTTGTTATTTAATTATGTAGTTTTAATATTAAAAACTAACAGAATTAAAAATTTTGAAGATAGTTAAGCTAATGGGATTTTGAACTCATTACTTAACATTTCGGCTATATACACCGCAAATCCCCACGTCCTTAAGGACCTGCAAGTGGGGTGAGAGCCACCCGGGCCCGGACGTGCATGCACGTTTTTATTTTTTTAAAAAAACGTGCTTGCACGTCCTTAAGGACGTGCAATAGTGCACACTGTTGCTATTCCAAGGGTGATGAAGGTTGGAATTTCCAATGTTTTTAGCTAAAGTCCTTGGAAATTCCAACGTTTATTCCACCGTTGCTAAAATCGTCCTTGGAAATCTTTCCAAGGGTTTTTAACGTGGTAATCTCCAATGATTTGAAGTGTTGGAAAGAACCAACCGTTGGAAATTCTAAAAATCGATCTTTTACCGTCAACCTCTTCATATTCAAAGAACCTAATATTCATTTCATATTATGTAAGTATAAATAATATCATATCCGTATACTTATTTTTACATTATATTCATATTCAAAGAACCTAATATTCATATATTCATTTAAAAATAACATGATATTTATATATGACACCATATTCATTCATTTCACCACTTCACCTTATTTTTCATTTCATCTGAACCTTACCCTATATATATACACCTATAACCTATTAGATGCTTAATAAAAATAATTAATTAGAATATGTACATGTTCTACCACAATCAAAACAAACTCAGGATTTTTTTCGCCTGCAGCTTCCGGAACTAATTAATTGTTTGTTTTTAATGTATATTTAACACTTCTCACCGTTGGATAGATTTCCAACACTTGGAAATCCTTGGAAATGTTCATTAAAATCCACCCGAGCTCCCAGCGGTCTTAACCCTTGGAAATAGATTTCCAACACTTCTCATCGTTGGATAGATTTCCAACACTTCTCACCGGTATTCCAACATATATATATTGCACGTCCTTAAGGACGTGCATGCACGTTGTTAAGGACGTGCAAAGGGTCCGCTAGTGGACGTGCACCGTCCCAGACTTGCACGTCCTTAAGGACGTGCAAATCCTTAATCCGGATTTGCGGTGTATATAGTGACACCCTTACTTAAATGTAATAATTAAAGGGGCATTTACCATATAGGATACGAAATTGGGCTATATTAGGAATCTGTCTCCCACCCTCTCCATATTTGGGATTTGTCCACCGAAATTTTCATCATACTGAAATTTTTGTTTTCAGCAAAAAATAAAAATTTCCACGAAATTTAGTTTTTTTTTTTTTCTTTCCGCGTTGCAGAAACTGCTGAAACCGAAGTTGCTGAAATTGAGTTCTTTTTTTCCACGTTGCCGAAATTACCGAAATCGAAATTGCTAAAATTGAGGTTTTTTTTTCTCCATCTTACCTTGTTTTTTCCACGTTTCTTGGGTTGCTGAAACACCTGTTCCCCCCCCCCCCCCGTTTCAGCAGTTTTTTTTTTCTTTTTGCATTACTGTTTTTTTTTCACGTTGCCGAAACCAGAGTTGCTGAAACTCCAATTTCAGCAACGTTATTGATGCTAAACCCACGGTTCCAGCAATGTTGTTGATGCTGAAACCCCGATTTCAGCAACGTTGTTGATGCTGAAATTGTTGCTGAAAACGTGTTACGGGATATAAAATTTAGCCTATGCGGGATTCGAACCCACTTATTTGCGCATAGCACATCGCTCTACCATTGAGCTAAGAGGCTTTTAAAGGAGATTTAAAGCAAGTTCAACAACAACAATTTCAGCTAATTCTAGTTATAAAGCAAGTTCAGCAACAACAATTTCAGCAAAAAGAAGGACTAAAACTAAGGGTTCTTACCAAAAGAGTAAAAATAAGCTATCTAAAAGTTTTAGCAAGGCAAAAAAATGCTGAAATTGCATAAACAACATTTGATATCCGACTTTGACCCAACAGTGAATTAATTTCAGCATTTCAGACCACAAAAAAATGCTGAACTAGGCCATAACAAGCGGTGGTCGATAGATCATTCAACTATATATCATGTATGACAGATGCCTCTCATAGTAATTAATAAATCATCACAAACTATATAGTCGGTAGCTTTCAATGCAATTTTAGGCTGTATAACTAAATTAAGGATCAAATCAAGACCTATGTAAAACCTTAACTGTTGTAGATAAATCCACACACCTATTAAGTGAACAAATATCAGCAATGGATTCAGACAAGAACAGCATGTAAATCTTGCAAAGGGTTAACGAAAAGCATACCGAGATGACGAGTGCAGAAGTGGCAAGAGCCAAGCCAGCAAGCTTGGTGGCATCAACACACTTGAGAGCCAAGTCCTTGAAATCAGATTGGAGGGAGCATGAAACCTTGGCAGTGGAAGTTTCCAATCGATAGAAGCCCGCCCGATCTAGATCCAGATCTGGCACACAGAGGGCGGTGTACTGCTGCTCTCTCGACGGAGTGGCGGCGGAGGCCGGAGTTGGTGCGGCAGACTCCTCGACGCCGTTGACGAAGGTGACGAAGGTGACGATGGAGAGACAGAGAGAGGCGTCGGCTGGAGAGAGCTCGGCGGAGAGACGAGCGAGAGAGCTGATGCCTGAGGGAGAGAGAACGCTAGCGGTTAACATTCCATGATTTTTTTTTCTGCAATAACATTCCAATAGATAATCACCATGGAGATATCCCTGGACATCCAGATCGAAAGAACTCACCTCAAAGCTTGAGGGCGAGATCGACGAATTGCAGGCGGATCAGGGGAGGCCGGAGTTGTTTCAGCAACAAGCGGCGGCCGAGGAGCGCGATAGAGGCCCGACCGATATGGATCCAGATCTGGAGTGGATCTAGATCTGAGAGTAGAGGCGCGGTTTTCAGATCTGAGATCTGGAGTGGAGGCTTCGAGAGAGGGCGAGAGATCGCCACCACCATCACTACTGACGCTCCACTGCCGACGGCGTCGGTAGATGTAGAAGAAAGGAAACGGCGCTCAGATCCACTGCCGACGGCGCTCAGATCGGAGAGAGGAGGACAGAGTCGGAGAAGGGAGGGCGGCGGATCTGTGGTGGATGAGAGGAGGACAGAGTCGGCGGATCTGTGGCCATCACTGCACCACCAGCGCCGATGGATCTGCCGGAAGCGGGATCCTTCGTCCTCTGATCTGCAATGAAATCAGGGGCGCCGATGGCCACCGTTGCGATTGAGGAAGGAGATGGAGGACGAGGAAGGAGATCGGGTTTTTTTACCTTGTGCTGAAACGGTGGGAGGATATAAGATTAGGTTTAGATTGAAGGGGTAATTTTGTTCAAAAAATATTTGGTGGACAAATCCCCAATTTGCCGTACTTGGGGGACACTCCCTAAATATGGTCAAAAATTTGCGCCGAAGGCGCAAATTTTCTCATAATTAAACCTTCTTACCAATCAACTAAGCTAAGCCATGTTTTAGATTCCTTACTATTTTTATGCTATTTTATCTCTAAAATTAGTAAAAATTATCAAAAAAAAATCATAAAATAAAAAATAATTTCTATGATTTTCTTCCGAGTTAGGGGGTTGACGCCACCCCGAGCTCCCTAAATCCGCCAATGCATACGGATTATTGGTAGCATTCTCGATCTGCTCTCGGGTGAAGGTAGGATGTGTACCTCTTGATTTCCAAATCTTGTAAACAAATTCTATTCTATTCGGTGGGGGTTTCATTTTTTTAATGGAAAGTAGTTAAGTAAGACTACAATTATAATGTACATTCTAAATCATCCTTATGAATGAAAGATATAATTCCGTATCGGAATCCGGGTTAGTATTACAGGCTAAATTAATGTTTCATATAATCATTCAGTTTGTCCACAATGTTGTTAACTTCCGTGATGAAGACATGACGGACGTGGAGTAAATAAAATTTAAGTACGTTCAGTCATAGGCATTTCACTGTTGATTATTGTTGTTCTAATTTTTCCGGTGTCCATTCTTTTAGTAAACTACTATTAGTTAGTGGAGAGTTCATTTTGTAGTAGGTAAATCCAATAAACGGGGAAAGTTTTTTCCCATAATTTTTCAAGCTTTTCTTTGATTAAGGAATGAGGTAATTTTTTAAGCTTTTCTTTGATTAAGGAATGAGACTTTTTAATCAGTGGCAGATATGAGATGTTCTTAGGGCTACTAAATTTAGTACTTTCTCCTTGCTTGAATTGGTAAATAAAGAGCGGCCATTTCGGGGTTCGAATCGAGAACCTATAGGTATTACTCATAAGTCCTTTTCGGTGAGCCATTTTGAAATGGTTAATTTAGTACTTCCTCCGGTCTACTAAAAAAAAGTATGTCATTTGACTTTTTGGTACTTTTTTAATCAGTTAAAAATTATATTAATCAAAAAATATTTTGTGATTAATTTTTAAAATAATATTATAAATATTAATAATATCTATAATATTATAGATATTAATAATCAGGGGCGGCAGCTCTGAGATATTTTTGTTTTTGCTTTAAATGTAGTGAGACCCGCTTGAAAACAACACCTAATCTCTTCCAGCCGGGGGTGTGGGTACTTGCTGCATTAGTGGGGCGGCTGCAAAAAAACACCAACACATGCCATTTTGTACAAGTTGTATTTTTCTTTTATTTTATTTTTGTAAAAAAGGTTAGTGGGATCCCATTATTATATATTATATGATTAATTTTCTTTACCTATTTCGTTGTTTTTAGAAATGTATCAATTTCACCGAATAATATTATGTTTTCTTTTTTCATCCATTTTAGATCAAAATTTATCAATTTCATTGAATAATTTGTCACATTCTACTGAATAGTATTTTATTTTTTTGTCCATCAATTTCAGATAAAATAAATCTCAAATCCATAAACAATACTTATGATTTATACGAATAATGTTTCATATTTCACCGATTAACGTTTCAAATTTCACCTTTCGTTAGCCTAACGAGGATAATATAATGTTTAGCCGAATAATGCTTGATATTTCACCGAATAATGTTTAGTTGTGTAGTTATACTCGTGCGATGAAGGTTTTTTTATATTGCTGACAAATAATGAATCAGATTTCACCGAATAATTATCCAACTCATTACCACTACTAACCAAAATTCGAAACACACGTCTGAATAATTGTCGATTAATGAATCAAATTATGCATCTCAAAAACCCTACACTAAATTCGACACACCACCCCCCACCCCCCCCCCTCGCCCCCTATCCACCCACCCACCCCACCCCACCCCAAAAAAAGATGAAGTAGATCGATGAAGCCTTCACCTTCCTCTTCGCCGATGTCGAGTGCCAACATCGCCACCACCGCACTGTTCGACCTCTGCACCCTTGTCTCCCCTCATCCATGCCACCTCGACCAACACATCGCCACCACCCTTCCTACTAACAGACTCTAGTGCCGATGCAGCAAAAGACCAATTGAAGCACCTATTGAACACAATTGAAGCACCTATTGAACAATTAAAGCACCGCTCGTCCTCTTCCTCATCTGATTCATTTATGTTGCAAAAGATCAATTGAAACACCTATTGAACACAAGCACAACAAATTTGACTAATTTCGAGACAATGATTCATAAGAACAAGATATCGCACATGAATTTGCAATCTAAAAAAACCTAGAAATTAGGAGTTTATGAAATTTACCTAAATACCTTCAATGGAGAAGCGAGAGGGTGAGAGTGGCCAGAGGTGGTGGCTGGAGGTGCTCGGCAGGATGGCTCTGAGCTGTTGCACGCTTGGGAGGGGCAACAAATCCCAGTCACCACCGACACGCATCAGCAACTCCCATGCCGCCGCTGATCGCCTAGATCGTAGCCAATCACCGCCCTCCCAATCGCCGCTCTGATCACCGCCTGTGTTATGTTGCAACTAGTAACCGAGAATGAAAATAGAGAGAAGAACTTGTATTGAATTGATTGAATTGAGATAACACAGGGAGGAGTTTGTATTTATAGGCAGAAGCTACTTGCTCTCAATTGTTACACAATCATCCTCTTATTTTAACAAACTAGTAACAGAAAAGATGTCGAGTTCAAGTGGCACCAACTAACAATTCTTCTTCTTTCGGGTGTCGTCGGATGGAGAGTCCAACAGCCCCCCCCCCCCCCCCCCCCCACCCACCCAAAAGATGGAGGGCGAAGCAATCCAAGCTTGGAAGGGAGAAGATTTTGTTGAGCCGAAGGGAGAACCTTTGTAAACAGATCTGCAAGCTGAGCAGTGGTGAGAATGTGGGACAACTCCAAAAGACCTTCCATGATCTCATCCCAGGTGAAGTGACAATCCACTTCAATGTGCTTTGTCCTTTCATGAAAAACAGGGTTTTTATCAATCTGGAGAGCGTAGTTGTTATCACAGTGGAGAGTCAAAGGGTAAAGAGAATTGATGCCCATATTAGAGAGCAAACGAACGAGCCAAGTGGTATCAGCCGCTGCCTGAGCCATTGCTCTGTATTCAGCCTCAGTTGAGCTTCAGGAAACCACATATTGCTTCTTTGATTTCCAGCTGATAAGAGAAGATCCAAGCAATAGAATGTAACCATTAACTGAACGTCGAGTAAACGGACAAGATGCCCAATCTGAATCCGAGTAGGCAGTAAGTTTTGGATGATCAGACCCATTGAGGAGAATACCATTGCCAATGGTGCCTTGCACATAACAACAAAGTGTATGAAGAAGGGCCTCAAAATGAGACTTACAAGGGGAGGCCATAAACTAGCTGAGAGACTAAACAACAATGTTCAAATCTGGGTGAGTGTGAATGAGGAAGTTGAGCTTACCAACTAATCGTCGATATGTGGAAGGATCATCCAAAGCATCATCCATGTTTGGTGCCGATTTGCAGAGCAGAGGAAGAGGGGTGCAGTACACTGGCAGTGACATTGTCGAGATATGAGCTAGGCTTCAAGCCCAAAGAAAAAATCCAGCAATCTAAGATCTTTGTTTCTGAACTCATGGTCAAGGAGCTTCTTTGACTGAGAGATCACAAGAGGATTTGAACTCGTGATAAGCAAGTCATCAACATAGATAGAAACTAACATGAGATGACCATTTGGAGATAGGGTGAAAAGAGAATAATCATTCTTGGATTGAGCAAAACCAAGAGACTCTAAGGCGATGGTTAACCTCTGAAACCACTGTCTTGACGCTTGTTTCAACCTGTAGAGGGACTTCTTGAGCTTGCCAACTGGATTATCAGGATTTGGAATGCCATTGGCATCCTCATGTAAACATCTTCATGGAGGAGACCATGGAGAAAAGCATTATTCATGTCGAGCTGGTGAATGGGCCACTTTTTTGAACCTGCAACAAAAATCAGGCTACACATAGTGGCCATCTTAACCACTGGAGAGAAGGTCTCATGATAGTCTATTATATGTTTTTGAGTGAACCCCTTTGCTACCAATTTGGCCTTGTACCGTTCCAAAGAGCCATCGGCTTAGAGCTTGACCTTGTACACCCATTTACACCAAATGGGTTTCTTACCCGGAGTCAGGGCAACTAAATCCCAAGTGCCATTAGAAAGTAAAGCATTAATCTCTTTCTTCTTTGCCAAAACCCAGTTGGGATTGGAGGAGGCATGAGTATAAGAAGTGGGTTCATGATAAGATGACACAGTAGACAAAAAAAAACCAAAATGAGAAGATGGTAAGATAGAGGAAGTTACCATATTGATTGGTGCAGAAGACGAAGACTTGTATGTGCAAGAATAATCACCCAGGTAAGAAGGAGGTTTATGCGTTTTGTTGGATCTTCCCAAAGGGACAACAAGATCTGGTATAACAGGTGATGATGAGGATATAGGGAGGGGTTCATCAAGTGAGTGGTTGTTGTCATGACTTGAAGAGGATGCAGGTGGTGAGGGAAAGTCATAAGGTGTCTCAGTGGGGAAGAAAATGTGATCAGGATAGTCTGTAATGAGGGAAGGTAATATTAATGTGTTGTTGGTAATGTGTTTCAAGTAGTGAAAAGGGAAATGTTGCTCATGAAAAACCAAATCCCTAGAATGAAAGATTTTCCTGGTATTAAGATCTAAGACAATGTAGGCCTTCTTTCCAAAAGAGTATCCAAGAAAAACACAAGGATTGACCCAAGGTTGCAATTTGTCTCTTGATTTTTTTAGAGTACCGGCAAAAGCTAAATAGCCAAAAGCTTCGAGAAAAGAGTAATCAGGGGCTTTATGAAAGAGCAATTCATATGGAGTTTTGTATTTAAGAGAAGGAATTTAGAGAGTGCGGTTTATCAAGTAAGTAGTTGTGAGAACACAGTGGCCCTAATACTCAGTAGATAAATTTGACTGGAAAAGCAAAGCACGAGCGACCTCTAGGAGGTATTTATGCTTGCATTCAACACTGTCATTTTGTTGGGGAGAGTCCATCGGGATGTGCAGAAAAACTCGACACGACAGACACGACATGAAAAAACACGAAACTGAACAGATACGATACGAAAATGACACGAACCGAAAAAACACGACTGTAAATGGTTTGTGTTTGGTTCGGGAATATGACATTGTCGGATACCCGACACGAACCGATTAATTTTTTTTTTTAATTTTTAGATCTGGTGTTATTAATGTAAGATCCCTTAAGTAAAAAGATTCTCAGCTGGCTCACTTGGCTTAAGGGAGGCGGAAGGACAGAGATATTTGCCAACAGATACGGGTTTGAATCCCTCCCACTACCCTTTTTTCTCTTTATTTTTACCTTTTAAATCCCTAACCCTAACTCAGTACTCTCTAGGGGTGGGCATATCTGGGTATCCGACACGAACCGAGTAACTGTGTCGGATACCCGAAACCGTTTAGGCCCAAACTGTCGAACCGCACATGAACTGCTAACAACCGGGTATCCAACACGGCAAAGCTAATCGGATTCATGTCGGATACCCCAGGTATCCGACACGAACCATATGTTTAAAAAAACAACAGTGTGTGAGTATACAGGATGAACCCTAAACAAAAACATGCCGCCATCATTGAACTCCTCCATCCTTCTCAATCCAAATCCGATTCCAAGCTTCCAGCACCATAAACATGCTTCTGCTCAACCAAAAACAAAAGACAGAAGAAGAAAATGCGAAGGATAAAAGCAAAAAAGGGGAAAAGAGGGGAAATAAAAATAAAAATGGGGGATTAGTTGAGAGAAGAAGGTGTTGCACGAATCACAGAAAAAGAGGGTTGGAGTTGTTGTTGATGACGGCTATTTCCCGTTCTCTTGTAAGCAGATGCAAGTACGCAACCTGATCCGAATCAATTGAACCTGAAATTGAACAGATATATGCAGTTATTGAACCAGATCCAAGTGGAGAAGAGAAGAAAAGTGCTTTCGGGCGCATGATAATAGGAGAAGTGGGGAAGAGAAGACCGTTGTCGGTTGAGAGTTGAGAATTAAAAAAAAGGGCTACAATGGGTTTTAAACGCTCATCTTAGGGTTATTTTATTTTGGGAATTAAAAAAAGGTTCTAGAATGGGTTAAAAAAAAGGCCGCCACAAAGGCTCGAACCTGGGCTAAATTGAAGATGGGCGCACGCGGATAGAGACACTACCAACTGAGCTAGCAGACTTCATTGGTTCTTTATGAATTGTATTTGTATTAGTACTATATTACTGTAATATAATTTAAAAAAATATTAAATGGTTCGTGTCGGGTATCCGACAAGGGGATATGCTCAATCTGAACACGAACCGTATAATGTCGTGTTTTCTCGGTTCGTATCATTATTATATTGTGTCTTTTCGGTTTCGTGTTTTTTCGTTTCGTGTTTTCGTGTAGTATCAGTCGTGTCGGGTTTTTTTTGCACACACCTAGTACTCTCATCCCTTTTCCTCTTCGCCTCCTTCCATCTTTGAGTTGGGTTCGTGTTCATTCTCAGCCCTCCCTTCTTCCACCCTCCTTGCTGACTCGCTTAGATTTGAAGCCCCGGCCGCCAACGCCATCTTCCGCTTGGACCTCTGTTCACCTTGTCGATTCAAAGGGAGGAAGATCGGTTGAAGTTGTCGAGGCCGCTCCTCGCTCCTCATCGTACCTGCGCTTATTGAAGCCGAAGTCAACCAGCACCGCTACCTCCCTCCACCTCTCTCTCTCTCTCTCTCTCTCTCTCTCTCTCTCTCTCTCTCAAATCTGGCTTCCCCGCACCTCGATCACCGATGCAACCTCCTTTCTCATGCCGACGCTGTCCCACCAACACCTGTTGCTGCAGCCAGCCACCGATCACTAACGTTTGCCATGAGCGAGCCTGATTTGCGAAGCCTCCCTCCTCCCAGCAGCACCTGTTGCTGCAGCCAGCCACCGCAATGACAAGGCCAGAAAAAAACCTAACGGTTCGGGTCGGATAACATGGGTATCCGACACGGATCCGAAAAGCTTTACCGTGTCGGATACCCAATTTATAACGGTTCATGCATGGTTCGACTTATTTGTGCTAAACGGTTTCGGGTATCCGAAACGATTATCTGGTTTGTGTCGGATACCCGGTAACGCCCACTCCTAAGAGTCCACACATGAGGTTTGATGAGATATTCCATGCTCATCATAAAACTGTCTTGTAGAGGCATCATAGAACTCAAGTGCATTATTAGATCTGATAGATTTAATGGAAGTTTTGAACTGAGTAAGCACAAAAGAATGAAAAGAATTTATTATGCTCAAGGCATTGCACAACGAATGAAATTGTTCACTATGGTAAGAAAGAAACAAAAACCATTGTAAGTGGTGGTCTTATAAGGACCCCAAGTATCATTGTGGATAAACTCAAAAGGAGAGGATGCCAAACTGGTTGAGCTAAAGAAAGGTTTTCTATGCTGCTTAGCCATAGGAAAAACCTTACAAATGTAATTTGATTTAGAAACTGAAGAAAAAACTGGAATATGTCTGAGTTGTTCATAAGCTGTGTTGCCAGGCCTACATTGACAGAGATCATGATTTAGCTTGTTGAAAAAGAGGCAAGTACAGTGGAATATCCAACATTTGAAGCAGAGGTGGTCATCATAGACTTATCGAGCACATACAAACCCTTTTCCTCCTTACCAATCAAAATTGGCTTCTTTTTCGAAGGGTCATGGAGATAGCAAGCAGATGGAGTGAAAATGACATTAGACTGTAGGGACTTTGTAAGCTTGGAAATGGACAACAAATTGAAACAAAACTCAAGAACATGAAGCACATTTGAGATAGGAAAAGTATCATTGAATGAGATGCAACTTGTGTTAGCCACATAACACATGTAACCATTAGGCATTGTAATGCTTACAGGTTTGGACAAAGAATCGAAAGAAGACAAAGAAGATAGATGAGGTGTAATGTGATCTGTAGCACCACTATCGATGATCCAAGATGGAGAATTGCAAGAAGAAAGGAGACAAGAAGCTTTACTTGCTAGAAAAGTACATGAATCAGTTGCCTCAGTAAATGCCTTACCAAGAAGTGTCCTCAGTTGACTATACTGATCAGCAGTCAGAGAGAAAGGAGCAGAAGCAGGTGCAGTCTGTGTGGAAGAAGAATCCGAGGATGTAGAAGAGACATTAGCAGCGGAATGACTCCCTCGAGATTGTTTAGAAGATGGATAACCATGAAGCTTCCAACAACGTTCAATGGAGTGGTTTGTCTGCTTGTAGTGCTCACAGAAAAATTGATTCCTCTTACCAGAGCCTTTACTAGTAGTAGGTTTGGACGACGAATTCTTAGATCCAGAATTCTTGGAAGAATTGGCAGCTAAGACGGTTGAATTCGTGCTAAGAGAACACTCAGAAGTACGGATTGAGCGTTGTTCTTCATCTTGCAAAACCATCTAGAAAACCTCATCCAAGGAAAAAGGAGGAATAACCAGCAAGATGTTACCACGCACCACCGAATAAGTGTCATTGAGTCCCATCAAAAATTGTACAAGTTGCTGATCAATTACGATTTTGGTAGCAAGCGCGGAAGAACCGCAAGAACAAACTTGATCTTCAATAAGCATCAAGTATTCATCCCAAAGAGACTTCATCTTCGTGAAAAAATCGGTAACAGACATTGAACCTTGAGAGAGAGAAGTGAGATCGTGCTGAACCTGGAAAATCGAGTGCTATTTGGTTTTCCAAATCTTGCAGCAAGTTCCTTTCCAGATTTGTGAAGAAGATCGGCAATAGAGAATCGATTCGGCGATATTCTTGTTGACTGAGTGGATGAGCCAATACACCACCATGTTATTACACCTCTCCAACTGCATCAGGAGAAGTTGATTGTCAGCAGGAAGACAACACGTACCAGTGACGAACCCCATCTTGTTCTTCGCGCGGAGAGAAACATCAATAGAGCGCTTCCAATGGTGGAAATTCTAACCATCAAGCAAGTTCATTGAGAGAACGTAACTTGGATGATTGGAATTGTGGAGGAATAGCTCGCTGAGCGGATCAATCGGGTTAGGAGGAGGGAAACGAGGATCTTGCACCTGCTCAAATGCCATGGATCAAGAAGAGAAATTCATGTCTGATATCATGTTACAACTGGTAATCGAGAAAGAAAACAGAGGGAAGAACTTGTAATGAATTGATTGAATTGAGATTACACATGGAGGAGTTTGTATTTATAGACAGAAGCTACTTGCTCTCAATCTGTTACACAATCATCCTCTTATTCTAACAAACTAGTAATAGAAAAGATGTCGACCTGAAGTGGCACCAACTAGCTCTTCTTCTTCTTCTTCCTGGTGTCGTCGGATGGAGAGTCCAACATGTTACGAAGGAAAGAAGAGAGAAATTGATTTGAAATGTTCAATTGTTTCATTCATTCTTCCAATTTGAACAATACTTTATACTTTGAATACAAACAACCACCAAGTGCCAACAATCTGGACTCCGCCTAATCGCCTGAATTGTCGCCCGGACTATGATGTGTAGATCGCCTTCGATCGTTCACATATAGGAAGGCATTGCAACTCACGCAACATAATAAACGTGGCTGTAAACTTTAACGGGACCCACAATTTTTTATTATTAAAAAATAGGAAAAAAAAGTAGATTAATCATTGTCATCCATCTCAAGTCAATTCAACCAACAGTCCCAATTTGCGTACAAAATACATTTTAAGGGATGAGTACAAATGATCTATACTATATATATACAGACAACATTTACAACTAGTTAGTGTGAGAATCTGAGAAGCCTGGTCGGATCGTATGAAATCGAGAGTCGTGTTGGGTTTATTTTATTTTTGTTTATAAAGGTCGGGATCCACCACTTTAAACAAAAGTTTAAGCCATTGTGTAGGAGCTTCCCCTTCCTTATATTTTGATTTGGTATTTACCTCATCTTTCAATGTGGGAGTACCCACAACCCCAACAATTAGAGAAGAGTAATCCCTAGTTTAGAGTACAATCAATATACAGAAAGTGATCATATCCACGAAATATATAAGATGTTAATTGATAAGAACTTATCAAAATAATATCTCAACAAGCCCCTATTGATTTTAGGACGCACATATCATATTTTAACAACTATAGTTATATATGTAGCATTATGTGTAATACTTTATAATAATTGTTCAATACCTTTTAAAATAAATAAACAATAATCTTTATACAGTTTGAATTTTTTAACCCATTAGGTTACTCAAAACCGGAACAAATCCAGTTTAACTCAACCCAAAATGACATGTGATCTAATTGATTCGAAACTCGATCCGAATGATCCGATTAATAGATCTACTAAGGAACCATTACGAAGGTGATTCAATTCAAACTCGAGAGGACCTAATCTTAATCAAGTCGTGTTATCTGTTTGAAATATGTGTTTGCAATTGTATAGAAAATATTTTTGTATGATACGTATGCTGCGTTAATTTTTATATGCGATATATCTTTTTGTTTGTTTTCGATCAAAAAATCTACCTAGTTTACTTAGGTGGTTATTATTGGAACGGTTAATTTTTCACCATAGACACGGTAAACATCCCGATATTTGGTGCCGACAACGCTCTAACAAGATATTCTAAGTCGATGCTCGATCCCTCTTGCCAACTCCGACCTCAGGTGTCGGTAGTTATTCATTAAAAAATTTGATATTTCGGCGGTTAATTTATCGTCATTTACAAGGAATCTGCGCACTCGCCAATGCGCGATTGAAAACTATAGAGGACTATGGGCCTCGAGCCCATACAGAAATAATTGGCTTAAAGCCCACTTCATCTGTAAATATGAATAAAGAGCTTTTAGTAGGAGGTTAGCTGTTAACCCGAGCTGTTAGTTGCTCTTACTCGTTAATCCTGTATATATATAGGGGTATGTACTTGCTTCTTTTACAAATTGAGAAATACAATCAGAAATTCCCAAACCTAAAGTTCTTCATGGTATCAGAGCGAGGAAGCTCGTAACAGATTTTTTCAATTTGAGAAGATCTGTTTACGGATCTGGTGTTCCTGAACTGAAATTTTATTGCTGGAATTGATCGCTTGTTTTCTGAAATCATGGACAACAGAAATGGCGAAAATCGGATCGGTGACCTCATCAATCAAGGAATGGGGACGGTTTACAATCCGCTCTTCCTCTCGGGGTCTGATCATCCTGGGATACAACTAGTGGCAACGAAATTCAATGGATCTAACTTCTCCAGCTGGAGCAGAGGAATTCGGATGGCATTAGGTGCAAAGATGAAGCTCAGATTTATTTTAGGTGCTTGTGTTAAGCCTTTAGATAATGCTGATGAGGTTGAGAAATGGACTCGAGTAGACTACATGGTCATGTGTTGGATAATCAACACAATGACGCCTGAATTAGCTGAGAACTTCATGTATGTGGAGTCGGCAAAGGAACTTTGGGATGAGATCTGTGAGAGATTCTCGGAATCGAATTCACCGATGATATATCAGCTACATAGAGAATTAGGAAATATTAGACAAGAAAACTCTAGAGTTGCTACATATTTTGGGAAACTTAAGAAGATCTGGGATGAATTAGCTGCGCTAGAAGGAACAATTAATTGCGAGTGTGGCGCGATTGCTCAGTGTCGTTGTGCTGTGATTAGAAGGATGATTGAAAGAGAGGCTAAGACGAAACTTATGCAGTTTTTGATGGGGCTAACTGATGCATATGAGAATGTCAGGAACACTGTGCTTTCCATGGATCCTCTGCCAAGTGTGAACAAAGTTTTTCATATGGCTGTGCAGATAGAGAGACAGAAGGAAATTGTCTTAGGTATGAATGCTGCTGTTGAGTCAAGTGCTTTTTCTGTTGGCAGAAAGTTTCAGGGACAGAGACAGATGGATGCATCTCAGTATGAACTGATGAAGAGAGAGTAGAAGCGCATCAAGTATGAGAGGTTGTGCTCGTATTGTGGTGCTCGTGGACATCTATAGGAGGGATGCTTCAAGCTTATAGGGTATCCTGAGTGGTATACTGGACCACGTGATGATGATGCTTCTACTTCTAAGACTGTCAACAAGCCATAGACTAGAAACTTTGTTGCTCAGCTTGAGGAAGTTCCAGTTGTAGACAATCCACTTTATGAAAGTGCTCAGAAGGGAAATCAAGATGTTGTTGCTGCAGTTTATCATGAGATACTTCGTATGATGAAAGGAAAGGGCATAGCTGATCAGAATGACAGCGATGTCAATCAAGCTATGGTGAACTTTGCAGGTAATATTCATACTCCTCTTGATGTATTAAATCAACAAGGTAGCAAAAATATCTGGATTATTGACACTGGAGCCACATACCATATAGCATTTGATGCATCTATTTTTGTGGAGATTCATGCATTAAAGAAGCTGGTCTTGCTTGGGCTTCCAGATGGCACAATCAAGACAGTGAGGTATTCTAGCACTATAGTTGTTGATAAAGGCTTTGTTCTTCACAAGGTTCTATATGTGCTAGGGTTCAATCATAACTTGCTATATGTGTCACGCTTGCTACATGGCAACAACTTGGAACTCCGTATTAATGATATTACATGTGTGATTCAAGACCTTATAACTAAAGATGTTGTTGCTAAGGGAAGAGTAGATGGAGGCTTATACAAGTTGCTGGCTAAAGAATCTTCTATCAGAAGTGGTAATTCTGATTTGAATAAAAGAGTTGTCAATTCATGTAAAACTAGTCTTGATGAAACTCCCTTACATGTTTTACATGCTAGACTTGGTCACTCATCTGTGTCAAAGATGAGACATTTGGTTTTCTGCAAATCTCATTGTTTAGATGATTTCTTCTGTGAAGTATGTGCATTATGCAAGCATCATAGATTTCCATTTCATAAAAGTGATTCTAGAGCTTCTCATCTTTTTGATTTGGTGCACATGGATCTTTGGGGTCCATATAGGGTGGCATCTATATCTGGTGCTAAGTACTTTTTGACAATACTGGATGACCATACTCGTTGCACATGGACTTATTTGATCAGGGACAAGCTCCAAGTTCCTTATCTTATTGAAAGCTTTGTTGCTTTAGTTGAGAATCAATTCAGTGTAACCATTAAGTGTTATAGGACATATAATGGCACTGAATTTATCCAAAAAGGGTGTGCAGAGTTCATGGCTTCCAAAGGGATAGTTCATCAAAGATCTGTTCCTGAGGTTCCTCAACAAAACGGTCGTGTTGAGATAAAGCATAGACATCTGGTGGAAACTGCAAGATCCATCAGAGTTCATGCAAATCTGCCAATCAGATTTTGGGGTGAGTGCATTTTGAGTGCCACTCAACTTATCAACAAACTGCCTTCTACAGCAGTGGGAGGTAAAACTCCTTTTGAATTGCTTTATAATCAGGCCCCTTCTTATGATGAGTTATGGGTTATTTGTTGCTTATGTTTTGCTAGCAAGAGCAAAGTTTCCAAGGATAAATTTGCTCCATCCGCTATGAAAGAGGTTCTGGTTGGTTATGCCCAGGGGCAAAAGGGCTATAGGATCTATGATCTTCAAACAATGTCCATTTTTATAGCCAGACATGTAGTGTTCAAAGAGGATCGATTCCCTTTTAAGGAGTTACAGCTAGGACATCCTCTCACTACTTCTGATAGTCTGCCAATGGTGGAGTTTGATGATGGTACTGATGTTATGGGAAGAATTGCCTCTTCTGGATCTGATAGGCAGGGGTCAGGTATTGGTATAGATGTTCAGAATTCAATTTCTTCCAGAGTTGATGACAGTTTCACCGAGGATGTATCTGGTGATCAGATGGTTAATGATGATACACATGAGGAGGTGACTCAACCTGTAGCAGACAATGGTCTTGTTGTTGAGCAAGACATAATGGTGCCTAGGAGATCCTCTCGTCCTATATCTATGCCTGCTAAGCTCCATGATTTTGTCTGCACTTCTCTCCCTTCTCGCCCTTTGCTGTCTTCTGAGAGTTCTAGTTCTCAATCATTTGATGTCTTCACTCAACAATATCTTTCTCACCTTTCCTCAGAGTATGTGCATTCCCTTGCCTGTATGCTCAACACTTTTGAGCCTCATAGCTATGCTCAGGCTAAAGGACATCTTGAGTGAAAAGAAGCTATGTCTAAGGAGCTACAAGCTTTGGCATCTAATCAGACATGGCAGCTAACTTCTTTACCACCCGGTATAAAAGCCATAGGCTCTAAGTGGGTGTTTAAAGTTAAATATCGGGCAGATGGGACTATAGAAAGGCAAAAAGCTCGTCTTGTTGCAAAGGGGTTCAACCAAGTTAAAGACAAGGATTACAAGCACACATTCTCACCCGTTGCTAAGTTGCCAACAATTCGTGTTGTTCTTGCACTTGCAGCTGCAAAAAATTGGCCTCTTCATCAATTGGATGTGAATAACGCATTTCTTCATGGATCTCTTGATGAAGAGGTTTATATGATTCCTCCTTATGGTTATGCTAAAGCATCTCCTGGTCAAGTGTGCAAGCTCACCCGTTCTCTCTATGGGTTGAAACAAGCAAGCCGCCAATGGAACCTTACTCTCAAGACCTTTCTGATCATTAAAGGTTTTGCTCAGTCACAGTTTGATCATTCTCTTTTTACCAAAGGCTCCTTGGGTTGTCAAACACTAGCTCTCGTTTATGTTGACGACATGCTTCTTACTGGGGACTCCATTGATGACATTGTTGCCCTGAAACATGCTCTTCATGAAGCATTCACCATCAAAGATATTGGACAAGCTCCGTACTTCTTGGGTATGGAAATATATCGATCTGATAGACGTATGTTTATCGATCAGCGAAAGTTTGTCTTGGATATCCTTTCTAATGCTGGCTTAATGGACTGCAAACCAGCCTTATTTCCTATGCAACACCGTCTTCAGCTTACGCCCTTTGATGGTGATCTGGTGGCTGATCCTGAGCTCTATAGACGTCTGGTGGGTTGTCTTCTGTATTTGACTCTTACGCACCCTGACATTACATATTTTGTTCATCAATTGAGTCAATTTGTGTCCGAGCCTCGTGTTCCTCATTTTCAAGCTCTGATTCATCTGTTGAAGTATCTAAAGGGCTCCTTTAATTACACGTTGTTCTACCCTGTTGCTTCGTCCTTGCAATTGCGAGCCTACAACGATGCGGATTGGGGAAGTTGTGCTTACTCAGCTCGATCACTCACTGGTTATTGCGTCTTCCTTGGTGATTCCATTGCCTCCGGGAAAACCAAGAAGCAACGCACTATTTCTAAATCTACTGCTGAGAGCGAGTACCGAAGCATGTCAGCTACTTCCAGTGAACTTGTTTGGATTCATGGCCTTCTTACTGATCTTCAGGTTCCAATTCAACTCCCAATTGCTTTGTTTTGTGACAACAAAAGCGGCTATCCAGTTGTCCATTAATCCCATGTTTCACGAACGTACTAAGCACATTCGGATAGATGTGCATTTCATACGAGAGCTCATTAATTGAAGATGGTTTCATTGTCCCGTCATTCGTTCCCACTGAGCTTCAACTGGCCGATGTGTTCACTAAGGCTCTCGGAGCAGCTCCGCATCATTCCATGTGTCCAGTGGTGGACCCAGAAACTTTTGAGGGGGGGGGGGGGGGGGTCACCAGGGTGGGTGCGGCGACGGGTTGCTGGGTGGGTCGAGGGTTCGACTCGGACTTCTCTCTCACAGTCGGCGGCTACTGTAAATGTAAATGGGGGAAGGGGCGGCTACTGACCGTAAATGTAAATGGGGGCTTTTGAATTTTAACCTATAAAAAGATTTAAAAAAAATAGAGGTAAAAATTTAAAATTTGGTGTAAAAAAAAATAGAGGTAAAAAATTAAAATTTGGTGAGTCGAACCCGGGTCTCTTGACTCCAAAGGAGCTTACCCATGTCCTTTACCAATTGAGCCAATGCTGTTTAGTGATTTCTTACTCTTTTCACTTAATTATATCTAAAACGGTTGTTTTTTTTTTTTAAGTACATATTTCCCGGGCCGAGGGGGGGGGTTCACTTGACCCTCCTGGGTCCGCCACTGCATGTGTCTCAAGCTTGGCTTGGTGGTTCCCTTAAGTCCAGCTTGCAGGGGGCTATAGAGGAATATGGGCCTCGAGCCCATACAGAAATAAGTGGCTTAAAGCCCACATCATCTGTAAATGTGAATAAAGAGCTTTTAGT
This sequence comes from Persicaria tinctoria, assembly GCA_037127255.1. NCBI lineage: Eukaryota > Viridiplantae > Streptophyta > Magnoliopsida > Caryophyllales > Polygonaceae > Persicaria > Persicaria tinctoria. The sequence goes on from JBANSL010000013.1 coordinate 67,264,003, forward strand.
AGGAGGTTAGCTGTTAACCCGAGCTGTTAGTTGCTCTTAGTCATTAATCCTGTATATATATATATATATATATATATATATATATATATAGGGGTATGTACTTGCTTCTTTTACAAGTTGAGAAATACAATCAGAAAATTCCCAAATCTAAAGTTCTTCAAAAACCATTTGTACGTTTAAAAATAAACAAATAAAGTAACCGTACATTGCGAGTTTTCGGAATCTGTGTTCTCACAATACACGATTATGAACTGTATAAATAGTGAGGAAATCACCATACAAATAGTAAGCCCCTTAATTAATTAGCCCATCCATGACCCTAATTTAGATATGATTTACCGACTCCTGATATCCGATTCGGTTTTTAATCACAAGTCCTACAATAACTCTAATTTTGACATGGATGATTTTTCCTAATTTAATGTGTTCACGATCCTGATTAATTTTCACGTACAATTGTATGAGTAATTTACAGTCCATTGTTCACTAATGTTACAAAGGAATAGTGACCCTAATTCATGTATGATTAATTTATGGTCTTTTTTATCCGACATCAAGATTCCGTGTTTGTATGATTAATTCGCCCTCTTGAAATTAAAGAGCGTGCGGATGACGAAATACCACGTGCACATTTCGTCGATGACGAAATTAAAGGGCCCATTGTTTGAGTCTCTTATATCCGTTTAATGGAAGAAAATAAAAATTTAAATTGATCTTTGGGTGACGGTTTTATGTCCGTTGCCTAAGTGAATGCTTTTTGGAATAGTGAACATGCATATATATTTTAATAACTGCACGCTTATATAATACACATATTCCGACCTTATATATATATATATATATATATATATATATATATATATATATATATATATATATATATATATATATATATATATATGCATGACCTTGATCATAGTCAGTGGCGGATCCAGAATTTTGTTTAGGGGGGGGCTAAATTTTTTTTTCGAGAAAAGAGACTATATACAAGTACATAACACATAAGAATACATAATTTCATAGGAAAAGAGATTATAAAAATTTTGAGTTCATTGAGATGAACAATGAAAAATACTTGGTTTTGGACACAGTTGGCTCAAGGATTTGTCTTTGGGTTTTGGAAACAAGCTCCGTGGGTAAATATCATTGGCTTCAACCTTCCATTTGTCTATGATATTTTTCGTGCATTTGAACGAATGTAAGCAAGGGCAGAGGTTTAGGGAAAAAAAATTAAAGAAAATCATTGGTTCCGGTTAAATCTACATTGAATTTTTCATCTGTATACAATTACAACCCGATCTTGTATTATAGCAAAGATAACCGTATCTGTCTGTTAGTTTGTGTAAAAGAGAAAATTGGCTTATATATTTTGATGTTTTTAAAAATATAGAATTTTGTGCAAAAGAGCAAAAAAAAAAAAAAAGTTGATGGTTTTTAAAAATACAAAATTAAAAGAAAAAAAAGGCTGATGGTTTTTAAAAATACGTAAAGGAGCAATGGGCTTTTGGAAAAAAAAAATAAAAAAAAGGTTGATGGGAAAAAACAAGTAAAAAGGCATGGGGAAGGGGAATCGAACCTGGGCTAACACGCTTCCATTTAAGATCCATCCGCAACAAACCATTGAGCCAACCTTTCTTAGTGATTCATATCCCACTTCATTTATATATATTACAGAAAAACAGTCGATATATATAAAACGATTTGCCATTTTTTAGGGGGGGCTTCAGCTACCTCAAACCCCCCACAGATCCGCCACTGATCATAGCATTGATTAAGCATCGCTAATAAGATGCGTATATATAAACTCCATTTTAATTTCCCTTGTGGATTTATTCCTCTCCAGCGGGTGGGAGTGGGTATGGGTAGCGCCCGAATGGGTGTCCGTACGGATCTACCCTGCTGCGGCCGTAGTCGGGGTTCTCCGTGGACGTTGACTCCTCCAGGGTCTTCCTCTCTGGTGGATAGTAGCCCCCGCGACCGTAAACGCCGTATCCACCATAACCCCCGCCTCCATACCCGCCATAGCCACCATAACCTCCACGTCCATAGCCGCTGCCGTATCCACCATAACCCCCGCCTCCATATCCACCATAGCCACCATAACCTCCGCCTCCATACCCGCCATAGCCACCATAACCGCCACCACCATAGCCGCCTCCGTATCCACCATACCCGCCATAGCCACCGTAGTAATGATCAGGGTTCACTCCATTGGCTTCGCTTTTCTCTTCTTTTGTCGGCGCAGTGTGCTCCACGGAGTCTATGCGTCACACCCACAAAATATATACATATATTCATGGTTAAAAAATAAAATAATAAAAACATATATATATATATATATATATATATATATATATATATATATATATATATATATGTTATGAATTGAATATGATAATGATTTACAAAAAATGATCTTGATTCTAATACTAATTATAATTACGAACTTAGAAAATGATTGGATGATGTTATTTTAATTGGAAATTAATCATAAAAATATTCAACCTTCTTCCTTGTCAATCCAATTATTATTATTTTTGAAAGGATAAGTATATTAATTTCGGAAAAGTTTGTTAATATTCTAGCTACGTACATCACACATATATAAGAAGACATAATTAGAAAGATACGTATTGTCCCAAAACATGTAGCTAGACTACTAATATTAGTAACCTCGTTCATCTTAATATTATATTATTATTATATACCTAGTATAATATCGACATACCCTTATTTAATTATTTACGTATATAGTTAAACAATACAGTATGATTTTTAATCTATATTGATCATCCACAAATACTTATCATTACATAATTTTTTTTTATCAATCGGTTAAAAAAAAATATATGTTTAACATATATGATTTGTGGAATCATATATATTTTATTTTAAAAAACGTAGTAAATCAGCATGGTTATACGCAGGCATGAAACTAGAAATTAAAATTTGGATGGGCTAAATAGGTTAAAATTTTCTCATATTGCCATTTTTTTAATAAATAATATTTTTTTTATCTATTATTTTATTTTTGTAAAAATGGGACGGACATGGTTCGTCCGTGCTGTGATATACGTAGTTTAGATTTTAAAAAATCTCTCAATACTTAACCACATAATAACATGTATAATGTTATATATGACGAGAAAATCAACCAATATTCTCTAACTTAATGAATGACCTCAAAAAAAAATAATCAAAAACTCAGTCGATCGACAGAACTAATATGAAAAGGGAGAAGATGGATTGAAGATGGTAAAAAAATGAAAGAATGAATCTCACTGGTTTTGTCAGCAAGCTGACGAGCGGACACGTCAGAGGAAATGGCGACGAAGCAAAGGCCAAAGACAAGGCAAACGAGGAGTGCCTTTGGAGACACCATTTTCTGTGTCTTTTGTTATAATTATATTTGGGATGGGAAGCACTTCCATGGATAAACCTTTTATTTATACCCAAAATAAGTTGATAAACTTTTAATCATTTCGGATCAGTTACGTTGATTTTAGGGTACGTATTAAATATTATGGGTCGCATCAGGTATGTAAACATCGAGTTTAAGTTGGTTCGAAAAGAGATAACTATTAAGAATGGACCGTCGCTATGAAAAACGCCTTCACTGCGAAGCGCAAGGATAGTTTCATTGACGGTTCCATGGTTTAGTCGCCCGCTACTTACGCCGATTTTCAGTATTGGCGCCCTGTCAATGCCATGACGATCGGTTGGATTACTCAATCCATTGAGCCTTCTCTTTGCTCAACTGTTACCTACTTCGCCACTGTCAAGGAACTCTGGGACGATATTTTTCAGTGCTTCTCTTTTGGCAATGGTCCTCGCATTCTTCAATTGCGATCTGAGATTGCCCGATGTCGTCAGGATGGTTGGTCCATTGCCACCTACTATGGACGCCTCACAAAGTTCTGGAATGAGCTTGACACTCATCTGACCTACTATGGACACCTCACAAAGTTCTGGAATGAGCTTGACACTCATCTGGCTCCTCGGGCATGTACCTGCAGCAACCATGTCAAGGAACGTGAAGAGCGCACTCATCAATTCTTGATGGGTCTTGATGATCTCGGCTACGACACTCTCCGTTCCTCGTCCATTGTCGCTCAGGATACTCTTATAAGACCCGAGGTCTTAAGAGGCGCCAGCCCATGCCACCTAACCCTTTTAGGTCCCTTGTCCTCACTTGGAGTCTGAAAAGAAAGAGCTCTTGTGAGCTCCTTATGATATCCGATGTGGGACGAGGGTGTTACAATCTCCCCCACTTAAAGCGCTGATGACCCCGTCAGGCCTAAGTGACTACCCTCCGGGAGGAGCGTACGTACCCGAACATACTGTCGGCGCACCACTGAGCCCGGAGTTGCCTGGAATACCATTTGTAAGACTCGGGGTCTTAAGATGCGCTAACCCATGCCACCTAGCCCTCTCAGGTCCGTTGTCCTCACTTGTAGCCTGTAAAGGAAGAGCTCCCGTGTCATGGGTAGGGCTTGAATCACTTCTAAATCACTCCCAATATTCTTATAATATCCGATGTGGGACGGGGGTGTTACATCTCTCATCCCCTTCTTCTTCTGGCTTGTGTTCGGTGTTTGTAGTTGACGCTCACTTCTCAAGTGTAATGCGGTGTTGTGGAGGGAATATCGAGGTTGCAAATAAAATATAAATAATACAAGCAAACCGATTCCGTTCCATGCAAATAATATTCAAGACTCCCTCCCGCCGTAGTAGAAGAAACTGATCGGTTCGATCCACGAGGAAGCGGATCTCAGATAGTGCACAAATCACGTTCTGAAGTCGGCTCTCTAGGTTCCCTCAACGTCGAGTGAACAATCGATGTCGAGTAGGGTTGTGCAGTCCATCTCGATTAAATCTCGCAAGCTCCTCAGAAGACTCGATGTTGAGTCTTCTGAGGAGCTTGCGAGATTTAACCTTGTCTTAACTCTCTACCGATTGGGCCAATGGAACAATATGTCCACGTTCATACCTATATTATATACAACACTAGTAAAATGGGTGGGCTGCAGCACACACTAGTCCACCCCTGAATCCGTCCCTGGTAGGGCTATGAGATGTGAAGCACTTCCATGGATAAACCTTGTATTTATAGGCAAAATAAGATACAGTGATCGAGCTAGGCAAGTGTGAGCGTGTTTGGTTAACTCACTCAGAAAGTCGGAGAAGTATATGTGTTTGATTAATATTTTTGAAAGATGAAAACTCATGAATTCAACTCCCTCTACTACAATTTTGAGGAAGTTCACGTACCTATTTCCCCAAGTAAGGTCAACTTCCACCTTTTTGTATTTGAAAATTTCCAATTTTATCCTTTTAATCCTCTAAAATAAAAAATTCTTCCAAACACATTTTTACAACTCCCATCAATTAGATTTCCCGAATATTTAATTCTCATAAAGTAACTTCTTACAAATTTCAATTCTCACGTTGAACCAAACGAACAGTAACATAAGTATAAGATTAGTGGTACTAGCTAGCTAACTGCATGCAATTAAGTTCATATAAACTTTCAATAATTTCGGATCGGTTACGTTGATTTTAGGGTACGTATTAAATATTGCTATAGGTCCATTATGGGTTAAACATCAAAAGTTGGTTCCAATTAATTACTCATTTTCTTATCAAAATGTTAATTAAAGTGGATTAATTCAATTTATATATATATATAGAGAGAATGTGGTTTAAATGTTAACAAATCTGGGTCATTCAATCATGTAAAATGAAGGGTTGAGATTAATTGTGCTTAATTATAATTAAATAAATAAAAAAAAGTCCAAAAATATGGAAGAGGGATAATGGTGCGCGTGTATGACAACCTACCTCTTTCTTAATTCCTCGCAAACTTAAAGATATTTAATCCCACAATCTCTCTAACGAAATATCAGATGAGAGCCATGATCGGCAAATCAGAGGAGATGGCCGGCTGAGCGGGCGGTGGACGAAGGCAGCACCACGACGGTCGATGAACACAGCCTCCGCCATCGCCACTGCGCACACCACATCGCCTCCCCTCCAAAATGCGTCGCCAAGCGCCGTCGCCTGCATCGACGATTTTTCTCCCAAAAGACCTAGAATCGCGACCCCGGCCCAGTGGTACCACGTCTCATGCGCCGACTGCTTCGAAGACCGGCCACAATCGGCCGAGAGATCGACGATGCATCTGATGTTGAGCGCTTGGATGGGTTGCGGTTGAGTTCAACAGACCCGCCAAGTTCGCTCTCCACGACGGTGATGCGGCGTCCTGAAGGCTCCTCTCTCTTCTAGGATTGTTAAAATCCGTCCATCTCTGCCTCCTATGGAAGGATCGATCTGGTAAGATGCTGGATCGAATATTCGAATCTTTGATCGAAATGGAACTGAAATTATACTTTGGTGGTAAGGGATGTTCATGTATTGGGATGTTTTGATGGTGTTTAAAGCATTGAGGGTCTGGAAAAATTGTTCATGAATTTATCGAATATTCAGCAGGTTCAGAGTCTTTATTCGTTGATAAGTATAAATTATTCATATCTATAGGGGCATTAGATGTAGGTTTGTTTAAATTTAAACTCTGTCTAAAATTATTTATGAATTTATTGACTATTCGGCAAGTTCAGAGTCACTATTCATTGATAATAAGGAATTATTCGTATGTATCTGTTTAAAATTGTTCATGTATTTATATCGAATATTCGGCAAATTCAGAGTTATTATTCGTTGATAATAAGGAATTATTCGTATGTATCTGTTTAAAATTGTTCATGTATTTATCGAATATTCGACAAAATCCAGAGTTATTATTCGTTGATAATGAGAAATTATTCATATATATGGGGCAATTAAATGGAGGTTTCTTGGAATTCAAGCTCATGAATTTATCGAATATGACTATTCGGTGAGTTCAGAGTAACTATTCGTTAATAATTAGAAATTATTCATATGTATAGGGGCAGTTAGATGTAGGTTTGTTGAAATTCAAACTCTGTCTAAAATTGATCATGAATTTATCGACTATTCAGCGAGTTCAGAGTCACTATTCGTTGATAATAAGGAACTATTCATCATTATTCATCGAAATCTAAGCTAATTGGAAATAACGAGCCAATGGATTATTAATCGATCATGTGATTCCCCTAGGGTAAAATATAATTTTAAAAAGGTAACATATATTAACTCATTAATTTTAAAAAAAAATCAAGATGAACACACCACTTTCCACGTACGGTTATTTTTCAAATTCAAAGTGGGTTTGTGTGGGAGAGTGAGTTACACACACTACATTATGAGGGTGGGGAAAAATATGACTATATGAGTGGGACCCACGATTTTTTAAGCAAAAAAAAAAAGAAGAGTCTAGATTTGTTAACATCTAACACCGTAAGGGATGTTAACATAGGACCCAACCCCTCTCTCTCTCTCTCTCTCTCTCTCTCTCTCTCTCTCTCTATATATATATATATATATATATATATATATATATATATATATATATAGGGTGTGGTTCAGGTGTGCACATCCCTTAGGGTATGCACTGTACACAAATATTATTCGGTGAAATTTGTAGCATTATTCGGTGAAATGAGAAACATTCTACCGAATACTGTTATATTTTTTTTACGTTCAGTTTAGTTGAAAACGTCCTAATTCCCTTGAATAATTTATCACATTCTACCGAATAATGTTTAATTTTTTATTCATCCATTTTAAATAAAAGAAACCTCAATTCCCTAAACAATACTTACAATTTATACAAAATGTTTCAAATTTCACCAAATAATGTTTCACATTCTCCTAAACAATACTCACATTTCACCAAATAATTCTTCAAATTTCACCGAATAATGTTTCACATTTCACCGAATAAATATTTGTGCACAATGCACACCCTAAGGCTTGTGCATAAATGATCCATACACTATATATATACAAGCTAATGGTAAAAGGGAGAATCCCTTTTCTTACGCTGATGCTGGCATCTACAATTGCTAAGAATGGCCTACCAAGGATGATAGGACATGTAGGATCTTCCGCCATATCAAGCACAATGAAGTCCATGGGCACGAAGAACTTGCCCACCTTGATAGGGACGTCATCAATAACTCTTGTGGGCGTGACGTAGTAGTTGTTGGCCATATAGAGCTTCATATCTACAAGCTCCAAAGCTCTAACGTTCACCTTTGACAAGATGGACAGAGGCATGAGGCTCACAATAACCCCTAGGTTGCAGAGAGCATGTAGGGATGCTAGCCTAGCCCACTAGTGATGGCAAATTTCCGTAGATCCGGTCTCTTTTCTGGAAACTCCTTTTTACTGCACTCCTCTGCAATCTCAGCTATTGACCGCTTCTTACTTAGATGTCTTTTAGGAACCTCACATAGGATGACATCTCATGAAGCGCTTTGGTGAAGGGTATGGTGACATTGAGCCCTTGAAGTATCTTCACAAAACGCTGAAATTTCTTGTCGACGGGGTCTTTCAAAGATTTGGTGGAATATGGCAACGTTTTCTTCTTCTTCGCAGCTGGTGGAGTCGAGTGGGTTGACTCAACATCGACAAGGGTTGAGTCGACATCGAGTGAAGAGGTTGGATTCTGGGGATTCTGTGTAGATGGCTCGACGTCGAGTGCTGGCGACTCGATATCGAGTGAAGTTGAGTCGACATCGACTGGTGGTGACTCGATGTCAACTGGAATTCCAGTAGCTTTGTATTTCGGTGTGTGATCAGACGTTTGTAATTGAGGCCCACTCTTTAGTTGTACTTCAGCCACGTGTCCAATATATTTGCCCTTAGGATTGGGCTCAGGTTGCCCGGGGAGTGATCCGGACGGTCTGGGGGTCTGTGTAGCCAATTGACCCATTTGGGTCTCGATGTTTTTCCACCAGACGTCGATCTCTCCAAGTCGCGAGTTGATGCCGTGCAGCTGAGTGTGGGTGGAATTGTTGGATTGTTTATATTTAGCGTGATTCCTCCTCATCTCGTCAAGAACAAGCTTTAGGTTGTCCTTCTTTGACTCCCTCTCAGGGTGTCTAGGAGCTCTGTAGGGTAGGGGGTCTCTTTGGTATTGAGGTTGACGGTATCCCCAATTCTACTGATGTCCTCCATAGTAAGAAACCCCTATGTAGCGGGCTTCCTCATGTGTCTCCCCAAGCTGGACTTGCTCAGAATGTGGGCAGGCGGTGATGTTGTGCCTGACGGATCCACACTACAAACAAGGTTGGTTGTTGGTGAGAAACTTGACTTGTTTTTGTAGGCGCCGCACTTGATCCTTTGTGAATCGCTCCCTCACATCAATATCAATCTCTTTTGATGGCTCGTAGAGCGGCATGGATGGGGCAAGCCTCACGTCGGAAGCATTAGGAGTCCTATAAGTGTTGTTGAACTCAACAAGCCTCTTAAGGGTATCCCAAGCACGTTGTGGTGTGTACTCGAGATACCTATATGAGGTATATGTGTTGATCCGCTCCTTTGTAGGCACGTCCAGGGAGTCGTAAATGATTTCCTGGATGACATTTGGCGGCTGCCCATGCGCAGGGCAAGATTTCAGTAGGTGTTTGTAGCGCTCCCAGACTTGTGCGAGTGTTTCCCCTAGCTTTTTCTTGAAAGTCATGATCTTTTGCCTGAGTTGCGTCATCTTTGCTGGTGGAAATAACTTGTTAAGAAATAGGTCCTTGAGTTCTCCCCTCGTGTGGATGGATTGTAGGGTCAAACCCTCCAGCCATTGTAAAGCTTTGTCTGCAAGCGACCAACGAAAAGTCTTTAGTTTTACATACTTTAGATTAGGACCATCAACAATAGTTTTGCACAAGTCTAGGTATGTAGTAATATGATCCATGGGGAATTCATTGGGCTTTCCCTAATAAGTATTCCTCTTAATTTCAGATATAAAAGAAGGTTTAATTTCAAAAGAAATGCGAGGAAGAAGAATAGGAAATTCTGGCACTCCCAGAGTAGGGTGCGAAAAGTCGCTCCTCAAGTTCCCTTCTGGCTTGGGCCTCGCAATCCACCCTTGCCTCCCACCGTTGTTGATTTTGGGTGTATTCCACCTCCTTCTGATTGTATTCCGTTTGCCTGGTGGTGAGCTCCTCCACTTGCTTGCGGAGCTTCTCAAGCTCCTGCTCCGTAGTAAGAATTGTTTCATGTTGTTGATTAGACATGAGTCTTCTCAAACTTTCCTGCAGATGAAAGAAGCGTCCCGACTGGACTAAGGGTAAAAGAAACTAAAAATGGCGCGTTTGATGGCTTCCTCGGCAACGACGCCAAAAGTTGTTAGGAGGAAATCGAGTATGAATAAATAAGAAATATAGACTCAAATCGAATCCCAGTCCACACAAATAAAATTACAAGACTTTCTCCCGCTGTAGTGGTGAGAGTCAGGATCGATCTACGAGTAAGCGTGTCAGCGCTCACCTAGATAGTCTCAAAAAGCCCTCCGATGTCGACTAGAAGCTCTCGAGATCGACTGAGATCCACTAGATGTTGAGTATAGCAGTCGATTCCTAGTGCACACCCTTCAAAACAACAACAACACACTCGACGTCTAGTATAGTGACTCAATATCGAGTCAGATCCACTCGATATCAACTGAAGGCAGACCATGTCGAGTCACAATGCAGAAACAGAAACGTAAAGTGTCAGAAAAGAACATTCGAAGAATGTAAGGATAGAATCGAATGGTGATCAGAAACAGTAGAAAAGGTTGTTGTATATAAACTAAAAGACTTCCAGAGCCGGAGAATTACCACAACGATAACCATGCAAATAACATACTTTGAATTATGAAAGGAACATGATTTTCATCAAGTAACTTTCGTTATTAACAAATAGGAATATAAAGGCTATCACATAAACCCTAAGTGTTATTATCCTTTTCATGATTATTATCCAAATTCACAATATATTCACGCTCGTTTCAATATCATAAATAAGGAATTGTCCACTACTCTCACAACAGAATAAGCATATAGGATAGAAGATGAAAATCATATGAAAGATCATAACTTTAGCATACTTATATGGCTATCATCGGGCTCACCCCGACCCTAGAAGTAGGACGACTACTCGCTCTTCATCATAGCAAACTTCATAATAGACATAAAGGAAATAACTTGAATTGAAATAACGTCGAAAGAAAGTACAACTAAAGCTCTCAACTCTCCCTCTTGCTATCGGCCTCCTCTATTTCTCCTAACTAAGGTTACACAACTGCTTGTGTGCTTGGATGATTAAAAACCATCCCCCAAGGGCTTTATTTATAGTAGATCAATCCTTGCTAGCCAAGGAAAGAAATCTCTATCCTACTTACTAAAGATAAAACTTCCTAATTAAATAAATAAAACAAATAAAGATCCCTAGGGTATATAGGAGTTTAACCCATAAGGATAAATGTTCATTAAGGAAGGATAAAAGATCTTTACTTCTTTGCTAAGCAATCCTCCTCAAATCCGGACTCGTCAAGACGCGTGTCAAGGCTCTGATTTTTCACTCGACATCGAGTCAAGTCACTTGATATCGAGTGGCCTCATATGTCTCGAGTGGCCTTCACTCGATCTCGATCGAGTCATGTAGTGTGGTGTCGAGTGCTTCTTTCCATCTTGGCTCCAAGTGTTGCTTGTCCTTAGTCGACGTCGAGTCATTCAGTAGACGTCGAGTGGAATTTTAGCTCCGTTCCTTCTTCTTCAAATTGCTCGAAAATATTTCCGATTTCTGTGAAATTAAACAGGAACTTGTGTAGACCTCTATAACTCATAAATGAACATAAACTACCCAAATTCCATACTTCCCTAACCCAAAAGTATAAAATATGAACAGAAATCAGAATAAAAGTAGATGCAAAACATGACAAAATAAGCACACATCATACAACAAACTCTTGCCATATCAATGGACGACCCTAATGCTACTACTGTTGTTCGAGACATGGATATGGCTGATGCAACTCTTGATCAAGACCTCCAACTTGGTAAGCACATATTTACTCTATGCTATGCTTCGCTATATCTCTTGGTGGACTATTGTCTCTTTCCCAAAGAAGTTTTATAACCGAATTAAGTGTGGCATATTCACGTTAAATGTCCCATGAGATCTCTAGTCTCTAGTCTTGAAGGAAAGAGTATTTATAAGCACGATTTTTTCGTTATTTGACATCAATGGGTTAAGAAATTTGCTAAACAAAAAGGAAGTGGAGATTTATCTAGGAAACTATGTATATATGTTATATTGTCATAACATCTTGTCATTTCATATACCAATTACCAAATGCAGTCAAAGTTTTCCCATTTTTTCTATCCATGGGGTTCATTGGTGGAGTATACTTCTGTATGCGAATTAATAATGTTAATTACAACATAAATGCTCAGAGTATGTGTGTGACATACAAAATATACATGGAGTATAGTTTTGTATGCATTTTTTTTCTTTTGTTTTAGCTCCATATCTTGTGCCCTTTCTTGGCACATGTTATATTTTGAAGTGTTACATAAATGGATGTTGAACATAATGGTTATCTACATGTAGCATTTTGATCTTTACCGTCTTTCCCTTCGTGTATGCATCTCTTCAATTGTCTGTGCAAGATATGAGTAAATTATTGGCTGATCAGTCTTTTTTGTCATCAATACTTGCCTCGGTATTACACCGTTCCCCATTTTTTAGACTAGTAGACCTTCAAATATTGATCATTTTTCAAACAATGGATAATAGAAAACATCTTAGTCACCAGCATAATGTTTTGATTCTAATTATCTTATGGGATCTTTATTAGTTAATATTTTTACATTTTTGGCAGTTGCGTATGTAGTGTTATTTTTAACGTCAAATATTTAATTTTTTGCAACTTCTCGGTGTTGATCCGAATGATCCTTCAGTTAAGGACTTGCTTGCTTCCATGCAAAATGAGGTACGCGCTTTCCTTATTCCTAGTTACATCTTGATTTATAACAATGTTTTCTGTATTGATTAATCCAGCAGATGTAATTCATGAACAAGGCATCTACAAGATAGTTGGGTTGCTGAGTGTATATTATTGATTTCATAGGGCTACTTATTTCTGCAATGTTTTCTCAAAAAGAAATGTGCTTATTTGAGGTGGTATATATATATGGTCGTGTGATGTCACTGTAAGACTGAGTTCCAATCTTAGGTTGATGGTGTGCGCAGTACATTACATGCCAACAGTTTTATGTTGGCAATGGGAAAGATGGAATGGTACAAGTAGCTATTCACCTCTTTGTTTTTTTTTTGTTTTTTTTTATGCATCTATTGAAGTAGTGAAATAGTGATTTGACGCGTTTCTTGTAGTCACAGGAAAACAAGGACAAAGACAAGCCCCCTACTGAGGACGAAAAGAAATAATGTTGCAAGACCAGAGGACTTACAAGAAATGGCCTATTTATGACCCTGCTGAGTATACAAATAGGAGGTTTCAAAGAACTCTGGTCTCTAGCCATCTATTTACATAATCAAAGCATGCTCGAATGACTTGAAATTCTTCAAGGTGTGATGAGACCTGAGGACCGAGATCTACCAATGCTCGAGCTTTCGAACACTCTTTTTGTGGGGCTATTTTTTGGAAGCTTTTTGGAAACTGAATAAATGGGATATGTGGAGCAAGATTCGCAGTGTCACCCTCGGCCTCTCACTAAAGGTTTGACTCTTAGCCTCCCACTAAGAACTCGATCATTAACCCGGAATCATAGGAAACTATTTAGTGGCTTTACCTTTAACTCAACTCAACTTGACTTTGAATTAAAGAGTTCACACACACACACACGTATATATATAGGAGTTTATTTTCATATCCACGAGTTTGTAATCAATGTGGGATACAAAGACTTCAAATTTCGTTCAGCTTAGAGCTGTTGCAAAGAACGAAACATATGACCATCTTCATAGTAGAATTGGTGGGAGACTTCTTGAACAATGCAGTAGCCATCGAAATCAGCTTTCCAACGAGTCCTCTTGCGTCTTCGTCGGACAAACAAAACTCCATTTAGAGCCAAAATAGCGAGCAGATGTCGGTTGATCAAGTTATAAGACTTTGATGTCTTCTTCTTCCGGAAAGATGATGTTGTCCAAGGTAAGAGCTTCTGAGGCTTCCTTGTCAAGGCTAGGATCACATCAAGTTGTTTGGAAAGTTGTGGCATTGGATGACTTTGACGATATTGAAGCTCAGGGTCATTCAAGTTTCACATGTGAATTTTTTTGTTGTTGTAATTTTCACGAAAAATCAGGTAGTTATTAATCATATCAATGCCTTTGACAAAACGAAGTATCGATTTACCGGATCACTCGATGGTTGATAATCTTTATGATAATTTCCTTTTCTTAATAAGGTTTTCAACAACTTGTATAACTTGTTAAACATACCAAATAATAAAAAAATTCAACTACTTCCTCTATTTACTTCTAAATGACTATGATTTTTTTTATGATGATAAAAACTGTACTCCCTCTGTTAATTAAAACATGTCATTTTAGACATTTGTACATTTTTTAAGAAAGCAAACAAAAATGTACTTATACCCCTAACTATTACTTTACTTTTCCGCTTTATTGAAAACTACAACTAATAAATCACTAATCATCACAAGGGTAATTTTGGAAAGTGAACACCAAAATACCTAAAACGACATCACTAATAAAACAACAGGATTTAGCCACGGAAAATAGCAACAAAGTTGGCAACGAATGTCCAGCAACGGTCTGGCCATCCGTAGCCATATGCCTCGTGACTAAATTTGGGCCGACGTAGCGAGCGAAAATAGCAACGAACTCATATAGTCGTGGCTAATTCCGTGGCTGGGTATGACTTATGGTTGTCGTGGATGTGGCGACGACGACAGTGTCGGTAACGGTCATTGCAAATGTCGTGGCTAAATTTGTCATGGCTAATTTAGTGGCTGAATTCGTGGCGGGGAACAGGTCATGTGTGTTGCTGGTTCTGTGGCTGATTCGTTGCTATGTTTGTGGCTAACTTTGAGGCTAAAGTCGTTGCTGATGTTGTTTCTTGTTTTGAGGTGGACATCGTTGCCAGAGTTGTGGCTAAATTCATGGCTTACGTTGTTGCTATTATTTGGATGCGCTATTTATACGATTGATATATATATATATATATATATATATATATATATATATATATATATATATATATATATATATATATAATGTTATATCTAATGCTCCCAAATAGATTAGTAAACATCATGCACATATAGTTCGTGCTATATACATACACAACGATGTCACCAATGTTCAACAATCAACCATACATCCGCAAGTTCGACAATCCAAAATACATCCAATAATTTTAACCAAAATAAGACAAGTCCAACAAACCATTTGAAAACAAGAAAAACAACAACTTACTTTGCTGGGCGTTTGCCCTTGTAGAACTGCATCATGGTGTTGAGAAGCTTCTCCTGTCCCTCTTCATTTGCCTTCTTAGTCTCACCCATCAGTTGCTCCCCAATGGCTGCCATATCCTGCCTTACGCTTGTGCTTACCTGTTCCTGCACTATCGCCAATTGAGAAGATTTCTTCCCTGAGGTTTGTGGCCACTTGGGTCTGCACATGATCCCCCAACTCCACCATTTCCTTCCTCAAGTCTTCCTTGAAGGTGGAGAGCTCTGCCGGCACGTAATCCTTCATATTGCCAGAACGAGCAGATGCAGATACCTAGGCACCAGTTTGCAGACACAACGCTGATTTCAAAATACGTTGAGACTTCGATCCCATGCCCAGAACCCGGCCTCACTTCGCACCACCTGTTGCCTTGAGCCACACAGCATCTGTGTCAACAAAAGAGGATCCATTCTCAGACACGTCATCATCATCTACGATTTTCTCTTCAAGCAGTTGATCATACTTGTCCTAGAAATTCAAAGAAAAAGAATGGAACATGAAGGCTGAGCAGGAACAGATGGAAAAAACAGAGTAGAAAGTAAGCCAGACCATAGCAAAAACAAACCATATCATGGTTGACAAATGCTAGATAACAAACCAGAGTAGAAAACAACCAGATAACAAACCATACACTCAAAGCTTGATAAATGCCAGATAGCAAATAATACTCAAAGCTTGATAAATGCCAGATAACAAACCATATTGTAAACAAGTAAGCCGGACATATTTTCTCAATAACAGAATCAGATATTCTCAGATAAACTTACATGGTTGACAATAAAGATATAACAACCCATATCAGATAACAAACCATATAACAAACCATTCTTAGAGAAACTTGTCCTAGAAATTCAAAGCTTGATAAATGCCAAATAACAAACCATATAACAAACCATGCCATGGTTGACAATAATTAAAGAAAAACCATATAACAAACAATACTTCAAGTTCAACTACTGTAAGCAAGTAAGCCTGCAGACCATAGCAGAAAAATGTAATTAAAGAAAAACTTGAGTTTGTAAGTAATTACCACGGTATCTTGCCATTGAGCACCCGCCCAAGAACCATCTCTTTTTCTATGACACCTTTCAAATGTTTGTTTTGGTGTTGGATCCACTCCAAGCTCCTTCCTCTACAAGAATTGAATTTATTCATTAACTATACATATCAGAGACATAAAATTTATAAAGACAGTAAGTTTAAATAATGTAAGGAGTGAGAATATAGTAAATCGGAAATCAACATGGAAATTACCAGTCGCTTCTTAATTACGGTTGTGGACACCGATCCACCACTGAAAATTGGGGTGCCTTTCTCTGTTGTAACAACTCGGTTTTGCTTGTTCACTTCATATTGGTGGTTGAACTTGTCCTCCTTTTTCCATATCTCCCACATCTTGGCCCATATAACTTGCTTCACCCATGTAGGCTTCTTCTTTGTTTTTCCCGAGCGAGCCTTCCCAAATACATTCCTCAGGTGGTCTCCTCCCTTTGTGTTGAAAGCTTTGTGAATGACTAACTCTGAGAATTGTTGTTCGTCCCATGTACATCGACTCTGATTGATCCGAGAATAAGCAAAGTCATATGTGTGTGCAATACATGTAAGCATTTGATTGAATTGTGTCATACCTTGAACATCTCCCACCACAACTCCATTGTTGGTTCAGGAACATCGCTCCACCATATATATGGGCCATCGAAATGAGAATGAATCACATGTGTGAGGACTCCAAATGTAGGATTGCTTGCATCAAATCTTCATCATGCAATACGCAAAAAAAAAAGGGTATTAGTTCTGGTGACTTGCTCAACACAGAGAATGAAGAGATGAATGATGCAAATGTTGCTGTCATCAGTGTATCATTATCATTAATAATCAACTCATCAAATTACAGTCACCGATTCAGAGAAATGAAAATTTAGAAAATGGAAACCTAAAATTACATTAATAAGTCAATTTCTTTCACATTCAATTTATCTATTCAACATCAACTTTGCTCTCACATTCAATTGATTTCCTCTCAGTTTAATAAGTCCAAAACTTTCACAGTCAATTGTTTTCAGTTCAATGTGTGTATATTTATACAATGAAAATAATTAGGAAACCTCAAATTACATTAGTCATTTCAGAGAAGAAAAATTCAGAGAAATAAAATTGAAAGGGAAATGCTAGCCACGACTTATGTTCCATTCACCAGTTCAATGTGCACCTCTCTGTTCCACCTACCAGCCTCATCACTCGCTGTGGCATCCTCGTCGTCTGGGTTTTGCGACTCTGCATGCTCCTCAGTGTGTAAAGATGATTCCCTCTCATTGTTGTCAGCAGGAGCTGGAGATTGGGATGACGCCATGATCCCGGCCGAGGGCCCGTGTTGAGAGGATGGAGAGGCCACTGTGGGAGGAGATGTAACCGGCGGAGAGAGCGGAGTGGGTGAAGAGTTCAACGTTTGGGAGGCCACAGATGGACGAATTCTCTGGGGTGACGCTCTGGTTGGCGGGAGGACGGGTTGAGAGGTGGGAGTGGGTAGCTGGGTTACCGGTGAAGAGGAGGGAGTGGGTATTTGGGTTACCAGTGAAGAGGAGGGAGTGAGTAGCTTTCTCCGGGGTAACAGTCTGGTTGGAGGTTTAGGGATCGGTGGTTGAGAGAGGCGAGTGGTAGGTGGTCTTCAGGGTGAAGCCCTGGTAGGAGAGTTAACCGGTGGAGATGGCGCAGTGGGAGGTGGAGATGGCGCAATGGGGGTTGGAGATTGGGTGGTCACCGGCGGAGATTGGGCGGCCGAGGGAGTGGGTGCCGGTTTAGCCTTAACCCTTCCCGTGGTCGGAGCAATAGGTGGTCTGGCGGCGGCTCCGTTGCGGGTAGACCTCCTCACATCACCTTCCTTCATGGCTTCGGTGTGGTTAGGGTTTCGAAAAAGGGTGGCACAGAGAGTGAAATGAAAGAGAGAGAGTGGCTTCGGCGTTGTCAGGGTTTGACAGAGATGAAATTGGGGATTAGAATTTTGACGCTTCAAATTTCCCACTCAAAATTTGGGTTCCCTCGGAAATTTTCGATGAAAATTTGGGTTCCCTCGGAATTTTAACGCTTCAAATTTTGACGCTTAGGGCTCAGACACTGAAAAGCAGATGGGCCCAATTTTATTAAAAAGCTCAACTTCATTAAAAAGCCCAATTCTGAAAGGCCCATTTTTCAGTCTCCTCTCACTCTAGTTGTAGGCTGAGATCGAATACAAACCCTAATCAGTTGCTTCGAATTCGACTGTGGAACATGTTCTAGGGTTCATCACCAGTTGGAATTGGATCTTCGATTTGGTGAATTGGCTTCGAATTGGCTTCAAACTCGCGCAATCCGATCGGAAATATCACCGTCTCCTCCCACTCTAGTGGTAAGCACCCTCGTCTCCCTTGTTGTTTCTCTTATTGTTTGAATTGGCGATAAAGCGAATTCGTGTTCCTTCTGTTTCAATTCAGTATTGGCATCCATTCCTTCTCTTTCAAGCGGTTATTTGTTCCTTGTGTTTTGTTTTGGGTATTGGCATCAGTTCCGATCGGAATTTGTGTTCCTTGTGTTTGAATTGGGTAGTGCTACGATTTGCTTTGCATCTAGATTTTAGGTTTTATTTGAAAAACTGTGGACTTGTAAGTTTGTATATCGTATAATTCATTTCCATTCTTTTTTGCATTCAATGGAAGTATAATTGTGTCTGTAATGTGGAACTGTTCTAAGTTTGCATTCAACAGTTAAGTAGCAGTAGAAAAATACCCAAGTTAAATTGCTAGAGAATATAATGAATCAACTCCAAAACTCAATGTTTGCATTCAACAGTTAAGTAGCAGCAGAAAACTACCCATCAAACAAGCTAAATTGCTACAAAAACAAAGACAAGCATGAAATTGAAAATTTTCAAAAACACTCATAAGGTTGCCGATTGGGAAAGTGATGAATGGATGTTGTTGTAGTTGTTGTTATCAATCTGGTTTAAGGCATGTTAGCTCAATGGAAGAGCGTTGTGCATTGCACAAAGAAGGGGATTCGATTCCCTCATAGGTCAATTGTACATGTCTAACAAAAAATGACATTAGTTTGGATATTGCTACCCCTGTCAAGCGTATTACAATCTGGTCATGGAACATTATATGCTCTGAGATCGTTCCTATGCTCTGAAACCCTGCAAGTATAGATAGAAATAAAGCAAAATTACATTAGTTTGGATATTGCATAAAAAAAAATCCCAAAACAGATTTTCTGGACACTTTTGCTGAAAACATGTTGTTTGGTGACAGGATGAATTTGTTCAGCAGAGCATATCTCACACACCTTGTAGTTCACTGAGGTGGTCAGTCAGAGGCATCTTCGCAGCTTGTTGTCGCCTCCAACTCATCCTCTTCTTCTGCAGCAAGATTGTCGTCATCGACTTCATCAAACACATCCTCTTCTTCTGCAGCAACCTCATCGGCGACTTCAGGAAACACACCTGAAGGATCTCGCAAGGTTGTCGGTGCATCACCTACTGCTATGTCGATGGAGAATTCAAGGTTGACGATTTCATCGGACTGATAAGCATCTGTTTCAGCTGGGCCCGTGGATCCCCACCTTTGTTCTATCCTGTTCCGAGCCCTTGTCTTGCACACATGCCACCAATCCACCCGGTCACGGGTGGCTCCTGGATATTGAACGTAATAAACCTGTGTAGCTTGTTGCGTGAGAACAAAAGGCTCATACCTTCTATATAGTTTTTTTCGGATTGATTTCAACAAACTGGTATACGGGATGAATTTGAGTTCCTCTTGTCGTTGGATCAAACCATCGACACTTGAACAGGGTAACTTTCAGTGGGTAAGCAAGGGCACTTGGGTAGTCAAGCTCGATAATTTCTTCGAGGAGACCAAAAAAATCTGATTCGTTCGTCGCATAGTTGGACCCACGAACACAAACGCCGCTATTCATAGTTGATTTTCCTACACCATGTTCGAGAGTGTTGAACTTATAGCCATTGACAAAGTATCTTGGCCAACTTCTTGCTTTCACATTAGGTCCCCATGCCAAACTCCACGAAAGATTAGTTGGTCCCAAGCCACTTCCTTTATCTAAGGTCTATCAAACAATCACGTACCGAAGTAACTACATATGCAATATAATATATAACGACGTATGGGATCGAATTTTGTATAATTACGAACACTTACATAATTCTTAAACCAATTCGCGAATTCGTTTTCAATGAGGTCATCTCCCACGTTATCCCCCATGTCACTCACAAATATCCTACACATAATAAAGTAAGTAATGGTAAGTAAATTCCTCTTCAGTCATATATAAATAAATTGATGAGAAGTGTGCTCGGTTTGTTTACTTACTCAATGTACGGTTGTACTTCCGGAAAGTTGAGCAACACATATATGTGTGCGGCCTTCCACTCTTCCTCTTCAGTTAACCACCTTATTGTCTCCTTTCCCCTACCCTCGCCGGTGTGATTGAAAATAGATAAGGCACAACCTTCACCCTCGAAGACGTCATTTCTAGCGGGTCTCCTCAATTTGGAAGGAACATGCGAAGGGAAGTAGTGCATCGGTAAATTAGCTATTTCTTCCTTTTAAGTACGCCATCACGATTGACCCTTCTACATTACTCTTTTGGACGATCTTCTTTTTTAGCTTAAATAGATTTCTCTCAAAGGGATACATCCATCGATAATGGACCGGGCCACCCACTCGGGTATCATGTGGCAAATGGACTATGAGATGCTCCATGGAGTCAAAAAAGGATGGAGGGAAGATACGCTCCAACTTGCAAACCAATAGCGGAATCATCCGGATCAGCTAGTCCATGACAGAAACTGACAATGATGACGAACAAATTGTTTGGAAGAAGATACTCAACTTAGTTAACGGGCCCTATACGCTTGGATGCAACAACTCTTTGAAAGCGATCGACAAGAGTCTCTCCATAAACACGTGACAATCGTGGCTTTTCATTCCACTGAGACCGCAATCGTCACTCTGAACACATCTTCTTAGGTTAGAAGCATAGCCATCGGGGAATTTGACAGTCCTCAACCACTCTCCCACCTTCTTATTCGCCTCTCTTGTCAAGGTATATATTGCTTTAGGTTTCACACCCTTGTAATCATTTGTTACCTCCAGCTCAGGTCGATGGAAATATAGGCGAATGTCCTTCCAGGCATTCAAGTTATCCTTTGTCTTCTCAGGGACATCCATCACAGTGTTGAACACATTGTCAAAGACATTTTTCTCAATGTGCATAACATCGAGATTGTGTCGGATTAGAAGGTCCTTCCAATATGGAAGTCTCCATAAAATGCTTTGTTTTGTCCACTTATGAGAAAACTCATACTCATCAGACTTGTTGGAAGGATCCTCCATGACCGTTGGGAAAGCACGAACCAACTCCCATATCTGCTCCCTCGATAGCAATGGAGGTGGCAATCTTGTTTCCACGTGCCCTCTGTAGAAGACCTTCTTGTTCCTACGGAAGGGGTGATCAATCTCTAAAAACTTCCGATGGCAATCGAACCAACAAGCTTCCGATCATTTTCTAGGCGAAATGCATCACATCCCGATTCCATGCAAATCGGACAAGCCAACTGACCTGCAGTGCTCCATCCAGACAACATAGCATATGCAGGGAAATCACTGATAGTCCAGAGCAGCGCTGCACGCATAATAAAGTTTTCTCTCTTCGAGGCATCATAGGTAGCAACTCCAACGTCCCACAACTGCAACAACTCATCAACAATGGGTTGGAGGCAAATATCAATTAACTTCTTTGGGTTTCGAGGACCTGGCACTATCAACGACATAAACATGTGCTCGGACCTCATGCACAAATGAGGTGGAAGATTGTAAGGAGTGACAATCACATGCCAACAAGAATAATTCTGACCAGATTTGTTAAATGTAGCAAATCCATCCGTGCATAAACCCAACCGAATATTACGAGGCTCAGAAGCAAAATCAAGATGCTTCATGTCTAGCATCCTCCATGCATCTCAATCTGAAGGATGAGACATCATCCCCTCCTCTATTACGTGCTTCGCATGCCAAGTCATATGGTTGTCGGTCACCTCCGAAGCATATAATCTCGGTAGCCTCGGAATAAGAGGCAAGAAGAATAAAACCTTATGTGGTCTACGTCTGCATGCACCCACAACATATCTTGCTTCACCACAGAACTTACATGATTCTTCATTGGCATCATTCTTCCAATACAACATACAACCATTGGGACACATGGCTATTCTTTCCATCGGTAACCCCAAATTTCGGACTATCTTCTCAGTTTCATAGTAGATGGTCGGAATCATGTGCTCAGAAGGGAGCACTTCATCATACAATTGCACGAAACCATTAAAGAGTCTTTGGGGAACATTATAATCGCACTTCAAGCTCAATGGTCGGCTCATAAAGGACAACTGTGTATGCGTAGTACACCCTAGAAACACAGGTTCATCAGCGGCTCTTACCACGTCTGCAAACTGCGTGGACAACAGATTAGCCTCCTCGGTTGCTACTGGATCTTCCCTCATTTCATCGACCTCATTCACTTCAGCTGGTTGGAATTCATCATTACCATCGACATTAACACTAAACCATGAAGGAGGAACAAAGTTCGGCCCTGCAATGTCAAACACCATCCTTCGCTCTGCAGTTAACTGATCATGCATAGCCCACTGGTTGCCCCCTGCCATTTGATCATCGTTTGGATTTCCAATAGCTTCGCCGTGTGCCGTCCAACGATAATAACCAAACATAAACCCACAGCGGTATAAATGCTCCTTCACATCATCTGCTTTCTCAAAATAACAATTCTCACATCTCCGACATGGACATTTTATCGTACCTTCATCGACATAATAAGTTTGAGAACAAGCAAAATTTATAAACTTATCCACCCCTTCGAAGTATTCAGGCTTTAATCCTCTACGATCCTCCAAGTACATATCATACATCCAAGAACGATCGTCCATATTCGATCAATCGATCTGTATGGTATATATAATCATAATAAATTAATAATAAACTACATACTGAATTAAACATTGATTACTAATTAATTTTTCAAATATTTAAGTACATACATTATATTGAATAAATATTGTAGTAATTGAACATATATACATGTATCAATTACAACCAATTTTTTATATTACATATCACATTTACAAATATATTCTTCAAATTATATAACATTTCAAAAAACCCTTTTCACATTTGTATATATAATACCCATTTAAATCTTCAATAACAAAATAATACCCATATATATATATATATATATATATATATATATATATATATATATATATATATATATATATATATATATATATATATATATATATATATATATATAGGGAATGGTTCAAATGTAAAATTTACTTAAGGTGTAAAATTTCTAATTATAACATACGGGTAACCCAAATAGAAAGTAGTCCAATGGGCTGGTTGGCTCAATATAACATTTTAAATCCAAAGGTTCGCATCCATTCTTTAGGAGAGAGAGGAAGATTGACGTCGGTGATACCTGAGGTCGGAGCATCGCTAGCATCCGGATACAGAGTGAGAGATAGAAAATGAGAAAGCGATTAAGGCAGACCCTTTAAGTATAGATTTAAGCTTCAATGGCGAAATTTATTCCAATTCTCCTTGTGATATTCGCTGCTACAGGTAGGTGATTGATCTGCTTAAATCAGAAAGTGAACGATGCATCCATCTCATCTGTTTTCATCATCACTTGGTTGCCATGGAACTCAAACTCTTCTTGCTTATCCTGCTCCTACTCCCGCTTTCCCAAGCCTCTTTCTCAGGCTTCGTCCCTCAAGGGATCTTCGAGTTGTTGTCTTTGACTTCATTTGGCCTGTCAGGTAATCCAATTCTCCTTGTGGTATTCACCTTGTTTATTGCTTTGCTTAAATCTTTATTATAGTTTTGAATCCTTATGTACCGATGAGCATAAAACTTGTTTGGACTACCTCATTCGATTGCATTTTGAACAAAACAAGATAGGAGCTGCCTATGCTTGACGCCTTTCCATCCTAAACAGGATGGCTTAGTTTAAGTGATACTCTATCATAATTGATTTTGGGAATTATGTATTAATGAATGGATTTCTAGATATTGATTTTGGGAAATTGAGATTTAGATGGTGTAAATTCATGCCTTCTAGAGTTCTGGATGTTTGATAAAATGCCTAGGAGAGAAATTGATATTGATGTTGTTTTGGCTGTGGATTTCTGGAGGTGGAATTGTTTGATTTTGCCTTTTTTCCTTCTTTCTACCATATTGTGCAAGTGTAGAACTAGTGTCCCCACTCTCACCCACCAAAAAGACCTTACCCATTTCGTCATAACACAGGACATGGCTCTGGATCATGCCAATGGAGGGGTAGCATTCGGGTTGAGAATCTGGGTGGGGTCGGAGGAGCTTTGGGGTCTATAGGGTTTAGTTTGATAATGACAGGTTTTTAACTTGCAACAAGACAATCGAATGACTCACTGTGGTTAAAATCATAACACATCACATTTTCTACCTCATTATCCTCCATTTTTCACTCTCTTCTTCTTTCATCGATCTCTCCCATGAAGGTATGAATCAATCTTCCCCAGTTTAAGTTGTTTCATCTGTGGTTTATTTCCCCCCATTGTTGTTCATATTCTTATTTGTATTCGTTCATGTTGACGTACTCATAGTTAGCACATGTGGTTGTGTAAGATTATTATTAGATGGGGATTTGGTTGTTGGATTCGCATGAATCTAGGACTATAGCCCTCTCTGTTCTTCAACATCTGGTTGATTCAACCAACTTTCAGTAGCCTATCAGGCTATCAGCAACACCTACTTGAGAGTTTATCAAGGCAAGATGCAAAGATGTATTGTGAGTCTGACATGTATAAGTTATTACATTCTTTGTTATCTTCTGCTGAAATTTTAAACACAACGAGTCATTCGATTCACAACATGAATAGTAAACGACATGTTTTACAAATGAGTATTTTCAAACCCTAGGTTTTTGCTTGAAGTGTTGCATTTTATTGTTCGTTATCCTTTCTGAGAATGATTCTGAATTTGAACATATTCCAAGTCCTAACATTATATATGTGGAATTTGAGTGCTATGTTCTTACGGGTTTGTTCAATGGGGTGCTATGGTAAATATAATTTTTGCTTTTGTACGCTTGACTTGTATTGAAGTATTTAGGATGCATGGAGACTTTACTATACGTATCTCATTCTTTTATGTAATGCACTAAACTGCAGTAAGCTGACTAAACCTAATTTTGAGTGCAGATTGCACTTATGCCTGGCAATAAGTATTATGGCGATTCGGCCATTCCCACAACGAGAGTGGGGAGGCTCCTGAGGGAGAGAGAGTTAAGTAGGTCGAGGAGAAACAATAGGAATGGATGAGTAGATGAAAGCAATGAGCTTGAGAACCTTCCACAAGATATTTCTGGTGTCGAACAATTTGTGGAGAGGTTAGCTGGTACAGGGCAAAATGGAGGATTTGAAAGAGCAGAACGAAGCCAACCCACACAACGGCTTTTAGTAGTAGCTAATCGACTGTCGGTTTCTGCTGTAAGGAGAGGTGAAGATTCATGGTCATTGGAGATCAGTGATGGGGGTTTAGTCAGTGCTCTTCTGGGTATTTGGATGTTTTTTGTTCCTTATTTCAGTTCATGATATTGACTTGAGCTTAGAACTTGCATTTACAGTGGAATCACAATGCACTATGCTTGTTTTCACTTGATTAACGAGGTTTACCAAAGCCACCTCCAAAAAGAGATTATAAATGACTGGCTTACAGACTTTACAGTTAAAAAGTCTCTCTATGTGGGATGCGACATTGGAGTAAAATTTAGTCAATCTAATTTGTTTTAAATCATTTTTTCAAATGATTGCTTGAACTAGTAGTAAGTCTTGCTTTCTTAATTGGATTGATATTTAGCTTTGTGGATTTGAAATTGAGATTGAGATAGGTAAATTCATGCCTTCTAGGTGTTTGATAAAATGCCTATGAGAGAAATTGAGATTGAGTACAGGATTTTGCATACCAAAAGGATTTAAAGCCTTTTGAAGTTTTGCACTAAAGCCTATTAGCTCAAAATGGGAGAGCAATGTGCCTACGCACAAAGATGCGGGTTCAAACCCCGTATAGGCTATCTATGTGGTATCTCTTATTATGTTTCTCTTCGTGAATAGTATAAGGTGCAAAAATAAAATTATAATGTGCATTTGTGCAGCTGTGAAGTGCATTTGTGCAACTTTAAAGTGCAAATAGAAGAACATAAAGTGAAAAAAATAAAATTGTAATGTGCACATTTAGAATATAAGTGTGCAAAAGTAGGATACAATTGTGCAAATTTAAACTACAATTGTGCAAAAGTAAGATATAATTGTGCAGATTTAGAATACAATTGTGCACATTTAGAATGCAAGTGTGCAAAAGTAAGATACAATTGTGCAGATTTAGAATACAATTGTGCAGATTTAGTATACAATTGTGCAAAAGTAATACACAATTGTGCAAAATTAGAATAAAATTGTGCACATTTAGAATAATAGTGTGCAAAAGTAAGATACAATTGTGCAGATTTAAAATATAATTGTGCAAAAATAAGATAAAATTGTGCAGATTTATAATGTGCACGATTAACAATTTGGGATTGGTTTGTCCTTGTCTATTATGTAACCTATGTGGGATTCGAACCCACATCTTTGTGCAAACGCACATTGCTCTACCAATTGAGCTAATAGGCTAATGATGTATTTGAGTTGCAGCTAATTTAACCTCCACATTTATCTGTATCAATTACTAGAATAAATGCCATTAAGAGAGAGACCAAAAAAAATGTGAAAGCCAACTCAAATTCTTTACTCTTCCAAATACTAAAATGATTATAGACACTTTGTGTTGTCATCTCATACCATTTCCTTGGAATTCCACCAAGAAGCGGAAAAAGGCAACTTATTTGAAAATGACAAAGAAATTACATTTTTATTCAGAATAGAAAAACACAAACCCCCATTTTCCCAAGAGAAGAGTAAAAAACTTTTAAGATTTAACCAAACCAACAATATGCATCAGCCAAACAAGTAAAAGGGAAAAGGGGAAACAAACCAGCCATCCATCAAATCCCACAGAAACAACATGCTCACTCAGCCTCTGACTTGCATCATTGAAATGTTCCTCAACACTGAGAAATCAGCAGATGCTATTGCAAAGCTACAAAATCAATAGACTCAAACTATAGAGCAATAGACTCAAGCTAGAGATTCACCGGTTGCTACTGCAAAGCTACAGATTCACCAGATGCTATTGCAAATCTCACACCAGATGCAAAAGACTCAAAACTTAATATATGAGGTTTATATGGCTGACACCAGATGCTACTGCAAAGCTACATAGAAAAAATATACACAAATGTCAAACTTAATATGCGATGTTTATATGGCTTCTTAGGATTCGAACAATAGGATGATTACCCGCTGAAGAATCTGAATCCCTATTCCGACGACAAGTGCACGCTTGACTCCAGCTACTGTACAAATAATCTAAAGCAGTACTTGTTGATGGAAACTTGCATCTCCAGAGGAATTATAAATGCTGAAAACAGTGACAAATGCAATGTTGTCTTCAGAATTAGAAACATGAGCAGAGCTTGTAGAGTGAGGCTTGTAAAGGGCCTTAGTTCCTGCCAGGCAAATGAAAAATGAAGACAGAGTTAAGTTTACATGCCTCTCGAAATGCTATTAATATAGTCACAAGAAGATACTTAAGACACTGGAATTCAGCATAGCAATATCTCAAGTTCTTTTAAGTTATCAGAATCAGTAAACTCATTCTAAACTAAGATGATCAAACCAAATACATCATATCCTGAAAAATGAGTTTGGTGCTGCAACATTTTAAGTCCAGTTTGGTGCTGTAACAACCACTGTGCTTATCCTCTAAACATCAATTCTGAATATTAACACAACTTGCATCTGAGGGTGGATTATGCAAATCTAATCATGGATCTACAGGATGAAGTAAAATTGTAGAATAGCTAATGTTTGGAATGACTTGATATGCTAGACCTACCAATACCATAGGTTAATCTCAATTCCAAAAAAAATTGGTCAGCTCCATCAACAAAGGGTTCAATCTTATAAAATTACTAACAGAACAATTTCACCCTTCCAGGATCAACGAAATTTAGCTAGTAACTTGCAAAACAACGAAATTCACAAAATCAGGTAATCAGGTGATGTAACAGTAATCAGAAATTTTCACAAAATCCACAAAGAAACGTGAAAAATCTAAGAAAGAAGAGGGCGGAAATTAAGCGCTCACCGTTGTTGCAAAATCGGATACGGGAAGAAACACCAGTCCAACTGCGACTTCTTCCATCCACTTTGCAGGTGCCAATCGTCGGAGAAATCTAAAAGGCAGAGCCTCAGCAAAAGTGAGAGAGCAAATAGAGAAGAGAGCATGGTTGTGTTGAAGAGACCGATGCAACAACTCGGCGTGCACAGATGAGCACAGAAGCCGGTGAGATCTGAGAGGGGAGGGACGCTGGCGGTTGCAAGGAGGCGAGATCTGAGAGCGCCTGGTTGTGCCGTCGGCTGTGGTGGAGAGAAGTGAGAGAACATTGAACGGCTCTCGAGAGAACACTAAACAGCGCGTGGTTGGGCCTTTTTATTTATTTATTTTTGGATTAAATGAGGCCCGTGTCCGGTTTTATAAAATTTTACACCTTAAGCAATTTTACACCCTAAGAATATTTTACATTTTAACGTTTCCCTATATATATATATAGTATGATGTCTCTATTATTTTGCAACCCTGGTTACACAAACCAGAAAAGAGTCCCTGAGATTTAGTGGTTGCTTGAACGATATGAACTGATATATGAATGCGGTTGCGGAACAACAAAATAAAGGAATGAATGTGCATCACATTTTGCTAATTCGGGGCCTTATTGATAGGGCTCAATGTGTGAAGATGCAAAACAGAGTGAATATTTATAGGGTGGGTTCAAGCGGTTAAGAGTTAAGCAGGTGGAGTTGGAATAAAGAGACTACAATTTGGTAATTGGATTGGATTATGATGCAATAAATTAATTCATCTTCTAAGTGTGATTGTATTTGTGGGTTTTCATAGAGTTACAGAAGGCTACAATTATTGGATTGATTGATCTAGTTTGGTTTTGAATTGATTGTGAGTTTGGATGGTATTTTGGTTTGCTCATTTCAATCTGATCGTGGGGTTTTCAGTTTAGTTTGTGATTGATTAGCTTTTGATGTTATTTTGGGTTTGGTTAACTGGATTTGGGTTTGTTCATATTCTGCTCAATTTTGAGTTGTTTTGTGCATGAGAGCTTATATTTATGCAAGCATACTTTATACATGTCTTTCAATTTCATTTTGACATTTTGAGTTGTTCATTGCTTATGTTTTAGAACTATTGTTGTGAATAAAATTTGTCTGTTATCGGCTTATCACTAATGTTACATTCGTCTTCATTTTTGGTGAAATGGGGAGCATATGTGATTATGAGCAATGCTTATTTTGTGATCCTTGTCCATTATTATGATTATTGTTATTGTTACTCCATTGCTATTATTGCATCTTGTTGGTAGATTCGCAAGATATTCAGTTACCTCTCTGGATAAAAATGCATAAACCTAAACTGTACATTGAGTCTGATCTCAGGATACCACTTGACCATCTTGACCTCAGCATTTACAAGTATGATTTTGCATTCCTTTTTATCTTTTGTACTAGATTCTTTTACAAACTGCACTTTGTTTTTTTCAGCATCTTTAGTTACTGCTCTGATTGGCCTTTTCCCTTTCATGTGCTTCACATTACACTGAAATTTTATTGGGGTTGAGCTCTTTTTAATTCATATGGCTATTTTAAGCATTTTCTTTATTTTTAAGCTCTTGTTCCCACTTTGATGTCTTCACAGTGCCGCCTATCATCTTCAATTGTTCCATAGTCTCCAAATTCAGATCATATGGCTTTGGCTATTACATGTTCGTTTCTCTTGTTGAACCCTAATAAGTATGCTCTTTTATGTTACTTTTCTGAGTCATCCTATCACATAAAGATGTCAGGTTTCAAGTTAGAGCTTCTTGTTACAATAGGGAAGAATTCGTTACACAGTTTGTCTCCAAGAATTTACTTGAAAGTTTCAGTTGAATCTACTCACTTCTGGAGAGAGTGCTCAGATTAGTTGTGGTGCTTTCTTCTTATTTTCTTGAGATGATGAATTAAAAAAACAAAAGGTAAATCTTATATCCCCCACTCATCTGAATATTTATGGCTTATTTTTGGCTCTTTTTAATAAGAAGAGTGTGAAAACTTACATAATGTTTCGATAGATCCTTGTTATTATAGTCTAAATCTAAGTAAGGTGTTTTTCTAAGTTAATCATTAGATTTATTTTCAGGATTATCGTCCTGGATCTTTGTTATTAGTTATCAATACCAAAATATCGTGGTAATATTATGGCATCCTTTAGTTCTCATAATAAAATGTTACAGTGTTTGCATTGGTTTATGTGAGGTTATGAAAAGTGCTAGAAAGAGTCAACTGTTGGGCTTCATGGATGAGCTTATCCACACAATTCATGTTGCTCTCTGCGATAGGTTTGTCAATGGCTTTGTGCTGATGTCTCTACAATTTTCTTATTGTGTTAGCTTTAGTGTTAGGTGGCAAGTAATAACAAGTGCTGAAGACTCTATAATTAATTGTTGTGATCTACTGAGCTACAGTGTTTTAGAGACTGTTTTGAATTGCTCTTGTTGTGTTTAGAACTATAGTCTATAGTGCATATTTAAGAGGTAATATTGCATATTTAATATTAAAAAGTGTATGAATAAAGAACAAAAAGTGCACATTTTGGCATGGGCTTTTGTAAATATGAATAAATCTCTCAAGTTTATGGCTAAATAGTAAGAGATAATATTAATCTCCTCCTAGAGATAAAGCTACCTACCTAGGGATAATACTAATCTTTAGCCTTCGAGTTTTTGCGCCAAAGCCTATTAGCTCAAAATGGTAGAGAAATGTGCTTACACACAAAGATGCGGGTTCAAATCCTGCATAGGCTATCTATGTGTATCTCATATTATGAATCTCTTCGTGAATAAGAGTGTAAGGTGCAAAAATAAAATTGTAATGTGCAAATATAAGATCATAAAGTGCACGGTTAAGATTATAAAGTGCACAAATGATAAAAGGAGAGAAATGGATGTTTTGCAACATGTGTGGGTTCCGAAAATAAAATTTATTCAGGATGCTGCTACTGCTGCTGATACAGAGCAAGGGAAAGCCATGACAGAGGGGGAAAAGGATGAAATTTCTATGAAAGCAATAAATCAGGAGAGGAGGTTGAGTGTAGAAGATAGAGTTGTTGATCACGGAGAGTGTGGAGGGAAGCAAGGGAAACAACTCAATACTATAATCAAGGAGTACGTGCATGGGCTCACTACAACGGATACTAAGGATGATGGGCAAGTTATTGGCGGGTGCAATGTGAATGTGCCTAAGTTGATGCCTGGTGCAGTAGAATGCAGTATGACAGATGGAACGGAAGGGGTGACAGCTTCAAACAAGCCAATGAGAGAGTGGGAGGCAAAGTTGTATTCGAATCCTACACAGAAAAATGGACTAAAATATGTTGAGAGAGCTAATGTGACAGTAAATAGAATACATGTGTGCATATTATAATTACAAAAAAGAGTGAAGAAATCTGGTAAATCTTATCTCAATCAATTGTGCAAAAGTAAGATATAATTGTGCACATTTAGAATACAATTGTGCACATTTAGAATACAAGGATGCATACAACAATTATTAATATTATAAAGTGAAAAAGTAAGATACAATTGTGCAGATTTAGGATACAGGTGTGCATAAAACAATTACTAAAAAAGAGTGAAGAATCTAACAGATCTTATCTCAATCAATTGTACAAAAGTAAGATACAATTGTGCAGATTTAGAATACAATTGTGCACATTTAGAATACAAGTGTGTAAAAGTAAGATACAATTGTGTAGATTTAGAATACAAGTGTACAAAAGTAAGATACAATTGTGCAGATTTAGAATACAATTGTGCACATTTAGAATACAAGTGTGCAAAAGTAAGATACAATTGTGCAGATTTAGAATACAAGTGTGCAAAAGTAAGATACAATTGTGCAAAAGGAAGATACAATTGTACATATTTAGAATGCATTCAGATAAGATTTGAATAATCTTCTGGCCGCTCATGAGTTGACAGTTGTGTTGTAAGGAGGAAATCGAGATGCAAATAAAATATAAATAAAGTAAAGCAAACCAGATTCCGTCCCTTGCAAATAATTATAAGACCTCCTCCTGATGTAGCAGTGGGAAGTCAGGATCGATCCTCAAGGAAGGGTGTTAGCGGATCCTAGGCAGCGGAAGAATCTCAGCGAAGTCGACTACAAATGCTCGATCTCGAGTAAAGTTACTCGACAGAAGATCGAACAAGTCGAAACAAGCAACAACAGCTCCCGGTGGTTGGTCGATATCGAGGAAGATTTACTCGATATCGAGTAATTCTTGTCGACGTCGAGTACCTGCAGAAACAGAAGCTACAACGATCTAGGCGATCGAATATCAGTAGTCGATGTCGACTAGTTTTGGTCGAAATCGAGGAAAAACAGAAACTTTAAAAACAAAGAAAATTTCGAAACTTAATCGATGAATGAAAGAGAACTTCCAAGATTGGGGTTTGCAACAACGATAACCAAACATTTATAAGGCAAGAATAAAACAGATAATTATGAAAATTGCATCGAATGATCAAGCTTTTGCCTTTTCCAACAATTAGACAACTCTTTCAAGAAACCCTAATTGTATCTACCAATTGTATGTTTATAATCCAAGTTGTTAGCATGGATCTCCATTAGATGGGTAACAAACACATAAAAGGTAGTAAATGCTCAAAACATGATAAAAGTCGGATCTTTACCTCAAACATGCGTGGCTATCGCTGGGCTCACCCCAACCCTAGAAGTGGGTGGACTACTCGCGCCTCATCGCAATCGCAGACATTGATTGAAAGGAAATAACTTGCATTAAACTAAATAGAGCTTACAACCAAAGGAAGCCAATTCCGCTCTCGCTTCACAAACTCCTCTTGGCCTCCACTCTCTCTCTCTCTACTCTCCTACTTCTCCTACTGAAATTGAATGAATAAAAATCAGCCCCATGAGCTTTATTTATAGCCTTCATTCCAAGCTAATCTAGGAAAGAAAACTATATCTATATCTTATTCTATCTATCTTTTATCTAAAGATAAAACATGGAAATAAATAATTAAATCAACTAGGGCTATATCTAATGTGGATAAAATATCTTCTCTCTTGACTTGATGGCACTTGATAGATCTTGATAGAATTTCATCTCGAAAATATCACCATTGGACTTTGGATAGAAACTTAACAAGAATCGGATAGCTCGGAATCCGCTTCTGGAATTTCCTCGATATCGAGTAGAATTCCTCGATATCGAGTAGCACTTTTCTCGTCTTCCGCTCAGCAACTCGATTCCGGCCTCCAGGAGCAAAGTCGACTTGGCTTTTTCTTCGACATCGAGTAAATTCCTCGACGTCGAGTAACTTTTCTTCGTCTTCAGTCTTCTTCGTCGATCTCGGCTCAGATCGGCTTCTGGAATCTTCTCGACATCGAGTAGAATTTGTCTTCTCGAGTAGTCCCATGCTCAGCCCGTGCTCGATCTCGTCTTCTGGAGCAAAAGTCGACCAAAATTTGGTCGATGTCGACCAATTTGGTCGATATCGAGCAACTCTGTTGCTTTCAGCATTCTGCTCCGTTCTTAAAACGCACTTTCCCGTGTCCTCGTTCGTCGGATTGACGCATATGACCATGCGTTGGAAATCTCTTTTCGAGGGCTACAACTTTCATGAAGACATCAGAACTTGACTCATAATGATGAATGCCGAAACATTGCCTTTTCTATAGCTGCACCATCCTTAGCTTCTTGATGAGTTTTCCTTTAAGCGCCAAAGTGCGTCCGATTTCTGCGAATTATAACAAAAACTTGTGTAGACCTCCATATATTGCAAATAAACATAAACTACACAAATTATGTATTATTATAGCCCAAATGTATGAAATGCATGCAGAAATCGATATAAAAGTAACTATAGAACATGGCAAATTAGGCTCACATCAAGTTGTTTGCTTTAGAACACCCCAAGCCTGAAATTGCATAATAACTCTTCACGTTATTGATCTGGGAGCTCGCTTTACAGATACAACAAAAAGAGGCGATTCCACTTCTCTATCTATCTAATGTTGCACTTCTTTATATTAAATATGCATAATTACACCTTATATATGCATATTTTCTATCTAATGTTGCACTTAAATATAAAGAATTCAGGAGGACTCTTAAAAATTCAGAATGTTTTATTGCAATATTCATGACAGAAGTCAGCACCAAAACATCAAATTGAAGACAACAAACAACCTCTAATTAGCCTCAAACTTGCAATCTAAAGTTAAAAACCCCCATAATTGCATTTGAATGACATAAAAATCCAGCTCCTATCGTTTTTTATACAAAAATGTATCTCTCTACCTTTATCAAGTCATTCTAAATGACCACATGAATACATGATGTTAGTCACTAACAAAAGTAGCCTCATTGGGTCTCGTTTCCCCGAAAGTAGACATATGATCAAACAGTTGCAATGAGAGCAGCAGACACAACCATCCTCTTGATCTTGTCATCTGGAGGAGGTACTCCCTCAAATACCTTCAACCTTGCCAAGGCAGCAACTCCTCCCTTGGTCTTGTGGGGAATCATCCTAAAATTAGTATCATCATTAACAAATGTCAGTACCCACACCTGCTGAGATTGATACCTGAAAATAAAGGCAGAAACAACCACCATGAATTTGTTTATAGACCTTGAATTTGAGAAACAACCACCATGAGACAGCACAAATGTCACAAACTAATGCAAAAAGACTTCATGGTTTTAGAAGATCAGATCGGATTCTTGTGTCTGTTGTCTTGAATCCAGTTTCCTGCTGGTGAGGACTTGCACATTTTTCTTTTTGTTTCCTAGTTCGTTTGTTCAAGCTGTTCAATTCCATCAAAGTGAATGATATTTCAGATAAGCACTGATGTATCTCATATGCACAAGAATATGCTGGAGCTATTACACATTTGAGTTCTATTATACAAACCTGGAAGGTTGGAAATGCCAAGCATGATTAGTTTAGTAGTAATTCAAAGATGGGACTAGGAAATCAGATTCTAAAAAGGAATGGCAGCAGCACATTCCTGTTTATACAATTAGTTTGCCTTGTTGCTGGTTGTCCAGACCAGAGATGATCTATTTCATGTGTTGAATGATCTTTCGATTGCACATACAGGAATTTCAGCAGCTAAAAGATTCAATCATGTAGTTGCAGCGATCCATCCTGGAAAGCAAGATATGATTAACAATCCAAAATTGCAGTATCAAATTCCTAAACAGTAATGGTTGTCACTTGACGCTTGGAATAAGGGCGTTGAGAAGGAGATGGAACAGGAGAGGGCGGAATATGGTTAAAATACAACAAACATCCAAATCCCTAACCCATGTGATTGAACAAAGACAAAATCGAAAACATCCAAATCGAAAACATCTTCAATGGATCAACTGAAGACACTACAAAAAAAAAACAATTTAGCATCGCCAAAAATTCCGTGGCAAAAAGCCAATCTTGGGTGGCAAAACCCATTTAGCCACGGCAGTAGCTACGACAAATAAGGGGTGGCCAAGTCTGGGGTGGCAAAATGATAGTAGCTACGACAGTTAGCCGTAGCTACTAATCTAGCGACGGTTAAGCGACGGCGAAGCAACTCCGGATGAAAGGCACGACACATTTGCCACGGTAAGTTGTCGTAGTTAAGTTGTTCATGGAAAATAAAAAAAACCTGCTTTTTAGCCCGGGTTCTTCAGACCCGGGCTAAAAAGTCCCACATCTTTTATAAAAAAAACAGTACACGTGCAATTTACCTATTAATAAATTTGTATTAATTTATACAAATTTAAATATCCATAATAATATAAATTTACATTAATTATATAAAAATTTACCTATTCAAGCCTACAAACAACAGCAAGTGAATATCCATAGAGAAGCCAAATCAAGCCTTACACTTATAATTATATAAACTGGTTATCTCTGAGATCAGGAAAGGCAAATCAAGCCTTAACTTATGATATTATGCAACATCAACCTACAACAATAGAAGCAAATTATACCTCTCCTGAGGCATCAAGCAACACAACTTCCTCTTCAAGCTTCTGAGTTTTTCTCCACGTAGTTCTTTTCTTCCCCCTCCAACCTTGTTGATCTTATGAGTAGGCTTGAACCTATTAAAAAAAAAATCAAAAGCAATTAACTAGTTTGCACAATCCAAGTCATTATTAACTTAATTGGAAGCATAAGATCTTTCTTTCAATCGGTGGAGCACCATAATAATATTCACAAGTTTGGTACCCGAATTCAACAACTAATCAACCAAAAAATAAGCCAGATAAAACTCAAGCAGACTTAATCAATTCAATTTTCGGCTACTATGATGAGGATTCAAAAAAAGGGAAAACATTCAGCAAATAAACAACTTGGCAATGAAAGAAGAAATGAATGGAAAACCATCAACTTTGGTCACTTGTCATACAAGAAAAAAGAAGTTAAATCCATGAATATGAGAAAGAAAAGCACAAATCCACGTATGAAAGCTTTCAACAGGTAAAAACGAATGGAAAACCATCAACTTTGGTCACTTGTCACAAATTTGAATGCACCAAACTTAGAAATCGTCAATGGAAGAGTTTAACAGAATATACTGAAAAAGTTAAAATGTAAGCACCAATTGGGAGAACAAAAGAGTGCATTCATTACAGCAGGGAATGGAAGTATAACACCAAGTACGAGAACAAAGAGAACTGGAAAAAAAACCTATCTTAAGGGTGGTTTTCTATAATTTACCCAAATACAAATGTATATCTATCTATCTATCTAATAAACAAAAAGGTAGCTAATAAAGGTGGATATTTTTCTTGCAAGTAAGCTGAGTGTAATGAATATCCCATAGCTCAAATCAAGTGATTAGATATCTTAAGAAATAAATATCAATGATATATATTTTTCTGTCTACATTTTTCTCACTCAAGATCTCAATACCTTTTTTTTTATTTTGGCATCTTCTTTATGCATGGGTGGTCTAAGATATCATCTATAGCTTAGTTTCTTTTATGTGCTTTGTTGTCCTTATCGACTTTCTAATTTCCACACTTAATGAACACATATGGTCTTGTTTATTTGCTTATATATATTCATCTAAACACTTCCCGGGGAGCTGGCTGGCCAAAATTCATTCTCAACCCCTTAGTGGTGCAAAAAAAAAAAAAAAAGAAAGAACAACCTTTTCATTTATGCAAAACAGATTCTTAGATCTAATTTCACACCACTCCAACCTTAAATCTTTTGGTAGTAATGTGCTTAATAGTGCTACAGCTAAAAATCTGGCTTAATTTTCTTATCTTATCATCAAATCTTAGTTGTATATTTTAAACCACTAAAACAATGTCACAAGGTAATCGAAACACAAGTTCCTTCCCAAAATCTCTCTTAAGCATTTTGACAAACACCTTTAAAGGCATAAAAGCTAGGAAACACCAAGCCTCGATATCAAATTGTATAAATGGAAGAAGTATATTAAAATACATAAACACCACTTTCACCATAACAGATTGCCTAAATCACATGAGTGAAGAAAAATACCAGTATATTTCCATTTCCCAGTTTGTTCAGAGGATTAACAGGTTGTGTTCCTCCCATAGATCCCACTAAAACAATCTGCTTCACGCTAGCAGCTTTAGCTGCACATTGGAATTACAACATCAGTCAATAATAATAAAAAGATCCCGGTATCGCATATTTATGAACAACATGAACCCTCACCAGCATCAATAGGTGGCACCAATTGATCTACGGGTCTAGGATGACAGTATTCTTTCATTCAGGGGTGGGTGTGTTGTGGGTGTGTGGATCGCCTCCACCTTGGTCTTGGATGTGGTTTCAATAGGTGGCCCCATGTTTGCTCCCTGATACAACAAGGCATTTACATTCATCATATATCATACAAACAATGCATAAAATTTATAAAATATTGTAAGACACCCACATCCTAATCATAAAAAAGACACAGATTACCTGAAAAAAACATCAAAAAGAAACAATCAGAGATTACATCCAAATTCGAGAGTAATAAACACAGAGAATTCGCTATCAGATGTGAGCGACATCTACCATCCCCATGGATTATAGAATACACATAATCAGAATAAATATAAGAAAGTCAGCACAATCGGTTGGTAAACGTACTTTCAACTAATAAAGTAAAGTGAATCTCACCATGAATAACACCAACAAAAACCACCAACTACTAAATTCATTTATCAAGGAAGAAGGCATAATCAAATCAACTAAATTAATTTATTAAGGAAGAATCACAGTTCAGATTCACGCAGTCAGCAAGCCAACCACTTCTTTTCTGAGAAACCAAGGACCTCCATACAAACGAAACAAAAAAAAAATGAACGTTCAACCGCAACTGAAACAAAAGACAAGAGTGGGACAAGAGTTCCTATGGGAAAATATGTTGTACTTTCAAAAGATGGAGAGGAACTCTCGGTAGAGTGGGAGCTGCTTTAAGCAATAACATATAAAAATTTAAGTACCACAACTAAACCAAGAAAATAAGTAAAAAGAAGTCTTACTCGCAAAATACAAACAATGGGTCTACATGGTAGGAACGTTCAACCACAATTGAAAGTAATCTATGAGAAATGCAGTAAACATATAGAGATTCCGACACTAACAAGTAAAGACTTTGTCCATTACCTTGACAAGATCGTCATAAAAGAAACAAAGCTATCATAAAGTTAGTATTATAATACATAAGATCACTAACTCCAGAAATGAGAACATTTTATCTTCTGTCCTTGGATCACATAAGCAGTGGTGGTTCTCATATCTTTCTAATCAAAGTTGTATTTTATATACAAATATATATCCTAATTAACAATTCCATGTATGTTTAACTAGGCTACCCATCATATATGAACACACAGTACAGAGAGAAACATCAATATTTTGTGACAAATAACTTGAACGAGTTAAGTAACATCAAAAAGGTCCAAAATTATTGCATTAAATACTAGCAAAAACCAAGTTTCCAAGCTAAAAACTATAAAGTTTCAAAAGAAAAATAGAAATACGGTAGTTGTTCAATAGATCAATATTTACTTTAATTTTGTAGTCGGGATGATCATTGAGACTCTGAGAGCTCTGATGAGACAGGGGGTGCTACACTTTGCAATCCACCGAGCAGCAGCTACCATACCACAGTGTGCATAACCCAAAACTAAGTTGCTTATTCCACCATCATGTTGAAAGGATGTTGTGAAAAATCCTTAATTTCCCCATGAATTCTCAATTTCCCTAACCTAATCAAAGGCCTTTTTTTGCAATCTTTTCACCTAAACTATCAATCACTCACACAGTCACATTCAATTACCTAGATTTGAAATATGAATTCAACATCAACAATGAAGTCAATCAAACTATCATAAACCAACTCAATTCAACACAAATTCACACATCAAGCCAACAATACAAATCAATTTAAAAAAAAAACTCACCTTGAGCCTCCTCCCGAGCTCCTTGTAGAGCAAGAAGCCAGAGAATTCGACAGTGTAGGATCTCCACAACCCCTTCCAGTCTGTTCGCCTTGACGAGCTCCCAAGCTTGGTCACACATCTTAGTCGCCTCCACGACGTACATCTTCCTTGCGCCGACCAGACAACCAGGATCCCGTTCCCCGTTCCCACATCTAGCACTGTCTTCTCCCCCGAAACCTCAAAAATACAGAAATCAGCTCGA
The DNA here is from genome assembly GCA_037127255.1 of Persicaria tinctoria. NCBI lineage: Eukaryota > Viridiplantae > Streptophyta > Magnoliopsida > Caryophyllales > Polygonaceae > Persicaria > Persicaria tinctoria. Next base: position 67,304,407 of record JBANSL010000013.1, read on the forward strand.
AATCTTTTCAGAAACGTGAGAGATTGAGATTAAGAGAGAGGGCGACCTTATCGATCGGTGAGATCCAAATCTAGAGGCTTCGACAGGTGACAGCGAGATCCAGGTCTGAGAGTAGAGGTTGAATGAGAGGGCGATTTTCAGATCTGAGATCCGGAGTGGAGGCTTCGAGAGAGGGCGAGAGACAAATACCTGAAACCAGGACGAAGACCGACGAAGGGTGACCGGAGGATGACGATGAGCGACCAGGAGCGATAAGGGGTGAGCGGAGGATGACGACGAGTGACAAAGAGCAACGCCGTCAACCGGCGAGATCCAAATCTATAGGCGGCGACTGGTGACGGCGAGATCCGGATCTGAGATAGGGAGTGGAGGCTGAGAGAGAGGGCGAGATCTAGGTTTTAGATGAGGGGGCGATATGTGTGGTTACTGGTTATTGGGTTTGGGTGAGCGAGAGAGTTACATTATAATTTATATATTAACAAAATCAGTTGCTACCGCGCCGTTGCCATTAAGGGTGGCAAAATCGACCAAATGACTACGGCTAACTCTGCCGTTGCTATTAAGGGTGGCAAAATCGACCAAATAGCTACGGCAACCCTTGCCGAAGCTACTATCGGTGGCAAATGTGTATCAATTGCTACGGAAAGCTCATGCCGAAGCTAGGTAGCGTGGCAAATTTCTTTCTTTTTTGTAGTGAGATACAACAAACCTGGAGACGGGAGGCGCTGGAAGTGGATGGTGGTGTTGGTTGTGGCTGGTGGTCGGCATGAGTGCGGGATGGTGGCGTTGCTGGCTCAAGGATCCGGAGAAGAGAGTGTTGAAGCGAGCGGAGCTTTCCCGAAGACTCGGAGCGCAATCTCCCTGAGCCATCTCAAATTCCGCACTTGGCGAGCGCAATCCACCACCCGACGCCGTCCTCCTCCAAAGGGAGCCTCTCAGAGGCGAAATTGTTGAACGAAGCCGCCATCACCACCACAGGCCCCGAGGCAATCAGATGCCCTACCACGCTACCCCCACCACCTGCCCTTGCCCGTCGGAGAGGTAAACAGATCCCGGTGGTCGCGGTCGGCGCCGGCGGCAGCAGAAGAAGAGAAAGGGAACCAATGGAGCCATGGCAGAAGGCTGAAGGAGAAAAGAGAGGACGGGTGGGGAGAGTCACGGACTAGTAGTGTTTTTTTTCGGGCTGGTCCAACACCGGTTCGTTTTAATTTTTTAAACCCGCGCCAAGCTTAATGAACCCATTTTCACTTTAAGTGTTTTTTTTCATTCTAAACCCCTTTTTCATTATAACCTCACCCTATATATATGTGTGTGTGTGTGATACGGAGTATATATTATATATGTAACTAAAGTTAAACAAAAAAAAAACAAATAACCCAACTTACCTCGTACTCACGAACAGGCCGGATCACCTTCCACCAGAGTCAAAATCCTCTACAATCCCTTGTATACCCCTATGTGTGACACAAAATTAATTGTGTTAAATATTTATGATAAAAAAAATTAAAAAAAATATATTTATGTTAAAAATAACTAATCATATATGTTTGTATAATTTTTTAATGAAAAAACATATTTTAAAAAATATTAAAATTATTATTATCAAATCATCATCCTTTTAATTTTAATATTTTTTAAAATATTTTTTTTCATGAATAAATTATACAAATATATATGATTTGTTATTTGTAATATAAATATATTTTTTTGAATTTTTTTTATCATAAACATTTAACACAATTAATTTTGTATTACACATAGGGGTGTATATGAGGTTGTAGAGGATCCTCAATCCTTCCACCATGTATTGCTCTGTCAACCTTCAAATTGCAAGTGGATGGCAATTGGAATTGAGCTAGAAGACAATATGCAAGTGGGACGGCCCCATTAAATGCTCTCAACCATAAAAATGCAGGGAATGGACGCGTGTGTCAGCCCATTTGTGGGTACAGTACAAAGCGCGCATTGAATTTTGACAACATCCGTAATAGCCATGGATACAGTCGTCGCTAACGAAGTCCATTAATACCCTTTCATTCTATGGGCTTATTGGGCTTTGATTTGTAATAGGCTATAATGGGCTTTCACTTCCGGTTTTACTAAGACCTTATTTAATGGACATATTCAATCTAAAAAAAATTGAGAGATATATAGTAACTCATCCGGCCTATTTTAACGATTGCTGGACCGAATAGCCACGGAGTCAGCTACGGATGTAATATCGTGGCCGGACCAGCTTCGAATACAGCCACGAATCGAACAATCGTGGCTATATTCGTGGCTATTTAGCAGCCCAATCCACCATTCCAGCAACGAAATCAGCCACGGACATAGGTTCGTTGCTATTAGCCACGAATTTGATGAGGCGGCATACCAAGACGCCACCTAGCCACGAAAATAGCAACGGCTATTATCAGTCGTCGCCAATGTCATTGCTATTGGTCACGAATATAGCCACGCCTAGTATTCGTGGCTAAGTATCCGTTGCTAAATCCTGTTTTTTTTAGTAGTGCATGTTTTTTTTAACAAGATTTTACTCCTAAAACGACATGTTTTTCTTAACGGATGGAGTACAAAATATTAATTTTTTTTTCCAGTATGTATGAAATTGGTAAAAGAAAATCAGATATTTCACGAGGTACCATGAGATAAGGGTTAATTCATCAAGTGTACAATTTTTTGATCTAATTCACATGGTACTCCTCCTGAGGGCTGTTTGGTTTAAATTTTGAAAAGGTAAAGAGAAACTTAACATAATCAACGTACGTAGTCCATTTATAATTCAACATACATTGTTAAAATTTTAATAACTACCATCTTCTCTCAACTTTTCATAAGTTTATATAGTATTTCACATCGCGCCCTTCTTTGTCAAATCTAGGTAGTTTATATTTTATAATTAAAAAAAAACAAATCATTAAAATAAAAATTAAGGTAGACAGGTGTATTTGAAATTTTCATATATACATTTATTACGCCGATGAGGGAGAACGTCGAGAGACCACCTTGCATCGACGCCAGCGTTGATGGGAGACCGGTGACTTGTGGTCCTGAAACGATAGCCTCGATGTTGAGGTGGGCACCACTTTGATCCTTGACCAGCTGCAAGCCTAGTGCAACAATTCTTCAATTTCCATCTCTAGCAATTCAAATTCCAATCGTATCATTCAAGCAAGGAATCAGAAATTAATAAAAGCACTCATATTTATAACTTTCTTAAATTAATAAATCACTATCATAATACAAATTTTACAGAAAAGAACTCATATTTATAAAAATATTTTCAATTCAATAATCTCCCATTTTTAATCAAAATAAAAAAAAAAAGAAATTTATCCTAAACATGTAAAAATGCGTAATATTAAAAAATTAAAATAAGATCTAGAGTATTACTTAAAAAAGAAATTTATGCTACTTTTTCTTCACATCAGAAAGCGCGGGAGAAGCTCGAAGGCAGTTATTTATCAAAAACCAATCCTCTGTGCAGTTGGGCTTCATTTCGAATCCGATTAATCCTTACCTTCCTCCATCTCGATCTCTCTCATCGATCTGCTACAACAATGGCGTCCCAAGGTCCTCACAACATTAATCGCCCTTCTCTCTATCCTATCATCGATGAATCCAACCCCGATTCCACCTCCCCCTTGGTCTGCAGCCCTAATTCTACTCCCTCCACCACTACGCCTCTCTACCCTTCCATCCCCATGGAAGATCTCCTCCTCCCTCATTCTAATTTCGCCGGCCCCTCCGCCCCGCCCCTCCCCGATTCCCGCCAGGAAACCCTAATTTCCGTCCCCGGCTCCATCGTCCACTTGATCGACAACCAGTACAGCGTCGAACTCGGCTGCGGCGTCTTCTCCATCGTCCGCCTCTGGCAGGGCGACGACATCATTGCCGTCCTCGCTCGCGTGGCCGCCGACGTCCAGTGGCCGCTCATCAAGGACGAGGCCGCCGTGAAAGTCGACGATTCCCATTATTTCTTCTCGCTTCCGCCTCCATCCGAGAGCGGATCCGGCAAGGAAAAGAAGAGCAAGACGCCGCGGAAGGGGAAAGAAAAAGAGAGTTCGGATCCCGATGATCTCCTGAATTACGGACTGAGCTTTGCCTCCAAGGGCCAAAAGAAGCTTCTGGAAGAATTGGATGCGGTTTTGGAAATCTATTGTGCATTCTCTGTGCAAGTGGTGTCTGTGAGGTGCAAGGGAGAGTCATTAGATGGCTCTTTGGCAACAGAGACCTCGCCGGATGAGCTTCGTGACAAGGGGAAGAGGACGCAGATGGAGGAGACATGTGGCGCGTATTGGACCACATTGGCCCCCAATGTGGAGGATTACAGTGGGAAAGCAGCGAAGCTGATTGCCGCTGGATCCGGGCAGCTGATCATGGGGATCCTCTGGTGTGGGGATGTTACTGTGGATCGGTTGAAGTGGGGAAATGAGGCTCTCAAGAAGAGGCTGATCTTTTCGGAGAAGGCCGAGATTAGTCCCAAGACTATGAAGAGGATCAGAAGGTTTGGTTCTTCTGTTCTAATTAAGACCTTTTGGTGTTGCTGTTTGGTTTTTTGTTTGAGTAATTTGATTGGAAATTATCATTAAAAATGTGTTTCAGCAATGGAGTTGAAGTTAGGGCTTCTATGGTAGTTTTATAGTATAGTTGTCTTTTTTGGTAAGAGTGCATGTATCTGATAGCTAGGGGTTATAATATGTGCTGGTTTTAGTTTAAGTGTTGATGAGATCACAAATTTGATCAGTGATATATAATCCTGGTGTGTTGAACCCCGTTTTTCTTCTTAACCAGATGAGATGGTTCAATTCATTTTAATGTTACATGTTTTGATGGGAGTGTTACATTAACAGGGCGAAAAGGGTGACAAAGATGACACAAAAAGTGGCTACTGGAGTACTCGATGGGGTTCTTAAAGTCTCAGAGAAATTTATGACTTCAGTTGCAAATTCAAACACCGGGAAGAGATTTTTCAACATGTTACCTGGGGAAATACTCTTGGCCTCCCTAGATGGATTCAGTATGTTTCGGATTCCTCTGTTTATAGATTTTGTGGTAATCCAGTTGATATCATGCATATGTTAAGTTTTTGTAAAGTTGAGATTTGAGATTTTGTTAGTTTAGCTTTAGCATAAGGTGAACACTTGGTGTATCAATTCAAAACAGTTGCAGTTTTATTTGTATTAAAGATTAGTTAAGATATGAACTATATATATGATTGTGCAGCTTTCATTAACCATGTATATAGGAATTCAACTGCCCATCTGAAGTGCAGTCATCCAACCCGGCCTGTGCATTAGAAGCCGATTATGAGCCACAGTTGGGATTTGTATGATTCGGCTTGGCATCATCATTAACAGATCTTCTGGCTTGATTGAATAGGTAAAATATGTGATGCTGCTGAAGTGGCAGGGAAGAATGTATTGTCAACTTCTTCCACCGTGACAACTGACCTCGTTACCCACAGGTATTTCACTTGAACAGTATTGTAACTTGACACTGGCTTACGTTTTGATCCTAATCTAATTCATATTTCCTACAACTGATGCATGATTCACCATCGTTAGGAAAATGGCGAATCTACAGGTTCCATATATCATTCTATATGAAATCATACTTTTGCAGTGAGTTTCCTGCATTAACAGGTGGACGAAATGGTTCGGATAACATAATGTGGCCTATAACAGAAATACGAATGCATGAAATGATGATTCAGATTTCTGACTTCCATAATATTACTCTGTATAGATAGATGCACCTCATTTGCAGCTGATCGAATCGGTTTGCAATGCAGATACGGAGAAGAGGCGGGGCAAGCGACAGATGAAGGGCTGGATGCAGCAGGGCATGCCTTTGGAGCTGTGTGGGCCGCCTTCAAGATCCGAAAAGCATTGAACCCGAAGAATGCTGTTAAAGCATCCTCCATTTCCAAGTCTGTTGCTAAAGCAGCGGCTGCTGAATACAAATCCTAGAACGCCTCAAAGTAACAGCTTCTAGGAGGAACCTGTTTCGTCCTCCCAAGCTCGTAAAGCGGATAGATTTCCAACAGTCCCTAGATCAAGATTTGTCAAATATTGGTTTCAAATTTGTACGTGTTTGAGTAATCGTGCCTTGTTTGGGTTGACTGACAACTCAGACCTTGTAATTGTATCAACATTTGGTGTTCATTTGTGCTATAAACTCTCAGACCCGTTTGGTATTGATATACGTATATCAGATATGGGTATGGGTATCACTCATACCCATGCCTGTGTTTTGTGTTTGGTAAATTAGTATATAGATATCAAAGTAATATACCTATATTTTCCTTCCTTCATATTTTTCCTCAATTCCATATACCCATTAAACTAGGGATATGGAAAGATATGGAAACACACGCTCAAAACCTTTCTTCTCCTTCATCCTCTTTCTCTGCCTCCCCAATTTCATCGCTTGCCTGCCTTCCTCCTCCTTCTCCTCTTTCAAATCCTTTCTTCTCCTTCCCCAATTCGCACTCCCAACAGACGCTGAAACCCTAAATCCTCTTTCAAGTCCTTTGGTCGGAATTGCCCACCCCTCCGGCGCCCAAAACTCAAAATCTTGTTGGTCGAAAACCCTAATCTCGTTGGTCGAGGCTATTGGGGGAAACATGAGAACTGACATTGGCAGCAGGGGGGTCTGGTGGTTGCGGGTCCGTGGGCTTAGGCGAAAGAGGCGCCCAAAACAGGGGTCAATGGATGCTGGAGGGTGTCGGGGAGTGAGCGGCCTAGAACAAGGGTTAATTGATATCTAAAAACCATATTCTCATATACTACCACATACCAAACAAATATCGGATATCAGATTTGATACCCATATCGATGATATCGATATCTCATACCCATATCTAATATCTGATATACGTATATGGATACCAAACGGGCCTTCACTTTCTTGCGAATGGAACGGCATTTTATGATTCCAAACCGTTGTTTTTAGGATCGGGATCCTAGTGTGGGATCGAGAGAAGGGCGTAGGATCAGATTGTAGGATCGGATCGTAGGATCGTAAGATCCTGGACAAAAATTAAAAATAAAATAAATAATAAAATAAAAATAAACCATCATAAACAAATACCTTAATTTTAAAATAAAATTAAGTTTTTCCTCGATTAAACAAATTAAGTAGGAAAAATGAACAAAAATAATACCAAGTATCATCTTTTGGCCAAAAATAATACGAACTTTGAAATTGACTATTTCATATACGAACTATCACTCTATTAACCGAAAATAATACATATGTGTATTCCGGTGAACTTTCCGACCAAATACGCCACGTGGACGTCGGAAAACACACATTGCATAAATTTTTGCCACGTCACCAAACTTGTAAGTTATGTCATGTCATAAATTTATTTTTCATTTTTTTTTTAAAAAAAAAAAGAAAAATTAAACAAATAGGCAAATAGCTACAGTACCTTTCGAAACAATGGAATCGAGGGTGGGCGTCTTCACTTTCTTCTCAATCTTATCTGCTCGTTCTCTCATCCATTGTTTCGAAATGTACTGTAGCTATTTGCCTATTTGTTTAATTTTTCTTTTTTAAAAAAAAATAAAAAATAAATTTATGACATGGCATAACTTACAAGTTTGGTGACGTGTCAAAAATTTATGCCATGTGTGTTTTCCGACGTCCACGTGGCGTATTTGGTCGGAAAGTTCACTGGAATACATATATATATTATTTTCGGTTAATAGGGCGGTAGTTCATATATGAAACGGTCAATTTCAAAATTCGTATTATTTTTGGCCAAAAGTTGATACTTGGTATTATTTTTGTCCATTTTTCCAATTAAGTAACTAAAATAGTTCAGTAATAAGAACTCAACATTCATAATTTGTCAAGAATAATGTCTCAAAAGGTGACAAACAGGCAAGGAAGTAAAGACTAACGAGAGAGGCCGAAAAGGCAGGAACCATAGCTAAGGTTATTGTTGTTGTTGTACCCTTACTTTTATAAGAATAGTAATAAATCATGAGGGACAATATAAGATTATGTCCATGCATTTTTTTTTAATACAAGGAAAGGAATTAAGACAGAGCAATCCTAACAAAGAAAGCACCATCTTAGAGCGTCCTTCCGGACGAGATCCTCAAACACCGGATCAACAAGCACAGCGTCGTCGGTTGGGATGCTGTAAGCCAGGTGCGCGACTCTATCAGCAACATCATTGGATTCCCTGAAAATATAACGAATGGAAAAGGAATCAAAAGCAGAAACAATGAAACGAATATCTGATAAAACCAGTTCAATGCTCCAAGGGCATATCCAAATGTCAAGTGAAGGATTGACAATCTGCAGATTATCGCCCTCAACAAGGAGATGGCGAATCCCCAACTCTCGGGCACGTAAAACCCCATTGCGAAGGGCCAAACCTTCGGCAAACACAATAGAAGTATTATTACAGTGGCCCGAACCAGCAGAAACCACAAGAGCTTCCGAATTCCTAATTATGAAACCGTACGAGGCCTCGTCGGACAGCCGAAAGGAGCCATCAAAATTAAGCTTGAAAAACGGTGCTAGTGGGGTATCCCAACGGGCTTTCTCCCTTTGACTCAAACCTGTCGTAGCAGATGTCCGCCTTTTCCCATGCATACCAGTCTGTTTTTCCTGAAAGGATTGAGTTGCAAGGTCATACCGGGAGGCATCAAACCAACTATGTTTGGTAGTGTTGATATGTATGCGAACTTGGTTTACAGTGACGTTCTGCATCTGTCCAAATGCCAACTGATTCATAAAGAACCAAATAGCCCACCAAGAATAAAACAGATCATACGAAACTTTAGTAGAATGGTTTAAGTGGATGTCATTGAGCACCACGTTTGGATTTTTAGCATCGAAATTGTGTGTTTGTAACTTTTGCTTGTAATGTGGAATAAGGGAAAGAACCCCTTTTGTGAACGGGCAGTCCATAAGTAGGTGGCATTGTTATTAGAATCCCGATCCGGATCTTTAGAATCCTAAGATCCTACGATCCTACCTAGGACCTCGATACGGATCTATACATAGAATCTTTTTTGTGTAGGATCTGTTGTGGGATCTTTAGAATCTTAATAGATCGATAGGATCTTACGATCCTATGCGATCCTATTTTTATTAACAATATGTATTTTTTAAACATTTATTTTGTTTCCTTTGTTGATTTTAGTGTGTTTAAATATAAACATTCATGTATGAAGCATGAAAAATGGCTTAGAGACAATTGTTTTAGAGTCTTTTAACTAATATGACAATGTCTAAGATCGTAAGTGTAACTTTTTATGTCTTGAAACCAAAATATATTGCGTAACTAACATTTTTTTCCCTCATTCTAGAACTTTAAATTAAGCAACTTTATTATCTATTTTTATATTTTTATATATTTTATTTTTTAATTATATTTGAAGGATCTTACGATCCTCTAATAGGATCTTACGATCCGATCCACAGACCCAATTGTGATTCGATCCTAGAACCCTGATCCTAATAACCTTGGTAGGTGGTGCTGCGATTCACTAAAGGAGTCACAGAAGACACAACTCATAGGACCCCAACATTTGTTTGGTTGGTAAGCTATTCGTGGCAATTTTCCAAAGTAAATGCTTCAGTTTAGGAGGAATTTTTAAATCCCAAATCCAATTGCAATTGAAATGGTTATGCATTGTGTTAGTGTTAACAATTTTGGTAGCAGATTTTGTTGAAAACCATCCCGTAGAATTAGGCCCCCAGTAGAGACGATCTATTAAGAGAGAAATTGGTATAGGAATATCTCCAATCTATGAAATAATTGTTGGGTTTATAATCCCGTTGAGGTATGTAGCAAGTTTGTGCAAATTCCAAGAGTTGTTAGAAATAAAACGACCAACCTTCCAATTAAGATGCTCAACCAGAAGAGGACGATCCACACTGAGCATCAGATGAGTTTCCAAAACCCAGTTATCATGCCAGAAATCAACATCTGAACCATTACCAATAAACCAGCGAAGTCCTTTTTCAAAAATAGGGCGTAATAAGCAGAGCTTACCCCATTGCAAGGATGTGGAACCTTTTATGTTGTACTTTCTTATAGAGACATCTTTTAAGTACTTTGCTGACACCACCTTAACCCATATATTGTTGGGCTCAGCCAGAATTTTCCACGGGAGGTTTAGCTACAATGCTATGTTCATCGTTTCTGCTTTTTACAAGCCCAGACCGCCATTAAGGGTGTCATTACAGATTCTATCCCAGCTTATCAAAGGTGTGTACCTTTCCTGTTTATTCCAAAAGAAGCTACGATAGATTTTATCCAACTCTGATAGTATACTGATAATGCATGTTTCCAACATGCATTATAGATTAGTTTAGGTGCATTTCATTGTTATATATTCATGTTTTAGTATTAATTAGATTAGCGCTCGTTTTGTAGAAAAGTTAGGAATCTACGCTATTTCAATGGTTTTATGTAGATTCATAGATCCGAGGCAAAGAACACGAGGAACGGAGCTAAGAGGGGCTAAGAGAGACTTGGGAGAGCTTAAGGAAGAAGTCCCGAAGAGCATGGAACAAGCTAAGGAGCAACGGAGCACAAAATCGAGATCTAATAGCGAAAACGAGGGCGAGTCGAAAAAGTTGTCCGCCCGATGAGCTGAACTTGTAACGCACTTTCCAGAGGCCTCGGATGTCCGATCGACGCATATGAGCATGCGTTGGAAAGCTCTTTCAAAGATCTACGCGATGGGGTTCTTTTGGATTTTCGCTGACAGCAAAGGGCTTTACGCTGCAGCGGATCAAGTCAGCAACATTATGCGAGAAGGTGGCCTGAGCAGCACGTCTCGCTGCCAGCAAATGGAGTTCGCTGCCAGCGAGTCAAGTTAGCCTTAGGGTCAGTGAATAAGCAACACGAGTCGCTGCCAGCGAATAGTGACTCACTACCAGCGAATGTAGTCGCTTTAGCGGACGATCGGACTCGCTGCAGCGGATGGGCACTCTCGCGGTAGCGAATGGAGGCTCTCGCGGTAGCGAAAGAGCGGACTCGCAGAAGCGGAAATGATGGAATCGAAGAGTACTTGAAAATCCAACAGTAGCTTGATTAAGGCCATTCGCTGCTAGCGGAAATTTTCGCTGCCAGCGGAATCTGACGCTGAACTATATTTGGAAAGTCTATCTTCTATCTAGTTTATTTAGGAAGTTTCTATCTTATTTATCTATCTTTTACCTTGTTTATACAAGACATTAGGCTTATAAATAGGATGTTTAGGGTTAGTTTTCTTATGGAATGATTCAAGTAAAGAAATCACCATTGAAGAGAAGAAAGCTTAGGTAAGCCATGTTTGGCTAATTTTCTAGTTTCCGCCTACACTTTCGAGACTTGGTTGGTGGTTTGTGAGTTTCTAATTCAAGTTATTTTTCCTCTATAATTCTTTCAACTTCTTTGTGTGATATTGATTATGTTATTGGTGTTATCTTGATTAGCTACCTTCATAATATTGATTTCATGCTAGGATTTAATACTTTCGTATTTGTGTTATTTCCGTAGTAGCACGCATAAGATTGTGGATTCTGTGTTTGAAGCATGATTATGCAGGGAGTTGACATATATCTTAAACATTGATTTACCGTGTTTAATTGGTGTTATTTATATGCTCAAGTTCTTGGGATGTTGTGCTATCTCTTTGTTAAATCTTAACCGTGTTAAGGTTGCATTGAGGTGTAAGGGATTAATTGGACTCGTAGGACTTTTAATCTACTTAAACCAAGACAAGAGGAATTTGTAGGAAACGATAATAACTTGAAAAGGATTCGATGACCAATAAAACCAACCAATGTCGAGAACTTGTAGGTGGAAACGCTTTTCTTCTATCCTTTATTAGCTTTTGTTAATATTATTTTCTTTTATTTTTATTAATAAAAATCTTATCTTTTATATTGATGAATACACAATATTTAGAAATACTTGATTCTCTAGGGTTTGACCCCTTACTTGCATACTATACTAGTTTGTTTGTTTGGGAATTATTTTTGGCGAGGTAAATCAACGACTTTTCCTCCCTCAAAATTGGCGCCGTTGTCGGGGAATCAAATATATTTCTTTGTTTTGTGTATTTATTAATATTTATATATATATATATCCCCGTCGTGGACCTATCTTATGGTTTACGACACCTCGTTACTAATTATTTGCAATGGAGTTGGAGTTATTGCAATATCAGGGAGAATACTTTCACAATTACCTCGCAAGAGTGCAACATTTAGTGGACAACCGTGCTTCACGGGGTATCCAAGATGATTTGAAAGAACGAGTACTTTGCGTTCAAGATGGCATACTTCCCGAGATACGAGAATTCGCCCATTCATTGAAAGATGAAGGCTTTTACGGTTTGGATTGGTTGGAATTGTGGGATCTTTTCCTTTGCGTGGGTGACATGAAAAAGGTGGAAGAAGACTACATGTTGGCATCCGTACCCTTACCTTTCATTATTTCAAACCAATGGCGGGCGAGATACATGAGGGAAGCCAAGACGCAACCTCCAATGGTTCAATCAAAGATGGAGAAGGGAGCTCGATGCCCCTTGACATGGAGTCTCATGAGTGCACACATGAGGAACCATGTATTTTGGCACCTACTCCACCTATAGAAATCATCCCCAACTCATCCATTAAGGAACCAAGTCCAGAGCCGATTTCTGTGGCTCACGAGCAAGGTAAGGATATTTCTTACACTTTTGTGGATTTTGGTGAATATGTAGATCCTTGGGAGCGTTACTTCAACAAACCACCAGCGGAACTGTGTTGGTGGTACAACATACCCTCGACGGGAAGTCACGCTCGAGCATATGAAGAGTTGGAGACGTTCTTCAACATCACGTCTTTTGACTTCGACTTCTTCATACGTGGTGCTCACCTACCTAGATGGTGTGCACCGGAGTTTGACTTGCTAAAGAGGGCGTTGGCGATGTCCGAGTGAGTCTTGAACACATGGACGAATAAACCGTCGAGTCTATGACGATAAACAAGGAAGCTTCTCGAGAGGCAACCCGAGGTAAGTTTTCCTAAATTAGTTATTTCAATTCCTAGTTATTTAATTACTTTTGTTGTTTAAAAAATTAGAAATTTCCTAATTATTTTATATGGTAGATAGATGCTTTCGGATATTTTGAGCTAACAATGCAGGGAAAAGTGAACAATATCGAAGAATAGAGAGATTTGTGCTGAATTCGCTGTTAGCAAATCATTATTCGCTGTCAGCGAGTCTAGCCGCCCATATGACATAGGAGCTGATTTCATTCGCTGACAGCGAATGGAACTCGCTGACAGCGAATCCAGCAGCGCATGCCCATTCTTTTTCCGTTGTCGTCACGACCCATCTTATTCATTCTTCGTCATCTTCATTCATCCGTGCTCATTATTCTTTAGTCTTTTTCGTTGTCGTTCTTCGCCATTCTTCTTCCAAGCTTCTTCATCTTCACCATGTAAATTTTTTCCACAACGTGAGTTCTTTTTTTACCTCTTTCTCTCATATTTTTATGATTTGTTATGTTTGATTTTCATTGAGGACAATGAAGGGTTTAAGTGTGGGGGAGGGTTGCATTCATAGATTCATGCATTCATGTTTCATCGATTCATGTTTATTTTTCGTTATTTTATTGCATTAGAAAATGAAAAAAAAAATTGAGAAAAATAAAAAAAATCCAAAAAGATCATGCATTGCATATATGTGTTATTCAAATACCCATCTTGCCTTAGTTTATCCTCTGTTTTATTTTTATGAGTTTTACCATATATGTTCCATAATATGATTGAATTACCTAACCTTGTCACATACTTGAGATGATTTTTATGGGAGCATGACTTGTTAGTTCAATTGAGCAAGTATGATTCTTAGTCTTGGGCATTATTGAAATCCAACCAAATTTGTCCTAGTGAGAAATTTTTGGCCCTATTGGGATTTGCATCATATTTATTCCCTTTTGCTTTCTTGTGTGACATTATACTCTCCTTATGCACTTACCTCTTGAGATTGACATTGTTATCTATATTTGAGGCCGAATTTATATGTCTATTGCTTATGAGTTTCAAATGATAGAGGCATGATTTTCTTAGCCATATTATTATCCATATCCACCCTACATATGTGTCTTTTGCTTGTAGCCAAATTTGAGCCTTATCCTTTTCTTTGAAGCTCTACAAAATTTATCCTTAGCCGATGATAAGCCTTACTCTATCCGGGAATTGGGATTAGAGTTGGTGAATGATTGATATAGTTGAGTGAAAAGAAAAATTGTTAAGAGAGTTAAAAGTTTTGGATGATTATGTAATTTTGGTTTTATTCCTCACATTGTGCATTATTGTATTTTTGGCTCTAGAAAAGAAAAAAAAAGGAGGAAAAAAGTGAAGAGAAAAAAAAAAGAAATAATAAAGAGCCTTTTATCTTTATTATGTATGTGAGAACTAAAAAAATATGTATGGTTGAGAGAGAGTTCTTTTGTTGAGTATTTTAAGAGTGAATGTTTGAGTTATTTTTATTTTGGAAGTATTTGGTTTTTAGTGTTCCTCCGGTTGTTCGAAGGGATCCCTTTTTCTCGAATTTTTAGCACCACATGCCTAAATATTTTCCTACCTTAATTCCTTACCAAGCCCCATTACAACCTTGATAAAAGACCTCTTGATGTTTCTTATAAGTGATGGCATCCAAGGTGGAGAATATGTGATATTTGTGTCAATTTCTATGTAGCTTTTTGCATTTTGGATTGAGTTGAGAGATACATTGTTAAAGCCTAAACACATGAGAGTGAGAGCAAACAAATAATCCCGGTAAGGTTGGATGAGATGTGCCTTATTTTGGATCGTTCATATACTTGCTAGGATGTTAGCTTTCATATTCATGGCTCCTCCACTTTGATGTTGCTTTTGACAAGGTTAGTGCTTGAAGATCATATTTGTGGTATGATGGTTTTGCTCTTGTTTTTGCATTGCTTGAGGACAAGCAAAAGGTTAAGTGTGGGGGAGTTTGATAATGCATGTTTCCAATAGGCATTATAGATTAGTTTAGGTGCATTTCATTGTTATATATTCATGTTTTAGTGTTAATTGGATTAGATTAGTTTAGGAGGCAAAGAACACAAGGAATAGAGCTAAGAGGGGCTAAGAGAGACTTGGGAGAGCTTAAGGAAGAAGTCCCAAAGATCATGGAACAAGCTAAGGAGCAACAGAGCACGAAATCGAGATCTAATAGCGAAAAACGAGGGCGAGTCGCGAAAGCTGTCCGCCCGGCGAGCTGAACTTGTAACGCACTTTTCGGAGGCCTCGGATGTCCGATTGACGCATATGAGCATGCGTTGGAAAGCTCTTTCTCAGATCTACGCAATGGGGTTCTTTTGGATTTTCGCTGACAGAGAAGGGCTTTCCGCTACAGCGGATCAAGTCAGCAACATCATGCGAGAAGGTGGCCTGAGCAGCACGTCTAGCTGCCAGCGAGTCAAGTCAGCCCAAGGGTCAGTGAACAAGTAACACGAGTCGCTGCCAGCGAATAGTGACTCGCTGCCAGCCAATGGAGTCGCTTCAGCGGACGACCGGACTCGCTGCAGCGGATGGGCACTCTCGCGACAGCGAATGGAGGCTCTCGCGGCAGCGAAAGGGCGGACTCGCGGAAGCGGAAATGATGGAACCGAAGAGTACTTGAAAATATTCCAAGGCATGGACATTCGCTGCCAGCGAGTATGGTAGCGAGGTGCTAGCGAAAATCCAACAGTAGCTTGATTAAGGCCATTCGCTGCTAGCGGAAATTTTCCCTGCCAGCGGAATCTGACACTGAACTAAATTTGGAAAGTCTATCTTCTATCTAGTTTGTTTAGGAAGTTTCTATCTTATTTATCTATCTTTTAACTTGTTTATACAAGACTTTAGGCTTATAAATAGGATGTTTAGGGTTAGTTTTCTTATGGAATGATTCAAGTAGAGAAATCACCATTGAAGAGAAGAAAGCTTAGGTAAGCCATGTTTGGCTAATTTTCTAGTTTCCGTCTACACTTTCGAGACTTGGTTGGTAGTTTGTGAGTTTCTAATTCAAGTTATTTTTCCTCTATAATTCTTTCAACTTCTTTGTGTGATATTGATTATGTTATTGGTGTTATCTTGATTAGCTACCTTCATAATATTGATTTCATGCTAGGATTTAATACTTTCGTATTTGTGTTATTTCCGTAGTAGCACGCATAAGATTGTGGATTCCGTGTTTGAAGCATGATTATGAAGGGAGTTGACATATATCTTAAACATTGATTTACCGTGTTTAATTGGTGTTATTTATATGCTCAAGTTCTTGGGATGTTGTGCTATCTCTTTGTTAAATCTTGACCGTGTTAAGGTTGCATTGAGGTGTAAAAAATTAATTGGACTCGTAGGACTTTTAATCTACTTAAACCAAGACGAGAGGAATTCGTAGGAAACGATAATAACTTGAAAAGGATTCGATGACCAATAAAACCAACCAATGTCGAGAACTTGTAGGTGGAAACGCTTTTCTTCTATCCTTTATTTGCTTTTGTCAATATTATTTTCTTTTATTTTTATTAATAAAAATCTTATCTTTTATATTGATAAATACACAATATTTAGAAATACTTGATTATCTAGGGTTCGACCCCTTACTTGCGTACTATACTAGTTTGTTGGTTTGGGAATTATTTTTGGCGAGGTAAATCAACGACTTTTCCTCCTTCATATACCAGCTGGGAGCATGAAGGACTGCATGAGAAACACCGGGTGGGCACTAAGATTTGCTTTGATTAAAACCTTACGACCTTCTGCAATAATTGAAGAAGCCTTCCACTTCGTGAGTTGTTTCTTTGTTTTAAGAACAACGTCTGAGAAGGTGTCTTTATTGACCCGACCATTGATGATCGGGCAACCCAGATATTATGTCCATGCATTGAGCATAATCGACCTTATAATTTCTAACCTTTTTTCATTTATATATAAAGGGAAACATATATAGCCTTTCAATTTTTTCTTTTGTGGAAGTGAATCAACAATTCTAATTTGGCAAGAAGTTCAAAAATTATATGTAAAGGCCTGGTTTTAAGAAACCTGACGTTTCGAAGGAATAAAACCCTGGTTCGAATCTTGCGCACCAAGTACGGGTTGGAAGCTTCAAATCAAAAGTCAGATTTTTCAAGTGGGATTTCGTACCCAAAGTTCTTGTGAGGCCCATTGGAAGCCCAGTGTCAACACGCCTGTATCTGTCATATACCCTAAGTCACGGGGAAAACCATTCAAATCTAAATCATTCATAGACAGAGTCATAAAACCAAATACATCGGGGTGTCATGGCAGAGTCGGGTCAAAACATTAGTATCAAAGCATAAGTGTCCAAAAGTAGGTGGTGAAGTCACTATCGATCTCCCTAGATCATCCATGGCAAAAGTCCCACACCACAATTAGCACAGAGCACAATAATAAGGCATGCGATATCAGAATGCATCTATATCTAAAAGCATAGAAGGAGGAAGGGGTCAAACTAAGAAACACATGCGGGACTCGGTCCCTATTGAACTCGAACCTCGTTAAATGGGGGTGGGGGGGTGGGGTGGGGGGGACTCGGTCCCTACTGCGATCATGTAGCATACGCTACACCTAATAGAGATGCTCTAATGCAGTACAAGAATATTAACACTCAAGCATGCTTAGCAGTTTATATATGCAAAAAGTGGTAAATTAGGATCCTACACAGAATGTCAAGAGGCATGTACTCTCTCTCCTATCTCTGCACCCATTCCTTATAGTGCAGACACCGGCCAAGTTCACCCTAGCAGTTTATATGTTTCACGTCTAGTCCATATGTCATGCTTGTTCAGTTTTCAGGTTATAGTGTAATACGACTCATGGCTTGAGAGGAACAACCCAACATAGCTGGGTTTCCCTATGACCCTAGCAACGACTCTTATCGCTCACAGATAACGACCGTTCTCCTCCAAACGCATTCAGTAAACAAATGCTCATTCAAATAATGCAACCTAACTAGGATACTTCATGGTCATGCTTCATGCATATGCAACACCTAATATACTACATGACTACATGCATGAGCATATCAATCTGAGTAAGCTCCCGAGGGAACTTACCTGGATGAGCAAAGGAGCAAAAGGCAATAATCCAGGTACACATCAAGTCACACGTCATTGGTGGTCACCTAGTCATGCATATATAAATAACATAGTGAGTCTATTTCTATAGCTACATTAAACGAGCATATAATATCATCCACATACAAGGAGATAGATAACACGCATCTCATCATTCATAACTCCCAAACTCATCATCCACCATTCATCTCGTATCGAAATTCTCATATCTCATCATCTTAGTCGCCCATAAATAGTTCACATAGCGTATATATATAGTGATTTTCATGTCATCACATCTTAACATATAATAATCAGGTTAAGATCATATAGCAACATGTCATAAATCATACTTAGCATTTATCTTTATCAGCATACGACATCATCATATAACAATTCATATTTCTACTTAGCATATAACCAACATATATCATCCTATAACAATATCACCACATTAATTAACATGCTTTTAGTCACATAACATCATGCTTGCACATAAGATCTTACACATGTCATAATATCATGCAAAGTTCACCAAGTTAGTCAGCGAGTCAAAGCATGTCAAATCTTAAGTTAGTTCAAATCCGTTTTCCAAACGACCTTTTAAACACCCTTGTTCTCTGTAATGACTCGGGTTTAGAAAACCCGAGTTACGTTTTAAAGGATAAAATCCAGTTAGGAGGGAAATCAAGTATGAAATAAATATGAAATATAAATATCAAACCGAATTCCAAGCCCACGCAAATAAATTACAAGAAACCCTCCCGTTGTAGTGGTAGGGAATCAGGATTGAATCCACGAGGAATCGTGCCAGCGCTTGCCAAATTAGTTCCAAATCAGGCCCTAATTTCAACTAGTAGACCACTCGATATCGACTGGTAAGGGTCGATATCAACTGATTCATTCGATTTCCACTTCAGACATGCACAACAACAAAACAAGTAGAGTCGACGTCGAGTGTGGAGCACTCGGTTTCGACCTTAGTGACTCGATATTGACCTGTATGGGTCAAAATCGACTGGTATGCAGTATCGTAAAATGTGCAGAAAAATAAATAAATAATGTCAGAAAAGTACGTCCGAAGAATATAAGGATGGATGAGAATATGAATGAACAGAAAAGATCATAAATTTGTTGTTTTATAAATCAATTGATTAAAAACTTCCAAAGTCGGGGAATTTATGCCACAACGATATCGATAACCATATAAGACATATGCCAAATTTATGAAAGATTATGGATTTTTATCAAATAATCTTCGTTATTAACAAATAGAAATATAGAGGCTTTCGCATAAACCCTAATTGTTACTACCCTTTTTGATAACTAATCCAAATTCATATTAAGATCACTTTCGCTTCACTAATACAAATAAGGATTTATCTACTACTTTCGTAGAAGAATAATGGAAATAGGGATAGAAGATGAAATCGCATATAAAGATGATACCTTTAAGCATAAACTCACATGGCTACCGTCGGGCTCACCCCGACCCTAGAAGTAGGGTGACTAGTCGCGCCTCATCATAATAAGAAACATCATATTCATAATAAAAATAACTTGAATTAAACTAAAAATAGAACTTACATCTGAACAAGCCAAAACGTCTCTCAACCTTTCACCAAACTCGGCCAAAGCACTCTCTCTACTTTCTATTGCCTAACTAGTGTTTTCACAATTTCTCGTGAGATGTAATGAATCAAAACTTAACCCCTAGCGCGTTACTTATAGGCTCCAATCCTAGCTATTCTAGGAGAGAATATCTATCTATCTCTATCTATCTTCCTAAAATATAAAATGTTCCTTAATTAACTAAATAAAACAACAGAAAATCCCCTAGGTAAATATGGAATGAACCCATGAGGATAGAAAGTCTTCCATCTTGATAAAATATCTCTTTTCTTCATATGGAAGTAATTTCACTCGGATTTGATCTCGTCTAGCTGTCGGATTGCTTCTGTTGAACCACTCAATATCGACCAAAATGGGTCGATATCGACTCACGTCTTCGTCTCGAATGCTGTTTCACTCGATTTTGACTCATGAGATGTTCATGTGGATTGTTGCTCACTCGATATCGAGTATAGGGACTCGATATCGACTCCTCTATGTGGCCTTCGAGCGACTTGGTCGATTCCTGGTGAGTTCCACTCGATATCGAGTGATAGGACTCGATATCGACTCCTTCCTCAGTCGAAATGGTTCCCTTTGCTTCATGGCTCAATTTCTAGTGAAGATCACTAGATTTCTGGTCATCTTTAGTTGATTTTGAGTGACTCAGTCGAAATTGAGTGACTTGACAACTTCTTTCCTTTTTCACTCATTAAATTTTTCATTGACACTCATTAATTCTATCAAACTCCAATAATGATAATAACAACACAATTCACCATATAATATCTCCCAAAGTAACCTCCATTCTCAATATAATCCCCGATTAAGGAAATAAGGTAGAAAAATGGGCAACATGTATAGTACGTGGAGCAATAATAATGTAAGGCTCATAATATGGCTTTTGTGATGCAAATAAACATAGGTATGGCTAGGGATATAAAAATGAGCATTATATGGAAAATATAAAGTCCTTCATCCTCTTATTGTGCAACATGTTAAAAGCAACATCAAATTTACCTTCTTTCACGGTTTTCAAGAAAATATGCACTTAATTGTGACTTCCCTTTAATAGACAATTTCATGCTATATCTCTAATGAATCCAATTTTGCATCGTCGAGTTCAATAAATCAAAAAATTTCAATGGGGGTGATAAAAATAAACTTTGGATAAAAACATGAAGCATATAAATGAATAATAAATCCAAAGTAATCATGCATGAACAATTCGAGAAATATGCATAAATATGATAGAAGTAAGCCTTTCCCCCACCTCATAATTAAATATTACAGTGTCCTCACTGTATAAAAACAAGGCTAAAGAAAGAAACTTACTAGACAGACATGCAAATGCTCGAAATAGGTGCTGAAGATTTCTGTAGGATGAGTCGATATCTAGTGAACCAGTCGATATCGACTGGGTTCACTCAATTTCTGGTGGTTCCAATGCTCAGGGTGATTCCTACTCAATCACAACATATTTCCACTTGATATGGCTTAGTCGATATCGACCAGATGGGTCGATATCGAGTCATCTAACAGCTCCTTTCATGCAATTTCGTTAAAAAGAAGGAAAAACAAACTACAGTTATATATGTAGCATTATGTGTAATACTTTATAGTAATTGACAAATACCTTATCAAATAAATAAGCAATATATAGTCTTTAAAAGATTTGAGTTTTTTGACCCGATTATGTTGTACGATTAGTACATTCTTCTTCTTATGATCCAGAAAAAAAAAACCCAGTTTGACTACGTGGCTCATGTGTCTAAGTTTAGGGTCCGTTTGGAAATGCATATAGGTTTTCGAAGCTTTTGATTTTAATATTTTATATTTTTAAATAAGTTAAATATATGATTTTAGTTTAATTATCTTTTGAAATTCAATTGTCAACAGCTACTCACCACAAACTTTTTAGAATTCTATTCATTTTCTCCTATCTGATCAGCTAGTTTGTATCAACTATTATATCAGCGGGGTAGGCAAACACCTTATTAGCTTATGAAAACTCTAATTTAACATATATTACACACACTTAATCCATCAGCTTCAACTACCCTATCAGCTCCAGCAACCCCATCAGCTCCGTATTACCAAACTAACCTTAGTTGATTATTTAGTTCATATATATATATATATAATTCGAAACATGATATGGATCGATCTCGATTAAATAGTTAAATTTGGGGTAATTATGTACTCCCTCGTCCCTTGCCTATATAAAATATTAAAAGATGTCTTTCTCATAAATTTGGTTAATATTAAAGGAGAAAAGAAATAAAAAGAAATGGTTAGTACATTCTTCTTCTTATTCCTTGTACGATTGTTCCTTGAGAACAGTAAGTGAGAAAGACAGAGAAAAGAAGTCTCATCGAGAGACAAAGAAATTAGGAAAAAGCTAAGGGCGAGAATTGTTCAATGGTTCATCAATTCCGCGATGAAAATGCTAATGGATCAAGATTAGTCTTCGATGTAGAATTAGGGTTGAATTGATGTGAAATCTAGATCCTATTTTGGTTGATTAATTTCATGATCGAAATCGTAAAGAATTCTTACATGGTTCATATCTACATGCGGATTCATTTCCAAATCGTGTTTCAAAAACGAATTATAGTCTATTGAGTGAGGATTTTGATTTTTAAATGGAAAGGAGTTATATGTAATTCAACCTAGAACATCCTTATGAATAAAAATTTATAATTTCGTATCGGAATTCAGGTTAGTATTACAGGT
Organism: Persicaria tinctoria; assembly: GCA_037127255.1. Lineage (NCBI taxonomy): Eukaryota > Viridiplantae > Streptophyta > Magnoliopsida > Caryophyllales > Polygonaceae > Persicaria > Persicaria tinctoria. The sequence goes on from JBANSL010000013.1 coordinate 67,326,855, forward strand.
TAAATTTTTCATATGGGCCAGTTTGCTTGTAGCATTGTTAACTTCTGACGAAGACATGATGGATGTGGATTAATTGATAAAATTTAACTAGGTTAAGTCAGGAGTTTGAGATGAGTATTTCGACCTCCCATGGACATTCTACTATGTGATTATTGTTGTTGTAATTTTTACGATGTCCATTTTTTTTAGTATTCTATTTTTTTAAACCGAAAAAGAGACTATGAATAGATCCTCCGTCTTTTGCATAGTACTCCCTCTTAGAGAGTCATTCTGGAGAGAACATTCAGTTCTACCTCAACCTCTAAACATCCATCGGCGGGGATGTGGCAAATCATATGCACATGCAATCTTATTTGCCACAACATTCGCTTCCCTAAAAATATGACAAATGGAAACATTAGATAAATGATTCGAGATTAACATCGTATCCTACTATATCATCTCAATATTCCAAGGGCATGCTTCCAGTCCCCCAAAAGAGTCCCGACTATAGTCATATTATCTCATTCGTCTTATGTTTTAGTTTGAGTCTTTATTTCATGTTTTTAGGATGAATAACCTGTAACTGAGATGTCCTATGATGAAACATAATGACAGACTTGATCATGTAAATCCTATGGCATGTTTGGAAGGTTTAACCTAAGTCTTCGAAATTGTTTTTTGAGTTAGCGATGAAATTGAGCACATATGATCCTAGTTTAATAGCAATCCAAAAAATATAGCCCTTGTGAGTTTGATTTAGCCTTACAGGGTTTTCATATCTATATTCATTTTTGCTTTTATTGTGTGATTAAACTCTTCATATGCTTATTTTCATGATCGTATGGTACATGTTTGTTGCTTGTAAATTGCAAATGATTAAGACATATTTTCTTTAGCCATGTTATAAATATATATATATATATATATATATATATATATATATATATATATATATATATATATATGTATAGGGGTGCGCTCCGGTGAAAACCAAAATTGCGGTAAAAACCTGCGAGGACTGACTTTTTAGCCCGGTTCATTTGCTTTATTGCCTGGTTTTGAATAAACCCGAGCTATAAAGTCACTATGTAATTTTAAAACATGAGTTTTTGAGCACGATTTTTAGGTTTGACCGAACTATAAAGTCATGTGTTATTTTAAAACTGGAGTTTTAAGCACGATTTTTAGGTTGAACCGAGTTGCAAAGTCGCAGTGTGATTGAGGTTTTTAGCACAAGTTTCAAATAAATCAAGCTATAAAGTGGTCCTCGCGGTTTTAACCACAATTTGAGGTTTCCACCGGAGTCAATCCCTATATATATATATATATATATATATATATATTATCCTTTGCTTGAAGCTAATCTGAGCTTTAAACCTTATTTTTTATACCTTATTTTTTATAGCTCCACAAAATATATCCTAGGCAATGATTAGTCTGATCTTGTTCGGGAATTAAGAGGAGAATTGGTGAAAAATGTGAATGTTAGAGTGCTTTGAGTTATGGGTGGAATTGGAGCTAAATAGAGATGACAAATTACAAGGGCCTAAGGAGGATAAATTTCACATAGGAGTAAAAGTCTAGTAGCTTAGACCTAATGAGGATAAAATTCACTTAGGGGCAAAAGTAAGCATGCATACATAGCAATAGGCATAACCAAAATAAGGTAACTCTTGTTTCAAGTCATCATCATCAATCGAAAGAAAGAAAATGGAAAGTGACAGGAGGAAATCGTTGTGTTTCCTATCAAAATATAATTCAAACCTACAAACTAGTATAACAAGAAAGTAAGAGGTTGATCCCACAGAGAATCAAATATTCCTATGTAATGTATATTTACCAATTAGTAGAAAGGGGGTTTTTAAGTGATGAAATTAGAAAGAAAACAAAATAAACTATAAATAAATTGATGCAAAACAATTTAGATGGAATAGTTCCATCTACAACTATCCACTTTATTTGGTTAAGTTGATATTATAACTTCCTCTTGTCCTTTTAATTTTCCTATACATTTCCTTGTCCCGACCTAATGTAGTTTCTAGTCCAACGAGTCCTAGGAACCCTTATTTCTTGAGTTCCCCATAAGAGGATTTAACCAATCAATAACTTTATGTCCGAAGATTAGCCAAGGTATCTGTAACCCCTAAAGAAGGATTTAAAACACATTCAACTTCCAACCTATCCAATTAGTTCAACGAGCCCTAAATGGATAAGTTTTCTACTTGGTTAAAGGTTCGCAAAGAGGAATCTACAAAACCCTAGTAAATGAATTAATTATAACTAGTTGTACGGGCTAGCTAGAGAGAATAAAATAATCAGACAATCAAGCGCAAAGAAGTTGAAACATTTAGTATATATACGAAATAAGAACAAGATTAAGAAACTCAACACTTAATCCAAATAAAGCTTCAAATTGCAGACATAACAAAGAGAGTTTAGTTGCTCATGGCGAACATCACTCTCCAAACTAAACTAAATTATCTTGGATCTCTAATCTAATTAAACGATTGAATGAATAAGGCCTAGGGCTAATCCCCCCTTAAATAATGCTAAGAGTTAGCCTAAGTAATTAATGTAAAAAACCCTATTTTAAAGATAAAAGTTGTAGGGTGGAATATTTGTCCGAGCTTCAAGCCGCAGGGCGGTCATATTGTTTAAAACAGAAAAGTTGTAGATTTTGGAAAGAACTTTCCACATACTTATAATAGTCAATCATACAAACAAGGCCTCTAGAAAGTCAAAAACAAGTTCAGCTTGTCGGGTGACAAGTACTTCTGCAGACTTGTCTTCGTTTAGGCTCTCTTGTTTTTCTCCGGACCTCTTTAGATCTTCATTTAAGCTTCTTTGATCAACTTGAATTTCTCAATCAACGCGTTATCAACTCATGTCTCCTCCTCAGATCCACATTTATCTAAAATAATAAATAAAAGCATGTAGATTCCGACTCCACCAACATAGAGAGTAAGTATGCAAATTCTACTTAAATCATGCATGTTATGCATCTTCACTAAGCTAAATGCAACATATTATGGCTAACTAAATGCATGTTATTAGAAAGTTGTATGGCTATTGAAATTAAAAGAGCTCATTAATCTGTACTGAAGTTTTTGTCATTGGAAGGTGTGCAAAATATTTAAGCTTGGTGTTATTTTGGTTGTGTTTGTATCCCTTTTTCCCTGATTTTTAGGCCCACAAGTCAAAGTATTTCTCATACCTTATATTCCTACCAAAGCATCATTATAACCCTATAAAAGTCCTCATAATGTTGTTTGCAATTAATTAATTCACAGTAAATTGAGTATTTTAGATTGAGTTGAGAGATGTTCTGTGAAGCTAGTCTAAACACGTTGAGAGTTGAGTGCAAACACATTATCCTAGTGAGGTTGGATTTAAATTGCCTTTGTTTAGGATTGATCATGTATTTGCTATGATGTTAAGTCACTTGATTTACCTTTTATTTTCTCCTTAAGATGTTGCTTTTAAAGAAAGCGAAGACTTGAAGGATGTGTTGTAACTTGTAGGTGTTGGTTACTGCTTGGTTATTGCTTCAGGACAAGCAAGTCTAAGTATGGAGTGTTTTGATGTCCACGTGTTTTAGTCATGTTATATAGTACGCGTCTAATCGAGTCAATTTGAGTCATTTTTGTTAGCTTTTGTGTTGGGAAATGAGGCAAAACAAAGCAAAACACAAGTGAAGAACTAGGCGAAATGGGGTCCTACCAAACTACCTGTCAACCTCATCCACCCATTACGAACCTTCAGAAAAAAAAACTGGGAAGCAAAAGGAAGGAAAAGAGTGCTACCAACCCAGCTACCAAGGGGCATGAATCATTACTGGTCTTCTAAAGGGAAGCAAAAGTGGAAGCAAAGTCACTAAGATCCTACTGACCCGACTACCGACTCGGATGAATTGGTACTGTCCTTGTGTGATGGATTGAAATCTGAGATGAATTAACCCTACCGACCTGGACTGTGCTCAGTACCGACCTTGTTTCCCTTGGCAGTGCGATGCAGAGTCCAAATTTAAGGAAAGTTGTATCTAGCTTGAAACTTTTTGGATTTTAGATAGAACTTTTAGATATTATTTTTCATAGAAGATTAAATAAGATCCCTTTAGGTTAGATTTAGACACGCATAAAGACTGAGAGCTGGTTTGAGAACGTGTTAGGGCGAAAGTTTAGGCATGTTTTACAAGGCCACATAGATACTTTTTTGGAAAATTTTGGTGAAATATCCATTTAGGATTGTTAATTAACTAATTGTCCACATTTAAATGGATATTAAGTAAATGTTCATAAACTTTACTTAATTCCAACACTACCCTTGGTAGAAAGTTCACATTTCACGTACGTTTGCCCTCATTGTTGTCTCTCACCGTCTCCAACCTTAGAGGTTCCTCTCTATCTCATCTTCTCGCTCAATCGATCTTCGTCGCTCAAGCATTGTTGGTCGGAGGTATGCTCTCTCTCTCTCTCTCTCTCTCTCTCTCTCTCTCTCTCTCTCTCTCTCTCTATCCCTCTCAATCCCTCTCAATCTTCCTTCACCTTCGCCGCTCTTTATCTCTCTCAATTTTCCCATCCCTCTCGCTCAACCATTGTTGAGATTAATTCGACCTTGTCTCACCGTTCCCGTCTTTCTCAATCTCCCTTACCTCTTCTTCACTCCCCACGTCCTCTCAATCTCTACTTTCAGTTCCCTTTTCCCTTTGGTTTGAGCAATTTTGTGGTTTTTCCCTCAATTCGACCAAACTTGAACAATTTTGCAAGAACCCCTTGTGAAATTGTGTGATGCTTATGTTAAATTTCAATGTCATTATTTGCAATTTGAGCAATTTCCGGTTTTGTTGTTAATCACTTTATGATTTTTGAAGTTTTGGTATAATTGATGACAATTCGTTTTTGTTTTTTAGGGTTTGTTTGTTCTTAGCTACTTCAAATGGATCATCCAAATGGTTAGTTTTCTTATTTATAATTCTAATTTCATTCTTACTTTATGTGCTATTCAATTTCATATGTTGATTTTTGCTTGTTTATTTGGTGACAATTGTCTGTATGGTGACAACTGTTATGTATCTTGAGTTTGTATCATCGATCAACTAAACTAAAACTATCAAGGGTTCAACATTGCTTGTTTGTTTGATGACAAATTTTATATATCTTGAGTCTATATAAACAATTGAACTGAGTCTATCAAAGACTTAACATTGCTTATGTGTTTGGTGACAATTGTTTGTTTGGTGACAAATGATATGTATCTTGAGTCCATATCATCGACTAACATTGCTTATGTGTTTGGTGACAATTTTTTGCTTTGGTTACAACATTTTGTGTGATACTTTGCATTTGTGATTTTGAGTGGTAATAATGTCAGAGTTTTATAGTTGACAAAATTAAAGAATATGGTGGCAATGTTCTATAGTTGGTGAAAATAGGTTGGTGACAATGTATTGTAGTTGGTGACAATAGGTTGGTGAGAATGTTATGTCGTTGGTGACAATATATTACTTACGAGAGGTTGATGACAATAGGATGGTGACATTTGTTTTTGTCGTTGGTGAGTGGTGACAATACATTCGAGAAAATAATATGGCTAGTTGGTGACAATAAGTTTAAGAAAAGAATATGTTGACAATGTTCTATAGTTGGTGACAATAGGGTGGTGACAATGTAATGTAGTCGGTGACAATAGGTTAATTGGTCACACTGTTATGTCGTTGGTGACAATATATTACTTACAAGAGGTTGATGACAATAGGTTGATGACATTGTTATTTTGTTGTTTTTTTAGATTGGTGACAATTGGTAGAGTTATGTATTATATTTTGGTGACAAATGGAATTTATGTTGTTATTTTTAGATTGGTGACAATTGGTAGAGTTATATATTCTGTTTTGGTGACAAATGGAATTTGTGTTGTTATTTTTAGATTGATGACAATTGGTAGAGTTATATATTCTATTTTGGTGACAAATGGAATTTATGTTGTTTTTTTGTTGTTTTTTTTTAGATTGATGACAATTGGTAGAGTTATATATTCTGTTTTGGTGACAAATGGAATTTATATCTCATTTAGCTATAATGTAATTTTCATCATCCTTCTGTTCAATTGTAGTGGAAGTTGTGGTATGTATACTATCAAATATATCGAGGGTCTTGCATTTCATGGTGGTATTGAAGCCATTTCAGACAAGTATATGGATGCGTATAGAGAGAGATGATGGCTATAGAGGGTCTTACTATTTTAGATGTTAAGTATGAATGTCTCAATTGTTCCCCTTTGTTTTGATATTTTTGCAAGTTGATGTAGCTAGTCTGACAATTAAGTATTACAAAGTTAAACTTTACATCAAATTTCATCTACTTAGGGTTATTATTGTAAAAAAAATGTGTTAATATTAGATGACAAATGTGATGTCATTATAGTATTGTACATCGAATTATTCGTTTGCTCGAGTTTAGCCCCTCTAGGGTCTATGCTCTCCTAGTTCTAGGGTTTCAGTTTCGTAACAAAAATGCGTTAATATTAGATGACAAATCTGATAACATTGGTATTGTACACACATTTTAGGGTTTAGGGTTTAGGGTTTAGGATTTGGGGTTTAGGGCCTTGGCCCTAAACCCTAAACCCTAAACTCTAAACTATACTGTACATCAAATTTTCGTCTGCTCTGGTTTAGCCCATCTTGGGTCTATGATCCCCTTGTTCTAGGGTTTCAGTTTTGTAACAAAAATGTATTAATATTAGATGACAAATGTGATAACATTAGCATGGTAAACATTTTAGTTTGATGACACTGTTTTGTCGTTTGTGACAAAAAATTGGTTGGTGACACTATTTTGTCGTTTGTGACAATTAATTTCTAAAAATAGGTGGTTGACATTAGATTGGTGACAAAGTTTTGTAATTGGTGATAGTAGATTATTGACCAAAGTTTGATGAAAATAGGTTGGTTACACTGTTTTATTATTTGTGTCAATAGATTACTAAAAAGAGGTTGGTGACAATGTTTTTTATAAGTTGGTGACAATACAGTTGATTAAACAATATGAAAACAGTGTTCTGTAGTTAGTGACAATGTCTTGGGGATGTATAATGTTATGGTGACAATTTTTTTAAGGTTACAATATCATGGTGACAATATATTGTCATCAACCTCGTCATTAATAATTGTTACCAACAATTGTCATCAGGAAAATCATTTATTAGCGGAAAAACCCTATTTATTTTCCTTTTTTTCTTGTGATAATTGTTGGTGACAAAAAAACCCTATTTGTCACCGAGGAAAAGTGTTATTGGCAACTGTCACTAGAAGAAAATCAATTGTCACTCAAATTTTTTTGTCACCAAAAATTATCACAAGAAAAAAAGGAAAATCAATTGTCACTAGAAAAGATTTTCTCCTAACTGTCACCGGAAAAAAATAAAATGTCGCAAAAAATCAATTGTCACCAAAATAATTGTCACAATTAACTGTCACAAGAAAAAATATACTCAACTGTCACCAAAACATTGTCACCAAATGCAGGCGTTGACCGGAATGGTCAATGTTGACTAGTCAATGTTAAAATTAAAAATGGTCAAAAGAGGAAGGAGGAAGAGTTAGGATTGGGGAAGGAGGGGTATTTTTAGAAAAAATGGATATTTACTTAATTATGTAAAAAAAAAGTAGACGTTTACTTAATTTTGACATGAAAAATGAATATTCATCAAATTTAACCTAGTTTTTTGGCTAAGATATTAGAGATGTTTGTAAGACTATTTTCCAGATTTTTATTTTAATTTCAGTTTCATAATGTCTATAGGTGCGGTTTTATATCCGTTCCCTGAGTGCTTTTTGACGTAGTGAACATGCATATTTTAATTCTACGCTTATATATCAAACACATTCCAACCTTACACTAATATACTGAGTATATATATATATATATATAGCATGATATTATCCATCATAAGGTAGCTTCATTTTATTCTCGATCATAGCATTAATTAAGCATATCTAGATATGCATAAACTCCATTTTACTTTCCCTTGTCGATTTATTCGCCGGGTGGATAGTAGCCACCGTAGCCCCCACGTCCGTAACCGCCGTATCCACCGTAACCCCCACGTCCATATCCACCGTATCCCCCGCGTCCATACCCGCCGTATCCACCATAACCCCCGCGTCCATACCCGCCATAGCCACCATAACCTCCGCGTCCATAGCCACCATAACCGCCGCGTCCGTAGCCGCCGTATCCACCGTACCCGCCATAGCCACCATAACCTCCGTAGTAATCAGGGTTCACTCCGTTGGCTTCGCTTTTCTCTTCTTTTGCCGGCGCAGTGTGCTCCACGGAGTCTATACGTAACACACCCACAAAATATATACATATATTCATGGTTAGAAAATAAAATAATAATAATAGCATATAAATCAACAAGTATGTGATCTAAATTTTCCATCCTTATATATAGAGAGGTTAGTTCCGGTGTACACATATCTTATTGTGTATTATGTATACTCAGAAATTATTCGTCTATTTGTTCATAATTATTCGACTGCTTTCAAATAATTATTCATCTGTAAAAAAAAGTGTAAAAAATATAAATTTTATTCTAGCGAATAATTGTTCAATACCACCGAATAATCTCCCAATATCATCGAATAATCAGAAGTTACTTTTAATCTCATCCGTTGATCTTCTTAATTCAATGACTCAGATTTGTTCACATGATACACGTTAAGGACTGAGTACATATGATCTATTTTATATATATATATATATATATATATATATATATATATATATATATATATATATATATATATATATATGTATGTATGTATGTATATATATTTAATGTTATTAGAGGTAGGTATGATATGAATATTAATAATGATTTACAAATTGATCTTGATTCTAATATTTACAAAAATGATTGGATCGATGATGTTATTTTTAATTGGAAATTGATCATAAAAAGTGAATCCAAATATTATTATTTTTGAAAGGATAAATATATTAATTTCGAAAAGGTTTGTAAATCTGGCTATATGACACATTTATAAGACATAATTGGAAAAAGTATTGTCGCAAAACATGTAGCTAGACTACTAATATTAGTAACCTCGTTGGTCTTGATATTATATTACAGTATTATGTACCTAGTATAAGACATACCCTTATATATTTACGTATATAGTTAACAATATCATTTTTAATCTATATTTAATGCACAAATACTTATCATTACATTATTATTATTTTTATCAATCGGTTTTTAAAAGATATATGTTTAACATATATTATTAATCTGAAGAATAATTTTTTTTTTTTTTAAAAAAGTAGTAAATAATGAATGACCTAAAAAAAGCTCAAAAACCAAATCGGTTGACAAAAAAAAAAACTATATACTCCATCCGGTTACATGTTTTTTGACTTCTCAACATGTATAAGGAGCTAAAAAACTGTATAATATATTAACTTTTTTATTATTTTTTTTTACAATTTAATACTCCCTCCGTCCTAAAATAAATGGGTTTTTAGCATTTAACACAAGTTTTAATAAAACACTTTACTTTAAAAAAAAACATCATCATTGCACTAATTTTTTCATAAATTTTATTATTTTTTAACATCCACTACACATTTTAATCAATCAAATTATTTTAAAAAGTCAACAACACAACCCAATACAAATCATTACAACTTCCTACCTAGAAAACATAAAAGTCCATCTATAGTTGGACAAAATTTTACCTCTCAAAACTCATGTATTATTGGACGGAGGGAGTACTTATTACCAATAAATATTAAGTTTTAAAGAATTATTAATTGATATTTTATATAATTTTTAACTTTTTAAAATACGTGTTAAAAAGTTATATGTATTTTGGATTGGAGGGCGTAAAAATTAAGGAAGAAGATCGATTGAGGATGGTAAAAAAAAATAAAAAATAAAAAATAAAAAAGAAAGAATCTCACTGGTTTTGTCAGCAAGCTGACTAGATGCCACCTCAGAGGAAATGGCGACGAAGCAAAGGCCAAAGACAAGGCAAACCAGGAGTGCCTTTGGAGACACCATTTTTTCTGTTTCTTTTGTTTTCAGGAGCTTTTAATTAATTATATTTGGGATGGGAAGCACTTCCATGGATAAACCTTGTATTTATAGCCAAAATAAGTTGACAAACTTTCAATAATTTCGGATCAGTTACGTTGATTTTAGGGTACGTATTAAATATTGTTATAGGTCAAATATGGGTCGCATCAGGTATGTAAACATCGAGTTTAAGTTGGTTCCACCCACTTAATTACTCATATTCTTATCAAAATGTTGATTCAAGTGGATATGGATTAATTCAAATCTTGGGTTCATATACATGTGGCATACAGATAACGGATTAATTGTAGCATCCTCTGCTCTCGTGTAAAGGTAGGATATACTATACCCTAGGGTGGACACAAATCCCGCAAATCTCCCTCCCGTCTCGGGCCCGTTCCGCACACATATAATAATAATAATAATAATAATAATAATAATAATAATAATAATAATGTAATACTATATATACAACTTACATATATAAAAACAGTAGCCATTTTAAATTGTGTAAAAACAGTAACTATATGATTTGTAATATATATAACTTACATATATAAAAATATAAAATGACTACTGTTTTTACACGGGATAGCTTACATATATAAAATGGCTACTAATTTGTAATATATATATATATATAATCTATTACGTAGTATGGTTTTAATAAGAAAAATTGATCAGGTTTGTGGGTTCTCGCGGACTACCTGCACTCGCATTCGCGGACGGATTTGGACACGACTTCCAACCCGTTAAGCGGGCTTAGTCCGGCTCGCGCCCGCAACAACGGGACAAGGCCCGTCCCGTTTGATATAAAAAATCATACATATATATTTATTATGCCTCTAAGAATCGCAATATATACATGAAAATTTTGAGTTTTTTTGTAATTTTTTTATTCGAGGGACAAGGCTCGTCCCGTCCCGCGCCCACCCCTACTAGTATACCCTCTTGATTTCCAAATGGTGTTTTCAACTGTTAAAGTCGGTTGGGAGGTCATGTGTGGACCTACATACGGAGTTTCATCTTAAAACTAATTGACAATAAGAAGAGTAGTTCGCCAAGCTTATATGTTGTTCATGCCCCTCAAGTGCAACGACATTCATAGCCAACAAGTTGCACTTGCCACATGTGCGCGCTTAAATGGGACCTAATGCCCGCGACAAGTCAACAAGGTCAGCAACCCCACTAATCTGAAGCCCAGACCAAAACCAGCCGAACCTACTCTAATACCATGTTAAAGTCGGCTAGGCCCAGTGTAGCTAAGACAAGCTAGAGGGAGGTCGTGTACGGGCCCACGTGCAGGAGGCATGAACAACAAACAAACCCAACGAGGTTCCATCTCAAAACCAATTGGCAATGAGAGGAGTAGCCCGCCAATCTTATATGTTGTTCATGATATCTCAATATTTTTAATGTGGGACAACCTCATATTCCAACAACAGCCTAAATCATCATTACTAATGAAAAGTAGTCATAATTCTATATCGGAATCTAGGTTAGTGTTAGGGGTTAAATATATGAATTGGTTTGTCCGTAACACTATAAACTTGCCAACCGGGTAGAAAAAGCTAATAGTACTTATACGAAGACATGACAAATGGATCAAGTCGATCAAACAAAATTTAAGTAGTTCCAATCAAAAGTGAAAGATGAGCATTTCAATCTCCTACATACATTCTATTATTTTGTTGTTATCGTTGTAATTTTATCGGTGTCCTTTTTTTTTAAGTAAATTAGTTAGCAGTGAGTTAATTTTTTAGTAGGTAAATCCAATAAATGGGTAAAGTTTTTTCCCACAATTTTTTAAGCTTTTCTTTGATCGACGCAAATCTTCTGCCCCAACTTCCCGTCCTAGAACCCCGCTCCACAAAATTATTTTACCTCTAAATTAATATTTAAAAAATTAAAAATATATATATTTAGCTTCTACATATATATTATAACATATTTTAAAAAAAACTTCAAAAATTGAATTATATTTTAAAAAAAAAATATATAGTAAACTTACATCTTTTAAAAACTTTAAAAAATCTTTCTATCTCTTATGAATTATTATAATTTTTGTAAGTAGATTTTTTAAGATTATTTTTTTCAGATAAGTTATAATAAGTATTTAGAAGCTAAATATATTTATAAAATTTTTTAATATTAATTTAATGATAAAATAATTTTGTGGGATAGGATTATGGGGCGGGATTGTGGGGCAGAGGATCGGACCGTTTTTTTATTAAAGAGTTAACCAGTGGTGGATCTGAGATATTTTTAGGGGTAATAAATAATTACGAATATATTCACGAAATTAAAGTATTTACACAAATATTCAAAAGTTGCAGGGTTTTCAGAAAAACGCGGTCCCAGCCCGCGTTTTATTCATAAGTAATATCTCACTCTCGAAGAAATTTGGTCAAAGTTGAAATTGTTATAAAAAAAGGGATTGAAACCGCGTTTTTATATAGTCTTTAATGTTTTTTATTTTTAAATTAAAAAAAAAATATTATTAGCAAAAACGATGCTTGATGCCACGTTTTACCTTTAACAAAAACAAGGGGAAAGCGCAGGACATGGAGGCGGGGCATCTTCTTCCCTGGGAGCCGATCGAACAACCCAATGCTATGAATCGGAGGAGTTGCTCCCAATTAACCACCGTCAGCCGTCCCTCACCACCGACGACCTTCAAATCCACAAATCTCCTCGTCACCGGCGTCCTCGTGAGCAAAGCCCTTGCCAACAGCCGACTTACCCTTGTCACCGACGACCTTCGTTGAACGGCGCCGCCCACCACCACCTGCGAGACCTTGGCCATCGGAGTTGAACGCCGCCTCCGACGTCGTCACCGTCATCGACACCATCTTTGCTGCCACCATCCCCGCTCCTTCAATTCTGGTTTTTTAATTTAATTTTATGAATTTGAAAATACTACTCGTACCCAAATTTTGGGTTACCCAAGGGTAGTTATGTAAAGTCCACAAAAAAAAATGAAATGAAGAAAAGGGAAATGAAATCTGAAAATTAAGTAATGAGTACGTACCCTACTTCTCGCCTAGGTTAATGATGATGTTTTTAATTTTACTTTTTCTATCTAAGATTTGAATTACAAATATACAATTTATTCAATTAAAAATTCACAAGTTATTCAAATCTCCATCTCCAAACGGTAATAAACAAAACCTCACACGTTTTGGCCGGAATGAAGAGCTAACTCGCCGGAATTTGTGGTGGATCGCCGGATTCAAGGTTTCCGATCACCGAACTCGCTGACGATTTAAGGTTAGACATACTATTCTTTATCAGTTTGAAGTCTGCATGTTGCTTTTGAATCTTCAATGGAGGCATTTTCATTTGTTTGCACAAACTGATTAGGGTTGAAGGATGTGACTATGTGAGAAACACTTGATTAAAATTGATCGTATATTAGGGTTCATGGATGTGACAAGTTGATTGAAGATTAGGGTATGAACAAACCGATTAGCCTCTTATTTTCTGAAATCGAATACCTGGGGCTAGGGTTCATTCGAATACAAGTTGATTGAAGATTAGTGATTAGGGTCCTCAGAAGTATAATGTTAGTGATTAGCTAGGGTTCCAAGGTGTAATCTTGCATCCGATTTGTGGCAATCTTGCTAAGAAGAAGAGTTGTTTATAAGTTGATTTGTGGCAATAAGCTTAGTTATTAGCTTCTTTTTTCGAAACTAATTGTGGTGAATGTTGGATTCATTAGAAAATGAGGGGGTAAATCATCTGTAAGTTTAATTAGGGTTTGGGATTATGGATAAAATTATTTTAAATAAGATTAATCAACAAAATTGTATTTTATATCCTAACAAGAAAAAAGTAGTATAACTGCCCGCGGCTTGCCGATAGACCTGCTGGCATTGGTCCGAAGCTACAAAAGTATAATTTGGGGGTCGGGAAAACAACTTAGAAATAAGACAATGGCACTATCCAGCTCAATGATATTATAATTTGAGGTTTTGAGTTTAATTATTTCATTCTAATTTATGCGCTCGATTTGGTTCAACACCATCATACATTCATTACGTTTTTTTATATCCCTCTACAGTACTGTTATCATCACTAATGAGTCAAGAACGAGGATTTGATCTTAACATCGGACACGATGAAAGTGGGTCCGACAACGATGCAGGTAGCTGACTCAATCAATTAATATTCCATTAACATTGGGTATATATGAATCAATTCCATGATGTACCATTTGTTGCATGCATTTGCTAATAACACAGTTGGGTTGGAAGCGCAAGACACCATTGTCGTGATTTCGGATGATGAAACCGTAGAGGGTTCGTCGATGAGTGGAGATCACGTTGACCTTGCTGCCAATGAAGGAGAGGGTGTCGATGTGCCAACGTCCGATGATGGTGTTGAAGGTGATGATAATTGTCCAAAAATCGGGCACGTGTTGGAACACGAACAAGATGTGTTCGATTTCATCGATAGATATGCTAAACGACAAGGATTTCAAACAAGAATTCGGAGTTCCACATTGTTATAGGATGGTGAAAGAAGCACTGATGTGCCATGTACAAATGAGAAGTACAAGGTGTTGAGGATCGAATGTTCTAAAGGGGGTAAGTTTAACTCGAGGTCAAAGGACCCGAGTAAGGGGCCCACGTCGGCTATTACAGGGTGTAAGTTCGGGGTTAAGGTTGTTCGTGAGAAAGCGGGGTTGTGGAGGATGACTAGAGTTTCGCTTCAGCATAACCACGAGTGCATCCCGAAAGATTCAAGATTCCTTCCAAAATATAGGTTCATCACCGAAAGGAAGAAGAAACAGATCTTAGACATAGATAGGGTTGGTGTGCCTATAACTAGAACTACACATCCTTTGTAATTGAAAGGGGTAACCACGAGAATGTTGATTTCAATGAGCGGTACCTTCGAAACCTAGTTGCCAAGCATCGAAGAGAAGACATGGATAAGGGTGACTTCACTGCGATGAGGAAACATTTTGAAGAAATGTGTTCAAGCAACACGAATTTTTTCTATGCATATTATGTCGATGAAGACAACAGATTGAAGAATGTGTTTTGGGCAGACGGAAGGAGTCCAACAGCGTATGCGGAGTTTGGTGACGTCATCTCCTTCGATACGACATACGTATCAAATAGATACAAGATGCCCTTTGCACCGTTCATCGGGGTTAACCACCATGGCCAAAGTGTGTTGTTAGGATGTGCTTTACTTGTCGGAGAAGAAATAGAGAACTTTGTATGGTTGTTTCGTACTTGACTCAGGTGTATGTCCGGAAAGATGCCAACCGCAATCTTAACAGACCAATGCCAATCCATCGGTAAGTTGTACGTTCCTTCGTCGAGTTATTTATTAATAGATTGTAGGCGTTTTGGTTGGTACATTAATACATTGTAGCATGCATGTTTTCAGTTACTGTAATGTACGCTTCTAGCTATCGTAGGCTTGTAGCAGCCTTACAACTATTCCTATGTCGCGTTTGTGTGCAGGAAATGCAGTGGGGCAGGTGTTTCCCAACACTCCACATCGGTGGTGCATATGGCATGTGATGCAAAACGCACAAAAACATCTTAAGAGCATACCCGAATGGAGGGGCATACACAGGGCACTCCAAGAGGCTCTAAATGATTCCCTAAGTATCGCGGAATTCAAAACTGCATGGTCGGAGATGCTGGACAAGTTCGGTCTGCATAACAACAAGTGGTTGGGTTCCTATCTACTTCAAGGACACATTTTGAGCGGAATGTCGAGCACACAAAGGAGTGAAGGTATGAATCATTTCTTCAAAAAGTATGTCAACATCAATACTACTTTGAAGATATTTGTTGAGCAGTTCGGTCTTGCATTATCGAAGAGGGTTTGGGAGGAGGAGGCTTCCACATTTGCATGCATCAATAGTCCAATTCGATGTATGACCGATCATGTGTTTGAGCTCGTATTCCAACGGTTTTACACTACTGCGAAGTTTTCTGAGTTCCAAACTGAGGTGCGAAATCTCGTGTACAACAAGGCGGTTAATGTTCTCGACAATGGAGATGTGTGTGCTTACGACATCGTTGTAAAACATCTAACCTACGGTGGTACATGGCGCAAAACGTTTAGGGTGACAATGCATAAAGCCGCGTCGGACATAAATTGTGAGTGCAAGTGCTTTGAGTTTAGGGGGATATTGTGCACACACATTGTGCGTGTGATCATTGAAGAGCAGATGGATTATATACCAGAGAGATATATTATAAACCGTTGGCGGAAGGATCTACCCCGGGAACACATAAAGGTTGCGGTACCTTACTATGCCTTGACGAAAAAGAAGTCTGACGGAATCCGACGGTATGAGGATATTCATGGTAAGCTCGACGTCTTGGCTGGGTACGCGATGTAAAATGCAGAATTGTACACAACAGTGATGGCTAGGCTTACAGAAGTTAAAGATATGGTCAAGGAGGCTGCAAGGGCACAGCATGGCCTGCACTTGCACAATATCGATGACATTGAGAGAGTGTATGGGCGGCGAGCGATTCGCCCATGTGAAAACATAGTGAACGACGAGGACGATCCGGGAGATACTGCACCAGCCTTTGTGGCAGATCTGGTTGACCAAAGGGGTAAAGGAGTCAGGAGACTTATGAGGTTAGGGTATGAAAGGGAAAAGGCTCGGGAGCGTGTGCGGCAGCGAAGCATGGCAGACAGCCCCGCCTCGAGTCATGCAGGAGCAAGCTATGTTCAAAGCCAGTACAACGGGATCTTCATGCCCACGCACCATTCGAACCTCATGTATAATCAGGTACATGGAAGAACCGTTTCGTATTTAACATACTAGCTATTACATGATTGTTTGGTAGCTCATACTACTATTTTTTTGATTTGTTTACTAGATGATGCATACACAAGCCTTCCAACAAAGTGGTCGAGCTCACACCAGACGTCATATTCCTTTGCGTATTATGCAAGTGAGTCGAATAGTTTATCATCGTGGGCTGACAATTATCGGAATTACTTAACTAATGGTTCTTATGCAGGTTGCCCAAACACAACCTTCGGGATCATCATCGATGCAATCAATCTCGTATCCACTCGAACGGAAGTTCAATGTTGCGGATCATCTTAATTAATACACTGTTGTTATCCATCTTCGTGATTTTGTGTAGAAGGACATGTTATGCATCTACAAATTAAGCAAACGGTTTATGATTTTCTTTTTTATTTTGAATTACATCACCCTTGTTGTTGTCTTTGTGATTTTGTTTAGAAGGGCATGTTATGCATCTACAAAGAAACAATTTATTATTTTCATTAAAGTTATAATCCTATCAATGTAAGACATAAGTTTATGATTTTATTACAAATATAAGTGTATGATGTCATTAACATTCTCTTACAAATAGGTGAAGGGATCACCGTTGTTTCATTTGTTGTATTCGGAATACAATACAACAATTGGAACTCGGCAAATTGTCGTGAAAAGGCCCAATCCCAACCCTAGTAAGCCGATTGAAAAAATCTCAATCACCACCCTAGAAGTTCATTGTGAATCGGCACCTTCATCCCCAACATGCCACAACTAGCGTCTAGCGCCAAACAAAACTAAGAAACTGATAGACAACGGAGTAACTGACAACATATCGCGTCTCACCCCTGTCTTGCTGATTTGTTCACCAAATTTGTAAGTGAAGTCTTTAGATTTTGCATTGTTGTGGGTAGGAGTAGTTTTCGTAATCCGATTGCATTCAAACGAGGTCGCCCCCCCCCTCTCTCTCTCTCTCTCTCTCTCTCTCTCACAAATTTACACAATTTGTTTTCATTATATCTTTTCAATTTGTGTTGTTTGTCGATTCCTTTTCCGAACATAATATATTAACCGTTATTTTAATGCAATTGTGCCCTAAATTAGACAAGTCATTGGCAATTAGTTGTCTAGGTTAAATCGGATTTCATGTGCTTCGGGGGTACACAGCAATGGTGGTTTTGTCGTTTGGGTTTAGTGAGACTTCTTCGTGTGTGTTGCTTTGGATATTGATTCGAAATGGGGAATTATTTTTTTGTCATGATGGTTTGTGGAGTTCGTTTTGTTTTGGTGAAAATTTTCACTTTCATAATGCCAGGCAATTCCTTTCGTTTGGGGGAGATTGTGCTGCTCTTTCGATTTTCTTTGTGATTTTGAATGCTTTCAGTTGTTACAGGGATTTAGACAACATACTGCTCTGTCTGAAATGGCCCTGGATTATATGAAGCTGGTTAATCTTACTAAAGTGCAGAAGAAGAGGTGGGAGTCGTTAGCCAAAATAGATATCCTGCCCACCAAATTCTTTGATGTGCCTACACTACAACGCCTTGGATTTTTCGATATTACGAAGATATTGTTGGATCAGTGCGGGTTGGGTGCTTTTTTGGGAAAAACTGTCCCAACATATAAAAGATATTGCTGGAATTTCTCTCAACACTTGAGCTCCATGATGAGGACAATACAATTACCTTTAACCTGAATGATGTCGAGCGGAGACTGACCCATCCAACAGACTATTGAACTATATTTCCACTACTACTATTTCAATATTTTGATTACTGTATTTGGACCTCTTTGTTTTGTGTAACCCTACTTTAGAACATTATTATCATCTTGTTTAATTTTCTTCCGCGGATTGAATGTTCACATGTTATCATCTTGTATATGATTCTTTTTTCTTTTCATTCTATTTTTACAATTGACATCCAAATGCCCTTGGGTACACTACACATGTAATTTAGTTTGATGGGTAACCACGGGATGCATATACCCCAATGGTCACAACATCTCATATGCACACCATATCAACTCGATTTTGAAAACCAACCCTTCTTTCTCTATTTTTCTTTATTGAATTAAGTATATTTATCGTGTGTGTGTGTGTGTGTGTGTGTGTGTAACACATGTAATTTCTGTGTGTGTGTGTGTGTGTGTGTGTGTGTGTGTGTGTGTGTGTGTGTGTGTGTAACACATGTAATTTCTGTGTGTGTGTGTGTGTGTGTGTGTGTGTGTGTGTGTGTGTGTAACACATGTAATTTCTGTAAATACAAGAGAAGCCATTTATTTCTATTCGTACTTCAAATATATAGTATTTGATCGAGGTACATAGAAGGATGTCGCGGGCCAACCCGCGGGCTGCTACCTATTGCTACGTTTGGGCTAAAGTGCAATATAAAAGGTGCCCCAAATTTATGCCATAAATTTCCATATATCACCAAGCCCAAACTACCTTTGCCTCCGACCAAACTAGAAACATAAAAGAAGTTTTTTATTGTTTCTGCTACAGGAAAGTATGGAGTATTTGTTTATGTACTTCGACCATGTATGTGTTTAGGAATTTGGTATTGTTGGTAGTGGCGGACTGCTCACTTGACTTTGGTCTAGCAGTAGGGGATGGTCACTTCGTGAATGAAATATTCTTTTTAAACAAGATAACCTGTATTAATAAATGAAGGGAGGGCATATCTTGTTTCCTAGCATTTTATTCAGATTCCATACACATTTGTTTGTGAGCTAAATGAGTTCATTTTTTAAAAACTGACTATGTCATTAAAGATATCATGCATACAAAGAAATAAACCCAGCACAAACTTGGCGATACATTGTTGTAGGGTGGTCTTTCATGCCTTGATTCGAAAAAAGTGGGCGATCTTACAACAGCCCCTACATCACCAATGTGGTTCATCTACCACATCATCGCCCTCCTCTTATGGTTCCCTCAAGAACTTTCGCATAGAAGCGCCATAACAGACATCCGTCCGTGATAGGCCTCATTCCATAGCGATTTTCCGCAACAAACTTCTGGACATGGTCTGCTTTGGCTACAGATTTAAGATATTCATGAAGGAAGCCGCCAGGCGTTGTCTCAAAATTACAAGTCCAATGATAACAACTTAGAAACCATCCATCAGCCAAAATTGGCATATTTATTGAAGTTGCGAGTCTCACCTAATCGTTTGTCTTCTACATCCAGGTATGTATATGGACCAGGAAAAATGGTCGTGTTTCTCTATGTCAAGAATATAACAAATGAGAATCGTATATGAAAAGGAAAGCAAAGGTTTGAAGTATAGTGACCAAGATATAGGCCCTTATGTGAATCAATATTGACATCAGTTCCTACTTACTGAATTGAGTAGCGCCATATGTGGTGAATCATCTATCAGGAGGGTGTTAGATTCGTCATAGTCACCCTTCTCCCATGGAAGATTTGGGTCCTTCTTATCCCACAACTTCTTTAGTTCTTTAAAAAACCAGTGGTTTGTCATTCTCCCAAGGAATCATGTGGCCAAAATCGGTGCAATGATCCTTATTCTCCACGGTAATTCTATGTTAGACTCTTGAGCTTGTGAAGATGTTCAAGAAGAACAACCAATGCAAAGAATGCAGGGTCAACACTCCCTCAAAACTGAATATTTAAACAAAAATACGAAATTAATATTCTTACCCAACAGAACAACAACTTGTTCTTTTTCTCTCCCAAAATTTAGTCCACAATACTATCCAAGTTCCTCCTGTCAAACACCATAATGTAATGCAAGAGAATATAACATAGGATATCAAAGAGCTATAAAAGAGCTACCCTATTTCGAAAGTACCTGGTTCTTGATGACCAAGCCCCTACATTGAAATTGTCAAAGCAAAACTGAAGGAATTCATCAGAAAACGCCATTTTAAACACTGTTGACCTATGGATTGTGCATATAACAACATCAGAAGGGGTCTTCAAACAGTGTAAATACCTGCTTTCTTTACAACCATTTTCCGTAAGTCGTATCCCGGTTTAGGGTCCGAAACAATGTCAGCTAGTAACCCATTCACATCAAGAATGAGAAGCTTTTTTTTCTCATTCCTCTCCTGGTTTCCTAAAGATATATCATCCGGGTAAGGCATCTTCCCATTATTCCTCCTAATACAAAAGGCATTTTTTTTATCCATCTAGTGTACAATATTATGGTATTTTCCCACTTATAGCAAACACAAATCGATTTCATGATAGTATTTGTACAATATGAAAGCATCAATGGAGGAGAGCAATACCTACCTCGTCGCGCCATCCACACTGAAATCGAATTTGATATCTGATATCTACCAATTGGAATGAAATTTCAGAATATCAGATACAAATGAAGGGTTCAACCATAACATACAAGGGTTCACCCATGACATACAAATGAAGGTTCACAAGAAAATCAAAATAACACATTAACACACAAATTTCAGCGCAGCTAACAAATTCATAACAATTGAACAAAATAAATCTCAAAACAAATGAAGAGAAATGAAACAAATTCGCATTACAAAATACAAAAAAAAAAAATCAAACTCTACAGATTTCGAATATACAAGGAACACAAATTTCATATTGTACAAACCTAATCTACAAACCCTAATTTCAGATTGCACATGCCCTAAGTTCAATTGTAGAGGCAAAGAACAACAAACCCTAAATCAACAAGCCAAAATCGCCCAAATAAATGCACAAATCCTAATCTACAAGCCAAAGTCAGGAACGACAAACCCTAGATTTCGAATTTGGGATTGCCCATAGATTCCAACAAGCCAAAGTTAAGAACGAGGAGAGAAGAAAGAGAGAAGAAGGACAGAAGAGAATAACGGGAGAAGAGAGAGCGTACCTGGGCTTAGAGAGAGCAAGCGAACAGAGCAAGAGGAGAGCATGATATCAGTAACCCCTTAATCCTCATTATAACTGCCCGCAGGCATATCGACAATCCGTTGACTGTCATTATAAATGCATGGAGGCTTACCGACAATCCGTTGTCTCTCATTATAACTGCCCGCGGGCTTATCGGCAAGCCGCTGCATGTTATTTTCGTATATAAAAAATAAATACATAATATACATTTGTGGAAAAACGAGATTAGTGTAGTTATTAATTTATTAAAAACGGGTAAATAATTTTTAACTAACATCTTATAAAAACGATATTTTTTAAGAATCGATTAGAAACGTTATATATACACACAAACAAATGCCCGTAGGCCTATCGGAAATCCGATGCCTGTTATTTTATTTTTGTTCAATTTTTTCGTATTAAAACTAAAAATATATATTATACATTTATGGATAAAGCTTTTTAGTAAGTTTAGTTATTATAAAAAAGGGGACCATTAACGAGAGTCTAAATTATTATTGTTAAGCAAACTCGGGATTGTATGATAATTCGATCCCGTTTATATGACCGACTTTTATAATATAAGTGAAATAAACATAATTATAAAGAACGTGAATTATACTTAGTTTCGTTAATTAAAATAAGTTAAAAATAAAGCATTATAAAAAAATAAAGTTGAATTATAACTTGGTCTTACCCGAAAAGAAAATAATAAATAAATTACAAGGAGAGAACCTAGTCCTAGAGTGTAGCCTTTTTATAGGGGGAAAAGAAAAAAGTTGATCTACCTTTTCTTATTTTCCTTTTTTCTTCTATCATACTTTTAAAATGACCAAAAAATACCCTTGGATAACCCAAAATTTGGGTAATAGAATCAGCCTCCGTTGTGACCAGTTGCGTAGAAAGCCAAAAAAACGTGAAAAGAGTGTGATGTGATCTAGGGTCATATTTTTTTTAAAAAAAAATGAAAAATACTTACACATATATAGGAGTTTATTTTTTTCGGCATGCTATTAACATTGATGTGGTACGAAATGCATGAAAAAATTGCCCAGCTTTGGACTACTGTAAAAAAATGAGACTTAGGACCATCTTCGAGGTTGATTTGGCAAAATTGTTTTTCACGGAAGTTGTAGTC